>OX352251.1:7539066-8794744 GCA_947086465.1 Eupithecia exiguata
GTCGGTGCAGTGGGCGCAGGTTCACCTGCGATAAAGGAGGTTGCGGGTTCAGTTCCCGCCTCCAGACAAATGTTTGTAAAATCTGCAGGTAGATATGTTTTTAGTGGAAAACACGGTGTACACCCTGAACAAACATTTGTCCCGAGGCGGGAACGGAATGCCACGTCGTCGCTAGCGGTCTTTCGCCCGCTTCGCCACAGAGATTGAAACCTTATTTACCCTTTTAATCAATTTATATTTTGCGGCGGGCGAAGATCCGCCTACGCAGAAGGTTGCGGGTTCGATTCCCGCCCGACGCACGGAACAAATATTTTTTACGATCTGCAAATATTTGTCCACGGTATTCTGGGTATTTACTATATACAGTGAAAAATACCTTTAAACTCGTTATTAATGTATTGTATTAAGTATATCAGTTATCTAGTACCCAAGCTAAGCAGAGCTTGTGTTAGCTCTGCTTACCTTGGGGCTAGATAATGCTGTGTGAATTGTCCAGCACTTTTTTTATATATGTCTTGGTGACGCCACGACTTGTTTTACTTGTAAATACTAGTTTGAATTTAATTCTATAATTAGATTGTCATTTTCTTTACTATTAATATATCAATTAAAAACTAATTTTTATTTATTTATATTTTCAAATGTGGTTGCTACTTTTGTATTGTGTTTATATCTACTTGGTATTATTTATTTGTACGGGAGTCAACCACGACCTCCAAGCCGTCCCAGTGACCACTACTCCGCCAGAGCTCTAATACCAGCTCTTCAACCAGCGTGCTATAATCAAATGCACTGTTATCCGATCCTGCGCATCGATCGATACTGTTATTGGAAAGCTGCGCGAGAGTTCTATATTGTTCAATTTGTGGAATTATTCTAAGTTAAGGTTATATCAAAATTGTCGTAATAAATTTTGAAAATTAACAAAGCATTTGGGGATTAATGCTCTTAGTGGGTCGACATGGGCTGATGATGATGATAATAGTAGTCCCACCATTACGTTTACGCACTTCGGCATGAGCTCGATCATAAGGTACGTCAAAGTGACAATAAATGTCAAAAATTACAACAAATGTCAAAAATGACAGGAATTGAAAAATTACAAGAAATGACAAAAATGATAAGAAATGTCAATTCCCGATGTATTAGTATTTATTCCGCAAAAATTTCTAAAACCGAGCAAATCTGGATTCGAGGTCGGTTCAAAATCAAATTATTATAAATCGTAATTTAATATATATAATGTCAACTTTCCTATTGGCAGTTATGAAAAAAAAGACGATAAAAGAAGAAAAAAAGTTATTCGCAACCATTCACAACTTCCCAAAAGTGTGTATCAAGCTCAGGAAGCTCTATTACCACTGTGGTCGCAATAGATCCAATCTCCGCTGATGATACTGACAGGTGGTCGCTGACCACAACCACAGAATAGATGGTACGACCACCACTTCCGTTGAACTGACCTTTCGTTGATGAGGCTTTTGTATTATCCTTAAGATGTAAGAAGATATAGATTTAAAGTTACATGTGAAAATACATGAAGTATCGTAAAAGCATACTTTCGGCTAAAACCATAAAAAAATGAATAAATGATTGAATGAATGTGCTCTTTATTTCACAAAAATAAAACTTTATATCAAAATTTAAAACATGATCGGTACAAAAGGCGGCCTTATCGCCGAGAGATTTCTCACACGCAACCTTGGGATGAAGAAAAAAAATTTTTTATGCCAATGGTAATTTTAAAAAAAAATAGAGTTGGTAGAGCATAAGTATCTATAGAGAATTATCCAAAAAATAATACATACTACTTAAATTACAACACAAAACTATTGGCTATTATAGTATTAAAGTAAGCTATTATAATTGGCAAAAATTATACCTATTAGTTGGAATTATTGTATTCTATTAATGTAATTTTCTTTAAATAAATAGTACTTACGTAGATACGTAGTAACAAAAATTGGTATAAATTTGGGTCAAATTATGGAATTTGGGTTAAAAACTTAGATTTAACAAGATCTAAATCAAAAGCTCCTTGAGTGATATATGGGTTTTATGATTTTTACTACCTAATAAGAGCCATTAAAGCGTGGTGATGAAGTAACCTACATGAGGTAGTGTGCTTATGTCCAGCAGTGGGCTTGAAAAGGCAATTCTTTTTTCTAGCCCCAAGCTAAGCAGAGCTTGTGTTATGGGTAATAAATAACTGATATAATACAAACCTTAAAGAGTTTTTTTTAAGTATACGTAGAAAACGATCAGAACACCCTGAACAAATGTCTGCAGATCGTACACACATTTCTCCCAAGACGGGAAACGGACCCGCAACTTCCTGCGTCGCAGGCGGACCTTCGCCCACCACGCCACAGAAGTCGTCATTTAAGGATGATGATGAACTCCCTTTTCGGTTTCTTGATCATGATATTCATTTTAAAATTCAAAATAAATATTAGATTTATGGTGGATCAGAGTGGAACTTGATGTCGAAACTAATCCATCGGTGGATCAAAAGCGGAAAAAAGAACACACAACAAAAGTGGAAATTAATCTATAATGGATAAGCTCAGTGGATCAAAGTAGAATTGAGCGACAGGAAACTATAAGTACCTGTACGAATTTAACTCCTTAACACTCAATACAGGTCTAATTTCATCCAGATTGATCAATTTTCAAAACCTACCATCATCTACCTACCATCTTCCGACATCAAAAATCAATATTGTTTCTAGCCACCGGTGTTCCGAAGTTATAAGTATAGTGTTGTAGTCAATAACTATCGATAATCGATGATCTATCGATAATTTATTTTGCATAGATAGTTGACGAGCGCGAAACGTAACGGTGAGCGAATGATTGGTTAATTATTTTACGTTATTATGTTGATCGTAAAGCAATCAAAGACTTTTTGAGAACTTATTTACTGTTCGAGACTGTTTTGTATTGTATGTTGTATATTTAAAAATGTGAATTAAAATAACGTCTCCAATAACCAATTCCTTTTTGGTTTTCTGCAGAATGTTGAATCAATTTAAATTTCTTTAAGATAGAACTCAGAGAAGTCCTGCCTATCGCAATAAAAATCATTTTGCATTAACAAGCAAGGACCTCAGTAAATAGAATCTTTATAAGAATGCTGTGGAAGTAGTAGAGTGGAATGAGCTTCCAGGGTCTGTTTTCCCGCCAAAGTACGATGGTGGCCAAACACTTGACCATGACCAATAAAAAGGTATTTTTATCATCGATATCGATAATCCCGTCCCTACAAAACCGCAATTATCGATGTTTACAATTTCGATCATTACTGTCCGCCTATAAATCTTACGGAACTGTTAGTGGTCAGAATAGATGCCTACCGTCTATCTAGTGGTAATATAATTCAAAGACGGATGCCGCATTGTATAGACTTAGATATTTAGGGGCTTATTATGGTAAAACGTTTTGGAAAAGTAGATATGGTTATATAAGAATAAGGAAAGCTTTTATCGCAAATAATAAAAACTAATAATCAGTGATCGGAAATTCGGGCGCTTATTTACCTAAAGTTGGCGAGTGACACAACATGGAGCAGTTAAAACCACCTCTTTCTCGTGAATTCTTTCCCGAGAATTCCCGGGATTTCAGAACATTCTAAAATAATGATTTTTTCACCGGAACCTTATTTAAAGACGAAATATAAGACACTTTTATTCTGACGCGAAAATCGATTTTTGTAAAAAAACGCGTTCAAAAAAAGTATCTTATAATTCGTCTATAAATAAGATTCCAGCGAAAATACATTCTAGAAAATTCCAAAATTCCCATTTGGAATAAAACAAGTTTGGGTTCATCTCACAAAACAGACATCTAAGTATATATATTTTTTTTTAATAATACTTGTTTCTATTATTCTTACGCAATTATCAAACAAATTATAAATGCGTATGAATAAGTGTTTTATATTTCGTCTAGAAAAAGGATTTTGGCATAAAATCATAAATATAATTAAAACTGTTTTTTTTTTTCAGAAATATTGACTTTAGTGAAAAACACGTCAGGATAAAAGTGTCTTATATTTCGTCTATAAATAAGATTCCGGTGAAAAATCATTATTTTAGAATATTCTGAAATCCTAGGAATTCACGAGAAAGAGGTGGTTTTAACTGCGCCATGTTGTGTCACTCACCAACTTTAGGTAAATAAGCGCCCGAATTTCCGATCACTGCTAATAATACATAAAAAAGACTTCTTATACAGGGTGGAAAGGGACGACGGCCCTTCCCGTAAATTCGAGATTACCTATGTATCTTTAGTAACCTACTATATTTTTCTCCAAGAAACTATGCTAACGTTTTTAGCCGTTTTCGAGTTACATATTTTCAACCCTAACAGCTGATAAGATAAGATAACCCTAACCTCACGAACTTTTTTCTGTGGGCACGATTAAACACAAAGTGTACAGGACAGAACGTGATACTACCGAGGTAATGATAGAAAGATTAACTGCAGCCTTCGAACAGTTGCGTCGAAAAAATTGTGTAGAAAATACACTATCGAAGGTGTATTGCCACACTCGGGTTCGAGCTGCTGCCTGCATTGTTAGACGTGGTAGAACATTAGAACATCGGCTGTAGATCCCGGAGATAACAGGTATCCTTTTCTCCTCACACGTGTTAGAGATGTAATTAGGTACATAGGGTTGTTAGCAATATTAAACATGACTAATTTTAACTTTTGTTTTTTATATTAATCGTTTCTAATTATTACACATCGAATTTACATCACTTATGTGGTACTATATCTTCGTAAACGGCCCTCGCCCTTTCCACCCTGTATAAACATCTTAATAAAAAAGACTGATAATAAAATAAATGATATTGTTATTATGGTACTTTACCTACTCTATATGATAAAAAATCTAAAAACATATTATTCAGATAGCTTAGCCACAAAGCAGTCGGGAGATGTTCGTATTAGTTCATAAAATAACAAAATAAATAATAAAATTCAATTTTAATTCATTTTCAGGTTTATTTATCTGTTTTTAAGCGTTATAAAATAGTAGGAGCAATGTTGTTTGTTATGTCATACGGCTGTGTAAGTAAACTAAAGAATATCAACTGTCATCAGCAACAACAGCGCATTTGTTCACGTCTCACGTCCAACTGACGTCATGAACACAGAGCAATATGGCGTCCACTGCATTCAGCGTTTTCGTCAAGTTACGCGCTCAACTTGAAATGTAAATTTCAATATATTTTTAGGGAACTTATCGCTTGAAATTTTTTTTTGTTGTTTGTTGGCTTAGAATAATTAGGCAGTTAGGTACTCTAAGTTTGTTGGCATGACTTTTCAGAAATGGATTTAGTCTTTAGTTTTTTTTTATTCTAGCAAAACCTTTCTTTGGAGGAAACAGGTTTAGCAATCAACTAATGCTGATATACTGTTGAGGAAAGTCGAATAAAAACCTTTTAATCCAAATAAAAGTAACCAGGAAGCCAACAAACTCAATACAATCCCAAAAACATTAGCAACCGCCACCAATAAAGATCGAAAACAATACTAATCTAGAGCAAACCCCATCATGGACGCAGTGAATGAAACGTCTTCACCGGATGTACCGCCATTGCTCGTTCGACCGTTCCGAATTCAAAACGGAGCCGTTTCCGGCGTGACGTCACTGCCCGCCATTTTGCCTGCGCGCGCGCATGGGAATCGGGAGCGAGTGAAATGAGTTTCCCTCAGGAAAGGATGTTAACTTTTTATGGGGAATTTTAAGTAGGTGGAATTTTTTGTGTGATTTCATCACATTGCATTGTGACAGTGACTTTTCAGTTAAGGTATGTGGTAATCACATTAATTGTTAAGATATGTAGTGATGAAACAATTATGGCGCCAGAGAAACATGTTGTCAAGGAAAATGAAAAAATTTGATGAGCTAAAATTTGATTACGTAAAAATCTATGCTGTGTAAGAATATCCCAAAAAAATGACTTTCGCAGGACTTGAACCCGCAACCCTCCACCAGTGCGGAATGCGATGCCAATAGGGTAAATTCATATGAATTTCATGTTTTTCTTAATTATATAGAAATGTATCAGCATATTTATTTTTGTATTTTTTACGCTTTTATAGTGAAATTTAATCATTGAAAAAATCGCATAAATTCTAATTGTGACGATTTATTTATTTATGATAATACCGTGACCGATCATGGTATTGTCATAAATAAATAAATACTGAAATATTGTTTTCATCCCCCCATCTCATCTTTTTATCCGCTAGAGGATAAAGAAAATTGAAAAACATCGTGCGCACGGTGATCTAAATTCAATTTACTTTATCCTCTGGCGGATAAAAACGGCTTTACACTCAAATATCGAAGACCAAGAATACTCTTTCCTCGCTGAAGTGGGATGAAAAGTTACGTGTTGCACTCGAGTGCAAAGATTTTTTACCTCGTGCTCTTTTGATTCCCTCGCTAACGCTCAGGATTCTAATTTTAGAATCCTTCGCTTCCTCGGTCTTCAAAATTGAGCACGCGGTCAAAAAGCAACTTTGCACTCTTGTATAACAAATAACTATTACAATATTAGAAACAGAATGACAATGAAGTAGTGCGACAAAAAAGCGTGTAAAATCTCATGGCCTTAACATAAACTTGGCCTAACCTTCGTCTAAACAAGATTTAGATGAGCCGCTAATAATTTCAGTAATCGGAGGTCATTTTGTAATCGATAGCTTAATGATTGTGTAATTTATTTTTTAATTGGAGTGATCACTTCATTTGTTATTAATTTTTGGTTTAAGAACACTTTTAGGCATTTGTTTGGGTTTCGATTTAATCTATTTATCTGTAACACTGATACCTATAAGTGTAGAATCTTCTTTTTTCATTGATATTTAATTCCAACCATATCGCAGTGGGTACACGGGTAAACAGGAATTACCCCTACACCCACCGGTGGGTGAAGCCAGTGGGTGCACGGGTCGCGGGTCACAAAAACATTCTTTATTAACAAAGAAAATTACAATCAAATAATAGAATTAAACTAATACTAGTATTTACAATTGAAACAACTACGTTAACTGCAGATTGTTGCAAACAGTCTTCAGGTAGCTCAACTGATCCTTAACAATACAGGTAGGCAAAATTTTCATGTAGCTTCATTAATAACAAGCAGCGCCTCGCGGTTTCACCCACGTAGTTACCGTTCCTAAAGGAATTCTGGGATAAAACCTAACCTATGTCACTCCCTGAAAAGTAAGGTTTCTAATGGTGAAAGAATTTTTGAAATCGGTCACGTAGTTTTTAATTTTATCGTTACATACAAAAATACAAAACTTCCCTCTTTATAACATTAGTATAGATTAGCGTTGTTCATTCAATAGCAAATAAATCTACCAGCCAATAACCTTTCCGTTCATTCAATTCGATTATCGTGTGGTTTAGACCTAAATGCAAGCGCTTGCGCATAGTCAACGCGCCCCATCGGACCATGACTCCGGTTCGATACCCGAACGAACTTGACCTTTTGTTTCATACAACATCATCATACATACGGGTGAACATTTAACTAGAACCTTATCATCGCGCACGTGTGGGACCTGAATCTCTAAGTCAAAGGTATGGATGAAATGGAAACACTTCCGATACAAAGCCAAGAAAATGATAATATTTTTGAAGTAGATTAAAAAGGATGCTTTTGAAAAAATGCTACTACGAACTACAAGCTAAGCGATAAGGCCGCCCATTGTACTTGTGATATATAATGTCTTTTTGTAATGTTCTTTTTCTGGTGTACAATAAAGTGTTTTGTATTGTATTGTATTGTAACTACACCGGCCTTCAAAACAAAGTATCACGCTTTTAAATTTTGAATTTTTCTTAACTATAGGTACAAGTTAGAGATTTAAAATAAAAACAGTTTTATAGCAAACTTGATCATTTTTCTATGAAACTATACAAAACTACAAATTACTAACCTCTATAACTTAAAAAAACATTTTTGTTGAAATTTTATATTATTTTAAAGTGTGATACTTAGGTGTGATGCTCACAGCCGGTTTTTCATCCGCTTATCACATCGTGTGTTTGTCAACAATTTGTTATTTGCTAAATTGTCTACCCGGCTCTCGTAAAAGATGTGTTTACTATTGTCAAAAATAACAAGCGGATGAAAAACAGCCAGTTAGCTTTGCAGGCCAGTGTAAATGAATTTTGATGTGATACTTTTGGTGACATGTCATTGAAATGCAGTAATTATTTGACCTTTCATACCACATTAATAAACTATAATATAAATAAACTGGCCGTCTCCCATTGCTATACCCGATATAACATATTATGGTGTGTGTTCTCTGTTAATTATAGTCAATAAGTTCTAAAAAATGTAGTGTAGCACTAGCGGTCCGCCGCGACTTCGCACGGGTATATTCTATTGCCTTTGTTCATCAGGGATAATGTAGAATTCTAATGGTGAAATTATTTTCAAATCGGTCCAGTAGTTTTTAAATTAATTCATTACATACAAAAATACTTTATAATTAATGTAAATGACAAACTCAATAAATTTTTTTTATTTTTATTTAAGTTAGGTGAATTAAAGTTAGACCTCCTACTTATGTTACTCACACTTGACCATTTTTAGCTCGACTATATCTCATTACTCCAATGTTATTTACTGTATATAACTTTGGATCAGAATTGCTGTTATAAGCTGAGTTGGGTCGATCTTTGCCGCGATCATCAGCGCCACGGACTACGGTGTGTTTACGCCACGAACTTAGCACAAACACATCGTAAACCACACAAACAGCTTATCCACGAAAGTGTAACCACCAAAACAAACGCCCAATTGCAGCCAAGATCCATTGACCACGTCTGCAAGCAGCCACCGAGACCTCAATGCTTCAGTGAAGCATGCACCATGTGGACTCACTCGCCCATTCAACTTGGCCGCTCTTTCAGACCTGTCATGCGTCACTTTGACGTAATAACTCGATTGACAGGTGCAATAGTAGAAATAGGGTATTACACGCATTTTTGAAAAGTGTCTATATTAGATTCTATAGTGCTAATAAACCACTAAAATATTCAACCGATAAGGGCCATAAAAGTTCATACAAACATTTTCACATTTCGCGCTTAATTTGACGAAAACGCTGGACGCAGTGGACGCCATATTGCTGCGTGGTCATGACGTCAGTTGGCTGTGTACGTAAAAAAATGCGCTGATGTATCTGATGATAGTTGAAACTTTTGAGTTTGTAATCCGAATTTTGTCACACACACACGATATTGGCGTTTTTTTAATTAGGTATTTCGAAAATCAAACGCCCATAGGTACACAATAGTTGCTTAGCAATTTTTTTTCATATTCATACGACTACCGTTAGCTACGATTTTGAGTTCTACACAAAACCAAATGGAACTAAGTGGTATCGCTCAATAAATTCCGCAACATTGTGGATGCTCTACCATAGTAGAGTGAGCACCTACAGTGCGGATCCTGAATGCTTCAGTGGAGCATGGCCCACGTGGACGCGTTGGGCCATTCAAGTTGGGCCGCGGTTCACGCACTGAGGATCTATACGTCACTTTGACGTAACTGTCACTTTGACAGTTATTGCCTTTGGTCAGAAATATTTGGAATTTAAATGTTATACACAATCTTCTGCCTGCGGTTTCGCACCCGCTTTTCCGGGATAAAAAAAAGTATATTGTGTTAATCAAAACCTAATTCTACATCCATGTTTTATTTTAGCCCGATTCGCTGATTTCCGAGTGCCTAGTGTAAGTGTGTGTAAGTGGCATTGGATTTACCTAGGGCAGATTTGGCAGTTAAGTAAAAACAATTTTGAGCAGGAGGCCAAGAGGAGGATCCAGCTAGGTTGGGCAGCGTTTGGGAAACTACGTCGTGTCTTCTTTTTCTTTCTTTTTCAATCAGTGCATCCTACCCGTCATAACCTACGGAACTGAGACGTACGGTAGGGCTTGTCCACCAGCTTAAAGTCGCCCAGCGAGCTATGGAGAGAGCTATGCTTGGAGTTTCTCTGAAGGAATTCGTAACGAATACATCCGACAGAGGGTTATCGACACAGCTTAGCTAGGATTAGCAAGCTGAAGTGGCAGTGGGTTGGCCATATCTCAAGAAGAAGCGACAACCGCTGGGGTAAACGTGTTCTTATTTGGCATTTATAATAATAGAGCTATTAGTATAATATTCTATGAAACCAACTCGGGATCATTCTCAATACAATAGTGAAGAATTATAAAAATCTGCCTACTCTCTGTAAAAAATTATGCGTGGTAACATAAAAAATATAAAACATACGCGCCGACTTGAGAACCGCCTTCGTTTTTTCGTCGGTTGAAAATGGCTCGCTTAGATGCGTCATGGCGGCATACAACATATAAAACAGCTGAGTTTTACATTATTTTATTATTTGCTCTTGTAATAGAACTCAAATAATAATAACCTAATAATGTTTGTAATAGTGTTGTGTCAATTTAAACTACTTTTAAATTATACCTTGTTTTTCGTTATTTTTTTTCTTACGTTTGTTTTTTTTTTTTTATAGAATCCGAAGAAGAAGTTATTATTTTAAGACCCCATGCACAAAGTGTTCATTAAAATATAAAGCGAGGGTTCAAAATACTTTCAAGTTAAATTCTTACTAAGCTCTTAGTTTTAGATGTAAAACAATTTCTTAAACTAATAACGGTAAATCAGGGCAACATTGCGCAAAGAACCTAAGGTTGTGTGGCCTCGCCATCAAGATCGATAAAAAACCAGAGGTCGATAGTTTTTGTCGATACCGGGATGCGATGGTCAATGTTTTTGTACAGCACTATTTAGGGTCAATTATAATTAGATAATCCTTGACGGAATTTTCAGCTTAATGTTTCAAATTTGTTCAAGATATTCGAAACTGGACTTATTTTTTTGTTTCGATAGTAGTTAATCCAATTAATTCCATGTTTACAGTATGTTTGCATTGCAACAGTCAAATAAATAATTACCCGTTTTAATAGTCAGTGTCTCCAACTTTAAAAGTTCCCTTATTAAACTGACATTTTAAAGCTTTATCTAGATCATTTAATCGCGTTTAACACGCTTAGTGCAAACGGGCGCCGGTAGGTATTAAACTGACATTTACAATAAGCAAACAAAATGTCATTTATGTCAAATATAGCTCTGCCTTTCCAACGTGTATAAAAAAGGTAAAAAGCGAAAAAACAACACAATGGTCAGGCAGGCGCTTTCTAAAACGCCGGCGACTGCCAATTTCAATAAACTTGGTTGATGACTGATTATAGGTAATTTTTTAAAATGCGATTGACTTTTGTTTTTCATGCAATTATCTACGCTGACGTCACAAATCCAGGGCTCCAGAATACGAAAAACAAAAGGGAATGCGATGATGCTGCTTTTAAAATTGTATCTTGAATGTGACTTATTTTAGACAAGATATATTTAAAACAAATTTGAACTAAAGAAAGAAACTTACAATCAAATAATAGAATTAAATTAAAACTAGTATTTACAATTGAAACAATTGAGCTAACTGCAGACTGTTGCAAACAATCTACAGGTAGCTCAACTGATCTATTAATTGAATTTGAACTAGTATTAAAGTTATATTTTAGACAAAATACAGGGTTCATGACAGAATGCAGCCGTGTGGTGCCGGCTTAGAATTCGCACCACCCGAACTCTTAGCCGACGGCTTAGATTTTTAGTAAATAGATCTAAGTGTAAATGCTGGTTGTAATTGCTTTATTTTTCTATTGTAACATGCTTAAGAATCAAAAAAAACCATCAATAAACAGTTCAAAAATTCGAATCATCGGTATTTTCAAGACCTTTTAGATAAACTGGACAAGTTCCTAGCTTTTCCGATATTGAATTACGAAAATGCGACATTCAATTTCTCATTTTTACCACAACAGTCATAATCATCCGTCAAATGATTACCTCAACAGGTACTTCCGAAGTTTTTACAAACACTGCGATGGGAATCCGCGACTACAACAAAGAGTAACCTAGACCCGGCGACAATGCCTCTCACACTTGAAGTGAGATAATGTTTTCACTTGCTTATGTAACGTAGAAGCTTAATTTGTGTTGACCTTTTTAATTTTTTAAACTTACTCATCTAAATGTTTACTTTGTATTAGTAACCGATGTTTTTTGAACTAAACGTACCTATTTTTTTTTTGTTTTTGCACTGTGTGAGCTGCAAATAAATGTTTGTCTATGTTTTTCTGCCCCTACGCAATAAATAAAAGAGAGAAAGAGAATAGAGTAATTCTCTTTTATTAATTTTAAAATTGTTCTCATATTTATTAGAAAAGAGCCTGGTAAAAAATGTATCCCAATCGCTTTTTGGACTTCGATTTTTTTTAGCTATAAGGCGATTCAGAAATGTAAAGGTGTTGTGAAATGTAATTTTATCTTTTATTTCTTCTCAGGTCCACACTTTCATGGGGTGTTAAGGTGGCCGCGCACCTGGGAGCACGGCAGACGCAAATTTTCTAAATTTTAGTAGTAATCTAGTTCTATGAAATAGTATGCAGCATCTCGCACCTATCGGCACCGAGCGCGCGGCATTTCAGTAAAATGCCATGAGGAAAAACGAGACTGCCGGTTATCCCTGCCGGTAGCACCGATAGATGCGCGTTTAACTTTAGGGACTCGAACATTTAGTCTCCCAAGCCAAACTAACCTACACGTGGTCCACCCTGCTAGATAACGAACTAGGTTCTGGTGAAAATATAAAACAATCTTTATAAGTCGCTATCTCAGATATTTTCAATTATTTTCTATTACTTGACACTGGCAGAAAAGTGTTCAAACAGACACGTATTATCATTAAAAAAGAATCACCATCATCACCACGCTTCGTGATAAACAAAAAACGTACTATAACAAGTTTTTTGGCTTTGTCCATCCAATTGGATTCAAAAATCTCCAGAAAACGCACATTAAAATATTTTTGTCCGCAACATTTCTGACAGTGTTGTCAATTATTATTAATTTTTTTCCGTATTTTTATGAAGGTGACGTTGACGTGAGAACGGAATTCTTTAAATAACTAATTAAACAATTCAATGAGAAAATGACTATTTGTTTAATCATAAGGATAAATTTTGGACGATTGTTGAAATAATGATTGTTATCTTTATGTTAAAAATACAATTGTTACCTAAACTGTAAATATTAGTTGTAATTATTTTATTTTGTTATTGTGATTTTATTTTCCCCGTTTGTATTCTAAATTTTTATTAACCCTAGAATACTAATCATCGCCTGAGAGGCCGCGCGCGGTCAGTTTTTTCCGGTCATTTCAAAAACGCGCCCGCGAATCCTACTGTGCTTTCGCCCTAATTCAGCATATCCCGCGCCGCAGAGGGAAGCAAACGCAGACCCGACCCCAGCCTCTCCATTTTCAAAATATAAGCTACTGGATCGCCTGGGAGGCGATCATTAGTATTAACGGTAAGTATATTTTTCGTTACTTGTTTTGATATTTACATATTTTTCAGCAATTAGCCATGTTATAACTTAGCAAATGTTGATTTTATTTTTAGATGAAGCTCAAGGAAGAACATATAGTCAATTATTTACTAAATGAGAACTCCTATAGCGAAATTGAGGCAAACTGAAAGTCGATTCTTATGACTCTGACGATAGCTCGGCAGATCTTTCTTTCATGTCAATCCGACTGGAAGAAAACCTACAAAATATTGTTTCAGATGGCTCTGAACCCTTGAACATTTCAGTACCACATCAAGCTACAAGCAATGCGTCTGATTCACCAGTTCCAGAAACTGCATCACAAGAAGAACAATGAAAATGAAAGGCTGACTTCAAATTAGTCTGTAGACCAAAATATGATGTTACCATAAGTTTGATTTAATGTTTTATAAAGTTTATATATTGGTTATTATTATTAATACTAAAAAACAGCAAAGATATAGTAGTATTTTTTTACCAGACCGATATAAGACTGTTATGTTTTGAGAAAAAAAAAGTCGTTACTGTAATATTTAAGTCTCATTTTAAGACTAATGAAGATATTATTTTAATAATATATTTTAGTTTTCAAAAAGTAAGAGGTTGGCCAAATTATTTATGTTATCATAATAACATTTAAATAAATAACTAACACAATAAATTGGTTTTATTTCAAAAGTAGTCTCCTAGGCGATCATTAGTATTAAGCTGTGGTAAATTTATATTAGTACTCTAGGGTTAAAGGATGTACCCATATAAAATTTTAAAGATATAAGAAGATTTTATTTATTTTCTGACATATTGTAATTGTAATTTTTGTAAGCCCTAGGCCCTTTTAGCCAGCCAAGTGTTGTAAAATCCCTTATGGTGTTTCCTTTTGTAACTTATGTTTACTAGATATAACGACATCAAGTGTATATGTTATACCTATAGGTGGAAATAAATGAAAATGAAATTTTTTAATAAAAATGTCGATGAAAACTGTGAAAAATATTAAAACAAAAGCATTGTCTTGTTTAGATGATTCCGTTTTTTTTAATTCTGGGCATTAAAACGCAACCAGGGAATTAATGAAGATCTTGAAAATGTACCCAACATTTTGGCAACCATACTACCCCTAGGTTTTAATAGTAAGAGTCGCATAATACTGAGCGATGTCTCTATTTTGTCACTTATTTGTCTCCTATTTTTTTGTCCTTTGCGTTGGTCCAGTTTACTTTAATATAAAAGGTTCATCTAAATATACCTGTACACTTCGCTATTGCGCCTCCTGTTTTCTTTCTGAACTTGACTGATGCTCTATCGCGTGTCTAGAAGTTACAGACTACAAGACTATTAAACAAAACCACATCATCGACAAATATTGGAAGTATTCCCATTAGAGGACCAATTTTAGGAGCACCGATGTTATTCCCAATAGGAGCACCTGCCAAGAAGAAGTTTCTAGTGATACCAATAACATCAGTGAACTACTCAAGCTTATGAAGACAATCAAAACAAAAAGTTACATTTTCTTGCCAAAATCCGTCGGCAATCGATCATTACGTAAAAACGCAATAGAATTGCCTAAGTTTTAGAATGTCGAGTTGAAATGACGTAAATTCTGACAAATAATGTTTTTGTCCTTTGTAATTTTATTGTAATCGAGCTATTTCAGAGCTCGTCCGGGGAAGTTCTACCATGTTTTTATCCAAGTGGATATTCATTGGAAGAATACAATATCTGCGAAGATACTCCTGAGAAGGGCCTTATGGACTAAAATATCGGCAAGTGCTATGCAAGGTACCTACTGTACCTATTGTATAGAATATTCCTAGCTTTTATGTCTGGCATTGTAATAAATATAAAATATTTCTAAGTATCGCATTGTGAACAGAGATTCAACAGAGAAAACAAAACACAGCGCTTCAAAGACACGGCGTGTCTCGTCGATGCGTATGAGTTTTTACGCTGTTTCAAACTGACGCTTTTCTTATTTTTAATTCTAATAGGAATCAAACAGGATAAAACTGTAATTCTTATAACTTTCTCATTAATCAAAACACCTCTTTTGCTCTTTTGCTGCTCTAAATGCATGCTTATGATTAAAACCAGCAACGTTAAAGATGCTGTATAAATAGCTGTATTCATAAGCCTCAATTAAAATGTACAGTCTTCAAAGAACCTACATTGTTTTAGAGGAAAGCCTATAAATTATTTTCATACAGCCTAATTCCTTTGAGTCAAAGTAATATTTCCCGAATAACTGGTCGTTGGTCACTACCAACGTCCAAAAACGCAGTAGCAAAAAGTTTCACGCAACACGTAAATTCCTGAAATCGACTTTCATAATTACTCACCTCAGGAAAAACAGATTGGGCAACACCTTTTTTTCAACTTTCTATGCACATTCACTTACACAAGCACTTTCCACGCGCGAGCGCGCTCCACGACGGTCCGGACTCAAATGCGGTAAAGTGGAACAGCGTAGAAGCAAGCGCACTGACTCGCGACTGGCTGGCTCGCGTGTGCGTACGCGCAGGCAAACGAACACACATGGATATGTGAGGCGTATCCTTATGTAAAGTATATGATTTCGACGGAAAAGCGCGATTTGCCTTACGGTTGAGACATGACGTTTTGAAGAGATTAGAGGGGATATTTTATTAGACGCTTTAAAGAGTTTTTAATTATGATGTTTAAATCTTACAAAAAGCTCACCACAATGATTTTATATGGGAGTATGAAAACCATACTATGGACCATCAAAAAATTATAATGATTGCGTTGATTTCATCAAAAAAAAATTGTAAAGCTCACGATTTTCTAAGAACCTATACCACAGATGAAATAATGTTATACTACGACGCCATTTTGTGAAAAGGATAGGCATAGGATTTGGCGTTCATAGGAGCGGGACAGAGCAGAGCAACGCAAGATCGAAACTCAAGTTTTTACTTATTATCTATTAATTAGAACAAAGAAATCGGCTACATACATACAAACATAGGGTGCTTACCTCATTACTCTCCCCTGTTGGCAGTGTCGGGTAAAAAGGAAAAAAACGCAACATATAAAATGTTCTTTATACTTAGGCAGTTCAATTACCATGTTTATTCTCAATATTTTAATGGTTTTTAGTAAAAAATTTGAAGTAACTGATAGAAAAAAATATTTTTCTATCGAGAAAATTTTATGGAATCGTATTTTCGAAACTTATAAACGATAGAGTCAGTCCTGAACTTCACCATAATATAAATTTCTAAGTTAAATATTCAGAAGCTTGGAAGATATGGACACCGACAGAGTTGATTTGAGGTTGTATGGACCCTTAACCAACGAAAAAGCTCAAAATTAAAATGTAATCATCTGTTTGGGACGTACTAAGGTACATTGGAATTGACAAAGGATTGACCCACAGATGAACACGTAAAACGTATAACGACAAAGCTAAAGTTAATGACAATGTATGACTTGCAAAAACTCTACAAAATATTTAAAGCTTTTTACTTCAATTTTGAGTAATTAAATGTATTATAATAAGTTGAAGTATAAGAACAATTTTTAACAAATGAATGCAGTTTCATACCGTTTCTAAAATAAAAATAATATGCAGTAAATTTTACTAAACCCATTATTAACGTTGTTTTTATTAAGAAAACATTTTGATGTCCAAGTAGAATTTTTACTTATAAGTGGCGTTCATCGATAGTTTAGTACCTTCCTGAGAAGTTGAAAGCCAATTTTTAACAATAACTTTTCAAATAATAAATCTTTCTGTTGTGGTGAAAATATCTGTGAAAATATCAAGCTGTTCTATACATAAACAAGTTTTTTTAAGAAATTAATAATTCCCAAAAATTTACGATCTCGACGGGATTCGAACCCGCACCAGATACCCAGAGTACTATAATAAATAAACACCTTAAGTTTTTTAAAATTAAAACAGCTAAAAATAGTGCATTGGATAACGATTCCTGGAATCCGCAAAGGGGGTCGCAGATCTAAGGCCCGTATTATAAAAGCTTCCTCAGTTATCAATCGATGCTTGAGTAACGCTTTTCTATGGCATAAACGTCACTCAAGCATAGATCGGTCGACTGAGCGAGCTTTCATAATACGGGCCTTAGAGTCTTGATATGACTCGATATGTGAATTTATAGTCATATGGAAGAGCCTGCGTCTCTACTTTGTTCTATCCAGCGCAAAGCCATTGGAACAAATAGCACAATTTGATTCTAAAATCCAATGATTTGTTGTTTTTATTAGATTTGAACCTCAAATAAAATAGAGATAAATAGCCAATAAAAATCTAACTGAACCGATTTGCCCGAGCAAGCGAAGGATTCTAAAATTGTTCACAAATTAGAATCCTGAGCGTTAACGAGGGAATCAAAAGAGCACGAGGTAAAAAATCTTTGCACTCGAGTGCAACACGTAACTTTTCATCCCACCTCACCGAAGAAAGAGTATTTTTGCTCTTCGATATCTGATTGTAAAAGCCGTTTTTATCCGCTAGAAGATAAAGTAAATTGAATTCAGAACATCGTGTGCACGCAGCGGATAAAAAAGACTTTTGCACTCAGATATCGAAGAGCCAAAATACACTTTCCGAGATGGAGGGATGAAAAAATGTTTAATCTGTCAATTACCTTTTTGGTATTCCTCTGAGAAATTATTTTTCTTTTCGTGTCCAATTCATTAATTGCTGCATTTTTTACAGTTCGTCAAAATAAATTGATTGTAGCAACGTTTGGATAATTAGCTGAGGAAATAGGTTGCTACAGCGGGCAACTCCACTCTGTCAAAGATGGCATCACCTTGAGGCACACTATCATCCAAAATTTTGTTGATAATTTGATATAATGTTTTATGTTGTTGAAAAAAATATAAATTTGACTTGTCTGAGTGCTTATTTTGTAAGCCTAAAGAAATAAAGTTATTGATTCTTATTCTATAACAATGGTAGTATCATTTTTGCTTTTCTAAATGTTGGTCAAATGAGCGCGTTAGTCGCGTAAAAAAAAGAGATTAAACCACTACGTTATAGCGAAAAATGAGGTCTTTCAACGCAAAATACGTTATATTCTGCGTTGCCACCCCGCGCCGTGTGCTTTATGTCTTTTGTATGAAGTGATTTTTACGCCATTCACAACTCAAAACATTATGCTCGTTTGATCCCAGAAGGTTGCCTGAAAAAAGCCGCCTTCTTACTTCATCTACTCGTAGCATTTATCTCTTTACTGTTTTCTATGTTTGTGTGGTAATATGGTATTATTTATATATCTACATTATCTAAGGGCTTACGGTTCAAGAAAATTCAAACAGTTATCATTTGAAGCGAAAATTTTGGTTTATTCCCATTTGTCACCCTGATCTGTGGACAAATGCGAAAAAAAAGTTCGATCTGTCCCCCTATTTGCAACGGTGGGACAGATAGAACTTTTTGGTTTTTATTAAAAAAGTTCTATTTGTAGTCCCCTGTTAGTCACAAAGGGACAGATATAAATATTTAAATAAAAAAAAGTTCTATCTGTGTGATTTACAACGGTGGGACAGATAATTTGGATGATCAAAGCTCTTTGACAAGACAGTGGGTTAGAAGGTCTTTATGGAAATTCTAGGAATATGAAGGTAACAATAAAATCTTCAAAGATAATCTTAGTACTTAGAAAAGACTTCAACGTGCCACCCCATTTCCACATACTTTGACCTTTTGGCATAACGCTTTGTTAGCTGCAGCCAATAAACAGGGTTCGATTCTCATTGGCATAAATATAATGTGCATTTTGCATATTGTGCCAACCCAGCAAAAAATGTACAAGGTTGAAAAAACGTAGATTGTAGAAAAGTACCTAAGAGGAGTTGAAACTCAACCAAAAGTCTCAAAAACCGCCGCAAGATCGTATGTATTTCTATTGGTGATGGTCAAGCCTTTGACCACCATCTCACTTGAATAAGTGATGATGAGACCTAAGATGGAGCACGCTTTCCAAGAAGGAACTCATTCACCCTGGATTAGAAGACTCCAAGATTGTACTTGGGCGGGAAAACAATCGCTGGAAGCTTATTCCACTCTTTGGGCGTGCTTATTATGAATGTAGAGCAGAATTTTTTGGTGCGACACTGAGGTATATCGACCAGGTACGGGTGGTATTTTTCTGTGTGTGTGCTGTTCTATGGTGGAATGACGAAGGTCGCTTGTCTCTCGATCATTTATAGGATACATTTCGGAGAATGCTCAGAGGAGTTCCTCTGAGCATTCTCCAAAATGTATCCTATGGTGTGGTAGTTACCACACCACACCCCTGTTTCCTCTTATAAAATGTAGATATATATTTATGTAATTATAAAAGTATGTTTATGTATTATAACTAGGTTTATATAAACTAAAAAGTAAATATTATGTAGGTATATATATTTATTTAGGTATTTTTAAAATTATAGTTGGTAGGTATATCATTATGTATGTTGTATGTACTAAGATTTGATATTGTAATTGTATTAGAATTTTGAAATTATAGTAGCTACTTATTAATGCACACAGATCCCCGTTCAATCCAACGATTCTATCCATCCACGGTTGTCTGGTAGAGATCGCTCCTGAGCGATAAGACCGCCAATTATCACATTTTTCTTATTTACTCCATTTTATCTTTGTCTGTTATTTTTAAGTTATGTGTGCAATAAAGCATTTTCTATCTATCTATCTAACTACATGACCTGATTCTACTATCCCCCTTCCACCCCAGGACAAGCAGGCACACAGCGCATTACCACCCCTACTTGGTGAATATACCGTCTACTCGTACTTAGCGGTTTTCCTCCACCTTCATCATTCGTACCGCTGTGGAACACGCTCCCTGCTGCTGTTTTTTCGGCCAATTACAACCTAGTTATCTTCAAGACAAGAGTGAATAGGTATCTTCTAGACCTTTGTGATACATCGTCAGCCACATCTTCACTTTCCATCAGGTAAGATTGTGGTCAAACGAAGGTCTATAGACTATTAAAAAATACCAACGTCACAGGAAGACTTTCCCACTTCTCCACAGAGGTCGTCACCTTGCTAGTTAGGACTATGAAGTTCGTTATTTTAGTTTTTAAGTTTAGCTATACAGGGTTATTGGTAAATTAGTGACAATACGTGAACTGCAGGTCCTGCCCATCAATCATCACAAACACGTTCGTGAAAGCGCCAAGTTAAATTAAAAAAAAAATATAGGTAAGTCACCTCTAAATGAAAAAACATCTTTGCCTGGAACCCAACGAGTTACTTAAGAATCCGGCGACAGCTGCTCGCAACTTCAATTCGTGAATTATTATGTTCCGTAATACCAAAAATGATGACTGAAAAGTTGTTGAATCTTAGACATTGTGTGGTTATTCTGTAACTAGACAATATAAGCTATGTTCCTTAATAAACAAAACGTTCGATATTGTTATTTTTAATACGAAACAAATAGGACGAAAAATGTCATTTTCGACGTAAAAATTTGCAAAATCACATTTTTCATATTTTTGCTTGCATTCCATTATAGGCGTGTATTATGAAGAAAAAAACAACCAGGGACCTAGATACATACTATTCGAATACAAAAAACAACATGACATGGTGGAAATATGGCCGAATTACAAATCATTTTGGTAGTACGTTTGTATGGGCAAATCATCATCCGCAGGCCTCTTAAGACCGATCTTTCACTCTCATATCTTCTGTTAATTCAGGGCAGAGCTGTTTTTAAGTTGAGTTTCAAATAAAACCTCTCTAACGGACGATTATAGAATTGCGGGGGGGTACCCATTACCAATACCAAAATTAAGAATTAAGACCTGGCGTCTTCACGAACGTGTTTGTGACGATGGGCTGAACCTGCAGTTCACGTATTGTCACTAATTTACCAATAACCCTGTATACATAAAATTATTTTAAAAATAACAGGAACAAAATCAAGCTCTCTTGCAACAACTTTAATACTAAAATCGTAAAATACTCTTCTAATATTTCACCATAACTATGCAATTAAACTCAACAAAAAGCAATGGTACTAACAGACAGGTGGAATGCACGCGTCCCTTTCTAGCTTGTAGAGAGCTGTATCACGTTGTCTCTGTCTACCGGAAGACAGTAGAACTGTAACGGCCGGTTGTCGTAACTGACTTTTGTTGAGTGCGGTTCTCAAAGTTTAGTAAATTGGTTCCGGTTGGCAGGATAGGAGGAAAATAAGGCTTAGTGATCTATTTACTAATAAATATTTCAATTCATTTTTTTAAGATGGTCAATTTGTATTTGTGACTTTTTAAGTACCTATTTGTCGAGATAGCTCAAAGGATCAGCCAGCTGAAGTGATAGATAGATAAAACAGTGAGCTGACATACCTCGAGAAGAACCGACAACCGCTAAACGTGTTCTTGAGTGGAGACCGTGACTCAGCAAACGTAGTGTAGGACGCCCTCCGACCAGGTGAGATGACAATTTGCGAAAGACTGCTGGTAGATGCTGGATGCGGCAAGCTGAAGACAGGGCGCTATGGCGCTCATTTAGGAGGCCTAGGTGGACTAACATAGGCTGATGATGATGATGAAGCATTTGAATGAATGAATGAATTAATTAATTCTTTATTGCACTTAAAAATAATAACATAAATAATCCTTATATCTAAATTATAATACCCAGTGCAATAGGCGGCCTTATCGCTGAAAACGATTTCTTCCAGGCAACCTAGGTTCGGAGAAAAAGATATAAGACAAATAGTTGGTAGAGCACATTCAAAAAATACAGTTAGCGAAAAATTATCAAACAAACAAAAAAAACAAAAAGATACATTTACATACATAATACAACTATACTAGAAACTAGCCTAGAACTTATCCACAAATAGCATACAATAGGTACCACAGATAGATATAATGAGAAAATCTCATCTCATCACTAATGAAGCTAACGTCACATCGTCAAGTTACATAATCTGAGTAAGGAGGGAAGACTGAAGGAAACATTTAGTTACCTGAAGAAAGGAAATGAGACTTCAGTTTAGATTTGAAGGAGTAGATGGAAGGCGCAAGTCTGACATCAACAGGCAGCTTGTTCCAGAGCCGCACAGCCTGAACGCTAAAGGAGTTGCCATAGAAGGTTTGGGAATGGGTGGGAAATTTGAGTAGTAAGTTATCTGATGACCTAAGATTGTGGCATTTGTTAGTATACCACTCATTTTATTTTCACCGCGCATCCATACTTTTTATATTATTAAATAAAATGATAAAGCTATTGTTATGGGTACTTGATATACGATACAATATATAGATAGATCATCTTTATTAAACGAAAAGAACGACCAGAACACCAATATCTGCAAATCGTGCAAACATTTGTAAACAAACTTCTCTTCATTCATGGTGTGAGTGCCGACGGATCGTCTCTCGACTTTTATGGATAGCTGATTTTGGCCGAAGGTGTCGTGTTCAGGAAGTTCTGCGGAAGGCTGATACGCGACACCGTGCGTCATCGACCTAGTGCCAGTGACACGATTCTTTTTAAGTTTTCATATAATTATGTATGTTAGTCTCTAAGGTATTTATCATATGGGCCCTAGTTAAGTTACTTTGTAAGTACTTGTCTTATGTTGCCTGAAATAAATGGTTATATAATTATTTTTTATCCCGAGGCAGGAATCGAACCCACAACCTCTTACAGGCGGACATTCGCCCACCGCGCCACAGAGGTCGTTCTTAGATAAAAATGTAGGTAAGAGTAAATGTTTGAGATCCGCAGGCAGGTAACAAAGAACAATGCGCACGCGCCGGTAGCTGTGCGCACAATCGCCCGACGATACTGTTCCGTGAGATGATGGCTGGCTGTTGAGAGAACTGGACTTTTAAAGAGTAATTATTTTACTCGTCTAGATTGTGGGTGCTCTAAATAGGAATAAAGTAGGTGCCCTAAATGTGGTGCTCTTAAAATTGTTGCATTTTAACGTCTTTTGTTGTTATTTACATTTCAATGTAGGTCTCCATTCGTATTAGGTTTGTATAGTATATGTATTTTAGATTATCTTTGGTACACCCTCTCCCTTTCTTAAATTCACAATTCTTTCCATACAAAGTTTGTCTGGTAGAGATCGCTTCTAAGCAATGAGGCCGCCCAGTGTACTTGTCTTATGTGATGTCTCTTTATAATGTTATTTTCTGGTGTACAATAAAGAATTTTTGTACTGACTACCTCTGTGGCGCGGTGGGCGAAGGTCTGCCTGCGACGCAGGAGGTTGCGGGTTCGATTCCCGCCTCGGGACACATGTATGTACGATCTGCAGACAGTTGTTCAGGGTGCTCTGGTCGTTTTCTATGTATAATATAAAATGTATATCTAAGGTAGCCATAACAAAACCTCTGCTTAGCTTGGGGCTATATAATGCTGTGTGAATTGTCCAGTATTTATTTATTGTACTCCCATCCTTCATCGTGAAAGACAATGCAAGATCAATCTGACATATCGAGTTAACGTAAACAAGTTTTCCGTCCATCTCTCATAAAATAGAAATACTAATAATATTTTCGTAAATAACTCACATAAAAGAGTTACTAAATGTAAAGATATATTTATTTGACTCAACAAGAACTGCACAGACAAACACAAACAAGATAGGTAAGATACAAAATTGAGGAGATGTACTACCAAACATGCACAAGGTAAAGTTGACAGTACTTTAAAAAAGATTGAAGTGAACAAAAAATCTAAGTGATCACTTTATTTCCTAGTTTTACTTATGTTATTTGAATTTTCTGACATGCCCTTGTCCTGTAAGGTCATATGGAAATAAAACACTGAGTTTTGAGTATATTAAATTCTGTAAGCTGAATAAAAATAGCGTTTTGTAGTGTTTTGATGCCTTTGGTGCCTGGGGCTAGCTACCAATGAAAAAAGGTAAATATCTTTATTTTGTTTTTATAGCAATTTAAAATTAGGTTTGTATGAGCTTATTTTGTAAACCTAAAGAGTAACAGGTAGTGATATCTGATTTGAAGATGATTTAATATCCAAATAAACATGCATCTCTTCACTAAATGTCACAGCACCGCAATAATTATAAATAATAGAGATTATTGCTGAAAACACTTGTTGAACAAAATCGAATACTGATGCAGCTTACATCACTGAGCCACAGGACGGTGCGGGTGCCCGTGGACGGACTATTTATTGATAGTAATGATCAAGTAAATTTTTATAAGCTGGCGCGTTTATCTTTTTGTTCATACAATGATTTAAGCTAAAAAACTAACGGGGATCGCTCCTATCATTTAATTATATAGGTCTTTAGGGCCCTTTCTCACAGCGGATCAGTTTTACCAGAACCGTCTTTAACGGATTCTTCGCAAAAGCGAAAAATACGCTATCATAAGGCGTATTTGTGAGTTTACACACCCAACAGTAATCCGGATCCTGTAAAAGATGGTTTCCAATAGGAAACCATGTTTTTTTTCAAATACATCGTATCGTATCGTACTCTATCGTAAGGCGAGTTTGTGAGTTCGCACACCCGACAGTATTCCTACACAGAATATGTACTGTCGGGTGTGTGAACTCACAAACTCGCCTCATGATAGCGTATGTATTTGTAGGAACAACTACATACACCATCATGGAAAAAAAACGGTTCCTGTTCGGAACGGATGCTGTGTAAATGCGTCCTTACTCCTATTTAAGAACCCGAGTCGATTACCAAAACCGTCTTTTATAATTTCTAATCGAGAGGAGATGGAATGAGTCGGCTTCCGATTGATCAAAACGAATACCTAGGCCTAAATTAAGGTCTAAATTAATACCTAAGTTATTGCCAACTTATGCTTACAAGAAGGGTTATGTTACAATTAAGTATAATCAAGATGTTTGGATGTTTTTGACTCGCGAAATCTAATGAAAGAATCGGCCTGAAAATTTGCATTAATATATAAATAATATAAATCAAGATCTAAATTAACATTTATACTTAGACTAGGTACTATTGTTAAATCTGCCTTCGATAAAATTTTCATCGAAGTCAGACTTCGCCATAAGAATATTTTGGAGGGAAACAGTTGGATGTTCTTACCGTCCCTTCCCACCGTTGTTGTAGCTTCTTCGTCGCGGTCCGCCGCCCGCGCAGGCGGGGTTGCTAGTGCTGTGCTGTTGCGTCATCGATTATTATCGATGATGATGGTGTTATGTGACTGATTCTTTTATGGAGTAAAATATGAAAATAGAAAAAAATGGAACCGAAAGAAACTTTTAGAGTTCGTTGCATGAGTCGTGCGAGTTCCCTCGCTCTTTTGCTGCGGTTCACATAGGAGTACTTGGATTTTTATTTTGCGCGTCTTATAATGTCTTTTTTAGTTTCTAGATTGTCCCGTGGTTTTGCACGCGTAGAATGGATAAAACGTAGTTTATGTAACTCAAGGATAATGTAACTATGTATCAGTAAAACATGTGAGGCGGCTCAGGACCGCTGTACGTGGCGTCGTTTGAGGGAAGTCTATTTGCCTACAGTGGACGTACACGGGCTGATGATGATTAGTAGAAAAAACCAAAGTCATGCATTCTGGAGATAAGAGCTTCTGCATACAAAGTTTTACTTTTTATATATTATATACTGTTTAAAAGTATTTCGAATTAGAAGATTCAACGATAATGAACAAAAAACATATGAATAATTACATTTTAGTGCCATAAAGTGGCGTTATATAAATCAGATGTTTATCAAATAATTACCATAGTTCTTTATTTATCCTTAAAACGGTTTTGACCTTCAAATGTTTTGATTGACCTTTATGATGAAGTAACAACTGCAATATTATTATAATGAATGTGGCTATTTTTAATTTATTACATTCGTTTGATTTTCTTGCTAAATCCCTTCATCGTCAATACCTCACCAAAATCTCATAAATAGTTCGGTCTCCATTAAAATAGATATTTTACTTTGACTGTTCCTAATTATATGCCGTTAAGGTAAAAAAATCGTGCCGACTGAAAAAAAAGGTGATTATTTTTAACTTACGTGGATGGCAACCATTTTTCGAACTGTTTTATGATGACATGTGATGTGTTAGCTATCCCATTAATCGTACAATGTACTCCTGTTGATTTTATAAGTTCTTGCTTTTGTATACGAGGTAGGTACTTAATTGCTTAACATTATTTATTCGTTTTGTCAAACAAAATTATAGGTACTCAGTTGCTCAACAAAACCGAATTTCACATCGTCTTCGAAGGAGAAAAAAATACCATAAAATTTGTTACACACGCATTACAAAAAAATGGTACAAAAAGAACAGAAACAACTAGAAAAATGTTATTTGGGGCAAAAAGGCCATGTCTCAGCATAATGCCGTTTCAAGCCCACGCTAAACGATAGTAGTAACGTATTTTTATCGATTTTCGAAGGTGTTAGTATCGATATCGATACCGATCAGTGTCTCACCCCTACTCCCCTGCAGCGGAAGCACTATAATTGCGTCTTCCCCTCACTCTAGACGATGAGGTGCGTAATGCACTTTCTTATTATTATCACCGTTCAAACGGTCAACTTTGTTGAGCTACTGTTTATTTCTGAATAAAAAGTAATATCACTAATAAAATGTGACAGTTTGGATGTTTTGATGAAATGGATGTATGTTTTTATATTGCTTATCTCTATATCACTGTGGCCAGATAACGAATTTAAGCGCATATTTGAACGTACCTAAATTTTTTTGCTGGCTGTACCTATAGGATTAATGTGCGCACTCCTATACTGCTGCGGCCTTAGTATGGTAATGTATTCGAAAATATTGTAGTTAAACTTAGTTTACGAAAACTATCCCCCTTTTTACTCATAATCTCTTAGCTAACAACCAATAAGTTTTAATAAGTAACTTTTATACTAGCTAGAGTAATGTGAACTCTTTAATTTATGTTATATATATTTTTTCCTTCATTTTCAGACATTCTTGTCGTAACTACAATATCATCATCCGTCGGGCTCTACTACTACTCTCGAACTACGTGGCCTTATGCTAGCATAAGACATGACATGACGGTAAAAGGCCTTACGGTATGACCCTGATTCTTTAGAAGATGGGTCGGCCTTTAGTTTGGGATGCCACTTGGGTAGATACACTAGCACCTTCTCATCTTGCAGGGACATCAGTACAGTAAGGGCCGGCTCCGCAGCAACATCAGCAGAGTCCCTCAAACGGTGAAAATACGTAAATCTTGATCGTAGTTACCTATTTGAGCCGTTTGAGGTGGAAACCCTTGTCTTATCCTTGGGGTCCTGAAGCATACGAAATATAGAAAGACCGTTCAAAACATCTCATAGAGTCCACAGGTGACCGGAATTCGGCTGGCTTTTATTTCGTAATACCTACTGCTGATTTATTTATTTATACAGTTATGTTAGCCTATGGTGAGTGCACCAACACATACAAAGTAGACTTTATACAACTAGAAAAATTGATGCTTAGTGCACCTGATGTCATAATGAAAACTACCAACGATAATAATACAATAAAATACCAAGTTATAAGTTTGAAATAAAAAGACTAAAGATTCATAAAAGGCATTTAGAGATAACCTAACAGGAAAAACCAGATCATCAAAAGCACAAGACTCGACTCATAAAAGTAGGTATGTATGTAGGTACAATGATACAATCACTGTTAGGTACAGACCAGTAATGTACTGTAATTATATACGGGTGCGAGTGAGACAATACAATAGAAATAACGAGAGAGATAGAGACAGCAACGGTCATCTTTTATGTGTCGTAAGTGAGCGCACGCGCGGCCTCACACACACTAACATAGTGTGATGTAGAGTGTGTGTCTGTATTTGTGTGTGTGTGTGATATATGCCTTAACGGAAATTTCTAGAAAGATTACAGTCTTGACAACGCGATAGTATCAGGAAATTAGATATAAAAATGCTTATAATGGTGGTGGAGCGAGCTTTTTTAATTTTCTTTGGTGATTCTGCCTAACTTTTTATAGTTACGATTTTTCTATAAGTAAAAGAGAAGGTTATATATATTATTTCGTATTGCGTACAAACTCTAACATAGGTACAAGAATATAATTTAGGCAGGTATGTACGTCAAACGAAAATGACCTTCGAGATATCCAAAGGATTTTACTGAAATGAAATAAAACGGTGTTATATAAATTGTTTATTTATTTTAATATAATTTGTGTAAACTGAGAAGCAAAAATACAAAATACCAGGACAGGGGAAGTTTATTGGAGAGACAGAGAGTGGATTATAAAGTTACACAATTTTAAGTAGGTATCTGATAATCTTTTTGAATCTTTGCCTATCTCTCATATTGCCTACATTGTAAAATATATCTTTATCTGTATTTATCAAATGAATTGCGTTAGTAATCTATCATCATTAATTCTTGCAAGCTCTAAGTACCTACACTTATTTCTTACTTCATAATTCTTTGAATTTCACTGCTTTTAATTTAGAATTCATGGTTTGCCATTTGTTTTTTGCAAATGAAAGGGTTGCTTAAGTATAGGTATCTCACATGCTTGAAGGTTGTTTACCCTACTGGTGCAAAAACGTGGTTGTAAAATAATGACCATTTACATCCACGAAGGATGATTTTGGTTTATGTAGTGTTAATTCGTTTTCGACACTCAAAAACTAAAATACAATAATTTTATTAATGCTCCTTGTTACGTAAGAAATGATGATATTAATATGGACCTGAATATTGAATTTGTCGACACAGTCATACAAAAATACGCAGAGGCTCATGATCGCGTAAGCTTAAAAATATTTGTCTGTAATGTTATGATCTTGTTTAAATAAATAAATCTTCATAATTGAACTTAACTGTAACTCTGAATCTTGTGGTCGTGTTCATTACGAACTGGCATAAACTCTAACAACTTACCTACCCCCTATCAGTGAACTAAATGATAGACTCAGTGTGGTACCATACAACTTGTGGTACCTATCTACAACTACTTCTACAGCATCATCATGAAAGGTCATTAACATCCAGACCCTACAGGTTTTGTATCTGATCCGATATTGGCTTGCAGTGGTAAGGCCTTATGGTCTTAATACTTACTTTAATAAAAGACTTGAGACTGTAGCAATAATGTTAGCATCCTCACCTGCATACATACAAGTGTGTTGACCCGAGCGCACGTGTCGTTATTTATCAATTACAAGGAGATTTGAACTTCTCGCTCTGCCAGCCAGCTGTGGCCAGTCGGAACGGTGGCCGCTATGTAAGAGCGCTGGTGATACTAGACTGGGGTATTGTAGAGCACGCTTTATAGATAAACTCGCAAGGGTATATTATTAACTACCTTCCACTCGCGGTTTTTCATGCGTATTAGTCATTTTTAATGGTTTAGGATAAGTGCAAATAGACTTGGGACATTCTCCGGGTTGTTATTTATCTACGTGACTGTTAAAAATAAACGTTCAGTCATGTTGTCATGAAAAATAACAGAAGGACAGAGTATTTTTACCCGACTACCGACAGGGGAGGGTTATGAGGTTAGCACCCTATGTTTTTATATTTATAATCTAAGGTTTTTATTTATTATACTCTGGGTAATTTCTAAGAAATTAATAAATCCCAAAAATTGACGATCTCGACGGGATTCGAACCCGCACCTTCCCCTTCAGCGCAGGGTTGCTCTTTTTCCAACTATATTTATAATCATCATTATCAGCCTATATCCACTATTGGAAAAGTTTTTTTTTTATTTTATTTTTTGATTGAGCGTTTGGATCCCATCTCACCTAAATAAGTAATGATGTGGCCTAAGATGGAGCACGCTTTCCAAGAAGGAACTTTATTCACCCTGGATTTGAAGACTCCAAGATTGTACTCCGGCGGGAGACAGACGCTGGAAGCTCATGACACTCATTGTGTGTAGTATACCGACCAGGTACGGGTGGTATTTTTCTGTGCGTATGCTGGTCCTATGGTGGAAGGGAGAAGATGGGATAGGGTCATGCAGAGCTTACGCACAATCACACATTGAAAATAAGTTGCAAATTGTTTTCATCCTAGTCAGTGGAAAAAATATCCCTACTTTAGGTAAAAAACGGCCTTAAGATATTTTTTTTTAATTGATCATGTGAACGAAAACTCTCCGTTTAGCTGCATCGCTGGTTACGTCACAGAGATTAACGTTTTCGCGCGCCATTAATCAGTTGTTAACAAAATTAGTTGTTATAACTAATACGACTGGCCTTGAAGAAATATTAATTACTCTTTTCATTATTTTTATCAGACAATACGTTAGAATTATTTCCCAGTAGTCAAGTAGCCTCTCTTTTTTATTCTTAGGACCGTTCCACAATCACCAGCGTCCATACAAACCTCACCGCGCGCAAGTAAGGCACACTTAGCGCAATTTTTTATATTCTCTCCTCAATTACTGCGTATAATGTATGTTTGATTGTATATATGTTATATGCGGATGTATGTGTGCGTTACCGGGTTAACTGTTAATTCAAAATGGTGGATGTAGCTTAAGATGTATCTTTGTAATTTAATTGGGGAAAAGATTTGTATTTGTTTGAATTCCATGTCAAGTACGTTATACGGACCGTATTAAAAGAATAATAATCAAGGAGGCCAGAACATTATTAAAAGAAACGATAAAAAATTACTTATTTATGTCTATTAAAATAACGGGTTAAATGATGAAGTCCGACTAGCCGAATTTCGGCCTGGGCGGCCAATCTCAATGGACTAGTCAGGTGTGCGGGACATGGTATAGTGCACAAGTGTGTGCGAAAACACAAGTGTAGTCTCTATTCCCTCACTCTCATAATCCTATGGGACGGCAATCCGATACGACCGCGGAGAGGTCAGGCGCAAGACCAACGGCTTAACGTAGTTTCCGAGGCACGGGGTGTAACAACGGCAACTGAAAAAATTGTTACCGAGTGTTTTGAGATTCATAAGTATTAGGCTAGCTTTTATGACCTAACAAGCTGACTAGGAACACGGGTTTAATATTAAAGACGCTTTCATATTGATGACCTTTGTGGCCCAACGGGTGAAGGTGCGCCTGCGACGCAGGAGGTTGCGGGTTTAATTCCCGCCTTGCGACAAATACTTGTACGATCTACAGGTATTTGTTCCGGTTATAATACATTACTTAAATAGATATTTTTTATTATTCATAGAAAACGACCAGAACACCCTGAACAAATGTCTGCAGATCGTACACACATTTGTCCCCAGGCGGGAAACGAACCCGCAACCTCTTGCGTCGCAGGCAGACCTTCGCCCACCGCGCCACATCGGTCGTCAATGATGATGAATAAAATGAATAACACTGCACTCTTATCTAAGACCATTTAAAAAAGACTATAAATTACACTGTAAATTACTCTGTTTCTTGTAGCTTTATTTTGTGGTGTACAATAAAGAATTTTGTATTGTATTGTATTGTATAAATTCAACACAGCACAAAACCGCCCTTACATAAACGAAGAATATTCATGAGCTTCTCCGTAATATTAAATATTTATTTTTTACCCTAGGTTTGAAAACACGTAATATCCGAGTTACATGCATCATCTTCCACTGAGCCGTGGCAGCCGCTTTGTAGCCGAGGTTCCTACCGGTTCGTAGTCAAAGAAAAGGTACAGTGAAGCCTACAACAGACGGATCTATAATATGTATACTAATGTAGAAAGGTATATATATCAAAAATAGTACAACCGGCCTGAAAAGAGGGTGCCATAACTTTTATCATCATCATTAGCCATGAGAAAAATGCTCCCCCAAAAATGTCAACAAGTAGCAGGAATTACAGCAAATTTATTTAAGAATGTTTCCTGTGAAATTTATCATTTGTGCCGCTAAGGTTTGAAACTCGCTGCCGGCATTTGTTTATCCTGATTATTAAAATATAACATCTCTTTGACAAGAGCGTTAGTTAAGAGTCCTTTTCACAAAAGAAGTCCCGCGGGAATTAGTGTAACAAAATGTTTTTTTACGCTAAATTCACTAAATTCATACAAACGCGCTGCGTCTAGGGTACTTTTTTGTGAAAAGGACTCTAGCGACTGAGTAAAATATACACAGAATCTTTACTTCCTTACTAATACTATAAAAGCGAAAGTGTTGTTGTTTGTTTGTCCTTCCTTCACGCCCTAACTAAGCTAACTTGATTTTTGACATGGAGCTATTTGAAAAGATGGAGAGTAACACAGGCATACTTTTTGTCATGGTAAAACATGAGATTCCCATGGGAGATTCACGGGACCCCTAGAATTCACCCCCTAGAAATGTGAAATTCGAATTAAACGCGAGTGAAATCGTGGCGAAAAGCTAGTACGAAATATAAAAAAATAAGATCATAATTTGGTCATGTTTTAGTTCATCTGTACCGCTACCTTATCTTTGCCTGCTTATTATTTTCTTGTCGGAACTTTATCTATTGCAAACAGAATGGGCAGCACGGCACGCGTTATAAAATAAGTACCTACATCGTTTTTATCTGCTAACATTTTATCGATAAATTAATTATGCGAACGGAGATGTAGATTATTTATGAAACAAAGTAAGTACCTACCTACCTAATGTATGTAAAATAATGATTTACTGTATAAATACCGTCCTACCTATAATTTTAGTCAGAGGGGAAATATGCTTCTAAAGAAAGTAGGTACCCTAACAAACTTGCGTTAGTATTTTTATTAGAAACAATAATAATTGTTGCTAGTAAAAATACTTACTAAAAATACTACTTCAATGGAAGATAGCTTTACAAAGCGATACAAACAAACGCCATCTATACGCAACCATTGGAATCACATTATACCGGTCTACCTAGTACTGAATACAACCACCAGTCTCTCCTACGAACCCTCGTTCGTAGGAGAGTACAGACGTACAAATTGCTTAAGCTTTTTTGTAAGCCACGGCATGCAACTCAACGTAGTACAAACTAAATCTCATAGATGTCGCTTCTACAAAGTTGGGCTATGTAGAGCCGGGATAGCTTTTTGGTAGAGCAGAGAATGCACTGTATTATTGCCACAGAATAACTATTATATAAGAAAGATTAATAAGAAAAAGTTATATAAATCACTAATTTTCAGCTATAGTTGTTGATGACTAAATTATGTTGGCCAATTTGAGCTTAAATGTTACTTTGCTTTGCTCTACAAATTTGAAGAAAAAAAACAGTGTCTAAAATTTTGAAAAAAAAAGATATATTTGGCAGCTCTGTCTGCCAAATTAAATCCATACTTACATACAATATTACATGTATTATAAACTCCAAAGTAACTCTGTCTGTCTGTTACCATTACAAGCCTAAACGGCTGAACGTTTCTTAACGAAATTTGGCACGCAGGTACACGGTATCCCAGAGACGGACATAGGCTACTTTTCATCCCGCTAAAATGCGAGCGATGACGCGGGCAGAAGCTAGTAAATAAATAAAAAGGTATTTATTTTCTGCGCAATTAAATTTTTTGAGAAATAAAATCAATAAAAACTGTTGGACTGGATCCCAAGCGGCAGGTACTCTCCAACCATCTTCTCTATTGAAATTATTCGGATGTTTTTGAATTTCAATTGCTTCTCGGAGCATTCTAGGAATGAAACGGTTTTCTCTAGCTAGTATTTGAGCTTTGTCGAAGCGACAAAGAGACAAATGTCACCTCAGTCTGCCTGTGACCATGGAAGCTGAAAAGCCTCCGAAACGTCAGGTTATAAACAAAATATAAAATATACGCGATCAATCCGGTAAAAACAGTGTTTTATTATAAGTTCTCGCGAAAATAACCTTAGAATACAATAAAAACTACCCAAAGTATGTACATAATTTTATTTTCCTTTTCAATATAACAAAGAATCGTAAGCTAAAGGTTCTGAACCAAGGACCTTACACTAAAAACATGAAATATTAATTGTCAATAAGTCAATAGCTAAAAATAAATTAAAAATTACGATAGCCAAACATTCTCGCATTATAACCAAACCGAACACTCTATTTGAAACCACATGCGAAAGAAAAGTTTCTCTATAAAACCGAATATCAAAAAACATCACGTATTTCAAGAAATCAATAATAAATAATAGTTTACTAATGTATTTCCATAGATCTCGCAGAAAGCGGTATCTCTATGGCCAAACAAATCATTTTCCAAATGACAAGAAAGAAATTCATAGTAAATTAGATAACCTTTTTGTATTTAAGCTGAAATAATCCCGTTCTTTCAGCATTTCCCCTGTAGTGGGATAATACAGGCTGAAAATAATAATGAATAAATAATATAATATTGTATTTAGGAGATCCTTCGCAAGCTGTTTCAAATTTATATCTCAATCCTTTGCATCACACGCTTGGATTTAAGGCGGAGGTTTCTATGGCAGTCATTAAATTTATTCAATATACTCGATTACAAAATCTAAACTTTGTTACACAAAAATCTTTTTGTGTGAAAACTTTACTCCAACCGATAGCAATATCAAAAAACAAGGTGACAGGTAATCACTAAACAACCTTTTGCAATATTCACCACGCTTGGCCGGCAGATCGGTGAACGCAGTGAATGTGTCAAAAATATACAGAAAGAAGCTACTGCCCTTTCTCTAGTAGGTTCCCATAATCGGCCTGTTACGATATCCACGGGCTGGATTGAAGGGGGCGATTCTAAAGTAACCGCCAATATCTACGTTTACGCATGTGACGCAAAAGGTTCAGATTGTGTGTTCAGAAAGATTACCGAATCGCACACGCGTTAACATCCTGAGATTGGTCCGACGACACTCACAACTCTATCCAATTTAAAACGATACAGTCTTGAAACACACTGTATGAATAAAAATATTTATTACTAATTAAAATACGAAATGTTTTGATTTGAAGCTTTTGTTGGTTTTTTTGAACATTTATGTATTTCCTGCGAAAACTTTTTAATAATATCGGCAGGATTCGAACCCGCGCCTCACCTTCAGTACAGGTGCGCTCTAACCAACTAAGGTTTGGTTTTCGTAGAAGATTTACCCAGTGCGAGTAACGCACTATAAAGCAAAAAGCTAAAAATTTATGTATTTTTTCTGGTTAACTTTATCAGAAGTACTTAACAACAAAAAACTGGTAACACAACATTATTTAAAAAATGTGATATGAAACAGAAAAACGGTCTTAGTTAGTTAAATCTTAGTTAACAAAAGCTTCAGATCGGTACACGAAGTATAATTAAATGACAATTTATTATACGAAGGTAGTCTATACCTACACAAAATTACCGGATCTCTCCTGAAAGGTATTTTATTTCTATTTTATATTACATTTTGCGGTACATCGAATACACTTTGATACTAATATCTCATACAATTAAGATGGTAGTCTAATTGACTTTCTAAATATGTTGAAGTCGGAACAGCATAGCGGCTTCTTTTTGGATTGAACATTAACAATATTTAGATACATTATTAAAATAATTGAATAAGTAAATAATAACAATAATTAGTAACTAGTAACATGGAAGTCCATCCAACAAGTATTTAACGCCGTGATTGTGATTATGTATATGATAAATTAAAAATATATAACAATTCGATTTTAGTATAAGTATATTAGAAATAATTCAAGGCCTATTTACAACGGCAAACAAAGCGTAGATAGTGAAATAATATTAAATAATACACTGTTAAACAGCCTATAATCACAGGGATATTTTTAATATAATTACAACAACATACATTGTGGAAATTATGTAAAACATATTTTAAACTCTTTTTTCACTTTCTATTTACAAAAAAAATATTATTTTAGAATTTCATGCTTTTATTCTTCAACAATAAGAAATTTTCAATGACGTGGACATAGTTTTATCAAAATAGCTGTTTCCTAAAATTACCTAAGTATGTTTTTGAAGCAACAAAGTTTATGATTGATGAACAAAATACATTATAAATTTTCTACGAAGAAAATCTTTATTGACGTACGAAAAATAATAAAATTAAAATTCTACCTAGAAACACAATACATTTATTCAATAATTATCAGATTTAAACAGTTTTTTATATTATATTGAAATACTTAAAATGTTGGGAGCTTTATCTTCATTTTATCGGCTAGGTGTAAAAAGTGGGGTGTAAAATAAAAGGTATTTTAAGTTCGTTTTTAAATCCGTAACATTAATGAGTTAAATCAGTTAAATTACACAATTACTTTTTAGTTCACTTTATTATTAAATGAATCAATATTTAAATACATTTTATCATCTAAACAATAACTTATTCGTACCAAGATTACGTTTTTAAAATGTAATTGTGGCAATATTTTGGAAGAATTAATTTTAATATTGAATTAACCCTACTACTTTAAAATATACCTAACGCATTGCATGCGTTTTATTCAATTACCTAATCAATTTAACTTTAATTTACTAAAACAATCAATTTACTATAAACACCATCAACTATTGCGATCATAAGACATCATAGTTCTTAACTACAGGGGTTTAAAATACCGAGACATACAAATGCCACGAAAATATTTCATTGTTTGACATTCATTGCACTTTTTTATCACTGATCGTGAAATTTCTCGTTAAAATAGAGCAATGTTTGATAGCTAGAATTGAACTTTGGTATATTCAATAGCGATTTACAATAGGAAGAATTGACCCTTCGAAAAATATCGACTTTCGGATTTTTTATTGTCTTTATCAAACTATTGTGTAAATGTTATGTTTCCAAATATAGAAATTTCAACCTTTTCAAAAGTAAAGTCATTTATGGGTTTGAGTTTAACCCTGGTAAATTCTAATTTACCAAATTTCCACACCAACAATTGTCATTTTCAAAACTTTACTCATGCAGTAAAAACTGTTCAATGATTCTAACACAGAACTAATGAAATTATTATATCAAAGGCACTAGAAACACTAGTGGACAAACTAAATAGTTTCAATACATTGAACAATAACAAGTGCGTTTATAGAAATCGCATTTTTATAGTCCTTCTAGATTAACAACTATAGAATCAATTATTATATCCTATTTTAACTATTTTTCAATTTTGTGGCGATGCAGAGCATTCAAATGCAAATCAAAATGTAGTAGCTAGATTTCAGTGTAAATTTAGAAAACATTAAGACCCCTTATTTCATTATATTTAAAAACTTGACTATAGGTTGACATTATTACGTGAACACTTAAGGATTAATTTCGTTTCTTTATACCTAAAAATCTAAGTAATCATTCAAATGATTTATAACTAGATCTTGATAAGGGGTCTGGAGTTTTACTTACGTTTCTATAACACTCTGACATCGCCATGGGAACCTATTCTGAGTACACAGTTTATCTATGTTACTGGGCTAATTGATATGATTTTGAACTATTGACTATATTGAATTTTGAAACTATTTGTCTTTTTAAATATCAACAAATCCATAATATCCTTACAACAAACATCATTCATTTCTAATATTAAAACCTTAATACTGTTAATAGTGCTATCAATATCAGGAATCTACGAGCAAAGGACTGAAGTCTTAACCTGCTCTTATCAGACAGATTAGACTATTGAACATTAAATTGGACAAACATCTGTCATTTATTACACCTCCTGACTCATTCTTACATTCATTCGACAGATACTGTCATATATTTTCTAAAACCTAGTTCACCAACACTAATTTCGGCGAACGGGCACCCATTTCACGACACCATTCCAAACAAACTTTCGGATTAGTAAATAGTTTCTAGTTAATGACTAGAACAATCGGAATGATATCTTCTTCAGGCCTCAACATGGAACAATTTAATTCTTCAACGTTATGACCACAAAGTGCCTCACTGTAATAGACAATCACTATCAAGCGTTTAATCTGTAATCGCATTTAAAGCAAGAATTTGACCCCGTAACACTGTAGGTCAATTCAGATGTACATATTCGCGAGAGTTTTAGTCATACTGCCTTCGCTGCTTGTGGTTAATTTCCCTTTGTTTTAATTCGTAATGAAAAAGAAGCCAATGAGCTTCGAAAAAAGTATGACAAATACGCTCACATCTGAATCGACTGAATTAAAATCGTTGTGAATTTGTGATCCATTAAGAGGCCCTGATTAGAAATAAAGGAATGGGCATGAAATGAAGGTCATTCCATTGCTACAAACTCCGATATTTCTAAAACAATTGATATTTTCAACAAAGGCAGTACATTGTTAGACTTACAAGACATTAAAATAACGTTTCGTATCCTAGTAATTGTTGAATACCGTAATTTTTGGCAAACATTTAGGTACTCAAGTTTTGCACTTGTCAACGTCAATGTCAAATGACATGTCACTGTCATACCCGACGGGATTTTAAACGTAGCTTTCCATATGAGAGCTAGTGGTCGGACCCTAGAATGATGCCTCGACTAGATAAGTCCCGTCCATAGCTACACCAGTCTGGTTTCCTTGCACTGTACTCCCTGCCGGGATGTATTTGCCGCAGGCTTGCTGTAACACAAAAAGGAACATTAATTTTGTTTTCTCTTATAATTTTAAATTGTGACTGGCGGATCGGATAGAGCCTACTTAATCTACACACCTTTTGAGCTACCACCGATAAGTACTAAGCTGTAGAACCTGCGCGATTGTTATGAATTCCAAAATGAACTATTCGTTACCAGATTTTAAAAAACCCATTATTTTAAAAAAGTTTATTATTTTTTAAAGAAATAGTAACTGATGTCAATATTACTTAAATTTTTATTTGAATTTTACACATGTCTTTTTAGAATTCAATAAAGCACAAGTTACACTTGATTTTACAATAATACACAAACACGATAACATCAATAGTGTAAAGTGAAATCTTGCTACAGCAGTGATTTGGAGTAAAATGTATAATGTAGTGGATAAATTTATATGTGCCGCATGCCAATTCGTCAAAATTTGTAGACCCATTGTGACATGTAAATGTAAGCGTAAAATTTGAAGTTTTAATAGTGTTTTTTGAATAATAGAATTCATAATAATTTTTGGATGTCAGTATTTTGTGTTCAGGTCCCACATATATTTTTCTTTACCAAGTTTCTGAAATTTGATTAAATTCATTTCATGTATGCAGTTATTGATATTATATTTGAGTAAAATTTTATTATTAACTAACTGCAATTTTAATGTATTTGAAATATTATATTTGCCAATTGATTAATAAAATGTGTGCAGTGTGTTGGCATCAGTTTGTAAGTATTTGAATAATATATATAATATACAACAACGAAGACAAACATTCCCATGACATCCTACTGATAATAATATACGTATATTTTTAATATATAACATTTACAAACACTCCTGGATCTACTAATACAATCGCTACATTCTTTGCTTGTGTAAATTAAAGAATGGAGTGATCTGTTGACAAAAAATATAATATTTATATTAAAAAAAATACTTTGCTTTCACAACATCAGCATAAGCCATAAATACAATACAACATTGAGATACCAACATACATGTATACAAAACTATAATAACTGGTAATACAAAAATATGTTATATAAGTTTAATAATTAATATAAAAAGCAACGATATTTTTGCAGCCAACACACTGCAGACATATAAGTAAAGCCTCAATTTGGAAATGACGGTTATTACCACACAGCGATTTTATATTACTAGGAATCAGGAAGATTGTTTTTTTTATAAATCCCAAGATACATCCCCAGGATATTTTTCTCTTGCACAGCAATTGTGTATATGTAATGAAAACAAAATGTTTTGTCAAATTTGTGTTAATTTTTAATCACAAAGTCTTCGTTACAAAATCTAAAAAACACTTAAATTATTAAGAAATCGAATACTTTGTATATATTTGTTGTATGTAGGTAAGGTCCCAACATTGAACAAAATGTAGAGTAAGAGCCAAGTGATTGCAACAACCAAACAAACATGAAATTACCTAAAAACAAAAAAAATAACAAAAATGTATTTCCATTTTACTCCATCTACCCTCAAGCACTACAATAAAAAATCCGAACCAAATAAAGCTGTCTATTCACGGCGCGATATCGCTGCGTGGTAACACCGTGCCACATACTGGTAGCGCGTCTTCGCTCGGCGCGGCGGACATTGACGTCTCTGACGGCCGTGAGGTAGCCGTGTACCGTCGAGCACCTTTCCGACTCTTTCTACTCGAATCTAAGAGCAGGACCTGTTAGAGCCAATCACTATAAGTGTCTACGTGTAAGAAAGTGTAGTGTAAAAAAATAGCGAAAAGAAATTACTGCAGATATGACAAGAAAATAGATAAGAAACTAGAAATTAAAGTAGATACTACGTTTCTTCTAGTATCTACGATGACTATAGCATTCACTAGAACACAATGTTAAAATAGAAACAAAGTTCAGAAAACCATTACCTCTTTAGTTTTGAGTAGATAATTCAAGAGGTCACCGACCGCGTTGTGATCAAAGGACAAAATATGAATACTAACAGAAGAGTTAAAAATAATTTTGTTTCGATTGACTATCACATTAATTCTGATATACTCACCCATAAATTGCAACAAAGCGTCACAAATAAAACATTCAGAGCATATTATAAATATTTCAACGCTTAACATATTTAGCCTGTAATAAATACCAGATAAATCATGTATAAACATTAAACACCAAGCTGGACAGAGATTGTATAATTTAGCGTGGCAGACAGCTTAGCCACATGAATCACATAGCGGTGAAGCTATCACATTTGGATCCCAGATTACGTGTAAATTATAAAAAAATCGCATAATACAATTTTGACAAAAGCCTTTTTAAACTTTCATTGATTTGACCCAGATTTTTGGGCTAAATACTACTTAGGTGTAGTTACCTACAATATGCCATGTTAAGTGGCTGCTGAGTGCTCGCAAGTAGGTGTCTTGCTTTGTATAGGCCAAAGGCGAAGCCGTAAAGTACAATTTTCAAAATCACAAATCTTCCAAGCAGTAAATAACATATCTAGCAATAACTTCACGTAAAGGGATCCATCACAAATACGCTATTATTCTGGCACTGTACATAGCACATGAAGTACCTCGCGTATCGTCCGAGTCGATAGTCCGATCGGACTGATGCATCGGACCGTCCGCCGACGTCTCTGTCATGAGAAATTTGTAGGTGAATAGCAACCTTTATTGATGAAAAGAAGGAGGCTAGAAGTTATGAAAACTAAAAAATATTGAGAGTAAAACTTAATTCATGCAACGAATAAAATTAATACCCAACTTCTCAGTTAGTTAATGATTTATCCTGATTGACGATATAATTAATAATACCACTACCATGAAAGCATTGAGTAAAAACCCGCTGCTCATGAAAATGTTTTATGACTAACTTTTGTTCAGCATCGTTTCAGTAGTGACATCTATCGTAACATGAAACAATCATGTTGAAGAAATATTTTACACGAAACAACGAAATGAACTACAGAGAAAGTTTAACTGGTTCTCACATAGATGGCGCCAGGTTCCTCCAGAGGTTGAGAGCTCATTTTGAAATCTAACTACCTACCTTTTATAGTAACGTTTTTGTCGTACACCTTTTAACATTTAAATTAAAAGGAAATGTTTTTTTACCCCCATTTAATATTAAATTATTATTTGTCATCATGTTATGTTGACCTACTATTTACTTCACTTACAAGAATACTATCTTTAAATTCTTCAAACGTGATTTCTTATTGTTATAAGTTTGTTAGGAGTAATTTAATTTTCTTAACAAACCTGCAAAATCTTTTTTTACTTTTTCTTTTACTTTGTCTTTTACTACCTTATTTTGTTTTTTTCCTGCATCCATAATGATAATTATCTTTGTAACAAATATTTTAAATTCACTTCTAATCGATAAAGCTTTGTTAAAGACCCGTAGCACCTCTCCACCGCGAAATCATAGCAGCGAAACCGCAGCCTAAAAAGTCGCCATGACTTGTCCGTTGTACGACTAGCGAAACAGTGGTAAAACTGCTTGTTCTAACGCATAGAATTGACTATGATTCTATTGTCTCTATTCCCGCGCGATACCACCGACCTGCAGGCTCCTTCTATAAACTATTTCGAACCGCACTAAACTGAATCCGCAGTGAGTTGAATTTTTTTTATTTTGTAAAACTCGATAATGCTTTTAGCGCCTCGGTGACGAGCGTGGTAATGACATGAACTAGGTTGAGTGAGATTTTGACATTTACACTAAAGAATGACGTACAATTGGTATTCTGTAATAATAAAATAATTCACAAATCATCTCGATAATTGAAACTACTGAACTTACTTGTTTAATAAAAGGTTACAAAGGAGCGATCGAATTTAGTCACTCGAGTGAATTCAAGTTCGAATTCACTAGATTCGAACTTTCACAGAATGAGTCTACTGCTCGGACGCCAGATACATCCCCCCTCGGTCCGCTAATTCGTTGTAATACCGTGTTTGTTTCGCATGTATCTTGTGCCAGTCGACAATTTATAAACCGCTACTCAAACGGCGACAAAACTAGCTTTGCAGTTCCGCTGCTATGATTTCGCAGAGATGTCCTATGGGCCTCCCCAAAAAAGTTCCGAAAGATCCAAGACCTTCTCTATTGGGTAGGTATTTATTATTACCTTTATGTTTCGACTGCAGGTACTATATACAATTCGACTGCTTAAAACAAGAAGAGGTCAAACGTCACCTGGTACTTCTGCGGGCAGCAGCCGCAGCGAGCGCAGCAAGCCAGCAGCGCGGGCGCACGGCCCGAGTGCGCGGGGGAGGCAAGGGGGGAAGGCGAGCCTGGCCGTTTCGCCGCCCCATTGAAGGGATTCTCCATCTCCACGAACTCTCGGTCCTGGAATGTGGGTTAGGATCATTGTAGAAGAAGAGGTGGGCCGCTGGTCAAGGGCTTGTTGATATTGAGTCGCTTGGCTGCTCTAGAGTAGGGAAAGTTACTATTCACAATGTGCCAGGCAGGTATACGGCGTTATTGTGTCTAACACCCCAACTTATGTGTCTAACCGCCCTAGTTTCGCAAACACAAATCACACTCTTTTGACAAATTTTCATAGAAAAATGACAAAAATCGAAATTCGAGACGTGCTTAGATGTGGGTGCGTCGGAGTTTTCAGGGTTAAGTGAAGCCGCACATAAGGACTCTTGTTTTACGATAATTATAGCCAAATTTGAAACGGGATACATTTATTGCCCCTGTATATCGACGCGCATGGACGCACGCACATGTTATGAGACGTGTACAATACAAATGTGTCCTTGATGAGAGTGCAAGCCTGCAAGCAGTTATACGGGGGCGATAAATGTGTTGCATCTCATATGTGGAGCTACAACTGTCGTAAAACAAGTGTATTTCTGGTATGCGGCCTCACTTAACTCTGAAAACTGCAAAACAACTCATCTCAAGTCGCGATTTTTGACATTTTTCTACGAAAATTGTCAAAAAAGCGTAATTTGAGACCTGCTCAAATCTGATTTGCGTTTGAGCGTATGGTGTGCGGCTTCACTTAGAATGTTTTAATCAAGTTATCCTATTGTTTGATTAAAATGAGAACTATCCGCCACGCAGATCTTTGCTGGTCAATTCAGATGTATTCGTGGAGTACATACTATTTTCACCCTTTCATTGTTTTGTTTTTTATTTGCAATCAAAATGCAGTCGATAATTTTTGCGGAAATATTATAAGGCATACCTTCATGTATTCAAGCAGATGCTTTATAGAGCAGCCAATCCCAGGTACTATTCTGTCTCCAGACAACTTGACCAAGTGGCATAATATACATCTAGATAGTAGACTTATTTTGTTTCACGGCACACAAACATTACCTTTGTTTGGAGTCACTTTAGAACACAAGTAAATATTTTCACAGTAAGAAAAGTACAATCATGCACACGACACCTCAGCCAAAATTATAAAAAAACATCACAACATGCTAATTAAGTCACATTATATTGATGGTTTTCGAATGGTGTTATGGTTTAAGTACTTAATAGGATAAAATGACATCTCCTCAAGCGAGTGCTTCACGTCAAGACTTTAGAAATAACAAAGCGGTATCAGCAGCGGTGTAAACACGCTCATCATGAGTGGTTTTAAGAAAAACACTCGCGATGCACTCGCTGGCAGAGATGGCACTGATCGGTCCAAAGTAATCCAGTCTTACTCTTGAAAACAGTTAATGACACGGAACACAATTTAAATTATAATATCACCAAATTATTTGAGATCGGTGATTACGAGCTTGAACGAATTCAGCAAAAGTTAATTTTTATAATCATCGATAATTTCGTTGTAATGTTCAAGGGGAGTTTTTTTTTGTTTTTTTTTTGAGTGAGAGCGCTTTAAATGTGGGAATTGGGGACTGACTTCGCCTCGCAGCGTCAAAACAGCTAAAGCGAACTCGACAAACATAATGAGATAACAAAATACCCATCTAAATTTCAGTTGTGTTTTAAGCTACATCAAGAAGACCTATGTCTCAAAATTTTGCAAAAAAAAAAGGAATCTAAACCACAAAACAGTAAACAAGCGGGAGCCAAGTCGGGAATTTTCATATTTTCAATTACTTGTTACAATATAAAATACTTAGGCCTTCGTTTGCCTACAACTCGCCTGATGAGAAGCGTTGATGGGGCTTATTGGTGACAGGCTCGCCTAGAAAGATACGAAGATTATTGATGATTGGTTAGTGTTAGTAATAAGAAAAGTCGACCCTCTAAGATAATATATCTACAAAATCAGCTCTTTGGTGGTCCATATTTTAGTGGTATCAAGATCATTTAGCTCCAAAGTAAGCAGAGGCGAAGTAACTAATCTCTGGCTGAGCATAAAGCGAGTGAAATCGAAATTTACAGCTCATGAGCGGAGTAGCAATGAAGTTAAGAATCTTACCTTGTAAAAAAACTAATTAAATTTTTAGAATTTATACTTGTAAATGACCTGTTTTCAAGAGTACGCACTAAGTAAAGTCATCTTTTCATGGAACACCGCTTACCTCTTACAAATCCTCTCAATTTTAACCAATTTGTCAGCGGTTTTTTTTGCTGGCTTTGCAACAGTTTTTCCTTCTGTTTACAACAAATGTCATATAGCTGTTGTTAAGTTACCAACATAATTTGGATCTAGACGATGCCGTGTGAATTGTCCAGCATTATTTATTTATTTGTTAATTATTTATTTATTTTTAAACTTTGCTAATTGATCAAAGTTGAGGGTTTATAAGTTTGAGCCGTATAGATAAAGATTGTGATGCAAAATGTCATGCATTCCTGTTTAGAGATTAATCAAAAACGATCCAAGTGGGACAGCATGATATTTTCAATCCCAATTTTTATCGACACGTCGCATCGTTAAGAGTGTTACCGTATTATTATCAATGTCCCTGTTGTTATTCCTATACTCACAGTAGTACGCTCCAAACACCTCAACAGATGGTGATGCTGCAACTCGAAGATGTCTTCATCGCGTCCTGCGTCATCCAGCTCTACGCCCGACTCCTGCGCAGCCAAGCGCGCCTCGGCGGCTTTCTTCTTGTTGACAAAAGCGGCGCCGGACGAGGCTTTAGCAATGCGGATGCGGGCGAGGCGGGCTTTCTGGAAAAGAGAAGGAAGAAGAATGAGTTAATATAACAGAACGATTTTCGGTGAGCACGGATGTCTTCATCATCATCATCATCAGCCTATATTAGTCCACTGCTGTACATAGGCCTCACCTAATGAGCGCCATAGCGGTATCGTTTTTATATCTTGGATGTCTAAGCAGCCCGAAAATTTTGTGTAGAAATAAATTCTTTGAGATGTAATTTTTTTTATATGCACTTGACGTCAGTATAGAGTTTATGGCCATGTCAACTGTCAAAATGAAGAATAAAACTTTTTTTAGTCATGAACAAATGAAACTTAGTTTTTGTTTGATAGTGCTAAAAAATACCCACACATAAGTTAAAGTCTTATCTTAAAATAATTAAACGTCCAGGTTATAAAAAAACAATATTATAAAAAAAATTGTGATACTATAAATATTATCACAAAATTTTATACGCGTAACCTAGACCATCTTTAAAATGTATTGTGTGAAGTATGTCTTATGATGAATGCTGGACAAACTACACAGTATCATTTAGCCCCAAGCTCAGTGGCGGTGATATACATACTACATACAGGATGTTTGGTGGAGGGTTAGACAAACTCGGTGGGTGCGTAGGTGGACCTATTTGTAAAATACAATTTGAAGTAAAAGAGCCTAACTGTTAACATTTTTTTAATCCTGTTTTTTGTATCTTTTTAAGATTTTCCGAAATTTCACCTCTCTACCCCTATAATTTTTTTTTGGAACATATTTTCGATTGAACTTTTTATTTGATTTTGGTCTCAGATGTATCTTTCTTCTATTGAAAGCATTATTCATTTTCATTCACAATTAATTGAAAGAATTGAAGCAGATAAACTTGCGATCCAACCAACGTCACACTTGTACAGATTACAGTGTCAATGAGTTCTTATTGTTAGGTGTGGTGTGGCGGGGTGACGTCATAGCTTGGAACTGTCAAAATGAACACGAAACACGGTAGCCATGACAGAGATTATCGTTTTGGCGCGGCATTATTTTATTCAAACTTTAAAATTAGTTTTCATAACTAATACAACTGACCTTGAAGAAATATTAATTACACTTTGCATAATTTTTATCAGACAATACGTTAGAATTATTTTCCAGTAGTAGTCAAGTAGCCTATCTGATGTCCAGAGAGAGAGAGCATTCCATAGACGGGTAGCTTGTACTGTACAGTGAAAGACTTGTCATAATAAGAGATGGTGTGAGCAGGGATTTTTAAGGTTTCAGAGGAACGCAAAGAAAGTGAGTGAGAATTTGAGAGAAATTCATACATAATAACGGTCGTACGAGAGTTCGATCGTGCGGACATGCAATCAAAGATGCAAATATCTTTTGATTATCCTAATTGGTCACACGTTATCGTGGGAGCACTGAGATACACACTGACTGAGATCTGACATCTGGCATCGCGTGATGCCCATCGCACTACCAATTAGGGCACCTGTTTGACCATCGCTCGATCATTTTCATCGCGCGATGAAATCACATCGTTCAGTCGCACGATCGTTAGAAAATTACGACGACGCCTTACCCGCTGCGCCTTCCTTTTATCCGCCCGTTGATTCTGATGGTAGATCCTGGAAAAGTTGGACACGATGACGGGTACAGGCAGCGCGATCACCAGCACTCCGGAAAGCGAGCATACGCCGCCGACGATCTTGCCTGCTATGGTCCCTGGTACCATGTCTCCGTACCTGAAATCAGGAGTGGTCGTGTTAGATTTTGTGTACTAGCTTTTTACGGTAGAGTGTATTTGAATCTACTGGTCAATTTAAATTTATTTGTGAGTTAAATAATAGAATCAGGCGTTACTTTGCGGAAATCCATTGCAAAATGTAAGGATGAAAAAATTAAGTAACAATTCCGCGAAAAAAAAACCTTCTCCGATAAGTTCTAACAAAATGTAGTCCACGTTGAAGAAGAAAAACGATTTTTCTATTTTACATACTTGTGATAAGGGATTTAGGTTGTCAGTCTTGGAAAATTTAGAAATTACAAAAAACAGTAATAATACATTGTTGAATGAATTAAGTACGGGTTTACCTAGGTCGCCGTTATTACGAATTTTTTCAAACAATAGCGCGCGCGGTCACGGCACGGTCGTGGACAATGGCACCCACCAGTGACAGTGTAAAAACGGGGGTTTTGCGGGCAATGCTTCACTTGGTGCGCGGAGACGAAACTAGTTGACGTCTTGCTTTGATAGGTATTTTTTCATTTTGTAGTTGGCGTCGTTTTTCTTCTACAATGTGGACTACATTTTGTTAGAACTTATCGGAGAAGTTTTTTTCGCGGAATTGTTACTAAATATTTTCATATTTTTATTTGTGAGTGTAACCCTCATCCTGTTGTTTCGCAGCTCATTCGCTACATTTTGATTACCAATGAGCTGCATTATGTTAAAAAATATATATGCCTAATACACGAATTTAATCTCGGTTAATTAGATTAAATTCGTGTAGTATGCGTATACCAGCAGGTGTGCTTATGTTAGGTTTTTTGCTATAATTGCTTTGCTGAAGTTTTGTTTAAGTATGTGAAGTAACTGTGTTAGATTTTGTGGTTTACTTTTGAGGTTATCTTTATGAAAATCAGGTGTGGCCGTGTTAAATTGTACGCTCCTAACATCCCCTATGTGAGTGGGAGCAGTCTAGTTGACCAAGAATACCGAGTAAGTAGGAAAGAGGATATGAGAGGTGTGTGTTACATCCGTAATGAATTCGTCAAGCTACGATACTTTTAAAGTAAAATAGGATGAAGACCTTTTGGTGATATTTTTAGGCATTGGAGGCTAAGAGCCGCTTTGTGGTTGTATTGTAACTTCAACTTTGTGTGTTCGACGTGGCTATAAACAGCAAAAACTTGATTTTTGCGCTAACGCGAAATACTATGCCTATCCTTTTCCCAAAATGGCGTCATAGGTAAGGACCTATGACGCCATAGGTAAGGACCTATGACGCCATAGGTAAGGACCTATGACGCCATAGGTAAGGACCTATGACGCCATAGGTAAGGACCTATGACGCCATAGGTAAGGACCTATGACGCCATAGGTAAGGACCTATGACGCCATAGGTAAGGACCTATGACGCCATAGGTAAGGACCTATGACGCCATAGGTAAGGACCTATGACGCCATAGGTAAGGACCTATGACGCCATAGGTAAGGACCTATGACGCCATAGGTAAGGACCTATGACGCCATAGGTAAGGACCTATGACGCCATTTAAAAAACTCACATGGTATATTTGAAATTAATATATACTAGCAGCGCCTTGGCGGTTTCACCCGCGTAGTTCCCGTTTCCGTGGGAATTCCGGGATAAAAAGTAGCCTATGTCCTATTCCAGACTATAATCTATCTCTGTGCCAAATTTCACCCAGATCCGTTCAGCCGTTCTGGCGTGATAAAGGAACAAACATCCATCCATCTATCTATCCATCCATCCATTCTTGTGCATACGTGCGTGGTAGCGGCATTGGATATGGCATTATTTTAAGTGTATATTGTGTTAATAACCATCATAGTTTTAAACGCTTTAGTATCCACAATGCTCAAAGTGACCTTGCCCAACAAAACAAATTGTTTTCCATCACAATGAACTCACATGCCCGTAAAACAAATATACCCGTAAATTCAAACAACATTCCTCGAACACGCCTCTCCCGTTAATCTCAAGCACTTGTATGAATCACTCCAGCGCAGGAAAAACAAGTTAAAAATTCAGAAATTAATTATCTAGTTTATAACATTTTTCTGAGCACGTGGTTGGTATTTTGCGTCTTTGAGCTTTATCACGCTGGCGATTTACGACCGATTTCAAAGCGAGGCGAGTGCGTTGCGCATTAGAAGCGAGCTTGCCCGCACTCGCTCGCTTTGAAATCGCTCGCAAATCGATTTTTATCATAACACTAAAACTAACAAGCTAGACGTTTCTTCGTCACTTTCGGACTCTAGCTTAAAAAGATTGATTATGATAAAAAAACCTTAGTATCCATTTTTTGCGCAAAGATTGCGTTGTCATCACAACAAAGAACTATTACAATTTGCTAGAGATAGAGTGCTTGTCACGAAAGAAGTCCCCTAGCCGCGGCGCTGTCGGCAGTGCGAACGAAGGAGTTTGTAGAATTTGGCTTTGAAAAAAATTAGTTCCACTTATTTCCGCGGGACCTCTTTCGTGAAAAGCACTATATCTTTGTTACTTTCGACCTTATAGGATCAAATATTAGGTACCTTTTTCTAGAAATATTTATTTAAAATATAAATATTGCTCTGTATGTGTGTGCAATGTTAAGGAGTTTTTAATTGAATTCGTTCACATTAAGTAGAGTATAGAAGAGATCACATCATTTTAGGTAGGTTATAATAAAAAATGCACACAAAAATACAGCCCACCACCCGACACGCAAAAAGGGCCCACCTGTGGCCTAGTTGCGGAAAGCAGTCCAGGGACAAGTAACAATAAAAATAGCTGTACAAATTCAAAATTTGTGTTACGGAAACCATAATTACTAATATGCTGGTATCCGCAGGTTCACTCATTGTTCAGTAGATGTTAAGGTATCTTTATTTAAATCCTACTGTGAATCTTTTTACATCAGCGGCCTGTGGGTTACTTATACCAAGGCGTCCGTCATTGCTCTAGGCGTCCGTCAGTGCTTTACGCGTCCTTTATAACAGCTTGTTTAGAGCAATGGTAGGGCTGCCCAGATACTGTAGTGCGTCTGGCATGTTTGCGGACGCACATGTTAAGGACATTTATGCTGTAATCCGCAATAAGATAGCATCTACAAAGCGCAGGATGCTGGGCAGCACTAACTGTCTGTTAAAGGTTCTGGCTGATAGACACTGCAGTAACTTGCAAAGGCACTACCCAGTGCCTTCAATCAAGCCTCATCAACCCTTTTGTCAAACAAATTTATTACATAAATTAATTCTGTGTGTGTATGTACCTTATTTGTTAAATTAATTATGTGTGTGTATGTACCATTATTGTTAAATTAATTCTGTGTATGTTTTTGTCAAATTATATGGATCCGTGTTATCTGAATTGATAAATGAATTGAATTGAATTATGTAATACACCCAAGATCAAGACCAAGACCAACCTGGAATGGAACCCGCAAACTTCTGCTATTAAGGCAGACGTTGGACCCGATACGCCATGGAGGAAGAATCCCTCTCATGAACATGCAACAATGACCAAGAAGGCGCTTTCATTAGAAAGCTTACTTTTCAGGTATTGACATAGGCTATGTTTTATCCCGAAATTCCCACGGGAACGGGAACTACGCGGGTGAGACCGCGAGGTTCAAATATAAATTGAAATAAAATACCTATAATACAATGTGTATTTTCGAACCTTGATCAAACGAAATGTTATTCAATCGGCTTTTTTTTTAAATTGCCAACATATACATTTTTTTTATCCGATATTTATCGATAAATTTATGTCGTGTATCCGCACAATTCGTTTGATCAAAGTTCGAAAATACACATTGTATATCTACCTTTATTCCAAATTTCACGTTTGTATGCCACACCGTATAAATAAAGTATAGTTTAATTAAGTACCTGCTAGGTATATCCAGATTGTGATTTTTTTTCTCTATGTTATTGCCAAATACAAGTAGAATCCGCTCTGCCGTTTGGCTGTCAGTCATGTGTCATATTAATTAGGTAATTCATTTGCTGATGTACTTTGTTCTCAATTATTTTTTTATTAATTTTTAATTTTCATAATTATCTACTATCTTATTTCTTTTGTGTTTTAGCTTATTGCCTTGTTTTCTTTATATACTAGTTGAGTAGAGAGCTTATAGTTAAAGTTTCACGCATGCTGCGTCGGCCTGTAAGAGGTTGGTGCACTTAAAATAATTAATTTATAAATTATTTAAATACTTGTAAGTTCTGGTGTACTCGCTGTTGGCTAACCTAATTGTTAAAATAAAATAAAAAAATAAAATAACTTAATAAAGTAAAGTTTAGAAGTTTCTATACATTTTTATGATAGGTGAGTGAGTACGATATATATATATAGCGATACATTGAAGGTGATTATAATCCTAAACTACATGAATAATACTAATTTTAGGAGTCAGTTAATTACGTTAGGAACTTTATTTTAAACTATTTTAAGAATAAAATGGAATAAGAAATAATATAAAATAAAATGGAATAGGAAAATTTTATTAGTTCACTATACACTATATAGAAAATACAGTGATATAAGAAGATTAATCATAAAAAACATTGTGAGACCAAAAAGGCTACCACTCAGCATGTGCTGCAGGAGCTCGGGGAGCACTGCAGCGCTGGTCTTCCGTAGCACCTTAGTTTTCAGACCCAAGTTTTCATTTGTAACAAAGATATCGAAGTTCGAAAGGAACCACTAACCGTGGCCCTTGAAAGAAAAAAATACTTTTAGCCCTAGGGTTTCAATAACCACTTTAGTCTCGCTACGCTATAATGACACACTTTTTTAAGCATGAGAAGTGAAAGTCTATTATTGTCAAAGTTTAGTTGCAACATTGTTACATGTAGTCCTATTGTATGCCGATCCATCGTTAAGCTATCTTCAGAATCCCTGGACCGATCTTAAATATAGTTTTAGTGTTCTTTGAACTCCGACGTTAGGTTTGTTTGTTTGTACAACTATGTAGTTCGTATTTTATCCTTAACCTATTGAGTTGGTTTATGTTGTGAGCTGAATACAGGCTCATATAGATTCCAAAAAAAAATCTGGTATGAATATGTTTTTGCAAATCAGACTGTTATAATGATGCTATACAGTCTGCGTAGGTGCCAAGATAAAATTAATAAATACTGGTCTATCCAGATAGGACGCAGGCCTCCCTCGGATAATCGTCTTATTGACTTTTATCTCATCGGGGGTAGTCAAAAAATTAAAAAAAAAATTCAATAACTTTATTTCTTTAGGCTTACAAAATAAGCACTTAGACAAGTCAAATTTTATACATAAACAGCTTAATAATAACACCAACATTTTATTTTATTGCTGTAAAATAAGTTTTTTTTAGTTTTGGGGCCATTTTTTTTTGTCTTGTTAATTAATAACTAGCTGCTTCTCGCGGCTTCGTATGTGTTGTTTCGCTGGGAACTATTTATGGTTATTTCTATGACATGGGAACTGATGCGTGATAGATAAAAAGTAGCCTATGTTTTATTCATAATGTATACTAAATTTCAGCCAGATCCGTTCAGTAGTTTTGTCATGAAGAAGTTATAAACAAGCATCCATACATACAAACTTTCGCATTCAAATATTAGTGTGATAGTAGGAAGTTCGATGAATTTGACGACCTTTGTGGCGCGGTGGGCGAAGGTCCGCCTGCGACGCAGGAGGTTGCGGGTTCGATTCCCGCCTTGGGACAAATATTTGTACGATCTGCAGGTATTTGTTCCGGGTGTTCTGGTCGTTTTCTATGTATAATAAAACATATCTATCTATGTAATGTATAATATTATGTATATCAGTTATCTAGTACCCATAACACAAGCTCTGCTTAGCTTGGGGCTAGATGATGCTGTGTGAATTGTCCAGCATTATTGTCCAGCATTATTTGAACTAGATTTGAAACAGCAGAAATCCTCTCATTTTGTCGATCAGAAGGAAACGAAAGTATTTGAGAAATATACAGATGAAAATTATCGGTACCAAAACGGCCATGGCCTCTTCAATTATAAATATTATTCCAGCCATTTTATTTCAAGACCTCCCTGAGCCTCAAGGGTTGAAATATCTGATAAATTATTTACGAAAATTTCGGGAAATTCCCCAACCAGATATAAACTAAATGGGTACCTTCCCTACAGAAGAAGAGAGGTGAAAGCTATGGGTTACTTCACAGTTCTAGAGTGAACGTATTTTATTATTATAGGATTTTCTAGTGCTACAATAACGTTTCAAATATATGTAAAATACACAAAATATTGCGGAGTGTGACTAACAATATTCATATTGTTAAAAAAATTGGGAGACTACCCAATTTTTTTAACAATATGAATATTGTTAGTCACACTCCGCAATATTTTGTGTATTTTACATATATTTGAAATGTTATCATTCGTGTTACATCGTATGTAAGTAATAAAAGACGCTATCCTACATATTAAAAGGCAAAAATATGTGAAAAGCGAATCTTATTTTGTTATTTATGACCTACTAGCAGCGCCTCGCGGTTTCACCCGCGTAGTTCCCGTTCCCGTAGAAATTTGGGGATAAAAAGTAGCCTATGTCCTATTCCAGGCTATAATCTATCTCTGTGCCAAATTTCATCCAGATCCGTTTTGCCGTTCTGGCGTGATAAAGGAACAAACATCCATCCATCTATCTATCCATCCATCCATCTAAACTTTCACGTTTATAATATTAGTGAGATGAGATGAGAAAATCTCCAAAGCTACTGAACATATGAAGATAAAACATGCGTACATTTAGAACACAGCTGAACTTAGATAATATGCTACTTATTATATCGAAAATACGCAGGCCAATCCGCGGGCAGAATCAAGTACTCTATACAGGGTGTCTTAGATTATAACTACTCAAACGTTCATTAATTAGTTTGTATTTTTTGTAATTAATGCTGTCTGATTTGGTGTTAATTTTATATTACAACTATTCATGGGTATTTTTTCCGACGTTTCAATAGGTTTACACAATGTCGTGGTAACACTGAACAGCACTGAAGCACTTAAGCTGCCGCCTTTGCGAGCTTTGGAGGTAGCATTATTTGTAACTACCCTCACTTGGTCTTTGCGATTTAAAAATACTAACCACAAATAGTTATGTGTTCTGATCGAGTAAGCTTAAAAATCCATTAATCATAATTTATTTTATTCATTTAGAATTATTATAAAATCACATTCATTGTTTATTAGATCGTTAACTACACACAGATAAAAAGTGAAGACTGAATCCTAAGTATATTTAAAAAAAAAAAACGAAACGACATCGTGACGTCTTATTTTTGTATGAGAAGCGCTGTACCAAATACGATAGAAAAAAATTAGACGTCACGACAACGCGACGTATCAATACCTATTATTGAGAAGCAGAATCCGGAGCTTTTTACACTCAATCCAGGGTAAATGCATGCAATAAACTTCGACAACTGTCATTTATTCTGACAAGTTTATAGTGATCTGTGTTTATATAGCTGCGTAAACATTATAGTATATTACTCAATTGAACAAAGGACTATTATAGTCCTTTGTTCAATTGAGTAAACACTTCGGCCCTGAAAGTTCCTCATGCTCCTTAGCTTACGTTAGGGTCAGCTCAAGCCGAGAAGCGACGCTGCGAGGACTTTGATTCAAAATAGAACTTTATTTACTACCCTGCCAAAAGATACGAATTGGCGCAAGCAAAAGGTACAAACTCTATTGGTTTTCACAGACGTGGATATATGTAGACTTGTTTATTTCAGCTACTTCGACAATATGTCTTATGGTATACTGCTGTGGGTGATCGCTGCGGATATTAACACTATATACTTTATATTTGTGCTGCAGGGTTGCTCGTGCAATCTATAATATGGGTCCCAGAGAAAGGTTAAAGGTTTCTTCGTCGCTTCTTTACTTTAGTCTAAATACCGAAGCGACTGAAATGAAAAAGACCACATTATTTCTGTCTTTTTAAATTTTAACAGACCTATTTTAAGTGTATTTATTGTGAGTTATTTCTTCTAATAATGGAAATAAAGTGTATTTGATTTTTATTGACATAATACGAAAACTCCCCGCGGCAGCGTCGCGCTTGTTCCAAGTTCATTTTGAATCACAGTGCGCGCAGCGTTGCGTCTTGTCGCGTCTCATTATGAGCTGACCCTTATGCGTAGATATTGTTAAAACTTTTGTGGAGTATATTCAAAGGCATTTAGTGTAGGCCTTATCTCACCGCTGAACATGACTCCCCAAAAGAGCAGACTATGACATAATCACCATGCTTGGCGAACAAAAAAGATAGGGTGTTAAAAAAGAAAAAAAACTACAAAGAAAGAAACTGCTGCCCTATCTGGTAGTTTCTTCTGTCGACTCTTACGTCATCCACGGGTTAAGTCGAGCTTTCTTTGTAGATAACATAATAAACACTTGGTTTTGCACTGTGTGGTGCCAGCTTAGAATTAAAACCACCCCTACTCTTCCCATGGGTGGCATGAGAGACAACTAAGGGACATACACCGGGGGCCGAACACTGCAGCAGTGCCTCTTGCAGAAAAGATCTACCACCGAACTGCGATCTCCAACCCGCATGCCAAGCGTGGGGGTTATAGGTATTACCCTCCATGAGATAAAAGCCGATAAGGCGTTTATAAGGTGGAGGCCTGCGTCCAGCATTGGACCATTATAGGCTGTTCATGTTGATGTTGAGGTTCGCACAGGGCACCGCCCGCGTTTTTTATTTATTTTTAAAAAGTAACGTATTTTTGTACGCTTTCAACTGATATGTTTATTTATTACTAGCGACCCGCCCTGGTTTCGCGCGGGTGCAATATTGATATGTTAAACATAAACCTTTAATCTTTCTATCTATTAAATAAACTTCATCAAAATCCGTTTCGTAGTTTTAAATATCTAAGCATAGATAGGGACAAACAGCGGGAAGCGACTTTGTTTCATACTATGTAGTGATAAAATGACGTCACAGCGTGACAATCTACCTCTTTAACTCTTTCCGCTTCTCTTCCTCTGGTATGTTCCCTTTGTCCACACAAAGGGAACATACCAGAGGAAGAGAAGCGGCTTCCTTCAGTTTAATTCAACATTTTCGCTACGATCGTCAATTCACCTGAAAACAGTGTTTTTTTTAGCCTCCCTTCGTTTGGAAGAGGCTTATTCACCGAAAGCGTTTGCGTGGTACCAAATTAATACCAAAACAGGAAATAAATTAAAAGAAATTATCAAGAAACCATGTTTATCCCATATTAAATAATTTCGTAGAGGGTCTACGGGACACTACGACGTAGAGGGTCTACAAAATCCGTAGCACACCTACGTCCCTCGTAGATCTACGCCGTAGCAAATCTCGTAGCAAACATTTCTGACTATAATTCATAAACCTAATTAAAATACCTCAACTGAAGGAAACGATTAACAAATAAACTAAACTACTTCTTCTAAGCATCGAAGAGCGTAAATTCATCAACAGCTCAAGCAATTTTAGGCCTTATGGAAGTGTAGTAAAGTTTATTTCTTTATTGTGCGATGTTGAAGGGTCGACCTTGGGGAGTTATGTGGATACACGGGAGGATATTTTGCGCTTAATTTTATTAGCTTTGAAGAACATCAATTAAGTTTATAGTTTTCTAAGTTTATGGCGCGTTAAATTTTAGGCTCTTGTAACTTAACACTGGTAGGTATTATCTTATTTTGCTGTTATGTACAACTTACTTGTTGTAAGCAGTTTCTTTGATTGGTCATGAGCAGAAGGTTCCTATGTAACTAGGAGAGCTGTATTTTAAGGTTACATACAGGGTGTTTAATTATATAGGATCAAATAAGTTATCTACAAAGAATGTACCCACTATGTATGTAAAGCGTCATTTTAATTAAAATGTTACCTACGACTTTTTTATTTTTAGGTACAGTTAAGTAAGGCGGCAATCTAAAGATGGGATGTTATGGCGCATTAGGGGAGGCTTATATCCAGCAGTGGACTAAGTTAGGCTGACGATGATGATGATGAAGTAAATTGTTAGAAAAGTCTTATTCTTCTAGCAATAATCCAAAAGTGTCATTGCACTCAGAATAAATTCCAAATCAGCTCTAAATTTTCACCAATATAAATTTCAAATATTCATAGGTACAGTATTATCCTAACAAAAGTCCGTTTTATTTATTATTTTTTTTTTTATTAGAATACGAAAGGTAGGCCAATCACTTATGGGAAATTGCGTACGCTTCTATAACAAGCTTCCATCTGAAACAACTGCGCTGCCTATTCGTAAATTTAAACAGTACAGAAAACGAAATTCTATCAAGAAAGCCTCTTACTCCATAGATGATTATATCAATGATGTTAATGCTTTGCCAGATGTCGCCCAGTTCCGCACCGACAATAGTATTCAAGGAGAACAATCTTAAGCTTGGTTTTATATAAATATCGACCTGTAACTAAATCATATTGTATTTAGACTTACATAGACAGGCAAATAATATTGTATTACATTTTAAGTATTATACAAACTTACTAGTGGTTTATTTTTCGCTTCTTCCTCTAGTGGACAAAAAATTGAAGCGAACAAAATCAATAACATTTTGTTTCTTATTCGATAATAATTACTATTTATTAAGCTGTTTATGTATAAAATTTTACTTGTCTAAGAATTTTGTAATCCTAAAAAAATAAAGTTACTGACTTTTGACTTTTTAATTTTGTTTCATCGAAAACCTGCAAAACAACAGTGTTTTTCCGGATTCACTCCCGTACGTACACCGCCCGATGAAAGTTTAACTCGACTAACACAATAGGCACACAAACAGGAAATACTGTAATTAGCGTTATACGCTACCGTGTGTTTACATTACAGGCAACGTGTTTACTGACGAGATTAGCGGATTTATTCATGCCTTTACGGAATTTTCAAGCTTTTTGAGCTTTTAAAACTTTTGCCGATAAGTGCCGTTTTATTTAAATAGGTAAGAATTGTCCTGCTGTTGTTGATTGACAAAACTGCAACTAAACATTCCTATCGGTGTAGCTCCTCAGAACATAACTGGGCTAGTATTATAAACTAGTTTCTGTCCGCGGCTTCGAACGAGTTGCGTCTATGCAAACGTTTATATGTTATTTATATCCCACCGGATCTGTTATGGGATAAAAAGTAGCTAAAAAAATATAAAAAGTAGTAATGTTTGATTCCAGCTTAGAACTATAACCTTGATAAATCTCATCTTGCTCAGTTCAGTAGTTTTGGCGTGAATAAGTAGCAATCATCTATCCACCCATCCAAACTTTTGCATTTATAGTTATTATTATGATAAATATGTGATACACACCGGTTAGAGATTTTGCTATTTAATGCACAGGTACCTAAAAATAGTAGGTATTATATTTTAACAAAAAAACTGAGCCGAAATAATATACTTATTAATCATATGTCAAACCAACATTCAATGTGGTTTATCATAACTTACTGACATTATAAGCTGGAGAAGCCACCCTAAGTTATCTCCTATACGGTTTTCGACGCCTGGTATTTTTTTCTGAAATCGATAAAAACAACCTTCGCAAAACTTTCTTAGAGGTGGGACCACGAGTCAGTAATCCGATTATTTATACCAGTGGGACACAGTACTGGGACCACCAGCCCAAAGCTAGTAGGACTATGTGGCCGGTAGGTCAAAATAGGTGGGACCACGAGTCAGAAACCACTACTGGCTCGTACAACACAGTTTTGAACAAGTTAGAGAGCCTATGGACTCATTACAATGTGTAAAACTGGCATTCTATGAATTAAAACTATTTTTAATTTACAAAACGCAACCTGAAGGCAGAAACTATAAATAAATTCAGCACCCCACGTTAGTTGAAGAGTAGATGCATGTAATCAAATATTGTTGCAAGCTCGCAGAGTCTGGGCAAATTCATGAAACTCGTATAAACCCCATCCCCTTGCAGGTTCCTCCCTCCGCCCCCCACCCTTACTACCGTCTCCCATTTTTCCATTTCCTGCCCGTTGCTGTTTGCGGCATTTCTAATCACCTCATAAGATAACACAATCATAAGTTGAACGAATTGGTAGATTTTATTTGATGAAGTTGATTGCGAATTTCGGTTTATAGTGGAACTTCCGATACGTGCAAGTCCAGAAAATGAAATTTATTATCTGTTTTATGAATATGAAAGCTGAATCAAGCGGGCGACTCATTTTTACGTGTCTCCTGTATACAGGTACTAATATATTCTTTAATCATTATATTTTATGATAAGTAAGTCTTTATTAACACAGAAAATTACAATGAATTAATAGAATTTAATTAAAACTAGTATTTACAGTTGAAACATTTGAGCTAACTGCAGACTGTTGCAAACTATCTACAGGTAAATCAACTAATCCATATCATAAGTGATAAGTTGTTAAGTTGAGTAAAAATTTAGTGCACGCTGCGGCATCCTTTATGTGTTGAAACACATAGAACATACATTTACTTTATTTATTAATGATTAGATAATGTATAACGTTTAGGAATAATTAATGTAACATGATGTACTTGACTGTAATTATAATTAGTGTAATAGGCTTACGGTTGTTCCAATTAATAAATGAATTAAATTAAAAACATAAGATTTAGTAGTGTACTATTTAGCCATACATTATGATATGATTTTCACGTAGGATGCCCTTTTTTAAATAAATTATTTAAGTAATTCTGTCTGTCTGTTACTTTTGCAAGCCTAAACGACTCTAAATGAAATAAGGCATGAAGATAGATAAAAACTATGTTCTTCTCGGGGTTACCCATCGAAACTAAATCGTTTTTATCCCCGAAAAATGAGCGCGAACCTGCGAGGGGACTGTAGTCTCATCTCATCTCACTAATATTATAAACGTGAAAGTTTAGATGGACGGATGGATAGATAGATGGATGGATGTGTGTTCCTTTATCACGCCAGAACGGCAAAACGGGTCTGGATGAAATTTGGCTCAGAGATAGATTATAGTCTGGAATAGGACATAGGCTACTTTTTATCCCGAAATTCCTACGGGAACGGGAACTACGCGGGTGAAACCGCGAGGCGCTGCTAGTAGCAAATAAAACAGTCAGTTGAGTGCCTTTATTGCTAGAAGTTATGTTACGAAACATAAAATGTTTTGTTTTTTCTTATTTAATGGCCGCATGGTTGAAACGAAATGAACCTTGACACAATAATTTCAAATTATGAAACAGTTATAAAATATACCACTCCATTTTATTGTCCATAATTTTGAGGAGTTTTACGAGATAATTACGCAATTTTTCTTAAATTTTTAATGAAGAGTGTTTGCTTCTGCTAGTGCTAGCTACTCATGAATCGACCGACATGCACTCATAGCAAAATTTCATAAATTATAGAAAACTACCTACATAAAACCCAAATCGGCGGAGTGTGTTACACACACACTCGATTCGGGTTTTGCAAGATACGAAAGCGATACAAAGGACTGGTAAATATCACATCATATTAATAATAGAAATGCGAAAGTTCGGATGGTTGTTTGTCACCTCTTCACGCCAAAACTACTGAACTGATCGGGCTAAATTTTGCATACAGGTCGTTCTAGGCATGGAATAAAACATAGACTATTTTTTATCCCTTAAATCAGTTCCACTGATGGGGTACAAATAACCTTTAACCAGAAACTAGTTATAAATAATTACAGGATATATCTTTTTATTACTAAGTTTAAATTATCGCGCCATCCATACGGCAATATTTGAAAACATAAGTTTTCAGTGAGTTAGAATTTTTTGTGAAAAACACGATTCGTAACTAATTTATTTATTTATTTTATTTATTTAAAACTTTAATGCACTAAGGTACAAAGGGTGGGCTTAATGCCGAGGCATTTTCTACCTGCCGACCAATAACATAATGTTTAAACAGATGGTTGGCGTGCTAGTTTTTGTTCTATAATTACAATTAGGTATGAGAAGTTTAACTACATTAAATATATATATCTCTAAATATCCACTAATGAATTAGAATGATCAAAACTGGAAAATAATAGACATTTTATCCTGACTAATCTATCATTCTGACAGAGAACCAAAGTTATAGACATATCTCAAAGAATTAGCAAGCTGAAGTGGCAGTGGGCCGACCTATCTTAAAGGGCCGACAACCATTGGGGTAAACGTGTACTTGAGTGGAGACCACGACTCGGTAAACGTAGTGCGTCCTGCACTCTGGCCAGGTGGGATGACGACCTGCAAAAGACTGCAGGCAGAGGCTGGATGCGTCAATCTGAACAGAGCGCTATGGGCTCATTAAGGGAGATCTATGTCCAACTGTGGACTAATATATTTGCTGATGATAATGAATTAAGTTTTAAATATCTTGTGTAGAATTAACCCGAAAATATTTCATCGAATGAGGTTTTTTTAAAATTTATTTGCTTAAATCAAGTGACAAATCTCTCGTGTCTATCTAAGTGGAGAAACTCCGGCCTAATCAAGAAGTTAAAGTCACCAATACCGTCGGTAGAATCTGACCTGCGCGATCTTGAAGCTTACTGATGAAAATCGATAAATACCCGTAGTGTGGGCAGATATTATAATGGAGTCTACCCTCACAACAGAACCGAGAACGCCGCCGACAAACCCGACGGGTTAATGTTGGCAACATTTATATTCCACTTGTATAGATGGATGAATGTTTGTGACTCAATCACGCCAGAACGGCTGAACGGATCTGGGTGAAATTTGGCACAGATATAGATTATAGTCTGGAATAGCATATAGACTTTTTATCCCGGTAAAATGTTATATATTAATATAGTTCCCGCGAGATAGATTTGTTTTAATTTATCTATAGTAATAATGATAATTATAAAGAGGTAAGATTTGTTTGTTTGTTTGGAATGAATAGGCGCCGCAACTACAGGACCGATTAATAAATTCTTTCACCATTAGAAAGCTTTCTTTTCAGGCAGTGACAAAGGTTATATTTTATCCCGGAATTCCCACGGGAACGGGAACTATGCGGGTGAAACTGCGAGGTGCTGCTAGTCTTATATAATTCTTTCGGCGAAAGTGCTCGCTGACTTTTGCGATAACATGTCGGCGACAAATTTCAGCGGCATATGAAAAAAATATGTATAATAAAAAATATCTATCTATGTAATGTATGGTATTACAGAATAGAACTAAATTGAAACTAGTATTTACAATTGAAACAATTGAGCCAACTGCAGAATGTTGCAAACAATCTACAAGTAGCTCAACTGATCCATATCAACACCGGAAGCGTGCCCAAGACGCTAGCTGCATTGCCCCGCTGTATAGTAATGCGCTGCGCCAGATACTCACCAGCTGTCTGGTCACGCGTCGCTTCTACCAGACGCTCGCAATATTTTTTTGTAAACCCGGAGAGCCTCGGTACCCCACGGACCTAGGGTCTCGACTCCAAGGGGAGCAAATGCGTATGCTCTATAGAGACCTGCCTATTTGCGCCTCTTGAGATCTTCCGCCAAATCTGGTATAAAAGTAGTTGTTTCATATAACACTAGCAGCTCTGCTTAGCTAAGGGCGAGCTGATGCTGTGTGTATTGTCCAGCATCCACAGAGTAAAAATTCGCTTCAGCATAACACTCCATGAATTGATACATTTTGTTGATTTCGTGCCACTGACCGTGACATTGATTACCAATCCGGCGAGACTGCGACACAACCCGCTGGCTTCGGAGTCCTAGATGTGAAGTCGCCATCATTGTGTGTCGACTTCTTAAAATATATCCCTAGAGGTCATGCAAGCATGCTCGTGAAAATTATCTCATGCAAACTTCTAAAATGCAGATTGGATATAAAGAAGCAAAAAAAGTCTTTATTGATCTATCTATCTCTGTATCGTTCATTAACAAACGACTAAATTCAATGCCTAATTTTTACGCGTTTAACTATCTCACTAATATCTCACTATATATAATACTAGCAGCGCCTCGCGGTTTTACCCGCGTAGTTCCCGTTCCCGTGGGAATTCCGGGATAAAAAGTAGCCTATGTCCTATTCCAGACTATAATCTATCTCTGTGCCAAATTTCATTCAGATCCGTTCAGCCGTTCTGGCGTGATAAAGGAACAAACATCCATCCATCTATCCATCCATCCATCTATCCATCCATCCATCTAAACTTTCACGTTTATAATATTATATATAGTGAGATTATAAATGTTAAAGTTTTGATAGATGGATAGATAGATGGATGGATGTTTGTTACTCAATCACGTAAGAACGGCTGAATGGATCTGGATGAAATTTGGCACAGAGATAGATTATAATTTGGAATAGAACATAGGCTACTTTTTATCTCGGAATTACCACGGAAACGGGAACTACGCGGGTGAAACCGCGGGGCGCTGCTAGTACCCAATAAATTGTAAAAAATGTACTAGATTTACACTTCAAAGTCTATCCTACGATGATACAGAAAAACTCAAGTAAATTATTTTTTTATACAGACAGTAAACCTAGTTAGGATAGTGCTTAATCTAGTTTTACTCAATGTTAGTTAAGTTTGTACCTATTACACACAAACTGTTTGTATCTGGCTTTTATTTCGGTCAACGAATAAGCATTGCCATTCAACGTGGCAATGCTGCCAGCATTCTGGGCACACTGTCTCCTGGTGACAGCTTAGATTTTTAGGAAATAGATATAAATGTATATACTAGTTGTAATTGTTTTATTTTATTATTGTAATATAAATAAAAAATATATAAATAATTATATATATTTATTTATATATTTTTTATTTATATATAACCAACATTGTTAAACTAACTGCCTTCATCGTAATAAGTAATCGTACTTTAGTTGCAGGCAGAGTAATATTTATAAGTTAGTAGGTAAACCTGTATTTCAAGAAATACAGGATTACCTAGTTTAATCTAGATTGTTATAGGTAGGTATGCTTATTGTTTTAGTGCATATAAGTTTTGTCTATTTACGTGAGTGTCTTTGAATACATTTATTTGTTTATTTATCTAAGGAGTTCTGTATCATGGAACTCCGTAATCATGGATTATGAAGGCATAGATTATTTGACCGTTCAACGTATAGCGATTTTGTAAACCAATGTTTTTGGAAGTCGCAACCAACATATTTTTCAACGACAGATGATTTGGTTAAAAAGACAAGATACAAGCCAGGTAGGATCCCGCTCCAAAACAAACATATCAAGTTGTTTGTGTTGGCGTCTCCCAGGAATAAAATTTTGTTTGTTGTTTGACACCTCGTTAATATCGGTTTCTTTAGAATAGTTCGGTGAAGTTATAATAAAGAATAAAATATAACAGTTTGGTTACTAATAAATCTTTATTAAAGAAAATTACAATCAAATAATAGAATTAAATTAAAACTAGTATCTACAATTGAAACCATTGAGCTAACTGGAGACTGTTGCAAATAATCTACAGATAGCTCAACTGATCCATATCAATACCAATCGGAAGCGTAACCAAGACGCTGGCATTGCCCCGCTGTATAGCAATGCTGATGCGCTGCGCCAGATACGCACCAGCTCTCGGGCCACGCGTCGCTTCGACCAGACGCTCAGATAATTTTTTGAAAACCCGGAGAGTCTTGGTGCCCGACGGACCCAGGGTCTTGACTACATTACATTACACCGTAGTTACCTACATTTTCTAATCTACTTAAACTCTTGTTTAAAAAATTGAACTGTAAACTCAAAATTGTTTTCGAATGAAATTATGACATTTGTAATATCAAAATTGTTTCCGAATTGCCTTTACTATAAAACCTTGCTTCTTGCCAAAATCCATGCTTCTAGATCTACGGGAAGTACGTTGAATTAGTTTCAGTTTTCTTTTCACGGTTCGAACGGATTCTAATTCGGGTTTCGACAATGATCATAGTGATTTATGAGGAAAGTTCAAGTAGTTAATGTTCATATTCATTTAAAGTTTTGTACAAATTAGCTTTAATATTTTATGACATTGATTCTGGGAGTCGATGAAAACATATAAAGTCTCTCCCAGTAACTTATGGTCTTCTATCGTAGATATGTAGACCTATTGATGTTAAAAAAAATCGGAGCGTTCTTAATTTTGGATTAACCTAGTATATAGTTTTTCAACCGCTGCAGTCTCCGCTTCAGTTGCCTACCTAAAACATACCCTATTGTCCGTTCTATTTTAATGCAACACTAAAATACATTTCGATGCTAAATCAAAATCCTGTTATAAAGATGGGTACAAGTCAAAATGTAAGAGTGCGTACATTACACAGCATGGAGAAAATATGTTATAGCTTTTCTGAGAAAAACTGACATTCGAAATATAAAAATGACGTGCACTAAATCTAGACCTTTCCTTCCTTCTAGACTGGTTCAGACACTTGTAAAAATACATATTCGATTTTTTTTAGTGTTTATTTTTTCAACCGCTGCAGTCTTACGGCGTACTCTCTCGGTAACTTGTGGTCTTCTATCGTAGATATTATGTAGACCTAGGTGTTAAAAAACTCGGAACTTTCTTAATTTTGGATTAACCTCGTTTATAGTTTTTCAACCGCTGTAGTCTCCGCTTCAGTTGTCTACCTAAAACATACCTTAATGTCCATTCTATTTTAATGAAACACTAAAATACATTGTTCGCTTTGTTTTACGATATTCCTTGAATTTGACACGACATGTTTACAATTCGAGCCAAGGAAATTTCATTATTTCAGTCCATTATTTCCACATGGTCCTTTAATGGGCTTTGGTGTAGGTTTAACTTAATACTTGCAAAGCCTGCAGAGAATATGTGGAACTGCCGACCGATTAGGTGTGGCCATTTGGATTGTGGATTTATAAAGTTGGCATCACTGACCTTGTATCGATACAATACAATACAAAAATGCTTTATTGTACACCATAAAATAACATTACAAAGAGACATCACATAAGAAAAGTACAATGGGCGGCCTTATCGCTAAGAAGCGATCTCTTCCAGGCAACCTTTGGATGGAAAGAATGGTGAATTTAAGAAAGCCAGGGGGTGTACCAAAAATAATCTAAAATACATAAACTACAAAGACCAATGGTAACCTACATTAATATAATAAAGACATCCAAAAAAATCAAAATAAATAAATAACTAAAAGTATACATAAATAAATATTATTAATATACTTAGTACTAAATAAATAAATAAATAGACAAAGTAAAGTACCATTATTCACTTTTCTGAAAGGAAAAACTCCTTGACACGAGCTTTAAATACTGGCAAGGATCGGACTTTTCTAATAGACTCTGGTAGTGCATTCCACAACCTTATGGCCTGGATGGAAAAGGATTTGTCATAGAAGCTAGTTCGGTGAGGTGGTATATTTAACACTAGATTTTCTGACGACCGAAGGATGGACCGAATCGATGTATTACTCGAAAAAAGTATGATAGCTTTAGCGTATGGAACCATACATTGTTATCGAAATAAAAATTGTTTTTTCTTTTCGTTCCGTGGCGTTATCGTTTTGTTGAGTATCCAACCAATTATATCTTTTCAAACTAAATCTATTATTAAAATTAATAATAGTACTTACACCCAGGTGGGTATTACGTGGTATAGTTCCGTCCATCACCCCACCTTGCTATTGTTTCCTTTAGAATTCCTTCAGGCCTTGGACCGCTATATTAGTTTCACCTGTTTGCCTTACAATTTGTCTTCTATTGTGTTCCGAGTTATTGTGAAATTATACAAGGAAAAAGCTTATAAATGTATTAGCCAATGATTTTACTTATACTCGTGGTTTAAAAATGACTAATTTCTACCAGGTACTAAAGTATTTTTTGACGACATGACGTCACAACTCAGTATTCTCTGATTGTTCAACGTGTCATGGCGGATTGCTGAATTTTGAAGTTTTGTTTTATTAAAATAATAATTAATCTCGACCAAATAAAAATAATACGAAATGTATTTTGTTATCTATGGCAAAAGTATAACGGTACACACAATACATACACAATACAATACATAATTTGGTGATTTTTTTAGTTACTATTGTCCAGCATTATTTATTAGTTACAAAACACAGTAGGTTTAGCGCAGTCTCCTGGTTCTTATGCAATTTCTGTTGGCGCAGCCAATTTGATCAAGCGCTGCCAAAACCGTATTACTATACTTACCCGGTTCCAGAACCCTACATATTTTTTGTAAACAAAGTACTTACCATGTTTCAAAAAATTAATAACTATAGAAATGTGGTGAAATATGGAATAAATGGTAGCACATTTTATGACACTGGTCAAACCGTCGGTGCAAACTGTAAATTTAATAATCGCAACGAAACAATCATTGTTTTGACAGCACGAGTAAATTATTTTTCCGTTTTCAAATTCGAATTAGCATCTGTTTAGCTGCTCTTGAGTAGTCGTACCATAATCGGTCATCGTCGAGATCTTTAGGGAAGGCCTATGTCGTCGTCCAGCTGATATGATGATAAGCTGGGCGTTTGCAATTAAGCGTTGCTGAATTATTTTTTGGTTTTACCTTGTTGCTTGATGTAATTGTTATCAGTTTTAATAGATTGTTTATATAATATCTTTGTTTACAAAAAATATCTTGGATTCTTGAACCGAGAATAAAATCTAATAGAAAAAGGAAGTTTCTTATTTCCATTTCGATTGCATAACCTCTTTGAATCGACTCGACATCTCGATGTTTGACGTCGGGATTGGCTTCGATATTTAAACTGGAATGAACTTTTCTTTAGCGTTCTATTTTTGAATCTTGATGATGCAGCTTTGATGCTAAATCAAAATCCTGTTACAAGATGGCTACAAGTCAAAATGTAAGAGTGCGCACAGTACACAGCATGGAGAAAATATGCTATAGCTTTTCTGAGAAAAACTGACATTCGAAATATAAAAATGGCGTGCACTAAATCTAGACCTTACTGGTTCTGACACTTGTAAAAATACCTATTAGATTTTTTTTGCAGACTGTTTTGTCTTGTTTCCTATAAGGTCCTTAGTTTATTGAGATAACTTAGGTAAAAAGCACTCGGAAAATGTCAATTCTATTAAAAAAAACATCAAAACATTTTTTTTTATTCGATTTAAGGTTTCCAGTTTTTTTATCTGTCTTTAAGGGGCGCAATGCTATTGCGTCATATGGTTGTGCTACATGCTGTGTAGCCAAACTAAAAATTATCAACTGTCATCAGCAACATCAGCGCATTTGGTGAGGTACCATACAACCAACTGACACCATAACCACAGAGCAATATAGCGTCATAATAGAACCCTCCTTTTTTCGTATTCAGTTTAAAAGGAAAGCTACTCTGGTAGTGCCTGCCATCAGTTGTTGGAATAAACATTATTTACTCAATCACAAAGCATCAAACGATTCTCTCTCAAGATCAAACTATTTTATTTGGTTTACGAGTTGTTTTCCTTTGTCTATTGTTTCTTGTTTATTCGAATTGCTCCGAATTCAAATGCTGAGTCGAGAATGTAAATTTTTAGTACATAATGTTTTTTTTTATGGATGAGATAAAGCTTTGTGCATTCTGCATTGTGGTTTTCTTCACAGATATTAAATCAATTGCAGTAAAGCCTACGTTTCGTAAGCTTACAAATATAATTATATATACCTACTTTAGTTATTTCGTCTTTCTACAGGATGTTCTACGCCTTTTTTGACATTTCCCACGAGGCACGACCCGACACGACAAAATGCGGTGACGACTCCGGGCGTCATACATTTCTATGGACCATTTACTCACGCACAGCACGACACATAAAAAAAAATGTATGACGCCCGGAGTCGTCACCGCATTTTGTCGTGTCGTTTCGTTCCTCGTGGGAAAACGGCGTTAATGTATACCTTATTTATAAAATTAAATGAATCGCAGAACTTACCTACATGGATCATTCGAACTACTACATAAATACATCTAATGGATAAATTTATCAGTACACAAAATCCCCGTAGTAAAAAACTATATATTTTCTTACGTAAAATTCATTTTATTTTCTTTGGTTCTTGAAAGTGGAAACACGATAGAAAAAAAGTTACAATAAAAAAACAGGAAATTGTAAATCAGGTATATGTAAAATTAAAGTTATTTCTGTAACTAAATACAATAATCCAATCGCAAAAACTATTTACTACAAAATCCGTGCGTGCGTAAAACTATTTTGTGACCAGATTACCAGGTGGGTGAAGCTACGGAATAAATCTAGGAAATCTAGCAATAAATAAATCTAGACACTCCAGACAAACCAATGTTTGAAACAAAAAGCAACCAAGGGGTACACTTGCTTGCCATTTATTCCAAATATTTTAAAAAACAATCCTGACTACGCAATCGTTTATCATCTAACTATTATCCATTTAAAACTTAGAGAGAAGTACGGTCATTTAATTATTTTTTTCAACATTCTGGAGCCGCAAGACGATACCTCGAGCCAAACTAGCGCCGCTACCTATTGTATCTTATTATTTCGTATAACAAAGGTAATTTCAAAATTTTCAATGTACAGTTTGTGATACCTTATAAGCTTTTTTGTAATGCCTCGGTAATAGTTTTACTTTGTACAGTTAAGGCAGAGAAACGAAGTTCCGACCACCAACTTCTATTTTCGCATCTCTGCTTATACTATACAAAATAAAACTATTACAGATTCATTAAAAAAAGCTTATTTTCGGTATCACAAACTTTTTTTTTTATATTACCTTTGTTCTACGAAATAATAAGATAAAATAGGTGGCGACGCTACTTTGGCCAGGGGTATCGCCTTAAGTGAATATTTGAATATATTGGTATATATCAAGGCACACGCTACATGACATTTCGCTCTATGTTTTTAATAGATTATAGATAGAGACAGAGTTAAGTAAAATACATGCATATCAGTCCATGCTTATCGGTGTAAGTTGAAAACCAAAACATTCAAAAGAAATTATGGGCTTCTAACTAGTTACCCAGTTAACCAGGTTGTCTGACAGAAATACAATAAGACGACTGTCCTACTATTGTCACTTTTTATTGTTTCAGCAGGTGTTGACAGAGCCTACGTATTTGCTCACTTCGAGTCGAGACCTCCGTGAGTCCGCGGGGTACCGAAGCTTTCCGGGTTTAGAAAAAATTATCTGAGCGTCTAATCGAAGCGACGCGTGACCCGAGAGCTGGTGAGTATCTGGCGCAGCGCATCAGCATTGCCATACAGTGGGGCAATGCAGCCAGCTCAGGCTTGGGGACACTTCTGACTGGTACCTATAGATATGGATCATATGAGCTACCTATAGATTGTTTGCAACAGTCTGTATTTAAGCTCAATTGTGAATATTAATAGTAAATATTTGAGTTTGAATATGTTAAAATTTGCTACTTATGCATTTTTACACAAATTGTCTGTGATTAGACAGAAATAAGTGTCTATTGGAAGAATAAGAACCTATTACGATTTTTATCAAAATGGTGGACAAACACAGACAACGGATAAGTTGTCAGCTCCCATACAAGAATGTTTTGTCGGATGCTCTATATCTACTGCCTGTATATCATTACGAAATTACCCGAACATCTGACAGAAACAAACATTGTCTAAAACTGAAACATGTGTTATAAGCAGCCATTTTGCAATTCCAAATTTGAACCAGTCAATTCAAATTAGGAACACTATTTATAGAATCCGTTACATCATACAATGCGTGCGTTCTATTTATGATTTTAGCGCGCAATGCATCGATCTGTTTTGATTATGTCGTTTTTAATACTTCCACGTGCCTTTTCTGCGCGTGGATGAATAATCGTTTTTTACCGCGGTGTTCGCAGAAAATTGACTCTTCCAACTCAGTCTATGGATGGCGTAAAAGGCGAAATATCCAACCTAACAGAAGAACTTATGGCTGCTCAATAGTTTTTCTTACAGACGAATGAGATGCTCTTAGTTTTATTTAGTAGATAGCAGGAACCACTCAGGATTTTCAAAAATTTATCAGAAGGTCTTGTAGAAGCGTGACTCGAGAGCTTGGTGGGTGAGGATCTGGCACAGCGCATCAGCATTGCCATGCTGCCACCGTTTTGGGGACGTGCGCGACTGGTATTGATATGGATTTTGAGATATTGAGATTGTATACAACTTTCAAAATTACTGACAAAATAATTATGTATTTAAATGGTTCTTTTTTTCTCGCAAACCATATTAGAACAATATATATGCACTGACAGATCTAACCCTAAAGAGCCGTTAATAAGAGGCCTAACATTTTCATACAAGTTTAACTTAGTAAGAGTTAGGTAGCATTATCCTCTGTTCTCAAAGGTTAATCCGAAGCACGTGCACACTGTTATACTGTAAGTACCTACCTACCTATCTTATGATAAAATTGTTCGTTAGAATAAAATAATTAATTTAAGGAACTTACGATAGGTACCTACTGAGTATGTACCTACTTTATAACCTTTTTCTGAAAATAAAACATTATTATTATTATCTTTGCTATATTTTTCTGTTTTTTTATTATTTACAGTCTGTATGTAGCTCAACTGAATTTGGTTTTAATTAGTTAATATTATTCTATTTTTATTTTCTTTGATAATAAAGTGTTTTGATGTACAAAACCAATTAATTAAAAGATACTAGGAATCTTAAGTTTTTGTGTTATGTAGATAATATAAGGCAATGAAATTTTATTGTTACATAAATAAATCATGACATGATGGTAATTCACTACATTATTAATATAAGTGGGTCAACAACGAACCTTATTTGTGTTGGAAAAACAGTGTCCATAGAGAGACCCCATATGATTTCACCTATTTTTTCTCATTTCTGATCCTACATTTTATTCTAAAAAACATAAATTATTATAATGTGAATAAAAATATTTACTTTCTCTTTCTTCTTTATAACAAAAGATAACCAAATCTATATTTGCAAAGATCTTAAATAAACATATCTACGATGTTTGTTATGACTTCGCCTTGTGCTCAAAAACAACGTAAACGTCTTTGTTATGAATGTCTTTAGAATGGGCGGTTTGTTTGATTTATTTGTTTTGTGTTACGAAACATAAATTAACTACATTGTTATGTAGATAATGGAGATGAAATACTAATTTGAGTAAGTATTTTGTTACTTTAATCAGACTGATTTTAATTTCAAAGTTATTTAAAAAAGTTTATAAGTATAAGAAAACTCAACTTTTTGAACTGGAACAACATGAGTTGTAAAACAGTGTGTTCCATTAACAAAGAACCAAAATGGTGTCGTTGGTTTCAATTCATGGGGCATGGGCATCAATGTATTTTTTTTTTTACATAATGTTTTTTTTATTATGTATAATTTTTCCTCTTAAACCGTAACTGCCCATTACGAATTGCGTAGAATGCCGTCGACGTCACGCGTCGCTGGATTCCGCGTACGTTTGTTTACATGCTTAGGGAATGATTTATTGACTTGACTGTGAAGACTGCGACTTGGGAAGCTGGGTGGACAGTTTTCAGATTAACCGTGTATTTGAGACAGATGAAGCAAGGTCATATTAGATAATATACAAATATCTCTCAATGATAAATTATTTAGATATCTATAGATTTGGCTTATAAAATAAATGTATTTAAGTAGCTACATTTAGCTAAGTAGTTTTTTTTATATTATAGTCTTTATAGTGCTTCGTTTGACCAGAATCTCACCTGATGGAAAGTGAAGATGTGGCCGACGATGTATCACGAAGGTAGAAGATACCTATTCACTCTTGTCTTGAAGAGACCCACGTTGTACCTAATCGACGGGAAAAACCACTTATTAATTTATTGTATACCTAGATGTTACTTGAACATGTAGTATGTAATTATGTAGTTTCTATCAATTATGACTAATTGATTGTAGACAGCGATTGAGTTGATAGATTTCTAAAAAAATGTATTTATGATTGTGAACGAGTAGAAGACAAAGCAAACTTTATGTTTATTAGTATGAGTAGATGTAATAAATAAAACCGGCCAAGTTCGAGTCGGACTCGCGCACGAAGGGTTCCGAACCATTATGTACAAAAATGGCAAAAAAATCGATTTTGATACAACTTCTAACCTATAAGCCCCTTGAATATTTATTTTATTCTGTGTTTTAGTATTTGTTGTTATCTAAGAATGTAACGGCGTAGACACGTACCACTATTTGTTTACGCGCGTAGAAAAGACATGCCGTTTTACGAGGTTGTACGATTCTATTCATGTCCGCATGTATTTCTTTTGTTTAATGGAAATAGGTCTTTTGATTTAGATGGATTTTACTGCGTCAGAAACTTTGAGTATTGTTTTAAAGCTCCGTTATAAAAATTACTAGTTCCTGGTCGCGGCTTTGCTCATTTTATATATTTTTAACCCTAATTATTTCTCTGAAATAAAAGTATCTTAACCCGCTATCATCACCATTAGCTTATGATAGTCCACTGCTGGACATAGACCTCCTGACATAGGTCTTCAGACTTGTGATTTCTCAGCCTTATCTTCAGCTTGATGCATCTGCCCGCTAACTCGCCCAGCTGCATTTCGGAGGAGACTATAAGGACACTAGTCGTGCACAAATGCGTGCTCAAACACAGGTGCACTCTCCATTCCCTTTACTCTCACAATCCGATGGGATATATTTACACTACTGGGGATACGTCAGGCGCAGGACCAACGGTTTAACGTGCGTGGGATGTAACACCGCCTACTTAGTGACACCGGGCTGTTGCTGTGAATTTTTCTTGAAGAAAAACCCTGTACTTTGGCTTGACCCGGGATTTGAGCCCGTGACCTCACTATCAGCGGTTGAACACTAGACTGCTAGTCCAAAGAGGCAGTCTGTAAATAGGTAGTTCCTCTATTTACGTACTTCTAAAAGGTAGTTTGTTTGCATACCTACAATAAGCATTAAAGCTTGTATTCAATACATTTACAAATGAAACTAGGTCAACATTTCTTACAGAATTTAATTTTCATTTCTTTTCCAATAACGGCTCCAATTCGTAACTCCGCTGAAAGGATTCAAAGAGCATTCATTAGGTTTTTAATGTTATTAGGGAATTTATTTCTTACGTATTGTCTGATAAAAATAATGCAAATGTTGCTAATATTTCTTCAAGGCCATTCGTATTTGCTGTGAAAACTAATTTTAAAGTTTGAATAAAATAATGGCGCCCTAAAACGCGCGACATGATTCGATGACGTCACAACTCCGTTCGTCAACCAACACCATGTCAACCGTGGACGGAAGAAATCACCCCACCCTTGATGTTACACACTTCACACCATGGAGTTATTATAGTACTAGCCATATAATAACACTTTGCTTCACACACACCACATTGTATGATAGACACCGTAGAGTTTATATGTATAGTACTTATATAAACTCTATGTATGACACTCTGAAACAGACACTGCGGAGTCGCGGCGAAAGGCAAGCGGCGCCGTAAAGGAGTTAAAGATGAAGTTGTGACGTCACCAACAACGGCAGAGCGTTTTCGATTACGTGATCAAACATAAAAAAAATATAATTAAAATTCTATTTTTTGGCTAAAATATACACATTTTACAATGAAAGCCATCAAAATACGCTTTTTTACGTTATCACTGACTAGGATGATAACAATTTGGAACTTATTTTCAACGTAGTCAAATAGCCTATTGAGGAGCTTCAATCAGTAGGAATCCGTATTTATCAATCTAGTATTACTGTCGTGCAATTCGCGACCCAATTCCACGAGTCACGCTGTCACGTCACTCGAACGACTTCCGGCTCCATTCCCACGTATTATTTGAATTCAAAATGGCATTTTTATGTGTAATAAAAATAAGTAACAAAATTGTAACTCTTTTGTTCCAAATATGAATTTAGTTTGAAAACGTTGCACTCGATTTCTCGGCTATATGATAGGATTTAGGTAGATAAGTATATTATATATTTTAAGATAAGTAGATTATTATTCTAGATATTTAGGAATTCGATAACTGAGGATTAGAAGAACAAATCCTCAGTTTAGTTTTTATTTTTATTTTGTATAAAATGGTAAAATGTTATAACTTACCGACTACCACGCCTGTTTGCATTATTTGTGTCATATACATATTACATTCGTAGTTTCCGTCAATTTTTTTTTCAATTTCATGACTTCTTTATTTACACCTTGTGGACTATGAGAAGGCCTTTGACTCTGTCAAAACTTGCTCTGTTTTGGTATCCTTACAGCGATGCCAAGTAGATTATCGGTTTATCGAGGTGCTGAGATGTCTTTATGATGCCACCACCATGATGAATACGTTGGTGTTCTTCCAACACAAATTAGGTTCGCAGTTAACCCACTTACAATCATTATGAATTCTTCAAACTTCGAAAGCTTTTATAGTAACAAAAGAAAATTACAATCAAATAAAAGAATTAAATTAAAACTAGTAATAAAACACTGTTTTAACCGGATTGATCGCGTATATTTTATAGTTTTGTTTATACCTAACCTGACGTTTCGGAGGTTTTTCAGCTTCCATGGTCACAGGCAGACTAAAACTAGTATTTACAATTGAAACAATTGAGCTAACTGCAGACTGTTGCAAACAATCTACAAGTAGCTCAACTGATCCATATCAACACCGGAAACGTGCCCAAGACGCTAGCTGCATTGCCCCGCTGTATAGCAATGCTGATGCGCTGCGCCAGATACTCACCAGCTTTCGGGTCACGCGTCGCTTCGAACAAGACCATCAGAAATTTTTTGAAAACCCGGAGAGCCTCGGTACCCCACGGACCTAGGGTCTCGACTCCAAGGGGAGTTTTATAGTTAAAAAACTTTACCCATTGTCAGATTTCTATAACTTTTAGTTATGTTATTATGATTCACAATTCTACAAACCACCTATATTTCTAGTTCTCTACCCCTGACTTTGTATTGCCTATAAAACTTGCACGGCGGAAGACTGCCGAGCTTGCAGCCCGCCTACTTCGCTATTCTCGTCTCCGGATGCAATTACGGATTATCCTGGTTTATCTGTGTTCTGTAGGATTTATAAATGTAGGTACGTTTGCAAAGGTAGGCAGTAGCTAGAAGGACCTTTTCAATTGCGGACTATTTGCTTCCTGGTCTATCTTCCTTGTCGGCAATTTGTTTTGACGGAGTTTATAGTTAGAGGCGTGGGGATTATGGGCATCACCCCCCTGGCACTCTTTAGGGGAGGTCTATGTCCAGCAGTGGACTAATACAGGCTGATGATGATGATAGTTAGAGGACAATATACCTCCAAGCTGAAGACGCGGCCGGCCATATTTTGAAAAAAAAAACCGACAACCGCTGGGGTACACGTGTTCTTGAGTAGAGAGCGCGCCGGTAAACGTAGTGTAGGATGCCCTCTGACTAGGTGGGATGACGATTTGCGAAAAACTGCTGGCAGATGCTGGATGCGGCAAGCTGAAGACAGGGCGGTATGGCGTTCATTAGGGGAGGCCTATGTCAAGCTGCAGTGGAATACTATAGGCTGATGATGATGATGATACCTCCAAGGACTTATTCACCTAGCAGCGCCTCGCGGTTTTATCCGCGTTGTTCCCGTTCCCGTGGTAGTTCCGAGATAAAAAGTAGCTTAAGTACTATTCCAAACTATAATTTATCTCTGTGCCAAATTTCATCCAGATCCGTTCAGCCGTTCTGGCGTGATTGAGTAACAAACATCCATCCATCCAAACTTGCACATTTATAATATTAGTGGGATAGCAGTGAATAAAAGAAATTCAAAACCGCCGACGATAAAGCGAACACAAATTATGCGAACAAAATTACCTTACATTTTTGCACTTTAAGTAAAGGTACAAAAAACTGTGGAGCCCTTATAAATCTTTACATAATGTTAATTTATAGGCTCTCTACGAAATTTATTTTTAACATTGTTCTACCCGGTTACTTTTTATGCTTCTTCAAAATAAATTCTGGCTTTTATTTCGGTCAACGAATTAGCATTGCCATTCAACGTGGCATGTTGACAGCATTCTGGGCACTCTGCCTTCTGGTGACGGCTTTGATTTTTAGGAAATAGATTTAAGTGTAAATATTATTTGTAATCGTTTTATTTTTTTATTGATTCATTAAATTCACTTCTATAAACATTTTATTTTAATCCACGACTAGTGAATATTTACTTTTAAAGTTTCATGTATGCCATTAAAAAATAAATAGAAGGTGTTTGTCAATTCGGCTATATCTTTGCAAAGATTCTCACAATCAGCCTATTAGTCCGCGGCTGGACATAGGCCTCCACTAATGAGCGCCATAGCGCCCTGTCTAGCTGTCTAGCTTGTCGCATCCAGCACCTGCCTGCAGTCTGTCGCAGGCCGTCATCCCACCTGGCCGGAGGACGTCCTACACTACGTTATACACACTATCTACCTTTATACCTTTACCACCTTAAAATTACAAACACGTCAAACCAAAATAAAATCAAAACCGAGCTCTCTTTGAAGATAATTTATTAAAATAGCTTACGGAAGAGGATGTTTATTATTTATCAAGCCGTAATCGACTAGCAGTAGATAACTTCCTACCTGTGTACATACTACCCACGCGCTTTCATTTTATCTACCTACTTCCCACTTGATCTGGCAATTTTGATCGTGTTTCATGCCTTACGGATCTCATCCCATGTATGCAGTTTTTTTTACAATAACACATATGAGTAATTAATAAAGAAAATCTATTAACAGCACAAACGAAAATTAAAAGTAAGGTATGAATTGTATGGCGTGATCGGACAGCACTAATTCGTTATCTTGTTCCTTATCCTGACCGATCACGATATCGGATAGCACCTTTTGCCGTGATCCGTCAGGATATGATCGGTTTTTGCGTGATCCGTCAGGACATACCCCGCATACCCGGCACCGGCATATGGATGCCGGGTACAGACCAAGCGTACGAGAGCGAGCGAATGCAAACGATTGGCATTTGACAATCGGTACGTTCGATATTGCTTTTTTTTTGCGACAGCCGCCGAAGCACGGCCGAAGACGTACGGAGGCCCTTGTTTGGACTCGCTTGTTTTCGCAATGACGTCCACACTGGTACTTTTGCATTCGTTCGTTAGCCTTCGCTCGCTCTCGCTCGCTTAGCCTGTACACGGCATTACATGACTTTTCTCTAAATTTTTCTCAAGTTTTAGATTTGGGTATACACTCCTATCTCAAAAAGCTACCTTATTATAACTGTACAGTCCTGTACATCCCCTGCTAAAAATAGCGATATACATAATATAAATACTAGGAATAAACATAAACTCGCTGTGCCCACAACCAGGCTTCACAAGATTAATGTATCTTTTAAAGGGCAATGTATACGCTTCTACAACAAAACTCCTAGTGAGTTGCAAAATCTATCAATAAATAAATTCAAACAAATTGTGCCTTTCTGTGCAAAAAGGCTTACTACAAAATATCAGATTATTTAGAAGATAAAAAAGCTTGGGACGGGTTTTGCTCCAACTCGAAAAATAACAACTATCAGGCTAAAGGTTTCTTAGTCGCTTCTTTACTTTAGTCTACATACCGAAGCGACAGAAATCAAAAGTACCACTTTATTTCCGTGTCAGTGTTTTATTTTAAGAATTTGACCTTTTCTAAGTGTACATTTTTGTATTTATGGAAATAAAGAATTTTTGATTTTGTACAGATCTAGTGGTTTGAGTTTGCGGTTATAATAATATATACTTTTTTTACGTTTATTTCAGGTTAGATTCACGGTTCCATATTTCAGCCATAAAAACCAAAAGTAAAATAAAAACATCAATTAAAACTTTTGACTTTAGTTCTTCCCTGATCATGGCGCATGAAACTGTGCCGAAATATTGGAAAACTCAGAAATTGAATCATGGTAAATATCCCTTTCTAAATGACATCTTAAGGCCAAGATATAGAATTTAGCCAATTTTCGATTCAATTTTAAACGATCAAATATCCTTAGTTTTGATTGGACTAAAATTTATGTTGTAGTTGGAGTAATTCTGTGTATGTTTTTGTCAAATTCTATGGATCCGTGTTGTCTTAATGAATAAATAAATTTGAATTTGAATTAACATTATTGATTATTCTACGGTTCAAAACACGATCTTTATCACTTCACCTGATGATAAAAACTACGAAGAAAGGATAGTTTTTTGTTGTTTTTGTTGTTGTACTTCTAGTGTATCAACGTTTTACTCTCAAAAAACATGTCAGAAAATAGGCAACGACGTTTAGAAGAATATTCTACGGTTAGTTTTTCTTAAAACCTTTTTTAATTTTGATAATAAGCAAAAACTTGATTTTTGGGCTTGCGTAGAATTTTGTGTTCACAAGAGTGAGATAGGGCACAGGCCCTATCTCACTCTTGTGAACACAAAATTCTATGCCTGTCCTTTTCACAAAATGGATCAAATATCCTGCCTTAAATTAATGGAACACACAATCTTCATAAGCGCTAAGTACTTCTTCTGTTCGTAGAAGAATCGTCGAAGCGACGCGACGCGTGACCCGAGAGCTGGTGAGTATCTGGCGCAGCGCATCAGCATTGCGATACAGCGGGGCAATGCAGCCAGCGTCTTGGGCACGCATCCGACTGGTATTGATATGGATCAGTTGAGCTAGCTGTAGATTGTTTGCAACAGTCTGCAGCTAGCTCAATTGTTTCAATTGTAAATACTAGTTTTAATTTAATTCTTTTATTTGATTGTAATTTTCTTTGTAATAAAGATTATAACATTTTGTTTCTTATGTGATAATACGAGTAATTACTATTTATTAAACTGTTTATGTATAAAATTTGACTTGTCTAAGTGCTTATTTTGTAAGCCTAAAGAAATAAGGTTATTGACTTTTGACTTTTGAATAATGGTTTTTGTTAGAAACCTAAAACACTGGATGAAATAATATGTTCCCAACTTGGCATGTATTTGTAGCAAACATGTAGCGCCATTTTTATTTCCGGCTTGCTAACAACCGCCCCGTTCTAAATTTAAAACACAATTGACAGTCGATACATTCGCGATTTATGTTTCGAACGCCTTGAGAACTTTTTAAACTGATTCATTGGATCAATAAAACATTGCAAAAATAAACGTGAGATGCGGAACTTCAAGAATATTTATTTTCTATCTATCTATAGCCTATACTGGTCCACTGCTGGACGCAGGCCTCCACTTGATAAGTACCTTATTGGCTTTTATCGCATGAGTGTAGTGCCCATAATCACCACGCTGCGCTGGTGACGATATAATTTTTCAAATGGCGACGTCTAGTTAAGATTCGAGTCAGTTTGTTGTAATGAGTGATGGATGACTCATTATATGAAACGACGAATGAAAAGAACTCTTTCATAACGCCGGTTGCCATGGAAACCATTTGTTACGAGTGATGTGAAAGGCCGCCATAGGCTACTTGACTACTACTGGGATAATTTTAACGTATTGTCTGATACAAATAATGCGAAGTGTAATTAATATTTCTTCAAGGCCAGTCGTTCTAGTTAGAAAAACAAATTTTTGAGTTTGAATAAATCTATAAAAAATATAATCTCTGTCATGGTTCCTGTGCTCTGAGCAATGACGTCACACGCCACACCACACCTAACAAGAAGAACTCATTGACACTGTAATCCGTAATAGTGTGACGTCACCAGCTGATCCAACCAAACGCAGAGCGCTTTCGGTCACGTGATCATATTATATCAAAAAAATTGAAATTTATTCTCTTATCTACTGGGATATTATTGCGGATGACGTCATCAGAAAACAACCGCTTTGAAAATACCTATACAATATGATTGCCGTTTCAAAACCCGAAAGCAGAGACGCACCCTATAGGCATATTGTAAACACCGATGTACGCTGTGTACGCTATGACGCAGTCGACGCACAACTTTAGTCAGTACCTAGTACTACCTACCCGACACACAATGGATCATGAGAAGCGAAAAGCCGTGGATTTATTATCGCTGCAGTTAAAGTTTACGACCGTAATTTAACGGCCAACGTAGGTGGGCCGGTATAAAATACATTGACGTGTTATTGATGGATGCTCGTACGAGAAACATATGTTACTTTAGTAAATATAATAATGTACTTCATCGAACATTACGATATAGTTTTGAAAAATTTCAAATGGTGGCCACTTAAGCTGAACGCGCAGGCGGGCATTGCCAGATTTGCCAGCAGTCATCGAGGTTCCTACAGCATTTTACTGATTTTACGTACGCCAATGTGTGAACAAAATCCGATCAGATGGCCCAACACATTGGCCCAATGTGTTGGGCCAATGTGTTGGGCCAATGTGTTGGGCCATCTGATCGGATTTTGTTACTGATTTTGGTACTGTTGTGTACCTACTGGCCGCTTTAAGACACGTTATTCCTGAAGTGACGAACACGTTTTTTGGCTTTCCTGTAAAATTTGTCTCGTGTTCCTTCTAATTTTAAATCAGTGGGGGAACTGCGATCTGCACTGACATCTCGCATGGGAGTATATTATGCATTGTCCCCCTGCCTACCAGGGTCCCAGGTCCTAACCAGCCCAGCTCCTTGAAGTATATATTTATGGTCAGAGTTCCAACTGAACATCTGTCGACCTACTTAAGCGCAGAGTTTTGGCCGAAAGGTGTTAAGTTCCGACGGTTCACTGGCCGCCTGCAAGGAGACACCGCCGTGCACCGTCGTCAGCTGACACCCTGATTGCGTCACGTCTCGCCGTCAAATAACGCGTCTTTAATTTTAGTTTTTAATATTGTATGTATGTTATTTTTAAGGTATATATTACTATGGACCGTAGAATAAGTTAAAATAAGATCTGTAACTGTTCTATAGTCTGAAATAAATGATTATTATTATTATTATTATATAGCTTCCTATGTTTATAGTTTGGACAACCAAGATGTTACTGTGTGGATTGTCCAGCATTATTTATACATGCATTCCCTTTATTCGAAGTCGGCTAAAAAATAGACGGTCGTTCGGTAAAAACGGACAAAATCATATTCATCGTAAATCTTCCATTCATCCCGTTTCATTACGGGAGGCTGTCAACCCTATAATTAATTACCATCATTAGGTAGGTAGGTATAGTATAACCACATTATTTACAAAGTCGGGTAATCGCTACGATGTCTCGTTAGCTCGTTTGTAAATAGATTGAGCTGTTAATAATTAATTACACATGATTTTAAATGCAACGAATAACTCCTGGTACTTTTACTATAACTTTTGCAACTCACTTGGAGTTTCGTTGCAGAATATCACTTATACTATTTTCGGGGCGCGCTTTGAATCGGCACAGTAAAATTACATTGCATATAGAATATTTCCTCCAGAGTAGTTGTATAAATAAATAAATAATGCTGGACAATTCACAAATATCATCTCATAGCATACTACATTCAGAGGCAGATTAATTGTCGACAGCGCCCTAGGCATCTCATCGGCGCCCCTCTGTTAACGAGCCGCTTAAAGCTCAAGATTGAAGAAGTAACATAAAAACGTCGGGGTTTCCCAGTGGTCAAAAATAGTATAAATTAGAAGGTGAGGCTCGGGTTCGAATTCTGCCGAAATCGAATTTTTTTGGGATATTATTAAAAAGTTTTCGTAGTAGATTTACCCAGTGCGAGTAACGCACTATAAAGCAAAAAGCTTAAAATTAGAAGTAACTAAAACAGAAGTAGTTTGGTAAAAAACCGTTGTTACTTATTTTGTCGTGCCTATGTAGGCACGACAAAATAAGTAACGACGAGCGGAGCCAGCTTCGAACTTTGTTTTGGCATCCCTTACCACCTGGCCGCCTGGTCTAGAGCCACCGTTCTACTCGCCCTCGAGTGGTGAGCGAGTGACCAAATCATTTTATGAATTTCCAGTGGTGTGCAAAATTTTGTGCTAAAATCTATATTTTCCCATATGCTCCCAAAAAACAAATGAATGAAAGTTGATTAAAAAAAAACAAAAAAATTCAATCTCGCGCCAACCCGCAACGAACAACCATAAGAATATAAAGCTCGTCACACAAGATCTTTGAATCTAAAATTTTTAAATACGATTCAAGATCTTATTAACCAATTCGTTCACAAAAATCTCAACTACCCTCACTTTTGTTTGACACCCAAACAAGTAAAATGTAATAAAAACCGTACACATTTAAAATTAACTCATATCCCAAAACAATACAACTTAATTTCCTTCAAAAATGTTTGTTTTACAGAAATTAACAGACCCTCATCGTACGTTCCTTATTGTCTCAACTCAATTGTTACCCCAAGCATATTAATATAATTTCACTAGCTTCAGCCCACGGCTTTGCATGCACTTTTCTGGGGTGAAAAGAAGCCTATATCTTTTGTTTTATTACCGTTTGTGTATTACCTATATCCTTCTAATAACATTGTATTAGAGAAATAGTTATTTGTGATACAAGAGTGCAAAGTTGCTTTTTAACCGCGTGCTCAATTTTGATGACAATTTTAACTGTCTTTAGTAAGTGCATCTTAAGGTGGGACTGAACCTCTTAGCTCCCATACAAACGTACTTTTCGATTCATTTGGAAACTATGACCCTGATTTTAATGAAATTTTGCAAAGAAATAGCTATGTTTGTATCGTTTTAGTTTTTCACAATACATAATCATCAATAACTTAGAGCGAAAGTAATAAAATCGCTTGAAAATGGATAAAAATTAATTTTCGCTCTCCATCGTGATGGAGCACCTTTTTTCGTGTGCGAACTGCGTGTGTGTAAGGTTGTTTACCGCGGGGTGGCGCGACATAATTTTTTTTTGTGGTTTTATGTTTTTTTTGTGTTCATGATCAATAAATCTAGCGAAAAAGCCATTTGCCGCAAATCGTAAACCATTGTCTATAAACTCATGATAAAACCAACTTCGATTCACTATTGTGCTAAAATCTACATTTTCCCAAATAGGTACTCCCAGAAACAATAAAAAAACCACAAAAAAATTAAATCTCGCGCCAACCAGCGACGAACCACCTTAAAATAATAAAACCCGAGTGCCCTTCGGGGATGTTCGGGTAAACTCGGAACAAGTGGAGAACTCTGCTGTAATAATAACGCTGTAAAAGCTATTCATTGTGGAATAAAAATCCGACTGAAAACACGTTGTGTTTTATAGTCATACTAGCTCAAGCCCGCGGCTTCGCAAGCGTTTTTCCGGGATAAAAATTAGCCTATATACGTCCCCGGGATACCATCTTCCTCACTGCCAAATTTCATTAAGATCCGTTCAGTCGTTTAGGCGTGAAATCTAACTAAACCAACCGAACTACTGCGACTCCTGTCTGTCTGTAGTTCCCGTAAATGTTTATAAGCCATCTATTAGTTCTATTTACCAGCCTAAGGATGTCAGTCACGGTCAGTGTTACGGCGGAAACTATAACTTCTATGATCTTTCTGAGGAATGATCGGATATGTCGTTGCTTCTGTCGTCTGAAGTTCCCGTGTGGCAGTTCTGTGTTCCAGCCTGTGCGACAAAAGGCGGTGACGACTCCGGGCATCATACATTTCTATGAACCGTTTACACACGCAACGACACCGCACAGCACGACAGGTTCATAGAAATGTATGACACCCGGAGTCGACACCGCATTTTGTCGTGTGGTGTCGTGCGTCGTGTGAAAACGCTCTAAGGGTGTGTGTATAGCCCAGTTAAAAAACTTCGTCCCAACACGCCCATGTCAATTACACGGAGTACCTTACATAACATAAAACTACAAACATTTGACCACTTGAAACAAACTCTCTAACCAACTTCTCCTCGGTATTTCAAACGCTTCAAACTTGAAACATAACATGATACTCAACTTTCAGTGCATAGAGCTGAAAGTTGCTGAAGTTTCATGAGAATTCTGAAAATTTGCTAATGACGAACATGATACAAATTGGTTGAGTTTTGAAGGGCTTTTGTTAGGCTGTAATGTTGGTACAACGTGGGCCAACGGCGTCAGTTTAAAATCAACGTTTTGGTATCACAAGCCAACGGCGCTGGCTAAAACCAACGTGTTCAATAGGCTACTACAATACGTGAGAATTATATATAATTTTCACGTATTCTCTTATAATATTATATATGATATTATATATGTATTATATTGTCTTATAATATTCACGTATATAACGGAGTAGGCTCATTATTTGTTAACTGCGGGCGTATCTAGGTAATGCCAGATGGAAATACAGCTCTGAAACACAGACCCAGGCTAGGGCTTCTATCTACACGAATCGCGAGACCGCTTTTACATGGATTCTATGACCTTCTTGTACCAATCTGCTACGGAAACTCTACTAGGCACTTATCTGAATCTTTTCCATTTCCTCTCTCTGTCATCCTGTCGAATTGATCCCACGTCCAAACAATCGACGCTTGAGATTCGCATAGAGTAGAATAGGCGCATTGCAAAGGATTAATAAGGTTTCATGCTGAAGACAGGGCGCTATGGCGCCCATTAGGGGAGGCCCATGTCCAACAGTGGACCACTATAGGCTGATGATGATGATGAATAAGGTTTTAACTCCGACATATAGGTATATAATTTTCACGTATTGTCTTGTGAAAATTATATATAATTTTCACGTATTGTCTGATGAAAATAATGCAAAGTGTAATTAATATTTCCTCAAGGCCAGTCGTATTAGTTATGAAAACTAACTTTAAAGTTTGAATAAAATAATGGCGCGTCGAAACGATAATCTCTGTCATGGCTCCCATACTCTGAGCAATGACGTCACACGCCACACCACACCTAATAAGAAGAACTCATTGACACTGTTATTTGTAATAGTGTGACGTCACATTTATTTCTGTACTTTTTTCTGTGTTTGTGTGGAATAAAGTATAATTATATATCTATCGTTAATCATATATATATATAAAGTTTAGAAGGGCTTTTGGCTTTTTACTTTCCATATAAAATTATCGCTAATTAAATATCTATACATTATTATTTATTTCTGCACATGGGCTCAGAATGTCACAGAATTACAGTTCCGTCTTCACACGACATTCGTAAGAAACAAGCGACTTAAAAACAGACTAATCATGGCGGCCTACAATCATAAAATCAGTAATTCAAACTCCCCTCGCAAACGTAATGTATTCAATAATAATGGATTTAAATTATCAATAGACGGCGGAAATGTAAAACAGTAAGTTAAAGCCGATTTCAGCAGAAATTTTGTTGTAGAGAGAGAGACGTCTGCAGAAATTCGATAGCATAATGTACCAGTCAGTATCAAAAAAATCTGTAAGAACCGATATTCTTTTTCATCAACGCCAGATATAGCATCGTCGCTTATAAATACTTATTGAGAACCATGGACGTGCTCCAGAATCGAAATCAAAAAGGTAAGAACCGAGATTCTTACTTTCACCGACGCCATAGATGGCTTCGGTGCTTATAAAGACTACCATGCTCGCGCTCCAGAAACTAGAGGAGGGGTTCTTTATCAAAAAAGTTAACTAATATCAAAGCCAACGCATTTGCTCCCCTTGGAGTCGAGACCTTAGGTCCGTGGGCTACCGAGGCTCCCGGGTTTTCAAAAAATTTTCTGAGTATCTGGTCGAAGCGACGCGTGATCCGAGAGCTGGTGAGTATCTGGCGTAGCGCATCAGCATTGCCATACAGCAGCGGGGCAAGGCAGCCAGCGTCTTGGGCACGCCTCCGACTGGTATTGATATGGATCAGTTGAGCTACCTGTAAATTGTGCGCAACAGTCTGCAGTTAGCTCAATTGTTTCAATTCTAAATACTAGTTTTAATATAATTCTATTATTTGATTGTAATTTCTTTGTTAATAAAGATCTATTTAACTTGTGAAAAAACACAAAGTGAAATCTCAAACAGTAGCTCCGTTAATCCCAAAAAAGGGGCCGATGTTGTTTATAAACTGTTATACCGTAATAAACATTGAATAAAGTTTCCAACGCACCAACACCTCCTGCGCTACGATCTCGTGAATAAATGAACAGTTTTATAGAGAGAATAGTTTATTAGTTGTTTATTCTGGAAATGTAAGGTACCATCGTGTTACCTGCTTTGTGAATACAGGATTATGTGAAAAGATTATTATAGTCTTGACAAGCTTGTTAAGGAAAATCCTAACTAATATTGTAAATGCGAGAGTATGTTTCTTTGTTTGTCCTTCCTTCACGCCCTAACTAAGCAAAAATCTTTTTAAGCTTTCGCGATTTGTTACCATATTAAAGGTTATATCAGGTATTTATCGCGTACCTTTCGTTGGGGAAAACAAAACCAAAAGTTACCCGATAAATAGTCTTCAATAAGTAAAAATCGAAAATCTTGATTTTTGGCATAGTAGTTAGTTGAAAGGAGCGTAACTTAGGCTACTTTTTGTCCTGGTAAAACATCAATATTCCATGGGATATTTACGGGAATATTCGTATTTTTATACGAAAATTCGTTCTTCCTTCACGGCCTAACAAAACTACCAATGGACTTGATTTTTGGCATGTTTGTTTGTTTGTTCTTCCTAACTCATCATCATCATCAGCCTTTATTAGTCCACCGCTGGAAATAGGCCTCCCCAATGAGCACCCTGTCTTCAGCTAAGCTAACTCATACTTACCTTATACTTTAATCCGACTTTAGGTTCTAAATTCACGAAAAACTAATGAACGGGAAAAAAGACCTTTTTATTCCCCTAGAAATGTGAAATTAGAATTTAACGCGTGTGAAACCGTGGGGAACACCTAGTGTTTTTATAAAACACACAAAAAATAGGGCTCGATTCGTCGATGCATGCGAAAAGATTTTTCATTAACCCATTCCTCATGTAATGTCTTTTTGTAATGTTCTTTTTCTGGTGTACAATAAAGTGATTTTTTTTTTGCATTCACTGCCCAGCTTCGGCGGTGCGACCCTCAGAAGCGCGGGCGCTACACGGACATGGAGAAAGACATCTGTGTGATGATCATGAAAATGTAAAATAGTAAATATTAAGACGATTTTAAGCCACTTTCACAAATAGCAGTGGCGGTCGCAGCGTAAGAATCGACCCTTCCAAGAACAGCCCGTAGATATCGTATATGCTCGCTACCTACGCCCTCTCGACCAATCATTATACAACTCGCGACCCCGGTCACTCATATTCGCGCAGAAATCGGAGATTTCTTGATTTTGACAAATGTAATCTTTTTAGGAAAGGCTTTCATCTTAATTCGTGTTTTGAGATAGGTCTTTTTGATATTTTTATCCTCCAAAAGACTAGGCTGGGTTATGAAATACTGATTATTTCTGGCAACGATTGAAGATTATCTAAGATTCAAATACTAGGTACTTTAAAATAAATACACAATTATTCTGCTGGACAATTCACACAGCATCATCTAGCCCCATATTAAGCAGAGTTTTTTTTATGGGTAGGTATACTTATACTAGATAACTGATATATGTACTTTTTACGATAATAGATCAGCATTGCCATACAGCGGGGCAATGCAGCCAGCGCCTTGGGGACGCGCGCGACTAGTATTGATATGGATCAGAGCAGCTACCTGTAGATTGTTTGTAATAATCTGCAGTTAGTTCAATTGTTTTAATTTTAAATAGATGTTTTTAACTGTAAATAGAAAACAACCAGAACATCCGAAACAAATATTTACAGAATACGATCTGTAACATTTGTCCCGAGGTATCTTAACCGCAACCTTCTGTGTCAAAATCAAATATCTTTCTAAATTATGACTTCTATTGGGGGGCTTAGCTTAAGCAATCCACGGCTTATATAAAGTTTTACAAGTTTACCTTTAAATTACGCTCAAAACATCGTTCATCGTTTCACTTTCATTAAGCATAAAAGTGCTTATGAAACTTGGGAAAAATAAAACACATAGCTTCAAGCAGAATGTCAGTTAGCCTTTGTGCCCGGCTGTACAAGGGGATCTCTTTTTTCATTGCCGGCTGCTGTCACGTGAAGTGACGTCCCGTCATGTGACGTGGGCTAAAACTCTCAGTTAATGAAAACTGAGCTCTATGTAGCCACACTTTAAAGTTCATAGGGTAAATTAAAAACCCCTATTTTTACACCTTCTAACAGAACGCTCAAGTAAAATGAAGTTTGCACCTAAATTTAGGGTTCTTTCGTTCAAGTGTGCCACATTTTGCACCAAACCGTTTATTTTTACCGCGTTCAGCCTGGGGAAGCAGAGTTATGGGGATTGTCTTACAGGACAATTGTTTGTTTAACAAGAGAGTATAATAGTTTTTTCATCCCCCATCTCGGAAAGAGTATATTTGTTCTTCGAAATCTGAGTGCAAAAGCCGTTTTTTCAGCTAGCGGATAAAAACGGCTTTTGCACTCAGATATCGAAGAGCAAAAGTACTCTTTTCTCGCTGAGGTGGGATGAAAAGTTACGGGTTGTACTCGAGTGTAAAGATGTTTTACCTCGTGCTCTTTTGATTCCCTCGCTAACGCTTTACGCATTTTAGAATCCTTCGCTTGCTCAGTCATGAAAATTGAGCACGCGGCTACAAAGCAACTTTGCACTCTTGTATAACAAATAACTATTGTTGTTGTAATATGTATATGAAAACATGCTGTCTGTTTGGTGAAATCGGTCCTGAGTCTCCTGATATTGGGTGCTGGGAGGTGCGATACAGTTTTTAACTATGCGCTTTCCAGTGTTCCGTTGTATCTTAGACATAATACGTTTTTGTTCATTCTAAATAAAGATTTAAGCATTTAATTTTGCGTTTTTGAGCAGCAAAGTCAACGTTTTCGAGCGAGGAGAGGTAAAAGTAATTAATCGCCACAATTATTTCGCGGTTACACAGTTACACACAACAAAGGTGGTATGATAAATTGACGCCGGCGACACACACGCATGTCATATACACACCCTTAGATAGGTATATCTAAATTCTAAATGGAAAGTCAAAAGCTTTGATGTTTCGCCAAAAAATCAGATGCGATCGCCAAAATTTCCACTAACAAACTCCTCAAACAAAAACGTAAAAAATTTTGTTTACAAACCGCTTGATCTAGTGTTAAAAAACTGTATTTTTCGGCAGAGTTTGGATGAGAGCCAATAACTTAGGCATTTACATCTATTGTATTTGATTTAGGGTGCTGGCAAGTTTTTATCTTGCTTTATGGGAAACATAGATAACCTGGAGAAACTGTACCTACCCACGTCTAATATGAACTTGAAAATCACCACAACGGAAAACTTTTTCGAAGAAAGCTCACTTGTCAAAGTTGAGACACGTACTGCAAAAATGCAACAAATCACTTAAAACTATCGAAAACTACATAATATAGAGTTCGTAAAAAACTATTATTTCATCGTAATAATTATGGTTATGATAATGATACTGTGAAAAGTAAATACCAACTCTCAGTAAAATTTTTGAAACTATCATAGTTATTAACATAGAAGCCTATAAATGGTCTAGAAAAACTACAAAAAAATCACGTTTTTTGTAAGCGAGTTAAATATTTATTTTATTCTGGTTTTTAGTATTTGTTGTTATAGCGGTCACAGAAATATATCATGTGTGAAAATTTCAACTGTCTAACTATCACGGTTCATGAGATACAGCCTGGTGACAGACGGACAGACGGACAGCGGAGTCTTAGTAATAGGGTTCCATTTTACCCTTTGGGTACGGAACCCTAAAAATCAAGTCATAGTAAATATCCCGTTACAAATCACTTCTATAATCCTCTCAGTATCCAATAGGTAATGCCAAGTCGAATCTTCGGCCTCGGCGACCAGTCTCAATGTAGACTAGCCAGGTGCGCAGGACATGATTGTAGTGCACAAGTGTGCGGGCAAACACAGGTGCACCCTCCATTCCAGCAAAACTCAAAACTCGGTGCTTTATTTCAGGACACTTGGACACGTCACAAAACTCAGATTACATAAGTAAAACTAGGAAATAAAGTGACCACTTTGATTTTTTATCCACTTTCAATCTTTTTAAGGTAAAGTAAAGAAGCGAACATTACCTTTACCTTGTTAGAATGTTAGTTTTCGAGTTGGAGCAAAACTCGTTTCAAGCTTTTTTATCCTCTAGATAATCTGATATTTTGTAGTAAGCCTTTTTAAATCACTGACATAATCCAGTTGGTGCTTAAATGCTAAAGTAAATATAAGTGAATCCTCTCTCGATATTATTACTATGACGACCTCTGTGGCGCGGTGGGCGAAGGTCCGCCTGCGACGCAGGAGGTTGCGGGTTCGATTCCCGCCTCGGGACAAATGTGTGTACGATCTGCAGACATTTGTTCAGGGTGTTCTGGTCGTTTTCTATGTATACTAAAAAATATCTATCTATGTACAGTATTATATTATGTATATCAAGTATCTTGTACCCTTAGCACAAGCTCTGCTCAGCTTGGGCCTAGAAAATTTCTTTTCCGGTTTAGAACCCTAAAAATTACCCACAACCGTAAATAGAACGTTCTCTTTTGTTATTCGTCGGTTTACGAACGGAAATTTTATTAACACAGAAACAAAATAAATCCTGTTACGAGGTCACAATTAAAATAAAATAACCATATAAAAATAGTTGAGTCGGCTTAACAGAACCGAAATAGCTTCGCCAATTAAGTTAACTAGCAACTGGGTCAGGCTCGGCGTTTATCGTTCCACCTATAGGAGCTACCTGGCTGCATACCTCTAGCGGGAGCTACTGAACTCAGCTACTGGGTTCAAGAGATGGGGTGGCAGCGACTGTAGGTCATACAGCTTTATCAATACAATACAATACAATACAAGTCTTTAGTGGGAGAATTAGGCCGTAAACGTAAACACGAAGTGACAGGAGACTCCCGCTCCGGGTCATTCTTGGTGCAAAGGATTGCCATCGCTATTCAGCGAGGTTAATCTAGATTAAGACCAACACAGTTTTTTAACCCTACATGCAAAGTTGTATATATAACTTATTAATATCCAAGTTCCGTCACATTTTTCACCAAGATTAAAAGCGGATAACGTCTTTCGACCCTTTTAATAAGATTGGTTAATTAACGACACCGGCTTACAGGGTTCCGTATAGCACGTCATGTCATTAGGGTACGGCAATATACTGAGAAACGGCTGCGAATCGCGTTTATTATTTTGACCCAGTTCTGAAGTTTTGCTGGGATCAGTTGTGATATTTTTTTGGAAGTTCTTTTATTTTCACAAGTCTCTTGGAGCTTATAGCAGCCAGCCTGCATTGTTCCACCTGATTGGCAGAAGGATGCTGGTTCTATTCCCGCCACGAGACAAAAATGTTTGTACGATTCTGAAGCATTTTTTTTATAATAATCGTTTTTTCTGCAGGAATGTAGGTACATGAAGTATTATGATATATGTAGCTTACCATATACATTCTGCCTCGTCAAGGCGTGCAAAATTAAATCTAAAACTAGGTGCTAGAAAATACAATAATAATGACATCAAGTAAAAACAAAGTTCACAAAACCACAACAAACATACACATTTCTTTGAGAACAAACATGTGGATGGATATTTCACCGTTCAACTTCAACATCTTTCTTATTGGTGCCACTGAGATATCAATGGAGAAACTCAAAATCGGTAAGATGTCAAAAAAGCCTCCTAATACCATTTTCCGTTAGCTACACCGCGCACCGGCTTTAGTACCTGCCCTTACTGTCCCGTCTCAAAAATTCACCCTGTATAGTGCAATCTATCGATCTCATATTATCTATCACACTTATTTTAAAATAAACTGATTGTAATAAGTAGTTTTAATTAGCCGTCGTCCGGCGCGAGCTCGCTCAGCGGAGTGTGCTTCCACACTTTTGTACAAGAAGTGCTTGGACGCCGTGCTGTGTTCAAACTATTTAGCGGCTGGATCTAGTCAGAGTCAAGTAATTGGACCCTCCAAACGAGTGAGCCTTATGGCTAATGATCATGATAACGATTGCGACCAATGATCATGTTGACGGTCATGATAACGATTTGCGAAATCGCGACAGATTGCTGGCAGATGTTAAAAGCAGCAAGCTGAAAATTTTATTCAGCTTGGCTGGTGATGATGACGAGAAATACCTCATGATCATCACCGGCCAAGGAAGCGAAATAATTTATCCTATCACTAGCTGTTCCCCGCGGTTTCATGCGTTAAATTTGAATTTCACATTTCTAGACGGATTATTCCCGGAAATCTCCCATGGGAATTTGATGTTTTACCAGGACAAAAAGTAGCATAGTCCTAGTACTCTCCATCCTTTCAACTAACTCTATACCAAAAATCAAGTTGATTGGTTGCTTAGTTAGGGCGTGGAGGAAGGACAAATAATCAAACACACTTTCGCATTTATAATATTAGTTAGGATTAGGATAATATTAGTTAGAATGATTTCATAGAAAATGGTTTACGATTTCCGGCAAATTACTTTACCGCTAGTTTTATTGCTTGTGAACGCAGAAAAAATTAAAATCCACAAAAGTTTGCTTTTTGTGAAATTTAATTTTTTCTGCTTTAACAAACTATTCTTAACTGTTAGCACGTGATTTTTCACGTGCTAACAGTATTAAGAATAGTTTGTTATGGCGCATACCCATAACAGGTATCACAAACTGTGCGATGGATTTCAGAAATTTACTTTGATAAACGGAATAATAACATAAATTAGGTTGGGGCGCTAGTTTGGGTCGGGTATGCGACTTAACAGTTTTAGCGTCACTATCCCAATGCAAACGAGGCACAGTAAAAAGTGCCGACGAGTACATCGCTTGAGTTAAGAGCCATTATCTAGCGATCGCTGACGACCCAGTCTGCTTCAAGGACCTGCTATAATGTAGCCCTCAGACCACCCTTAGACTTGGCTCAGACCTTAGATCGTATGGTCTGAGGTCATTGAGTCAGGCAGCTTTTTTGAAGAGGTTTTCCAGCATCTGTAGTCTTTCGCAGGTTGACGACTTGCGAAACCGTGCACACCGTGCCGGTATATAATGTCGTCATCCCATCTGATCACAAATAAATAAATAATGCTGGACAATTCACACAGCATTTTTAACCCCAGTGGTGACGCCTGCCTGAATTTTATGGAATCGGAGAATAGGAACTGAGGAGATGTGCGCCCTGACCTGTCTCCCGTCTTGATGCAGCTGCGGTGCGGTTCCCTTCTTCTTCAGCACACACGACACACGTGCCGGCACCACCACAAAGAGTTTTATCTGAAGTTCCTGTTGGATACACTTTGCGGCGCGGAGTTATGAGAAGATTTTAGCGCGGATCACACAGCGGTTTAGCGAGATACAATTGATTGGAGTTTTCACGTAATTTGTTTACGTATTGTTTTTGCGACTTCTACGGGCGAGCGCGTAAGAGTAAGAGATTTGTTACGAGCGGGTTTTTTTCTTTCTTCAAGTGCAGCGGTCGGCGGGAAAGTTAGTTGTAGCGGGTGCTTGTCAGATGTCGCTGCAGTCGCGCTGATTTTGACAGCGCGGTCATTTAACAGTGACTTATATTAGTGCGCACATAGTGTGGGTTATGGGTTTTCACTGGGACTTAATAGATGGCGTCACCACCCAGAGCTTGTGTTATGGGTTACTACAAAATGTCTCTATAGAAAATACCTAGCAGGTACACTAGGAATAAATATTTGTATGTATATCATACAAAAATTTGTTACAAGGTGGGTGATCGAACCCGCAACCTCCTGCATCGCAGGTGGTCCTTCGCCCGCCGCGCCACATGGGTCATCAAGAACTGAACATAAAACTTCTAACCGTAGTCACAGAGTTGCAGTAAATCTCTGTCCATGCCGACGCGTTATGTAGGTAACGGCTTCCCCTCCTAACAAGATTTATGTAATTTTATTACGACGATGCCTACTTTGCTCTCTTGTTATTGTGTCAAGATGGCAGATTTCTGCTGAATAAGGTCATAGAAGAAGAAGGCTTAGAATGATAGAAGACACATACGAGGTGTCGCCGAAAAATTGCGACAAATTTGTCTTAATTTCCTATTCGTATACGTGCGCTTGTGTGCGTGAAAGCACTGAAGTTGTATGCTTATCAACTCACACATAGATTCGTTTTTGGCTACGAAATCAAGCAAACAGTTGAATGACACTATCTCTCTGCTGTACAGCAGCGTGTTTTTCCTCTATGGTCAGTGTATTGTTAGCATCAATAAAAACATAGCCTCCTTTCTTTAGCAGTCGAGTAAATACATATATTTTTCTGTAATTAATAGTTTGATTTATTTATGAGTGTCAAAATGTACAGTGCCACTCACGGTGAACGGGATGGGGCCATTATGTAAAAAATTTAAAGGGAGAAAATGATTGTAAAGCAAAGCAATGCAAAAGATAAAAAGAAAGGCAATTTTATGTAATACAAGGGTAAATTTAACTATTAGAGTTTAAAATGCTGTACGGTAAACTTATCATCATTAAAAACTTCTATGTATTATTTGACACTCGCTTTTTAACTGAATAATATCTTAGATAAAAATAAAAAAGGGAAATGAGGTACTAACATCTCGAAAGTGTATGGCTCAAGTCAGGTCCAACTATGTTCCCTCACCTCAGTCATACTCGGACCGACGGCGCGGGTGATGGCGTTTGTGTTTCGCGTGCTTGCTACGACGCGACGTATAGTACTTTTGTGTGATTTGGACTAAAACACCACAGCAATGCCCTCGTGTTCGTTCACCAGGTGTACAAATAGCTCCAAAACAAAAAACAAAGCCCAGGGTATCACAAATTATTTTAGTAATATTCTATAGTACTTATTTACATTGTCTGGCAACATGTGCTCATATTAGTCATACTTATACCGCCTCTCCTCTCAGATAAAATATAAATAGACTAGCATTTCTATAAGGTGTTTGTCACAATATGCTTGCCAAGCGGCACGCTTCTGCAACGTTTACGTTTTGCCGGCTATTTATTTATTTGTAGTATTCTTTTATAGTTTTAGTGTTTTGGATTTCAAACTGCTGAATATTTATTTATTTTTTCAGATAAGTTTTGATTATACATTGTATGTATATGTGTTTGTGTAGGTATCCATTGGTTAGGACTTTATAGTGTTAAATATGTGTTTTAGATTATCTTTGGTACACCCCCTGCCTTTCTTAAATTCACAACTCTTTCCAGCCAAAGGTTGCCTGGAAGAGATTGCTTCTAAGCGACAAGGCCGCCCGTTGTACTTATCTTATGTGATGTCTCTTTGTAATGTTATTTTCTGGTGTACAATAAATTCGCTGTCCGTCTGTCCGTCTGTCACCAGGCTGTATCTCATGAACCGTGATAGCTAGACAGTTGAAATTTTCACAGATGATGTATTTCTGTTGCCGCTATAACAACAAATACTAAAAAATATAATAAAATAAATATTTAAGGGGGCTCCCATACAACAAACGTGATTTTTTTGCAGTTTTCATAGATAATGGTACAGAACCCTTCGTGCGCGAATCCGACTCGCACTTGGCCGGTTTTATTAAAGCTTCATTGTTTATAGTTGAACACAGATTGGGTAATTTTATAGATGAACGCTCAAAATTAGCACAAAAAGCTTCGAGGCTATCAAACTAACCATAATTACATCCATACAAAGAATTTCATTCGATTCGTTTTGATTTCTTCTCTCTGGAGGTGTGTTTATTTTGGCCTCTCAATATTTTTAATAGACTATAATTTCTTTTTGGTGTTTGTCACGTGTGCGAGCCAAGCGGCTTCTGTGACTGTTTACGTTTTTTAACTCGTACAAAATAGGGTGACTATTTTTTTAGTTTTTTGACAGAACCATATGAACCGGGAGAGTTGAACTGACCCAGACAAGAGAGTAAGGTTTTGGACGATTTTATACAAAGAATTCCGTTTGGCCGGTTTTTCGGCTTTATAGTGTAGAAGTTATATTTTATATAATCATTCCGGACTAAATTTATTGTTTAATTTTATGATAACTTAAATTACGAATACTTTCAAATTAAATTTAAAAGCACTTTTTAAAATGTGTGTTCATTTTTCTTACTACATAATAATTATAATATATTTAGGAAACAAGAGGACAAAGGCATTTCAGGTGTATATAAAGCGCGCGCCGAACGAGCGACCCTCATTTGCTGGCGGACTTTCGAACGGACAAGAGTGGTTGTTATCGACGCGAGTTGTGAGTTGGTGAAGTGTTGATTATCAGTTCTGTGTGTGTTAAATCGTGAGTACTTTGATTTCTATTGCTAAATGGTGTTTAACTTTATTTCTGTTGTTTTGAGGTTATGATTTTGTAAAAATGAGAATAAATTGTGATTAGGTTAATCTGATATTGTTTTTTTAAAGTAATTTCCCTTCTGAACGCTAAATTCAGAAGTGGGATTCGTTTTCCAAAAAGCCCATTAGGCCTGGAAGCTGTTCTGACTTAATTTTTGAGTAAAATCATTCCTTTGTTGAGCAAAATAAGGGGTAAAGTTAAACACCGTTTTTATTGGATAAACTCTTTCCTTGCGAGTAGATTATCATGTCTGACAATCAGCATAGCTCACACGATAACTCGCGTCGATACAACGTTGGGGATAGGTCGCGGCGCCGTTCTCGTTCGCGGGATAGGTCCTCTTCTCGTCGGAGGCCGCGTCCACGCAGTAGATCACGTTCGCATAAAACTAGGTCTCGCTCGCACGCAAGATCCCGTTCGCGTATTCGTTCGCACTCGAGGACTCGTAGTCCGCGTGGCCCAAACGTACTTCTCCAGAATACGTTAGGGACAATTCTCACGCGATTAGAGGCTCTCGAGAATAGGAAGCGTATAGATGGTCCACGCGATAGTGAGTTAGGGAAAAACAGTCTCCCTGCGAATTCGCTCACACCTGCGCCGAAAAATACAGGTGTAGGTGAAATACAAACCGTGGCGGAGTCTGATACTACCGGTCCGATTAATCCTTCGGGTTCCGCGACTGCTTTTAATGTGCATGAGTCGGCCAGCACAGTGTCCGATGACCCTCCGTCAGTATGTGTGTCGGCGCAGCCTGAACCAGTGTCCGAGTCGGTGCGAGTACTTGCCGAAGCTATCAAGTCGCTGCAGTCCACGGGTAGGCAGCAGTATTTTGTCTCGAATTTCGATCCAACAATTCAAGACATAGATGCATGGTGCAAAGAAGTTGATAGGGCTAGGTTAGCTAATAACTGGGGCGATTCCGAGTGTTTGTCCCGCGTCTCGGGCTGTCTCAAGGGGGACGCGCGTACCTGGCTAAATGAATGGGTAACTACTGACCGTACTTGGTCAAATTTTTGTCACGAGTTTAGGCCTTTGTGTCCACGAAATCTCGACTATGCAAGCATTCTCTACGATGCTATGCAATTAACATCCGACAAGTATAGCACCTATGCGGAATATGCTAGGCGAACCCTGTTGCGCTTAAAAATAGTAAAGGGGTTGAGCGATGAACTTAGGGCTCTGATTGTAATTCGTGGCATCATGGACCCACAGGTAAGGGCGGCGGCGGCCAATGCTAACCTTACTTGTGAGGACTTAGTGTCGTTTTTGTCCATTTACATCAAGCCAGAGGGCGTAGGTCATGATCAGGGTAAACGTAAAGATGCGCCAAAACGTCCGGGAAAAACCGGTAACAACACTATTATGGCTAAGTGTTTCACTTGCGGTCAAGCTGGGCACAAAGCAATGCACTGTCCTAAAAAGCCAAAACAAGAAACCCCATCTAGTGATGCGAAACCCCCTAAATCTGAGAATAGTGGTCCGAGTGGTAGTAAGCCGACCTGTACTTTTTGCAAAAAGGTAGGGCACACTGAGGCTTCTTGTTTTGCTAAAGAACGCTCGGAGCCACAAAATACGCGTTAGGTAAACTTGTGTGGCGAGATACCTTTGTCCCATGATTCGCGACACACAGACTTGACTCCTGCGGTAGTTCAGGGTATCCCCCTCGACATACTTATTGATAGTGGTGCGTTGAACGTTTCTTTGGTATCGCATCGAGTATGATCACCCCTATTATAATAGGCACTGATATTCTCAATCGTGAAGGCGTAACCTATGTACCTACGAACAAAAGATAGGCAATACCTAACCCAATCGATGAAAAATTCTGTTCACACGTACCTAGTGAAAAATTATATGTCTATGGTTCACACCGTCACATCTCAATCGACGAATAAAATTAATACCCCCCTTCAGGGAACGTTTTAGTGTACCTACGTTGATGATGTGCTGATCATGAGTAACACAAAAGATGTGGGCCTAAACCTACTAAAGGGTGTTTTGACAACGTTGACTCAGGCAGGTTTTTGATAAACCTTCGAAAATGTTCATTTTTACCCGACTACCGACAGGGGAGGGTTATGAGGTTAGCACCCTATGTTTGTATGTTTGTTAACCACAGAGGTTGAATATCTGGGACGGGTTATAAGTCGGGGACAGGTTAGGCCGAGCCCACATAAAATCGAGGCTCTAGTTAACGCCCCGTCACCTACTAATCAGGCAGGTCAGACAGTTTTTGGGTTTGGCAGGATATTTTAGGCGGTACATTCGCGATTAGGCAGCGCGATATTATCGCTATAGACCCGTGGGCGAGGAACCTAGGCTCCTTTGTTTTATCCCCAAGGGGCACCGACTGAGTCTACTCAGAATATTCCACGATGAGCACGACGCACATCTGTGCAGATAAGCCTCAAGACCTTATCTTAAAGCATTTCTGGTTCCCAGGGCTTCGCCAGTTGGTGGCTAAATATATCAAGCACTGTCTGGTGTGTGTTTCTATGAAACGTGTTCCAAGGGCGACTCATCAGCTCATTGTATCATGGGAGAAACCTAGTCTACCCTTTCAAACAGTGCACATGGATGCATTAGGTCCATTGCCTGAGTCCAATGGTTATAAGTTTGTTTTGTTGATGGTTGATGCTTTTACAAAGTACTGTTTACTGTATCCCATTTATAGACAGGATGTTAGTGAACTGAAACGCACTTTTACCAACGCGATCTCGCTATTCGGTACCCCGAAACTACTCGTAACTGATCGGGGACGAATGTTTGAGGCTAATGAGTTTACAGCCTTACTATCTGAGCTCGGCTGTGATATCCACTACATCACACCCGAAATGCATAACGCGAATGGACAGGTAGAGAGATATGTCCGCACTGTCTTAAACATCACCAAGCAGAAGACGACACAAGCATCTGCCCTAAAGCTTCTCGTCGGTACTGATGCCACGACGCCTGTTATTAGAGCGCCGGTCCGTGATGTCGCTATGGACATGACTCAAAATCATGAAGGCTGAAGAGAATTATGCAGATCTTGAGCTAGCGATCTCTTGTCAAAAAATCTAGCTGGTCAAGATTCCCGTGTTAACCAGCGGAGACATCCTCCGCGTGCTTTCCAGGTCGACGACATGGTCTTCGTAAAGTACGCGCAGTCGAGTGGAAAGCTGGACCCAGGCATGAGAGGACCCTATCGAGTGATCAAGGTCCTGCCGAGTGGTCGCTACCAACTGAAGTTAATGGGGGGATCCTATGGGAAAACTACTCGGGCAGCCGCTGAGTACATGATACCCTGGAGTGGAGAGTGGTGTCCCGAATCCTGTGCGGAGTTCTTTGTAAGTGAGTGTCTATTTGGTCTTAGGCAAACGTAGTGACTTAAGCAGTCATGCAACAGTATCTCTAGTTTTTGATCTTTTTGTCACACTCCTTAATAACGTAACTAGCAACATCACCACATGGTTGCTCAAGTTCACTACTAAGCCAGCCTTTAGCACTTATGGGGGGACATCCAACTGTGGAGGCGTGGTCATCATGGTGTTGAATCATGTTTGGCGTAGTTCCTCATCTGTGTGGAGGCGTGGTCATCATGGTGTTGAATCATGTTTGGCGTAGTTCCTCATCTGTGTGGAGGCGTGGTCATCATGGTGTTGAATCATGTTTGGCGTAGTTCCTCATCTGTGTGGAGGCGTGGTCATCATGGTGTTGAATCATGTTTGGCGTAGTTCCTCATCTGTGTGGAGGCGTGGTCATCATGGTGTTGAATCATGTTTGGCGTAGTTCCTCATGTGTGGAGGCGTGGTCCTCACGGCTCTGTCGTGTTGGGCGTAGTCCTCATGCGACGGAGGGGACGCCTTCTGTCGCTTGGTGAGTTCACAGGTTCGAGCGTAAGCTGAGAATGCGGAGCCTGTCATCTCGTCTCTTCTCGTCGAAGGTTACCACTACGGAGCCATCGAAACTCTTCAGGGTGGTAATGGGGAACGTAGAAATGAGAGCTCTCAGTAGATTGTTTATAATGTTGTTCTGTGCACGATACTTTGTGTGTGTGTGTGTGTGTGTGTGTGTTAACTGTGTCATGACTGTTGCTATGCCATATCCTCAAATGTTATAATGTTTCAGATGATGACGAACATGATGATGCGTCTAATCCTATAGCAGGGCCCTCAACGGCACCTTCTGACCCTGTTATTGAACAGCCTCGGACGACGGACAAAGATGCTCTAACCACAAACACATCGAGGACGATGTGGAGCCAGGGAGGCCGATTTAGGAAACAAGAGGACAAAGGCATTTCAGGTGTATATAAAGCGCGCGCCGAACGAGCGACCCTCATTTGCTGGCGGACTTTCGAACGGACAAGAGTGGTTGTTATCGACGCGAGTTGTGAGTTGGTGAAGTGTTGATTATCAGTTCTGTGTGTGTTAAATCGTGAGTACTTTGATTTCTATTGCTAAATGGTGTTTAACTTTATTTCTGTTGTTTTGAGGTTATGATTTTGTAAAAATGAGAATAAATTGTGATTAGGTTAATCTGATATTGTTTTTTTAAAGTAATTTCCCTTCTGAACGCTAAATATATTTATTATGCTTTGTTTGATTTAAAATAGAAAAGAATTTATGGAATACGAGCCTGTCGCATGTGCTCTGTATAGGTTGCCAAGCAGCGCGTGCGCTGGCGTCTGTTTACGTTTTTTACGAGTGTGTCATGAATCAGGTGTGTGCCATGAACTCGACAGGGTGACCATGGTTTATGAAAGCTTAAGAATCGGAACCGATAATGTTGAAACACCCAAAGGAATCGTACCGAAACCAATTAATTTTGACATTTCATTCATCCGACTTCACTACCTGTTATGGCAAAGCTCAGAGAGGATTGCTTGTCACGTCATGATGACATGACAAGGAATTTAATTTAATTTATTTCCGCCGTAGATACACATTATACACTTTCGTTATTTCGTTATTTCTGAATTTGATTAGGTATTATTACAAAAAGAAAACACCATAAAGATTTTACGAAACAAGAAAAATGGTGATTCTGTATCATGTTAGTCTATCTAATAAAATAAAAGTTAATAAGAGTTGGCTGTAAAAGGGCCTAGTGTTTATCAAAATTACAAAAATTTATTGCAATAAAGTCAGAAATAAAATAATAATAATAAATGTCAAGAAATGTCATAAAAAGCTGATGTATTCAACCGTGTTAAGCCAATACACTGTATCTTGAGTTACAATGTTTTGCCTTAACCGGGCTCTATCGTTTTCTTTTGACCTGTTTTATACCAGTGTTACTTTTTTCTACCTACACTGAGCAATACAATTTACAACTAAACTAAAGCTGGTACAATTAAATAAAAATTGATGTAATATCGTTATTGAATTATGAACAATACCTTCAGAATCCTAAGGTAAGTACCCTGTATAGCATCAGCATTGCCATACAGCGGGGCAATGCAGCTAGCGTCTTAGGCACGCTTCCGACTAGTATTGATATGTATCAGTTGAGCTACTTGTAGATTGTTTGCAACCGTTTGCAGTTAGCTCAATTGTTTCAATTGTAAATACTAGTTTTAATTTAATTCTATTATTTGATTGTAATTTTCTTTGTTAATAAATATTAGGTAGTTCACAGACTTACTTAACGTAAGTAGAACCAATTCTAAGGCTCGTATTATGAAAGCTTGCTCAGTAATCAAGCGATGCTTGAGTAATGCTTTTCTATGGCATAAACGTCACTCAAGTATAGATCTATGACTAAGCAAGCTTTCATTTTACGGGCCTAAAATTCGATTTCGTCATCATTATTCCTAAGGTTAAACTGAAAACCACTTGATCGAAGCCGCTAGCAGAAGTTATTTCTATATGAAAGAGTATCAGCAACAGACAAATCCAGCCTAAGCTCAAACAGCACTTGAGAAAAACGTAGCGATTTGCACGCAAACGCTTACGTTTTTACGAGTGTGGTTATGAATCATTGCTGTACTAGGCCCGTAGGGTGATCATGATTTAGGAACACACGTTTTTCTGAATCCGAGCCATTTCGTCGTCACCGCCAATGCCGCATCTTTCCGAGAGAGGGAGACGAATGATTTTAGGATTCATTGTACGCAGTTGTATATAGTCGTAGTCGTATAAGTAACCAAAATTAAGTAACTTGCAGAACGACATAATGTACTATAATTAGTTAGCTACCTTTGTAATGTGAGCCTAGGTATCTACTCTTATTTTTTTATGTATGTCTTAGCTGTCTGTGACCTAAATAAATAATTTGTATTTGTATAAAAGTACAAAACCTCTTACACTTATTATATATTTTTTAATAGCTGGCACTATTGTCTTCTGTTTCTTATACAATTATCTACCTACGCTGACGTCACAATTCCAGGCCTCCAGTATACGAAGAAAAAAGAGCTCGTGCCAGCTAAAAAAAATATATATATTATGCGATATAAGAATTCATTTGTGTCGACTAAATTTTTATTAAAATCTTTGACGCGTTCGGATACTGGTTTGGATAGATGATGTGTCGTGTCGGGTATTCAGCCGTTAATATAATAATAATCTTTATTAACATAGAAAATTTGCAACAAATAGTAGAATTTAATTAAACTAGTATTTACGCTTGAAACAATTGAGCTAACTGCAGACTGTTGCAAACAATCTACAGGTAACAGGGCCGTTAATTTGTTCTAGATTTCGGCGCCAAGAGTCATTCATATTGGCGGAGATCAATTCTTATTTATCATTTATCTAATGTCCTTTTACCAATCCACTGCAATGCTGTTTAGCGAACGTAAGCTTCATTATTGAAAGTCCTTAGTAGAAGTGTGGATCAGTTCACACGTTTTTTCACAATCTTGATTGATCGATTACTCAAACAAATGTAGGTCTTTAGTGCTTACGGTTACGATTGATGAATGAGGTGTTAAACTGCTGACATGGGGTCAGTTCACAGTTACTAAATTTTATTAAATAGATACTAGTATACATAGTTACGCAAACTGATAGATAGATTGATAGACTTTTTATTAGTATACAAGCAGCACAGGAAAAGTAACTTAGTAAAAGTAATAAAAATCAGTAGGTATTTTAGGTAGGTATCTAAACTAATAAGTAAGTACACACAATTATACATTAAAAAACACATGAACAGAGAATAAAAGAAAAGAAAATTAAAGTGATACATAGCAAAACAACCAAAAAGGTAGGTAGTCACCGCCCACCCAGGGAGGGTGAGCCCAAAAGGTCAGTCTCAGCTTTATGCTGTTCTGCACCAGGATAGGTACCAAACAGCACTGGTTCGAAGACACTGGGAACTGAAGACATTTTTTATATATTTTACTGTCGATAGACCTTCATTCGACCATAATCTCAAGAAAGTGAAGTTGAGGCGCTATGGCGCATATTAGAGGAGGCAAATGTCCAGTAGTGGACTAATTACAGGTTGATGCTGTTATACAGTTGAAGCAACATAAAGGTAGCTAAAATGTGTACTACAAATAGATAAAATCTATCTCCTATCTTTCAAATTTTAAGTCGTGAAAAGATAAAAGAGATGTCCTGAGTTATAGAAAAGTACTTACTTAACTAAAGAGAGTTGAGATTAAGTTTACTTCTATTGGAATAATAGAAGAGATGGGTGTAGGAGAATGATAGTGCACTAGTAGGTACAAGCTTCTGGAGATGTGCAAAAAAGCTCATTTCATTATCGTCTGACGTAGATTTCGACATCAGGGGAATTCGAGGTGTTATTAAATTGTTATCGATAATGATCAAACTTTCTTTAATTAAAACGTCAGCTTTCGTACGTAATATCGACTAAGCTCGTCCGAATTTAACATTGAGTTCTTTTCATTATATCAAAATCTGTATTTAAGTATTTTATTTTGCAAACCTAACCTGTTACCTGTACGCGTTCAAAAGTAGATTAAGACAAGCTTTATTTATAACATTAACAAGTATTGTACTGAGTAAGTTTCTTAAATTACCCAACACCAATATGAACTACTTATCTACTTATTATCTATGTAATTACAAAACTTAAATGCTATAAAATGGCGTCCGACTCAGCATTATATTGTGATAGCCATTGCGCATAGCTATCACAACGCTAATCTTCCATTATTAACTAGACCCGGAAGCCACAAGCACTTAAGTCAATAATCGAGTATCTTGAAAAGTTTACAGGCCGATGTTTTTAATGTCTGGTATAAAAAAAAACTACTGAGATGGTATTTATTATTATTTTTTATTAGTCACTTAGTAATTAGCTATACACCAAACTAAACTAGTTACTCTATGTTTATTAGTACATAATAAAATCTGACTTAAGTTTGTTTGACCGCTTATAAATAGGTAATGAGACATGACTTACGTGTTTCTAACACGTAAGTCATATCACATAATGATCTCAAAATATAATAAGTCATACGCCTTACCTACTACAAAACTACAATATAAGTAAGTCATTATACCTACTAAATTTTTTAATAACTGAGCATGTATACAAATGCGTTAAACATTAATCAACAAAAACAAATCCATAAAAAAATTAATCACTATCTTCAGAGCTTTGCAAATCAGGGTCGACGTTCCTAGCATCTGCAGCGGTTGCTAAATTTTTGTAAAAATGGTGGAAACATTCCGGAACGAGAGGTAATAGCGAAATTATGTCTCGTTTTTTTTCCATACTTATTGGCACTGGGTTGTTTGTTATCGGTGAAACAGTCAAATTTATGGTGCCGGTTCGTGTGCTCCTTCTGAAGTTAATGGCTTTAAAATCTTCATCTCTGGAAAGTGAGTTTTTATATTTTATTACTCCAAAGTCCGCCTCGTAGCACAGCCACTTCACATCATGCCATTTAAAAACATTGTTTGAAGTGTCTTTTTTTCGGGCTACTAGTGGCCCTTTTAGCAAACTCGCAAAGTCCATGAACTCCGCTTGTTGCATTTCGTGCACGGTAAACTTTTTACTGCTCGACCTTACTAACTGCATCCAGTCATGCGGGTGATATACTTGAATAGCAGATTTTTTCTTTTTTTTCTCAATGATGGCATGATCTAAATCCACTTCCATGTGAGTGTGGCCTGGTACCATAAATTTGTGATTAATTTTTTTTAAGGAGGGTTTCAGTGTCATCAGGTATGTAAACATTGCGGCTACGTGGGTATTCTTGTTTTGACCTCCACATGTATCGGAGTACAAAATAACTTCAGAAATGTCCTGAGGCAGTTCTTTGAGGTGGATGAATAAACAAGATGCTATTTGATTAGCACCTCGACCCGAGATTCCCTCATGCCACATGTAATGTGTAGACAATCCCGTTGCATTGTCGTGCACAGTAAGATTAAATGTCCAAAGCTGCCTTTTATAAAAAGCTACGGATGACTCTAAAGCTGGAGTAGGTAGACACTGTTGGAGATCAAAAGAAAGGCACTTAATGGTTTTGTCTATTGATGCAGTCATTTTGTCAGACTTTTTTTCATTATAAGCCATATCAGCTGCAAGCAAATGTGACTCACGTTCCGCCTCAAGGGTTAATTTTGCAGTTTCGTCGTTGGCGACACTTATCTTCATTTTAATGATGTCACAGTGGTGGCAAGTGTCAACTTTTGGCTTTTTAAAACTCAACTTTAATTTATGAAACTCTCTTCGGTAAATTTTGTCACTGACGGGGTTTTCATGAGACGTTTTATATAAAGAATACATGATTGAAATTGTTAAGTGTGATGGTAAATACTTTCGGCTACTTTTTCGTCTTGTGTAGTGGCTCTCGTATAACGGGAAGGAATTAATATGGCTAATCACTTCAAGAATCTTTAGATCTGAATGTTTATTTGCTGGAGTTTTCTTTCCACGTTTATCTGGTTGAATTATTCCACTGGAAGTGCTGCGTTTCTTTAAACCTATCAGTTTAACAAAATTATCCGTTATCGCCAAGGTTTTTAAAAAGCAACCTTGACATACGGATATTTTTTCACTGTTATTGTCTAAATGATACCTGTAGGTACATTGTCTAAATTTTTGCCGTTCAGGATCCTCGACACGATGTCGTTCTGTTTGTTTTTCCTGGATGGTGATTAGAGATGAAACGAAAGCTGCTCTCAAATCATATGACCCAAGATTCCAAAATTCCTTATGAATTACAGCACGTTGTTCATTACTTATCTTTTCTCGGCATTTATTTCGACAATTAGGTAGTTCCTGCATTTTGCGTTCTTCTACATTTTTCCCAGAAGCCGTCACATACGAAAGACCAAGATTGCGCTTCAATTTACTTTCTCGTTTTCTTTTTCGGCTATGTACTGATTGTTGAGGTAGAGATTGTGGCAGTTCTTCATCTTCTGCAGATAGGTTGGGACTTGGTTCAGTGCGTGTAGGGTCAGGCACAGCACAGAGTATGTTGGGTCAGGCACAGAGTCATCACTAGAAAAGTCACTGGGTGTTTCATCAGGAGCTGTATGTGTTTGAGTTCCTGATGTGCTTGGTTCAGGATCAATAAAAACACTTTGATCACTATAAACAGCGGTATCTTCTGTGAGCAGACTAGGGCTGGTTGATGATTTTTGAATTATTGTCACGTGGTCAACGTCAGACTGTTCGTTTTGTGGCTCGACAGAAGTTGTTGGTTTCTGCGTCCCAGATGTACTTGGTTGCACAGTAGTAGTTGTACTATGGTCACCTAAAATAATACAGAGCTATGTTATTCGCATAAAAAATTTGAAAAATAATAATGGTCTCTAAATAAATCAATTAGGTATTTAGTAAATTTATCATTCAAAAATTTTCATAAAATGTTACTCCTATTTTTACATTAGACTAAATAACAAATGCTAAATTAAAATGTAAGTATTTATTTAAAAAAAAATGATAATACGTACCAGTAGTTGTATTTTTTGTATTTATAACAAGGTTTAGTATTTTTCTCCCTCTCGATTCCATAGTAACTTATAACATTATCACTAATTGCACAACACAACCACAGCATGGGTCAGAATTATTTATAATGGTGGCTCAAAACAAAATCTTCACGAAGGCACTTCACTTCTTAAAATCCTGGAATTTCTAATGGCCATAATGCATTTTCACAAAAAATAAAGGGTAGGTCGAGAATCTTGTGGGTGAAACAACTTAAGTCAGATAGCTGAAGTCAAAAACAATAATAAAACTATAACGAACAAAAGTACTTAAGTCGACTTAAGTGCTTACGGTCCGGCACTAGAAGTGTTCCAAAAACATAAGTTGTTTGGTGCGTATTACTACCGGCTCGCGAATTGAAGCCCTGTGACTTAGTTGCTTATTGCCGTCGAAGGATTATACAAAAAGCAAAGCCCTGTCAGTTTTTAGCATTTCGAGAAAAAAATGACTTAAGTGCTTATGGACGCCGTGTCTAGTACAGGTGTATCCATGCCCAAACGTAATTATATCGTATTTATTTTTAAATTATTAATATTCGTAGCAGTCGTTGAAAAACTTGCAGAATTGAAATTGAAAGTTGCGAAATTGCGCCACATAGTTTTGCAAATAGATTTGGTGCCAAAACATAATCAGGCAGGAGGCATACAGTAATATTTCACATCATTCATAAACATCGTTAACGATACTCGCGTCCTGAAGAGATTAATTCTGATGAAATAAGTGATTTATGTAGCTGTTATGGCGAAATGGGTTGTGAATCGACTTTTGAACTCTTTTATTAGGTACTTACCTATTTAAAATTTTGCACTATAAATGTCTCAGGCACATTGCTGAGTTGAGACGGGTTGCCGTAGCCGAAAATAGAAGACAAGAAGACGGTCATAAATTTAATTGAACTTCACTTGCTTTTAGAAAGACAGTCATAAATTTAATCACCTATAATATTACTTACAACGAAGGATCTGCACTTGAAATGGTTCAAAACGCTTTATATTTGCTGCATTATTAAAATTTTACTGTAGATTTCATTTCATGACATTTTAGCAAGAAAAATGTGAATAATTGCAATAAATCTACCTATTCTAAATTCACGCATTTCTTATTCTAGTCACAAACTACTCAAAGAAATAAAGTAAAAATTTTATACTTACTTAAGATATATAAAAAATTCTATTCTAAAAAAATTTGCATGACTAATTTTAGGTGCTTAAAAAAATTCTAAATTTAATCATGCTCAAGACAGTTTTTTCATGCGACAAAAAAGTAAAAAAAATCTATCGTGTCGCAAAACCATGGCCACCGTACTGGCTAACCTCCAAGTCATTTAAAATTAATATCTATTTAGTCGTTTACATAGAAATCAAATACAGACTGCTTTTCAAAATGTTATTACAGTCATCAATATCACGGCTTTTATGGCGTAGTGGTAGATAATGCCAGTTAGAAGACAGGCATGTTAAAGCAGGGTACTGACCGTTAATGTGTTACAACTAAACGCAAAAACACGCTTTTTTCCAATCTTGTGCAATGTCCCTACCTAATGAACAACAAAGAGGGAAAGACGTAACTAGACCGAAGTGCGACTAAGACAACAAAACGCTACTCGTGCACAGCGACTTGTTATTGCTTTTATATTTTTTTACACTCGAATGTATCGTATATTTCTGTCCCTGTCTGCTATCGTTGTAGCCATCACAAGAAACACGAACGCGATTGGCGCCGGTCCGGCTAAGACTGAGGTGGGTGGACCTAATTACACCTAATTTGAGCCTTGCACTTTCGAGAAGCTAGTACTACCCAAAATCCCTTTTTTTTTCTTTTATCTAAGGACCGATGGATTAGCAAAACCCCTATTTTTGGCGTACTTACATGCGCATTATTGACGCCAATCTGTCTGTTTCTTCAATTAATTTAGTTTGATTGGGGATGGATATACTTATCAATTTTCGTTTATATTGGATTTTTGTGACGAACCATTTTTATTTTTATGAAACCACTGCGTTTAAAGGAAGCTTCCGCTACCATGGCACAGTGTTGGAATAATCTACCTACCACCTCCTTTATAGCAATCTGTTTTGAAGTCTATTTTTAAGCGTAGATTAAAACGTAGTGTACTCTTAGACAAAACGTAAAATCTCACTTTGGTCCCGTTGTTTCCTAATTCTTACAATCAGTGATACTTAGTTTTAAGCGACTACTTACTATCTTAGTTGATGATTGTTGTTGTAAATAAACTTATTTTATTTTTTTTTGTCTTTCGAAATTAACTTTTTTTTTATGCTGGACAATTCACACAGCATTATCAAGCCCCAAGCTAAGCAGAGCTTGTGTTAAGGGTACTAGATAACTGATATACATAATATAATACAATGCATACAGATATTTGTTTGTTATACATAGAAAACGGCCACAACACCCTGAACAAATGTCTGCAGACCGTACACACATTTGTCCCGTGGCGGGAATCAAACCCGCAACCTCCTGCGTTGCAGGCAGGGCTTCGCCCACCGCGCCACAGAGGTCGTCACTCAGACTAAAGGCATAAACATTTTCTTTCTAAATTAAAGCTAAGTGTTTAAAAAGTACCTATTATCAATCTACCTACCATCATACCATCAAGCCTACCCCGGCTTGTTGGTATGATACGGGCAGTGCTGTAACTAATGAAGAAATTCCCCAAATAAACGGCTATTAATGACAACAACCCCTTCGGGACATCCTCTGTCTGCCCCTGCTATAAACTACCGGAACTTACTACCCTGGAATGTGCGCCAGTGACGTCACAAGTATCGGTTTACACCCCGAGGACTAAGAGTCTACCGCATGGAAATGCGATATTGCTTGAAGCTAGCTTCGCTCTGAACTTTCATAGAGCGGTAGTAATTTAAGGCTTGGATATTCGAATTTAGCCAATTTTCGATTCAATTTTAAACGATCAAATATCCTTTGTTTTGATTGGACCAAAATTAATGTTGTAGTTGGATTAACATTATTGATTATTCAATGGTTCAAAACACGATATTTATCACTTCATCTGATGATAAAAATTACGAAGAAAGGATAGTTTTTTGTTGTTTTTGTTGTTGGTGTACACTTCTAGTGTATCAACGTTTAACACGTTACTCTCAAAAAACATGTCAGAAAATAGGCAACGACGTTTAGAAGAATATTTTATGGTTAGTTTTTCTCAAAACCTTTTTTAATTTTGATAATTAGCAAAAACTTGATTTTTGGGCTTGCGTTGCTGTGTCCTGTCTCACTCTTGTGAACACAAAATTCTATGCCTATCCTTTTCACAAATGGATTGAATATCCTGCCCTTAACGACGCGATGCGCAATTAAACTTTAAACTGATAATTATAAATGCGAAAGTTTGGATGTTTAGATGTCTGGGTGTTTGTTACCGCTCCACGCCAAATATACTGAACGGATCAGGCTGAAATCTTGCGTCGATGTAGTTCGAAACCAGGATTAGCATACAAGCTTCTTTTCGACCCAGGATGTCATTCCACTATTTAAATATTTTTAAGCTTACGCGATCTGAACACATAATTATTAATACTAGTAAAGTAGATACTAGTAGTAGCAGTAGTAGTGTGTAAACCTGTCGAAACGTCGGGAAAAATAGGTAAATAAACGCGATAAATACCCGTTAAATAGTATTCAACTATTTTCTTGATTTTAAAGCCAACAACAAATCTATGTGTAAGTTGACACGCATTATTACTTGAATATAGCGGCGAGCTATGGAGAGAGCTATGCACAATTAATAATTTTATTAATTGTGTAGGTACTTATTATTTAATTTTGAAATCGTGTATGTACATCTATTCTATGGATCAACTGGGTCTGAAATAAATGATTTTTATTTTATTTATTTATTTTATGCTCGGAGTTTCTCTGAAAGATAGGTCTCGCAACGAATACATCCGACAGACAACCAAGGTTATCGACATACAACTCAAAGGATTAGCCAGCTGAAGTGGCAGTGGGCTGGCCATACCTCGAGAAGAACCGACAACCGCTGGGGTAAACGTGTTCTTAAGTGGAGACCGCGACTTACGTAGTGTAGGGCGCTATGGCGCTCATTAGGGGAGACATATGTCCAGCCGTGGACTAATATAAGCTGATGATGATGATGATAACTTCAATGCTTTCATTCACAAAAGCGCGAATAGGAAAATGTGACATTATCGTCGCACTTTTTTGGCTACACTTCGTTTGTATCTACTATATTTCTAAGCATTCTTCTAATGCGAACATCGCAAGATGTTTTTTCCACCGATTGTTCGAGTTATCGCCTATTCCCGTACTAGCACGTGGGTTCCGTCAAAGAATCAAGGGCAATAATGATATAACGGTCGGATTAGAATAAACAAGCCTATTTTTGACGTAATGCGCATTATTGAGGCCATTCTGTCTGTTTGATCGGTTGCTTTCATATGATTGGCAATGAACAGATCAATTTTCATTTTAAATTGAAATGCTTTTAACGTTTTGTTTAGAAATACCGATTTTGTGAAAGTTGTCATGACGTCAGTAGTCCGTATCCCTAAGCAAATCTGCTGATGTTGCTGATGGATGACAGTTGATACTTTTTAGTTTATGTCATAAAAATGCGCCTACTATTTCATGGTGTTAAAAAACAGATCTAAAAAACCGAACACTTTGAATTCAATTTTAAAATTAATTTGTTATTTTATGAACTAAACATATTTTCCGACTGCTTTTTGCCTTAGCTATTTCAATAATATATGTATTTCTAAATTTTCTCATATAGAGTATCGAAAATACCCTATTCTTCAGACATTTCGATGATTCTTTCTTTGTTGTAGGTTAATTTTAAAGTTTTGAAGTGGTTTATAAAAGATTGATCCTATAAGTAGTTGATTTGTATTAAAACATCATCACATGATAATTTTCACAATCACTGCTAACAAATGGTTACCGTGGCAACGGGCGTAAACAAGACTTAAAATTTAACTACCACATGAAAATTAACTATCTCGCCACTACTAAAATTAGATCGCGCGAAGTAAAACTACAACCAAACCAAAAAAATACCTAAGTAACCTTTTTTCATTATTCGAATTTGAATTCGCTTTATAGTTTTTAATATCACTTTAAATTAAAATGAAATTTTTACTATAAAAACTATCGTAGTTTGACGAATTCATTACGGATGTAAGCGGGTTAACTACGAACCTTTGTGGTTAAGGGATGAAACGTTGGTGTTCTTCCAACACAAATAAGATTCGTAGTTAACCCGCTTACATCCGTAATAAAATGAAATTATTTTAGTTTAGCAAGTTTTACAAAACTATAATCTAAAAACAACCATGGCTTTGTAGACTACAGTGTACTTGCTAGCCCTGCAGGTGAGCTAAATCCATTAAATATCAAAATCCCCAAATCCATCTTTACATGACTTAGTTATCATTATCATGCTCCAGCGTGTTTCTAACGAAGGATCGCCTCGACCTATTCACATTATGCACCATTCACATTAGTCCAGTGATCCAGTGTCCAGAAAAATTAATGTATACAGGCCATTAGCTGTATACATTAATTTTTTTGGGCCTGGAAAATACATTAAAATAGTAGCAGACAAAGAAAAATTTTTTTAGCCCCCCATCACGGAAAGAGTATTTTTGCGTCGTGCACGATGATTCTAAATTCAATTTATTTTATCCTCTAGCGGATAAAAACAGCTTTAACACTCAGATATCGTAGAGCAAAAATACTCTTTCCTCACTGAGGTGGGATGATACTCGAGTACAAAGATTTTTCACCTCGTGCTCTTTTGATTCCCTCTCTAACGCTCAGGATCCTAATTTTTAAATCCTTCGCTTGCTCGGTCATCAAAATTGAGCACGCGGTTGCACTCTTCCATAACAAATAACTATTTATCTTGTACATATCCGTTGGATAGTAATCTAACAGACTAACATCTGTCTTTTTGAATCGAGACCTAACAATCGTGCAGTGGGGCGTATTTTCTATTGTCATTTTGTAATTTGAGCGAGCGTAAAATCCAGTTATGCTAACTGATAAGCTTACCGGTGTATAACCACTATTACTCTGTAGTCTACACTACATTATTTTATAATAAAGAGCAAAAAAATCATGGTAGGAATTAATTAAAACCTTGCACACTGCTCGCCGTCACACAATTTGAAAAAAAAGTTCAGTTAAATTAAAGATTACGGATTTTTTTGAACTAATAAAATAAAACAAAGTAAAAGCACTTGTAAATAGATGTACAACAGTACAACTGTCTTTTTCTCTGTCGTAAAGTGTCCAAGCAGGTGGTCGTTTAGTCAAGTTCTTAAAACTGATTCCTACCCACTCTCCCGACTAAACGATCCCTAAATGTGTTAGCTATCTCAGCACATAACTAAGTCAGCATCATAAGTGGGCAGCCTCGCTGGGCGCTCCGCTTTAGCCGTTACTTAGTAAACATATCTACGACCTGGAGGATGGAGTAATTATGTATCTCTCAGGCATTATAGCTTTTGGCTTAGTGGGTAAAAGGCAGGGTTTCAATTTAATCCTGTGAGTTCCATTTCGCAAAGGGGTGTGATGCTTTTTGTGAAAAAACAATAAGAACTAATTTTTTTTTCTTTTTCAGAAACTTGACGCTGGACATTATGGGTGGTGCGACGCGGGTTGGCACGAGATTATTTTTTTTTGTTTTTTATTCTGCGTTTCACAGGCAATAAAACTAGCGGGAATCATGACTCGAGGAATCATGATTCCCGCTAGTTTTAACGGATCCGTCGCTACAGTAGCGACGGATCCGTTAAAACGATACTGTGAATACGCACTTTCTGTGTGAACACTGAGAACTAAGTCAAGCCGCGGGCCAGCGCTAGTAATACATAATCTAAGGTGGATTGGACAGCGTTCATTGTATTAAACATATATTATGTGACTTAGCTGGACTGACTCTCGGGCATTAGAGCTGTTATTAGCTTCGAGGTAGGGTTATTATCTGAAAGTTCACAGTTGTGAATTATATTTTGCGCGCCGCTTTGTTCACGTGGTTTTGGGGATAATACTCATTGCGCTAAATTAAAGATTACCTACATATATAAAATAGATAGATAGATAATGCTTTATTTCACAACCTAAAACATTCAGTACATTATTAAACTTACAAGAGAGGCAATGGAATTGGCGGCATTATCGCTTAAAGCGATTTCTTACAGGCAACCAAGGTGTACGAAGAAAATCATAGGATGGCGGTGCTTATGCTAAGCAAATACAAATCAATTAGGTACCTAATACACAAATACCAATATTTATTTATTTATTTATAATAGGTGGAGCCACCGACGCTATAGTAAGAGGTCCCAAAGATTTTCGGTTGAACCGACTAAGGTTTCGTGGCTTAGTTGGTTAGAGCTCACCCGTACCTAGTATTTTTATATCTGTACCCGTACTGAGGGTGGGGCGCGGGTTCGAGTCCCGCTGAAATCGATAATTTTTGAGAATTTGTTTCATTTCTACCTAGATAATGATTGAAGACTTTTCTCATGAAAGTTTACTGTGATGTAGCCTTTTTTATATCAACTGGTAGTTCATTCCATAGTCTGACAGCCGTGTAATAATCGCTTTAAAAGGAGTTCGTTGAGCTGGAGCCACCAGGAGTAGGGTATCAGAAGACCTGAGAGAGAGAGACCGTGAGAAGAGCGAAGCAAACTACTGTGTACTATATGCAAATAGCATTCGAATATAGTACAGAAATACAATAATACAGAAATACAATTTCTTGGTAAAATCTATATACATGTCAAACACAACAATTTATACAAAATATTAAAGGTATATTTACCTCGACCTCTCGTTTTTGCTTGAATCTTTCAAAACTTTTGGAATCGGCTGGACTATTCTAAATTAGAAAATGGAAATAATAAAACTTTAAACTTTTTTATAATGGCCCAAGACATTTAGTGCAATTAGCCAGCTAACTTAGAAAGCTTCCATCTCTTTATATCTCAATTACCTACTCAGTTACAAAAAGTAGAAACCACGAGCATTATAAAAGTAAAAAAGTTCAAAGGCGTTCGGTTCGAGTAGGGTTATTAGGCTTCCACTTGTGTTAATTCACAATCACAAATCGAGATCGCCAAAAACAAAAGAACCCTACAAGCCATAAACCATTTCCCAAACCATTTGCGGAACCCTAAAATCTGGCCGCCAGTACTGAAGGGTATTTATTGCTGTTGCGTGTAGGGGTCACCCCTCAACGTTGTTTGGGCTCAAAAACGGTTTAACTTACTGTGGGATTCAACGTTTTGGCTAAAAATTGAGATTTATAAAATCGGTAGGTAATAAGAAATTAACTAAATACCTAAAAATTTCGATTTCGGCGGGTCTTGAACCTTGAACAACTGATGAAACATAAAGAAGTAACCGATGTAACATGTAGCCATGTAGGTCAATGTCCCTCCCGACGTCATTGTACCAAGGTTCGATTCCCGGACTCGATATTTTCAGTGGTATTTCGTAATCAAACGATAATTTGACGGCTGACTCAAGCTGGGTGTGACAAGATTTATGGGAGCATCATCAGTGACTATGGTACAAGTTCTTTTGAAGTGGAAACGACTCAAAATAGTTATTTTTTTCTTATCTATTTCATTTATTCATTTATTTGTATTACATTTTAAGCATTATACAAACTTACTAGTGGTTTATTTTTCGCTTCTTCCACTAGTAGACAAAAAATTGAAGCGAATAAAATCAATGACATTTTGTTTCTTATTTGATAATCTATAAAACTGTTTATGTATAAAATTTGACTTGTCTAAGTGCTTATTTTGTAAGCCTAAAGAAATAAAGTTATTGAATTTTGAATTTATTCCCCTGATTTCTCCGTCAACAGGGATACCTATGCACAGATTTTTTTACTTTTTTATCGATTATTCATGTTTTATTAAGTTCGAAAAAAAGTAAAGCACCCACAATTTCTTTAATTATTCAGGAAAAAAAACTGTACTCAGTTTCGGCTCTTTCGGGTAATAAAACACTACCACTTTTCTTGAAGCACCAATTGAAGACATTTCTGTGACCAAGCTATGTTGGAGGTGCTCTATCTACTTACTTTTATAACATCAATGCCGCAAACGCGACTGCCGCTGTCATGACAAAGTGCAACAAATCACTCAAAATCATTCGAAAACTATCATCGAGTTTATAATAAACGATTGGATCGTTGTCAAACTACGATAAGTAGTTCCTCTCGATCCGGTAGGGGCGCTACAAGGCGCTAAATGTATAGAAAGGACTCGAGTTCGATGGAAGTACATATTCGAAAGATGCTCTTTCGTGTACCAGTCGTACTAGGGCCCCAGTTCTTGGGTAGATAGTTATCTAAGTACCTACATATATTTTATGAAGGTAAAGAAGATACCGGAATCCCTCAGGGGATCCTAATGAACTCAATATTTACACCTATCTTTCCGTGGAATTGTATCTGGCCACGATACGTGTAAAAATTACAATAATAAGGTCTTCATGGTCAGTCCACAAGTTATTCCTAACGTCTCACGTGAGATGCGTCTATTCCCAACGTCTAACGCACGACTATTCCTAGCGTTTTTTCCTCTCTAAGATTCCGCCCGTGGCAGTCACGGGGCGTAAGAATTGACCACTTCAATTCAGCCCGTGGATATATATACAAAATGGTTTTTTGAGAAGGGCGGTAATGGCCAACTCCGAAACCATCCTGGCTTCGGGGATGGTTTCGGACAATATCTTACTGGGTATCATATTTTTTGGAAAATCAAACAGTAGTTAGGTACGATTTTCTGCAAAAGTAAATGGTTTAAAAAAACTAAATATGCAGTAATTATTTTCTCATAAATCGAGGGTATGACTCCTTTCACGATTTTTCTCTAACTGTCACGATAATCGTGGTTCCGAACTTGGCCATCAACGCCCTTCTCAAAAAACCACCCTGTATTATACAGCCGAACATAGAACCTCCTCCACTTTACTTTTTGTTTCTTCTAAGTTCTTCTTAAGTTCTTCTAAGTTCTTCTTCTTCTGTTAAAGTAATCAATCTGTTTCCGATTTTGTATGGAATTTTCCGAGGCACCTACTTTCCCGAGGTCATTAAAAAACTGTTTTTTTTCCCTCTGGTCCAGTCAGTTAGAAACCACCACTGTATACAGGTTCTACATCATGGCACTACAAGATTATCGCGCTTGCAAATAGGTCCATAAAATAGGTTGTAAGGTCTAAAAAACAAAGCTAATAGTGTGATATAAGCAATAAAAATCGATTCGTTTAACCTTGTGGGCATAATTATTGCAGGTTATTAATTATTGTATAAAAAAGTTAATTGTGAAAGCCTAGGTATTGAGGTCATGCGATATATTATAGTGTTTGCTATCATAATGTAACAAAATTATTCATCAAATTCATAATGTATCGTTATAAATGCCAGCAAAGAGTGGAACGAACTACCTGCGTCTTTTTTTCTGGTAGTGTACAATCTCTGAGTCTTTTCAAGTTCAAATCCAGAGTGAATAAGTTCCTTCTGGGAAAGCATGCTCTATCATTAATTGTATCCACCACTGGATTATCTTAAGTGAGATGGTAGTCAAACGCTTTACCCAATACAATAAAAAAATATATACTACCTACAGGAGTAGACTAGAACGACATCAAGTGTATCGACAGGTACCTACGGTGGAATAAATAAATATACAAATAATATACAAATTTGTATTTTCCAATTCTAAAACTAAGAGCTTCTGCCAGCGCAGATCGGTGCGAAATCAATTTTTTTGTGTTTTTAATTGTTTCTGCGTTCTACTACAATTTGAACTAGCAGAAAATTAATTTGCCGCAAACTGTAAACTATCTCGTGTGTATTTTGAGACCTTCTTTCGTATTCTTTGTATTTTCAGAACATTCGGGAAAAAAATATTTTTAGTTCAAAATCTATGAATGCTCCAAAAATACCAATGAATCGAAGTTAGTTTTTAAATAGGTAAATATAATAATTAACGATTTGCGGCAAATTATGATGAATACGATAGATTGTCAAAACATTATGGGTTTTTAAAGTAAGCTCCTACAGTACTTGATAAAGTAGGACCGAAAACATGGTTTTTGTCTATTTTTAAAAAAAATACAGAGAAGAGTGTCAAAAGATCTATTGAAAACTAATAATATATACAAGGTGTCCCAAAAGATGTATACTAAGCCGAAAGGGGGTAATTCTGTACTCCGAGGTGATCAACTCGTGAATAATATATAACGTGGTACCCTGTTATAATAACTCAATGTTGAAAACTGTCAATTCGTTTTCGTCCCCATATGGAGCAGATAGATAAAGTTTTAACAGCTTTATCGTGTACCTTTAGTTAAGTTATCGAAATGGGTAGCTAGATAGCTTCATGAAAAGGTATCCTCGACGTAGGGTAGGTAGATATCGACCGGCAAACTTTGAAAGGGCACAACACCTCGCCGTGTGCCATTAAAGTTTGACAGTCTGTAAGCCTGATTGATATACAATGTGTGTCAAGTTGATAAGTACTTACACGAAGTACCTACTGGCACAGATTAGGTCATATTACTTCGTATCGTAACAGAAACCTTACTCGTTTATACCAATAAACTTTGAGCCTTATTCGGATGAAGCTAATGTTCCTAACGCTCTGCTCGCAGAAAACTAGGCGGCTCGCTCAAATGCACTCGCGCCCACCTCTGCAGCCTGTAGGGTTGACTCTACAGAGTTTTTGCCAAAGTTTGGATAATAAACATACCTTACCCTCCCATACAATCAAATACGTACCTACCTATTTAATAAGTCTGTGAACAAAAACAAATGCAGATAAAAATTACATTTTAACTATCAGAAATCATTGTAGGTTAAGGCCTTACCCAAGCAATTTGATAAATTACATAAGTAGGCACATAGTCACTTACATCCAGAACAATCTGCGTCTCTGATCACAGAGAGCATATGAAATATTAGAATTATTAAGTTTCAAAAGAAAGTACTTACACGGTATTAGAAGTTTCCCTCATGACCGTTTCGGGAAATGACTATTTTTCAAAACGTAGTACGTATAATGACTGGATCTGAAAATCACCACTTTTGAAAATTCAACACAATGTAATGCTGGACGATTCACGCAGCATCATCTGGCCCCAAGCTGAGCAGAGCTTGTGTTATGGGTACTAGTTAACTGATAAACATAATAGAATACATTACATAGATATACATTTTACTATGTAATAACCAGAACACCCTGAACAAATATTTGCAGATCGTACAAACATTTGTCCCGAGGCGGGCACCGAACCCGCAACCTCCTGCATCGCAGGCAAACCTTCGCCCACCGCGCCACAGAGGTCTTCTCAACTCTCAACACAACAACTCTCTTCTTTTAAAGAGAAATGTGCGAAAACGATTAGAAAAGCATGGGACAAGAGTGCCCATCTTCCTAAAGGTAAAGCGCAGAAGAAATGCCATCAATTTTTACAGCAGTCGATGCTGTAAGTAAACAAAAAGTACTGCGTATGATAAGACACGAAATCCATCAGTTTTAGAATTTATGTTCCAGGGGTAATTGGAACAATTTTCTTTTGAAAACATTTCTAACTTTGTTAAATCACACCTGTGCGCTTACCTACTCCTAAAGATCGTTCAATAGACTTGGATGGTAAGTATCCTTCTTTTAATATACATCCAAAGGTTTGGGAAATGTGGTTTTTATATTGTTACATTATGATCTCCAAAACGACTAAACAGATCAAGATGAAACGCGTACATTTAGAGGCTTTCATAACAAGACTTCACAACACTTAGATAAGCCAAGTTTTAAAAGTCCTATTTACCTATTTTTAGTGATATTTACCATGATTCAATTTTTGAGTCAGTTATTTCGCGCAACTGTGCCGAAATATTGGAAAACTCAAAAATAAAATCACGGTAAATATTCCGTTGTATATAAATTACTTATATTTTAATAACCATGATAGTTTCAAAAGCTACTTTTTTACTTAGTATTATCAGCTTTATAAATAGTAATTATTATCAAATAAGAAAAAAGGTGTTATTTATTTTCAACCGCTGACGGTCCCGGGTTTCAAAACCCAGATCGGGCCAAAGTTGTTATTGGATTTTTGTATAGAAAAATTCACAGTAACAGCCCGGAGTCAGGGAACTGTTTTTGAATTGAGCTATATGGCTTTAGATATAAATTTCTATACCTCCTCCTCTCCGACAAATTTACCGAAAGCGAAGTACGACATGTAATACGAAACCTAAAACGTAAGAAAGCCCCTGGATACGACTTTATCACGGCGAAAATCACACAGAGAGATTTATATAAAATGCTAGTGTAAATACTAGGTAGTTGTAATTTTTTATTTATATATATCGATATGCTTGCACTTTCGTTACCAAAAATGCACGCTTGTCTCTATGTTCGAGCCAGTACAGCTGGGCAGTGAAAGAGTTAACTATAGCAAAGCGGTGACCGCAGAAGTAGCCAACGCGCGTACAGCCTATAGTATGTACATTAGGAACATGTAGGTACTTAAAAAATTAAAATTCTTATAACTGTAAAATGCAGCCCTGACGTCCAGAATCACCCCCATAAGGCTCGAACACACATTTTGCGTCACCTTATACGTGAAGTTTCTAAGAAATGTTGGGGTGTTCATATTTTTCGTTTTCCTACATTATTTATTGATGTTTTTACAGCATAAGAAACCTCTTTGAAATTTTATGTGGGTACGAAATTTCCTTTCGGAGACATGTTTTTTATGAACCCCGAAATGTAGGTCAGAGCTTTTTACTGATTTCTTTTAACAAATAGTTCTTGCTAAAATGATTTCTTGCGTTCATTTTCGGTGTATATCTTTTGGGGAATTTCGTGAAAAATATCATAGACATGACGATAGAAGTTTGGTTTAGATTTTTGAGTACCTTCTAACTAGCGAATTTTTTTGGACCATCAAACATCAAATATCAATGTGCTTTTTTTCCTGTACACCTTACAGGACTCTTGGACACGTCACAAAAATTCAAATTACATAATATGTAAACCTAAGAAATGAAGTGATTACTTTGTTTTTTTTTCACTTCAATCTTTTTGAGAAAAGAAGAGCAAGGTTATCTACCACAGAAGTAAATCAAACTTTTCAATCTTTTCAACTTTTCGATCAATAATTTTAAGGTGCAGAAAGATCTCTTATATTAAATTTTAGTATTCTAATACCAGTCAAATTAAATTCAATGAAACCGAATTAAATCAAATTTTATACAACCAAATAAAAATCAATTAAACATAAAATCAAATTGAATCAAATAATAAATCAGATTAATAAAAGTAAATCGAATTTAGGTAGGTACATTAAATCAAACCAGAAATTACAAATAATACTTTTCGCACAATGTGCTGCCATATCGGCCAAGTAATCCTGCCAACTACAATTTACAGGACACGGTTGAGGTTATCCCACATTCTGCGCATCAGAGATGCCACCTTTTTCCGGAGGATGGAGCATTCGTTTTCAAGCATTGTGGTATGGATGACGAGAAGACTCGGCGTAGTGTCCCAAACGCTGCCCAACCTAGCTGGATGCTCCTCATATCATAGCGATAATCGAAACAATTTCGAGAAGGAGGCCACTCCTTCTCGAAATTGTTTCGATTATCGCTGTTTTGGTCAGTTCAGTGCTCAAGATAATGATTCTGTCAGAGAACACCTACCATTTTTAACATATTTCGAAAAAAGTAGGATTTTTTTGATCGAGTTTTTATGTGTGTGTGATTTCATCAATCAGGTAAATTACAATAACTCATCCCTCTCGATTTTCGACGATTAAAAGCAAAGAATCTAATGTTTTTTCCTTTTGCATAAATGTAGGTAGGTACATCGGAAGTTTCAGAACGCTATTGTTGAAATATGCCCTAAGCGCAATCAATAGTCAGATGGGAGGAGATCAGGAGAGTGCAACCATCTCCCTCCCTCCCGTTGCTACCTGATAGGAAAATGCACCTATCTCCCTCCCACAAGTTATAGCCTAATTGGAAACTTAGTTTCACTGTAATGTAAATTTTGATGCTCGTTAATTATGTAAGTTTGGTTGCCGAAGCTTTGGTTGATGTGCTTGTTTGTATTTTATTTAAAAAACAGCTCTATTCTTACTACACGTAGGATCGGAATACAATAAGAGGGTATTATTACACGTTATTTAAGAAGAATTTTCGCAAATTTATGAGACCTTCTGATCGAAGCGAAGTGATGCGAGACGTGACCCGAGAGCTGGTGAGTCTGGCGCAGCGCATCAGCATTGCCATACAGCGGGGCAATGCAGCCAGCGCCTTGGGCATGCTTCCGACTGGATTGATATGGATCAATTGAGCTACCTCTAGATTGTATGAAACAGTCTGGAGTTACCTGAACTATTTCAATTGTAGATGCTACTTCTAATATCTATTTTTTATTGTAGTTTGATTGATAATAGAAATATTACGCTAAAAATATTTATTAGTAACATTCCGCCTAAAACCTCTCAATAAATAAAAGATAATATTTTTATAGGGTAAGAAAACGCATAATACATATTTGTGATTTTTATATATAAGGTGAGGGTATGTACTTAATTTCCCACAAATTTTAATATGTAAACAAGAAACTTACTTCAGAACTACGACTCTACCTAATCAAATGCAAAATTTCACCCCGTTATGTTATCCCAAAAGTTTGTGCCGTTTTCGTCCCTACATCTTTACAAAAAAAAATTGCTTCTAGAATACTATTAAGATTTACATAGCAAGGTTTTCAAAAAGCTTCATAGGTAAAAAAACGCCATTGTTGAAAAGAGTAATCATTTTCATTATTCAACTGTAAATTTGGTAAATCTAGATGTTCTAGACAACGTACAGGTTCCAAGTCTCGAAATTATATCAGTTTTGGTTTTAAATTATATGACTTTTTGTTGGTGATTGAAATAAAACTGGTTCCAATCTTAGTTTTACCGAGAGAAAGTAGTTTTAAAATAGTTCTGTATTCAAGAAAATTGACTTCAAACGTAACTGGGGAGGTCAGTTAACAATGAATGTGACTGTACAAGGCGATAAAAATATTAAGATCAAAACATGAGCAAAACTCATACCTAATAACTATGAGTACCTACCTACCTAACCTATCGGTAGTTAAAACTTGGCAAAGTTACAGTATTCTTACGTTTCGAGCCCAATAAACCACTTTCCTTTTCAAATAGAAGCTACAGCTGTTATGGTACATCGAAATGCCTAACGCTACTTCAGTACTAAACACGTCAAAGACGCAATACGACAGATGCGGCAAAATACGCGTAATTCAATCAAACCAGTGCTAGCATTCCAAGTGCGTGCAATATTTCACATTCCCTTAACATACGTCACAAAATACGGCGACACATTCGACCGAAACGGTTACGAGTCTGCAGTAACCAATTTACAAATGAAAACACAGAATTAAAAGCACGTATCATCAATGTTTCAACCTTTTAAACCATTTACGGCGGCCATGACAGTTATTTTCCCGCGCTTAATGGCGGCGACAGGTGTCAGAACCAGCGAAACTCACATGATTTTTAAAATCAGAACGTGCAACTACAAAGGTTTATACTAAGGTCATTGTCTACTGAAGCGTACCTGCATAGAGGCTTCAAAATGTAGCATGCAGTCTCAATGCACGTCCCCGCCTCGAGAGAAGCGGCGACTACTGCTGCATGAAGGCTGCACCCCGCATTTTGCTGCACTATGCAGCGAAGCTTCAGTGGACAGTGACTCTTACACTACGACTCACCCCAGAGTGGTCATCGTCACGATGGTGTACCAAAAGGCGGCAGGAATGGACGTGAAGTTAGTGTCTTGTTCGTTCTTCTCAGCGTAGAACATCACTGTAGCGAAGATGATAATAGCCATCGCCAATGAGAAGACCAGAAACCCAAGCTCGCTAGCACAGGACTTCAGCGTGTACCCCAGGATTCTAAGCCCTTGGGAGTGCCTAGAGAACTTGAAGATTCGGAACACTCTGAACACTCTCAGGGTGACGAAGGCTCCTGATACATCATCGTTATCAGTGATGCCCAAGCCGATGTAGTATGGCAGAATGGCCACCACATCGATGATACTCATCACGGAACGCACAAACTTGCACCGGTCCGGGGCTGCGAACAGTCTCAGCAGGTACTCGGCCGTGAAGATCATCACACAGGCGGTGTCCAGGCAGAAGAACACGATCTTGTACCGCTCACCGCACGGCAGGGTCCCGGCCTTGCCGGGCCGGTGGCCGCAGGGCACTGTCTCCACTACATTGGCCATCACAGACACAGCAATGAAAAATCCAGTAACATAGTAAAACACTAACGCGGCGGTTGAAGTGTGGGGGTTCTCGAACGCCCTCCACATCTTTTGCCTCAAGTCCGTAAGCTGCGGCAGACTCTGGTCTCCCGCTTCACTGAGTTTATCGTCCATGAGCCTTTCGGCATTCTCACGTTTCCTATCCCTATAGTCCTCATAACAACAATCGCCGATCACATCCGGCAGTATCCCAAAGAATGCCAGCTCCTCATCATAGCCCGTGAGGCACTCGTGTTTGGGGTAGTGCAGCTTCCCCGTCCTGTAGTAGTTGAGGATGTGCCTGAAGATGTCGGGATCCCGGTCGAAGAAGTATTCTCGACTGTCCTCGTCGTAGAAGAACTCGCGTTCAGTGGACCCGAGGAGGGAGTCGGGGTATTTTTCTAGGGTGTTGCGCCATGTCTCGAAGCGTCGCCCGGAGACATTGATGAGGAGCTTCTCGTCCTCGGCACGGCGACGGTCCTTGGGTACAGGCGGCGGCGGCAGCGGGTGTGTGGCGATGGGCACCCACCCGATGGCGGCAGCCCTGGCGAAGGGGAGCCACGCGGCCACGGACGCCATCACGCGAGTGTGCACGCCACCGGCGGCGCGGCAACTAACCTCCCCCCGCGACTATTTCGGGCAGACCGCCCAGATGATGCCGGTGTTACCACTGGTTTCATGCCTATAGCCGATTTTTTTGTAATCATTGTTGTTGTTTATTTAGCGTTTGGTGTATGATTCTAGTAATGAAATATATTGTTTGCATTTGTGTAGACCGTTCTTATGATTATTTTTATCATTGTAAATTTATCAGTCAGGTTCCAGAGTTACTATCAAGAAAGACACCTAATTCCCCCACTTTGAGATGAGCGTCATTGCAGCAGTTTTATGCTAAAATATTTCTTTAATTATTATTAGGTGCCCACCTATCTAGCTTTATAGACTGACTTCAACTACAAAGATTGTCCACCATTTATAATTTCAAAGAAATCTTCAAACATTGTAGTAGGTTGTAAATTAATAAATGTCCTCTATCTCTTCTTTCTTTTCTCATAGGAAATACTATTTATCTTAAAGTCAGGTAATATTTTATTTTAACTTAAAAATTATACTTTCCTTTACATTACGATACCCAACACACCCAATTAATCAATACAAAAACTGCAAAAGAAAAATGCAATAGAAATTTCCCCATTTTCGCAATATTTTCACGGCATACAGCAACCCCATCCCGGGAGAACTCTCACTGCGCATGTCGACTCCGTGACGTCACTACCTAATAAATTGATTTTCATATGCCCATCCTACTCCACCCAATCGCTTTCCCATCTTCCTGTCACGCTCCCACCTAGGGCTCCAGTGACCTTTTGTAAATTTTTCACTGCTTTAAAAGATTTTCAAAGCCTTTTGTCTTGTAGAAAGGCCTGAATATAGCTTGGGGCAGCTGTTACTTTTTAAGGGCCTTTTGCCAAAGGCGTTCACTAAATAAATTGGAGGCACTATGTACCGCAGTTAGGCCTCGCTGAAGGCCTTCGTCGGTAGGCATCGATGCAATTCTAAATATAGGGTGTCCTCTCTGGATTTTCTTTGTCCTTGGCAATGATGTTCTAAATTCAGTTTCTTATCTTTTGATTTTCCGCAATTTGATTTCAGAATGTTTTTGTTTTTACTTTTATTTTAGAATAATTTTTGTGTTTATTTTAACCTTGTTGTACCCAACGAGCACGTTGTACCTAATTAACTGTAGGGAGAAACTACTACTGGCAATTAAGTTCATCTAACTGCATGCTGTAACTATAAATATATTAATAGTAAACCATATTTTCTTAATTTCGTTTTGTTGCAAAAAGATTCAGGCTTTATTCTCCTATTTTTTTATTTTCTTTCTATCTTCCTTACTTATTCAATTTACCTTATCCTATCGCTAGTAAATGTTTCATTCACCGAAGATCTAATTTTAAACGGAAACAAACCAATTAACGCTCCTAAATCCTCAACTTACTTTTTATCTAGTCCAAAGCTAAGCTAAGCTTAACCTAGACTACCGTGTGTTAAGTCTACTAAACACACGCCCCGGCCAAGCCTACATTTATGCCATGTGTCATCATGGTTGATTAAGATAACATTATGATAGGTAATGGTAACCTACATCGTTTTTCTCTCCATAGATAGCACCACTTTGTTCATTGTAACACACCGCCCTCTTTTGTGAAAACCAAGCAACACTGACACAATAAGCATTCGCCTAACGCGGTAATGTTGGGTGCCCATTGGTTTGCTTTTGTGTTATAGGTAGGTATCTAGTTATTTAGTTCCACGTTTGACCGATAGATGGCGTTAGTGATCAGTAAATTGAATCCGAGTGACTCACAAATGGATCGAACACCAATTTCATTGTTGTATCTAAGAAATCTATGTAAAGGATGACTGAAGCCCGAATTATGAAAGCCTTCTCAGTCATTTTATTGTACTTGAGTAAAGTTTATGCTACTGAAATGCATTAATCAAGCATCTTGTCTACAAGGCTGTCTAAGCAGACATCGTCGGGGGGCGTCAATGGAGGCGGTTAGCACAGGACCGTGGTGGATGGCACCAACTTCGGGAGGCCTATACCCAGCAGTGGGTAAAATCCGGCTGCGGATGATGATGATGAATCAATCATAGCTCGATGACTGAGCAAGTTATAAATAAATAAGAAAGTTTGTGTAAATGTTTGTTACCACGTATCTCCGTAACTACTTGACCTGTTTCGATGAAATTTGTTTAGTAGATAGTTTAGGTTTTAGAATAACACATTGGCTAATCTTATTTTCAAAAATTAACCTCTGAGGGGGATAAACGTTTGTGAAACGTAAAATATTAGTAATTAAATATTAGTAATTAAAAACATATGTTGTTTTTAATTACTAATATTTTCATGCTAATTGTAATATAATTCATAAAAAGATCATCGTTTAATATACAGATTATATCGCTTGCTTTTTATTAAAAAATTGGAAGTATTTTTTAATAAAAAGCAAGCGAAATAATCATAATGAGTTTCTGTAAATAATAGAAAAGAAACCAGGGTTATTGGTAACTCACTGACACTGCGTGATGCGTGAGCTGTAGGTTCTCTCCATCATCATAAGTTATATGCAATAAATGTACCTACTGTATGAATGCTAATATATATATAGATATAGAATAAAAATACTGAATGTACTGAACACTGAAATCTGTTTCCGAGCGGTTGGTTCAGCCTGTGACTTAGCTTTGTCTGTCAGCTGATAAGCAACAATAAAAATCCAGTTAATCTTTGTAAAATTTACATTTAATCTTACAATAATCACAATCTATTTACACCAGAAAGCGCACTATATTATCTTACATACACAAAAATACATCTTTAAATGTAGCAGGCTTTTGAAAATAATTTGTAAACCAAAAGATATAATTCAGTCGAAATTTATTAATCGAATTTATTGTGCGCCGTTTTATCAAAAACTGCTGTCTAATTATTGCTCGAGACTATATCAAATTTAAATTAATAAATATTTAAATGAAATTGCACAAATTCTTTGGTGATATACATATATAAGTTAAAACATAAAACTACTACTGACCACAATACTTACGTAAAAAAAAAACTGTACCTATACTAAATAATCTGTCTTCTTATAAAATATTGCGTGGTTTCATTAACAAAGTATATTTGTATAAATATCTACGTTACACACGTTTATGTTTTTATTTCGCTTTGAAACGTATTCAAGTTTTATCAATATAAACTTTTTAGTTACAGAAATAAATAGAGCAAATATAAATTTATTCTTACATTTTTGCTTTTTCCATTAAATTATTCTTATTTCATTAGGACGCCATGGTGGCGCTACCGGTTGCGCCATGTCCTGAGCTACAAAACGAGAAAAAAAAACAAAAAAAAACCACCACCGGTGACGTGGGTGAGACGCCAATTACCTCTAAACAGAGGTATTAATGGTTGCGCCACCAGTGGATGATTTGGTTGCCGGCAACAGATTTGGTTAACCAAGCTGATACAAGGTGTACTGTCCATACTACTGTACACAATTTGTTGGTGCGACCGGTGGCGCAACCATGGTATCCTAATGAGATAGGGTCCATAATTAAAAAAAATCTGACATTCCAAGTTTTTTGTGCCGCACATATCAGTATGTATATTTTTTCTAGTAAATAAATATACAAGAATGGTAAGCATGTAGGTAGCACCACGAAATGGTGGAAATTTGTATTAAGAATAAATACTCGTAAGTAAGAGGTTAAACTTGCCTAATCAAGAAAGAATATTCTTACTTGAGTTAACTTTATTAGCTACTTTGCACAAATCAGACTAGAAGTTTTCTTAAGCGGTACCTACTTAAATTACTTAAATATAAGTAATATCACTCTTGAATTTCATGATATAAGGCTAAAGTTCAAAATAACAACGGAATGTAAACTCTTGACTAGTGGTAGTAGGTATATTTTTACAAAATGCTTATACTAAAGTCATGCTTTGTGAAACTTTAAACAACATAAATGTTTTCAATTACTAATATTTTCATGCTAATTGTAATGTAATTTAAAAAAAAAAGAAAGATTATTGTTTATTATGCTATTTTTCGATTATATCGATTATTTCGCTAATCATGCCAAAACATTTTCTATTAAAAAAACTTCAATGAATATCTGGAAATAAATGAAAAGAAATATTAGCTACAGTTACTACAACAAATTCTATACAAAACCTATACAGGGTTATTAGTAATTTACCACGCTGCGCTGCATGAACTGCAGGCTCTGCTCATCACCATGAATACACCCAGGGTGGGGCGCGGGTTCGAGTCCCGCCGAAACCGACAATTTTTGGGAACTTATTTCATTTCTTACAGGACTCTTGGGCACGACACAAATATTCAAATTACATACATAAGTAAAACTACAAAATAAAGTGATCGATCACATAGATTTTTTGTTCACTTCAATCTTTTTAAGGTAAAGTAAAGAAGCGAACAAGAAACCTTTACCTTGTTTGAATGTATGTTTCTGAGTTGGAGCAAAAGTAGTCCCAAGTTTTTTTATCCTTTAGATAATCGGATATTTTGTAATAGGACTTTTAAATTTTAACAAGACATGTTTGACAATTTGTTTCAATTTATTCATTGGTACTTTTTGCAACTCACTTGGAGTTTTTACCCGACTACCAACAGGGGAGGGTTATGAGGTTAGCACCCTATGTTTGTATGTTTATATGTATGTGGCCGATTTCTTTGTTCCCACGTAGCGCTGAAACTACTGGTTCGATTTCAACAAATTATGTATCGATTGATTCGTCTCAATACCCCGATGGTTATAGGCTATAGGATTTAGGGCTCCGACCCCGAATAAGCCAACAAAACGCGTATTAAAGTTTAGGTAGCCGCAGGCTGCAGGCCCCATAGAGAAAAATTACAATACCTACGACCTATTTTCATTTTCAACTCTATGCCTATCAAATATGACCGATACGTCATTCTATTTTGTCAATGTAAATGTTTCAAACTTTTATAACTTTCACGTAGTCGGGTTTTAGTTTTTAACTTTATCTTGTGTTGTAGAAGCGTTATAGCCACTGTTCATTCAGAGCAGAGCCGTTTTTAAGTTAGTGTTCAAATAAATAATATAGCCTCTGTAAAGAACGATTTTTGACCTACTAACTACCAAGTATAAGAATGAAGACCTGGCGTCTTCACAAACATGTTTGTGATGATGAGCAGAACCTGCAGTTCACGTAGTGTCAGTGAATTACCAATAACCCTATATTGGTACGTATTAAAAAAAGTTAATATAATCTAAGCCCCATTTTATATATTTTAATTATATTCCTTATATTCTGAGACTAGAAACGTGAGCAATCAAGCATCGTTACGTCATTTTCACTCCTAAAATCATTCACTAATTCCGCTTTTAAGTTCTAGTATATCAGTATACACTATCACTTGTAAGTACCTTCCTATTGTCGCAATTTTACACCAAGTAACAACTAGCGACTAACTCGAAAACAGTTTTTACACTAAACTTTTTATTTACAGTTTGATCATAATAATGCTGAATCATAAGCAACTGCAAAACTATGTTCTTATTTTAAATTAAACTAAAATCATACTAAATAATAAACAAATACCCGACTAAAGACGATTATTGAAGTTAATTGAAATAATATATAAAAGGTGAATTGGTATTTTTAATTAAGATTGTAATAAAAAAATATAAGTTTCTAACTAAAATTTAGTATGTAACTAAAGTGTTATTAAATAGCGCATATTACTAAAGTCAGGTATTTGTTTAAAAACGGTAAAATGACTAAAATTCACTTGACTAGCAACGTCTGAACAGAGATCATTACAGTTACTAATAAATAATATATATTTATATTAATTTATGCTATCATATCAGAAGCCATTAATAAATAAATCCTGCATTCTTCATTTACTTAGCAATTTTCGTTCCAAACAAGGTTTCTCTTGTCCCAAATCTAAACTTAGCTCAAACTACCCCAATCTAAAGTACTGATAAAATGATAAATTCTCTGATATGATAACATAAAATGACAAAGTATCAACCAACATTGTCCTTAAATTTAATGTTTGTAATAATATTAAAAATGTACACATTGGTGGCTAGCGGGTTCGAACCTTTGACATCTTACTACCTACTTAGTTTGAATAGGAAAGACTATAAAACAGTCAAGATTTAAAAGTAGGAACTGAGACAGAAAACATTTTAAATTTGTTTAAGACGTTGTTTGGCTGTTTTCACAAAAGGCTCAAATTCATCTTTTGGAATGTGTTTAGGTAAATTTAGATTCACTGTCATGCTAATGGGCTTGAATTGAAAAACTTTAAGAATACTTCAACTTCGTGATATTTTGGAGTAGGATTTGTGAATCAGGAAATATTTCATCAAATATTGCAGAGACATTTCTACCAACAAACTGTTATTACCTACATATTTCTGATAGCCATTGTCGCTCAGTGGGTAAAAATCAGCCTAACCTTTACAACAGGTTTTCAATAATGCAGAGCAGATTTTTCACATTACCTACCTTCGTATCAGATAGTTTGATTAAAGCGTCCTGATGTGAATATCTCGTATCTTGATCATTGGTTCTTCGTGTGTCTTATTATCTCAAAATAGTATAACATGATATTTGACACAATACAATTCTACAAAATAGGTTATCTTTTCTACACTCCGCATTATAGAAACCTTAGTTTAAATAAGATCAAAAACCACCGTATCATCCCTAACGTACCAATTAAGCGAAGGTTCTCTCACCCAAGCCACCGCCACAGTTCACGTCACAATCAGCTGCTGATTTTGAAAACGACGTCACAAAAGAAGATCATCAGTATCGTCATCAGACTCCGCAGAGTCTAGACCAGGGACGTGGTCTAGATCATGTATATCCAGGTGTTGTTCTAACTCTGTTGGTGCGTCGTCATCTTTCCACTTGTCCATGGACCGCCGGCGGGCGTTCATGAAGAAGTTGCCGACGGTTGTTGGTTCTAAGCCGAGCTGACGTGCGATTGTGACTTGCATCTCTTTTGATGGTCGTTTCGTTTCCTGGAAAATGGAGAGCTTTGATGACTATTAGATTTGTTTTGAGACTCACGGGGCGGTTGGTTGAACGCTGATTGGTTGACAAATTTTTGACGAGCGCTTGGGAACGGAAAAATGTATTATCAGGGATTAATTTAATAAGACCCTGAATCGACCTGTTGACCGTCAAGTCATAGACATGATGGCCAAGCCCGTCAAGTCATTGACCATCAAGTCAATGACTTGACGGACAACAGGTCGATTCAGTCATATGTATTAGTGATTAATGACATACATATTATTTTTGCCAGTTATTAGTTTATTGTTTTTTATTCATAATAAAATGCAACCAATGAGCGTTGATTATAGTATATCTTTGAATACACAAGAATCAACCAACGGGTCAATTTTAATTTCAATTAATTCTGATTTTCATATTAATGAAAATGATTCTTTTCATGAACATTAAAAAAAGTATATCAATCAAATAAAAGATAGGTTCTAAATGTATTGGCAATATAAAATACATATAGCTTTTTGTGTAGCATGTTTTGAAAACAAAGCTGCAGAGAACAGACCAAAATGGCAACTTCTCTTATTGTCCGAGTACACCAAAACAGCTCTCTCTCTCGCTCTCTATCGTCTATTGCGCTAGAGTTCGATCATGTTCCATCCTAATCCACTATTTTCCGGCTATCAACGATCTCTAAGTGTCTATATCCTATGCTTTGAGATCGTCAACAGCCGGAAAGGTGCTACACGTCATCGTATGATGGCACTCACCTTAAAAATAGCCTGTAGAGTACGCCGCTGGAGGTCTGTGAAAACCAAACGCGGCTTCTTCGGACAAGGGAGGGACTCCGTACATTCCTCCTTGCGCTTGCAGCCTGTAAATGTGTCAAAAGCTACTCTCTGTGTTTAACGGTTCAAAATATGGTGGTTACAAAACATTGTTACAAAGCCTATTCTTAAGTAAAGAGCAAATTTTCATCCAAAGGAAATTGCACATTTGAAATTGCAAGAATTATTCTGAATCCTAAAAAAATTATGTTTTATAGATAAATGTCTGTCTTCAAGTCAATAGGTACTACAAAATGGATCACTCTGAAACTTCGTATTGTAGTAGTTGCACCTAAATCAAAATAAATTATAGGCTACTTATCCAGAACACATCATCGTCATCATCATCCACAACCTGACTTCACCCACTGCTGGGTATAGGCCTCCAAACTCTTGTGCCTACACGGTCCTGTCCAGAACACAATCTTAGGGAAATTAAATTTAAAGAGGAGAATGAATAAACTTGTTGTGTAGCAAACTCACAAAGTGGGATCAGGTGATTATTGGATTGAATAAAATACTTACTGCCTCTCTGTGGAATCTGGGCCGCTGTAACAAAAGAAACAAAATCATATAACAACTGAATAACGCAAAATAACAAGTCCATCACATAGTTTAACAATATCTATTAATGCTTCCATCTAGGACAACAACCATGCTTCTAAACATTTATAAAGTAAAAAGAACACGCAGTAAATTTCCTAAATTCTTACGGCATGTAGGAAATAAATGGCTAAATGAAAATATCTATAAACATCGATAATGATAATCATTTGACGCCCAACATGGGGCTCCTCTAAATTGTAAAAATATCATTTAGCTAAAACATTTTATGGCTAAATCAGACAAATTAGAACAATTTAATATTAATGATACCATTTCTTAAAATGTAACGTTTACTGATAAATATTTTTAATTCCTTCGCAATAATGATGTTGCACGTAATATGACTAGTGGAGATTTTGAATTGAGAGACAGTAAATACTTGTTCCAATTTCTCCGATACATCTAAAACATCAAAAATATAATGTAAAATGCATACCTGGCGACAATGTAAACAACAATAAAGGGTTCTGAGATCACGCAGGCACCTATGAAATCATATAAAACAAAACTATGGCAGCCCTTGCATTGGGGGAAAACAAAAAGGAAAGGACGGGGCAGCAATAGCAGTCTAACATTCATCTTGGCTTCTTGAAGCTAACAAAATACACATACCTACAACTATGAAAATAATCTTTAAAACATTTCTCTAAGACAATGACCTTTTGAAGACAGTATCGTTGCCACGAAAATTTCGACAAAAGCGAGAACTAAATATATATAAAGCTTTGGTAAAGATACTGCCTATCAAAATAAAACGACATCTAATGAGCAATTCTCTATACAATTTACACATTTACTTCTGTATAGACATAAAATATATAAATAAAAATATCAATACGACATTCATCTTGGCCTGAATAAAGAGGCTTGTCTCAAAGCATCCTGTATAAATAAAATTTGTACTTATATATCTTGTTATGGTTATTGTAAATTATAATAAACAATATATAATTATATATTACCTTTGGGACAAGTCTATTTACATAAGTTTTGTATACCTACAAGAAACCAAGTCCACTGCTATTCAGCCACGGATAAAGGAAGGTGTCATAGGAATTATGGGGTCAAAATGATAGAAAAATTTCAAATAATACCCAATAAATAGAAAAACAACCAACATACTTCAATATAGGTGAAATAATCGATGAAACAGATCAAATAGACGAATGACTTCATTATATATTTTATACATTACTTGTAAAACGGCGGGACTACATTGCAACTAGCAACACCAGTATTGGATTTCCTTTTAAATGAATCTAGTATTATTTGACCTTCAGTTATTCTAACCCAAACTACAAGAGGCTTAGTGCCCAAGATGCCGCAATACTGAACTATTAAATGTTTTCATTTTCACGATATTATGAAGTAATTAAACAATCTGATAGGGCTAATTTTACCTTGTTCACATAGACACCTACTTCTGAACCCCCAAATAACAAACTAAAACCAAAAACAGGGATGGAAAAGGATCAGGACCGAAAAAGGGAGGACTCACAAGCAAGAAATGTCCCCGGCGGGCTCATAGGGCGCGTCCCAGGTGGGTAGAGGGCAATACACAGGCAGCTGGTATTCCCTTGGCTGGTAGGGGGCCATGTTGTTTACATTGTCGCCTTTGGACGGTGGCTGGGGCGTATCTGCAAAGTTACATGTTGGTGAACGCTGTAGTTGAACTAAATTTACCTACGCTTAAATAAGCTTAAAGATTGTCAGGCGTATCTGCAAAGTTACATGTTGGTGAATGCTGTAGTTGAACTAAAACCTACGCTTAAATAAGCTCAAAGATTGTCAACTCTATTTACGCTCACATACGTTGGATAATAGATAGTCATTTGTAAGAATATTCTTATGTATGTTCAGCTAATAGACATCATCATACTCATGACCAGTGTAACTTGAACGGTTTATAATAAAGCGTACTCAAGTTCTACAATCGTTATTAATATGTTTCCCAGGGACAAATAATTCTTTGGATCATTCTTAGATCGCCTCTAAGTCATCAAGATCAGCTTGCACTGTAAGTCTACACGTTAGTTCAATAGTCGACTATAAACTATTCTAAGCTTATTCGGTTCTTAGCTCTAATTCACATTAGAATATTTTGAGGTTTGTGTGAGCTTATTTATTAAAAGCTGGTTTCTTCCGTCATTTTCTAAAATATTTATTTGATCCAATTATTTCGCACAGACCTCTTCCATTGTATCGTTATTGTTTTCACTCAACTTACATGAATTCAATTTTTGTTAAACCTTACACCTATCCTGTCACTTGTACCATCTATATCTACTATAGATAACGTAAGTTATCAACAACCTACTACCTACCTTGTTTTTACGTAGTAGAGATAACAATTCGTTTTCACTAAGAGCTTATGCGATAACGAATAAAGCGCCTGCTTTACAACCTGCACTGACATTTCATAAAAGAATATAAATACATATTAAGATGAAATTCATTCGATTCTTTATGGATTCAAGTAAACGCAGTCGATTATTTGCCTTCTTTATTCGATTTTATCGATTGCTTTGCGTGCTGTTGAACTATCCTATTCCTTTTTATACAAAGCCAGCGTTTATTTCTTCCTTTTATTATGAGTTTTGTGTCTGTACTGTTAATTTGTCTTAAACGTTATACTCGTAGTTAGTAGAGCTAAAATCCAATCAGCTTGCTGGATCCCTCACTTCAAGGACAAGATCTTCCTTTCCTCCTTCCTTCCACATAACCGCAAGTCTAGGTCCTTTCGTATTACTAATTTCACAGGTCATAAATTGAAGATGGGTAAAATCCAGTTCCAATTTATATTTATATATATCATTTTTTGTTTAGGTAACACTTACATTACCTATTTAAGTACCTATATAACGCTACTATCAGCAAACTATTTCAGTTACTTAAAGCCTCAAAATTATTTTTAGTTAAACCTAAATCTTATCACATAGTGGAACGTAATATTATGAACCGCCAAATCTTTATAATAATCCTCGACGCTAGTGATGGCTGATGGGGAAAAGTAAAAAGCCCAAGAAACCCCTCGGCACAACTGGAGCGGGTGGGAGGGAGCGGGGCGTCGATCGATAAGGGGCAGGGGGCGGGGGGGTACTGTGACGTCACTTGGTTGCGGTCTACAGCGTGGTGTTGTGTAGTTTGTATTATGGTAATAAGCGATGATGAAATTACAATTTAGGAATAAGCGAGGAATTCAAATTCACTTTGGTTGAGTATGAATTCACATTTCTAAGGGCTAATCAGCAATTTTAAAATAAGCCTGTGATGTTGAAATAAATAAATACATAATGCTGGACAATTCACACAGCATTACCTAGCCCCAAGCTAAGCAGAGCTTGTGTTATGGGTACTAGATAACTGATATACATAAGAGAATACATTACATATTTTAGTATCCATAGAAAGCGACCAGAACACCCAGAACAAATACCTGCAGACAAATATTTGTCCCTAGACGGGAATCGAACCCGCAACCTCCTGCGTCGCAGGCGGACCTTCACCCACCCCGCGCCACAGAGGTCGTGAAAACTAACTAGGTAATAAAATCAACGTTTAAAAAATACAAATTTTAATTTACGATTTTAAAACTTAAGCTTTTTTGATACGTAACATAACATTGGTTACTGAAAATAACAATTATTTGATCATATTAAATATTTCAAAACGTATAAATATATCCTACAGTTTTTATTGTCAGTCACAGCGATATGGGATTAGCAGCTAATGTTAAAATATATTTAATGTTAAAAAATAGTAATATTTAAAGTTTCGTTTTTCCCAATAAAGCAAACATTCGATCATAAAATAGAACAATATCGATCGTAAATCGATTAAATGCAGCCGTCGTGTCTCACGCTCCACCATCCCCTATATTTAACTAGTGATGTCCTATAATGTATTATTATTGCTATAATATACAGGGTTATTGGTAAGTTTGTAACACTACGTGAACTGCAGGTTCTGTCCATCACCACGAACACGTTCGTGAAGACGGGACGGGAGGTCTTAATTCTTAAACTTGGTACTGGTAATAGGTACCTCTCTGGATTCAATAATCGTTCGTTGGAGAGGTTTTATTAGAAACTCAACTTAAAAACGGCTCTGCCCTTACTTAACAGTGGGTATGGGAGTGAAAAATAGGTCTTTAGTAACTCGTTGGGTTCCAGACAAAGGTGTTTTTCTATTTTTGTATTTTGTATCAAAGGTAATTTATATTTTTTAAGGAATGACGAATGACGTCTTCACGAACGTGTTTTTAATGATGGGCAGAACCTGCAGTTCAAGTAGTGTTACTAATTTACCAATAACCCTGTATATGATATAAAAAAAGTAAAGTATAAGTTTTATTCTGTAATTATTTGACCAATTTTTTTATCATATGCTTTCGCATGTGCTTTGAACAAAGTAACTAGTAGGTACTTTGTTATAAGCACGCCCTTTTGTTGATGTTGACGCTATGTGGTTGGCAGGCAGAAAATGCCATCGGCGTTATGCCCATCATTTGTGTACTTTTTTTTAATTATGTGCAATAAATTAGTATTTAAAAATAAAAATTTATAAAAGTGAATCATTAATGAAAACTGTGTTGGTTGGTATATTCCGGCCTCGTCCTACTTATCAGTAATATTTTTCTAGAAGAAAACTCCAAATATGCTCGATTTGGAGTTTTCTACTAGAAAAATCACAATCGTGAAACGCCGTGCCTTTAAGTGGTACCTGGTACGTCTCGTATGAAATGTGTTTATTTTGTAAGCCTAAAGAAATTAAGTTAATGATTTCCGATTTCTGAAATAAAAATCTTCTGGATTTTTCTATTCATATCGTAGGTTCTACAAGAACCTAATACGGTGCATCTTAAAAAAACTGATGATATATTTATTAGACACACAAACAACAAACATGGTACCTAGTTCTTATTATTTACTAGCTGTTACCCGCTGTTACCCGTTAGCTCAGCTAATCTACCTAAATTTTTTCCCTTTTAACCCACCCGTGTACTCATCAACCAAACAAAACTAAAAGTATTTAAATCGGCCCAGCCGTTCTCGAGTCTTAGCGAGACAAACGAACAGCAATTGATTTTTGAAATTTGTTTCTTATTTTATTTTGATGAAGTTCTTTATTAACAAAGAAAATTACAATCAAATAATAGAATTAAATTAAAACTAGTATTTACAATTGAAACAATTGATCTAACTGCAGACTGTTGCAAACAATCTACAAGTAGCTCAACTGATCCATATCAAAACCAGTCGGAAGCGTGCCCAAGACGCTAGCTGCATTGCATTGTTGATTGAAGGAAAAGAAGCACTTTGAGTTGACGAACTGAACGGTGACGTCAAAAAAAGGGCAACGTTTTATGACCCGAAACTGATTGCAGTTTCGGGTCATAAAACTTTTTTTTTTAAATAATTCAAAAATTAAGATTAAAAATTCAAATACAATTATAATTTAATACTAAAAATTCATTTAAGTCATAAAATTTCATTCCTCTGAAAGTAGTATGTAAAGGTAGACGTCATCACGTACCACCTTTACCTCTGAAAGTAGCTAAGAAATTACCTAGGTATTTGGTTCTTGTCAAGGTAGACGTCATCACATACCACCTTTACCTCTGAAAGTAGCTAAGAAATGAGCTTTTTGTTTCTTGTCAAGGTAGACGTCATCACGTACCACCTTTACCTCTGAAAGTAGCTAAGAAATGAGCTTTTTGTTTCTTGTCAAGGTAGACGTCATCACGTACCACCTTTACCTCTGAAAGTAGCTAAGAAATGAGCTTTTTGTTTCTTGTCAAGGTAGACGTCATCACGTACCACCTTTACCTCTGAAAGTAGCTAAGAAATGAGCTTTTTGTTTCTTGTCAAGGTAGACGTCATCACGTACCACCTTTACCTCTGAAAGTAGCTAAGAAATGAGCTTTTTGTTTCTTGTCAAGGTAGACGTCATCACGTACCACCTTTACCTCTGAAAGTAGCTAAGAAATGAGCTTTTTGTTTCTTGTCAAGGTAGACGTCATCACGTACCACCTTTACCTCTGAAAGTAGCTAAGAAATGAGCTTTTTGTTTCTTGTCAAGGTAGACGTCATCACGTACCACCTTTACCTCTGAAAGTAGCTAAGAAATGAGCTTTTTGTTTCTTGTCAAGGTAGACGTCATCACGTACCACCTTTACCTCTGAAAGTAGCTAAGAAATGAGCTTTTTGTTTCTTGTCAAGGTAGACGTCATCACGTACCACCTTTACCTCTGAAAGTAGCTATGACATGACCTTTTTGGTTTTTGTCAAGGTAGACGTCATCACGTACCACCTTTACCTCTGAAAGTAGCTAAGAAATGAGCTTTTTGTTTCTTGTCAAGGTAGACATCATCACGTACCACCTTTACCTCTGAAAGTAGCTATGAAATGACCTTTTCGGTTTTTGTCAAGGTAGAGTACATTATTATTTCGATAGAGCTGACGTTTGGTGATCAAAAAAATTCAAGATTTAATGAAAATACAATAATACTATGTTTGTCTACTGTAGTAAGTACACAAAGGGTCTCTAACAGGTAAAATCAACAATAAGTAAATAATTCAAAAAAAAGTTTAAAAAATGTAAAAAAAAAACTTTATGAGGATGTCATAATTACTAATTACAGGGATAGGTACTTACAGCAATTAACAATAATCTAGACTTCGATGCTTAAGCAAACTAGTGACGTACCTGCATCGATTGCGCTGTAACCCGTTGTATCGATTCTTTACAATCGATACCTACAGCTGACTGATAACACCCGCATAACTTTCCCGTCTGTCCTTATCTATGACTCAACTACCGTAAATAAAATGTAATATTTAAATCGTGGTGAATGGCACAAACTTTGGGATACCCGTACCCGTGGGCGAAATCCTACTGTGAATTTATATCATACATGTCATTGTATTGAGTACAATAGAATAACTTCAGAACTCCAGAAATTTCTATACAATACAGTAGTAATGTTTATATTTAAATAAATTCCACAAATTTGTTCATACATTTACGTACATTTTAATCTACGAGAACTCTGGAGCATTGTTTCCTATAACGCGTTGCTAGTGTTGTGACGCTGGCTATCGATTCCGCGCCGTGACGCCCCGCCCCGCGCCGCATCGACCGCGCGCTGACCGAGTGGCGCGCCGCATCGATTCGCGGCAATCGATGCCCGCACGTGCTTTAAGAGGATTTGCATTGTTTTGTTAGGTTGCGGGTTCATTCCCCGCTGTGTACAAATACATATTTGTATTAGGTCTGCAAGTATATTTCGGGTCTGAGTGTGATCTTTTTAAACGATATAAAAAAAAGAGGAGGTTCTTGATGCGGCTGTGTTTTTTTCAACTACTGTAATTATTATACTGCGTAATTAATTTGTTTAAAAAAATAACATTGTAGAGCATTTATTTAAATTTTAAGCTTAGTAGTTAAGTTTAGCACCTTATTGTTCATAGTTTTACAGTATTGTAATCTACTAGATCTCTGAAACATGTACTAGGTCTCGTAACGTGTGGCTAGTGTTGTGTTGTGACGCTCCGTATCGATTCCGCGCGCTGACCGAGTGGCGCGCCCCGCATCGATTCGAGGCAATCGATGCACGCATTTCACAAAGATTCGATATGGGTGGGCATAAAGCATGCATACAGCATCAGATTAAAAGGCGATGTCAAATGTAGTTTGCTTTGATAAACTATTGTAAGTAAAGGGTTATCAGTTTGATTGGTAATCATCAGCTAACAATAATCTTGACCCACAAGGTAATAATCAGAAAAAAGGTTAGCAACCCACAGTTTTTTTTTCGAAACTTCCAAAATAAATAAATGCCTTTACATTTTTATAGGATGTACAGAAAATTTATACAGAATAGTATACCAGCAATAAAATTCACTCATATTCAAAACTAGGGTCCGATTGGCACCCTTCTGTAACCAACCCCAATAAGTTGCACCTAACGAGACGCTCCCCCGAACTAGTGACGTATCTACATCGACCGCTCCGTGACGCGGCGCTTCGATTCTCGACAATCGATGCACGCAGCTGACGTCGTGTTGGTAAACCATATTGATTCGACCTGTGCTTTTCTCAGCTTTCGTTTTGAGAGGTATGTAAGGCTTATCATCATTTTCATCCGAGCATTTCTCATCGTTGGGAATGTATAGATAGATAGATAGTTCTTTTCACTTATGCCATCCCCTTTAGTTTGAGCTTCCTATACCTTAATCATCACTATTATTTATTTTCAGGCTGCACTGTCTTACAGGGCAAAGGCCTCTCTAGGCCATCTCGGGACGGGAAAAGATTTTTTTCTTCCCGAGCTTTTCCCTTCCCGAGATGTCATGGGCTAGTCTGGAAAGGGCACATCTAATAATAGTAACTACAAAAACTTAAATGGTCCTTACTAATTTATTAAAAATCTATTTGGTACCAAAAACTCATGAACCATCATTTGACCATGAAAGCGACAACTTGTTCGATTACTATGTCATCATCGAATTTTAAAACAGGTGAAATTCTTATCGATTACACAAAATCGATATCGCCAGCTGGTTGTGGACGTCACTATATTTTTTAGGGGGCTTATGAGGAGGGTCCCGTTTTTTTCTGTCTATTGTTTGTGATAGCGAAAATTTTATGAGTTTCTTTTGTCAGCCAACGAAGCGAGGACATAGCAAATGGTATAAATTTGAATGGTAAAAAAATCTTAAGTTTCAGGCGTTTTGGTTAGTAAGAATTCAGATTAATACTTATTTTTAGTGATTCTACTTTATGAGATAATAATAAACATTACAAATACTCTGGTCGGTGCAATGATGCTATTTCCTCCAGTTTTCTCTTTCCAATGCGGTCTCTTTTACTTTTTTAAACGGCATGACGGCATTTCTCTCGTTTATTTGACTCATATAGTTAATTCTTGTTCTTCCCTGTCCTTGTCTTCCTTTTACTTTTCCTTCTGTGATGTTTCCTAGGAAGCTGTCATGTCGTATAAGATGTCCTATCATTCTCCCTCTCCTGTTTTGAATGGTGTGTTTAGGAGACTTATAAGATTAATATGCTTATAAGATATATAATAAAATTCTTAATATTATTATTATTTATGCACAAACATTATTTAAGCACGTATGGTACAACGAAAACAACGACGTTTACAGCGGTTAAGGTTGTTTTTAGCTAGTTCTTGACGTATTTTGATTTTTCGGTCTAAAAAGAACTTACGACGAATAATTATCCAGTTTTATATCTGTAGCAAAACTGGGAAGGGGTGAAACCACAGACAAAATAGATGAATGTGAGAAACCAGGTCATGCAAATATGTTTGTGTGCTCCAAGGTATTTCAGGCCAAATAATCTAAAAAGAACATGGCTGGACGCTGCTTAAACAAGAAATAAACTCTTTGTACCCTTTTGTGAACAAGAGACTTCTACAGAAATCTGTTTTTGCCCACTTTTATAGAGATGATTCTGCTCCTTAGAGGTTTTACCCAGCATTTACCTAAGATTGTAGTAAAACGTTTTCTATTTGAAGGAAACACATAAATATCTAACAAAATTCTTTGTTTTCACAAAGGTTACTCCTGAAAATAAACATCCATCGATCACACTTAATCCTAATAATGACATGCCTTTGTACTTTCATCGTAAGTTTTCATGAAGGGATCAAATACAATTGACATTATGAACTTGTGGATAGTACCAGTAGGTACTGTTTATACCTAAATAGGTACCTAGGTAAAAAATAACCTCTCAGATGAAGAAGGTACAAAAGCACACCTTATGATAGAGCTTACAACATAGTCCTCTAAACATCTACATGGAAGCAACATGCGACGTACCTGCTAACCGAAGCGCAGACATTCTCTGAAACTCTGGCTCCTGCAACCATTTCCACATCCTCCGGAACGTCTCTCGACCAGACTTTAGCTTCGACCAGGGTTTTGGATTCCTTAAGAGGTCGCTCAGCGTCCCTTGTGACCGGCAAAGCACCCTCTGCGCGAAGATCGCTTGAGGGATCGAGTATCTCTTCAACTCCCCGCTTATTCTCTGCGCGAGCTCTTTTGTGTTTATTTCTTCCGTATCGTTCTGTAATGTCTGCTGCTGCTGCTGTGCTGCTTGCTGTTCTTCTCTGGCCATCAACGCCGCGTTGAGGTCCAAGCCTGGGCTGGGCAGCGGCGGCGTCGGCGATCGTCTCTCGAACGAAGATGGTGAGACGCTACGTCTGCTGTACGCGGACTGAGGTGACAGCGGTTCATTGTACGCAGCTGGTGATAACGCCGCGTAGGTCTGCTGATCCTGGATGGAGAACGTCCCTCCACCATAGTGGAATTTATCAGAAACAGTGCTGATCGGTGGTAGCGCAGTAGGATTTTGCATAGGTGTGAGAGTCGCATATGTAGAAGGGTCAAGCCCTGGCGGAGTGAGGCGGCCATTCACAACATGCAGGGGATGGTAGGCAGCTTCTGCATCTGGTAAGAGGTCAGGGGAGAGCCGCGAGGGGGCGATATGCCCCGGGGTTACGATGACTGTGAGCGGCACGTGGGCCCGGTCGCGGAGTCGTACGTCGTCCATGGCGCGCGGCCGCCGGCAACCAGGTCGCGCGGGCGACTGCACAACGCCTGCGCGAAGCACCCCGCCGCCGCCCCGCGCCTCCTGCGAACACCCTGTAGCTTTCACAACTAGAAAGACTTAACCCAACCCTCCCCAACGTAAATTAAAGCGTAAACCCTTACTCTAAAGCTGATATTGCAGTGTAACCGGACATATGTTCAGGGGTAGCAAACATGGTACTATACAATGCACCCTTACCTACCTGTCTACTATGGCCAACATAACGCTGAGCTCTATCGTTTTACGCGTCAACCATTGCTCGCTCACTTCCCTGCTATCGCGAACAACGCTACAGTTTCGAACAGCAATGGTTTTGATCAGAGTTGTTTTTGAAGCTGATTTTGGGGGTGTTTGTGGACGGGGTGGAGGCTCGCCCTGGTTCTGCCAGGACTCTGTCACTTGCCTACTTGTGACCGAGCGGTGCTTATTAAATAGCTACATTTGAGCTTTAGCTTACAGAGATAGTATTTTGTTTTGGGGAGCTGGATGGCTTGGAGGTAGAGGGAAACTGATAGCGCTTTGTTCAAAGGTATGAACCTACCTATCTACTTATAATTTTCAAGTACTTACCAGTTTTTCTTTGCTCGGTAAATTGAAAATTTCCATCTAACTACTCCTTTTGCTTTCTTGTGCCATTTTTACGGAAAATCAAGCTGACAAAAAGAACCTACCGTGAAATCTGATAACTGCTATCTGCACTTTAGAATAAAAGATACTTTATCATTTTAACTTCAATCCCAACGATTCATTATAAAATTTTATTCATTTTATTTTTAACATCAGTCAAGTAGTGCCTTCATACATTGAAACAAGGCAAGGGTTAAACCCTCGTCAAAAGCCACGTAGGTTTTCCTTTCGTTACTAAGGGTGTATGCAACTTAATATACATTTTTACTTTTTTTAGGAACTGATTAAATAACACTCTTGAGTCGAATGGACCATCAGAAAATTAAAACTCATACACACACTATCCTGCATAAACCCGGAAGTAGGTCTTGGCCTCCGACACAGTAGAACGCCATCGGCATCTGTCCTGCGCTACTTCCAACCACTCGGTGTGAAGACTTGAAGTGAGCGAAGTTCCATCTCCACATCGTCCTTCCTCCTCCCAAAATTAAATATAAATAAATAATAAATAATGCTGGACAATCCAAACAGCATCATCTAGCCCCAAGATATAGGTACATTGTGTTATGGGTACTAGATAACTGATATACTTAATACAATACAATACATAGATAGATATTTTTTATTATACATAGAAAACAACCGGAACCGGTACAAATATCTACTTTGGTGCAGTGCTATTGACGAAGCACTTAGTGCTGATGCATTTACTTCATCATCATAAAAATTACAACCCTCTAGCTAGACATCCAGCAGAAATGACTGATACAGAAGACTGTATATACTGTATATCATCTTTAGATGCAGCCCTCAAGGCTTATCATGGTTATGTTGGAGCCACACTACAATATGCTTTATTGCTTTGGGGCAACTCCACAGAAAGCAATAGGGCTTTCATTGTTCAAAAAAAATGTATAAGGTCAATTTGTAGAGCATACAGATTGGATTCTTGCGTACCGCTGTTTAAAAAACTGGGAATATTACCACTTCCTTGCCTCTACATAAAACTAGCTATTCTATTTGTAATGACTCAGCCCACATATTTTAAAACTAACAAAGATATCAAATCCCTACGAAAAAATCTAGATCGTTGTGATAGACAGTTAAGAAACAAGTCCTATAATAAGCTTTATTACCCCGGATTTAATCTAGCACTCACTAGAAAGAATGCATTCTGCATGAGTATTATGATATTTAATGCTCTACCTGATGGATTCAAGGAGCTACCGATCAATAGACTGAAACCAAAGTTACATAAATGGTTACTTGACTGCTGCTTTTACTCGCTTAGTGAATATTTTGACCACTGTAAAAAAAATTACCCTAATTTATGAACCTGCTGGGAAATGACATGTAATAAATCTATTGAGTAAAAAATGTCTAGCTCGTTTTTCATTATTATTTTTTCATTGTATGTATAATGTATAATTTAAAATTTTGCATGCCATCATTACTGGTAGAACATAATGAACTTATATCTAGATTAAGACCTTATTTTGTATGCACATATGTTACTTGCAAATAAATAAATGACTATGACTATGACTGTTAAGGAATCTTGGTTTGATCAAAAGACATTTTAATTTTTCTATCATCGTTCAAAACAACCCTCAAAATGTTAGTTGCACACATCCCTAATCCGGTATAGCACACCACACACGCACACGAATTAATGACCCCTCGGCACCTGGTCGCGACAAAGGGCTGCTAGGGATGTGCCAGGTTAATCGATGTCGATGGTTAGTTATAGTGCAGTGAGTCGAAGTGCGCAGCAGTATTTTATTGTAGAGTTTTGAGTGGGTAATTTCAGGTTTGAGCTAGCGCAACCGATTTTTTGTATTTAATAAAACCGTAAAGTTTACGATATCTACCGTGGTTGACGGGCCGTGGGGTGGATTTGTTTTCATAGGGTGGGGATGGAATAGTAATAATAATAAATGTTTCTTCCGATAACTTATATTTTAAACATACATGTTTTGGAGTCCCATTTTATGCAAAATTTGCTTGTGTTAGGGGACACCACTCTTTACAGAATCTACAGAAAAAACATCAAACAAACTAATTAACAGTTTATGAGTCGATACACTATAGCTACATAAAAAGTTATAAATCAAAACAATACAATACAATAAAATTATGTTCTAAAATTAAATAAATATTTTTTCAAATGACTCTTGAATACTTCCAAATATGCCTCTAGTTTCCAATTGAGATTTGAATTCACGTATTTATTTCTCGCAAAGACCCGACTACCGCTCTGGAGTAAACGTGGACTTATATAGGCTGGTGATGATGATTAAATGTATTTCTCAAAGGGCGAAAATATTATCGATATCGATAATTCAAGCTAGCACACCCCTACTGCTAGCCCCTATTCCACATCCGCAGCGTCAACTGTTACGAAGCCGTGCGGGGTACAGTACACCTGACAGAGCTTTTACAGTAGGTACTACTGGCCTTTTTAGGGTTCTCTAAATAAGAGACCTAAAGGAAATCTACTTATCTATCTGTTTAAGATAATATAACTTGCAAATAACTATTTTAAATAATTCACAACTTTAATATTTTTCGTAAATGAGAAATCAGTTTTATATCAAAAGTGTATAGTGGCTTATTACCAACTTACCCATTACTTATATTAACGATGCCTACATATGTACATATGTAGCTTATTCTGGGTCACTGAATTTTTACATAAAGTTCGCGTTCAAAGGCAACAACTGCAGAAAACTATGCAAGCTGTGGAAACTAGCGAACAATTTATATGATAGAACTCATAGAACGATTTATGGTGACTTCTACCAAAGTAAATTAAGGCTCTCTCTATGATATAAATGTAAATTACCAGAAGCTATATGCCCTATTTTGTCTTTTGGTCATCCACCCATAATAAATTGTAAAAATATTTCATAACAATGACACTTTCAAGTTACAAATGGTAAAGGAACAGGTATCCACACAAAAGTCCAGCAAAGTTCAAAATGAACAATAAATTGAAAACTCAAAAAAACCCGTTTTCTAAACACAACCCTCCGTTACGCATTGTCAACATAAAAAACCTATTTGCGTGTCTAAAATATTAATCACCCCTTACAAAATCACCCCACATTAGCATACGACAGCTGCGCGCGCACCCGCCATCTAGCGTGACGTCAGATATCGATCTTTTGTTGCAATCGATAACATCGACCGCACACCTGTGCCACGCGCCACACTATCTTCCGGGTTCATTGACCTTATTTTTTTTCTTGGGTGCAGCGAGGAATCTCTTTCATTCAAACAGGCACGCTTTTTGCCCTTTTGCATATCTTGGGGTTGTAAGAACTACTTAGTTGAGAAGTACTTGAGCGATATCCTTGTTTGCTGTCACCGTTCTAACTTATTATTTTTTAATGTTATTATACATATATCTAGTCATGTAGGTAGGTAGGTAGGTACGTACAATTATGATGACTAGATATTTGTTTGAGTGTGAGAAACAAATATATTTCGGGATAAAATTCATCAAGAACAACGATCTGTGCTGTACCAAAAAGTTGTCATGCGATGTGTGGACGCATTTTTAATAAGATACCTAAAAGATATAAAAGAATTACCTTACGGTATTGGCAACAAGGCACTGGACCTCATGTAATCTTATTAGTCTAGTAGAGTCCAAAAAGTAGATATTGGTGAAGAAAGATCTAGGGGACCAAACATTGAATTAGGCGTCCCACAAGGATCAATAAATATTTAACAATGCTTTTGAATTTAAGTTAAAAGAGTGGTCTAGCGACAAATCATTTTATACTATATTAAATTGTAACTATCGAGATTTACATTATACAATAAATTCACTGACATTCTAAGATTTACTCTTTTTTTCTTTGCTCTTTGTCTTGTTTAGTCATTTTAACATATTGTTAAAATTTTATTTCCATTCATTTTATAAATAGTTTGCTCAATTATTTTATAGTTTTATATGTATTATTTATTTATTAAATTCTTTATTGCACACAATTAGACAAAAAGTATACAAATGGTGGGCATAATGCCGATGGCACTTTCTGCCAACCACATAGGGTCAACAGGTTTGTATTATAGTTTTATTGTGTCTTTTTTGCATGCCGAGTAATTCGGTGTATTATGTTGAACTTATTTTAGGCCTAAAACCTTGATAAAACCATTTTTCATGCAATAAAGTTATATCATGTTTTATTAATATGATTAGTACAGTTAATGCTTAAGATCTAAGGTTAGTATTGGTACAGATGCAATGGACCAAGGCTGTCATCTGTCACAGAGTGGGACTCGGTGGTATTGAGGCCAGAATTGGGAGGACATCATTAGGTATCACAATTATATTCATGTTATGATGTTCATCTAAAGTTATTTATTAATTTCTAACTAGCTATTGCTCGCGGCTTTGCACGCGCTTTTCAAGTCGCCTAAGTTCGTCCCCAGGATACCATTAACCTCCCTGCCAAATGTCATTAAGATCCGTTCAGTCGTTTAGGCGTAAAAATGTAACATACAGACAGACTTTCGAATTAATAATATAAGTGTAGATTTATTTTGTATCTCCTTTCTTTCATCCCTACGATCACGTTGTTTTATTTCTATGATGTACTAGCGTGTTTCGCAACGATGGCATTCGAATCTGCATATCAGACCCACTTTAGAGCTAAAAGTTCAACTATTTTTTGTAACAATATCAGCCCTAATTAATGTAAGCCCTCGTTGAGGAAATAGGGCTTCGTGCTAAGGGAAGTCGATGGGGTATTGTTCACCCCAAGCTACCACATCCTGACTTGAGCAACTTTGTAGGACTAGGAAGGTAGAGTCGACTCTCCTTAATTAAATTCTGGACTATTCACATAGAAATAACTAGGTTCAAGCTAAGCAAAGCTTGAGTTTTGAGAACTAGATAGGTACTTTAATTGATATAAATACTTAAAACATAGATGTATTGTATTGTTATGTATATCAGTTATCTACCCATAACACAAGCTCTGCTTAGGTTGGGGCTAGATAATGCTGTGTGAATTGTCCAGCATTAGGTATTTATTTACTTACTTTTTTATTTTTTTATTAAAACACCTAATAATCCTGTACAAAATATCTGCAGATCATAGGTACAAACGTTTTGTTTGTTTGAATTGAATAGGCTAAGAAACTTCTGGACCGATTTCATTATTAGAATCCTACAGTATCCCTGACCTGACTGAACAGGGGCGATAGAATATAACCGTGCGAAGCCGGGGTGGACCGCTAGTTAGTGAATAAAAGCTCTGTAAAAGTAGGGCTATAATATCATGTGATTACTCTTAGGTGTAGGGTAATAGGCTCGTGATACCCTTTGTCTCTTTAGGAGAACTAATTTTTGATAGCAATGAAACCTTTTTTCATTTTATGACAAACTATCAAATGTCAAAATTATCTTCAAGTCATTAGAAAAACATCAAAACAAAACTCTCGTTCGTCAAATTTCTATCAATAAAACTCTCACCAAATCGATAGAGCAATCGTTTTCTGCACTCTTCGTCGATTCTTCATAATCTACGCTGATTTCTAACGCTTTGCCGTCAACAAAAACCTTTATGACGAGCTCGGACATTATTGACCTAAAAATATCGAAAACTGATAGCAAAGATCCTATTGGAAATCTTACCCCTGCAATGTTGCTATGGTTACGCCACGTCGCACGACCCCAGTTGACGCTGCAAAAATATCACGTCCCCATCTCTTTCTAACTCGGCTTAATTTTCCGTAAGAGTAAACGAGATGGATGGATAGCTAGTTTTGCGTTTGAAAGAAAAGCAGCCTGGGTAAAATCGATATCGCACAAGGCTAGGCGTCGATTATCCGTTCCATAAGTTTCAAAATCGGAATGACTTGTCTTTCTTTTATGGTAGCAGGAATATGGGCTTTATTTTTAGTGCTTTAAAGGCTATTTTAGGAGTCATAGAACAAGTTTGTGTGGATGTGTGCGTTGGCGGTAACATTTTGCGTTTCACACGACATCGACTATTGATTTTCGCGATCGTATGCTCGATGATTGTGCCGTTTTCGATTTATTGGACGGACTTTGTCAATGCTTTTGGTAGAGTTTGCTGTGACTTAAGTTTCAGGCTGTTACCTACTATGTTTAGACCATCTGGATTGAGTGCTTACCTACCTACCTACAAAGTGTAGAGGTAGGTAGTGACTTCGCTATAACTATGTTTGGTTTGTAAATCGTAAGCGTTTTGTAACAGCACATAGGCAGCGCTCCGGGCACATGCCGCTTGCTAAATTCAAAAACCTTATGAAAATATTAGATTCTCCTAACTGTGAGCTTTGTGGAGTTATTGAAGATTTACCTATTTAATTTCTTAGAGATACCCAAAGTGCGAGTAAGCACTATAACAAAAACCTTATTGAAGATGTATATCATCTTGGCTGAGTGTGTCTAATAAGTAAGTCTATAAGATCACATTTGGAAACGCACTTTGACTTTAATTTGTTCAAAAGTGTCATTTTTCAAGGCATTTTAGCCGCCCCACTTAGCTAGCCTTCTTTATAATATGATAGGTATATGATATTTTTAGGAGAGACTTTTTGAATGTACGAACAGGGATGACGTAGTCAGTATTTTTAGCTAAAGCCTTCGATCAAAAATTTCCGGCTTTATTATTATTTTTTATTTTTGATCGAAGGCTAAAGCCCTATTCAAATATAAGATTTAAATAAATAAATAAATAGAATTATCTCTTCCAGAGATTTAGGTAGGTTAGGTGGTAGGTACCTAATCAGGTAGATACTTACAAATTACAAAAATTGCATCACCCTAGTTTTAGCCGTAACTCACAGCTCTCAATGGTTTCTATGCTTCGAAAAAGGAGAAAGTTCTACTGTATCATCATCATCATCAGCCTATAGTAGTCCACTGCTGGACATAGGCCTCTTCTAATGAGCGCCATAGCGCCCTGTCTTCAGCTTGCCGCATTCAGCATCTGCCAGCAGTCTTTCGCAAATCATTATCCCACCTGGTCGGAGGGCGTCCTACACTACGTTTGCCGAGTCGTGGTCTCCACTCAAGAACACGTTTACCCCAGCGGCATGTAAGCTTCTTAGATACCTACTTCTCCCAGCGACATCTATCTGCTTTATCAACAATTACTTTTTGAAACCCGAAAATCCATCTCTTTCACAACCATAGACCACACAGGCACTGGTGCTGCCATCTGCAAAAAGCTTTGCGTGTCCAATGAAGTTCTATTTCACACATACATGAGTAAATCGTAACAAAACAACGTGGCGGAAAAAATCACCCCTCATACTCTAATTGTCTCAATTGTAAATACTAGTTCTAATTTGTTTATATTATCTGATTGTAATTTTCTTTGTTAATAAAGTATCTTTATGAGCTTAGCGACATATATTTAACTACCTACTTAGTAAAACCTGTCGAAATCGATTTTTTTAAGAACTCATTTAATTTCTTACTTAGCAAAAACTCATTGGTGGTATAGGCACAGATGAGTTTTATGTTACTTCGGTATACTATCAGATTTTTAACTGAATAATCTAAATTATACACAGATACTTAAGTAATAAATAATGCCTGATAATTACTGCACAGAACAATTGAGTGCACTTATAAGTTCTAGGTAATCTGGGCAGGGAAGGGATTAAAATAAAAAACAATTGTTTGTTTGTTTGTATTGCATCAACTGTAACACTTTCAGTTATCTTCGTTATTGAGCAAAGTTTACCTACATTATTATAACTGCTTGCGACGACATTGAATTGTTTCTTCACATAAATCCGGTGAAATAAATAAGGTACACCTAGCTATTCCATGCTCCTACACTATTCGCTCTGTTTATGGAACACCTAGTCTAAGTTGTGTCTAAAAATTCTAAAGTTCCTCAGAAGTCAGTATTTGATTGAACACGTTATTAAAATTTGTGCTAGCTACGAGAAAGTTTGTAAGCTGTATCTTTGTCCTGACGTAATATTTGTTCGTTGCTGTCAAAGAAAAAATGTTTAAAACTACACTTAAATTTATTAGAAATTTTGAAATTCGGTCTACTTTGCCGGATACAAAATGAACTTGGTTTTCATTTCATTTCATAGCGTAAGATTTGTTTTTTATGGTTTCTACATTTTTCGTTATAAAGATGTGATTTCACAATTCATTGTCATTGGCAAGCATAACAACGCACGCCTATCAAATGCTCACTCTCCTTGACAATCCGCGACATCTCGTGCCGACATTGTTTAAGCTTTAAGCACCAATTTTCTTTATAACAAGTCGTTCGAAATAATTAAACGACTAAAATTCTATAAATATCTTACTATAATATAGGTTAAAAATACATGTTATAACATTTTTACAAGTCCATCTTTAGTTAGTGTATTAAATAACCTGCTCTATTGTTGTTAAGTGAGCAGATTATTTGACACACGTCTACTTCAAAAGTAATTTTCAATTAAACACCTAAAAAACCTATAAAATTATAATGAAAGCGCGGAAAGGACATGACAAACACAAAGTAAATAAATTCGTGTAATACTAGAAATTTTCAAAAGAAAAATTATATAATTATTCTCCGGCACATATTTACATACAAATATGGTCATGGACACAATATAATAAACTAAAGTAATTAATAAATTCGCTAAATAAACTTGTTAAATTGCACTTCAGACGAACTTAGAAATCCGTAGCTAATGAGTAATTCCTCTAACGGTTAGATTATTTTATCTTATAATTATTACCTATTTACGTATGTGAGTTATTTATATTACGAAATCCACAAAACTTAATACGACGGATTTTTGTTTTTTAATTCAAATAATCGAAGAAATTAAGTAAAATAAAATAATATAAGTAGAAAAGATATGGATAGAATGGATATTATCAAAAAGCCATGCATGAAAAATCATCTATGTTTTGTTCGAAATAAAGCATGCCTAATTCAAATTTCGCATAGAATTAGTTATATGCCAATAAAATATATTATACATAAGTGGGTATATGTAGGTAAGTACTAAATTATAGCATATAGTAGAAGTATTTTAAGATCAGCGCAACTACGCCTCGAAGCTTTACTTATTCGTACAATAATTTAATAATAGGGGTTACAATTCAAACTCTGGATTCGAAATCAAGCTCCAGACTGCTGAGTGTCCAGATAACAATTTCGATGAAACGATACACTAACAATCAATAGGGGTAGCTACTAAAAAGGGTTAGATAGAAGAATCAGCGATACAAACGTTAGGGAGAAAGTACACAAGCTGCTGCAAAAGTAAGGTCTAACAATGTTGATAACCATACAAAGTCCAGGCAATCAAAATAACGTTTATAATTTATTTCTAGTTAGCACGTTGTATAGAACGCATCATAAATATCATACAATATTGTTGTATCTAAGGCACATAATGTTTAGGCATTCCATTATTACTCCACATCGTATCAATGGTGCTAAAAAAACTAAATAAAGAAAATTGTGACCAATACATAATTTCCTAATGAGTATCAATTTTGGTAACCTTTGCGATACAATATTGCTGTTATCTATGCTGTATTTGTCACTAAAATAATACTGAAGCTATAAAAAAACAACTACCAATACTACAACGCTGAAAAAAGAAATAACCTCAGCTTTCCTTTACCTGTTAACCGTTCTTCAAATGCACTTGTTACTTTCCAAAATACTATTTATACAGTATGTTTCATTATCCGTTTTCTAGGCACATCACGTCCATTGCCAATCATACAAAACAACTATTTCAATATAAGACACGTTCAGAATGAACAAATTGAATCACAGTCTAGAATTTTCGGCACCAATGAGCTTTTAAATTCGTCACCAATTTACTGCTTTTCCACATTACAAGGTCATCTCATCCAGATTCTGTAACGACGTAATTGAACCACAAGCCACAGTGTCATATCCTTACATTATTCCTCTAGGTTTATATTCCTCTAGTAACTTCTATAGCTAGCAATTGACTAATTTTCGCCTTTCTGCCTATTTGAACTATTACAGCCGTAATATAATCTAATATAATCTTGTTTGTGAGATAGCTATCATTGTACCAAAATGCTTTCTTAACTTTATATCAATTTTATACATAGAACCCAGTCCTGCCTCCATTCTATAGAAAAAATATTTTGCGAGTCAACTTTTACGATTATAGGATCATCTAATTTCAGTACCGATCTCTAGCTTCCCTAAAGCTTTTGTTATTATAATTTTAATTAATTATTGCTTGTCATTTATTGCTACTTTCCCTACAAACTATCTTTCTATATTTTATAAACATACAAAGGCATTTTGATGGTGAATCGAAAAAAATGCGATGTAAATGAGAAATCCAGAGTAACAAAACCTATGAGTTCTTCCAACGATTTACACACGTTCGAAACGATGATGTCTGAGTTAAAGGTAAAATCCTTAGTTTTCGATTTTAAATCTTCAAGTCACATGCGGTATCACCGTATTACGAACCGTCGAACTTAAACTGTACCTTACATACGTAGGTCTATATCTATAAAATCGTGTATATATATTTGGATTCCATTACTTGTAATTTGGCCACAATTTTTAGTTTCGAGCCCCTCACTAATAAACGTAAGGAGCGAATTATGTAAATACTTTTAACATTTAATTTACATTTCTAATGACTAGTTAGGTCGTATGGCCACAGTAAAAAAATCAATCTTATGAATGACGAAAAAAACGAGAATATCTCAGATCCGAAGGTCTGACAAGTTATATTTTTTGACTTTTTATATTGATTTGATAGATTTAATACTTTTAAACTTACGCCATCTGAACACATATTTATTAGTACTATTTAACAGATCTTTATCGCGTTATTTACCAGTTTTTCCGACGTTTCAACAGGTTTACACACTGTCGTAGTCACGGGATGACTGGAGTACTAGACCACGACAGTGTGTACACCTGTTGAAACGTCGGGAAAAATTGGTAAATAAACGCGACAAATACCCTTTAGATAGTGTTGATAGAATTATTCAAGTAAAAAGGTTGTGTGAGCGGATGGATTAAATAAATTTACTCTACAATTTACAATTACCTATAATAATGTAAGTTACTATAAGTTTTCTATGAAAGGCACCTATAAAATGTCCCTCAACAATTTTGTCGAACTAGATAGATTTGTTAATATTTTCGATAATGAATTCTGAATTTAATACTAAAACATAATTAAGTACTAAGTTATATGAAATACAAAACGAGTATTAGTTACTACGTTTGAAACTAAAATTCTAGATCGAAAATACAAACAAACCCCCTAACTGTTAGCTTCTAACTTTACAACTAATCTAAACTCTTAAGCAAGGCTCGTCTTTCTTAAATAATCAATAAATTAATGAAAAAAACATTTTAAAACGAATCGACACTTATGCTATTTTCTTTTTTATTACAAAACACACAACAACGAAACGAAAAACAACTAATAATATCACACATTCGTCAATCCGAATCCATTTTTGATGCTAACAATTAAGAATAGAAGCAATTTTTTTAATTCCGCTTTCTGTCTCACAGCTCAGCAAATAATTTTTCAAGCTGCACTTTCATTAATTTTTACTTCACTAAATTACTGGAAGGCTTGATCATAATCATACTTTTTATATTCTATAAAAATATTAGAATATAACGTTATTTATTAGTATTTATACTTTAATTATCGTTGGAGTATTGTATTTTTTTCGCCTTAACTTTACCCGCTCGACCGTCCGAGTTGCCAACGCCGCTACTAGATGGCGTTACGCGCAAGCCGCTCTTACAAAGTCACTGCGCACGGACAGTCGTCGGCACCTAATTACCTATATTATATACAGAGACCCCAACCGCCTCCATGCTAGGTACTGCGATGCGAGACGGGACGCCAGTGCGGCAGCGGCGCAGGCGTCCAGCGCAGGACGGTGGTGAAGCTTGATGACTGGCTTGACGCGTCTGTCAAGCTGTCAGTCTCGCATGCGGCGGCGTGGGGCGTAGATCACGGGGAGCGAAGGTCCGGAGCCTTGTCTGGTGCGATGTCGTCAGTGTCGACCACGGGCTGGCCGACGGCTGTCGTGTCCATCGCTGTAGCCTCGGAGGTAATCACGCTGGATTGAAAGAAGCGCTCTGTAAAGAGGACTGCATTTAGTTTGATACAGTTTCCTTGGAAAATTTGCAAGATATTGGTGAAAAGATCAAATATCGTAGAACGGAGGCTGAAGATTAGATAGACGAGAAAAGGTGGAAGAGAAAGTTTTGTGCCTTGGCTTTAACACCTAGGTACCATTAAAGTACAGTCAAAGGGAAATTGTAATTCTATTGTAAAAAATATTATAGAAGGATAGAAATATACCTAAATTCTTAAATAGGTTCAGAAAGAGATATATTAAAGACAAGCAATAGAACAGAAGAGGTTTCTAAAAGAAAAGTTCTTGAAACTATAAATTAGGTACGAAACTACACTCAAAACTCACAATTTTTTTATTAAATCAAGTTTATCGTAATGATCTGTACAAAACGGTTACAAAAATAAAACCCAATAAGGGGAAATTCAATTGATATCTATATAAAACATTGTACCAATAGCGATGCAGTGTCTCAAAACAGTGCTGTTTTAGCCAATCAGATAGAATATCTTAGGGACTTGCGGTTCTGTAGTTCCCTCCTCAAGGTTTTCCGTTAGACCTATTGAAGTAAAAGGGTATTTTTTGTTAACAATCTACTTATATAGACAGCATTATTTTGTAATTCTAGACCCTAGTTTATGGGAGTTATGGTTGTCAATGCTGATACAGTAGCAAAATTTTGCTTAGCATCCTTTATTTGTACAAATAATATAAATTTAATAGTGTTTAGAGTATGTATAATAATTCCCCTTATCATAATTTATCTTATCCTAACTCTCCTGATCCTTATCCTGTTTCGTCTCGTATAGTAGATTTCTTAAAAAGTTGTAAATGTTTCCCAATTTTTTTTCTATTAATACGTATTTTAAAAAGAATGGCAAATGCTAACACTAGCGAGTCAAAAAAAACATCTAGCAGTTGCTAGCAAACCTACGGATTCCATTTTACCTAATGATGATGCTTGAAATTGGTGTATATCAATGCCTGCCTTATTTGCGTGCTTCTAATACCTTAGTTTGTTGAAAAGAACCCAACCATCTTGGACTACCTTTTTCATATGCTCGCAATGCACCGGTCAAATCAAAAGCGAAATGACACCATCATCATCTTTCGAACACCTAGGACGATATTTAGGGCCCTGTTGACTCGGGTAGAACTAATTTAAAACTTATTCGTAGGATGGTAAAGTAGAACTTCTCGCAACTTACCATCATCTAACAGCACGACATGCTCGGAGCCCGGTGGCGCCATCTGCATCTGGAACTCTTCTTCCAGAGTCGGGAACCATCTGGAAAATACACAACCTTTAAGTTACAGCTAGATGAATATTGTAAGCAGGGAAATGTTATCCCTGAGTTCATAAACTGACAGGATCGTCGTCGAGATCCGCTATGTAATTCTATATAACAACACCAAATTAAGTAATCCGAACTGGTTCAGCTGCTAATGCCACATCCCTCTTGCCCCCGTAGCAGAGTATCAAAGATTAGTACTGTTACGTAGCATCTTCAACCAAACACCCACTTCCCCGTCCTATTTTTCGTTCCCTATCGCCTCCTCTGACCGTCAAATTGTAGTATATCGCAGCCTATAAAGGCACAGCAAAATCTTAAAGCCGTCGACGGCTTGCAGCGTCGTCGGCAGTGCCAAAAAAGCTGTGTGCCCTGCGATCCCTAACCAGCTTGTCCAGGGTGTCGATTATGGCATTACCCTAACAAGAGCCCATATGTCATTTATTGGAGGTCTAGATCGTTTTTTCCACACAAAGGCAGAAAAAACAATACAGAAAGAAATACGAATAATAGTAGAAATATACAAGAATATTGGAAATTCCCTGAAACTGGGTGAACTGCAGCAGGTTCTGCCTATAGTCACGAACACATTCGTGAAGACGCCAGGTCTTAACATTTTTTTTGCAAAACCTGCAGTAGGGCAGCCTTATCTAGATCCAGCAGTGAACTGTTTTATGCTGGTTTCGTTGTACTTTAATTGTACAACTTACTTGGGCGCTCTGGTCTGTGCCCTTGGAGCATACAAGGGACCTCCCGGAGGTGACATGGCCCCGCTCCCGGACAGCACCGCCCCGCCCCCGCTCCCCGTGCCTAAACCGAGGGAGCCGTATGTGAACATCTGTAAAAAGAATGCGAACTTATGAAGATCTGAATAGTTATGTTGGTAAGGTGTGCTGTGCACAGAACCGATGACGGTGTTTAAGACTTTCCACGTTGCGACCACGTACCAGATAGCGCAGCGTGGACAGACCACCCACATGTGGACATGGACCTGGTAAAGGCTGCTGGTCGTGCAACCAGTTGATCCCCGACTTAATAACAAAATCAACTTTTTGAGCCACAAAGTTGATGGCACTGAATGAAACCGAAGTGTCATCAACATTGTGGGTCAAAAAAGTTACGCACAAGGTACGCGGCATTTGAGCGGCAGTCTTTGTAGATCTAGGCCGTCAACGCCAGAGATGGCCAGAATGCCAAATGTCCCGTTCTCTTGCCGTTTTAGTCCAGTCGTTCTATTATAGGCGACAACCTATAAAGCCGAGCTCATGTGCAATTTGCAGATTACTATGGAACGATCAAAGGGTGTTGAAGAGACAATCAGACTTTTTTAATATGAATCAGAGAACTCAAATTTATTTAATACAGTAGATACCCAAAATTTTGTTTGGCGCAGCCAACTGGATTTAACTTAACACTCACCTGTTGCGATTGCGGATGGAAGTGGTTGAAGTGCGATATCGGGGGGTGTTCAGTTCTGTAGGCGTGCGGGGAGCGCCGCCGCGGGGAGGTGGGGGGAGAGCGCACGTCGGGTGAGACGGGAGAACCGCCGGCACTGTTGCCGACTAGCTCACTCGCTGGAAATAAGGAGACTTCGTAAATTCTTGGTCTTAAATCATCACGGGAATATATAAGTATGCGAACAAATGCCTACTTTTTCTAAAGTATAAAGTTTTAGTAGTAATTTATAGTAAGATTAGAATCTGCGGCAGCAAAATATACAGATCGCTGTAAATTTTCGTTGTCAGCCCATTAAAAAACGTGGTAAACATATTTCCACAACCTTAGTGCGTGTCCTGTCCTGATCTTGAGTGTCAAAGCATCTTGCAAATAGGAATCTGCGACGTGCGAAACAACGCGGAAGCAGGTACAAAACTGTCTATAGTGCAAGTCATCGGCATGTCTCAAATCACGAATCTCTGTTCTTTGATACGGATCCGTGATGCGTCTTCGCTAAGGACAGGGCAAACACTTACGTCGACGACGAAATACCTTTTTATTTAATTCAATACAATAAAATACTAACAATAATTTTCATCCACCCTCTCATTCCAATGCAATCACCGCATTCACTGTAACTCACGTACCTGTGGATCTGATGATGGCGACGGGTCTTGCCATGGGCGGCAGTGGCGGAGGCGGCAGCATCGAGCTGCTAAAGTATGCTGGCTTTGGACTTCGAGACAGCTGGAATAGATAGAAATGGTTACCAGATAACATTCAAAATCTTCATTAATAAAACTCAGAGGATGGAAGATAATTACCCCTTTATATTCTTAAATCCTCTATCTATGCCTTATTCATTCCTGTGCAGTACAGTAACTTCAGCTTGTAGAATGTTTAAAAACTCCCGTTTTACGTTTAATCCGTTATCTTCCTATCCAAATGTTCTTGGAGAGACCTTGGTCCTGACTCAGACAACAAGCTCACCGCAAACGGTGTTCTATTACTAGAGCCATAAGCTCTCATCTCACCTGCAACTGCTGTACATCACTAGGCTCCTGACACACAAAGGTCACAAAGTCACCGAGCGAATCTTGCGGCGCGCCGTCATACTTCGCATGCTGACTCGACAGCGAGTCCGAGGCTGCAACATAGTAATGCTCTATTTCTATTTGTATACTCGCTTTGAGGCCCCGTGCCTTGCGGGGCCTGTAGGCTGGTGGATTTGGTATGTTGGTGGCATGATCTGGCTTACATTTACAACCTAACATGGCTCTAAACTTTTGTGAGAGTGGACACAACCTACCTCTTTTAAGTATAAGAAAATTGACAAAATGTCTGGCTTTTATTATATGAACCCATTATTTTTCCCTCGCAATCAATTTTATTTGACAACGTTCAGCACAGACACTGAACTCATATTTATTTGCGTATTTTATCCTATTTCTAGGCAAAGGCCTTCTTTCTCCATAGACTTCTAATCATAGCGGTCTTTTGCAGTCTCTTGTAAAATTGAAGCCCCAATTTAGTGTAAAAAAAGTTCGTGAGTGTAAATCTTTTGTTCCAATTTAGGTATTCCAGGGAAAATCGTGACCTCTGCAATTTCTTAAGTTAGGATTTCAGATACTACGAACCAGTAAACATTATTTATAATCTTTTGACCAATAAACATAAATCTATTTATCTATGTATGATAGTGTTTATTTTTAGGAGAGATGTTTAACATACGATTAATAAGCGAGTGACGTAAATTTCGTTTAAGGTGACCTGACCTCCAGAACCTTCCATATCTACCTGTGGAGTGTGTCTCCGTGGGCGGCGCGTGCTGGTAGAAGATGGTGTTAGAAGGCACCAGAGGAGACTGCGCTGCGCTCAGGCCTGCGGAGCTGTGGGGGATGCCTTGAAAAAAGAGTGAAGAGTCAGGGGATGTTCAGAAAGGTAATTATGAAGTGATTGTCAAGGTTAGAGTAACAAATTTTAAGCCGGACCACACGGTCATAAACATAAAATAGCGAAAGAGTTATAAACTCACACGATTTCCAATTATATCTTATTATCCTTATAATTATTTTAAATTGGGCCTGTTCATTATTTTCGGAGTGTTCTCAGTTCTCGCTATCAAAATTTAAATAGCTTTCCACAAATCGTTTATGTCTACATCGATATTACTGATAATATTAATCAAGTATTCAAGTCGTCTCCACCGCTTTTGTTTAGATAGGCGTGAGTTCACCGACTTGCTGATTCACGTCATTATATTCAGGTTGATTCAACTACACTCTACATGTTATTAGCAGAATGGTTACTTCTGGTCCTAACTATTTATGATCTTGTCAATAGCTACTGCTGATAGAAACTGGTTGCACTGTGTCTATGATTGAACCGAATTATGGAAACATTTTCGCGAAATGTTAACCAAGATATTGGTCTAGGCACTGCATTGTCAGGTCAGTCAGTAGATGTACATAGGTGCATGTGCATGTATGAGTATTATAATAATAATAGTTCTGAAAAATTACGACTAGTTAAAGCAGTTTTGGTGATTTCCTCGCGAATTCTTAATGGATTTTCATGATTATTTTCTTTCCTTGTTGTAGAAAGGTTGATTTTGATGTGGGCTCATAAAAGCTCTCCTTGAGGATTTTATATGTGCGCCTTAAAACGTAATTAAAACATCATCACATGATAATTTTCAAAATCATCATTTTCATCATTCACCACGGTTTCCATGGCGAAAGGCGTAAACATAGTATATTAGACTCAAATTAGATGTCGCCACTTGAAAAAAAAGTCGCGCTATTAAAGTGTTCCGGGCTTGAAATTCATTATGAGCCCAATTTCATTATTCAGAAATTTAAAGTCGTTTTATAGTTTTTAAAAATACGCCAAATTATTAATGGCCAGGTACACTTGCGTAGAGGTTTGGCGAATAGCTCGCTTGTTTTTGAACACATTAGAATTTATGTATGCACCGGCGCAAAGAACGGAAGCTTCCAGAAGCATTAAAGCATGAACAAAATCAAATATCCCAGAAGCTCACCTTCTGCTATTCCATAAGATGGTGCCTGCTATATTTAGACTCCACACTTCACTCGTACGTTGCAACACGTGCGAGTGACGAATACTAATTCAATCATTGTACCTAACGTTTATAATTATTTTGATTAACAGATGTTTGGTAGTTCTTTAGGGGGGAAGTACTTTCAATCTACGGTGTTATATTTGATCTTGTTTTATATTTTCTATTCTAGGTTATTGTCTTTCTTTCGTTCCCCTTGTTTTTTGTATGTAGATACTTCCTCTACGTAAAATCTTTATTCTTTATGCTAGGATTGTATTTATAGAAGCCCTCTTATACCTCTAGCTGTCATCTCTTGATCACCACGCAGTACGCTGCATACTGTCACGTCGACTGTCTACGCGGAGAAGCGCTCATTTATTCTGTAATCTGTGTTATCACGCTGCAGTGTGAAAATCTAATGACAGCTTCTCCACACAGACAACGTCAACGTGATAGTACGTAGCGTGTACTTTTCAACCAATTATGAGCGATGAAATGTATCAAACACAACGTAGTAGCTCTGAAAAACGAGCTAGCCTGTTGAGTGTGTTTCTCTTGATAGATTTCATCGCGCTACCTAGCCTTTAGTGGAGCCATTGGGGCTATACTTAGACTCACTGAAGCATTGAGGTACCAGCATGGTGCTAGGCGCCCTCTCCGGAGGCGGCTCGAAGGCAGGCGGCGCTGGAGAGTTGTACCCGCAGTAGTATGAAGACTCCAACTTGATGCCGCCTTCTCCCGGAGACTCCGAGCCTGACTCTTGGAGGATTGACGCTGGAAAGATGGAGACCAGGGGTTACAACTTGGTTTCCTCGGATCTAGTATTAGTGCATCCTCATTGTTAGCAGAGTCTGGTGAAGATGGTTTGGACTTGTATATGCTGTGTAATCAAATTAAACTGCGTTTGTGATTACTTGGCTAACATTGGAAGGACCTTTGCCGTTGCCATCGTGTATTTAGGGAAATAAAGTACCTATATAAATTGTTCTCAACTTTTTCGATCTTTCTGTAGACTGTGAGTTTTTAATGACAAGGCTTATAATTATAATGTTGTCTCTATCTCTCTTCTACCAAGCAGCATGATATGGTTGCCGGTGAAATTACAGCAAAATTTAAGATAGCAAAAATGTTATTCAATTAGAAATCTGACCAAATCACAAGTCCCCATTATATTTAGTTTAAGCATATGTATTTTTGTAAAAAAACTATTCCTTTTTGTTTTATTATAAATCAGAAAAAGTTTGTAAATTTTATATTAAAGTATCGATCGATCGATTAAAAAGCATTACAATATAACATCACTCAACATTCAAAGCATGTTCGAAGCGCAATTTAAAGAACAACTCAGAAGAGAACTAATAACAATAGTCTGTAATAGTTGTAGAGAGCTACGTGATGTGACTCATGATCTATAAGTGGGACAGACAGGCTAGAGCATTCCAGGCACATGTACAACTAAATAACTTTTTGTTAATGTTGACCTAGGTTAGGATGTGGATGTGAAAATTTGGAGAATAGTTAGAGAAAACTAAAGAGATGTAATGTCGGGAATGCGTAGACAAATTTTGTTCTTCTCAGTCTTTGTTCAGTAATCTCGTGGTCAGGCTCGAAAGTTGGGTGGGTGTTTCGGAAAATATCACACGGGGCGCGTGTAGTGAGATATCACATGTAGCTCTGCTTAGCTTGGGGCTAGATAATGCTGTGTGAATTGTCCAGCATTATTTATTATTATAGTGATCGCGCGATTTTTAGACCGGACACATACATTTTAATCATGAATCTTAATTTTCTCCAATAAAATTAATATATACAGAATTTTATTAATACCCAGGTAGTCTAAAACCTCACTGCGTATATTTGTATAGTTATATACAAAAAAATACACGTGATTTTGGACACCCAGGTAGTCTAAAACCTCACTGCGTATCACCATGGGGAGGGATTAAAAAGTTGCTTAAAACATGAGGTGGTTATTACAAACGACCCTTAACTGTAGGCATCCTTCAAACTCTTCTTAATTTAGGCATATCTATAATATTATGGTAATGATAAAAAAACCTTGGATAAGCCTGAAAACATGTTAGTGTCACACAAAGAAACAAACAGACATACCTTTAGACAACTTCCATAGTTCCTTCGACGAGAAGACACCGGTGGCTAGAATAATATCGTTGCAAATTACCCCGTTGTATGGATTGTGGCTATAGCCTGAAATCCATCATCATCATCATAAAGTAAAGGTCTCTCATTAACAAACTATGGAGGTTGAGTAGCCATATTTATTACATCAAATTTTATGTGTTTATTTATGATATATTTTTGTCTATTGAGCCATAATTTAAATTTACTTGTCATACAAAGCTTTACAGGATTTGGTAATGAATTTTATTTTAAAGTAGTCCCAAATTTATGATCCAGTATCAATTGAAGTAATTATTTCATTTAAAATATGACACACTATTGAATATTAGTAAAATGCTAAATATGGAAACTCATTAGAGGCTAGAGAAGTTCAAGTCAATAGAGATAATCTAGAAAATTGTGATCAAAAGTGATTTCAATGTTACTCAATGTGTTTGTTAACTTGATGAAAAATTTAACTAATCACAATTTTACCAAAACATTTCTATCATTTTATGGGGCACATATCGAAGTACTTGTTAACTTATAAGTAATTCTTGGGAGAATAGAATAAAAAACTAAATAAAACACAAGTATACTAAAAAGACAACTAACAGATGCCTGTTTGTTTACAGGGTTAGTTATAAAACAAAAATCACACAATCTAACAGTCACAGACAGTGTTAATGATATTCTAATATGTACTTGCATCAGATCAAATTAAAGAAGAACTTCAATCACATGCTGTAATAAGAAGGTAATTGAGTCTTTGATCGATAATAGGAACAATAGAGACAAAACTAAACTCGACTGAAGAAACTATTATTAGTGAAGCTGTGGTTGAATCAAATACACAGCAGTGACAGCACAGATAGAATATCATCAAAAAACATCAAGATATAAAAAGAGAAGGAACACCGACTACATACAAAACGGACATACAAACGAACAAAACCTCCAAAATCTCAATTAAAAGCATGGAAGTGTAAGTGCAAGCCAATACTGGGACGAATTTTGATTCAAAATGCAAAATAATAATGTAACAGTGTGTTTGTGCAGTACCAATCACGAACAAAAACAATTTTGAAACTGTGGCAATCAAATTTAATCATAATATTGAAATAGAAGCTGACGCTGCGCTTGTACCTACTATAATTAACTCTATCGATCGCGAGGTCGCTGATTTTACCTGTGTAGTTAATAAATGTAAGTAAACCTAAATGACACTGATAACTTAATCTACCATAGTTAATAAAAAAAACGAATCTTCAAATTTATTTTGAGTATGAATGGTCTTCAAGTGACTCCCCTTCAAATCCAGTATTAAAAAAAATATTCTCAATAAAAAAAAGCTCTTACATATTGCACGCACATCTCTCTCATTTTATTCATTATCAGCGCTTAATAAGAATCAAGTCAGTCAACCTTATATCAATTCAAATCAAATTATTTAAAAAAAGAGTGAACTCATTAGTGATCGACTCGGTTGATAGAGGTCGGGTAGTATCGGATATTAATTTGTCAAATACAAAACAGCACGACACAAAATCAGTACTACAGGTGATATCGTCTCAGAAATCAACAATAAGCCACGCAATCACGTCAATCCTTACAATGATGCAGCAAGCATCTTGTGGACGCTTCCGATTGATATTGATTTGGATCAGTTGAACTACCTCTAGATTGCTTGCAATCGACTGCAGATAACTCAACTGTTTTATGTGTATTTTGTTCCTTATATACATTAGTTGTGATTGCATTGACTTTTCTTTGGAGTTTTCACACCAAAGCCGGCTTGGTGTGAAATTTTATCAGTGTATGATTTTTTAGGCAGCCGACAGTGTTTTGACCACTTGTCAGCGGCTCGCCGACATACTATACTCAAGCGAATTTCAAGATACGATGTTTGTAAATAACTCGCAACATCAAAATCCAAAATCTTCTTGACGTTAAGTTTCAGAAATAATTGTCACCAGTAAGCATTGTAAGAATGAGCTCAAATCAACTAGTAGCGCAAAATCTGTCAAAAAGCCAAAAAGAATGTGATTTTTAGGTTCAGTATGGGAGCAATGCTTACAAACATTGAATCTTGAAGTGACCAGAGTATATAGTAGACTCTATAAGATTTAAAATAGCTGAAGAAATCCGATTGCCACAAGCTACACACATAACACGACACGACACCGATGGTACCTCATCGGCTGTTACCTTTCGTCTTAGCCTCGTGTTCGTTCTCTTTGTCCCTAGGTGGTTGGGGGGATAGAGATCCGCTTAGGATATCTGAAACATACCAGCTGGTTATACTACACTAGCAAGCAACTCAAACTATGGCTGAAAATAATAAACTACACTACCATATTTAGTAACAAAGATACGATATTAATGGCGAACTAAACACACAAATGTAATAATTTTAAAAAGTGTAATTTTATAGGTTTTAAAATGTCGACTCTATTTTAATAATTAGTGACTTTGACTATTTCAAGATAAACTCAATTTCATCACAAACTTAAAAGATTTGGTACAATCGAATAGAGAATATTTTTAATGATGAACTTGCTTTGGTGTTATTGAATCTATAATTTTAATAAATCAAGTAATTTAATCTAATGCAAGCCTTATTTTTAATCTAATGTAACCTAAAATAACATCGAGGACGAGTGATCAGAATAATTTGATCTTCACATGGAGCTCAAGTTCTTCAATAGCTTTCAATCAACGATTGCCACTGTAGATAAGTTTCGATTGTGCAATAAAATTATAATCTATATATCAACGGTAAGTCTTGATCAGGAAGACTTTGATCACTCGTCCTCTTATCCCTTATCCAGAAAGCACATCAGACCTCGGGAACAGCATCTTTTTAATATGCTATTGCTATTGAAAAATTTAAAAAAGCTTAAATGTCTGGTGTGAAGTCGGCATAAGGGTCTAAACGGATTACACCTCCAGTGGATAACCAAAATAACTACCATATTGTATAGGTACCCCTGTCATCGTTTAGGTACCTAATGCCACCATCAATTTCGGAACCCAACTAGCTCGCAAGCGGTATAATAAGCTCTTTATTAGTCGTTTAGAGGTTATCGATTACGTCATTGACTACTTTATGTGTTTGACATTTCTTTATAAACCCATAATATCTATCTATGTATTAAGTTTATCAGTCATCTAGTACCCATAACTGATATACGTAATATAATACAATACATAGATATATATATTTTCGATAACTGATATACCTACTTAAGTGTTTCAAATGAAACTTATAACACCTTCCAAACACTCATATCTTCAAAAATCCTCTTACAGACTTTCTTGTGCTTTAAATGTTTATAACTCTGACCTACTTCTGATATGCGTACAAAAACGCTACAAGACGTCACTGTACCTGTTTTAGGATTAGGATTACTAATTGTATGGCTACTATACCACCTTCCTGTAGAATGACTTCTGACTAAGACAATCTACAGACAATGGATAAATTTGATACCGCAACCATGCTGTACAAACTCTGTTTATGCAGCTTCTGTGCTAGTTGGGGAAAAAACTGGTGGACAAGGCACTACTGTATACAGCACAGTTGTATGGAGTAGATGGTATGCTCCTTTTCGTTTGCCAAAAGTTGAGTACCTATTTAGAAGTTCATTGCGTTCTCCGCATCTGACCTCACCGTCCCCGCTTCAAAGCTCTCATTTTCTAATCCTCCCAAAATTTTTGGTGATCCACTAGTAGCATCATATAGTTCAAATAAAACCATAACTAATCTACATAAAAAGCGTATCAAATTGAGCGAGAGACCTGGCAATCCGTCGCTTCCATTACCGTAGCTGTTGATGAAGTTCGCGAGATACAGATCCAGCTCTCTGACAGACACGTTGATGTGGTAAGGATTCACGCAGAGACCTGGCTGAGTGCACTCTGGGTGTTTCTCCAGGCGTTCTCCGTCGGTGCTTTCGAGCGGGATGGCTTTGAAAAGGATCACCATTACTAGGTCTAGGCGCCATACCTGGAAGAAGAGGTGGGGATTAGTGGGGTGAAGCTGAGGATTTATCAAAAACTGAAACAGGGCGGACCATACCGATCGGATTTCTATTGTAGAAAAATCCCATTTCATTCAGAGTACATTTTTGATAGCGGTAAGCCTGAAACAGTCCTTGTCGACTTGAATTTCGAAGTCCTAAGATGCAAATCATCTTTTGTGACTGGGATTCTTAACTATGCGTAACCCTGTGATCAAAGTCTCTGGTCTACCTCGAGGCCATAACCTTTTTTGGTGGTCCAGTCAGCAGGAAAAACAGAACGAACTACGGTAAAGAAGCAAATCTTTTTCAGCGATTTTAATCACGATGACGTTACTACCACTCGTCATCTCAAGTAATGCCTTTTAATCTACAACGGAAGGATGGTTTACAAATCAACTACCACTTCCTTAAAAGATCACATACTTTATCAGCCTGCCGCAAGCAGTCTATTCGCCGCATCTTCCCCTTCTGGTCCGGATTGCTCAGCACACAGACGGCTGGCCTCTTCCCCGTGATGCTCAGCACGAAGTCCTCTCGGCAGTCCTGCGTGATGTCCTTGCGCAGCTTGCCGAGTAGCCGGGACGCCCATTTCTGCTTCACTTCTGCTTTCTCGTTCTGAAACATTTGTTTCACGGTGTAAAGTTTCAATTTGTTTATTAGAAACTTGAGTGAGTGTCTTAAATGAACTTGAACTTGAGTAGTGACTTGTGTTTTATTTTAGTCATGTCATAACTATATGAAATACGAATACTAATAGATTCTAATAAATATGAAATTATGCGAAATCCAAAAGCAACTAAACAGCTAATGAACGCTATCGTATTTGTCGCTGTAAAATTAACGAGAGTATCATTTTCTCAAAAAATATGAGGTATCCATTCGAGTCATCAACATTTTGACATGTCAGATTTTTCTAAGAAACAGTTCGTATTATGAAGTAATCTTGTTCCCTTGGATTTATCATCTATATTGCACAGGGACTTTAAAGTATATTTTGGTAGCAGATCTTACAGTGCTTGCGCTATCAAGAGTTAAATATAGAATTTATTCGCGATACCAATGCGCATTAGCCCAACAATGCTATCGTTATTGCTTTTAGATTATTAGCCGCCTCTATATTTTACGTCTAGGCTACAAACTGGTCAAGGTTCCAGAAATGCCGTGATTGGGCTAAAATCCCTGTTAAAAACAGGAAAGTTCTTTATCGGTAGGGCTTTGGGACTCAACAGAAAATTTCCATTTTGATTATGTACAGCGTCCAAAAAGCTAGCACTATTCTTAAAGCAATCAGAGCGTTCGAGATGGCTAAAAACTATCTCAAATCTAGAAGTTATCTTCATCTCGTCACAACACGGAATTTACTAAGTTCTATATCTACCACTAAGTATATGTCTTATACACACTTGGCTATCGATTTAAGTAGAACCAAGGAATTTCAAACCACGTAATTTTTGCTGAGCAACATAAGAACAATATGTAATACTCGTAAAGTAGCTTTTTAAAATATTTTTTGCCGGCAATCGGAATCGTTGCTCATCAAAAAATTACTTCGGTGTTTCAACCTTTACTTTTCACAAGTTGCTTAATACCTTTGTAGCTCATCAGGATACTGAGGAATAGTAAAAAAACGGTTTTACCTGCAATTCATATTTGGTATGCCGTTCCTCCTCGAGACTCATCCGTTTTTCGTGTTTCTTGTAGTATTTCCGTTTGGCCGCTTGTAAATTGAACCAAGTGTACGAAAAGGACTTAACGAAAGGCATCAGTGCCTCTATGAAAGGATGGAACTCGTCCTGTGAACAGAGAAACAGCGGAACACTTGTATTAGTATAGGGGTTTATATTGGCGCCCAACGGATCTCTAAGTCGGCGCCCAAGAAACTCAACATTTTAATCAACAGAGGCTGATTGTTATTAGGAATTATTTTGAATGCATTTACTGTTATTTGAGATATTTTTCTGATTGAATGGGGAAATTAGTAAGGTATATTGAATTAATTCAGACAACTTTTATTAAAAATAATATTCCCATATAGTTTTTACCTCTATAATCTGTTTTGGGCCACGTATAGAGTCTTCTATAAATAATAACAGAACAAATTAAAATTGTCTGAACTAAAACCCAAAAAACAGAACAGTTATTTACAGTTAAACATTTAGACGAAATTATTAATATCGAGTAAAACATTGATACAAAAGCGGTTGCAGACGTTACAGTCAGACATCGAGATCTTAAATTGGGATATGAACTTCTTTTTAATGACAAATCTCTGATCCAATTGAGTAATCATATTAAAACGACGTAGAAATTAAAGGATAATGCAATCGCTTTATCCTTTGATTTCTACGTCGTCGTTGATTTTTGCGTTTCATGTGAATAGTTAAAATAAAATATATTTATGAATAGAAACGTGTGTGAAGTATTCAGTCTTAACACAGATAATAAAGAACATTTTGTTGAATTGTAACATTAAACTCGCTAACTAGCAAAATAACCTTGTGTGTAACCCTAATAAACTGGGAACAAATAAGATCCAAAAAATTTAAACGGTCTGTCTAACCCCATTATCCCGATGACATTCTCGCATACTTTAAAAGTAATAAACGAAAGTATTTTTATCTATGACACTAAATAACCCAGTTCTAAATGACCGCTTGAAAAAATCTAAATATAAATTCAGTATTCATCGCAAGTAAAAACGTGTATTGAGTAGTACGCTACTTGAATCATAATAATGCTAAACGTGTCTGATTTATTGGGTTCTCGAGTTGGCAACACTGCGTAGGAATTTTCGATTGTTTGTTTTATTATGAGGTACCACTTTCGTGGAATTATTTGAGATTTTTGAGGATGGAGGCAAATCGTATTCAAAATATCTGGGTGGGTCGCAACGCAAACCCAGAAAGACATAGCACTTTGAATGTGGAGAGATTGAATGGTACGCGTTATGCTCCAAAAATGTTGGACCCATGATCTTATTGAAACTTTTGACGCCCGTCAGGGGTTCTTTATATCCGCCTATTTTGTATAGGGGGGTTAGCCTTTAGGTATCACTACCAGCTGACAGCAGCGAATATGTTTAGTAAAATTGACCGAAAGTTTTCGTTATCGTGTTAAAATTTGTCATTTATCTTTATTTTAGTTCTTCTTATTCTTATCTTTAGTACTAATAACATCGTCAATTTCTTCAGCAACATCATTTTATTTATTCTCACTAACCGAATTGCTAAAATACGGTCATAAAGTTTCAAGAAAACCCATATTATTGATTGATACATATGTATATCATCATCATTATCGACTTGTTAACATCTACGACAGATGATTTTGATGGCATCAGTATGGTTGAGAATGCATACAATGCCGACTTAAAATCTATTCTAGAAAAATAATGAAGGACCTCTTAAATCTCTACGATGACTCACAATCATAAACTGGCCTAACCTCAACAGACGCCAGTCAAAACACAGCGCCGCTCGCTAAACTCTGCCAGATCCAGCCAGAGTTGGCAGGACCTTCGGCCACGTGACTCCATTCAACTTTTATAGGAATTCTTAGATTTGTTTTATCGGTCAAGGGCAAATGATGGATTGTAAATAAAGTAACAGTATTATATTCATTGATTAATGCTCAACATTGCCAAACCGCAGTATCTAGTCCCAAAGATCGAAGAGTCTTAAAGAAAAGGGTTCCTCATTTCCCCTGAACCACCGAAAAGTAGTCTCAGATTTGAAAAAAAAACAGGATAAAAGTGCAAAAAATATTTAGAATCGTAGGTGGTCTTAAGTAATAGAGATCTATAGATATCTATCAGACACAGATCATTTACGCCAAAACGTTCCAAATTTTTAGAAAACTCTAACAGCGCGTGTCTCGACACGGTGTTGTCATCAGGGATAATTTTATAAACTCGCCTTGAGACAATGTCCCGTGACTGTGAACATGTTACCTTAGATACAAAAGACTTATAGGTATAGGTATTTTCGAAAAATCTAAAAAGGAACACCTATTTCTAAAATATCCCTACTGAACTCCAGGTTATCGACCTTCGACTTGGTGCCAGCAGCGTCCAGTCACAACACCCGAGTTGGCGGCCGAAGCGGCAGCCGCTGCCAGTTCCCACGGGAGCCACTTGGCAGGACCTCTGGCCACGTGGACTCCTTGGTATGAATCTTTTTGGATGCTAGTCAATGGGTCAACGCCTGGGGCGTTGTCTAATGCCATATCTGCAGACTTGTCTAGGAACAGGTAATGTTTACCATGGTTCAATGTTTAGTATTTGTTTTTGATCAAATTTGTTTGGTTTACGCCTATTTTTAGTTCACCTTTTTTTTCATCAGTGACATGCTTAGGAGAAAACTAAGCGTTAACTTGATTTTTTCAAAATAGCATATATGTTGTCGCATCTAGGATTACCTACATAATTTTCTGCAGAAAACTTTCTATTAAGAAAATCGGTCTGCCATTTTTCATTAAAAAACTCTGTGCCGCCATGACACCTTCCGAACAAAGGATCAAGAGTAATGCATCACATAGTCTCGAAAGTGTAGGCTTGCTTCATCCTATATTAACAGACTTAACCTTGATAAAACACCAAGAAAAACTAGATCATTCATAACATCGCACGTAAGGTGCAAGATTTGGCAAATATGAGAACAACAAATGAACTGGATAGTGAGATTGTTGGCAAAGGTGCCTAGGGTTCCCCAGCCGTATGAAATCATAGTAAAAAGTTGTTTGATCAAAGATTGTGACGTAGACTCATTGTTGAGGTTTTTGGGAACGTTAGCAATGACCGTTATTTAAATATTTAGGTGTTTGCGATAGAGATTATAGTCTCTCTATCTATAGCAAACCTTAAACATTTAGCTAACGGGGATAGCCCTGTTGTTTGTGGAGAACGGAGATAGCCCCGTTGTCCACCACGAGTGATGTTATCTGAAACATCTATCTTACTGCAGATGCCAATTTAACTTTTTAACTTTTTAGACCTTATCCTCATTCTTTAAGATGAGATCAACTTGAGAGACCTTCTGATTATTATGTAACTAGGAAAGCAACAGCTACAGCTGAAGGATAGTGGTGTTCATAGTTTAGCTCTTAGTCTTTTAGGAGGCTACCAAAAGCATAAATTTCGGATTCAGTGTATGTAAAATTATGTTTCGTATTATACCAGTGATTTTGTTTACAGTTGTTTACAGCCCATCGTGGATGTAGTTACCTATTTGAAGCGGTTGTCGATAAAGCTAAGCCTAATGAAATCAAACAAACTATTAGGACCACTTCCAACGCCGCGCCTGCCAAATCTCTGGAGTGCGTTCACCCCGAACATTTTGGCGGCAAATCTGATCGCTGACGCTTACTCCATTATTATTTTTTCCGGCTTTATTCGCGGCGTTTCCAATTTATTTTATAGATATTGGCGCTGGTTCATCGGGGATGCCCCGGTCTTGGCCATGGCACCGGTTGGCGTGCCTAACTGGGTTACTGCGTCACACAGGAACACTGGCCAAAATCACTGCACACGCGGAAAGATGTGAAAAAAGTCACGCATCGGCCATCTTGATTTTTGCCACGCGCCGTTTTGGCGCGCAAATGCAACAAGCGGACGCGCCCTGTGCACTTTGCTGACAACGCACGTAGTTATACAATAAATCGCATTGTTGCATCGCATGCATAATGCTGACGAATTCGATTAAATGTATTTAGGTACTTAAGCGCACGCACACTGAATTTGCGGAGAGATATCCATAAGAAATGTCACGTTCTGGAGATGCAACAATGTACCCAAGCGTAATAACAATAAAGTCTCTGTTAATGTGACGTGTGATGGCCCAGCGCTGGGCAGTGCTGACCCGAAAGCTAATGCATGGCGTACAAGAACTGCAGAAATAGAAAATGATAAGAGCATGTATACAGTATACTTGGTATAGTATACATGTATAGTACCTATATGGCTTCCTAGGAGCAACAATAGCCGACGCGAGGGAACACCACTTTTCCATCCCGCCTTTCATATCACTCGCTCAAAGAACACAAACGGCATACAGCTGACATTTTTACTCAAAAACTCGGGCTTTTAGCGAGTTGTACCATTTTTCAATAAATTGTTTGTTCTGGGAAATAAATCGTTACACGATGTAGGTAGTTAGTCTTAGTTGATAGTAAAAAAAGCTAATTACTTTCATGTAAGGTATAAGCAGTTCTTTCTATTTTGGGTTCCCTACCCAAAGGGTGAACGAGACCCTTTACTAAGTCTCCGCTGTCTGTCTGTGCGTCAGCGGACTGTATCTCATGAACCGTAAAAGGTAGATAGTTTTCGTCATCATCAGTCTATAGTAGTCCACTGTTGGACATATGCCTCCCATAGATAGTTTTCACAGAATGTGTCTCTTGCCGCTATAACAACAAACAAACTTAATATTAAAATTAACGGGGGCTCTCATTCGAAAAACCATTTATTTTTGGCAATTTTTGCTCTACCTTTGTCCTCCACAAAGTGGTGCAGGTCATGCCCATCATCACAAACACGTTCGTGAAGACGCCAGGTCTAAATTCTTAAAAAAAATATCAATCACCTGTGTGTGATACTAAATGAAAAACATCTGTCTGGAACCCAACGAGTTACATAAGACTGATCTTCCACTCTCATACCTTCTGTTAATTCAGAGCAGAGCTCTTTTCAAGTTGAAATTAAAATAAAACCTCTCTAACGAACGATTATTGAATTGCGGGGAGGGGTACCTATTACCAATACCAAGTTTAAGAATTAAGACGTGGCGTCTTCAGAAACGTGTTTGTGATGATGGGCAGAACCTGCAGTTCACGTAATGTTACTAATTTACCAATAACCCTGTATACAAACAAATCGCGAAACATTATGATTAACAGAACGCAAAACTAAATAAAACTTTTTATATCGCGATTTGTTAACATACTTAATGATTATTTAACGTAAGGAAAATAATAACAATAATACCCGATAAATAAGTAATCGCAAAACTATGTAATTTACCGTTCGACATTTCAGCTGCGTTGCATCAGCAGTACCTCCAGTTTCGGTAACCGCGAGTTTTCCCCTGTGATCTATTTACTGAACCACGGCCGACTCCCGAGGGAGCAACATTGTTTGCCCGACACACAAACCAGTGTTGCCAGTCGTAAACGTAACGCGGTCGGTTAAAAAGTCGTCTATTTTAAACCGAGACTGTCCTCATTGCTGATGTTGATGTAGATTTCCGGATGATATAAGAGTGAATGATAAGCAGATCATCGGAAAGAGTCGAGTCGTATTCTCAAAAGAAAATTTATGTGACTTTTAGTTCAAGTATTTTTATGACCAGTGTAAGAAAAAAGAAAAAAGAACTTATATACATTACTAGCTGTTACCCGTGGCTTCGCCCGCGCTTTTCAAGTATCCTATGTCCGTTCCGGGATACTATTTACCCTCTTGCCAATTTTTAACAGACAGACAGACAGAGTTACTTTCGAATTTATAATATAAGAATAGATTTTTTTCATTTTATCTCGAATATCTTACCTCGTTTTAGTTTTTCAAAAAACATTATCATCATTAAATTAGAGCGAAAGTAATAAAATCGCTTGAAAATGGATAAAAATGAATTTTCGCTCTTACTTAAATATGATGATCATATTTTGAAAAACTAAAACGATACAATCAGTTATTTCTTATCCAATTATGAATGCAAAATTTCATTAAAATCGGGGACATGGTTTCCAAATGAATCGAATAGTACGTTTTTATGGGAGCTTAGAGGTACAGGCCCATCTTAAGCTACAATGTTAGTATTTATTTTAATCTAGACCCGAAACAAATATTGCATCAAAACCTTATTCATAAAATGTGGAAATATTTCCTACCAGCATTAGTTCTACGCCATAAACTTCATAATTTATTCCTAGTATCGATTATTTCCAATAGTAACCCATTTACTCAACTTTGTAAAGGAATATCACACCGATTTAGTTTTGTAAGAAAAATAATAGAATTAAATTAAAACTAGTATTTACAATTGAAAAAATTGAGCTTACTGCAGACGTTGCAAACAATCTACAGGTAGCTCAACTGATCCACATCAATACCAGTCGGAAGCGTGCCCAAGACGCTAGCTGCATTGCCCCACTGTATGGCAATGCTGATGCACTGCGCCAGATACTCACCAGCTCTCGGGTCGGTTTTATTAACTTTGATCGTGTTATTTAGCTATGTTTGATATGAATAGTAAAGTATTCTTCTTCGAAGAAAATTTACATCCAGTGTTGCATCTTTTTGTTACATGAGTGAATAGACCTTCGTTCGAACACAATGTCGCCTTATTTCTCAGAAGAAACCTATTCACTCCTGTCTTGAAGAGACCAGGTTATAAATGGCAGGAAAAATTTAAGCAGGCGGCAAGTTCCGAACCTTAGCGGATACAAAAAATAGTATATTTTTTAACAAGGGACCAAACCAATTTATCATAGACGAGGTTGGTATGGATGATAAGACCGAGTTATAACAGAGATCTGATGTACACAGAATCATGTCACGAATTTTTCGATCAGGGCACTGGAATTGGAGTCAGGACAAAACCAAATCGGTTCATCTGATGTACACAGAATCATTTAACACAAAAACGATATCAATGAATTGAGCTGAACTGAACTGATCGTGTCTCGAATCATTCGATCAGGCCTCGGGAATTGGAGTCAGGACCAAACCAAATCGATTCATCTGATGTACAAAGAATCATGTCTTAAATCATTCGATCGGGCCACGAGGATTGGAGTCAGGACCAAACCAAATCGACTCATCTGATGTACACGGAATCATGTCTCAAATCATTCGATCACAATCTCATTTGACGTCGGGAATAAGGCAGCTCGTATTTATATCGGCATACCAACAAGTGAAGTCTGGTAACAGCTGAACGGTAGCAGAAATAGAAAATAGTTTCAAGAACTAAAGGTGGAGCGGGAATTTCAGCGATGCACTTGGATGACAGATCAAGGAAACAAACAAGTATTTACAGCATAAAAATGTGCGTGAGATCACAGACAGCTACTATATTTTGTCCATGCGTGAGATCTAAATCTAAAGATCATGACAATGGTGAATGCTAAGGTTTGCTGCAGGATTTGTCAACATGGCATTGCCATTATATGTTTAATTCGCTTAATCAGGGCGCTCTAACGCTCATTAGGGGAGGCCTTTGCCCAGTAATAGGCTGATAATGACGATGATATTAAATCCACCTCTTCTTCTTAACAAATCTACGACTGCTTAACTAAAAAAAATTGTTGTAATGCAGAGGGATCGTAAATGTTCCTTAAAAATTCTTAAATGGTTTTACTTAATATATCTCTTGAATCTAACTTGAGTCTTTGAGGACCAGTTTTAGTAGAATTCAGGAATCCATTTTCAGATTTACGTTCTGAAAAGACAAGTAAGTTCTAAATAAATCTAACACGTGGGTTAGATATTCAAAATAAAAAAAATTGTTCCTGACCTCGGAACACTAAACTGCCTTCGGTTCAAACCCTGACAAAATATTTATTGAAGATGAGACACGACATAATGTAGTACATCACTCGTATCAAAGATGAACTAGGTTGAATTACTACAACATCCATAAACCTTAAAATAAAATATAGCTCCGCACTGAACAGAAATAGATAGTTTTGACAAACAGGCGAGTAACAAAGCTCCAGCTGTCACTACAGAATCCGACTCAAAAGTCTCAGAGATTGAGTTTATTTTTGTACGTCCGCAACGGAATATTTATAGATATCAAATTAATGGGCTTGACGCTCAACGCTGAGCGATATACTCGATTTGGATTTTGATATTATTTTAAGTGGGTAAAAGCTTGAATCCAACGCCATCTTTAATCTCAGATTTTTTAAATGCTTTTTATGACCGCACATCTGTAAGGCACAGCTCCCTCACGCCTTAGCCTCAAATTGTTATACCCTGCATATATTAAACATATGTATGCTAAACAATGAAATTATTTATGCTGTCACTGCTCGAATACTCGTATTATCCTGTCACTGTTAAATATCTAGGCAACGATTGCAAAAATCTGAATGCTCTTTTTTGGAACAATGGGTATCTGCAGAGAGCATCCTGAAAAGTGGAGAACCGTCGACAAATATCGTTCTATGGTACCTTAAGAACCTATTTATACTAAAAATTTCTAGCCCACCATTTGTTTTTGGGACGAAAATGGCGGTCCATATCAGAAGGACAATCCAGCATATTTATATCTAGCGCCCTTGTAGGATGAACGGCATAAAAGTAAAATGACCTACTAGTAAAACGGGAACTAGACCTTTGAAGTACCTTCGAAATAAATACCACAAGTCTTCAATCCAGCTTGCTGCATTTGTTTCAAAGATTTCCCTGGTCGCTCCAACTCCGGCACCACCCTAAATGCAATCGGGTCGACCTTCTTGCGCTTATATCGGATCGCGAGTTTCATTCAAAGTTCTGACGCTAATGCAACGGCCTGCAACGTTTCAATTGATTTTTGTTCGACTTGAGTAAACGATACAGATATTTTTGAAATAGAGGATTTCTGCATTATGTGAAAATCTGCGGCTTTTTCGAGTGTCGTGGAAATATTGCAACTAGCTTTCTTCTCCGGGAGACAACACATCTCCTTGGAATAAAGTTTTGAATTGACAATAACCTATTAATCCGAAACCTATGGATTAGTGGCATTTCGTGCCCTGTCATTTTGGAGCAACCACCCAAATAAGTCCCGGTACGTGCGTTTATTCACTTGTCAAAAAAAGTACCTAAGCCTTTGTTGCATTTCGTGCGCCGACCAATAATGAATAGCTTGAACAAGTGATAACATAGATATACATAAGCAAAACAGAATTGGAAAATAGTACATACCCACTGAAGTCATTGACAACGGAATATTTACCATGATTTGAGTTTGGTTGAGCTTTCCATTATTTCGGCATAGTTTTATACAGCTATTCCGTGATCATGGCGCATGAAACTAAAATCATTGAGTAATATCTAAAATAAATCCCATTACAATAAAGTTATTCACAATCAGATTTATTTATCAGAAAGTTTTCGATTCGAAAACTTTCTATTCTGTTCTATGTGTGTTTGTGTTCTGTTCTTTGTATTCTGTAACTTTCTGTTTTTCTATTTAATTTAAGGTGATTAAAGAATTATCTATCTATCTATCTATAGTATTTTGAAGTTCGTCAGTTTAGGAAAAGAGTGGATGATGTGTGCTGACTGACGGGTTCAAAGATAGATGTTATAAAACAGGTTTTCGTCCAGAAGATATTGTTACGCAACCATACTGACTGGAAACTACAAACTTACAGTCAAGACCTTTTTACTTATGATTTTTGGGATACTTTTGTAACATGTATTCATGTTTCACCAAATCACAACTTACCTTTGAAAATAACAGCTGATTATACGTGATCAACACTGGTTTTGAAAATATTAGAATTTTGAGTATAACTATGTACATCCGTGTGAGCTATAGTTTTCTACCGCCAGGCAGCATTGCAGAGATTTGAATTGAAAGGCATTGATTGCTGGTGAAACGACAGGCACTCAGGTGCGTGTGACCTGCCTTAGACTTCGAATATTGCCTGACTAAAACTAAGAACCAAAATTTATAGCTGTTAGGCACATAAATTGACTCATTTCAAGGCGTCGCGTCGTTGGTAACAAATAGCTCTTATTCTAATCTATTCGGAACGAGTTTATTCAGAAAACACCTAAAACACCCTTTTTGGATCGTAGTTATAAAATCTAGGAAACCAAATATAGGACTGGTCATGGAATATTTGGTCTCTTCATTGATAATACCACCAAATAGTCACTTAGTTAAGTCTTGAGTTATTTGTTTTGAATTGTTTATATTTAATCTAGTGTATAATCAATCATTTTCATGTTTTCATACATTAGATAGGTGTCTGGACGTGCCTGAAGAAGATCAGCCCTGGGACATCGCCTTGTTCAACGTCAGTCCTGTCAGTTTAGAAGGCGGATGATGTCCCACTCATTACCATAAGCTTTTGTTCCACCGACTCACGCAATTCCTCGTACTTATTAGCTTCACCAATCGGTGCCGTAGTGAGTGTTCATGTATTATGAATCTACGGGTGTTAATTAGTTTTGTTTACAAAGACGCCGCGGGATTCCTTTTGGAGTTTGTAAGGATGTAACATAGAAACGTAGTGGAATTTTAATCTCTTGGCAATTTAAATCATTATAAAGTGCTATTTCTTTCTCAATCGGAATAATTAAAAAGTTTGCTTGAAATAGGCAGAAAAAGGTAGAGTCAAATCGATCATTTTTGAAAATCTCTAATCGATAATGATTAATGATACCAGCATATCAGGAACTTTGTTTGACTGTAATAGGGTGTAGCGCTTTTATTCCTAAAGAAAATAATATGTAATTCTATCCCCCATTGCCAACTTTAACGTCTTAAATTTCTAAAATGACTAAAGACAAGAAAATGATTGTATACATGGACTTCTAGGCTAGCACCACCGACGAAAAAGCCTATGTAGGTGCTCTCTACCTTGTAGAACGCAAGACCGAGGACAAAACGTGTAGTTATGCTGATGTCGTTCTAGTTTTTAGTTGCATAGATAGAGTTCTACACTAAGATCACCCACCCTAAGGACTAGGTACTTTGCACCGGGTCGAATGCGAGTCCACGGACAAAACCTCGTTAGTCAAGGGTCAACCCTCTGGCTATGCTTAGCGTTTCAGAAAAGTGCTTACAATTTCACGCATAGCATGCCTTGAGTTCTATTGTAGATCTCTAGCAATGATTATCATAAATTTGACTTGTCTTATTGCGGTAAGACTTTGACTTTATCACAAAAGTGCTGGCAATTTCAAGCATATCATACCTTGAGATCTGCTGTAGAATTCTATGGTCTAGGCATGGCTTACGTGTCGATCACCCAAAAGGTCATAAAAATAACGTAGGTTCATTAACCGGAAAAAAGTCGAAACCGTGGGCAAAACCTAGCTAGAATCTAAACCTCTACCTATGCAAATCCAAATGCTTGTACAACCGAGAAGCTGCACACGTGCGACGCACTGCGCATGTGAATACGCGCAAAGTCGCACGATGCGCGTGGGCATCGTGCGCGCACCCGGATGTGTAGACATTACGTCTCTGGAGGCTTTCACGTACTGCACTGCTGATTGGTAATAGGGAACTTAAGCTTTACAGTTCGATTCTAAAGACATTTGCAAATTCAAATCAACAGATGTTTCGATTACTTACGAAAAAAATTACAAACCGACTCCGAATTCTTTAATATTTACACTGTTTTAAGTTTTGGAAGAAATAGTAATCCCTCGAGAATATATTTTTACTAGCTTATACCCTCGGCTTTGCACGCGTTTTTTGGAATAAAAAGTAGCCTATATGTTATTCCAATTCTAGCCTATATGTTATTCCAGGTCTAGCCTATATGTTATTCCAGTTCTAGCCTATATGTTATTCCAGGTCTAGCCTATATGTTATTCCAGTTCTAGCCTATATGTTATTCTATCTTTATGTGTACAAAATTACAGCCCGATGCATTCAGTTAGTATTGGCGTTTACTTTGGCCTAACATCTTGACAATGGCACAACTCACAGACTTTCGCCTTTATAACATTAGTAAGATAAGATAAGATGTCGACCATCTCGAGATCATTCTCTGTTAATCATTTAAATTGGGGAAATCGGTGAATACTCAAAAAAGCATGCATAGAACCTTCAACTTTGATTGAAGTCGGTTATGTTAGGGTAGGTCAGAGTTCAGTTAGAGTCTTCATTCTATAAAATTGTGGCACTCGCGACATAATTTCCGACAATAGGCTAGTTTCTTTCTAAAATATAATTAGTCCGTGAGTAGATAATCAGAGGATAATGGACACTTATTTTTTCTTTTGTCAATCAAATAAAAAATGACAAAGATACAGCGCATCAAAGTTTGGGAGTGTCGTCGCCCGGCGTGACGTCATGCGGAACTATAACTTGCTACATCTTGAAAATTTTTAGGGTTCCGTACCTCAAAAGGAAAAAAGGAACCCTTATAGGATCAATTTGTTGTCCGTCTGTCCATTTGTCCGTCTTTCAACCCTCTTTTCTCAGAAACGCGTGGAGGTATCGAGTTGAAATTCACATCATATACTCACGTTCGTAACATCTTGGAGCCGCGATATAAATAATAATAACTAAGAATTTTCCAAGAGAATATATGAATGTGATTCCCTCGGAAAATACAAAAATCTATAGCGTACTTTCCGTTGACCTAGAACCATGAAAATTGGCACGAAGCAAGGTCTATAGCACAAGTTAAGGAAAAAATCCGTAAACTGTAATATTGTAGTCTAATCACAAAAAAGCATTATTTTGATTCTCGCCATGGACCAAAACCTATAGGATATCTAATTCCCGATGAGCTAGAATCATGATATCTGGCTATTTATATAATTGAAATGTTTAGTCGCGGAACCCTCGTTGCGCGAGTCCGACTCGCACTTGACGTTTTTTCTTATTTGTTATTAAATCAAATTATGATAAATAGTGAAGTCACAGCTTCATAAATCTCCCATCACACCGTACACAAACATGCAGCGTCAAAACAATACATGTACATTTTTAACAAGCTATGTTCAGGTATTCAAAGTAATTTCCGGCCGCAAAACAAACAACTACTTCCCAAATAATAGACACAGTATTAAGCTTTAAAACAGCCCCGTTTCTAGGAACACTAGTTCCACAAAGTACCGTGTACTTGCAACCTCAAACAAGTTTCGTTTAGGATTAGTATTCTCGACTTTGTTTGCAAACATCTTTTATGGTCGCAAAACGCGATTCGTGGGTGGTGTTAGGGTTAAAAATAGAGCGATTCAAGGGGTTAAATGCTATCATTAAACTAATTTACAGCCAGGTGATGCTGTGAAAAATTACCAGTAGGTATTACTTATTAATTTATTATTCGTAGCGTTAAAATTGTAACCAAAAGCAAAGTTATAATGAGCTAAGGACCGCTATTTGTAGCGTCGTCGTATGGGGAAGGCCTATGTCCAGCAGTGGACGTGTATGGGCTGATATGATGATGATAATGATGAGTGAGCTTTCTGAGCTATTTTCCCGCGAATGCAAGCTTTGACAAGATATCACAGTTTAATGTTTAGAATTAGATGGAAAATCGTACGGTTATTTTTTTTAGAGTATGTCTGTATTTATGACGATCACGGTCTCGAAATCGAGAGCAGCTTTCAAAGAAAATATCGCGAACCGTTACGAAGGCAATGTTGACAATTCAAATGTCGCCAAAATTAACTAAACTAATTTGACAATACTAAAATTAAATATTAAGCCATTCTTTTTATTTTGATCGTTAGGAAATGGTTAGGAAAGAGATCGCAAAATGGTTAATGTTTTTTCAATAATAATCACATTAATATTATAAATGCGAAATTAGAATGAATACTTGAATAATTAATTAATACTTTTGTATGGGTGGATGGATGGATGTCTGTTACTTCTTCACACTAAAACAACAGAACGGATCGGGCTGACATTGCATAGATGTAGCTGGCTCTTTGGCTCGAAACTCATCCCACGGGATAAGTTGACTAAATCATTTGGTCAACTGATCCCACTTTAAAAAAAAGATAAAAAGTAGTGTATTATTTGAACTATATGTACACACGTGAACAAAATGGGTATTCTAAGTCTGGAATCAAACACAGGCCACTTTTTATCCCATAAAACAGTTCCCATGGGATAGAAAGAACCTTTTAACGTTTCCATAGAAACAACGCGTGCGAAGCCGTGGGCAGAAACTCGTATTGTAATAAATTGTATCTTCAAAGTTGGTTTCTACAGGATTACAGAGTAGATTAGTTAGTAGTTCATCCGAATACACAACAATGAATTATTATTGTTACTAAAATTCGCTGTGCAAAACTGTCAAAAATTCGCTTCCGTTCACGCTGTCCACAGAACATTAAGATCCATCCACGTCCCAAACAGTATGGGTACAGAAGTAGATGCTGTACAGCATGAATCATGTAGTAGTCATAGTCATATATTTATTTGCAAGTAACATATGTGCATACAAAATAAGGTCTTAATCTAGATATAAGTTCATTATGTTCTACCATTAATGATGGCATGCAAAATTTTAAATCTCACTAATATTATAAACGTGAAAGTTTAGATGGATGGATGGATAGATAGATGGATGGATGTTTGTTCCTTTATCACGCCAGAACGGCAAAACGGATCTGGATGAAATTTGGGACAGAGATAGATTATAGTCTGGAATAGGACATAGGCAACTTTTTATCCCGAAATTCCTACGGGAACGGGAACTACGCGGGTGAAACCGCGCTGCTAGTTATACATACATTGACAAAATAATGAAAAACGAGCTAGACATTTTTTTTACTCAATAGGTTAATTACATGTAATATGCCAGCAAGTGCATAAATAAGGGTATTTTTTTTTTACAGTGGTCAAAATATTCACTAAGCGAGTAAAAGCATCAGTCAAGTAACTACGCACAAGGTGTAAGTATTCCCGTACAGCGGTCTCTGTAATAAATACGTACACGAGAGGAATCCTAATGCCTGTTGCCTTTTAATGCCGCGTCACGAGGTGGGTTTTCCTGGTGATAGATCAGGATGTCGCCTATTTCTACTATTAACAACATGTGTTGGAGACTTAGGTTGTGGGTTCGATTCCCGCTGAGGGAGAAAAGTTTATCGATCGGGGAATATTTGTGAGGCTGGGGTGTTGTAATTAAATTTTGCAGCTGAAGCTATGTTTTGTTATTTCGAGGTGGTCCCATAAACATATTATATATGTTTATGGGATAACATATTTCCGAGGAATAATTATCTAATATCTCAAAAACTAAAAAAAAACAGTGTAAAAATTAAGAAATTTGAAGTAGTTTTTTTTAATCAAATTAATTATATCAGAGACTATTCTGTTGGAAATCTAGAGTAAATTGTAACATAGAAATCATTATTCTTCTGACCGATGTTGGGTTACATCTCACTGGAGAAACTGGGAATAAGTAGTCACACGTCAAACGTTAGGAAAAACTAACGCATTAAATGGTCTAATCTGAAAAATCTAAGCCCATGAACATTACACATTATACTGCATTTTTAAATTGAATTTTATTGTTACAGGTACACTAACATTAGCCATATCGTATCGGGTATAACTCATTAAAAGAAGGACTAGTTTGAAAAATCCAAGTCTTAATCCTCAGTTCTACAAAGAACTACGGATACTGGTACGAGTATTGTTACAGGTACATTTACATTAGTCATATCGTATCGGGTATAACTCATTAAAAGAAGGACTAGTTTGAAAAATCCAAGTCTTAATCCTCAGTTCTACATAGAACTACGGATTGAGACTTGGATACTCTACCCATAGAGAACATTAGTCATCTCGTAACCACAATCAACTCAGTCGAGAGATCAGGATATAAAAACCAAACCCCCTTGGTGAGGACGAAAGGGGGCAAACAATAGGGTAGTACACAAAGTGTCTCAATAAGATTCTATAGTGCTAATAAACCACTAAAAATATATAAAAAAATTATTCAATCGATAAGTGCTATAAAATTTAAAATTTACATCTGTAAAGTTTGCATTTGACAAAAACTCTGGACGAGGTGACGCCATATTGCTGCGGTCATGACGTCAGTTGGCTGTGTAAGTTCCTAAACAAATGTGCTGATGTTGTTGATGACAGTTGATCCTTTTTAGTTTACCTACACAGCTGTTTGACGTAATGACATTGCGGCTACTATTTCATGGTGTTAAAAAGTGAAAAATTCGATTTGAATTTAAAAATTTGTTTTGATGTTTTATTTATTTTGTCACTGCTTTTGCCTAAGCTAACTCAATAATATATTTTTGTTTTATTTTATCATGTAGAGTAAAATACTTTAATATACACAAAATGAAGTCAAGGATAAAGAAAGTCAGTATTTACCAATGATGGATATCTAAAACAGTCGTTGCCAATGAAATCTAGGTTTATGAAAGTTATAACCAAAGAAGGTTTGATATAATGCTATGAATGCAAAGAACCTCGGGAGCTGGGTAAACCCAGGCTTTCTACGTGAGCTAGGATGCTAATGTTTACATAACCTGATGAAAAGTTGAATATGCTTTGAATATTAGATGCGAGGTAAAAGAAGTTGGATATTGTTTTTGATTGTTGGATCAATATTGATCATAACGGTTTCCAAACATCCCTCTCCAGGAAGAGCAAGGAAGGCTTGACATGACCGCAGTTCCTTTTTTGATCGCATCGTTTATCATTTATTTATTGCATCATATTAGGTACGGTACCTACATAAAATTTGTCAGAACTTATTGACTTTAATCAATAGATAATACACACAATATGTACCCATTCAGGGTGTTGCATGGGAGACGGCCAGATAATTTACACTAGTTTAATAATATGGTATAAAAGGTATGTCAAAAATTATAGAACATTTTAATTACCTACTCTATTATCTAATCTCCCTTCGTATCCTCCATACATTTCGCTTCTTATAATATTGCTTCCCTGCGTCTATAGAACCTTTTTACCCGACTACCAACAGGGGAGGGTTATGAGGTTAGCACCCTATGTTTGTATGTTTGTATGTATGTGGCCGATTTCTTTGTTCCCACGTAGCGCTGAAACTACTGGTTCGATTTCAACAAATTATGTATCGATTGATTCGTCTCAATACGCCGATGGTTATAGGCTATAGGATTTAGGGCTCCGACCCCGAATAAGCCTTCAAAACGCGTATTAAAATTTAGGTAGCCGCAGGCTGCAGGCCCCATAGAGAAAAATTACAATACCTACGACCTATTTTCATTTTCAACTCTATGCCTATCAAATATGACCGATACGTCATTCTATTTTGTCAATGTAAATGTTTTAAACTTTCATAACTTTCACGTAGTCGGGTTGTAGTTTTTAACTTTATCTTGTTGATTGTTTGTCTATGATAGAACTCAACCAAAACCAAGACCAACATTTTTTTTGTGTTTTGTTTTAATTTTCAGAAGTTTTCCACTCATGGCACCGTATAAGGTTTGTATTGAGGTGGAGTTTCCTTTATGGCAGAAAACCTTCAGATTTTTCCACAATTCACAAATAATGCTGATAAAACAAAAAAGTTAGACATAGTTCGTGCAAATCTTGACTCACTCAACGGAGTGGTTCCTAATTTACTTCATAGATTGCATTTTCCGTTTAGTCAGACTTCGAAGCAATCAGCAAAACTAGAAAACCGAGGAATTGGTTCTAATAACTACAAAATTTACTACCAATAACTTTGAACAGGGAAACTTTTGCGACTTTCAAAAGTTAATATTTTATCTGGCAGTTGGTCAAATTATTACTGTCTTCAAGGTTATTTGGGAACTATTGGTATACGTAGACAAAAGTAACTTTTTGTTGATATTTTCATAAGTTGGTTTAAATTAGTCGGTTTGGTGACAAATTCTTGCGGTATTGTCAATAATTTATTGACTGCAGAACTTTCAGAGAACCTTGATATAAGTTGCCACAAAATGATTGTAACAACTAAGTGTGATTCCGGATACCTAATGTTTTTTTATCATTTGGTACAGGAACAGCAAGAGCGTAGTCAAACGCAGAGCAGGTATAAGCTTCAACAGATTTGTAGCATCAAGAAAGATCTGGCTTCTCTCAACTTCTGTCAATTGATAAGTAAATTTTAAAGGTATTCAATAAAAAAGTATAATTTAAATAACGGAAGAAAAGCACGAAATTTTAATGCATAGGGCATATCTTCGTACGTATCTACATACGGACTCCTGATATCAAGGTCAGAAAAACTATGCAAAACAGGCATTTAACTACAAAAAACATATTTAACATCTTGAATATTAAAAAAGTGGAGAAAAAATTCATAAAAACATATTTATGGAGCATAGCCCTCATGCGAATCATGGACCATGACACAGTGGAATAGAGAGAGGATTGAGGCTTTCAAATGTGGTGCTGCTGGAGGATGGAGAGGATTAGCTGAACAGAGGTTTCTAATGAGGAGGTGCTGAAAAGAGTTAAGGAGAAAAGGTTTTATATTTACGGATTTTTTTGATGAACTCCACTCAAAACAGAAGAAGGAGAATGATTAGGCATCTTATACGTCATGACAGCTTCATAAGTAACATCATAAAAGGAAAAGTAGAAGGAAGACGAGGAAAGGGAAGACAAGGAATTAACGATATGAGTCAGATCAAGGAAAAAGCCGCTGTCTTACACAAAGAAAGAACTACAAGAGACCGCATTGGAAAGAGAAAAGTGTGTGATCCTTGCACCGTACTGTTAATTTATAATAATATCTACAAAGATTTATATGTCGTTTCGCACTTGGGTTTAAAAATGTCGCCCTGTGGAGACACGCTCATAGTGGCAAAAATATTACGAGCAAAGCAATCTTTGCATCTCAATTAAATCAGGGTTAGGATTTGAACCCGCGACCTTCAGATTTACTACTCTACCAAGTACTCACTACGCCAACAAGGCTACTAGATGCACGAATGTACCTGTAAGCGCAATTGAATTCCCGAAATAAACCCAAGGTTCGGATCGATCATATATTACAGCGACGTATATGAACGACCTCTAGTGGCGAATGCCGGTACTTAATAAAGGGATGGAGTCATTTGTTTTTCTGATATCATTTTTAACAGTGGAATTCAAGTTCTTCGTGAGATTTGTTAGCAGTTTGTCCAAAACGCGATTCGTCGGAATCGCGTTTGGTCCTATAAACGGTTCGTCAAGAATCCGTACGCAGTTACGGTGTATCGGAGCCTATTCCCGTCAAACAAACAAACATAACTTTGTATGTTTGTTTGTTTGTTTGACGGGAATAGGCTCCGAAACTACTGAATTGATATGAAAAATTATTTCACCATTAGAATCCTACATTATCCCTGATAGTTATAGGCTATAGAATATTTTCAAAAAAGTTAGGGATCCGCATGAAAACTTCGATAATGTAACCCAAGGTGTGAAAAAATACCGTGAAAAATCCTTATATCGCGTACGCTGCGGAAACTAAAGTGTACTACAGTTTTATAGAAGACACTAGTTGAGTAGCATTTACAAGATTTTTTACAAAAGAAACAGGTACCTACTACAAAAGTATAAAAGTACCTATACTAAATATTTTCTCCATTTCTCTGTTTTCCCAGCTTACGCATCCAGCATTAAATCCTATCCCACACATATCCCGTTATAAAATATATTTAAAATAACATTAAAATTCCCTATCCGTAGCGCAAGGTGAGTGGAGGTTAACGCACTGGACCCAGAAATATTTGCAAATTACCAATGAGTATGCAACACACGGACGAGTTTTTACAATGGCTGACGTGTAATAAATGTTATGGTAATGCCATTGTTTATTGCGTAAGTTTGTATGACATTTTGTTTGTCATTGTGGTGATCGATTAAAGCTTTTGTAAAGGTGGATTTATAAGTTTACAAACATTCAGATATTATGTCTAAACGAATAGTACCTACCTGTCTAATGTACATCCGAGTATTATTTCCCGAGTTCCACACTTTTGAAGCCGCAGATAGAAATGTAGGTAGGTACCTAATAACATACATAATTAAATAACTCTAATGAATTAACTTAAGAGTCCGCCTAATGCAAAAATCATGTAAAATGGGTATTTTTAAACACTTATATTTATGTTATCGAACGTAAATGTTAACATTAAAAAAATACGATAGGTAGAAAAAAAACCTGTAGAAGTCGAGTAATCGAATAGAATTTACGAAAATAAACTGGTTTCTTTTAGAATAAAAATACATTATTTTTTTTTATTTTTTTTTAATGCTCTAAATTATCAGCGACAACACCACATTATTTTTTACGAATTACATAGCCAGACTAATGTTTTATTTAATTACTTTTTCATTTTAATGTTTATATAATGAATAAATTTATAGATAATAAGCAAAAACTTGATTTTTTTGTACGTTGCACTGCTCCGTCTCGCTCCTATGAACGCGAAATCCTATTCCTATCCTTTTCACGAAATGGCGTCATATAGCGCACCCTTATCTAAACTAAACCAGTACATAGGTATCTAGGTGACTTATAGCTTTCTTCCTGCCAGATTCGACCCTGTCTCCAAGGCTTACAACAGCTTTAGTGGCAACTAAAACAAACAGAGAGCCTCGTATAATTCCCAGCTCCAAGACGTGCAATACGCGATGACGGTTACTGGTATCGTATGCAAATCCCGTGCTGTGCCGTGCCGGGATTACCGTGCACATCACTAATCCGTGCGACTTAGCACCGTGGCTTACGTCTTATGTTGTAGGCGGGTTGAGATATTGGGACAGGGGTGGAGTAGGGATCTTCAATTGATAGTCTGGGGCAAAAATTTCAATCCACGTTTGAGCTCGGGTGGAGTAAGATTTGCGTGTACCTTCATCAAAATCTAGGGACGGATAACCCAAATACACGGAATAAGTTAATAGCGCAACTATCGATAAAAGATTAAAACTAATAAAAGGTTAGAGGTAGACCAAAATAGAAATGGACAGGCATGATTAACAGATAGAACTACTTAGCGTCAGATAGAGCGAAAAATGACGCAGAAATCAAGAAAAACAGACTCTCATGACCAAATGAAAACAGTATTGCACAGAAGAGAGAGACCATGAAGAAACTAGCGAAATCTACTTTACTAGTAGCTTTCGTGTGCATGTGTGCGTAAAGATTGCACGTACTTCAGCGCCAATTATGGAGTCTCCAAACCCAGAGTGAATAAATTCCTTCTAGCAAAGCGTGTTCCACCTTCGGCCACATCTTTTTTTACCTGCATAAGTGAGATGATGTAAAAAAAACAACTGTGTACTTTCACTCCTGCATAGTAAGTGCCCCAGCCGATGGCGGAGGCACTAAGGGTAGTGCATCCGCCAACCCCTTCATTGTATGCCCTAACTACATCCCTTGCAGATATTACTTGCAGTAACGCGAGAGTAGAGTTACTATTATGTTGGCACATAGACTCGATTTGCACTGTTTAATGTTGCAAATAATGGAGGATGAATAATGGAAGGGGGGGGGGGGGTGATAGCATATCATGCAGCTGAGATAGTAATTGTTAGTTTGGGGTGAAAATGGCAACATAAACATTGTCTCGCGGGAAGTTCTCTTTTTGAGAATGAGAGGTTTTTGTTTTGCATTTTTAAAAAGAAAAAAATTAGTTCCATGTATCTCGATAGATGGCAGGGCTTCAACTGGTTACTATTATGTTAATGTCACATGAAAGAAAACGTCAAAATGATAATCGGTCGATCGCTTAAAGGAACAAAGCACTAGAGGTAGTGAATATACCCATCTCATTCACACCAGAGAGATAAAAATAAGCTTGTAGCCTGAGAAGAAATCAGATAGAATGAATGTTTCTCTGTCTCGACCATCGTGCCAGTTTTTTCATTGTTTATGTATAAACCGAGGTATAAACAATGAAAAAACTGGCAAACAAACTTGTTTTTTCAAATGCTGCAATTAAACAAAGAAATGTCACTATGAGGAGTGACAAGACAGTGGAGCAAACTCTTGAATTTTTATGGATGACATAGACATACCTTAGTCACCAGTTGACGCACTGCCATCTATCGAGATATTTAGAACTAGCTTTTTTTTTTAATGCAAAACGAAAACCCCTCATTCTCAATATTGTTTTTGGTTTGTTGTGTTTTGACCGAGTAGTAATTTACTAGACTTACAACCAATGAACATAAAATACATTAGGTACCTACTGAACTTGTGTTATGAGTACTAGATAACTGATATACATAATACAATACAATACACTGATAGATAATTTTACTATGCATAGAAAATGACCAGAACACCAGGTTCTGGTCATTTTCTATGTTAGTAGTAGTAGTTCTAAGTAGTTCTGCTCTGCGTCCAGCACTGACATTGGCTGATGATAATGATGTTGTCTAAGTGCTTATTTTGTAAGCCTAAAAAAATTAAGTTACTTTTGACTTTTGATGATCTCCTTATAAATAAAATTGTTCTGATTAACCTATTATACTATCAGACTTTAGTTTGATGTATTTAAGACTTAACTTGCTCCGGCAGTGAGTGAGTTAAAATAGCTCCTACCTAAATCGCTGATGGCGGCGCGATAGGCACGAGCGAGGCCGGATGAATAGCATAAAGTGAGAGGTCGCTTATGCAGCGCCTCTGCGCCATCTTACATCAGATTTCTGGGGGGAAACTTCGAGAATAAAGCTAAATGAGAAAAAAATATTCCTCGTGCATTAATACTTAAATATGTAGTTTTTTAATTTCGGCTATAGCAGAAAGTAATAATAAAGCTACTTGTAAAAACATAATTTTCAGACATTAAACATAAAAAAGGAGGCTTGAATTTGTGACGTCACTGTGGACAGTATTATAAAAAAATACAATATGATCGCGTGTGCTTATAAAATGTATCGCAGTTTGAAACTAATTCTAGTGTAGGTGTTTAGTGTAGATTGAGGGGGACTTTATGACGTAGACGCTTCTCAATCGTTTCCAAGATTTCCTTCGCGTAAGATCCAATTATTAGGAAATTATGAGAAAATAAAGAAAACAAGGAAAAGTAAATGAAGCAGTCATTAAAAACGAGTCCTAAAACAAAAAGTCACGTCGCCACTTTAAGTAAAGTGGGCTTCGAATGCGCCCGCCATTAGGAAAGGAGTCATTAAAACTACGATAAAAAATTGCACAAAAACTCCTTTTGAAAGACTTCTTTAAAAAAACGAATGGCTTGAATGGGAAATCGATTTTCAGATGTTTAGGTTTCTTAGTAACGATTTAGATGACTTTCTAAAAAAAATTGGTAGGTTGGTTAGCTTCTTTGGGTGTCCTGTCAAAAACTGGCAACATTAAAAGGCTACTCCTTTTTCAAATTCTACTTTGTGACTGTGCTTCGAATTGCGATTTTGTATCAATAATTTGAACGAAATGTTTACAAACAGGAATCAAAACATTGAACACCCAATAAAAAAGATTAGACATAAATATGCCATCGAAAAAAACTAAAAAGCTAATGCATCTGTTGAACTAGGCGTATAAACAAGACGCTTGGCAAGCCTGCGAGGCGGGCCCGATCAGAATGCGCCATCATACCGTAACTTCATTCAATATTTTTTTTACCGAACGCTGTAATTTCTTGGCTCGAACGCATCCGTTTACATGCCAAACAATAAATTTATTAGCCGAACGGAGGAGTGGCAACACTAAACTTACGTCACACATCGATACGTCAGCCGTTACGTCACAATTTTGACATTTTCGAAGATTTTCATTTGTTCGGTTCGATTCGCGCTTATATAACGCACGCGCCGTCAAGGTGACTCGTTCGAAGCTACTACTGATGCTATTTTAGTTCGAATTTCATAAATATCCCGTGACAGCTCATCGCTTCTCTCCCGCGTCTTCGCGGCGGCCATCTTTGAAATCGCCTTGCGTAATTATCGGCCGCTGTTGTCGCTACAGAAATATCTAGCTGGTCGTCTGGCCGCGTGAACTCGCGTCCTTGCTAATTTTAAAGTCCTTAAAGTTTGGCGTTTGTGAGGTAAGCGAGTGTGACGTACGGTTGGCAGAATGCCGCTAGTACTCGGAGGAAAAATCGGTGAGACTCGTGCTGCGGTAAATATAGCTCTGTCCCCGCGACGCACCTTGAGGGACGGCCGGGCACCTCGGTCTATATCTAATCCCTATCGAGATCTATCGACACAGACTACAAGACGCTCTGTACCCAATCACTCAACTATTGGGGAAGTATTCGGAACTTTGAAAAACCCACTCGGCGTTTTCGCTCCGCTATCTTTCAAACTTCCTTTTCTTCAATGGTAGTTCAGGGTCGCCTGGGAGAAATCGCTCTCAGCGATAAGGCCTTTAGTACTGTATTATGTTTGTTTTAGATATAAGATTATTTATTCATGTTTATTTTTATTGTAGGTACAATAAAGTGTTCATTCATTCATTCATTCATTCAATCAAACTATTTCAGATTTGCTAATTCTAACTCTCATAATTTTCGTAGTGATCTATCTCTGAAAATACCGCCAGATACTTAAATATAAAAAAACTATACTACCTACTTACGGAATGGTGTTACACAACACAAGCTAAAAATTAAAATCAACACAATTGAGAGAACAACACCAAAAATTAAATGTTGAACTCAAAAACCTGCAAAAGGATTTTGGAAGAACTGATTCTACCCTCAATTCAAATAATTGAATCGACAGCTGACACAAGTGACAGTTAACGTCAGATTCTAAACACTAACATTCCACAGCAATTCTGCCAGCACTAAACCATCGCTAACAATCGAAATAACCATGAACTAATCGTATATCATCGTATAGCAGCAGATGCGCCGACCAAAACTGCCGAGCGGCCATCAATACCTACCTAATTGAATATAATACACCAATTTGTGTTGGGGAAAATCTGGCGCGTAATATGCGGTGTCCATATATCGTGCGATAATGTTTTCTATGGGCAGCACGATGCAGTCAACGATGCAAGCAGAACTAAATTTAGTGCGAAAATAGAACGAGTACAAGGTAGTAGGTATAACATAAAGGCGGGATTTGATTGAACAGACGAACTCTGGGTAAAGGAAACAGACTCTACTTATATCTACTACCCTCGACACTGCAGACTACGTTATTTCAAATCTCGAATTTAGTCAGCCTGTCATTTGTTTGTTTTCTTTTGTGGTTGTTTTGTTCTAGTAGCGTTCGATTCGAAGTTTGAATTCGTTAAAATAAACAACATTGAATTTTGTTATGTGGGTGAACACGTAGTGGTTTTATTGTAAAAATAATGTATCGAAAATTACCATAGCTTCGTTTTTAACGTAAAAAGGCTTTTATTAGAGAAAACAGTGTATACTATAAAAGAGTACTTAGAAAATAACTACAGTCATTTCGATGCCAAAATTCAGTTAAATTCAGCAACATAAGAACTTAGTACTTACTTATATTAAGATTACGAGAAAAATAGTGCCCCTTTACAGCACACAATTCAATTCAATTCAATGTATAAGTTGACAAGTCAAAGATTGTTATATTTATAGAACAAGATTATTGTAACATAGGTCATCATACGACATCTTTGCCAATAAATGACTTTATTCTTATTATTATTCTATTCTTTATTCTCTTTGGGGCAAATCTGGAATATATAGATCGAATTTATTAGTGAGGTTGTTTAAAATTCAATGGTATCTTGTGTTGTTTCAATAGCTATCGTTTAAAATCGAAAATTACAAAAAATACTAATAAACTCTGTTATACAAGACACATAATATAGGTACAGTAAGTTAAATTTACTCTAAATTTTTTCTACTATTTCAAAGTTCTTTTACAATATGTACTAATTTAATATTTTTTTCATTAGTCATACTTTAACCCCCGTTAGAATATATTGTTTTGTTTTATCACTTTTATTATATTTAACGTTAGTTATTTTTAATAAAAATGTGGAATTTTCTGAGATATTTCATTATTCAAATACAAATTTCCAGCAGGTTGTCTCCTTTTGACGTTGACGATTTTACCTAATGTTTTAACAACGTTATGTCAGTACTATATAGTTAATCTGTGGTTTTAATCGAAGTGAGTAATTTAATTAGTTGTTTTTCCTACTACACTGAATATCATAAAATACATGATTTAAAATCCAAGTATCACATTTCTCAATCCTGTTTTCTCAGTAATTGGAACAGCAATTACGTAAAACACACAACACAAATCTCATCAAACGAACCACCAAAAATCGCATAAAACAAGTGAAAAAGCTCCGGCGACTTTCCTATAATAGAACGCGGCCTACTAACTGTACAGTGATCTGTGGCACGGCGCAGTGCCACAGATCATGTAGTAGTTACTGCGCGTTGCGCAAACGGACTAGCTATGAAGTGAAGTGAACCTGGAATGGTTTGTTTCAGGTTCACTTCATAGCTTTATAGGCATGCTATGGAGTGAAACTGCAGATATTTTTTGTACCTACCTACTAGGTACAGTGCGCGTCAGAATTAAGTATCCCCCGATCTCCCTACCTCTCTTAGACAAGGGGGATACTTAGTAATTCTGACGCGCACTGTACAACAAAATATATTGTCAACAACTTTCGATGCAAAAAAGCTCACTAATTTGATTATTTGGAGGATAAAAAAATCTTGGGACGGCTTTTGCTCCCACTCGAAAAAGAACAACTAACAAGCGGTTTTTTCGTCGCTTCTTTACTTTAGTCTCAGAAACCAAAAATACCACTTCATTTATGTGTCATTGTTTTATTTTAAGAATTTGACCTTTTCTAAGTGTAGGTACATTTATTGTCATATTGAAAATAAAGATATTTTGATTTTATACGTATTGTAAGTAGGTACCTACCTACTTACCTAATACAATACCAATAATTATATTGTATTGTAATTGGTAATAATTGTAGGTAGGTACCTATTTATATCGAAACTGATTCAGATTAGAATAATTGCAAGACTTTGATTTTTACAACTGATCCTAAAAAGGGCTTACTTATTAAAAGAAATTTCTTGAAAGCTAAGTATTATTAGTTTCAAAAACACCTATTTATAGCTGTGTTATAAGTTATCCATACTAACATTATTTATTATTTATTAGAAAATAACTCTGTCTGTCTGTCTGTTACCTTTTGCACGCCTAGATGGCTCAACGGAATGATGTAATTTAAATTAACAGGGACCTCCCTGTTCAGTCTCTCAGCTCAGAAGGTATCCCAGGGAAGGATATAGGCTACCCTTATGCTTAAGCTACCCTTTTTATCCCGAAAAAAGTACGAGCGAAACCGAGGACAGAAGCTAGTCTTAATGATTCAAAAAACCATCTACTAAAACAAAAGTTTATTTATCCAAATATTACTTATAACTTCCAATAAAACGTTATTTTGGTCAAGTCATTTTAGCATATTTGGAGCTTTCTGGAAAATGTTGTTTCGTTTAGCCCAGAGCTAAATCTTTTAATAACATTACAGCTCAAACAATAAAGTACAGGACAGACATCGCGCAATAACAATGAACTTGTATAAATATTCACACTATAACTAAGCATAACAACAGTTAACAATAAGGAAAAGGAAAAACAGAGATATAGTAATTTTCATAGATAGAGGGGTCTTGAAGGCCATCTGAAGTTGGATAATTCATTTACACGGGACGGGACAAAATCTTGATCCAAAAGATTGAACTGAGAAACTTGAGAATTTTGTTACTACTTTTTCACACCAAAACTACTAAACGGATCGAGCTGAAATTTTGCATACAGGTAGTTCTAATTTCATCCCATAAATCAGTTCCCACCTTAAAACGTCCATAGAAACGACACATGCGAAGCCGCGGACTGAATCTAGTAATTAATAGTTTAAAATTGGTCTAAGAGCTTATTTTGTAAGCTTAAACGAATGAAAGTTATGTACGTATGTATTCAATTTCTTGCAAAAATGCACTAAATGTCAGAACGCAGAGAAATTTCCCGGGAGTTGCAGGCGTATTATCACGGAATGACTTCAGGTAATCTCTTCACCAATAGCAATGTCTTAGAGTGACGCACTTTAGCGTTTTACTTTTTATGAAAGAAACTACAGATGGAGGGACGCGTGTCAATAGTGTCAAGGTTGAAACTTCTCCGTGAAAATAACACCGCACGCACTATCTACAGTTTCTTTCATCTATGGACGATTCTGTGATACCATTGCCATAGTAAAGCTATTGGTTAGCAGAATTTGGCTTTTTTAGGGTTCCGTACCCAAAAGATGAAAACGGGACCCTACTACTAAACCTCCGTTGTCTGTCCGTCAACGGGCTGTATCTTATGAACCGTTCGTAGTATATTTATTTCTATTGCCGCTTGCAAAAAATAATAAAGATAAAATTACTACTTAAATTAATCCCATACAAAAATTTTTTTTTGCCAATTTTTGCTCTACTTTGATCGAGGCTGTATCTCTTGAACTGTAATAGGTAGAGAGTTGAAATTTGACAGTGTGTAGATTACTATTGCGGCTATAACAACAAATAATAAAAATAAAACAAATTGAATAATTAAGGGGTCAAATGTCCATACAAAGTTAAGTACCGATTACTGAAATAAAGCAACGTCGGGCACAATCAGTACTTGCACCCACTCAAGTACTGGTAGCTTTTTCTATATTTTTTGTCAATTCGTTTTTTAGGTTTCCTTTTGCGAAATATTTGTGTATTTTGAGGTGGTACGGAACCCTCCTTGTGCGAGTAGACTCCGGCCGGTTTAATTTTAGGTACGCATAGGTAGATAACTAACTACCAATTTTTTCAGTCTTTTCCTACCTAAGTCTTTAACATTAAACATATTATTTCAACTAGCTATCAACAAATTGCAGTTAAAGTTAAATGTTTCATAGAAAAAACAGTCACTTTTCACTTTTAAACGACCGTTGCAAGTTTTAAATTAACAGTATTTTTAAAAACTACGAGACTAAAAAAACACTGAATAGATTCTGCCCCGAGATTCAGATAGAAATATCTAGAACGTGAAAGATGTCGCGCACAGTCGCAGATAAACTATCGGAGAAAGGTGAAATCATTTTTCAGAGGCAAGCCTTTTGTAGCGAAATACAGAAACTCAGCGAAATACAGAAACAGGGATACTCAGCGACTATTCTAAGTATTATGAAAAATATACATTATTATAATTCGTTTTTCAGGCCACTGAGGGGAAGTCTGAAACCGTGAAAGTTATTGAAAATTATCCGTTTAGACGCACATTGACTAATACGCATAATGATCAACACGTGAAATGACCAATAGAAATAACATCATGAATACGCAAAATGACCAATCGCAAAACGACCAATACTCCAAATGACCATTAAGTAAATCAACCAATTTTTTAACCTCGACGCAAAGTCTTTTTGAAATCGGTCGAGTAGTTTTTAAGTTTATTCGTTACATACATAAATACAAATCTTTCCTCTTTATAATATTAATATGGATTAAAAATTGCATTTAAAAAAAAATATTTTATGAACTAAAACATTTTCCGAGTGCTTTTTGCCTAAGTTATCTCAATAACATATTTTTAGATTTTTTCAATACAAGGTGATTATTATTTAGCAGTAACCCCTGTATTGTAAAATACCCTATTCAGATTCTGTTACAAATGTCACATCTGCCCAACCACCCATTAAATACCTACCAAGATACCACAAAGGACTAAAACAGGCTTGAACACGGCGTTCCCAAGACGTTAGGTCCTCAGAATGTACGAGACTTGCCTGTAATTCCGACGACGGCTTGTACAAACCGTTACACTGGGTATCTTGTGGTTTTCAGACATTTTGGTAGACGAGTTGCACTCGCCTAGGCGAAACCAAAGAGGTAGCCTTGAATGAAAGAACTTTCTTCAAGGAAGAAACAAATGAAACGATTTAGATAGTTATCATATCGTTAGAGCGTTTTCCCACGACGCACGACACGACACGACAAAATGCGGTGACGACTCCGAACGTCATACATTTCTATGAACCGTTTGCACAGCACGACGGGTTCATAGAAATATATAATGATACGCCCGGACGGAGTGGTCACCGCATTTTGTCGTGTGGTGTCGTGCGTCGTAGGAAAACGCTCTTACTGTGATCGTCGTTCGATCTAAAACTCTAAAACATTATTTGGTTTTGAAAGCTCATCATTAAATTGATCAATCGTTTGTTTTCGAAAAAACAAATAACATTTTTCGCTGCATTATGTGAAATTCTGCATTGTGAAGTTTGTGTTTTAGTTTTTAGTGATAAGCTTGCTGTTACTTTATTGTTTTCTGTTATTGTCATCAGTCTTTGTTAAGTTTTCATTCATAGATCTTTGTAAGCATAAAATATCTGGATTCTTAATCGTAGAATAGTGTGATTTATAATGTTAGACCGTACATATTTATTGTCAGTCCAGTTATACATCATTATAAAATCCGTCGATCTATTTTCAAGTCATGTACCACATCAAATCAATTAATTTCCCACGTGCCTGTGTCATGTCACTATAATTTTAATTCAATGCCAAACTTCAAACCGGGATGACAGCTGTCATAATTCTAGATTACTCAACAAAGACGGTAAGTTTTCCCGCGTAAATAAGTCTTGTTGGCACGTGGTGGTTGCCAACTGCCAAATGTCCTTGACACTGACAATGACAATGTCAGTGTTACTATGATTTCTGATTCTTAGAAAACATAGATACCTACACCTACTAATTTTCGGAAACTTTCAGTAGTGATTTTAAGCAAATTATTAAGACAGCGGCGCATTCGAATAACACAATTTAGAACCTATGTAGGAACAAGAATGTGTGTTTCTAGAGTAAAAATTGATTTTTACTAACGCCCTTTCCTTCGGAATCAACAGCAATGAGTGTGCCGACGAACTCGCGCGCTCCGGGGCCAAGGGGACTCAGCTGGGCCCTGATCCGTTCTGCGGCATACCTAAAAGCCTGGCTCACAGACCCCTCCTGGATTCCTGCTTTGAGGAATCGTCCAAGCTCTGGTTATGTTCCTCAGGCATGAATCACTCAAAATTACTGATAAAAGCCTTTGACAAACGGTATACCAACCGAATCCTAGCGCTAAGCAGAAGCAACCTTCGCATCATGACAAGAGCCCTAACTGGACACTGTCGCCTTAACAAGCACATATTCAAACTAGGGCTAAGTGACACACAATCCTGCAGATTCTGCGAAGAGGCGGAAGAAACGCCTTTCCATCTGCTAGGAGAATGCGGAGCACTGATGCAAAAACGTAGCATCCACCTGGGCAAGCACCTGCACAGCCCAGACGAGCTAAGAGACATCACCCCAAAGAAAATCCTACAGTTCTTAGCAGCTGCAAGAGCGAATTATGAACTTGTTGATTTTTAGTTTTTTCTGCACTCCGAAAGCAATGAAACTAGCGAAAAGTAATTTGCCGCAAATCGTAAAGCATTTTCTATGAACTTATGATAAAATCAACGATGATGATAAAATCAACAATGATTCATTAAATAATAATTATTATTATTTCAACTTATGATAAAATCAACAATGATTCATTTGTATTTTGAGAGCATTTGGGCAAATGTAGATTTTTGCACAAAGCTTCGTTATTTTTTATTTCACAAGATTTGTGGTGTATGCTAAAAACGTTTTGTATACATACAACACCTATGAATTGAGAATCCCACTTTCAATTCTAGACTCTTACTCAATATGATTAAAGTAAATAATGGTAGTTTCATTGAGATATCTGGAAGGACTATGGGGAAGCCTTTGTATAGAAATGGAATATAATGTCGAAGAATAGTTCGTTTGGTCTAGAAAGATGAATAAGAATAAGAATAAAGTCATTTATTGGCAAAGATGATATACCTATGTTACAATAATCTTGTTCTATAAATATAACAATCTTTGACTTGTCAACTTATACATTGAATTGAATTGAATTGTGTGCTGTAAAGGGGCACTATTTTTCTCGTAATCTTAATATAAGTAAGTACTAAGTTTTTATGCTGCTGAATTTAACTGAATTTTAGCATCGAAATGACTGTAGTTATTTTCTAAGTACTCTTTTATAGTATACACTATTTTCTCTAATAAAAGCCTTTTTACGTTAAAGACGAAGCTATGGTAATTGCTGGATGGCACTTCGTTAGAAATTAAATGGTCATAGACCCTGCACAGGATGACATAACACTATTGCACACAACCATGATTCTACGTGGTTCTACCGCGACTGATCCCTGTCGTCTATAGAACTTTAAGATAAATAGAGTTATTTTTTATGTCGCTATGAATAACGACTCTTTGCAATGATTTTATTGCCGTTTTATTGCGCCGTGAAGCCAAACGCTAGTTTTCAGAGCAAGGAATTTTCTTACACATACCTCAATTTAGCAGACACTGTAAAAATGGACATTTGACATTTCCCGTGGAGAAGTTACGATGCTCTGACGTTGACAACGACAGTGAGTGACAGATGGCCGGCTCGGCAGAATATAGGGGACGCACCAAGCCTCGGATAAAAACGTAACATATTATCAGACTATCGGGATATTCTATGGACGCAAGTAGGTAGGTACAGTAGGTTTAAATATCCGAATGTGGCTTTTAGGATTAGTTATTATTCTAAGTAGAAGGTAGATATACTAAACAAATTGTAGTGATCAGTTATCTAGTACCAGAACACAAGCTCTGCTTAGCTTGGGGCTGAAAGCTGTGTATACTATCCAGCATTATTTATTTATCGTTTATAAGTAGGTATATGTTTTATTTAATAGGACGAAAATAATGACATCCTTTTAATTTTGATTGTCGTGAAGAGACCGGCAACATTTTCAGCGAAATTAGTTATGGCTACATCAGAATTGACTCCTTAGTGACAATCCTGTTTAGTTTTTGCTATTGCTATGCAAAAACTAACAAAAACTTACCTACCCAACTAATTTGATAGCAGAAAAAATCTCGAGTATTTTTTTATTTCGGTCGTAAAGAAATTGACAGCTACCTACATTTTAAAACGTGTAGATGAATAACGCGTGCGAAGCCGCAGGCACAAAATAGTAGACTTATGCTACTATGCCCTAAATTCGAAAAAGAACATAAAAAAACCAATGCAATCTATTATTGATTATTATTAACAAAATATCGTCGGTGATAGTCCAAAACCGCGTAACCAACAGTGGATGATACCGCGGAAGTACAAAAGTAGCAAATTTGAGATTTCCCGGTTTTGGACGGATTGCGCGGATTGGCGTGTAACCACTCCAACAGCCGTTACATTAGCCAATCAGAATCCCTCAAAATTACAAAATGTCAATACCGCGGGAACGGGTGTTGGCTATTTTGTTTTGCTAATACCGCGTAAGTCCCTGGTCGCGCCTGTGTCGTTCGGTCGTGGTTTGTTTGTGTCCCGGAAAATTGTTGTTGTTAACAATAATAGTATTTTAAACGTTAAGTAATTATTGTTATTTGATTGTTAGCTATCCTAGTATTTTCACAACCTATAATTTTTATTGGATTATCTGGATAAACAAGTTAAATTACTTAAAACTTTAAGATTGTAGTTTCACGGTTTTGAATCCTTATTATTTTCGACTCACTCTGATGTTTCGCGGAATCGTTTTCTTATTTCCTTGGATTAAAAATATCGAAATACCCGCAAAAAAACATTTTTAAGACTTTGTTTATGTAAAAGTAGTAGCAGTAAAAATTTAGTATCGTTATACAAACTGTTTTATGTACGAGTACTTACCTACCTAAAACATAATTATTTATATAAACAGTTGTTTGTGTTTTAAGTTCTAAGTTTATCCTTCAATACTTATTACAATTAAGTACTAATTATTTCAGAGACAACAATCATGGAAGAAGAGCAGGATAACAAAAAGACTTATAATAAATTAAAAGATACCGTTAAGAATAGTAAAGTTATCACTTTACAAGATCTTCAACGGCGGAGGCAAAAACTTTTACTTAAAAAAAACTAATTTTAGACAAAACGCAAAGAAATAACAAACTTACACTACACAAACTTCCTGGCCAAACAGAGAGTTTGGATATCGAACCTTTGCTTGATTTTCCATCTAATATAATAAGAGAGCAAGAATTACCAATTTCTAACATCATAGGTATGCACTGGACCTATATACAGTAGGATTTATTTGAGTAGGACATTCCTACATACATTTTAATGTAGTCAAAAATATCTACTTTATACACCTACTTAATGTTTACTTTTATCTTTTTTTAGTTATGGCTTCTGACTTTTTATAAACTTAGCCAATGTCAACCATATAATTTGACTTGAATATTTGAATTTTATATCATAATTTATTAACTTACTTACTGTTTGTTTAACTTATTATTCCAGAAATAATAAACACAGAAGAAGCGCACAGCGCCAATGATTCCGAGTTAAATAATAAACACAGAAGAAGCGCACAGCGCCAATGATTCCGAGTTAAATAATGAGAATACAGTCACAATACAAGAGGTCAACAACCAACCTCAATTACCTTCTTTTGATTGTGATACTATTTTACCTGAGAAATATCTAAATATCTCTGCTTGTCAGTAGGAAATGTTGAGTTCTATTAAAGTTAACTATTAATAAGATTGTGATATTAACAAAGAAGAAATGTCCAATTAATTTAACATCCATAAATACTGATTTTGTTAATAATTTAACTAAGAATATTTACACTTGTAAGAACTTCCAAGTTGTATGTAAGTTTTAATACTTTTTTGGGTTAAATGTGAGGTTTAACACTTTTCCTCCCATAGTTCATATTATTAAATTTACTACATTTCTTTAGTAAACAACTTGTTCTTTATTAAAAAATACCGCGGAAATGCTTTAATGTAGCAAGAAAATTTGTACAATGCAAAAAAAATACCGCGTAAGTGCATTTTCTAAGGAAGTAATAGGAATAATTACTAAAGGGACGCTAAAATAAGTGCGTAATAATATTTACTGTGTTGTCTTAAGTTCAGTCAAGTCTATCATCACTTGTTATAAAGATATTCAGTTTTTTTGCTCTCCTGAAAACTTTGCTCTCCATACTTTCGCGGTATCATCCACTGTTGGTTACGCGGTATTGGACTATCACCGACGATATGTCCTTCAGTTCTATATTGTGTTCTATTTCCGAAGATTTTCGAAATGTCTCCAAAATCAAACTTATTTCTACTTTTACCACATTTGTTTTAAAATATGGCATTCTTAAACGGCCCCGGTACACAAAAGTGTATAAGTCTGATTGTACCAGGGCTAAATTGCACCTTCGTCAAAATGTACAATGGTCAAATGTGTACTAACGAGTAACTGTAACAAAGACCAAACGACAAATCATCAGCATGACAAAATCCGCTAGTGCGAAATGTGTGTGTCAAAATGTACAATTGATGAAATGAGCACCTACCTTTATCCTCTCGAAACTGGGGTTCGAGAGGATAAAGGTAGGTACTCATTTCATCAATATATAGCAAAGTTTAAGAGTTGCCAGTGTAACATAATCTGCAGTTAGAACCAGCCTATCAAACTAAACTGCTATCATACAAACTTCCAAATCTCCGCACATGATGAGGCCATCAGAATGCATGCAGTTCACACTCCACTGTTACTTTTAATGTATGAAATAAAGGTTAAGTTGAAGCGGCTGCCAAGTTGGCAGGCCTGCGTCGGGTGATGACCTGTCATTGATTGACCTTGGATTTTATATCCTAGCATCATTAACAGGACGATTTCTGTAAGAAATGTTTGTTTCTGTAATGATCTTGTCGTGTCAAATAAATTAATCTATCTTACTAGGTACAAGGCATTAAAAATAACTAAACAAAAAGTTTTTGCCGACCTTAAGGGAAATAAAACCAGCCAAGTGCGAGTCAGACTCGCGCACGAAGGGTTCCGTACCATTATCTATAAAAACGGCAAAAAATCACGTTTGTTGTATGAGTGCCCCTTTAAATATTTGTTTTATTCTATTTTTTATTATTTTTTGTTATAGCGGCAATAGAAATACATCATCTATGAAAATTTCAACTGTCTATCACGGTTCATGAGATACAGCCTGGTGACAGACGGACAGACGGACAGCGAAGTCTTAGTAATAGGGTCCCGTTTTTACCCTTTGGGTACGGAACCCTATAAAGAATGCTTGATTGTGAACGGTGACTTTAATTATAAGAAAAAATATCCTTCATAGAGAATTTATTCCAAGAAATTTTACAGTTACTATTTTTAACAAATGCTGCGGCTTTTACATCCACGCATATCTTTAAAAGAAAAGCACTGAACGGCCGAACGGAAACGATTTTTTTTTAAAACAACAAGTCATTTAGTTTTTCACCCATTTTCCTCTAAAAATACTTCATAACGACACGGCAGCATTACTCAGCCATCTTCTCGACCTTGACGCCATGATTAACATTTCCCATAAGAATGAGATGATTTATGGGATATACAGTTTCTCATAGACTGCCGACGCATACTAATGCCATAGACAAGAAATTGCTAGTTTGATGTTTTAGGGAGATTCGTTTCTGGTTTGCACACGATACGAATTTCTTCACTTTAATCTTGTTTTCTTCATCAATATTCCAAAAAAAGCTTTTTAGGGAACAAAAATCAAGTACCTACTAAATACCTCTTCATTTTAAGACGAGTTTTTTTGTAAGTTTTTTTGTTATAGTGCTATAGTGCACTTTGGGTATCTCTAAGAAATGAAATAAGTTCCCAAAAATTTTCGGTTTCGGCGGGACTCGAACCCGCGCCCCACCCTAAGTACAGGTGTACTCTAACCAACTAAGCCACGAGTTTTTTTGTGTTGTGGGTATAATATAACTACACAAATAACAATGCACAAATTTAATTAACACAAGCTCTGCTTAGCTTCAGGCTAGATGATACTGTGTGGATTTTCCAGCATTATTAATTTTATATAAATATCACTCACAAAAACAAGTGAATTTGTAGATATGTTTTTAGACAAAAGATGCCCTGCATAGGCGTGTTCGTAATATGGTGTTACGTGGAATAGCTACATACATAGAGTACTTATGAAAAACCTATGCATCCTTCTTGGATCCTAATGACCTGTCAGAGGAAGTTGCAACAAAAAGTAGGTACGTTGTGTTCAAGCTCTTCTCATCTTGCCTGTGGCAATAGATAAATAGACACAAAGGGAACGGACTGATATACAAAAATAAATCAACCAACTCTATGGTGTCTATAAAAACGCTGTAAAATTATCCGCATAAAATTTTGTATTGACAGAAATATGTTTTAACTAGAAGTCGGTTCATTTTTATTTTCGGGAACAGAAATTATAATTTATCGACTAAGTTTAGGTTGAATGATAACTTATTTTCGTTCATTTTGCGCAGCCGCATGTCATAAACACTATACTACTCATGTTACTCTTTTTACTAAGACGTTACGTTATTTTTCTGTACTTTATAAATGGCCAGTACAGGAATATTAACACAAAGAGGTTTAAAAAGAGTTTTACTATAACGGGACTATAATTATTTGCTATTGGGCTTATGCGTGAAGTCATAATGTCTATCCTCAATACCTATTCAATCACATCACCAAAGATAATAATAATATATTATCTATTTTGTAGTAACTTATCTAAACAGACAGGTAAATACACAAAGTACTTTGGTATTAATGATAAATATCAAAAGGTAGGAAATAAATTGTATACCTGAATGTCCCGACAGTTTGGGTTCATGTCACTATGTTAAGTAGGAAAAATATGCACTAGTCAATTTGTGTTTCAGTGGATTTGAGTGCTTGATCTATTGTGTAGTCACTTTAAGTTCTAGGCAAATATCAAATGTGGTCAAATTGTGTTCTGGACGGTCCAAGACCGACCCGTATTTTCAAAAGATATTTTTTTAAATGTCTTGTATTGCCATTATAATATCACATGTTTTAAACATGGGACTTCACTCACAATCATTAGATACGGTACTCCCTACTCAAGGGGGTAGATCGAAGATAGAGGGTAGACATGGGAAAATGTGTTGCCATTCGGAAAATTCTGAATACAAGACAATAAAGTTTATTACGCAGTAAGAGGCCCTATTTCTCATTTACCCTCAGAAACTCAGAGGCAGTAAAAGAAAGAGAACTGTAAATAAAGATTGAATGAATTTATTGCTTCTGACAAATTGATGGTGTATATAAAATATCGACATTTATGAAATGTGTGTGTTTTGTTTGTATAACACTTTATTCAGGGATCCAAATCATAGATTTGGATTTTGGAGTTGGCTTAGCCGAAACATTGAAAAGTTAAAAAACATCCTAGGTATTAGATATTTGTGTTGCCAGACATGATTATAAAAATATTATATGCACGTGTATTATTTCGTACGACTGAACTTTTCGGATTTTTATAAGAAATTATTGTCCTTTTTATTCGCGAGGTTTAGATTTCGACAGTGTTGCCAAACTTATTATAACTAAAATGCTATGACTTACCGATGTTGCCGTCGCGCCAAGACACCTGAAATCCTAATTTTAAGAACAAATCTTCAAATAGCATCGTAATGGACGCCAATACCTAAAAAAAATATTTTTAATCCTTAACTCAATTTTTCTTATTTTTAACTGTTGCTTTTCTACTGAATTTCTTCAATTAAAAACTCTCCCATAAAAACCCGTTTAACCCGATGCGAAAACATCTCAGAATCTAGCCTTCTAGATTATTATCAAAAAACAGACGCGAATACTTCACAAACGTAAGCTAGCCATCAATTCCAAATTTTAATATCCATTTTGTCCATTAGCTAAATAATAATCCATTTACTCCATTAGCTAAATGGATACTCTTTGATCAGAGTTCGAAAATTAAAAAGTAGTTCGAAAAATGAAAAATAGAACGTGCATCATTCTTGCAGGGGGGCATTCGGGAGACATGCACATTTAAATAAATTAAATACTAGAGTTGTGATCAGAAAAATCGATAAAACCTTAAGATACTCTATATTATATTGTGTACCTATACCAATAAGGCAGTATTTTGTTAATATTTCTGTCTTTTTTTTCTAATCACAACCAAGTTTGACATTTATAGCAAAACACACCTCTTTTCAATACATTTATTTTATAATCTTTATTATTACAATCTTATTTTGACTTTTGAAATAATATTTTAATTGTTTCGGTAAACATTCAAAAAAGGTGTAAATTGTAAAATGAAATATTTACTTCTTGCGTGTCAGTGTATTTAAATACAATGAAAACATTTAGTTGTCCCGGAAAATCGGGAAAAAGTCACAAAGGAATTAGGTAGGTACCTACTTATTGGAGTACGAAAACAAAAGAATAAACATTTATTTTCACGCAACAAATAAACATTCGAAACTAACAACATTATACAGGGTTATCAACATTAACAGTTAGTGATAAACATTCAAACATCGAAAGTGAGAAAAAGTGAGAAATAGAAATAAACACACGATAGAAAGGGATAGAAAACATCGAGGGGGTACAAAACATCGAGTATATTGTTTGGAACACCGATGCGACGCGGATTCGCACTGCGACAGCCGGCCGGGTATTTTTGGCCTATTTGGTCATTTTTCGGGAAATTCAAAAAAAGCGATGCCGATGTCACATTTGGTTCCAATCTTGAAAAATACGAAAGTTGGGATACAAATTTTGCATGCGTAGCATAAAGTCTTTGCATTCCCAGTTTGTTTTTTTGAGAATTAATGCTTGAAATTGTCAATTATTTTTCTTCTTCTCCCGTTTTATTGTCAGCACGTTTTATTTAGGTTAAGGTTTATTTACGATAGTCGTAATTCCTGAAATCCAAAGTCGTCTCAATCCGAACGTAGATTCAGTCAACATAATAAAATGTCTGATATAAAAACGATTATTTAAGAAAATAAAAACTTATTTAGCAAAACCCAACGATACAAAACATACTCGTAGCATAGTTTATGCAGTAGGTAGGTAGCACTCGAGTTAAATTAAATTAGAATTTCAGTATCGTGGAATTGGAATCCGGCTGACACGGCGCCGGCGAAGATACGTGGAGGTTCCACCTTGGTGCTTTCGCCCGACTTGCATTTTGCCGGTTAAATAGCCACCTGAGCTTAGAATTAGAATTTGTATTGTAGGTACGAGGTAGGTAGGTAAATTGGGTTTATCTGGTATGAACCAGTTTAGTTTTGATTCGGTATGGAATTCATTTTTTTTTGTTTCAATAAAATACTACCCTCGGTTTTTAATTTTTAACTTCTTGTATTTTATTTCTGTTATTTTTGTTACTTTTTGCTGCTAATAAGGAAATCACAAAAAACAGTAGGTAACGTAAATTAGTGTTTTTCTTTGCTTACTGTATTATGATATTTGCAAAGTTACTAATATACATTATTTTAATTTTGATATTTTACCTCAAATACATATTATTCATAGTTTTTCTTTGCTTCTAAATTTTTAGTGAATACACACTACAAATGAGTAGAAGCTACCCGACGATCTATGTATTAACTATTTCACTGCCGCAGGTAATAGAAATGTTCCACCAAGTGACTTTATTCGCAGTCGTTGGCTAATGCCGTTTGCACTGCGTTATTCCAACGTTATTTTGCGTCGGAATTTACTTTTCATTTGCACTGTGAAATTTAATATTGTGTTTTGTTTAGCCTAAGTTTCCATAGCGATGAAACTATTTTCAAATAAGCTACAGGAATGAAACTGACTTTGTAGTGTACAAAATTTTAATACTAAAGTACATAAAAGCCTGTAGGAAAGAAGTGCAGAGGTGTGGCTTGTGAAAGGTTAAATTCATGCTTGACAAAAAAGTTGAATTTCGGAGAAAATTGTGTTCGGAATTTAAACACTGTTTTTTTTTGTTTCCGGCCAGATGCTCTAAGTAGTTTTACAAAAGATTAAAAATCGAATTGAATGAGTTCGATAAACGAAAATTGATTTACTTTTTCATTCAGTTTCGTGTAGCCCTTTTTGTATTTTACAATTTGAAGACCTATTTGTGTTTGTTTTTTTGTATTTAAACAGTATTGACATCAGTTGGCGACTTCATAAGCGGGTGGTAAATCGGTAAATTTATTTATTTAAAAACCTAAGTAAATTATAAAAATCTTTATTTATCTACGAACTCATAAACAACATCATAACCAAACGTAGACCCCTAACTGACCAAAGCTAACATCATCATCGATCTTTCTAGAACCCCTTTTAATGAACTAAGTACTCCTGTCCCTACATACATACCTACACTATAGCTAAGTAGATTAAGCTCAGTAGAGTCAGCACCCAAAACAGCTAATTCTTTAAATCGGCAGAAAAAGAGTCAAATAATTTAGTTTAAAAAAATGCGTGAGCTTATTTCGTAAGACTAAAGATTTAAAAGAAAAATTATTTGAAATTGATTATACATTATGAAAATCTACTATTATTAATTGTACTTTTTTGTTCATAAGTGACTTTAGAGTTTATAATCATGGTCAAAAGCAATCTAGAGGTAAAAAAAACGCATACCTATATATTTTTTTGATTGAACCTTTTTGCTGCTGTAGCTGCGAACTCTTTGAGATGCATAGAAAGTTTTTATTTGATAAAACCTTTTTGCTGCTTTACCTGCTAACTCTACATAGGCTCAGATAGCCAGACATTAGATATAGCTATGTAGGTAGGTAGGTATAGGCAGTCCCTTTGATCCCAGACAGAGGGAGAGAGGTCTGAAGGGAAAGTACCTGACGCTCACAAATAAATTAAATTGCAGAATCTAACATTGGTAAAATACATGGGTACCTACGTCATAATTTTGTTGGTTTAACTTCATAGCTATGCACTTAGGAAATTATGTTCCTAAGTACATATGAGTGACGTCTATAGCATACCTAGAGTTTGGCTAAGGAAAGATAGCTGTCTGAATTATCCAGCATTATTTATTTATTCAAAATTACTGTCACATATAAGAATAAGAGTAAAGTATACCACTAAAATAATTAATAAACTCATAAAATCTTACTCTCTCTCTCTCCCTATCTCTCTCTCTCTCTGATACAAGTAAAAATGAAAAGAAATGTGAATAGGTAGTAGGAAATATCAAAAAATATCAATAATGAAAGAACTAATGACTCATAAGGGAAGGCCTATATCCAACAGTGGTCTATTATAAGCTGATGATTATGATGATGAAAGAACCTTATGGGCAGCTTGTCCTCTGTCTGTATTAGCTTCTTGAAAGCTTTTTTTAGAGAAAAGATACACTGTAATTTTCGCTTTTAAAAGAAATCATGGTATAATAACAACTATTATCAAACCTACAGCCTCTGCCACCACTACGCCAGACGTGTCGAAAACGCAATCGTAAAAAATCTCGTAAACTAAAAATCCTTTCCTACAGTTCAAACTTTAAAAGCTTCTATAAACAACATTATATAACTTCTAAGCCAACAATATTTTATTATAATGATTACAAATTAAAAAAAGAACTGCGAAAAGTATTGCCATATCGTACAGATAAAATCTCCCATTAAAGTAGATAGAACTGCAGATACGAATGGGCGTTATGCTACAATGGCGTAGTTTCCCTGCAGTTGCTTACATCTTCCCTCCCCATATCGATTCACCACCACTTACAAATTCTATAAGTCTTTCCCGATGTGACTTGCTTTTTGTCTATGGCTTTTTACTTTTTTTTGGGAGACTTTCGTATTTGGGAATTGCCACGCGCTTTTGATTTGATTTAGGTAGTTACTAGTAAACATGCGTAAACTAAACGAGATTTTTCTAATGTTAGTGTTTTTCAGGAATTATGTAAGTAGAGGTTTGTCCTTGACATGCTCAAACTATTGAATACAATAGGAATTTAGTTATTTTATAATGTTTTATATGCAGAAGGCAATTTCTTATATTATTTTAACAGTGATTGAGTAAATTAATGCGCGAGTGAAATCTCACTTTAAAAAATATAATCTAAATTCTCTTTTTAAATTCAGGGCTATAAGAATTTCTAACATGTTTTTAAAAAACTCTGTCCAATCTATCATTCTATATTTGAAATTAAATCAGAATGAACCGTTCGTGTTTAAAATAAGAACCTAAAGACACAAAGTTATAAACACAACAGAAGCGCTTTTACATTTATCATTGTTTTTCTTATTCAATTTAAAGCTTGAAATAGCCAAACAAAAAACTGGCCAGGTACACATGGAATCTTGGCGCATCCACGTGTTTTACCCTCAGGTGTTTTAAGTACCTATCGCCTTCCATGAATGGAAGCAAAGAGGTTTACTTCATTCTTTCACGCTACACAAAAAGGTTTTACTCTAAACATTTTGGCTATTTTATCGATATCTTTTTTCTTTGTTTCGCTGAAGCTGTGTGTGAGCTGAATTTACTCATAGTATGTATGTTGATAAATGCTAAAAGCTGTACAGTGATTTATAGTGACTGAAAATCATATAAAAAATTGTTTCTATGTTCCTTGAAAATGATTCACAATACAATTTCGAATTTTTTTCGTATGAATCTAAATGTCGTCCAACGTTGTTATTGCCTTGAGCTTTTATAACATCTTTACTTACAATGTCGGGTAAATACAATCGATTTCACATTTTATGCTTCGTAAACATCTATTTTCGTGGAGCTTTAAAGCTTTTGTTTTATTTATTAGGCTTTTGAGATGTCTTTTGCAGGGTTACATCGACTACGGAAAATACGTCATCGAACATCAAGCGTACAACAACCAAGCTTTACGGTCATGACATTTCGTTCTGAATTCAAAAACATGTTCTGAATTCAAACACATATTCCGTAGGGGTGCGACTAGCGAACAGGCATGTTTCGTAACACATTCATCTCCGAACTTCACCAGGCAGCTCCCAGAACTGACCTCCATCGATCTGTTTACTCCGTTTGTTTTCACATCCTCCTCCATCATTTATAACTTCCACGGTCCGTTCATATCGATTTACCGTTCGGCCACGTGGCGTCAAAACGTCAGTAAGTTTATCTTTTTAAAAGAAAGTCGGAAAGTGGTCACAATCACGTGGGTCCGATCGATCTGACGGCTAAATCGTACCGAAAATACCCGGGCGGCGGACGCGGCTCTGGTAAGCGACAGTAGCTCACAACATCTGTTAATATCATCATTGTTAATTACATATGGGTTGTTGTTAATATATTGTAGCCACCTGTCCCGAGGAGGGCGCTTGGAGGTATGTCGCTACGTCGTCCACCATGCAGGCGCGCGGAAGATCCGGGAGGAACATAATACGTTATAGAAAGCGCATTTCGCGAGTGGGGAGCGCGGCGCCCCGCGACCGACTGACGAGCGCGCGTCCCCCACACCCCGCGATCCCGCCCGCCTTTCCCCTCTGCCCGCGCTCCGCCCCAGCAGGGCTGCCCCCTCCCGCTTTTCCGGATATTGCAATTAATGTTGATGGAAATGTTTGCTTTTTGACGCAGTCATAGATAGCGGGAATTAGGATGTCTTTAAGGTTTGTGTGGTTTAGTAGGGGAATTAGGTTTTATAACGTGATTTTACATAACAAAGCTTCTTCCGTTTTATTGTCTTTAACATTTCATTACTAAGAATTAGGTTAATGTGGACGTCATTTTATTATTCCAATAAAATTTACGTTTCAAAAATGTTTAACTCATAGGTATGTATAATTTAGGGAAAATTGAATATTTGCACCTTCTAAATCTTTATTTCAATAAACACGCACCTACCTTCTTAGGTATATATGACACAAAGAAATGAGAGTCTTCTTACTAAAAGCCCAAATTGGTCGTGAAACTTGAAAAATATTTCACAAAAAAGTACGTAAAATAGCTATGCAATTTTCCGGCGTGCCAACCCTATCCCACTACGTCGTAATGCATTCGCGGCACTCGCAGCGCTCGGCGCCACTCGGACCCGATCGGTAAGCGTTCGGCTCTACTCGGAAAGCTCTTTCAAATTCGGAACGTAGACATGACATATCTGTTTCCGCAACCGATCGCAAACCCTACCATATTTCGATGAAGTAAAGCTGATAATCGATTAAATAATAAAAACTTCAAGTGCCGTCTTCGACTTTCGAAATATCCTAATTTTACCCAGATCGCTTTTATCGTTATAAACTTTATTGCGGTAGTATAAAAGTTATATTTGTTTGGTGGAGTTTTTCAGCTGACGCGTCTGTAAGTGTCATATAAATAGTGTGTGTGTGAGTTGAGTTGTATGTGTGGGTTAAAAACACATCTCGGCGGAGATTTTAGGCAGAATCTGTTCTCTGTGATAATAATGTTTTTGTCTATGGTAACCTAATTTCTGATAGTTATTAACGTTTTTATCAAAGGGGAAATAACTTCTGTTTATTCAGCTATTCCTCTATATAACTTTCAGTAGGTACGTACTTATTTTGGAAAACAGGCAAGTAAGTACAGAAAAATGATTTGATTTTGCCTTCGAAATTCGTAATTTTTGTTGTACTTATGAAACAATTTGGATTCTGAAAATGTCGTCTTTTTTTTCAGTATAATTAAGCACTATTATTATATTATTCCTTAATTCTTTTAAAACAACTTCACGTTTTCCTAACACCAGTTTCAAAATACCAATCAAACATACCAATCAATATCAATAAGAACAAAAGAATACCACAACAAAACAAAAAGATCTAAACGCACACAGCATCAACCCATGTATCTCGTAGCACCTCTACGCCGTAGCAGTGCTACGCGCTACGACCCCTGCGTAGCAGCTACGAGGCTACGAGATAAATCTAGTATGAAGTTTGTTGACAAAAACTGTAACTGTGAAGACTATCAGTTAAAAGGATATAAATTGTTTTTTTTTTTAAATTTTACTTGTCATGACATTGCGTTCTGAATTCAAACACTTATTCCGTAGGGGTGCGACTAGCGTACAAACATAAGCTTACTTTGTAAGACTAAAGAAACAATAGTTATTGATTTTGACATTTTCATCTTGTTGTAAGCATAGGAGAGTTTAGATTGCGGTTACTTACCTTTTTGTTTTTGTTTTATTGATAGGCACTTTTCCATCCAAAGGTAGCCTGTGTTTGTTCTTAAAATACTTAATACGTAAAAACAAATACTAAGAGCGCTCTCACACTACCGCGCGGTACCGTAGGTGCGGTGCGGCAAGAGTTTCGCAATTCGTCGTGGTCCGTTGTACGAGATGCGGAACTGATGCAAAACTGTCGCGGACACGCTGCAAACCTCGAATTGCGGCTCTGCAAATTCGATTTCACGCGTAAGTGACTAAAGCCTCTCATTGTACAACTTTATCTATTTTAGTAGTTCGGTATTCATGTTTTAAGCTAGGTACATTATCTTTGAGCAACCTAGGCAATGTTCCAGGTACTAGTAGGTAGGTACTTCTACACTAATATTATAAACAGGAAAGATTTGTTTGTTGTTTGAATCGAATACGCTCCACAACTACTGGACTGATTTGCAAAATTCTTTCAACATTAGAATCCTACATTATCCTTTATAAACATAGGCGACAGAATATACCCAAGCGGAGCCGGGGCGAACGGCTAGTACTTAATAAATAAAGAACACCAGACCCAGAAAAAATATCTGCAGATTAAAAAACTTTTGCCCGCGGCGGGAATCGAACGGCGCCTTCCGCGTCTCAAGTTAAGTCTTTGTGTTGTTTATGTAGGTAGCTGATTAGCTATGTTATGTGTATTATGTAAGGGCGCGGTGCAGTGTAATGTTATTGCAGAGGCGGCGCGGTAGAGTAGACTAGTGTGGGACAGAGAATTATGTACTGAATAGGTCCAATTTGTTATTTTTTTCGATTTTACCACAACAGTTGTTAGTAGTCGGTCCCATTTATGCGAGTCAACTTGTCCGATTTGGCCCACAACCGATGTGTGATATTTAGCTGTGTGGTGCCGGCTTAGAATTTGCACCATCCCAATTTTTCCTGTGGGTGTCGTAGAAGGCGACTAAGGGACATACACCGGGGGGAGCGTCTACGGAAAATTCGACTCAAACAACTCGTGGTTTTGTGAAACCATCCGTAAAACTTTTTTTTCTAAAACACTTTTTAACACGGATGGTGCATTAACACAGAACCGATACGGATAGAATATGTTAGAAGGTTAAAGCTAGGGTTAAGGCATGTTGTAGTCGAATTGTTTTAAACGAATTGTTCATCATCATCATCATATCAGCCCATACACATCCACTGCTGGACATAGGGCTCCCCCATGCGACGCCACAAAGTGCGGTCCTGAGCCGTCCATCCATCGACTCCCTGCGACCGCTACGATGTCGTCGGTACATCGAGTTGACCGTCTCCCCCACTCCGTTTCACGTTGCATCGCGGCCGCCACTCGAGAACCTTTACTCCCCAGCGGTTAGCGATGAGTTTTTAGGTACTAGTCGAATTTCCCGCAAAGTGGGGGGCGAGCTTCAGCGCCTCTTGCAAAATACTTCTACCACCAACCTACGATCCCCAACCCGCATTTTTTGCGAGGAATTTTAAAATTTTTGGTGTTTTTACTGGTGTTTTGTGTGTTTTGATTCTGGTCTGAGCACCAATTAGGTACCTACTTAAGTATATCTTATGTATTACTTAAGTTTATTACTTAAGTATATTTACTATATTTAAGTATAGTATATTGTACACGGAGCAGCTATTGTTTTGTTTTTCTTATCTACATAGACTTCGTACACATGAGTACTTCGGTTAGATTGATCAGATTCTCTGAACTTACCCTACTCTGTAAATAATCAGGCGGCAGTAAATCTAATACACGAGTCGCAAACCCAGCGGCGTATATTATATTATACACTAGCAACCCGACCCGGATTCGTACGGATCTGATACATCTTTTCCAGAGGAATCATTCAGTAATACATTGTTTCATAAAACTCATTGGTGTACATGGCGCACGTCGCCGCCGAGAAGGTAAGTCGGCAGGATTTTTTTCTTCAACAACCATCATATTATTTCAGCATATTAATCAATTTATTTATGAACTATATTCAAGATCTCAAGAAATCAAGACCTTCTTCTTCGGAATCACTCCATTAATTTGTAAAACCATATGAAAAACCGATGCGTGGTTTACAATTCGATACAAAAATGCCTTTCATCCCCCCATCTCGGAAAGAGTATTTTTGCTATTCGATATCTGAGTGCAAAAGCCGTTTTTATCCGCTAGAGGATAAAGTAAATTGAATTTAGAACATCGTGAACACGATGTTCAAAAACACTCTTTCCTCGTTGAGGTGGGGTGAAAAGTAACGTGTTGCACTCGAGTGTAAAGATTTTTTACCTCGTGCTCTTTTGATTCCCTCGCTAACGCACAGGATTCTAATTTTATAATCACTCACTGCACTCGTAATTAAATTTTAGAATCCTTCGTTTCCTCGGTCATCATAATTGAGCAAGCGGTTAAAAAGCAACTTTGCACTCTTGTGTAACAAATAACTTTTGTTATACACCAGAATAGATCACTACTAAAAGACATTTTCTAAGGCAATTACAATGGGTGATCTTAGGACTATTTAGCAGATTAACAGACAGACAGACCAGACGTGGAGACTTTGTGTTATACCATGTATGTATAGAGAATATATGTAAAGATATTATATATTAGGACTTTAGGAGCTGCAGTTAGCCGAGATGTGATTTCCCAGAGTATAGTATTTCTAGTTCGTTGGGTTTTGCCTTTATCCGGTTATGTGATTGGATGGATTTGCTTTAAAAAATTTACTGTTGTACTAAATTAGAGAAGTATTTATGTAACACATTTAAGCTATGTTTTTTGTCTGATTTATTGGAACGATAGTATTATTCATAATACCAATAGAATCTCAAGTTACTGTATGACGCGGTGGTCATGTAAACTTCGCAATTTTGACACCTTCTCCCAACTGAAAAAATTGTGAAATTTTAACAGGTAATTTTCGTTATAATTTTTTGAAAGTATCAAGTCTAATTTCAGCCCGTCAGACACTATTGTTTTTAAGGTTTTTCTATCATAATGCGTAAGCCCTCGCACTCTGGGTAATCTATAAGAAATTAAATAAGTTCCCAGAAATTTTCGATTTCGGCACGACTGGAACCTGCGCCCCACCCTCAGTACGGGTGTGCTCTAACCAACTAAGCCACGAAATCCTAGTCAGTTTCATCGAAAATCTTTGGGACCTCACCTTTCTTCTCTTAGATTCGAGAACTTTAGTACTTATATTGCATTGATTTTCAAAATTGAAGCACAAAGCAGATATCCACGTTTACTATCATAATAATAAAATAGGCGTAAACAAATTAACTTAATGGCCTATCAACATTAATTACAGATATCTAGGGCTGTGCATCTAATTATCAATGAGATATCAGTGAGTTTATCTAACTGGCAATAATGGCTGACATATTTCTATGCCGTTACGGCTGTTTTCAAATAACTATAAAATTGGAGGGATTGGTCAAGGCAGAATGCTTTTTATTTTTAAAACACCGTATATTTTTTTTTAATAATAATCAAATCAAATCAAAAATTCTTTATTTTCATAAATACAAAAATTTACACTCAAAAAAGGTCAGTAGTTAATATAATAATGATGCTGGACAATTCGCACCATCATCTAGCCCCAAGCTAAACAGACCTTGTGTTATGGGTACTAGATAGATAACTGATATACTTAATATAGTACAATACACAGATAGATATTTTTTACTATGCATAGAAAGCGACCAGAACACCCTGAACAAATGTCTGCAGATCGTACAAACATTTGTCTCGAGGCGGGAATCGAATCCGCAACCTCCTGCGTTGCAGGCAAGGCCTTCATAATATGTTACAAATACCTATATCTTACTTACACTAACTAATAAAGTAAATGAAAATTTATTCATTACTAATATGGCTCTAATTACATTGTGGGTTATAATTACAATTATAATAGTAGTCACAATGTTATAAGTGCCATATTAGTTATGAATAAATGTAACTTTCCTTTATTATAACTAATAGATTCAGGCGTTACTTTGCGGAAATCCATTGTAAAATGCAGAGATCAGAGCTCTCAGTGTCAAGGTCGAGTATTGTAGTGTCCTGATGATGTCTCGTGGAGACGAAACTAGTTCACGTCTTACTTTGATAGGTATTTTTTCATTTTGTAGTTGGTATGGTTTTTCTTCTACAACGCGGAGTATATTTTGTTAGAATTTATCGGAGAAGATTTTTCGCGGAATTGTTACTAAATATTTTCATCCTTATATTTTACTTTATTAATTCGTTTGACGTTGGGTATATATAGGCGCGTCTCACGTGAGACGTTGAGAGTAACTCTTGTAAAGTACCTCTACCTACAGAGACAGTTCTACCTTGTCTCGTATAGCGGACCAACCGATAGCGCCCGCGGGCCCGCACTATCTGGGGACATAAAGTCGAACGGGAGAAATTAAAGAGAGTAACGGTCAATAACTGTGCAGTTTTTGCTGTTTTAAGAAGGGCAGGGGTTCCATTCTGGTTGGTTTTTGGTTACGTAACTGCTACAAGAAATTGTTTTATTTTTGATAAAAAAATACTTATTCAAATTTATGCTAATTTCGCGAGTTCCTTTTTGTGCAACTGACGTTGCTCAACTGCAAATAGTTGCGCAACGGGGCTATCCTTTTGTGTTAAAAATCTTATTTGGTGGTCCTGTCGCTCAGGAGCGATCTCTGGTAGAGACAACCGTTGGATAACTAGCTCCTAAGTATAGAAAAAAATTACGATCAAAAGAAATTCTAAGCTAGTTTACGTATTCGCTTATGCCTGCCCTGTACCTAAATACAAAACCTAAGGGACAAGGATAATGCTCCTAAGTCCCTTTTATTTGTAGTAATTAGAGCCCAAGTTACTTTTTTTTATATCAGTCCGAATTTTTTTAGTTCGCTGGTCGTTAAAGCAATTTGTTGAAATCAAGTCAGAAGCACGGCTTGAAAATGCTCTAACAGCTAGATGGAATAGATACCAAAACTATAATTTCCTGTAAAAATGTCTTCCAGCGCATATTCGCTGCGCTCGAGGTGCTAACTCGCCGCCTACATCAAAAGATAATCTTAGGGGTTGTAGAGTTAAGAATATATAGATAAGACTAAAGTTAAAGCCCAGAATAGCAAGTAGCGCTGCACTTAGCATCCTGGCACCGCTGAAACCAGCGCTTCTATGGCACAACTGCCCCAGCAGCATTAAGCTGTGCCGGTGAACTTTTTGTGTATTTAATTTAATACTAGTTATAAGAGCAATGTGGTACCTATTTCATATTTATAACTTTGTTACACAAATAAAGTATTTTCTATTTCTATTTCATTATCTAGCCCTTAGCTAAGCAGAACTTGTGTTATGGATACTAGATAACGGATATACTAAATAGAATACAATGCATAGATAGATATTTTCCATAACCGGAACCCTAAACAGTAAGAAGCTAAGGAATATACCTATATCAAGATGTAGGTCCATTTCAAACCCATTTTTTCAAATGAACATCATAGACACTGCATACTGCATAGGTCACTTCAACCTCCATGTCTAAACCATTCCTAGCTCTGCATCAGTAGGCTAACAGCGTTGTAACACGTTATATAAATTCCTATCCAATATTCACAAATTCCGGAACATTTTAATGTGAGAGCGCCGTGGCGCCATCTTCTTATGCATTTAGGAAATAGATTTATACGATGTTTGTTGGAGAATAATATAAAATTCTGATAAAATGGTGTAAGTACCTACGTATAAAAATATCAAATCAATTTTACAGTCTGCAGTTAACTCAATTGTTTCAAATTTAAATACTAGTTTTATTTTAATTCTATTATTTGATTGTAATTTTTTTTGTTCATAAATTTAGGGTTTTTTGTATTGTGTATCAAAAGTCAATAACTTCATTTTAGGCCCACAAAATAAGCACTTAGACAAGTCAAATTTTATGTGGAGACAGGTAGTTTTTGTCGAAAGACCACTCCTTTCATTAGAATACTGAAGATTAAATAAATCTTAATACGACTAACTAAGACAAAATCCCGCAATCCAATGAATCTCTCGAAGTCAAAGTCAATGCGCTACGGGCTCTACAACCCGCTACGAAAGCGCCGCGCGCTGCGAGCGCCTACGACGGGGGACGCCGGAACTACTAGTGTTGGGAACGTAGGTTGAGAACGAATGGTTCTTTTCTGTTTTTCAATTACAATTCAAGTCTTTCGTAAACAAGACGAAACATTACAAAGTGAATAGGACACATATTTGCTAGGTTGCATACAATTAATAGTTATTTGTTATACAAGAGTGCAAAGTTGCTTTTGGTCGCTCAATTTTGATGACCGAGAAAGCGAAGGATTTTAATTTAAAAAATTAGAATCCTGAGCGATTCCGAGGGAATCAAAAGAGCACGAGGTAAAAAATCTTTGCACTCGAGTGTAACTTTTCTCAAAAGAAGAATAAAGAATATTTTTTTTTGTTTGTATCCTCTAGCGGATAATATACATGTAACTATCTATTCCTTTATTTTGTGGTGTACAATAAAGAGTTTTTAGCCTTTTTTGTTGAGGTTTTATCAAAATGGTCCACTTCAGTTTTTCCAAGTTCAGTCTTTGTCTATCGTAACAGCAACACTAGTGCGAGCGAGACAGCGCGCTTTCTTCCCAAAAGGCATTTTTCCGAAGGCTTGCGGGTGCGTGGAGATTTATGCGTCGGTTATCTCGTGAATTTATTTGTCTGTAAGCTCCTGCACAGAGCGCATGCGGCCATGGAATGTTTAGAGGTGGCAGATTTATGACTTAAAGAAAGTATACAGTATGTGTATAATGATACTTCGCACGAGTTTTTCCGTGATTAAAGAAAAAAAAGCTGGAATCATCTAGCCCCAAGCTAAGCAGAGCTTGTGTTATGGGTACTAGAGGACTGATATACATAATACAATATGTTATACATAGATAGATATATTTTTTATTAAACATAAAAATACCCAGAACACCCGGAACAGATATTTGCAGATCGTATACTCATTTGTCCCAAGGCGGGAATCGAACCCGCTACCCAGGCGGACCTTTGCCCGCCACGCCACATCGGTTGTCAAAAGTAGGTAGGTACCAAGACTTTGTATTATTCCAGACTTAAGTACTTCATGTAGGTAAGCATACATATTGGTATCTATGTAATAGTTATGTAGGTATATAGAATATATATTCTCTTCCTAAACAGTATTCTATTTACACGCCACCGTCTATACTTTTTCTATCACTTCTTGTCCATCCTAAGGTTGCCTGGCAGAGATCGCTCTTAGCGATAAGGCCGCCCATTGTACATTATTTGTTATTGTTTTTGTTTTCTGTGATATATGTATTTTGTAATTAATTGGTGTGCAATAAAGTATATTGTATTGTATTGTAAGCATGTATAAGCTGGGCCTTTCAGTATTTTGGCGTAGTCGCCCAGACCTCCACAACTTCCATTTTCACAAACTTTCAAATTTGGTATTTTTCAAAATGGCGTGCTGCAGTGTGCAAGGTAAGTAGGTAGGTGTGGTATAGTAGGTACTGGCACCTATATACAGGGTTATTGATAAATTAGTAACACTACGTGAACTGTAGGTAATTCCCATCACCACAAACACATTTGTGAAGACGCCAGGACTTAATCCTTAAACTTGGTATTGGTAATAGGTACCCCCCGCAATTCAATAATCGTTCGTTAGAGAGGTTTTATTTGAAACTCAACTTGAAAACAGCTCTGCCTTGAATTTATAGAAGGTATCAGAGTGGAAGATCGGTCATAACTAAGTAACTCTTAGGGTTCCAGACAAAGATGCTTTTTCATTTAGTATCAGAGGTGAATTATATTTTTTTTTTAAGAATTTAGACCTGGCGTCTTCACGATCGTGTTTGTGATGATGGGCAGGACCTGCAGTTCACGTAGTGTTACTAATTTACCAATAACCCTGTGTAGGTACCCCCTAAAGTAAATTCAAAGTAGGATATTGGCTGTTTGCACTTGTGGTTGGCAGAGCTAACTTGTATGTAAAGTTAAGTCATCGTTGTAAAAAATATGTTCTATTTATCCTGATTAAAAGTCGTTTGTCATTTAAAATACCGCCTCTAAACCTTCCTACGTCTACCGCAGAAGTCTCCAAGCGCGGGTAATTGTACAAATTATAAATGTGTGACCGACTACCCCTCTCCGGATTAAACCGCCGCCGCCGCGCCGCCGCCCCGCTGACGCCGCGTTGCCGCAACGTTGCCGTTTGTTTATGCAGCGCAGACACCCCGCGGCGTTTTGGATTTTATTGCCGGTTTTTAAATTTAATCTTGCTTTTGTTGCGCGTTTTTGGGGATTTTTATGGACAAGGCCATAATCGGTTGGAGAGGCCCTAGGGACTGAGTAGGTAGAGCTAAGAGAATCGTCTGGCTCGATAATGGAGGTCTGTTTAAGACTTTAATTAGCCGTGGCGGTGGTCTAGGCGTAAGAATCGACCCCATAAACCCAGCCTGTGAATGTCGTAAGAGTCGACTAAGGGAACTTACCAGAGGAAGGGCAACAGCTTCCCTCTGCGTATTTTTACACCTTTACTGCGGTCACGAATCCGCATGCCAAGCAAGCGTGGTGATTCTGACAGAACTTTTTTTTTCATAGTCTATATAGGTACCTTCGTTTGGCCACAATCTCACCTGATGGAAAGTGAAGAAGTGGCCGCCGGACGATATATCACGAAGTTCTAGAAGATACCTATTCACTCTTGTCTTGAAGAGACCCAAGTTGTAATTGACGGGAAAACAGTCCAATGAGGCATAATTAAGTGAATAATCAGCTTCACTCATAAAAAATATATAAACAAACAAGCTCTTTCCTACCCCTTAAAATTTGCACCGAAGTCTTCAACACGCAAAATCTCAACCCGGCAGCTGAAATTAAAAATTTACTCCTACAAAAAACTAATAGCAATTAGTTGTAAGTGCTTGCCCCTGGACGATATTAGGCGCTTCCTATTTGCCGGGACAATTGCTGAGCGCGGATTGCGGTGCACGGTTAAATACAGAGGGTCATTGAACGGTTTATTGTATCTTGGAAATTGAAAAAAGTATAAATAAATATTGCTGGACAATTCACACAGCATCATCTAGCCCAAACTAAGCAAAGCTTGTGTTATGGATACTAAAGACAACTGATAGGTATAAATTTTACCTACATTACACTACATAGATAGATAGATAATTCTTTATTGTACCACATAAACACAGAAAACAGTACAGAAATAAAAGTTACAAGATGAAGTACAAAGGCGGCCTTATCGCTATGAGCGATCTCTACATCTCTATAATAAATATGTATATATTTATTATAGAGATGTAGTAGTAGTAATATGTACAAATATATAAGTACAAATATATCTTCAGGTCGACCAAACATTTGTCCCGAGGCGGGATCGAACCCTCAACTTCCAGCGTCGCAGGCAGACCTTTGCCCACAGCACTACAGCTGTCAAAAAAGTACCTACCTATATTTGAATTGATTGAATTACGACGTACTACTTATTACTGATGCAGCACCAAATCCTTGTTTAAATTATATCGCGTCTTAGAAGAGAAGCTTACCGAATCTGCTCCGTTCCTGTCTCATCATCACCATCAGGGCATGATAGTCCATAGCTGGACATTGGCCACCCATAATGAGCGCCACGAAGTCTTGTCCACCTAATTAAGATTCAAGAGTGCAAGACAGAGCTCCATGCAATGGATGCTACAAGCCAATAAGATGCTTATCAGAGGAGGGTTACCTACGTCTAGCGGACATGGAAAGGCGGCTGGTGTGGTGTGTGATGTGGGCTCCATTTCATACTTCCCTTATGGATGGGGCCTCTTCTGGCATGTAAAAAAACCTCTTTTTGCGACGGTTACCTACGAGGTCGGAATCTTTGGGTAGGTACCTATCTACCTAAGTATTCTGTATGAAAGTAGGTAGGTATATTGTGTATATGTCATCTTCAGATAGTAAGACCCGTAAAATTATAAAAATAGTAAAATCATAATTTTACGTGTTTAAATGCGTTTGATTGTAAGTGCTATGGCCCAATTGATTATTTTACGTAAAATTATGAAGTGACTTGGATTTTTATAACTTTACGGGTTTTACTATCCTAAGGTGACATTATATAGCTACTTATATACGTAGAAACAAGACCAACCACACCACAGCATGCGCTCAAGTGCTCGTCGCCGTTTAGCGCTGAACCCCGAAACTAAAAAGTAACGACAAACGTTATGCAACTTCGAGTCGACGGCTAACTGCAATAGGCAGGACCCGGAGCTACGAAAAGGATAATAGGTACTGCCTTAAGAGTAATTAGACAGTTATTCTATGCCTAGTTATTCTAAGGGTACTGCATAAATTCGAAATGATCTCGTGGTAGGCAGGTACGATAAATCCAAAATTCTTTTTTGGCGTTGAGTTGGAAAATAATAATAATTGTGAGTTATAGAGTCTCTCTAACGCCTGCCTGTTTAATCTATCATCGATTCCTAGTGGGTTCGGTCCGCGGAATCGGGGGTTCCGTAGAAAGTCACCAGGGTTCCGCGAAATTGTTTTTATTTTTTGCTGTTAAAACCATTGGACATTTGACATCATGGACAGTTTACTTTCCAATACCTAGTGATATTGATTGGGTAAAAAATCAATTTATCAGAAGTCAACCAGCGATGCTAACCGTCCCGGATTATGAAGCATTCGTAGAACTCTTCGATAAAAGTAAAAAAAGGGAGATGATTTCATTACCATCTCGAAAGTGGATGGCTCAAGTTAGGTTCAACTATGTTACCTTACCTCAGTCATAGTCGGACCGGCGGCGCGGGCGGTGGCATTTATGTTTCGCGTGCTTGCTACGACGTACAATTTTTTGTGATTTCGACTAAATCACCACGACAATGCCCTCGTGTTCTTTCACCAGGTGTAGGTACAAATAGCTCCAAAATAAAAAACAAGGCCCAAGGCATCACATATTTTCCCGCGTAAGTAGATACACATAACTTTAAATTTTCTGATAATCCGATACCTCATCATTATTTCATTTGTGACTGTTAATAAAGTATTACACCAGAATTCACAAACAACCGGAACCGAGTCTTTCGTTTCTTCAAAAAGCCCCTCCAATCAAATCACATTCGCACCTCCTCGGAGCTTGATTCGTCGCGCGCCATATCACCACGTTTTTCCCGCGCTAATTACACCAACGCTATTACGCCGGAGCTAGTTTTCCAAAGCCGCTGCGGTGCAGTTCTACTTGTCAGACAGACGTTCTATAAACCCTTATTGCTGCCATTGGGCTGATACCAAGCTGCCTCTGCTGTCTGTAACTGCCTAGTACCTACATATCCTACACTAGCGGCTCGCCCCGGCTTCGCACGGGTAGATAGAGGTATTTTAACTTAGGGGACATAAATTACGTGAGGTGATTTTGGCGATTTTCCGACTTCGCGCCTCACGCAATTAATGGATGCCCCCTCATCCATTTGGGAGTATGATGTCGCAACAACCCACATATAGATACACCCGTCAAACTTACAATAACAACCCTTTTTGTAAGAAATGAAATAAATTTTCGATTTCGGGGGGCTCGAACCCGCGCGCCACCCTCAGTACGGGTGTGGTCTAATCAACTAAGCCAGGAAACCCTAGTCGGTTCAACCGAAAATCTTTGGGACCTTTTACGGACTATAGCGCCGGTTCATTTCATAGAGATACTCGAAGTGCGGGTAAGCACCATAACAAAAAAAACGTTTTGTGTCGGGGCCGAATAAAAAAAATATAGGTACTTTAGCGCTGGCCATATCTCGAGAAGAACCGACAGCCGCTGGAGTAAACGTGTTCATTAGTGGAGACCGGGACTCGGCAAACGTAGTGTAGGACGCCCTTCGATCAGGTGGGATGACGATTTGCGAAAGACTGCTGGCAGATGCTTGATGCGGCAAGCTGAAGACAGGGCGCTGTGGCGCTCATTAAGGGTGGCCTATGTCCAGCAGTGGACTAATATAAGCTGATAATAATGACTTAAGATATTGTTATTACTTTTTATTTTTGCTTTATTATCTAAGATAGATTGAAAAATTCTTTTACCATTAGATGGTGAAAGAATTTTTCAAATCGGTCCATTTGTTTTGGAGCCTATTCAATTCAAACAAACAAACAAATTTCCTCATTATAAGTAGTTATTGTGCCATAACTGTAATAGTTAGACATTAGTATCGCAGTTTTGTTTGTAGATGTTGATGTCTTCTATGAAACTGTAGTACATCACTTTGTTTCTATTGTCAATAATTTTCTCAGCTTACGCGCTTATAAGGATTTTTCGGCGTTACTGTATTGTATATTTTAACATGGAAAAGTAGTTATTGTGACATTGCTATAATAGTTAGACACATATTGTCCTGGACTTTTTTATAGATATTAATGTCTTTTATAAAAATGTAGTACATCACTTTGCTCTATTGTCAATAGTTTCCGCAGCGTACGCGATATAAGAATTTTTCATGGTATTTTTTTCACACCTTGAGTTACATTATTGAGGTTTTCATACGGATTTTCAAATCGGTCCAGTAGTTTCGGAGCCTATTCCCGTCAAACAAACAAACAAATCTTTCCTCTTTATAATTTTAATATAGATATGGCGCAGAGCTATTTTTAACTTTTCGCTCAATGAAACCTAATAAATTTTAGTTATCTACTACCTATACATAATATGTTACATTATATATGAATAAAATCAAGGATAAAAAGGAAAACAAGATTCTACTGGGATAGGGAATATTTTTATTTGTTAAAATTCTTAATAACTACTCATCTTTTAACATTAACATAGATCAATACAGTTAAAAACGATTTTATTGTCTTAAGATAATAACGTTATTGTATAAATATTCTATTAGATTTTTCTATGCCTTAAATATTAACACTCAATTAAATCCTAATTATAATCAATGCTTTTGTAGCATTTGTTGGACGGTACATGAACTTTATGTTCACCAAAATGTTTTTAACTAGAATTACATATTATCTAATAACTTTTAACTACATAAATATAGAACCAATTGTTCATAATCGTTAATATTTATTCCACTTGCAACATGAAAACAAAGGAAGCAAAAGAGAGATCTCATTCATAAAACTTTGTAGAGTTCGCGCAAATCTTTATAAATTCTGTGAACATAGCCTCGAATGCGAAACTGTGCAGTATTGTGCTCACCGCGCCCTTTTCGAACCTTAAAATACGCTTCTGCGCAGCCACTCGGCGTACTTCTGAGAATTCCTAAGGATCTGCGCGTACTATACCGGTTAGATTAATGCTACTAGTAACGAAAAATCCAGTCTGTACTATTAATATTATACTAGGAAACTAGTAAAAGACACGACTCCTTGCAAATATTATTACCAACAGATCCACTTATAAATGGAGACTTTTCCATGTGGTAATACTAGTAGTAACCCAAGATAAAACATCAAACGTCTCCAATACATGCTCAATTATTTTGATATAGCACCAATGTATTGCAGTTAGGCCACTAATTCGGTCATTCCTTCAATTCGTAATAAAACTCTTGAGTAAGTAACCCATTGAGTAAGGAATATCAAGACCATTCAGTAATATTAAGTAATAAAATCTGGCTCATTCTAAAACCTAGTAAGTAGGTAAAGTACAATAAGTAACCAAAAAGTCACCAACACGGTAAAAAGATGTGTAAAGGACGCTTGGAAAGCCTTCAGTGTTGCCAACTGTAAGTTCATTTAGTAATACTTAGGCTGTTCTTTCAGTAAGTAGATAAGGAATTGCGTCATCGATGCAAACGTCTCCCAAACACGGTACGAAGAAGATGTCCTCTATAAACGACGCTTGGAAAGCCTTCAGTGTTGCCAGCTGTAGCACCAATGTGCTGGCGCGCTCTGAGCCTCGCGGTGTGCTTGCCCCCAGAGAATGTAAGATGTGGGATTGGTGTTCTTGCAGTTTACGGGTTAGGAAGTCTGGTACACCATCTGTTGGAGATAATTGAGATTAATTTACTGGTTTATTTTTAGGGTTCCGTACCTAAAAAGGAAAAGGGAACCCCTATAGGATCACTTGGATGTCCGTCTGTCACTTCTAAGTCAACACAATCAAAAGTTACAGCCGTTTATGCCCATTTTTTTTTTAATTTTTCAAGGGAATCACTTGCACATAAAACCTATAGGGTACTTACAGTTGACCCAGAATCATGAAAATTGGCAAGAAGTTCTTGTAGCACAAGTAAAGGCCAAAATCCGAAACACGTAAATTTGATGTTAATTCACAAAAAAAATGTTTAGATTCTCGCTATGGGCCAAAACCCTACAGGGTACTTCCCGTTGACCTAGAATCGTGATATTTGGCAAGAAACAAGGTCTTTTGGTGTGATCGCAGTGAAGGTGTTAAAAATACTAAGAGCTCTTAAGACATCCACTTATTTATCTGGTGTTAATCGCGTTTATTATCCTATTTTCCCGACGTTTCAACAGGTTTATACACTGTCGTGGTCACGGGATGACATATCATAAAAATACTTATCTACTGGCTGTTTAGTATATCACTACAGACATCCATCGGAGATTGTATTGATAAACATTATTAATGTACTATTAATGTAATTCCCGGACAAGACCGACAGCCATTTTTATCACGGTTCTTCATTTTCTAGAATGGAATTAGATTATACAGTACCCGGCGATAAATAATGCACATCGACCTTTGGAAAGAGACAATCGGCTAATTTCGGCTTCATAGAGCGTTATCTCTGTCGCACGAAATACAAACAGTCCGGTATCTATTAGGAGCTGTTGAAACAATTGTGATTTGCTTCTTTTGATAATTTTTTATTCTTTGTATAAAATACACCAATTTTTCTATAAGTGTTGGCTTAGGTTGAAGTAAAATAAATTAAAAAAAACATGTTCACATTAGGTTTACGTATTTAATTATTTTGAAAAATTACAGCTGCAGTGTACATAATAAACACCAATACCTATTGTTAAAATGAGACATTGTAATAAAAATAATAATTTAAAAATAAATTTAAATTTGGGGGTGTTAACAACTCTCAATATATATTTTGAATTGGACGCGACCGCACTCTACCGCACTTGAACAACGACTGACAGTGATGTTTCGTCAGTCGTATAGGTAGTGTGCGACAGAGATAACGCTCTACGAAGCCGAAATTAACCGATTGTCTCTTTCCACAGATCGATGTGCATTATTTATCGCCGGGTACTGTACCTGTATTTTGAGACACTATTCTTAAATATTTTTTTGCAGCCACAAAAAAAATCACATGAGTTTGGGAAGTTTCTAAAACCTACCGACTTGGTAAACCCAGTCTTACCCCCTACCTAGGAGGTAGTCTAAAACCGCATCACGTATCACCAGGGAGAGGGATGTGTTAAAAAGTTGCCAAAACATCACGGTGATGAAGGATTCGGCGACAACTTCAATTCGTAAATTATTATGTTCCGTAATACCAAAAATGATGACTGAGAACTTTTTGTATTTTCCACATAGTGTTATTATTCTGTAACAAGACGATATAAGCTATGTTCCATAGCAAACAAAACGTTAGATACGGTTGTTTTTAATACAAAACAAATAGGACGAATTCATGTCATTTCAGACGTATAAATATGCAAAATCGCATTTTACATTTTTTTTGTTACATTTCATTATATTATTAAGAAAAAACCACCAGGGACCTGGATAAATACTATTCGAATATGAAAAACAATATGATATGGTGGAAATATGCTCGAATTACAAATGATTTTGGTAGTAAGTTTGTATGGGCAAATCATCATCCGCAGGCCCCTTAACGGACGTGCCCTATGGCGTGATAAGAAATGGTTGCATGTATACCTGGTGAGAAGAGACACAGCCCCCTGAGATGCGCGTGCTCTCTCTCCGTGAGCCGCAGCTGCTCGATGTTGTTGATCACTTGTTGTAGACGGGAGAGCATCTGCAGGACTTCTTCTATACGCTCGTCTGAATAGTCGGATATGCTGATCTGGAACAATACAAGGCTTATTTATATGACCTATCTTGATTACCTTTTTGTGTAACATTTAATTTAATACTAGTTATAAGAGCAATGTAATACCTATGTCATATTTAACTCTGTTACACAAATAAAGATTTTCTGTTCTATTCTATTATTGACACTTTAATAATGTTCCAAAATAATTCCGACTACGCCGGGACTTGAACCCGCAACCCGTACGGGATGATAATAAAATACATAAATGACCAGTATCGCTTGAAAGCTCGAAGAGTTCACTGCAGCTGCCCGTGGCACCGCTGCCATCCCGGTGTGAATTGAGCCTAACAGTTTCAACAAGCCGTGGCGGGAGTGGCGTTAGAATCGACCCTACTACACAGCCTGTGAATGCCGTGAGAGTCGACTAAGGGAATTGACTAGATAGAGTAAGGACGGCAGCAAAAAAATTTACAAGAGGATGTAATTTTTTTTTATAACTTTTAAAAGTCGGTTTTTATCGGTTTTTGTAATACATATTTTCCAGGGTTCTGTGATGGAAGCTGAAAAAATGTATACTCTTCTACAACAAAACTGTACTAATAGTAAGTTACAAATACTGTCAGTAAATAAATTCAAACAAATAGTCAAAACCTTTCTGTGCAAAAAGGCTTACTACAAATTATCAGATAATCTAGAAGACAAAAAAACCTTGGGACGGGTTTTGTTCCAACACGAAAAAAACATAAAATATGCTAAAGGTTTCTTCGTCGCTTCTTTACTTTAGTCTACATACTGAAATTTGGATGGTGTGTGACGAATGGCTCAAAGCGACAGAAATTAAAAATATCACTTTATTTCCGTGTCAGTGTTTTATTTTAAGAATTTGTTTACTAAGTCTTTATGGAAATAAATATTTTTTGAATACACAATTTATGTGTCTCGGTTTGTTTCTGTTTTACCTCGGGCTCCACGGAGTCGGTGGAGACATCGGGACAGTCCGGTCCTTGCGCGCGGTCTCTCAACACTGACTGTAGATGCGCCACCATCATCGGAATGAGAGTCCCCAAGTTGAGGGTTTGAGCGAACTTGGCTAGACCGAGCACAAACAGTTCTGGCCAGCATTTCTTGAAGAGAGTCACTTGGACGTTCAACCTGGAATAGAATATCATAGTATTATCATTTTTTTCTTGACATTTCTATATAAGCTAAGTGACTGTGTTATAATTTATTTGTCAGTTTAAATTTATCAATTTATTACCTAATTTAATTTTGTATTTTTATGTTTTGTAATTCCGACACAATAATTAACAAATAAATAAATATATAAATTATTATAAATATGTATGTAACTTTCTTATTTTTTTTGTATTCGTTCCGTTTGCACTATCAACCAACTTTTCTTGTATCTATTTTTTTCCATCCCAAGGTTGCCTGGGAGAAATCTCTCTCAGCGATAAGGCCGCCTTTTGTACTGTATTATGTTTTATTTAGATATAAGATTATTTATTCATGTTTATTTTTATTGTACAATAAAGTGTTCATTCATTCATTCATAAATAATGCTGGACAATTCATACAGCATCACCTAGCTAGCCCCACGCTAAGCAGAGCCTGTGTTATGGGTACTGCGGATATCTGAAGCTTTACTTTTACTTATACATAATCACCTAGCTATGTGATGACAACAATTAATACACCTATTGATATCACGAAGGTGTACTGAAGGCATTCCTTCATTTTAGTCCCCTCAAGATGCATACACTTGCAAGAGTTGTATGGCGCTTCCTTCATTATTGGCCACTTACAAATTTAGCATTTGTGACTCATAGACATTAGACAACTTAATCTCTATGTTTATGTTAGTTTATTTTAATTTTGTAGGTTTTTTATGTACTTTAATATAATGTAGAGTAAATGTTATTGATTTTTTATTTAAATTTTTTCAATTAACTACTTACGGGAGCGCTCCGTAGACGGGCACAGCGCGCGCCCAGCGTGCCAGAGCGGGCAGCAAGCGAGCAGCTCCCTCGCAAGCTGCTTGCAGACGTAATGCGCCCGGCGCTGATTGGCTGATGCACACTCCTAGCTGCAGAGACTCTGCTGTGCTGAGGATACTGGACTCTGCTTCCGCTGAGGACAAGATGGAGATGCTCATCAAATGTATGTTGCCGACTCTACGTGGTAGTAAATAGGTATATATTTTATGTATGTTAGAATAAGGTACATATTTTATATGGGCCGTAGTTTTTAAGTATTTTACATCCTGTACTAGATTAATGTTGCCTGAAATAAATGTTTTATTATTATTAAATGTTCAAAGGTTTCTTGTTCGCTTCTTTACTTTACCCTAAAAAGATTGAAGTGAACACAAAATCAAAGCGATCACTTTATTTCCAAGTTTTACTTTATATAATTTGAGTTTTTGTGACGTGTCCAAGAGTCCTGAAAGGTCTAAAGAAATAAAACACTTTGATGTTTTAAATACCGTACGAAGAGTCTAAGATAAAATCAATCGTAAACGAAGGTAGGTGTCAATTTCATGCGTAATCAAGAACACACGACTGGGAAATTTGAAAATGTATGCAATTTTTTCAACGTGAAATACCTAGACGCATCAGGCCCTGGTTGGATGAGTCTTTTCTTTATAAGCCTGTTCTGTCCCATTACTGGGCACAAGGCCTCCCTTCCCTCCGTCGTCATGCGTCTAAGGCCCGTATTATGAAAGCTTACTCAAGTCAGTCGTACATGAGTGACTTTTATGCCATTGGAAAGAGTTACTCAAACATAGATTTTATTATAACTTATATTAACTTTCTCTAAATTATACCTTAAATGAAGAAAATCTCTTTCTAAGTTTGATAAAACTGTATAAACAATGAATACGCACATGTATAGAAGAGGCGAACCTAGCGTGTTTGCTTGTCAACTAGGACTAGATCTCAATACTCACGGGATTCCCGTGGTTAAAAACTCGAATTACATAAAATTCTACATTTTTTCATTAGTTTTTCAATGTGAAACCACGATTTAAAAAAAAATACTATACAAAAAAAAAATACATTTTTTCACACATAATGTGGTCGAGATCATAGGAACCCTGGCGGTCTATTCAAATGACTTATGTTTTGATTTGTAGGTTATGACAAATTAATTGGTTCCTTCTGATAGTTTTTTCATAAGCTGTGTAGTTTTCTTGTAAATAAGCAAAAATTCCATTTTTGCACTTGCGCCGTTCCAAAAACGCAAGCTCTGTCCCGCTCCTATTAGCGCGAAATCTTTTTCACAAAATGGCGCGCAGTGCGCCCTCTTAAAAAAAATATAAACTTACGTTCAATCTGCGGCGTCTCAGCCGTATGCAGCGCAGACATAGGCACCTCAGGCGGGGTCGCGCCGTACGCCGACTGGAGATACTCGTTTATAGCACCTGAGGACAATAACATACATTTACTACCGTTTACTCCACATAAACCCGTGCCGCAGCCGTGTGGCGTAGAATCTGCTCCACCACAACTCTTCCCGTGGGTGTCGGGACATTACCGGGGGGCGGGCAGCAGCGCCTCTTGCAGAATAGATCTACTCAGAACTGCGATCCCCAACCCGCATGCCCAGCGTGGGGATTATTATTACCCCCCATGAGATAAAAGCCAATAAAGCTATTATAAGAGGAGGCCTGCGTCCAGCAGTGGAGCATTATAGGCTGTTGAAGAGGTGAGGTCTTTCACTTAAAGCCGTTCCTAGTTATCGATCTATCTATTTCGCCAACCATCGATAATTCAAAAATTCAAAGTGCTTTATTTCCTTTAGACCTTACAGGACTCTTGGACAGGTTAATGTCGTACGGATATTGAGTCAAACTTCGATCTTAGATAGCCAAGATGAAGGATAGATTAGATAATATGAAAGGTGTTTACTGTATGATAATGCGATCGCTTTTATGATCCACAGAATTTTAGATCCAGAACTTGGATAAAAAATTACTGTAAGGCCGTTGACCGAAACAACCACGGAATTCTTAGTTCACTTAAATTCTAGTACATTTGACTATTTTAGGAAATACAGAACACATCTTATTATTACAATAAAACCGGCCAAGTGCAAGTCGACTCGCACACGGAGGGCTCCGTACCATTGTACATAAGTAAATCGCAAAATTTTTAGGAACCCTAAAAACAGAATGCTTCAAACGTTTTAAACAGCCGACATCATGGTGGCTACCATGACGCGGTCACCCATCCAAGTACTGACTGCGCCCAACGTTTCTTCTTCACTTCAGTGATCGGTTAATCAACGTGGTATGACCATTGGAGTCCTTAATTATTAAAATTATTATATTTTTATTTGTTGGGTTAGTGGCAATAGTGATCTACACCCTGACACAGTTTCAATTGTCGATACAGCCTCGACAAAAGTAGAGCAAAAATAGACAAAATATTTGTTATTTCAATTAGTTCTCCATTTTTTTGAATGGAATTCTTGTAATTTATACTAGCCGAGTTTGTATTTATTTTATTTTTATTCTTTGTTGTTATAGCGACAAGAGAATACGTATTCTGTGAAAATTTCATCTGTCCACCTTTTGCGGGTCATGAGATACAGCCCGCAGACGAACAGACAGCGGAAGCTTAGTAATAGGGTCCCGTTTTCACCCTTTGGGTACGGTACTCTAAAAAGCGACTGACAAATTACTGGTACTTTGTATCTTTGGAAACAATTGGATCTTTACGAATGAGCATCAGATCTGTATAAATTAAATCTGCGGTCCAGGTCTATGTTAGAACCGCACCCTTTTGTTTTTTTTTCAATTAAGATCACAGAGATAAATAAAACTCACCAAATTGTCCCATTTTGAATAAGTTCTTTGCAAGCTGTGTCTGCAGCATCAGCTGTTGTCTGCGCGCTCCTTCTAAATCTACTGCGTTGCCGGGCAAATATGGAGAAACTAAACAAAAATAATATAAACCAAAATAATTAACAGACACAAAAACAAATTAACAAAAACTAATGATAAATTAAAATTAACTGAACACAAATTAACTAATGATGATGCAAATAATAGGAAACTTAAATAACAAAAACAACTTCTTAACTCTCTTTTGTACGAAAATTTAATAGTCCCAAAAATTTCGATTTCGGCAGGATTCGAACCCGCGCCTCACCTCAACTTCGTTTTGTATCATTTCGAACTCAATGAGTACCTACTTCTAATATAATAAACTAGCTTGTGCCTGTGGCTTCGCACTACTTTTACGGACACAGGCTACTTTTCAAGCAGCATTTACCTCCCTGTCAAATTTCATTAAGATCCTTTCAGCCGTTAAGGCGTGAAAAGGTAACAGACAGACAGACAGACAGATAGAGTTACTTTCAATTTTATAATCCTAACTAATATTATATATATTTATTTTTACATTATTGTTATTGTTTGATGAATATGATATTTATTTAAAAATTGTAAATGTATCTTGTGTTGTAGTAGCAAATAAATGATATGTCTATATTATAAATGCGAAAGTGTGTTTTTTTGTTTGTCCTTCCTTCAAGCACTAACTAAGCAACCAATCGGCTTGATTTTCGACAATCGAATTTTCGAGAGTTAGTTGAAAGGATGGAGAGTAACAGACTACTTTTGTCCTGGTAAAACATCAAATTCCAATGACACATTTACCGGAATAATCCCCCTAGAAATGTGAATTCTAATATAACGCGGCTGAAACCGTGGGGAACAGCTAGCATTTAGTGTAAATACGAAAATTTAAATGGATGAATGTTTGTTACTTCTTCACACCGAACCTACTGAAACGGATCAGGCTGAAATTCTCCACGCAGATAGTTATAGGCTCGGAATAAAACATACCTAGTCTAGTTCCCATAGGATATAAATAACCATAAATCGTTTCCACAGAAACATTGTGTGCGAAGCCGCGAGCATCAACCAGTTCAAGATCAAAAGTTTCAGAATTCTTATAAAGAAAACCAAAACACCAACTAAACCTTTTGCCAGAAAACACTAACGTTACATAAAGAGCTCTTGTTTTCACTCAATTCACAAATCCACGTTAAACTCACAATAATAACCAATTTTACTAGAAAATTTTGCTAATTGTAAAAACAACAAACAACCACTAATGCTAACCTATTAAAACCTATTGATGGCAAACATCAAACATCAAGCATATTTTGAAACTTGTTTTTCTAAAAATCTCGACAATTCCTATAGAAAACATCGTCTATATCTTATGTAAAGTAAACACATACCATTGTTCCCTTTGTTGTTGTTGAAAGCGACTGCGGCCGCCAATGCGAAGTTAATTGCCGGCGCCGCGGGAGATACAGCTCCGAAGGATTCGCTTGGTTCTTCTTTCATCAGGTGACTCATTGGGGGCTGTGGGGACATTAGGAACATAAAGTGTGTGTACAGGGTGGATTTTTGAGAAGGGCGGTGATGGCCAAGTCGGGAACCAGGAGAGTTTGAGAAAAGTCTTGAAAGGAACCATGAAGAAAATAGAAACTACACACTAAATTTCTCGGAATCTTATTTTTTCGGAAATTTTAGTCAATTTTTGCCACAATTCATTAGGTATAGATGTTTTACCGAGGATAAAATATAGGTCAAGTACCCTGGTTAGTGACAAGCTCACCAGTTGTCCCAAAAAAAGATTATTCAATATTTGGATGGACACATGGATGCTTAGAAGGGGGGAGTATTCAAACTAAAATTGTAAAAACTAGCCGTTTCCTTTCATTTTCAATAGCAAAGATTGATTCTTATCAACACCCGAATCCGTTGGTACATAAATTCAGGGCGTCATATATTTTTCTAATCAAGCAGTTCGATTTCCTGCAAAAGTAAAAGATTTAAAACAAACTGTATTTGCAGTTACTGTTTTCTGATAAATCGAGGACATGCCTCCTTTCACGACTTTTCTCTAACTCTCGTGGTTTCAGAACTGGCTATCACCGCCCTTCTCAAAAAACCACCCTGTATATTGCCGCCAGATCGGAGAATCAGCCCGTATGTAGAATGGCTAATTCGATTTCAACACGACGCAATCGCTTGTTGAACGATCAAAGTTCAAATATGGCTAAACCAAATAAAATTAAACAGGTATTCCTTAGAAATCAGCGTTAGTTCTGCGGCGGGGACATATTATAAACATATTTTCATTTAATTTTTCATTTATTTATGTTGTAGAATTAACTGTATCATACACTTATTGTCGTTATAAACTGCTTAACGTGTTACTTAATTACAATTATTTAAACATTTTTTTTTTGAAGGAAGGAAAGACCAGAAAAGAGTAATATGGAGAAGAAGGGAGAACACAGAAAGAGACAGACAGTGATTTCTATATAAACAGTTATATCGCCGCCGATCGTAGAATCAGCCCGTTTGTGGAATGGCCAGGCGGATTACAAAACGAACGCTGATTTGTAGGGAAAACGTATTTCATTTCAATCGACGAGATTGCTAATTGACGTAATATTGTTGAACGTTGGTTGTTCAAAAATCAGCACAGGCATTTATTTTTATCATGTCGTTGTAATCCGTCTAGACATTTTATAAACGGGCTGATTCCACGATTCGGCGGCGACAAACAGTAGTGGTCAACTAATTAAACACACACTCTAGTCAACTGGATATTGGCCCAACGCCCAATGGCAACATAATATTATTCTCTGGAGGGACGAAGCAGGAAAGACAGAAGTCGGTGGCGATCTAATGTGTCGGGAGGCCCAGACAAACTTCAGGGTTGATCCCCTAGGCTAGTATTTCAGGAAGATTTTTCATGCAAGGTCAAGAAGTGGATGGATGCTAATGCAGGTTGTTTGCGGTTCAGGACAGCTATATATGTGCCGTCGTTTAGGTGAGACCCTTGTACAGCAGTGGACTTATGTGGGCTGAAATGAAGTTAAATAAATACCAGTCTGTAAGCTTATGTGGGCTGAAATGAAGTTAAATAAATACCAGTCTGTAAGCTTATGTGGGCTGAAATGAAGTTAAATAAATACCAGTCTGTAAGCTTATGTGGCCTGAAATGAAGTTAAATAAATACCAGTCTGTAAGCTTATGTGGGCTGAAATGAAATTAAATAAATACCAGTCTGCAAACTTATGTGGGTTGATATGAAGTTAAATAAACACCTTTCTGTAAGCTTATATGAAGTTAAAAAAAATACCAGTCTGCAAACTTATGTGGGTTGATATGAAGTTAAATAAACACCTTTCTGTAAGCTTATATGAAGTTAAAAAAATACCAGTCTGCAAACTTATGTGGGTTGATATGAAGGTAAATAAACACCTTTCTGTAAGCTTATATGAAGTTAAAAAATACCAGTCTGCAAACTTATGTGGGTTGATATGAATTTAAATAAATACCTGTCTGTAAGCTCGTGGACTGAAATGGAGTTAAATAAATACGTCTGTAAGCTTAGGTGGGCTGATATGAAGTTAAATAAATACCTGTCTGTAAGCCTGCGGGTCTCCCTTCTGTTTATCGACGATGGGCTTGCGCTCGTGCTGGACCGCTGGCGAAAACGGACAAGAATTACTGCTCATTATTGTGTTATTCAACGGACCTAGCTTCTCTAGACATGGTGTTGTCTAGACAAGAACGATGTCATACATACAATGTGTGATTCAAGGTTTTGTCTAGGCATGAAGAGAAAAAAACATACATACAATGTGTAAATTGATGTGATTGAAGGAACGAGTATCGAATATTTTGCGCATTTAATGTTTTTTTATCATTATTTCTGTACAAAACCGTTACAAGATGCATGATGCATGTGCAAGAAACGTAGAAAAAATAATTTATTCTGTAGTGGCTGCTTTAAGACAGGTGTATGTTTTGACTGACAAACAAATAAAACATTACAACAACACAAACATAGCTTAAACCAATTGGCTTTTTTTGACACATTTGACCCCTTAGTTAGGCAACCATTACGCTAACAATCTGTGTGCTTTTTCCACCACTTCTGATTCTACCGATTCTTTAACTTATGGTCCCTTATCTGAATGCTATAGACTACCGTTTTATCCTGGCACGTAATTGAAACCCCTGGCTGGAAGCGCAGCGTAGGAAAGATCCAAGCCATCACAGTGCGGTCAAAATTGCAACCCTTGACGGACAAGTTGAACCGATATAGCGCGAACAGCAATGGCTGCAATGGTGACCAAGTTTGAAGGCCCAGGCCATATAGCAAGCTTAGCTAGAGGCCATCAAAACGTGAACAGCAGGGCAGTCATTGCGGACCAAGGCTTGTATAGTGCTTTACTCAAACAATGCGAGAAATAAATTAATAATAGTAACTAAGTTCGTAAATTATGGTTAAAAATTGCACTTTAAACAAAACTAGACATTTTGTGGACGGCAATTTCCATTGCTGGCCACAAAACACTACAATAATGGGAAATGTTGGCGCCGTTTCGAGGATGCCTGGTGACCTCGGAGTTTACGCTGCCGCCGCACTGGTAGGCCTGGTAGCCGAGCATCTTGCGGGTCGACCGCTTAGAGAAGATAAAAACACTCACAGTCACTCCTCATCCCGCACGCGAGACACTTCTGCAGGCGACAGTACTGGCAGCGGTTGCGGTGATGCTTGGTGACCTCGCAGTTCATGCTGCCGCGGCATTGATAGCCGAGCTTCTTCCGGATCGACCGCTTGAAGAAGCCTTTGCAGCCTGGAGGGGGATATAAAAAATTAAGGATCATTAAGAAAATTGCAATCGGCCTTGACAAAAACTCTACGAAATCCCTTGCCGCGCACAATTTCATTATCAATAGAGAATACATTATATCAGCCACATCAATAAACGCCTACAAGAATAAACTCGACAGCTGATTTTCGACACAATAACAAGCTCAAAACAAGAGACGCAATGACCATAAACCGGTCAGTTATCGAAAAAATAAAATATAAGATTATGACCTATCCAATATCGTGATTTCATGGCGATTTTTATAATTTAACGTTCTAATAAATAGTTTTTAAGGTGGCTTTCATTTCTATTAAAAATATCAGCTTACTTAAGTCCCAAACAAAACAAGTCTAGTAAAATTATAGGTATTTGCGTACCTACCTACCCTTTTCCATAGCATTGCAGCGAAGTTGGCCAAGCTATTTATGTCACTCAAGTGACAACCCAGAATTTTCACAATGAACCAACGCTATACATAAACAACATCTTTACAATGTTAAAACATTCACTGCAATCCGGCTGCCTGCCGCCAAATGCGTACGAGTCATGCTTACCAAGTATTTCATGGGCACCCAAAGAGTTAACTAATCGCAAACGTTGAAAAAGTACAGACCTAAGTATCTTAAACATTTATGGTTTGTGAATCATAGAGATCAGCTAAACATACCTTCACAGCTGATAGCCCCATAATGCCGTCCTGAGGCCCGGTCCCCACAGACAATGCACAGCTCCAGACCCCCAACCTCATTGCTCCCACTGAACTTCATCTCCATCGGATCCTGACCGTCCATTGGGCTGCAATAAACATAATCAAATGTTTGTCCATTAGGCAAGCCCTTTGTTACAATGCTATACACAGGCTGCAAAGACCAGGGATGGAATAGATTTTTTTTTACCAATTCTTACATTTTGATTAGACTGCAAGAGTTTAAGTTAAGGTTTACAAAATAGTAAGTACCCACTGAAATAAATAAGGGCACCTTCTAGAATGCTATGTTGGTGCATTCTGGAAAGGAACTTTAATTGAGATTATTATAATCAACTGTTTGGAAAATGGCTGTGTCTGGTTATTCATTTACTGAGGGGGCACTGGTCAAAGGGTCTGGTAATGGTCACATTACCAGACCCTTTCTAACAAAAACTCTTTCTAACATAGATTGGATAAATGTTATCTATATGTGCCCTGGCAAACACTTAGAAAACCAGACCATGTATATAGAGTTTGCCATCGTTTTACTTATCAATAACGGGAATGAATGATGTACAATAACAAAAATTACTTAGGGTTACCTTTTTTTGCTTTAGTACCCCATACTTATTTTTCTTAGTGCCTTGCATTAATTTAAATGAAATATGCACCATACATTTAATAGGACATCAGGTACTTGTAAAGAAAATAATGTTGATGCCACCTGTTGATTCCACCTGCTCAGCAAGGTGATCAAAAAAAGTCAAGTAACTCAAAGTAAAGAAGAACAAATCAGTTCAAAACTAAGAACAAAATGGAGCATCATTGTTTGAAGTTCTAACATTGATGAAGATAGCATACAATAGAAAAATACACAGAGAACAGAAGTTATTGTGATTGATCACTGATCAATGACCTTACTCTTTCAAGCCTGTTGTTTACGAGGCGAAGCAATTCTTGTTTACGCGACTAGGAAGTAAACCCTAAATTTAATTGATAAAGTTTTACAATGGTTTTCAAAACCTTTCACTTCTTCAAATCTCCGATAGCAAGCCCTGTATGTTGCGTGGGAGGGCCAACTATCATCTCCCAACGAGTAGGTAATGCACATAAAAAGCCCACGCCATCGCCATTCGAGCGAGGAAGACCGTGTAAATTCCTAAAAGTACCACGAATGCACCATGCACACACTTGTTTCATGTACTTACATTGAAGGTTGAATGTCCTTTTGGATGGTTAGGAACAGTAACAAACACTAGTTACTACTCAAGTCTGTGCGACATTTACATCATTTATTTGCATAAACCAACGTCTTCAATATGTATAAAGCGTAAAATTAAAATTACAACAAACAATGAACAGAAAAAAAATAACGAAAACCAGAATACAGATGATTGACAAATGACAACCGAATGAATGAATGAAAATATTTTAATTTTTTATGAACGAAATGAAGAAGCGGTCCAAATAAAAAACTCGTGTAAAATCTTTTCCAATGTTGTCGGGCGGGACTGTCTATAACTCGATACAAGTTTTTAGCGTCAGTGTCATGACAAATCAATCAATGTCAAAACAGCATGGACCGCGTGTGTTTTGGTGATCTAAATTCAGTTTTCTAAGTATTTTTCTTTCTAATTCCATGTTAGATTAAAGAAGCTGTAGAAAATCACGTAGACAACCATGGATTGTCCAGAGCTAGGCAAAGTCATTGAGCAATTCAACGGTTTTACTGATAAACCTGTAAAATTTCTCACTGTTCAAAACGAATTGAAGGACGATATCAAAAGTTTGGTAAAATCGTTGTACGACTTCACTAAAACTCAGGATAAGAAGTCTAAAAAGCCGAAAAAAAGTGCCTTACCAGAGCTTATAGTGCAGGACTTGGATGAGGAGCAGATATGGCAAGAAATCGAGCTTCAAAATAACGAGTGTTGGGACGAACTTGTATGGGAAGTGGCGAACTGTATGTCCCACAAAAATGAGTTGCTATTCCCTGTGAAATTCAATGAACCTGGTGCTGAGCAAGATAAAGAAGATGATGATGAGAGTACCGCAGCCCCAGAAGCGGTAGACGATGAGGATTTTACCGATTCTGAAGCGGAAGGTGGCGACGAAGATCTAGCAGCTTCTGATGGGAACTTCTCTGAAGAAAACGATGATATCGATTCCCTGAATGATGAACAAGAAACTGACAATAGTAAGAAAAAGATTCTCAAGCCTAAAATCACACTAAAACCTTCAATAGTTGATGACCAATTCTTCAAACTTCAAGAAATGGAACAATTCTTGCTAAAAGAAGAAAAGAACGAGGGATCTAATAAGAAAAAAGTATCTAAAGATAGTGATGAAGAATCCATTGACTTATTTGAAGATATTGATGATGAAGATGAAGAGGCTAGTGATGAAGAAAAAGATGGAGGAAAAGATGTTATGTACTCTGATTTCTTTGATCAAGACAATACAGAAACTTATAATCAACAAAATGATGATGATGAGTATTCAGAAGATGAAATGGATGAGGAAATTGAAAATGATGAAGGTAAAGATGAACCACCCTCAAAAAAAGACAAAAAGGTTAGATTCGCTCAACCATCATCATCAGATGATGACTCTGATAATGACAAAGAAGAAAAAACTGAAAAAAACTCAAATGAAAAGAAATCTGAGTTTGAATTACGTCAGGAAAGGCTAAAGGATACTATAAAACGATTAGAAAAGAAGACCATGAATGAAGCACCATGGCAACTGAAAGGAGAAGTGGATGCAACTAAACGCCCCCAAAACTCTTTACTCGAAGAAGTTGTAGACTTTGATTTGACTACTCGGCTAGCTCCTATCATCACTGAACAAACCACACTGACTCTTGAAGACATAATCAAACAGCGCATCAAAGATAAAGCTTGGGATGATGTGGTCAAGAAAGAGAAGCCTGTGGACGACCAACTCAGCTTCCGCAAAACAGAAATCTTGGACCATTCGAAGAGCAAGCTCAGCCTGGCTCAAGTTTATGAAGCTGAATACCTGAAGCAAAAGCAAGCAATATCTGGTGATGTTGAGGATGAAAAAGAGCCAGAAAGTCATAAAGAGGTGAGAGAATCAATGAGCAAGCTCTTCCACCAGCTAGATGCCTTGTGTCACTACCATTATACCCCAAAACCAGCTCAAGCCGATGTCAAAATTGTGTCCAACACTCCTGCAATCTCCATGGAAGAAGTTGCTCCTGTGGCTATGAGCGAGGCTGCATTATTAGCACCAGAGGAAGTTAAGAAGAAGCAGAGAGGTGATCTAATGAGCAAAGAAGAACGAACACAGACAGATAAGAATAGAGAAAGGAGGAAAAAGAAAATGTTCCAGAAAGCTAAAGGTCCGGTGAACAAAGTTACAGATTATAGGAATACAACCAAAGGAACAGACTCCAATGATAAATGCCTGAAGACTTCTAAGGCCTTCTTCCAGCAACTGAATGATAATGCCACTAGTATAATTAAGAATAATAAAAACAAGAATGTAAAAACTAATAATAAAAAGGGATAATCAATGATTTTATCATTTGAATTTGTAGTTTGCTTTATGTTTTCCCTCCCCCTTAGGTTTAAATTTTCAAAAATCATTTTTAGTTAAGAAAGGCACTGAGGGCACAGATGAAATAAGAGATACCTTACTTACTCGACTTAACCAATCAACCTTGAGAAGAAGAAATAATGGCGGCTCGATCAAGCCAATCATAAATATTTAAAAAAAAGTTTTGTTCTCGCTTAAACTCCACTAGCGTACGTTTTCGTTCCAATGTGCGCTGTCGCTGCCGCCGCCGCTACCGCCCCGTCCCGCGCTGCGCCGCCGTGCGTTGTAGATTGCCCCTGGCGGCACGGCCGACAGGTGTGTGAGCAGCCCGCTTTAGTTCTATTCTACAAATGCATTCATTCCATTTCAAGGTCATGAACTTCAATGACCCGAACGCCTCTGGATGAATGCTTTTCGACATAGTGTTTGTCAAACAATAATCAATCAGCTGTTTTTTGTCATTCATTAAAATAAAATTTTATTTGTTAACGGGAGTGAAATTGTACATAAATATTAGGAGTTTTTCAATTACTTCAACAAGTTTAATTTTAGTTAGTAGATTGCTTCTCTTTGTAAAATATGCCTACAAAAGTTGCTGTTGTAACCGGTGCAAACAAAGGCATAGGATTTGCAATAGTCCGTGGCCTCTGCAAACGCTTCGACGGAGTTGTCTACCTTACATCGCGCGACGTAGAACGCGGCCAGAAAGCCGTCACAGAATTGGAAAAAGAGGGCCTGCATCCGAGATACCACCAACTGGACATCACTAAAAAAGAGAGCGTAGAAGCTTTCCGTGATTATGTGAAGAAAAATTACGAAGGCATTGACGTTCTGGTTAACAACGCTGCTTTTGCGTATAAAAACAACTCCACAGAGCCCGTTGCAGTGCAAGCGGAGCAAACTTTATTCGTGAACTATTTCAGCTTGGTGTCAGCTTGTGATATTCTATTTCCTTTGCTGAAAACCGGCGCTAGAGTTGTGAATGTGTCGAGCTCGGCCGGCCATTTGTCCAAAATCCCAAGCGCAGCACTCCGGAAGAGGTTTACCGACCCTCTCTTAACCGTCCCGCAGCTCTCGCAGCTGATGAATGATTACGTGGATGCAACTAAAAATGGAACTTATTCTGAAGAATGGGGGAATTCGGCATACGGGGTGTCTAAAGTTGGAGTCACTGCCTTGACTATGATACACCAAAAGGAACTAACTAGCAAAGGTGTGTTAAATTGCGAGATTGCGATGTGGCGCGGTGGGCGAAGGCCTGCCTGCGACGCAGGAGGTTGCGGGTTCGATTCCCGCCTCGGGACAAATGTGTGTAGGTACGATCTGCAGACATTTGTTCAGGGTGTTCTGGTCGTTTTCTATGTATAATAAAAAATATATATTGTAGGTACCTAAGTACTATGTAGGTATATCAGTTATCTGATACCCATAACACAAGCTCTGCTTAGCTTGGGGCTAGATGATGCTGTTTGAATTGTTCAGCATTATTTTTTATTTTTTTTTAACTTTTAATGGTTCACTGCAACTGTAGGTGATAAGCTGGCTGGGTAGCCCGCAGGTTCCGCCTTCCTGTCCTGTCTTCGGAGGTTCCGTCAGAGAAAGAGCACCCGTTTCTAATTTAATGTCTCTGCACATTGGTCAACCACGTGTGTCATTTTGTTGCCAACACGTAATGACCATCATGTAGTGCGGGCTTAGAGTATCGGTATAAGTGCGGGCGTTTGTTGAGTGTTAAGGTGCATTCCGAGTTACGTTGAAACCGATATTATCGCGCTAACAAGCGCTCCGTATTACTGTGAACGCGACAACGATATCCTGTTATATGCGGAATGCACCTTTAGTATGTGCCCAATACATTGACAGAAGATCCGTTTGGTGTCGGTTTTTCAACGCAGATCATAGGAATACAACCAAAGATTTTCCATATTAAGTCAAATAGCCTATTACATTAATACATTAGGTACCTGCCTTTTAGATATTTTACCCACTGACGCTGTTATTCCAATTCCAGGTATCTGCATAAACGCCGTCCACCCTGGCTTCGTAGACACAGACATGACGTCACACAAAGGCATATTAACACTAGACCAAGGAGCAGAAGCACCATTATACCTAGCGTTGGATGCACCGCCATCAATCAAGGGAGAGTTCGTTTGGTTCACGAAGGAAATAGTCAGTTGGGATGGGGAGAGTCGCTGGAAACTTCTGTTCAGGGAAATCATAAATATTATACCTAGAATTATTTATAGAGATTGGTTTGCGTTTATAAGAAGACCATTCAGTCGTGTTACATCAACGCCTGCCGAAAAGTGATACCTACTTATTTTATATTTTAATAGGTTGGTACATGTGCATACCCACTTTAAATTATTATTTATTTTTATTTTCTGGTTAAGGATCTTACCCGGCATAAAATTGTAGTAAATAAAAGCCTCAGATAAATTTATCTGAGTAATTAGCTTTATTTTTTGTTCTAATTAGATAATCGGTTTGGAAAGGTCAAAGTTTAGAAAATAAATCCTTAACTTTTTAATCAATCGTGCTTCTGTATTGATTTGTTGTTTACTATGGTAGATTCGATCCTGAAGTCATAATAATAAAAGCCATAAAAAAAATCTAATCGAATTATCAAATTTTTCACACATCACCTAAAATTTAAATAATAAGAGCTTTCATCTAATAATAAAAGTTAAGGTTATAAGGTTTTTTGATAAAGTGCTTACCCGCACTTTGGGTATCTCTAAGAAATTAATACATGGCACTACACACCATACGCGCTATAGTCCGTAAGAGGTCCCAAAGATTTCGGTTGAACCGACCAAGGGTTTCGTGGCTTAGTTGGTTAGATAGAGCACACCCGTACTGAGGGTGGGGCGCAGGTTCGAGTCCCGCCGAAACCGAAAATTTTTAGGAACTTATTACATTTCTTAAGGTTATGTTCTATTAGATAGACGCTATTGGATAAAATTACGGATCAGGAACAAAACGGGTTGAGCTAAAATCGTAGCGCTGCCTTTGAAAGCAATAGCCGCGTTGTTCACCAACAAATCAATTCCTTCGTAGTTCTTCTTTACATAATCACGGAAAATCTCTAAACTCTGTTTGTTCGTAACGTCCAGCTGGTGGTATTTCGCTTTCAGACCCTCTTTTTCTAATTCCTCGACGGCTTTTTTGCCGAGTTCGACGTTCCGCGATGTTAGGTAGACGACTCCATCGAAATGCTTGCAGAGGCCCCGGACTATAGCGAATCCTATGCCTTTATTGGCACCAGTAACAATTGCCACTTTTGCAGACATAATAGCTTATTGACCGGCAAGAAAACTTCAAACAAAAGAGGGTCTGAAAGCGAAATACCACCAGCTGGACGTTACGAACAAACAGAGTTTAGAGATTTTCCGTGATTATGTAAAGAAGAACTACGAAGGAATTGATTTGTTGGTGAACAACGCGGCTATTGCTTTCAAAGGCAGCGCTACAGAACCTGTGGCTGAACAAGCAGAGCAGACTTTGTTCGTAAACTACTTCAGCTTGGTATCTACGTGTGAAATTCTGTTTCCTCTTCTAAAAAACGGGGCTAGAGTGGTTAATCTTTCAAGTTCCGCGGGTCACTTATCTAACATACCGAGTCAGAATCTTAAGAAAAAGTTCACTGACCCAAACTTGACCATTCCTGCACTGTCGCAGCTGATGCAGAGTTACATAGACGCTGCGAAGAGTGGTTCTTACGGGGAGTGGGGAAATTCCTCTTATGCTGTGTCCAAAGTGGGGGTTAACGCCTTGACGATGGTACAGCAACGGATGCTTGCTGATAAAGGTTGGTACCTAACCATCCAATTGTATTAGCTTCGTCAGAATGTTGTTGGTAACGCCATAACATTATTTAATCTTTGGTAATGCTACAACTTTGCTAAAAATATACATGTCTGGCAACTAGAATAAACTCTACTGATATTGGCCTAATCTAAAATTGCAAGGTTGTAAAAAGAAGATAATTGAAAAAAGGAGTAGTAAGAATTGTTCAAATACAGTAAAGCTAAAACCATCTTCATTTTTTTCAGATATAAAAGTGAATGCAGTTCATCCGGGTTACGTGGCCACAGACATGTCATCACATAAAGGGCATTTGACCATAGATGAGGGGGCGGAGGCTGCATTGTTCCTAGCCGTAGATGCCCCAGACTCTGTGAAAGGGCAATATGTTTGGTACAACAAGGACATTGTGAGCTGGGTTGACAACTACCGAAATGAGTAACAGGTTGATGATAAGGTTCTTTGATAATGTTAAGTGCCTATTGTTATAGTTGGGTAAATAATGATTCTCTTAGTTAAAAAGTTGTAAATAACAGATTACACATCTTTTGCAGTACAGCTGTACTGATAAAAAAGTAAGTTATCTACAAATAACCATAAGTACCTTTAGTAATTAGTAGAGTTACCTATCAATGACGAGCCAACGTTAATGTTAAAGTTTTTTAAGCCCTACCCTTCGATCAAAAATAAGTAGTTCGCGGCCTCCCCCGTAGATACCTAGAGCCTTACAAAAATGTCACTCAAAATTGGGTTCGTTTTGTTTTGACGCAGACAGTTTGCGCAGAGCCTGACAAGTTTTTTCCATACGGAACAAGAGATTGGTGGAGTCGAATTCATTTTATTTTATTTTGTAAGTAGGTAGGTACCTACCTGAGAATTATATACCTACCTACTCAGTTTATTTTCTATAAGGATTAATTAACAGAATTCAGGTAAAGATAACGAATCATTTATTGATGAAACTATAAATTGGTGTCTCAACAGTAGGGTATTTATACAAAAGGGTCATTTCAGACATACAATAATTTAAACTTACAATACAATTTCAGGCAGGCACTCTAGATTAAAAAGAACTGGTTCCTGCCTGCGGCTTTGCACGAGTTTTTTTTACGGGAAAAAAATAAACGTTTTATAAATTCATACTTCTGGTAGGTAGGTAAGAACCTAGTCTTTCTTTTATTAGAGAGTCTACGCAAATGAAATTTTAGGGCGGGCCAACTAGTTATTTTAAAAATCATCAACTAGTAATATTAAACTTATTTTTATGAAAAATATATTAATACATACTAAAAATGAAAAAAAAAATTTAGAAGAAATAGCCTCTCCATTTATCAATTTAGAACAAAATTAATATTTTAACATAGGCAAACCAAACAACAATATTTTATGCTGATTTCACAAGTATATGACTCACATCTCAATATACGGGTAAGAAATATATATAAACTTACTGAAAATAAGAAATTCCATCCTTTTTCAGCACTTTGGACGAGTGATTCTTGCATTTTTTGTACCCATGCTTTTTGTCTGAACGCTAAAATGACACTAGTTGAAAAGCTTTCCTAACATGTCAAAATGTTTCTCTTTTGCTACTGAAGGTTGTGGCGTGCGCATTGTGAATCTAAGGGGGGCCGGCAAAGCCGGACATTTTTGATCGATGGCCCTACCATAGCATTGGTAATTTTGTCATTGGGTACCTTTATTTATACAGAGTAAAAATTTAAGTAACTTGAGCAAAAGTTTGTTTATGAATAAAAAACTGGTTAATTATTTAAATCTTTTATTCTCAACTTTCAACATCTATAGACTACTTTGACTATGTAGTTAACAGTTTCATGGCCCATGACGCACGTGTCCAGCTGCGGGTCCTTAGGCGGAGTCGCGCCCAGGCTAGGCAGTGAATGCGATATACCTATTAAATCCTTGTACCTCCTCTTTTGTCTTAAAGCGGAAATGTTACTATACAGCAATAGGCCCGATATTTGTAGATCCATTCTTCTATGGAGCAAATCAAAATCATTTGCATTTGATTAATACCAAGGCCTGAAACAAACATTTTGTTGTTATTATATTTTCTCGATTGAAATAACATTTGTTGGTTGTAAAGTCGCTAGTAGGGCAAGCACTGGCATTGTTGTAAATGGTAGAATAGAGAAAAATTGCCTCACTTTGTCATTTAATGCGTAAATTACTTGAAATTCATCCCTTCAACTCCAATAACGTACACAATGTATGACGATACGATGTCGTTATAGCACGGGGATAGCCCCGTGCTTGGCCTCCTGGATGTGAACGCACAGGACAGAGATCAACAAAAATTTAAGGAGGCCTTGATCCAGCAGTGGGTGATGAGAAGTGCTGTGATAATGATTAATAACATTTGACGATTGATAATTTTTACACAGTTCTATCTTTGAAGAAGCAAACAGAACTAGTGTTACGGAAATACATTTTTATTGTTGGGTTTTTAATTCATGATCTGCAAGCAAATATTAATTTTAGGTCTAGATTAGACACCCGGATTCGAACCCGCAACCTTCACACTCATCACATCACACATTGTGCCACAGGTTAACTTTGACGATGCGTCACGCGCGTCGTAACAATTGGGTGTAATAGCTCAACACTACACTACCATCTCGTATAGGCCTTGCAAGTCATCTATGTAGTGCCAAAAAGCACACTACATAAATCATCCTTCGCGGATGTAAAGCCCATTGATGATGATGATGACCAGTCTCCAATTAAAAAGTAAAGACGTAGATCATAGTTTACGTAATCTCACTAATATTATAAACGTGAAAGTTTAGATGGATGGATGGATAGATAGATGGATGGATGTTTGTTCCTTTATCACGCCAAAACGGCAAAACGGATCTGGATGAAATTTGGCACAGAGATAGATTATAGTCTGGAATAGGACTACTTTTTATCCCGAAATTCCTACGGGAACGGGAACTACGCGGGTGAAACCGCGAGGCGCTGCTAGTAGCTCATAACTTACAGTTCCCTGTCTCGTTAAGGCGGTCGCACCAGCGTCCCGCGTATTTCCGCCACCTCCTCCGTCAAAGACTGCAGACTCTGGTGCATGCCGACCACTGCTGTCGTCAGCCTCTCCAAACAGGACGCTATTCGCTCCGACGCTGCGGTCCGTCGCTCTTCTATGTCTATCGCCCATTGAGGTGGGCCTTCGGGTGTTTGAGCTGTAATGTAAAACTTTGAATAGAAACTTCTGTCTATCTACTGTACTACTTTCTACTTCTGTCTGTCTCACGTGGTAGCTAGATTTAGGCCTATTTTAAATCTACGAAATACGCAATTGCGTGTGTGTTTTGTGCAAATTGATGCCTTGTTACTTTAATTCGGTGTATTGGTTAGAGTGCCAACATTGGTCTCCTTATTTTTAGTGTTTTTATTGTGGGTGTTTTTTTTCGGTAATGACAATGAAAGAACACAAATAACACAGTTCGGTGGTGGATCTAAAAACGTATGCTCTGTCCCGCTTCTATGAACGCGAAATTCTATGCCTATCCTTTTCACAAAATGGCGCAATGACGCTCTAAGAGATTTATTACTAAAATCACCATTTCATTTTTTTATCGCAATTTTTTTTCTAATTCGTGGTTTTACAATAAAGAAACCAATGAAAAACTGTTCAATTTTATGTAATTGGATTACTGTTGAACTGTTGAATTTTATGGTTTTTTACCACAGGGCCCCGTGAGTACCGAGATTTAGTCCTAGTTTGACAACCAAACCCGTGAGCTCAAAGTTCGCCCCTTACTATCAATAGACCAAAACGACTATTGATTCGTAATTTGTTTTAGCGTGGGTTCTTAGCAAATGGCTTACAATGTGCGCAAAACTTCTTGTATGCTATATAAATTACTTGTAGAACCTAGAAAATCGTTAAAAAAACGCGTGATTGAGATAAGTTGATCACTCCAACCTTTTGGTGGCACCTAAATATCTTAATATTTAATCACCTGGTTCCTCATCAGCCGTATTTCCATTAAAGTTGAACATCTTGGTTTCTGTTTTAGGATTCGGCTTTTGTATTTTTGGTGAACCTGGCTTGAACTTCTCTTCGTTTGAAGACTGGTCGAGGGGATCTAAGCCGGAGGAGTCGTCATCCTGGAAAATAAAAGAATAGGAAACTTTAAATTAATAATGACGTGATGCTAGACATTTTGAACAGCACCAAAGTAGCTTATACTATTAATGCCAGCCACAGAATAAAAAAAAAGCGGCAAGCTGAAGACAGGGCGCTATGGCGCTCATTAGGGGAGGCCTATGTCCAGCAGTGGAGTAATATAGGCTGATGATGATGACAGATGTAAAGAGGTCGGAGTCGGGTAAAAAATGACAGTTGTTTATTGTGCCGATTCAAAGCGCCCCTCAACCGTCTCTGGTAGGAAATTGACACGTGAAGGCCATATTGCTCTACGGTCATGACGTCAGTTGGATGTGAGACCCGAACAAATGCGCTGATGTTGCTGATGACAGTTGATACTTTTTAGTTTACACAACCGTATGACAACAACATTGTTGCGCCTACTAACTCATTGTGTTTAAAAACCGATTTAAAAAACTAAAATGAATTTAAAAATTTACTACCAAAAATTACTATAATCGTTTCGCCCCTTGATGAGAATTTTCACGTTATAGTGCTGGTTTTACAAAGTGAAATTGGTAGTGTCGTTTGGCCCCATAAGGAGCCAAAATAATGGACGAAACGACACTTCTCGATTTTTAAGTTATTTACCTTAGTGTCGTTTGGCCCCTTGATGAGCATTTTCACGTTACATTGCTGGTACAAAATGAAATATTTAACTGATTTCGAAGTTTAATTGCACATATTAAAGGTATTCTAATCAGAAAATTGCTATTTCTTTTTCTGAGTGTTTTTCAGCGTTTCAAATCGACTATTCGCAAACAACTCGCAGAGTAGAAGTACATAGGAAAAGACTGTGACAGTATTCAAATTGACACTTATTGTCAAATTGGCTTATTTATGACTTATGGTTATGACTATGGCTTTAAAAATACATTGTTACTAGTGGATCCACTCACTTGATTTGGCAGTCTAATAGTATAATCAAACTCCGGTCCCTTGGAGCCTCCCTTCCCTGCCAGCCGCCCCATGATGTCCAGGACCTTGGTCTCCTCGGCATTCAGCTCCAAGTTGACCGGCTCGCCGGCGGTTATGCAGCGGGTTATCTCCATGGCTTTTCTCCTGATGGCGTATTTCTTTTCATTCCAATACTGGAATTGAAAGTACGAGGTTAGAACCTGATAAATACTTTTTTGTGAGTCGATGGCCTATGTCCTGTAGATGAAGTCTGTGGGCTGATATTTATTTACTAGTTTCTGATCACGGCTCCGCACGCGTTGTTTCTATGCAAACTTGTAAAGGTTATTTATATCCCATGAGAACTGTTCAATGAGATAAAAAAGTAGCCAATGTTTGATTCCAGGCCTAGAACTAACTGAATGCAAAAATTCAGCCCGATCCGTTCAGTAGCTTGGGCGTGAAGAGGTAACAAATATCCATCATCCATCAATTCATCCAAACTTTGGCATCACAATCCCACTAATATTATAAATGTAAAAGGTGGATAGACGGATGTTTGTGACTCAATCACGCCAGAACGGCTGAACGGATCTAGATGAAATTTGGCATAGAGATAGATTATAGTCTGGAATAGCAGGTAGTTTTATGTCTGGAATATGGAGTGGACAGAAAATTGAAGCGAACAAAATCAATAACATTTTGTTTCTTATTTGATAATAATTACTAGGTATTATTAAGCTGTTTATGTATAAAATTTGACTTTTCTAAGTGCTTATTTTGTAAGCCTAAAGAAATAAAGTTATTGTTTTTTTTTTTTTTTAAATAAAACATAGGCTACTTTTTATCCCATTAATGAGTTCCCATGGGATATAAATCATAGAACAATAATTCATAGAAACAAAGCGTGCTAACCCGCGGACAAATACTAGTTTATAATAATGTGTACTGTTCGCGTTTATTTACTTCAGTTTGCTGCTTTTCATGCTGTATATTTTTCGGTGAAAATGCTGATAATATTAATTCAGTGCAAGCAAGTGTACCCTTAAAACCGTTTGGTGCCAGCTTAGCGTTGACGACCTCTGTGGCGCGGTGGGCGAAGGTCTGTCTGCGACGCAGGAGGTTGCGGGTTCAATTCCCGCCTCGGGACAAATGTGTGTACGATCTGCAGACATTTGTTCAGGGTGTTCTGGTCGTTTTCTATGTATAATAAAAAATATATATCTATGTATTGTATTATATTATGTATATATCAGTTATCTAGTACCCATAACACAAGCTCTGCTTAGCTTGGGGCTAGATAATGCTGTGTGAATTGTCCAGCATTATTTATTTAGAATTTGCACCATCCAAACTCTTCCAGTGGGCGTCGTAGGAGGCGACTAAGGGACATACACCGGGAGGCGCTGCTAGCACTGCAAGCAGCGCCTCTTGCAGAATAGATTACCACCGAACTGCGCTCCCCAACCCACATGCCCAGCGAGGGGATAATGGGCATTACCCTCCATGAGATAAAAGATAAGGCGATTATCGGGGGGAGGCCTGCGTCCAACAGTGGACCATTATGGACTGTTAAGGGTACTCAAAAATATTTACAACACGCATAAACATACAGCCATGACTAAGCAGGGCTACATGGCCTTTCAGAGTAGAAGAGATACCAAGAATAGAACATACCCTTCTCCATGCCTGAGGGGACTTCTTCGCTCCATCCATTTTATTCATAACAGAAGCCAGCTTCTCAAACAGTTTTTTAACCTTCAGCTTACTTTCGGTGCCGGGGTTCCTCACGAGAACCCCGCTGGCAAGGTCTCTGTGAGCAGCCATGAACGATATCAGGGTCTCAGCCTGGGTTTGGCTGAGCCATCTGGGCTGTGGCGAGGTGGTGGAAGCAGCAAGACCTGGATGCGATCAGAAAATTTAATTAAATTCTTCATTCTTGTCTTGAAAAGATCCTCCATGAATAGGTATCTTTTCTAGCTCGACCTTCGTGATACATCGTCCGCCAGATGAGATTGCGGTCAAACGAGGGTTATTTAAATATTACAAATTCGAAAGGTCTGTCTAAACTGTCTGTCTGTTACCTTTTTACGCCTAAACGGCTGAACAGATCTTAATGAAATTTGGCAGGAAGGTAAATGGTATCCCGGGTAATTTGATTGTTATGAAAAAACTAAATATGGCTCCATTTTTTTATGATGATGGGGCATAATGCATAACATAATTTCAAAAGATATTATTAATTATACTTTGAAACCACCCAGAACATCATCACCATCAGTCTATGTTAGTCCACTGCAGGACATAGGCCTCTCGGTGAGCACCATAGCCTGAAAAGCTGTAGGTTATTTATCGTAATATTTTTGATTGTTTTGTGTCGTATACATGTTATCTTCCTCGCAAAGCCACTGAAATGAATTTCTCAATTTACTGTATATCATATTTTATTGTTTATTTTGTACCTACTGCTAATGTGTTATCATAATTTTTTATTTTCTTTTAATAGTTTCATTATCGTTTCTGTCTAATATTTTCTCTTTCTCTATGTAATCCTTATTTGGCTTTATTTTAACACAACTTTTATACTGTTTTAAATAAAATGTACCGCTGTTGGATTGCTTAATAAACTAAAATAAAAATAAATAAATAAATATTGTCTGTATCTGTTGATGGAGTTACAAATAAATAACATTCTATTGTATTCAACACCCGGAACAAATATCTGCAGAAAATACAAACATTTTTCCCGAGGCGGTTATCGAACCCGCAACCTCTTGCGTCGCAGACTGACTTACGCCCGCTACGCTACGAAGGTCTTGTAAATAAACATCACAATTATTTATAAATTTTTTAACTAACCGTGTTCCTCATCAACAGAACTTCCGTTGAAGTTGAACAGAGTCTTGCTTTCTTCCATAGATGACTGGTCAGTGGGTTCCCATTCTGAGGAGTCTTCATCCTAGAAAATAAAATAATACGTAGGTACAAACATTACTTTATTTATAATTATGAATATGGATTCTTATATATAAATAAAGTAGGTACTTTACTTACATACTTACGAATATAAGTCCAAACTAATATTATAAATTCGAAATTATCTCTGTCTGTCTATCTGTAATCTGTAAAGGTAATAACCATTTCACACCTAAACGGCTGAACTGATCTCAATGAAATTCAGCAGGGAGGTAGATGGTATTCCGGGGACGGGTATAGGCTACTTTTTTATTCCGGTAAAGAGCGTGCGAAGCCGCGGGGAGCTACTAATATTAGTATAGATAAGAATATAAGTGTAGATCACTGCGACCGCCGCACCAGCTGCAGCGCCACGGCAAGAATTACATACCTGACTAGCTGCTCCCCGCGCATAAACAAATCTCTCTTTATAATATAATATCTTTATAATAAATTATAAAGAGGGATTTGTTTGTTTGTTTGATGTGAATAGGCTCCGAAAATACTGGACCGATTTGAAAAATTCTTTCACAATTAGAATCCTACATTATCCCCTATAGAATATTTTCAAAAAAGTTAGGGATCCGTTTGAAAATAATAAAACTTCGATAATGTAACACAACGTGTGAAAAAAATACCATAAAAAATCATTATAATACGTACGCTGCGGAAACTATTGACAATAGAGCAAAATGATATACTACAGTTTTATAGAAGACATTCATATCTACAAAAAAGTCCGCAACACCATGTGTCTAACTATTATAGTTAACTATGTCACAATAACTACTTTTCCACGTTAAAATATGCAATAGTAACGCCGAAAAATTTTATATATATTATATCGCGTAAGCTGAGAAAATTATTGACAATAGAGCAAAGTGATGTACTACAGTTTCATAGAGGACATCAATATCTAAAAAAAAATCTGCGATAGTAATGTCTAACTATTACAGTTATGGCACAATAACTACTTGTTATGAGGAAATTGATTTTGGTTTGAATTGAATAGGAGGAAAGATTTCTATTTTTGTTGTTGTATTTATGTATGTAACAAATAAACTGATGACGAGTTTTTAACTCATCATCAGCCTATATTAGTCCACGACTGGACATAGGCCTCCCCAAATGAGCGCCGTAGAAAAATAAAAAATGAAGATAAATCATTTCATTGTATAAATAAATAAAAACTTTATTGCAGGGAAGAGAGTGGGAAAAGGGCAGAAGATGATAATGAAGACTTGGTTTTGACACTCACATGAACAGGTTCTCTCTTGGTATATTGAAGCCCCGTCGGCCTCGTGCCTGCCTGTCCAGCGAGTCTCCCTAAGATGTCCAGTATCTTGGTCTCCTCAGCACTCAGTACCATCCGGGCAGGTTCACCAGAGGTTATGTTGCGAGTTATCTCCACGGCTTTCCTCCGAACGGCGTATTTCTTTTCGTTCCAATACTAGAATTAAAGTTTAATTGTAGATTTCCAAAGAAAAATAATAATAATTAGGGTAATCAATGGGTGATTGGGTGATAGATGGGTGCAAAGGTTTAAGGTGAAGCTAGCATAGACCATTTATATTTTTCATATCAATAAGACCATTTATATAAGCATCAATTAACCTTCATCCGATGGGACGGCAGACCATCACAACCGGGGAGAGGTCAGGCGCAGGCGCACATCAATAGGCTATTTGACTACATTAAAAATAAGTTCCAAATTGTTTTCATCCTAGTCAGAACAACGTAACAGCGTAATCACGTGATTTTTATTACGAATATCTCTATTTTAGGAACTTATTAATTATTCGTAGATTTTAGGTAAAAACAACGGGATTAAAATTACACATTTTTTGAATGATCACGTGACCGAAAACGCTCTGCGTTTGGTAGGATCGCTGGTGACGTCACACTATTACAGATTCCAGTGTCAATGAATTCTTTTTGTTAGGTATGGTCTGGCGTCTGACGTCATTGCTCAGAGCACGGGAGCCATGACAGAGATTATCGTTTGGACGCGCCTTATTATATTCAAACTTTAAAATTAGTTTTTATCACTAATAAAACTGGTCTTGAAGAAATATGAATTACACTTTGCATTATTTTTATGTTAGAATTATTTCCCAGTAGTAGTCAAGTAGCCTATTAACTTTAGTCAAAAACTATAAAATTCATAAAAAGTTACAGTAACACTAAGGCTTGCATTATGAAAGTTTGCTCAGTCATAGATCTATGACTGACAAACTTTTTTATTAATTTTATTTTTATTTATTAAATAGACCCGGTCTTAGCCTTGTCTTACAGTGTCATTATTTTCTTTTTTACCTACTGCTCAAATTGTTTAAATGGTTTATGCTAGCTTTACACCCACTTCCCAATCACCCTGTAATACTTAACAGGATGAACAAAGTACAGTGGTCTTATGTTAAGTGATGATCATAAATCTACTATGTAAATATAGAATCTGTATTTGAACGAATCATTTTAGATGAGTCAAAAACCTCATTGACAGAACTAATAAAAAATGAGGCTACTCAGCTGATACTTCATGCAGAGAGCACACACTCTCCTAGACACACCAAGACAGACCAAGCTCAAGTGTGTATGAACACGCTTGAGTACACCATGTGGCGTACTTGCTGCTCGATTCGCCTCGGTGCCCTCATAGGGAACTCATTGTCTTACTTGAGCAGCGACAGAGACAAGACGAGACATCTTGGTTTCTGTTCAAATAAGACAACAAGGTGCCACTCTTCGAGAGGACGAGGGCCCGAAACAGTCGACGAGACCTCTCGGCGAGTGTTCTGCTGGCATGAGAGCAGAATAGTAGAGTCTAGAAGAACACATACCCTTCTCCAAGCCTGAGACGACTTCTTAACTCCATCCTTATCAGCATTCAGAAGAGAAGCCAGCGTCTCCCACAGTTCGTTAACCTGCTGTTTATTATCAGGGTTCTTCATGATAACACAGCTGGCTAGGTCTCTGTGAGCATCCATGAACGAGAGGAGGGTCTCGATTTGCGCTTGGCTGAGCTGTCTTGGAGGTGGCATCGTGGTTCAAAATATACCTATAAACTTGTTGTCTCTATGAACAATTTCTAAGAAATTAATAAATCCCAAAAATTTACGATCCCGACGGGATCTTAGAAATTACCCAGAGTATAATAAATAAAAACCTTAGAATCTATGAACAATGCTTATTTTGTACTTGGCTTCACAGAGTACATTACTATATCTTGGCTTTTTACTCAAATTTCACTATTTCACATCTAAACGCTGCTAATAAGTACAATAGATTTCTGTGTTTCAGCGATCGATTGAGAGTGGAGAAACGAGAAACAGACAGAGAATTGAGAAAACTTTATCTATTTTCACTGCTCGTGAGACTGCTCGTGCACTTCAACTTCTTTTTTATGGCACCGCACATGAATTTTTTTTCCATAACTATCCCATGGCTTGGCTCCGCCATTCGCATCCGACGCGGCGCAACAACAAATACTAAAAAACAGAATAAAATAAATATTTAAGGGGGCTCCCATACAACAAACGTCGCGCCGTCTAGTGTAAATAAAACCAGCCAAGTGCGAGTCAGACTCCACCATTATCTATTAAAAAAAACACGTTTGTTGTATGGGAGCCCCCTTAAATATTTATTTTATTCTGTTTTTTAGTACCTATTTGTTGTTATAGCGGCGACAGAAATACATCATCTCTAAAAATTTCAACTGTCTAACTATTAGGTACGGTTCATGAGATACAGCCTGGTGACAGACGGACAGCGGAGTCTTAGTAATATGGTCCCGTTTTACCCTTTGGGTACGGAACCCTAAAAAGATTTTTCGTTTCGCGATGGCCTGCGATTCAAATTTGTCTGTAGTTTGCGGTGGAATCTAACGGAAAAGTAATTCGCCGCCCTCTCCCCCACGTGAGATTTTGCTTGAAACGTGTTCTTTAGTGGAGACCGCGACTCGGCAAACGTAGTGTAGGACGCCCTTCGATCAGGTGGGATGACGATTTGCGAAAGACTGCTGGCAGATGCTTGATGTGGCAAGCTGAAGACAGGGCGCTGCGCTGTGCCGCTTATTGAGGGTGGCCTACGTCCAACAGTGGACTAATATAGGCTGATGCTGATGACTTTAGATATTATTATTACTTTTCATTTTTGTTCTAGTATCTAGGATTCTAATAGTGAAAGAATTTAAAATTCTGTGTTGTGTTTGTTTGAATTGAATAGGCAGCCTATTCAATTCAAACAAACAAACAAATTTCCTCATTTTATGTAGGTACCTACCTAGTTATTGTGCCATAACTGTAATAGTTAGGTACACATTAGTATCGCAGATTTCTTTGTAGATATTGATGTCCTCTATGAAACTGTAGTAGGTAGGTACATCACTCTCTATTGTCAATAATTTTCTCAGCTTACGCGTTTATAAGGATTTTTCGGCGTTACTATTGTATATTTTAACATGGAAAAGTAGTTATTGCGGCATAACATAAATAATAGTTAGACACTGTTCCGGACTTTTTTGTAGATATGAATGTATTCTATAGAATTGTAGTACATCACTTTGCTCTATTGTCTTTAGTTCCCGCAGCGTACGCGATATAAGGATTTTTCCTGGATTTTTCATGGTATTTTTTTTCACACCTTGGGTTACATTATCGAAATTTTCATACGGATCTCTAACTTTTTTGAAAATATTCTATAGCCTGTAACCATCAGGGATAATGAAGGATTCTAATGGTCAAAGAATTTTTCAAATCGGTCCAGTAGTTTTGGAGCCTATTCCCGTCAAACAAACAAACAAATCTTTCCTCTTTATAATATTAGTATACCTAGACTAGATAGACCTTCGTTTGACCACAATCTCACCTGATGGAAAGTGAGGATGTGGCCGACGACGATGTATCACGAAGGTCTAGAGAAGTACCTACCTACCTATTCACTTCACTCTTGCCTTGAAGAGACCCAGGTTGTAATGGACGGCAAAAACAGCAGCAGGGTGCCTGCTGCTGTTTTTGCAGGGAACTAATGTATGAAGGAAAGATCACACAAAACAAACAAGTAGGTACATAATTTCATCCTATTTTTATTCACTAAACCAATACACATTAACGTTATAAAAAATTAGACAAAATTTAGATTTAAATGACTTAAATAAAGTGTACAATACATCATATTTATGTATGATTTATTAATCTCAAAAATATTTTTAAATTGAGTGTAATACATTGTTAATAATTTTGGTACATTGCAATGTAAGCGGGTTAGCTACGAACCTTATTTGTGTCGGAAGAACATCGTAATGAATTCCTCAAACTACGATAGTTTTTATAGTAAAACATTTCAAATAACACATTATAATGCATTTTTACTACAGTCAAATAAACGTACATTATACTGAAATATAATGAATACTCACTGATGTTATTGATAGGTAAATTAATTATTATGGGTAAGTACCTATCTATGTTTTATAATGTGGCTATTTTTGTGCTAGTGTAAATGTGGGTACTGACCGGCGGCGGCAGCGTTACGTAACGCGTCACACAGCGAGCGTTCGTGCAGTCAGTACGGGGAAAGAAGGCGCTCGCAACGAGCAACGTGGCACGTTTTAGCGCACGCCGCAACGTACCTATCATGCTCGCTACGGCTGGTCCGGTGCGTAACACTGGTTAGTACCAGACTAAAGATAGTTATATAGGCTATTGTTTATGCTTTTGTTTGTTGTAATGACACAAAACAATAGAAGATGTCTCGGATACTATTATGTATAAAATAAATAGTCCACTATTGGGTATGTATGTCTGTTACATTGTATACTCAGACTAAGTACTTAGTCTGAGATTGTATATCACTATAATATTGCTTTAGTTTGGCCATCTATTAATAATACTATTATAACTAAATACTTTTGCACCAGTATATAAAAATACAAATATATAATTAACTGTAACACTCTCTTCTACTTTTAGTATACAATGTTTGGGTTGATTCAAGTTTAGTTGATGCCTTCAAATTACTATAAAACGTAAAAGATTTTTGTTATTTTAGCGATTATTATCGCACTCGGGGTAGTCTCTAACAGTTGGGTCAACTCCCTTCAAAATCGAATTTTCTTGGGACATTTTTTAATTATTATAAAAAGTTATATTTTTATATACGTAAAAGTGAACTAACGATCTGAGTTCCATATTAAAAATGCAGATGTTTATGAATGGCTTGAAAGTTAAAACAGTCATTAAACGTCGCAAGGATTTTTTTTTTGGACAGGATTGGAATCAAATGGAAAAAACTAAAATTGTACTGGCATTTTTTAGCTCTTCTTTCAAAGCTATACATATTAGTTAAAATAGCTGTACATGAGATTATTAGTGTAAAAATAGTCATCAAAAACATACAAGCTTACTTCTAAAATTATGTGCATTTTTCCATATCTCATTCATAACGTCGTCGTCGATTGTGTAAAGCATTTAAAAATCACATAAATAGGTAAAATAAAAAAGTTAGATTGGGAGATACATACGTGAAGTTTTACCTGTTTAGAAAGTGTTAATAAATCATTTGACTAACTTTGATAAAAAGAATATAGATTCTGAAGTTTTTATCGGATTTCAGGTAGGATCCCAAAATGCTTTGACATAATTGACGCCTTTAACAATTAACCAACATGAAGTTTGTTTTAAACATTTACTCTAGTGAAATGTATTTTTAGCTTAGCAAAGATTATATTTATATATCGTAAAAGCTCCTATACACATATGCCAATGTGGAATATAAAAACACACAACTATTTTTTTTAATACAGTTTTATTAGATTCAGTACCATGGGTTAACGTTATATCTTGTTTATATTCTACTAACTTAACTTCTGCCTGCGGTTTCGCACACAACTTTCAAGTAGCCTATGGCCGTCCCCGGGATAACATCCCTGCAAAATTTCATTAGGATCCGTTCAGCCGTTTCGGCGTGAAAAGGTAACATCAGACAGTTACTTTGGCTTTTATAATATTAGTATAGATATATATAGTATAGGTATATGTCAATGCGTATAGGAGCGATTAGTATTTCATAATTTAAATGACAATTGATAACTTTATTTTTTATTATAATTTCAATATTAGTTCCGAATAATCTCAACATTAGATAGTGCTTTAATGAGCTTAAAAATCACATTTATGTCATTAAAACATATGCACCTATGATTTTAATTTAAGTGCAAATAAATGTTGACCGTAAAAAATCATTTGCTACGAATATGTTTATAAAAAATGTAAAAAATTCCATAAAAAGTTCATAGATTCGTTGCCTTCCATAAGGCTGACTTATAAGCGATTATGTATAAAACGGATAGACATAATAATTATGTACAAAAACTTACACTTTTAACATAAAAAGGAGCCATTTTTCTGAACTTTGGTCAACTTAAGGTGGTACCATGAAAATAATGTTTGGACATCAGTCAGTTAGTGTAAGTAACACCTTAACATTAATAAAGTAAGTTACTGCTTCTATTATAAAGGCCATAATATATTACATAGGGCATAATATATAAGTTTGTGCATAATATTATTTACTAAGTAACTATGACCCGTATTATAAAAGTTTCCTCAGTCGTCAATCTCTGCTTGAGTAACGCTTTTCTATGGCCTAAATGCAAGCACTGAGCAAGCTTTAATAATACGGGCCTATATCTATTTTGTTTCTTATAAAATTGATAATATTTTGGCTGGGCCTTTTTATATTGCTTATAAAATTGACCAAAGTATACATTATATGTTTTGCATACAAAACGTGTTTTGTGAGTATACAATACGTAATTTTAAGTGGTTTGTTGCAAATAATTGTTATTTCGAGAACGAGATGCAAGTATAATTGATGATTAAACGAACTTACCAAGTGAAGTTCAATCATAATTATACGAAGCATCTCGTTCGAAGAAATAAGTATCCTGATAATAGGAATTTGCAACATATAATAGGCATCTAGGTCAATATCCCAAGTACTACACATACAGTAGGTACTATAGGAATATTATTTGAGAATTATGATACAAATACGAGAGCGTTCACACGGCAGTCCGTTTTACAGGACTGTTTTATAGTATCCGATTTTATTCGGTGATAGCGAATGTTCGGTGTAGTTGTATGAGCGAGTGTTTCTAGTCTCTTCGAGTTCACGTAGTGTTTCTAATTTACCAATAACCCTGTATAGATAGATAATACTTTTAATACGGATGACAGTATTCCGGATCTAGAAAAATATCGATCCAACAGGATCCGTTTTATCGGATCGAAGCTGCGTGAGGCATGGTACAGTCTCCTCTTGTAGCGACGAATCCGTTAAGAGTGTATACTACCTCAAATTGCTTATTTTCAACTCCGCCGGATGTCCATATCTTCCAAACTACTGAATATTTAACTTAGAAATTTATATATTGTAAAGTTAAGCACTTTCTCTATCCGTCATGTTTCGAAACCACGATTCCATAAAAAAAACTCTCGATGGAAAAAAATCGCAGTTACCTCTCAATTTTAACTAAATTCTTAATTTCTCAATAAATTCAAAAGTTTAAAATATTAAGAATAATCATGGTAATTGAACTAATGATGAAGAAAATTTATGTTACGTTTTTTTGTCTTCAAATAATGTCATAAAAAAGTAATAAAGATAATAAGCAAAAACTTGATTTTTGGGCTTGCGTTGCTCTGCCCTGTCCCGCTTCTATGAACGCGAAATCCTATGCCTATTCTTTTCACAAAATGGCGTCCCCTTAAAACGGTCCTGTAAACTGTCTGAAAATTACCTTCAGGAGCGACGGATCCGTTAAAACGGATCCTGTAAAACGGACTTTCTGTGTGAACGAACACTAAGATTGTTTTCATGGCAGTTCATACAATAGTATGTATGAAATATTGTTCCATACCACTCTATTATTATCTTACTACAGTCGACTTGAAGCCGTTACTATAAGCTATCTTATTACGCTACATTAAAGGATGTATGGATGGGTGATACATCAATTCCATCAAATTGCAATAAATTGGATAAACAGTGGGTGATTGCCAGTCCGAGTCAAATCTGAAGCCCATTATTGCTTGACTTTGATTTCCTTGTATTAATGAGTTTTATAATATTTAACGGTACTACAGGGTGGAACAAACGAGCGGTGTAGAGATGCGGTCTAAGCGAGACCTTTGGTCTGATTGGTATCCCTAGTTTTTGTCAGATTTATTGAACTTTTCCTTTAACTTAAGAGGTGAACTTAAATGTTTTGGATGTCAAAGTAGGCCTTGATCTCAGTATTTACGAGATCCCCGTGGTGAAAAACTGGAATCGCTTAAAATTCAATATGTTTTATTTGGTTCCTTAAAAGAGAAAACACGATTAAGGTAAAAACATGAAAGTGCACTGTTTTGCACCTCATTTCGATCGAGACCTCAGGAGTCCTGCGGTCTATTGAAGTGACTTATGTTTTGATTCGTAGATTGTAACTAATTTTTAGGTTTCGTAGGTACGATCACCAGATCAGCCCAGTTAAATGTTTTAAATTAGGTTAATGCAGTTACTTTAAAAATAAAGAAATGTTTCCCTTGATTAAAATATTTCTGGTACTTGCCTATTTGTTCCATCCTGTATATTTTACAATATTTGAAGATCTTAGAGTCAAACTTATAATAATAAGTTTCAAACCCGCAATAGTAAGACAGTAATATGTAAATGTACCAATGCTTAGCTGGGAGTGTCTTCGTCCATGAATTCTACGTAGGTGAAGGGAAAATGACCCGTTTTCCCGTTTATCTCTCCTTCCCATTGGCCGTTTATATTTATCTTTGTTACCTGAAACATAATGAAGTTTTTAAATTAAGAAACTTCTTACACTACAACCACTAAAATGGCTTATTATGATAAAAACAGGTTGCAAGGTATTTAATAACGTCGTATCCCACTAATATTATAAATGCGAAAGTTTGGATGTTTGTAACTTCTTCACGCCAAATGCAAAATTTTAGCCCGATCCGTTAGTATATGTATACAGTAGTACAATGTACATCCCCAAACTTTTATTCCATAAATCAGTTCCCATGGGATAGAAATAACCTTAAACCGTTTCCATAGAAAAAACGCGTGTGAAGCCGCGGGCAGGAACTAGTTTAATCATAAATTATGTAATTAGTTAGATACGGTTCTCACTAGTTGCAATTATTGAAAACAGCTGGTCAGATTAGTTTTTGTACTCATGTAATTTTATTTATCTAACAATATATATTTCGGAGTTAAAACCTTATTAATCCTTTGCAATGCACCTATTCTACTCTATGCGAATCTCAAGCGTCTGCTCTGTTTTGACGTTGGATCAATTCTACAAGATGACTTAGAAGAAAATGGAAGGATTCAGCTAAGTGGAACTCTAGATTCGTTTGCCGTAGGAGATTGGTACAAGGTCATTGAATCCATGTAAAAGCGGTCTTGCGATTCGTGTAGATAGAAGCCCTAGGCCTGGGTCTGTGTCTCAGAGCTGTATTTCCATCTGTATTATATATATATAGTACTACTACTAATACTTACATAAGGTAAAAACATACTATTCATAGGGTAAAAAAGTTACCCGAAAAATTGGGACATTCAGGAAAAACTGTAAGCTTTTTCTATGGGAATTTTAGACAGGACAACGTATGTCAGATTATCTGTGTAAATAAATATGTTAATTTACCGTAATAATGTCTCCTTCCTCCAACTTGAGCGCAGTTTTGTCGTACGCGTTCGGTACGCGCGTCTGTCGCACGCGCGCGCGCGCCGGTAGGGTGCGCTGTAACAAACACCAAAAATAAATAAACAATCGTGGTAAATCCGCAAATAACAAAATAACCCCGTTGACCAGATCACTGCCGTTAATAATAATAATAAGGCGAGGAGAACAAGTCCCAATTCGTCTCAGCACACTAACCGGCCAAAACCAACCCCGCCGGATGTGCGGTCCAAGAATTCCCCGCTTCCACCTTTAAGTAGTAATAGCCCAAGCCGAGGTTTCCACCTCAGTGACAATGTACGTGTTGCCCCAACCTAACTTTTTAAATGCACCCTCGGATCACATAGTTAGGTTTAAGAGTACCGCTCTAAAAACACACGTTTATTTTTTATTAAATCATAATTTAATGTATTTAGACAATATTAGTATATGGACAAAATATATTCATAGCAATAAATATTGTCTCAAAATACAGGTAATAAAATTTTGATTCCGGAAAATTAGGCACCGTGATAAAAACTTCTGTGTGTCCACTTTACAATGAGATTCGAGATCGCGCGTTCAAAAATAATACACGTGATATCTCAATAACCCTCCACCCTCCCCCTTATGATATTTCGTGATTTTTCCGACCGCCTTCGAGCCTCACGTTATTAATAGACGACCCCTTTTTAGCCTATTAAGCACTAAAAAGGAGCAAGAACTCCTTGAAGTGGCGGAGTAGGACCTGCACTGCTGCAGATATTAGCCAGTACAGTACCTGCATATTTGTGCGTTGTGGCGGCAGCTTGCTGTTAGGCGGGCTAGGGGGGTCCCCGAGGTGGTTCAGCGCCTCTTTGGGGGGGTACGGGACGCCCGCTGGATCTAGGATCTGGAAATGTAGATTAATTAATGTATGTGAGTGAAGCGTGCGATGAAGGAACAATATAACACCCGTCTTTTTGAGTCTGAGGAAAAAAATAACCTTACTGCCCCCTAGCACGGGGATTGTTGTCTAGGGTAGAATAGATAAAAGTCACGATCATAGAGTTTCTCTATCAATATTATAGTATCAGTCGCATTGCGTGTCAAAAAAAGTGTCAAGGTTGAAACATTCTGTCAATCTATCCGTGCAAATTGCACCGCTCGCACAACTAGAGTTTCTTTAGAGAGAGATCTTTTCTGAGATACTATTGTCTCCGTAAAGTGATTGGTTAACAGGATTCAGTCCCTGGACCTATCTGAACAAAACCCGGGTAATGCTTGATCAACGAGCTCGAAAACGATCGCCGCATACTTGACACCATTAGCGAAAGAAGCTCGCGACCGAGATGTCAAGTCTTATGTTTCAAGCCAACTCCGCGACGACTGATGTGGCGCGGTGGGCGAAAGTCTGCCTGCGACGCAGGAGGTTGCGGGTTCGATTCCCGCCTCGGGACAAATGTGTGTACGATCTGCAGACATTTGTTTAGGGTGTTCTGGTCGTTTTCTATGTATAATAAAAAATATCTATCTATGTATTGTATTATATTATGTATATCAGTTATCTAGTACCCATAACACAAGCTCTGCTTAGCTTGGGGCTAGATAATGCTGTGTGAATTGTCCAGCCTTATTTATTTATTTTATTTATTAACTAACCCTTTGCACATAAGGTACGGGAATAGAACCGGTGCGTCCCTGGTTGTTGCGCGCCGTCCACCACTGCTCCTCGTCCCTGTTGATCACCATCAGACGCTCTCCGCGCCGGAATGGTAGGTCGTCAGCGTCCTGAAACAAACAAATATAACATATCAGCAAACGTGCACAACTGAACGCACAGCATCATCTAACCCCAAATCATTCAAGGTAATCAAAAAGAGCGTGTTTTTTATAGTATCCGGTTTCATTAATTCAATGCATTATTAACATTATTATGTCACTTTATAGGAAGGGCAGCGAAATGGGTTCAAAATCGAGTTCCAAAAACGAACGATAGACGAATGAAAGAGGTCATAGCAAAACTGTTTCAAACATCTGCGATGATAATTATGTCGTAAAAAAAATATCTATGTTACTTGAAGCTTTGAGAATCAATAATAATACGTCTCTAAGGTTGATAACTTAAAAGCTATTCGCTGCATGCTACAGTATTTAGGTGCAGTACAGTTGACCCAATAACGCATTGCACACGTGGTTTACAGTATGAACCAACATCGACTGCGCCAAACAGCTGGTTTACAAAGGTTTCGGCAGCAGGAGCTTTTTAAAATTTTAGAACGTTTTAAGTACAATTTTTTTTAAACATTTTTTTTACTTTAACCTAGTAAGTATTATTATTATTAGGTATGTGAAGGTATGTAGGTATTTTTGAAATTATATTCGGTACGTTTTGAATTTTGCAATTGTATTAGCTACACATTTAAATACACACAGATGTGTTTATTATCTGAGCGTCTGGTCAAAGCGACGCGTGACCCGAGAGCTTGTGAGTATCTGGCGCAGCGCATCAGCATTGCTATACAATGCAACTAGCGTCTAAGGGACGCGCGCGACTGGTATTGATATGAATCAGTTTAGCTACCTGTAGATTAATTGCAACAGTCTGCAGTTAGCTCAATTGTAAATACTAGTTTCATTTAATTATATTATTTGATTGTAATTTTCTTTGTTATTAAAGATTTATAATGTTGTAATTTGCCCTAAGCCCTGCTACAAACAAAAATTAGCAGCTAAGCCTAGTCGATGAATTTATTTTCATAATACTCATAGGTTATTGTTTTGTGTAAGTAGTAGATTTAAGGTAAATTTAATTATTATCTTTCTTCCTTTATGTGGACTGATAAAGGCTTTCGATGTGTATGATCGATCACTGACTTTTTACAGTATTACTTGTGTCCTTACAAGCTTCAGACACAAGTGTGCAAGTATTCAAATTATTGACAATGAATCACCCTATTCATAGCTCGAGCTGTAACTATGACAAATAAAATTAATAATGACCTTTAAACGTAGTATTTCGTTTAAATTATTATGTAGACGCAGGAAAAGAAAACGATTGCGGGTTTGTGGCGGAAAACCGAAAGAATTTACTATAACAGTTACGCCAGGAAATACCGTAAAAATAATGCTGCTCAGTCCATCGCAATTTGCATCGGCCCTTGTGTGTGTGTCATACAATATCCACACAAAAAAGTTGGTTATTCCGCGGGTTTAATGTTCTAATTAGTTGTATTGCATAAGTCTAAAATCACGTTGTCATATAATTTATCATTTACCAGGAAAAAAGAAGTACTAGTTATTGAGTACGAAACTCGAAACTCCATTTGAGGACGTTATTATAAATCATTAGTGGAATTAATAAATAGACTATAAATAAAATTTTATTTGCATGCTTTTAGTAGTACATACTTGGTTTCGAGAAAATTTCTCCTCACGAGACGCAGCGCGACATAGCGCGACAGAGTTTTCGTATTCATCATCATCATTACCCACAACCCGACTTCCCACTGCTGGGTATCTACACTCTGCTGGCCTGGAAACTATTGTGCAACTCCACACAGTCCTGCGCCAATCTCAACCTCGTAGTGTTTTCGTATTATGTAAATAAAATTTGTATCTTTTGCGTAGTACATAATGTTGTTTTGAATAACCATCTTAATAAGTGCGCGCAACGTCGCGTCACGTCTCAGTGTGGCTAACCCTTAAGATACTGTTTTTTTTAACAATAACATTTGAACAATACATTTTAGCATAATTTTTTAAATAATATAATTACCGGACTATAAAAGATAATACCGTCTTGTTTTGTATTTGACGACGAAGGTCCGCCTGCGACACAGGAGGTTGTGGATTCGATTCCAGCCTCCAGTACCATCTGCAGATATTTGTTCCGAGTGTTCTGATCGTTTTCTATGTATGATAAATAATAACTATCTATGTACATAGTTTATATTATTATGTATATCAGTTATCTAGTACCCATAACACAAGCTCTGCTTAGCTTGGGGCTAGATAATGCTGTGTATGCATTGTCCAGCAATATTATTATTTTTAAATGCATATTTAGTCTTATTTTGTATTTTTTCATATCAGAAGTGATCTATCTATTTGCCGCACGCTGTACCCAGTTCCAACTAGACACCGAATGTATTAATGTAACGTCTAACGTACATCTGGAACGAAAAAACCGTTCCTTTCGAGTTATTTATAACATACCAGACGTTCGGATTAAATTAGATATGACCTATTGTGTATTGGCGAAAGAATATAAAAGTTTATATTGTTTTTTTATTGATATTACGTATTTAGGTAACTATTAATTATGACTCAGTCATGAACTGACACCTCAGTTACTTAATTTCTGAGTCATCTTTACAACATTTATTCTATGGAATGTTCTGGAGCGAATCTAGCAAGTTTTCGCCGGCCTAATTACCTACTTCCAATAAAGATTGGGTCTATTTTGAAAGTTCAGTGAAGCCGGTAAGACAACATCTATGTGTCCAATGTCCATCAATCGGGTCACTATAATGCACGGCTATATAATGTACACCCCAATAATCCGTGTCAAAACCTCAGACTAAGTAAGAAATGAAAAGATTTCTTACTTAGTCTGAGGTCAAAACCGGTTCCAATTTTATTATAGTGTTGTACAGTCAGCTGCGAAAATATGTATACACACCCATGTTTTGAAATTTGACTGAATAGTAAATGTATAGTCATTGTGGTAATTTATTTATCGTATTCTGACAAGAACGACGACTACTTAGTATGAAAAATGTGTGCGTAGACTTTTACACGATAAGTTCCGAGTAAAATGAAAGTGAAGACTTGGAAGTGTATACATATCTGAGCAGCTGACTGTACGTGGATTATTGGGGTGTACATTACATAGCGGTGCATTAATTGGTCGTGCATTATAGTGTACCCATCAATCAAATTAGGACACAACTTGACACAACGTAAATGTTTAAAACCTAGCGCGATCCCCTTTTGTTTTTCGGATACTGAAGGCCTAGATTGGTGACGTCGTCGTCAGCATTGATAATATTTGTATGAAAAAAGACAATCGCGTCAGCTTTTAAATATTTACATTATACATACATACTCATACTCTAATTCTTATGTCAGTACAGTTCATATTTCACGACCACAATATTATGTATGTTCAACAATGTTGATGCCACGCAGACCCTTTGAAATCAAAGCAAATTGAGTATTTTTCACTAAGGTTTTTTGTCATAGTGCTTACCTGCACTTTGTACCACCGGCGCTATAGCCCGTAAGAGGTCCCAAAGATTTTCGGTTGAACCGACTAAAAAACAGATTAAAAAACTTAATACTTTGGATTGAATTTTAAAACTTATTTAGGTACTTTATGAACTAAAACGAGCATTTTCAGACTACCTTTTACCTAAGCTATCTCAATAATATATTTTTTGTTTTTTCTCATATTGAGTTCAAAACCATTTTGCCAAGCCTGGTAGGTACTGGTGATTATGCGAACTATCCATACCTCACCATGTACTAAAATCACCGCTTAATGAGGCTACATTAAAAAAAAAATACCTTTATTTCTTTAGGCTTACAAAATAAGCACTTAGACAAGTCAAATTTTATTTATAAATAGTAATTATTATCAAATACGAAACACAATGTTATTGATTTTGTTCGCTTAAATTTTTTGTCCACTAGTGGAAGAACCGGAAAATAATATACAATTTACCGACCTCTCTAGAGTCTCCGACTCAATAGTGTATTTTATTTATTACCGACCAGTAATAAAATACACTTGAGTAAATTTTTTTCTATACTAACATCGTATCTTGTAACATTTACCGACAAAAAGTAATAAATTGATGATACACACAGAGGTAAAAAAAATAGTGTACTTACATTCCCCGTAAAGTCAAATTTAGCGACCACCAGCTCCAAAACATGGTGCGGCTGAGGCGCGGCCACGATCCCCGTTTGCGGCAGCGGTCGGGTCAGCGGCGTCGTGTCGAGGTAGTGCAGCCGGTAGAAGGACAGCAACGCGGACATGTCCGCAAACAGCTGGTCTCCTATCCTGAACCGGACCGTCCCGTCCGCTGACACCACCCGGTTTATAATGTAGTGGGAGACGCGGTCGTCTTCTCTGGGGGAGAAACAATTGAACATATTGTAGTGGGAGACGCGGTAGTCTTCTCTGGGGGAGACACAATTGAACATATTGTAGTGGGAGACGCGGTGGTCTTCTCTGGGGGAGAAACAATTGATCATATTGTAATGGGAGACGCGGTCGTCTTCTCTGGCGGACACAAAACTCGATGGACCGACGACATCGTAGCGGTCGCAGAGAGTCGATGGGTGGAGGCGGCTCAGGACTGCTCTTTGAGGCATCGTATGGGGGAGGCCTATGTCCAGCAGTGGAGGTGTATGGGTTGATATGATGATGAAACTAAGGATCTCAAGTTTCTTCCACATAAAGCAAAATATCTTACCTGACGCACAAAACATAGTCCCCAGTTATAGTTTTGGAGTCCCGAACCAGGAACACTCCACTTTCTTTCTCGTTGAGGAGCAGACGGGTGGCATCTCCTCGTGATAGATCATGGAAGTACCAACTGTAATAAAAGAAAGATAAGATATAATTCTTTGGAATAAAAAGACACTGAATCAATCAAATAAGGGTCGTTTCCAACAATCCTGTAAGGTAAAACGAAATAAAGTAAAAGCCAGTTGTTATTTTTTTTTTATCAAAATTTGTTGCGTAGTTTTAAAGATTGCATACATAGGGACAGACAGCGGGAAGCGACTTTGTTTTATACTATGTAGTGATATGCCTGCCTATCCACACCCACTAGAGGGTGTATTGTATTACTCCTCTTTGGCGTCAGCAATTAGCTTCATCAAAGGCTAAGGCATTATTCACACAGGGATGGTTCGGTCGGTGGCTGCGGGGCAGCGCAGCCCCCGCGGGCTGAATCGCTATCAAGATGCAGTTTAAGCGATACAAGTCATATAATGTGTCATGTTTAAGGGCCTACACTACCCTAAATCAACTCCGTCGGATCTCCATACCTATCTTCCAAACTACTACATATTTAACTTTTAAATTTATATATGATAAAGTTCAGGACTTACTCTAACGATCATATGTTTCGAAAACACGACTCCATAAAATTTTCTCGATAGAAATAAATCGCAGTTACCTCTACATTTTAACTAAAACTTTGATTTCTCAATAAATACAGAAGTTAAGATCTTGAGAATAAGCATGGTAGTAATTGAACTAAGTATAAAGAACATTTTATATGTTGCGTTTTTGTCAAATAATGTCCTAATTAATAGATATTAGGCAAAAACTTGATTTTTGGGCATGCGTTGCTATGCCCTGTCCCGCTCCTAAGAACGCGAAATCCTATGTCTATCCTTGTCACAAAATGGCGTCGTATGGTACCCCCTTAATGATACATATCAGTTCATAATTATTTGACACTGAAAATTCTTGCAGTCGCTGCTAGTGTGAATTGAGCCATAAACTATTTTATTAGGTTATATGACAGACAAAACTGGATATACCTAATAATTACACAATCATTTGGAGCTAAACAAAAGCATGATGTAATGTAGGTAACCAGTTCATACATTTGTAAATACTTGCATCATAAATATTCTTTATATGTACTAACTTAAATTAAAGGACCCTAGTCTAGACCTAAATAAAACAGAGCTTGGTATTTTGCTAACCAGATTATTACCAACAACAAGTTCTTGATGTTGTTGTTCTGTGGCATTGTTCTTGTTCGATGCACCAAGTCTCGAAAATTTTAAGAACTAATATAATAATTGTCTCATAGTGTAGAGAACACATTCTAGAAAGACAAATTTTAAAATTGTGAGCTGTTTGTTTGCTAGTATTTCTTTTTTTTCGTTGAAGTAACTTAATTTATTTTGACATAAATGTTTAACAAATAGCCTGGTGTGTTCTACTGACTGCTGGGCTATTACCCAGCAGTCTGGGGGAAGGGGAGGCCATTGCCTTCCCTGGTCCCTCCATGCGTCTCTGTCTTGAGCCAGCTGAACTAACTTTATGACAAAGCCACGAACTGGATGCCTATGGCATAGCTTGGCTTTGTCATAAAGTTAGTTGATGCCATTGCTTCCTCGTTCCTTTATCTGATTATTCAATATTACTTTAATTTCTCTACCCAAATAAGAATAGAGCTGGGCACTTCATCTAATTATATTAAAATGGCAAATCTGCAGATTGATTTGTTAATTTGTATTAATTTTATACTGACACAATTTTTATGACAGGAAAATGTTTACTTTTACTATTACTTTTTTACTACTTTTAGGGTATGGCTAAATCTTACTTTAGAGCTCTCATAGATGCTATGACCTATGTCCAGTATAATTTGTTTATTTAGCCAGCATCTAAGTACAATAATTAATAAATAATGCTGGACAATTCCAGCATGTAGCATTACTTATTATATAGATATTGTTTTATTATACAAAGAAAACACCCTAAAGTAAATATCTGCAGATTGTACAAACATTTGACCCAAGGCGGGAAATGCAATCCCTGTGTTGCAGAAGGACCTTCACGGATTGAGGCACAGGGGTCATCTCAGTAAATGATGCAGTGTGCTATTTCGAACATTATTAGTTTATTTTATGGCAAGTAGTCTGAATGCCTAAGTTTGCTTCAGTTTTATGACTTCCCAAACTAATTCCAGATAATCATGGAGAGTAGTAAAATCAACAGATGATCATACGACATGATCTGTGCTCTCATTTTGTATTCGTGTAATGGAGAAGTGTAGACCACTTGCCGTGTTCTACACTTCTCCACTACAATTTTTAAAACAAATCGATTCACATTTGGTAACCAATTATTTTAGGAGAAAATGGATGATCTCAACCAACATGATTTCTCATCATTTTATTATCAGGGCTACAACCTTTCATAGTTATACATAGATTGCAGTTTTGTTTTATTTTAGTATAGTACTAGAGGTACACACAACTAGGAGACATTTTTCATTCATCAAAAAAATAAATACTTACCTACTCTGATAGATTTACTGATTGTCCTGTAGCCTACTACTGTAGATTGGTTCCAACTTTAAAATTGTAGTACATATTATGGTAAAATAAATAGACAATGTTGTTATCTCAGTTATTAAGTTTGCAGTGCAGTGCAGAAAAGCAAGGTTGCAAGTAACTTGTTGCAGTCAAACCCACTTGTCTCTATCAGCTAAGTGTGAAGGTTGAATTCTTCGAGTAAAGTTGATTGATGAACCAACCTGGTCATATCATTGGGGTCAAACGAGGCCCCAATCCCGGGGTTCGCCATGCCAGCAGGACGTGAGATTATTACGAATTCACCGTAGGAACCCCATCGCGGCCGGAAACGTCACACAGTTCACTCCCACGGTCGCCGCACTCAACCGAACCCGCTAAACAACGTCCGTCACAACAACAATGCCCCTTTATCACTACAGGCACAACCCAGCATTGGAATCCTGTGATAATTAAAATTTTGTTGTCATAAATCACCACTTGATGTTCACATCAAAACACATGTTTCCGCATTCGTGGCTCGCTGACACAGCCTCGCAGTTGACACGCGCACCTTGCTAACTAACTTTTGGTTTGTGTATGCAAAAGAAATCTATAAATATCTAAAATAAAAATAGATCTTCCTCGAACAAACACGCGAAGTTTTTTTGCTGATGATGAGGCAGAGACAAGCAGAAAACTTTATAAATTTTTGACGCATTATCGTCCTTGTCTATGATTAAAAGTCTCCTAAACTTGTCGCAAATAACACGGAAATAACGTTAATTGGTTCAATAGCCGCTATTTCTTTTCGTTATTAGTTTCGAAATGTTGGTCACCATGATCGATTACACATCATCTTCGAAACGAAATTTTAGTCTATGGTTTGTGTCCATTGTTTTTCTACAATGTTATTTTTCTGACTGCTGCTGGTGGACGAAAATTTAGTTTCGCTGCGTGGAGTGTGAGTTTTATCTGGTGTTCGTGTTCGATATTGTGATTTATTAATAATAGATCACGAAGATGTCGTCACCGAGCGCTGGGAAACGTCGCATGGACACGGATGTCATCAAGCTGTATCCTTTGTTATCGTCATTACAAAGAGCCTATTGCGTTCGAGGGCCTCCATGTAAATAACTAGCAAAGGGCCATCAGCTGATTGTCACTACCCTTTGCAAAATCAATATGGGGTGTGTTTCTGATGGGGACGCATATTCCTTTGTTATTATTTCATAATTTTACTAAGGTTTTCATGAGACCTTTGGCTAGGAAACTTAGGGTGCGTGCATTCTTTGTATAGCCCGTTGGCTATATCTATATATAACGCGTAGATAAACCACGTACCTACGTAACGTTGCTCTTCCGTGTCTACTAGATTGTATATTTCGTAATATACAATCTAGGCCATGGTCTCAATTGCGTATTTTTCGTCGTGTATTACGGCCACACGCGCTTAGCAACTTGCATTATATGCATTAGAAAATAGAGGATTAATTATAAATGGTTCAACATTTCTTTGTTTCATAGCTTTGTCTGATAAGATAAGTGAGCAGAATAACACGAAAAATAAAAATAAGAGCCTTTGTGGTCCCTTGTATGTAATGGTACAACTTTGTTACCTACTATGTAAACAAATTAAGTAGGTACCTACATAAAGTATGTACCTATACCTACCTGATTGTGAAAACAATACCATTAATGTTCTAGAACAATAATAAAAGTAAAATGACCCTGTTTGACCTTTGTTAAAATTTCATTGACCAAAATAGGGGTAAAAAACATGTTATCTTTAAATAGTTACTTATAGCTTATTGTTAATGTAGGTATATTTTACAGAAAGATGAGTTAAAACCCTTTCATTGTGTAGAAAACACTGTGACCTTGTTTTTTTAAGACACTCAAATTTGATTATAAATCCACAACTGTTTGGCTAGGTATTTATTTGATTTAATTCTTAACTATTTTAAACTGGATAATAAACTCTCTAATTTGATCTGGGTGTCGTGTCTTGGTTTGATATATCGATTTTTCCATAACTTTCAAAATATATTTTTTTTCCCTATGACAATAAATTGGCATTATTTAAAATCAACCTTATCACCATAGGGATAAGCTAATACCATAAATCACTCACCCCTAAGGCTCTGTATTCACCTGTTTTCTGTAAAACATACAAGATACGCACCTGTTTATCTTTTTCTTTCTTGGCAAATGTTTGGGTGGACTTGGTATTGGGACCATAGGTTTTTTCTTTTTAGGCTTCGGCAACGGGGGCTTTGTTGTTAATAACTGAGTCCATCGCCAAGTTGTGCTTTTTACAAGAACTTCCTGGTCACTCTGCTGACTAGCTAGGCTAGATCTGAGGCACAACAAATAAAACAATTATGTTAAAGCCTTCACACAAAATAATATAAAAATTCTTTCGATGCACAACAATAAAAATATATTAAAAGAAACTGGTTCTGTGGTTAGGCTTGTGATTTGCACCACCCCAACTCTTCCCGCGGGTGTTCGAGTGGTGAGGAGCAAGGCTTCCTGTAGATCCACCACCGAACTGCGATCCCATGAACTACATGCCCAGTGTGGGGATTATGTCAATACCCCCCTTATGGTAAAGGCTAATAAGCGGCTTATTAGGGTAGGCCTTTGTCCAGCAGGTGCTGTTAATGTAAAGTGAAGACAACAGGTGGCCTTATCAGATCACTTAGAAGCACAAGTCATGTCTTTCCATTTTGTTACATTTGTTAATTGACTTACTTGACTTTCACAGATACACCTAAATAAAAATTACCTGCATAGCCTTCCACTAAGCCTTTCCATGGTCCTGCAAAATATAGAACCAGTCGATTCCAAACTACTTTCCAATTCTGTAGCAGGATTTTCCAAACTGCTTTCCAACCTAGAACCAGAAGACTCCAGTTCTTCTGAAGTTCCTAAGGAGCTTGATACTGAGCTCATTGTTTTTTTGTTTGTACCAAAACCACAAATTCTTGTAGTCCCAGAAATCACTGAACCTGATGACTCCAAGCTTTCCAATCCTGAACCAGATGACTGTAAATCCAGTTCAGTTCTAGAAGTTTCTAGGTTTATGGAACTGGGCACAGATGGCATTGTCTTTTAGTTGTTTCGCTTACCAAAACAACTTAGTTGGAAAAATTGTTTCATCAACATTTTGTCTCACTGTCAGTCACTTATTAAAATTTTTGGTTATTTTCTCACAGATTTTTCGACAATTCCTGGCAACACCGTTCACTGAATTTAGTAAGGCGTTGGGGAAAGAATAAAGGCAATCTATCAAATGATTAAAATAGATTTTTAAAAATTAACTATATTTTATAATATTTGTTTTGTCGCGAAACAAGTTTGTTCGTCACGTGGAAACCGGGAACTGGGACATATATTTTCGTAAATGTTGATGAATTTATAGCTCAACGTCATAGTCATGGGGAAAAAGGAAAATAAATTATGAAGGTTTATTTTACTTTTGCGGTATGACGCAGATTAATTATTATGAAACACCCAATGGTTTCATATATTTACGTTTCAGTATAAAATTCAACATGGGATTACAGGAATACATGAATTTAAGTTTGTTTCGGTTCATAAATCTATGGTAACACGGGGTGACTTTTTTAGGGTAGTGTATGGCCAAATCGGCTGCATATTTTGGCTTACGACAATTTCTCCAGTTCTTGAAATAATCGTCTGCAAAATTTTCTGGTTTGATGTTATAAAATTTGAAAAATTGGCCATTTCTCTTGTTTTTAACGGACTTCAAAAAATGGAAGAGGTTCTATGTTCGGCTGCATGTACGTTTTTTCTTTGATTTCTCCGTCAATTAACGCATTCAATGCCCAGTCTAGGCGCGGGGCGGGGCGCCGCGCCGTCGCTAGAGCCATGAAAGTGTTAGATTAAGGAATCCTTCCTTATTTGACAAAGAAACCTTTAAAAAAATCTTTCGCTATTGTATAGAGAATGTAGGTGGTAGGTACCATAATTATAGTCCCTAGGGATTAATAAAAATATTTATCCCGAAAAACATATAATGTAAAATTAAGGAATACGAAGTCCGATTTAACTTTTTTCAAAACAATCAAATTTTACCTAAGTATGACGCGCAGCGTGACTGTGACTTGAATATTAAAACAAAATTATATTCAATAAAACCTTTGGAAAATCAAATTCACATTCACAATACCTAATTATTTGTGATTTCTTTATCTTTGTCTTTATCATTGTTTGATAGTTTTCGCGGCCGTTCCCTTGATAAAGTTCAATGACTGTCTGAAACCATTGAAATTCGTAGTCTAACGGCTAGCAATGTCGTTTATATCAGACAATAGAAATCCAGAAAATTGTTGAAGGTAGAGGTGACGGAAGCGCTGAGAAATTTAAAAAAAAAACATTATTTTCTGCGTTCCACAATACGAATTTATTAGCAAATCTACTTGTAGCTGTAGGTACTTTTGTAAAATTTGTAAGTAATTTGCTGACAAACAACATTCGAATCGAAACCGTCGTTTTGGGAGTCTATTAACTGGAATGTTATTTTCCTATGGAGCTGTGGGTTTTTATATCATTGACAGAAAATAAAGAAAATACAATGTATCAAAGACTAGCGGTCCGCCCCGGCTTCGCACGGGTATATTCTATAGCCTATGTTCATCAGAGATAATGTAGCATTCTCAAATCGATCCAGTAGTTTAGGAGCCTATTCAATCCACACAAAAAACCAAATCTATCCTCTCTAAAATATTATTATAGTAAGATATCGATGATTGAAAAGTGCCTTGAGATGGTCCGAGAAAAGAATTCCCGGTGTCGGCCGCTCCGTCTACTCGACTTACCGTGACCCCTGATAACCCTGAAATCTACAGTGAGTTGGTTCTGTGGTTTGTTGACTAATTACAAATTAAAGTTATTTTTGGAAACAACTTTTTTATGCGAGATTTGTAATCAATTTTCTTTCGTATTTTCAACGCACCAAAATCTAAGGTTCATCTTTATATCAAATACCTGGCCAAAGCTATTGAACCCTGCAGACCTACGAAAATCCAGTGGCAGACAGAATCGATTCAAATTCATTCTGGTCGCCTCGAAGGGTCATTTACTCGTATCGTATGAAATGCAACACAGCTTGCGAGATAGATATACATTATACATAGACTTATAAAGTACAGACAGCGTCATAGATAGTATGTCCTTTAAATTCCGGTTTTGTTTATATAGGTAACTATCAGTTATCTTAAACAAAAGTAGTCGATATATAAAATTATTTTGGATCAATACGAATTAGTTTAACTTAAAGGGGGCGTGGTTTCGATTGTTGATTGGTATGATAAAGCGCTTTTAACCTACGCTACATTTAAGACAATTTTCAAAAGCCTAGACTTTCTTCTAATCAGTTTTTCTCTTGTTCAACAAAGGACCCTACAAACAAAAACGATTCAACAAACTAATGACTGGGAAACCGATTTCTAATAACAGTCCTTAGGACTGGGATTAGAAATCGGCTTCTCTTAACCAGAGTACGATGGACTGAAAGACTGGACGATTGCCTATATATTATATAGATAGTTTGCTTACACTTTTAATACATATTAAACGCACGCTAAGCTTCCTAGGGTTCTAGACAGAAATGCCGTAGTTGTATTCCCTTCGACCAAAATTACCCGCAGCTACCAAAAATCAACTCCAATACTGTTGATACAGAAATTCGAATGAATACATATTTGTAGAAGTAGAGATATTAATGCGGAAATCGTTACAGAGAGTACAGTCATGCTTAAAAATAACCTCGTTTAAAGTAAAAACAACGTACCTACGTTGGTATAATCTAAAATAAACAAGTTTCATTTTACGCACAACAAACGTGAGAAAAAGTATTATCTACTGTGACTTATCTTATCGATAACATTTTGGAAACGTATAATTCTCTTCACAATTTTGGTAGCGGAATGAAAAACGTAGACTTCTGCAGTAAAGATTCATTTCCGATTTATTTATTTGATGGAAAAGGTTTTTATATGCAGAGTTACAAATTGATAAATACCAGCCCCCCTCCCAGGACAAATTCACTCACTACTTATCCTTGTCTCCCCCAATTATTGGGGGGGGGGGGGGTATAACCATAATCACCACACTTGGATTGCATACGGAGCATAAAGATTGATGTTACCAAAAAATCAAAATGACCACTTTATTCTCCAATCCATTTATTATTTACTAGCAGCGCCTCGCGGTTTCACCCGTGTAGTTCCCGTTCCCGTAAGAATTTCGGGATAAAAAGTAGCCTATGTCCTATTCCAGACTATAATCTATCTCTGTGCCAAATTTCATTCAGATCCGTTCAGCCGTTCTAGCGTGATAAAGGAACAAACATCCATCCATCTATCTATCCATCCATCCATCCATCCATCCATCCATCTAAACTTTCACGTTTATAATATTAGTGAGATTTTCACTTTATGTTTATTCCTGGTTTTACTTTGTGTAATTTGAAATTTCTGATGTGTAGGCCAAGCACGGGATTGTTTTCTAGGTCAGACAGAATAGACAATACTGACATCGCATCGTCAAACATTGCGTACGTCATTGAAGTTGAAGCAATGGATTTCAATTAATTTACGCATTCGATTATAAATTTTACTAGTCTAAATGCTTTTTATAAGCCTAAAGAAATAAAGTTATTGACTTTTGACTTTAAAATGACGTAATTTTTCTCAATTCTACTCTACCCTAGACAACCATCCTCGTACTTGCCCTACTGTCCAAGAGTCCTGTAAGCGGTCTCTCACCGAGTTTAGATTTTCTTGACAGGCGGATGTCCTGGTGGACACTTCATACATACATTATAATAATTTGAACCTTCTGTCTCACCTTTCACCCTTTAAGCTTTTGTTTGTCTTATGAATTTGTATGCGAACTTTCTAGAACGATTCATTTAAGGTTCATAACAATCCTTGACTCATACACAGCATCGAAAGTAAACACGAGGTGACCATACTGGGAGGCTTAAACGAGTTCTGCGTTAAATTCTTTGGACCCCCTGGAAGTAAGTTCGAATGTTTTTATTGATAACAACAGGAATTTATTTGTTAAGCCGCATCTCCCCTGGAACATGGACTCGATGTATTTCTATAGCTATAATACTGCTTTCAGCATCTAATTACGACCAAACTAAAACCCGGATCTTAGTGATCTTGTAGAAACTGCTTTGACTCAATTTCTTATCGAATTTAACAAATGTTTTTGCCCTAATTCATAATCTCTAAACCTGGCGAGCGAGTTTGGTTCGCGTGGTTTGCAATGAGCTGATTAGACTCATACACTTTTGAGGCTATCACAAGATAAGAACCCAGCTTTGCTTTGTCGATGTTTCACAGATCACAGTCTATAAGCTTCGACAACCTTCCAGATAATCTTTTTCAAACTCTGTTCCTTTCACAGCTCCTTACGAAGGTGGTGTCTGGCGCGTGAGAGTTCATTTACCTGACCACTACCCCTTCAAGTCTCCCTCTATAGGGTTCATGAACAAGGTTTACCACCCCAATATAGACGAGGTGTCCGGTACTGTTTGTCTGGATGTCATCAACCAAGCCTGGACTGCTCTCTACGGTAAGTTCATTGCCCCTCGAGGGTTTATTTACCCCTTTTGATTAGCCATTTCCAGCACGCGTATTGATTTACATCTGATATGATGGACATTGTATGGTCTCCGGGTGAGCTTATTTGTTTAACAAATACTGATGTTCCATAAAATTAAAATATGTAATTTTAGTTCAATTTTTTTCGACGCGGCTGATCTTCTTTCACTTTTAGGCCAACTACGGTGAACGGTGACGTCACTTTTAGTCGAAAAGTCTTAAAATATCTACTTTTCAATGATTAAATTTCACAATAAAAAAAAAACTTGGTACATAAATTAATATGTGGATTTATTTCTATTAATAGACAATACATATAAAATAATCAGTTTTTCTGAAGTCACATGCTTATTAACCTATTCCTGGAGGTAGTACTTTGAAAAATGTTGATAAAACGAAGTTGACGGATGGCAACGGATCGCTCAAAACGAAGGACGGCCGATCCGTTCTTTCTTATGAAAATGATGCTGACAACGATTCTGCCATAATTTATTTCTTAGAGACGAAACGAAAGGTGTCAGTTGGTGACGCGCTTGAAACAACTTCGTTCGTTTTTAGGGTTCCGTACCGAAAAGGTAAAATTAAGTAAGACTCCGCTGTCCGTCTTTCCGTCTGCCACCAGGCTGTATCTGATAGTTAGACAGTTGAAATTTTCACAGATGACGTATTTCTGTTGCCGCTATAACAACAAATACTAAAAAACAGAATTCTAAATAAATATTTAACGCTCCCATACAACAAACGTGTTTTTTTTTGCTCGATATTGATAACGGCAACATGTGGACGCTTGAAATATTCACATAATATTTAGTTATATATTCACTTTAAAAGAGTCTATTAGAAAAGTCCGATCCTTGCCAGTATTTAAAGCTCGTGTCAAGGAGTTTTTCCTTTCAGAAAAGTGAATAATGGTACTTTACTTTGTCTATTTATTTATTTACTTAGTAGTAAGTATATTAATGTTATTTATTTATGTATACTTTTAGTTATTTATTTATTTTGATTTTATTGGATGTCTTTAATGTAGGTATCCATTGGTCTTTGTAGTTTATGTATTTTAGATTATATTTGGTACACCCCCTGCCTTTCTTAAATTCACAATTCTTTCCATCCAAAGGTTGCCTGGAAGAGATCGCTTCTTAGCGATAAGGCCGCCCATTGTACTTATCTTATGTGATGTCTCTTTGTAATGTTATTTTATGGTGTACAATAAAGCATTTTTGTATTGTATTGTATTGTATTAAAAATAAATACTTTAATTAAAATAAAACAAATATTTAACGGGGGCTCCCATACAACAGACTCATTTTTTTGCAGTTTTTATAGATAACGGTACGGAACCCTTCGTGCGCGAGTCCGACTCGAACTTGGCCGGTTTTATTCAAAGTAGACCTAGTCTTATCTAAGCCCTTTCTTTTCCCTGAAACACCTGATACCCTCCTGATTAATATTAGTCAACAATCCAATAACGTTGGTCACCACCTGTTGCAGACTTATCGAATATTTTCGAGTCGTTCTTGCCCCAGCTGCTGACTTACCCCAACCCGATCGACCCTCTCAACGGCGACGCGGCCGCCATGTACCTCCACAAACCTGAGGAGTACAAGAAGAAAGTATCGGGTAAGTATGCTGTAGGTAGGTGCTGTCTATTCGTAATATCCATTCACCTTCGAATTATTTATGTTTCAATTTTAAGTTCTTTAGTTCAGTTATTATGTGACGACCTCTGTAGCGCGGTGGGCGACGGCCTGCCTGCGCCACAGGAGGTTCGATTCCCGCCTCGGGACAAATGTGTGTACGATATGCAGACATTTGTTCAGGAGGTTCTGGTTGTTTTCTATGTATGATAAAAAATATCTATCCATGTAATGTATAATATTATGTATAACAGTTATCTAGTACCCATAACACAAGCTCTGCTTAGCTTGGGGCTAGATAACGCTGTGTGAATTGTCCCGTATTATTTATTTATTATTAATATTAGAAAATAATAAGGATGAAAATATTTAGTAACAATTCCGCGAAAACCCTTCTCCGATAAGTTCTAACAAAATGTAGTCCGCGTTGTAGAAGAAAAACGACGCCAACTACAACATGAAAAATTGTTAAATTCCAGACTACGTGCGAAGATTCGCGACCGAAGAAGCCCTACTGGAGAAGGACGCTATCACCGGCGTGGGGGGCGCAGCCTCGAAGGCTAACGGCGCCTCCAGTGACACCGAGAGCTCGATGAGCGATTTCAGCGATGACGAAGCGCACGACATGGAGTTATAACCCGGGGGAAATCCGCTCACGCCCTGCCCTCCTCTTATACTGTAAGCTCGATGCCTTTTCTCATACACACATACAAGTGATAATATTTGTCTATCAAAGAAAAGAAAGAAATTTGAATTTTTGTGCTGGGGAAACTATCGACAAAGGTGTATGTCGATGACTTTGGCATAAATTGCTTCGATTACAACAAATGTGGTAATAAATTTGCCAATATTTAAATGTATCATACAAATCTGTGTTATAGCTGATGTAGAAACGTTCTGTGTAAACGATATTGATCAGGTGGGTCGATAGAAATTTGCCTTTTCTCATACAAATATTGCTAGTATGTAGTTGTAGAAATTGGCGTGCATTGTCGTGAAGAGTTTCGGTCGGAATTTACTTCTTTTGTATAGAAAATTCGACAAATGTACCAGGAAATTCCCACAGATCATACTCTGAGGCCCGTATTATGAAAGCTTGCTTAGTCATTGTTCTATGCTTGAGTAACGGTTTTGTAAGGCATACACGTCACTCAAGCATAGATCTATGATATGACTGAGCAAGCTTTCTTATGACGGGCCTAAGTTGTTCTGATTTATTGCGACAAGCTATAAATATGACCTATCTTATCTTCTTTCTCTTATTTGTTCTTAGGATTAAGATCTTGTAAAAACAGTTTATTGCATGGTTTTTTAACAAATTTAATCTGAGTGCCTTTAAATCTGTCATAAAAATTTAAAAATAATTCATTTTGCACAATAAGGTATTGTGTAGGTACTTAGAGTAATCACTGCCACTAACTTCTAACGGATCCTTTAATATTATCTCATTAAAGTTTTTTGTTGTACTTATAAATTTTTCCTCAATTTAAATAGGTCAGTAGCAAGTTGTTTATAATCCAAAAACAATTTGTATCATAAAAATTTCCTTAAAAATTTATAAAAAGATAATAAATGTTAACACTTTCGCATTGTTAACATATAAACCATTATTTAACTGGTATATTAAAACACAAGACACGCAATAAATACCCGTTAAATGGTCTTTAGTTAGAGAACGTTTGTTAAAAATTGTATGAGAAACAGGCTGCGAGCTTCTTACATTTTTAAATAGATAAAGCTTGTGTAGGTATGCCAGAATTACTCGTCTATTATAAGGACGCCATGTTCGCCGTAAAAAATAAAACAGAATATATTTATGGACCATATTGTATTTGCCAATGTTAGAAATTAAATAAATAAACTGCTCAGAGTACGGCGGACATGTTAAAACATGCTTTAAGAAGTGATTAACGTATGAACTAGAAAACCGAGTTTTAAAATTTTTAGTCTTTGGTGTGTAATTGAAAGAAGGTAGGGGCGATCAGAACACATTCAAAACACATAAATACACGTCCAATGTGTGCATAAAATATAGCAAGTCAAAGTAGATTGTTTCCCATACAGATAGTTATCTGACATTCTATGGCCAAAGCAACCGAATTAATGTCATAATATAATAATATATGATTTAAATCGTGTTGTGTATGGTCTAATAATAAATAAGTATATAAAATAATACAATATTTTTTTCACAAAAAAATCTTTTTTTTACATACCTACATGCAAAAAAAAAGTTTTTTTATGGAAGTTCAATTGTACTGTTTTTACTACTATCTCACAGATACGCTTATAATAATAAGAAGTTTTATCGCGTTATTTAGCTAGGGATCGTATACTTGTTGTTTGCCCATCAAACAACAAGTAAACGATCCCTAACCTAGATTAAACTAATCAAGGGAAAATGTAACATGTAAAATGTTGTTCTGATTGTCCACTACCCATAATGTAAATGGTTAATATCTAGGATTGTTCTTGGCTTGTCTCTGTGTCTCTTTCGCTTAAGAAGTAGCAGCAATACGAATGATAAAAAAGTGTTCACTTTGGTGTTAAAGGATAGTTGTAGTGTGGCTTCGAAGATGGTTAGGTTAACGTTTAAATTAGATATATATTGTATGCTAACATACATAACTAAATTAAAAGTAATTTTATCTTAGAGCTGGCAACACACGGGTGGTATGAGTGAGCGAGATAGCATTTTGTAAATATTCTCTAAATCCCAATAGCATAAATCCAATAAAAAAATCGAGCCCGCGCCTACGGGCTGAGTCATCACTTTATATCTCATAGGTATTTAATTTTTTTATTTTAGTTTTATTTTACGAAATGATGTGTCGATGTGTTTTGTCAGCCTCATCTTTGTGTCACTTTTTTACCCGATTCACTGAGCTGTTCTGTTGTTGGCAATATTGAAATTTGTCTTGTAATTTGCTTAGGATCATTTTTTACTAGAGTTTGGGAAAGGATTCTGTACTTAGTAGTAGAACGCAACGCAATACTTGTTTAGATTGTTTAATTTAGCACAATTATGCCTGAAGCGCCGCCTTTCATGCCAAAATATTTGTAAAGCGACACAAAAATACCTGTACGTATTTAGCAAAGATTGTCCCGTAAAAATAAAGAATTATAATAGCCTGGGTACAACGGAAACGCGTGAAAAACTTTTTAACTTTCGACAGAAGCGCTGCAAAAATTGGTCTGGTAAATTCTTCATAATAAACTAAATGACATTGAGCCATAAATTATGGACAATCTCTAAAATAAAAGCTTTAGAAATTCACGCGTTTCTTTTTCAGGGCCCATTTGACCATTTTAAGCTGAACTCATGTATGGCGGTGTTGCAAGCTTAGTTATTTTTTTGCTGACACCAAATACTGAATCGCCTTGCAGTTTCACCAAAGTTGGTGTTTTAAGCCGATTTTGCTATGATTTTTTACTTTTTAGTGTCAATTCTGTACATTCATAGACCTACTAACAGTGCTGGACGTATTTCTGTCCTTGTCATATCAATTTGAATTTATAAGGACGCAATGTTTTAGTATCTTTGTTTTAATAGTTTTTGTGAATAGTACCTACCTACTGAATCTGTCTGTCTGTATCATAGATATTTCATTTGTACAAAAATATGATGCTCCTGCAAACCGCAACCGTGTTCATAATATATTAACTTACTAGGTACCTATGATTCATCTTTGGAAATAGTTAAAAAGTAAAAAAGGACATTACAAGACGACATTCAGATCTCTATGACATTTTGCGAACTAAAAGTCCTGCAAGCGTCTCTAAATATAAGTCTAGGTTAATATAGATTTAATCGAGAATATATTAATATAGATATAATATTGTATCTTCGAAATGATAACCCAGCCATAATACATAATATATTTTGGTATAAGGTAACTTAAAATTTTAGTTATATTTTCGATTAATTGTTCACAGATACTAAAATCGATTGATGCAAAAATTCTTTTTAGCGGATTATTTTATCTCTTTGACGACATTTTATCAATTTATATTCTATTTTATTAAAAATAAGGACAGTGCTGACGTGAAATAAATCAGGTAAGGAAGCAGGACCAAACAAATTTACACTTTTAATATTATAAAGAGGAAATATTTGTTTGTTTGAATTGAATAGGCTCTGAAACTACTGGACAGATTTGAAAAACTCTTTCACCTTTAGAATCCTACATTATCCCTGATGAACAAAGGGGATAGAATATACCCGTGCGTAGCCGGGCCGAACCGCTAGTATAATATGCAAAGGAACTTCTAAGCAAACAAGTCGTATTTTTCTTGCGTGTTATGAAGGACTTCTTACTTCTTTGTTTAATTTTAACTCATTCACTGCCCATCCTCGGTGGTGCGCGACACGAAGCTGGACTAGTGCGCCGTGGGCCATGAAAGTGTTAGTTTAATTTGAGTCGATTCTTGTAGTCCAAAAACTTACTAAACTTATTTGACGTGAAAACACTAAAAATTTCGCCATCCTTTTTAATTTAATCGCTAAAAAAACCACGTCAATATTCTTAGTATGGTCCTATTATTTTGGACCAACAGAATAGCGATGCATATTAGGGCTGTGGGGCTGTGGTATGGGTCAAACTAGCGCCGCCACCTATTTAATCTTGTTTGTGATATCTATTATAAGCTTTTTTTTAATGCCTGTGTAATAGTTTTGTTCTATTAAGTTTAGGCAGAATATTGAAGTTGCCCTTGGTGGCCACCACTATCTATTTTCGATTTTCTGGCTAAACTAAATAGAGTAAAACTATTCCAGAGGCATTAAAAAAAAGCTTATAATAGATATCACAAACTGTACGATGGATTTTGGAAATTTCCTTTGTTCAACGTAATAATAAGATAAAATAGGTAGTGGCGCTAGTTTGACCCATACAACCGCCAACCAAAGTTGTGATAACTCATCAGCGCCATCTATAGTCTTTTAAAACGTCGAAAATGAAACCTTTACTATGTATTTACCCATATTTTATTTCCTTTAAAATGCCTACCACTTATGCCCTTTAGTTAAAATCTACCAAAAACGTTTCACGTCAACATTGGTGACAATCCGGCTGTCGCAAAAATAAAACTAATTTGATCCAGTAAGTGTTGCCGTCCTTTACTACATACAGAAAGGGAGAGCTACATTTTAGTACTGGAAAAATTGTTAAGTATTTGCAAGAACCGAATCGACACCATTGTCCTAAACCGACATAAAAAAGTTTTGTCGCTATCGATTTTAGAATCTTAATCTTTCCAAAATATGACAGAACGCATTGGCGGTACAACGGCATCGGTTATCTAAATAACAGAAGGTTTCTAATTATATTTTTATTTCATTACATGTATGTAATAAACTTACGTTATTTTTAAACTAATTTGGGTTTCATTTATACTTTGAATTCCAGTCCCAATCAATATGGTAGGTACCCCAGCTTGCAGGTATGTATTCGTAAAGGGTTGCCATGTTAGTCTAATAATTCAGTTGGTAGATCAGCGACGGCGGCGGCGGCAGCAAATGTAGCCTCCGTGCGTGGCGGTGGAACAGCGGCTTTAAGGCGATGGGTGAAAATCACTTAACCACAGGTTACCTCGTATATTTCCCGTTTCTGTGGGGGCTTCACCTAGCTAGTTCCGTCACTTAGTTAAGAAGCTTAGAAAATATACCTACCTACAAAGGGAAACTATCAATAAAACAAAAAACTGATTTATTAACATAACTCTATTAAAAATAAACGTTTCAACAACAGGCCATATGTACAATAACTAACTAGGTAAGTATCTACATTCATACATAGCGCCTTTCATATCACTTTTACTCGTTCCAGCTTTGAGTGAGTGGTTAGGTACCCCAACTCTGCGATATACAACTTTAAACTAAGGGTATAAAGTCGGTTTCGTTACACCAGCATATTATAATAAAACTACGCACATTAAAGATAAAAAATTAGGAGTCAAAAATATAAGAACTATTTGAATTCTATACAAAAAAAAAAACAAATTGACGTCTGTAAAATAAAAAAACAGCTTTTTACTAAATGCTTAAGTAAGACCAAATTAAAAAAAATTGCATATAATATTGTAGGGGAAGGCCGCGGCCGTGGGCAAAGCTAGTACATAAATAATGCTGGACAATTCACAGCATCATGATGCCCCAAAGAAAGCAGATGTCATGCATACATAAATAGATATATATTTTTTATTATACATAAAAAACACCGAAAAATGTCTACAGATCGTACAAATATTTTTCCCGAGGCGGGAATCGAACCCGCCACCATCTGCGTTGCAGGCGAACCTTCGCCCGCTGCGCCACGGAGGATGTTAATGTCGTAAAAGCGAAGAAATCTTGACCGAGTTGCGTCGTCATACAAAATGTAGGAACTCCGATACCCTAGCCAAACTTCTTGTAGAATGTTTGTAAACAAACCACGACATACCTTTATAACTAAAACTTGCTTGACGTCGAGTTTCAGATCTAATTGTAAGCAATATTTATTGAAGAATCTCAAATCGACAAGTCATGTAAATTGCGTATAAAAAGACGCGGCAACAGAGGTAATTCTAGGTAAATTATGGGCTGTTTGTTTATAAACATTCTATAAGAAGTTTGGCTAAGGTATAATATAAATAACATAAGCTGTATCTACATCATAACAAGATAGGTAGATTGTGTGAAAGAGGACATGGTTAAGAAAGGTCTGAATATAGATATGACGGCTGATAAAGTGAAAGAAATATAAATGATGTGCCGAGCCCCCTAGCGTGGGACAAGGACCGGAAGAGGAAGCTGTATGTACAACATAGTCTCACGATGCAGACGTTAAGGTCAATAGAAAACAGAACAAACAAAAGATCATGCTGCAAAACTGGTCGCTGCTATAGGTGTTTTTATCTGGTAAATAACCAGAGCCAATGTAGAAATGTGTAAATAAAATAGTGTAAAAACATTTTTAAAGTACGCGTTGTGTTAATTGCCTAGTTAATTAAAAATAAGGAGTGCATGATAGCTGGAACAGGTTTTTGATCACTTTAGAAATACTCTGGGTAAACGCGAAAGGAGATAATAAAAGAGACCCACCGTAGGCGAGTCATAAGAAATTACCGCCGTGCATTGCTCTCGCCTGTGAATGAATTCCCTAATTTATAAATATATTAAATGAATTTATTTCAGACGGCATACAAATTAAATTTATGATCTTTCGGTTAGCTTGGCGTCACTAGGTATTGTAATAAACTAGTGTACATTAATATTATAAAGAGGAAAGATTTGTTTGTTTGAATTGAATATGCTCTGAAAATACTGGACCGATTTGAAAAATTCTCTCACCATTAGAATCCTACATTATCCCTGATGAAGAAAGGGGATAGAATATACCCGTGCGAAGCCGGGGCGGGCCGCTAGTATTTTGTAAAGTGATCAAAAATATCATCATAAATGCTGACTGGCGTGAAAGTTGGTATCGCTGTCTCGTAACAAAGAAATAATACGTAAAATTCGCGAAAAAAACAAATGAAATCATATACATATAGAGTGTCACTACGTTCATACATTTGTGATAATTAAATTTATTTAGGAATCATTTTTACACTGTATTCTGGACCTTCATATCTTTGGACAAGTCATAGTTTATAATGGGCAATTTTTTTATAAAAACTTGACGAGAATACTATTATTATAATAAATCAACTGTTAAGTTAAACGTTACTATCTGTTATCAACTTGGCAAATTCATAAAAAATTTAATTGTTTCAAAGTTTCAAATAGATTTTACAATTCCGCTATGAATTGGAACGTCCAAAATACATTCACACACAGTATCAATTAATATTAAATTGCGTTCAAGCTAGTGATTTTAAACCACATGATCTCATGATTTTCATGTGAAATTTCACATTCAGCTGAAATCTCAGGTATTCGAAACCTTTCCTTTGTATGTAGAATCTGCGAAAAACTTATAGCCACAGCAAAAAAGCTGTGGCAGCTCGCGTAATTCAAAGCTTTCACGGGCAGAGAAAATTTCCGAAAGGACTTTTGCCCTAAATCCCGTAATATATTTGGAGAGCATTTAATTTAGCGCAAATTGTACCTTTGGAAAGGTTTTACAAATTGTAAGTTAGCATACCCACAACATGACGCGTGATCAACATTACCAAATCCCAAGTATTTTCAACAAAACCTTTCATCACTGATATGGTACTTTTTCCACAAAACTAGGTTCAAAATCATCAACAGTAGGCTAGGAAACGTATTGTCGTCGTCTATGCTAGAATAGACAAAATGATCATCGCGCATACAATGCGTAAATTAATGAAGTTTGTAGTTGAAAATATACAACATATTACGCATTCGACGACGATGTGACATAATTTTTGTCTAGTCTACCCTAGACAACAGCCCTCGTGCGTGGCCTACAGTCATCGCACAATCACTAGCTCCAACGCACACGGCAGTAAGTAGACTAAGTAGCCACCACTAGTAGCGACCACTGTTCTAGCCGATGATGAGTCCGCAGCCGAACTTGAACTGCTGTTTAGCTTGATTCGCCATGCCGGATAGTGCGAAGGTGAAAGGCAGGGGCTGTAGCTTCTTCTCCAGAACTGCTCCGATGTTCCAGTTGGAATCTACCATGCCTGATGATGGAACAAATTGTGGTAAGAAAGATACTGCATTATAGAATAGAAATACTTATTTAAGCCATCTTATAAATAACATATATACTTTAAACTATTAAATAAATAAATAATGCTGGACAATTCACACAGCATTATCTAGCCCCAAGCTAAGCAGAGCTTGTGTTATGGGTACTAGATAACTGATCTGCAGATCGTACACACATTAGTCCCGAGGCGTGAATCGAACCCGCAACCTCCTGCGTAAAACTCCGCTCTCATGAACCGTTATACTTAGACATTTGAAATTTTCAGATGATGTAATTCTGTTGCCGCTATAGCAAAAATACTAAAAAACAGAATAAAATAAATATATAAGGGGGCTCCCATACAACATACGTGATTTTTTTGCCGTTTTTATAGATAATGGTACGGAGCCCTTCGTGCGCGAGTCCGACTCGCACTTATATAAAATTTGACTTGTCTAAGTGCTTATTTTGTAAGCCTAAAGAAATAAAGTTATTGAATTTTGATTATTTTTTTTTGACTTGGCCGGTTTTTTAAGCATACAAGTTAAAATGTTTCGGCGTGGTATTGATTCTCGTCCCGTCCATTACGACTCATTTTAGAATGTTCTTTCTGCAGCTTACTCGTTATCGCTTCGATTTACCAAGTTGTAAACAAGTAGTATAAGATACAGACAAATACTAGAGGTATGCTAGTACCTGTGTAGGGTGGGGCGCAGGTTCGAGTCCTGCCGAAATCAAAAATATTTGGGAACTATTTAATTTCTTAGAGATTAGAGCTCTGCTTAGCCTGGAGCTGCGGAGCTTGGGTTAAATAATGCTGTGAATAAAAAATAAATAAAAAAATGTGGTCATCTCTTTCTTACCTCTGAAGACTAGGTCTGCTTTGGGTATGTTAACCTGGTACCCGATAGTACCCACTGACTCCATCCCTCGGAACGAAGTGTCGATCTCTGCTACTACCTGGAAACGTCACACCAAAATCTATAAATTCTTATCATTCTATTTATAAAGTTTATTCTTATTTAAACTAGTTGTTGCTCGCGGTTTCAAACGCGTTGTTCCCGGGATGAAAGTAACCTAGGTTATTCCAAGTCAACATGAGTCTAATTATGTGATGATAAATCCTGTAGATTGTTTGCAACAGTCTGCAGTTGGCTCAATTGTTTCAATTGTAAAGACTAGTTTTAATTAAGTTCTATTGTTTGATCGTAATTTTCTTTGATAATAAAGTTGAGACGTTGTCTTATTATTGTTCAATGGAAATGTTTTGATTTTTAGGTAGTTCATACATGAAAAGGAAAAAGGAACCCTCCTAGGATCACTTTGTTGTCCGTCTGTCAACCCTCTTTCTCAGAAACGCGTGGAGGAGGGCATCGAGTTGAAATTCACATCGTATACTCAGGTTCGTAACCTCTTGGAACCGCGATATAAATCAAACTTCTAAGTCAACTCAATCAAAAGTTACAGCCGTTTATAGCCATTTTTTTTAACTTTCCACAGGAATCACATGCACACAAAAACAATAGGATACTTCCCGTTGACCTAGAATCAAATTTGGCAAGAAACAAGGTCTTATAGCACAAGTAATGGGAAAAATCAATTTTTTTTTTGTAAATTTGATGTTAAATCACAAAAAAAAAAGATTACTAACGAGTGCAAGTTTGTACGGAACCCTTGATGCGCGAGTCTAACTCGCACTTGACGTTTTATTGGTTATTAACATCTCATGGGAAATGATATGGTATAATTGTAGTAGTAATAAGGGGAGGAGGGGAGGCACGGGAGCGCATTGTAAGTAGGTAATTAAAAAAAATGTTTTTATTTCAGACCCAGACCCAGTTTTTATTTTACCATGTTTTGTAGGTACAACTTATACTATGTTAATAGGCACAACAACTTATAGATGATATAAATATGTAGGTACAGTCTAAAGAAGTTTGTCGAATTGCAATTCGAACGCTATCGCAGTATTGTCCGAATGCAGTGCCATAACATTTGACTGTCCCATTTATCGGACCTGTGCTCAGGATGCTGTTGGAGTTCGCGCGCCACCTTCGCAGCAGTGTCGATTTTTTTCCGCATGCAGGCGTGGAAGCCGTCGGTGCACGCCTCGGCGAACATGCCGGAGGCGCTGCAGAACCGCGGAAGCCTCAGCATTCAAGGAGGCATTCAGGTATTTTGAGTAATTAGGTGAGGCATTGTCACCTTGCCTGTAAAGGCCCTATGCAACTCAACTTCTTGAAATAGCGGTGTACGATTTTTAGAGAATGACAGTTGCTGTTCAGCATCTCAGTACGTGTGTGTGTCTCACTGAGATTATTTATAAAATGAACTTTCTCTCTGATTAATAAATATCCCAGTAACTCACTGAATACTCAATATATTGATTGTTGTCATATCGTCAGACTCGAAGTTAACTCGGGAACATTTTAACTAGTCTAAATCGGCTGGCACATCATCAAAAAATAGAGTGTCAGTCGCAGTTTCGGTTTCGGCCAAAATGGGCTGAACCTTCGGCCGCGCCGAACCTTATTGAATTTCCACATAATGATAGTTATTAAAATAATATAATAGTTACGAAGTTAGTAAGTACCTGTAACTGTTCACTGGCTTGTTTGAAGTAGCACATGTGGAAGTTGGCTGGACTGATCGTGGCCGATACTTCAGATTCTGTGAACGATAAACATTTAATTAATAAATAATGCTGAAAAACCACCAAGCATCATCTAGCCAGACTAGCTAAGTAGATCTTTTTTTTTTTTTTTTTTTTAAATCTTTATTTAAGGAGCTTTAATCGTTGTCGATTATGTCGCTCTTAATTAATTAACATAAAAATAATAACACTAAGCTTACAGATTAAAAATAAATAAATGAATGAGAACACTAAGTTCAGCTCCGATCACTCTGATCGGAGCTGAACTTAGCGTTGTACAATTTCACCAGGTTTTTAACTTCTTCCGAATCTGGGTTCGATAAGGTTATATTACAATCAGCAGATTCTTTTAAAAAATACTTACACTTTTCTGTACGGAAGGTGTCATTCTGGACACACTCCATGAGAACATGCAACACGTCCTCCAGTACACCGCACGAATCGCAGTTAGGAGAAGGGACTTTTCCCATAAGGGATGCAAATTTCTTTGATGGAATGTGTCCAGTACGAAGCCTCAATATCACTACTATATCTTTTCTAGACATCTCATTATTAATAATCCATGGAATTCGAAGTGGTTGTGGTTGGACAGTTCTGTACCAAATCCCTACTTCTTTCGAGCGTAAATCAAAATACTCCTTCCACAAATCAAAACACTGTCTTCTTATTAAATATATACAATCAGCAAAGTATGGAAGTATGTGATAGTCTACCCCCTCGCTGGTAGACTGCCTAGCTAATAGATCAACTCGCTCGTTACATTCAATTCCACAATGAGAGGGAATCCATTGTAGAATGACAGATTTCGATGTAGATATTAAATCAATAATAGTATTCAGTACAGTGTAGGCGATAGGTGTACCTCGGATACCCGTGGTACAACGAACCACATGTTGCAGCGCACTTCGGGAATCCGTAAATATGACTATGTTGTTGACATCTAGTGACATCGCATATGACAAAGCCTCACTAATGGCAATAAGTTCAGCCTCCATAATACACATATTTAAAGAAGTAATCTTGAACTGCTGACTAATATTACATTGCGGATCTAAGAAAGCTGCCGATTCCAACTGTATCCTTAGAACCATCAGTAAAAATTTTGTAAAAAATACCATACTGTTGATTAATGAAATCCTGACAAATCAACTTTAAGTTATAATTAGTAAAATCCCGTTTAGGTTTATCGAGGTTTGGTATGTTGCAGCAGATTACGTTATCTAGATCTACACTGCTCATCCAGGTGCTCATCGCAAACACCTCCAGCTGGCGACATGCGTAAACGCGTGTGTCAGCAAGATATGCGTACGATAATAACATTAACGGCTTTCTTTTGTTTCGCCAGTACCTGCTATCTTGACATTGAGACAACTGACCTATCAAATTGTTGGTTATACTATTTTCACGCGATTTAGCTTTCAACATAAATTTACCCGCTAAGTACGTTCTTCGTACATGCAATGGAGGGAGACAGAGCTCACTCTCCATTGCATGTATGGGAGTAGTTTTAATAAAGCCTCCAATTACTCTCAATGATTGATTCTGTACTTTGTCTAGTTTATAAGCTAAATGTTTACTGCAATTGTTATATAAAAAACTTCCGTAATCAAGGCGACTTCTAATAATAGCTATATATAGTCTTCTCAAATGTTTGGGATGAACCCCCCAACCCGAACCTGCTAAAATTTTGAAAATGTTTAAGTATTTTGAAATCTTCTCTAATAATTCAGCAATGTGTTTATTCCATTTCAAAGAACGGTCCAACCACATCCCCAAATATTTGACAGCACCGACTACTTCTGCAGGGTTATCATCCACTCTAACCGCTATCGGATGTCTATTTATACCTTTCTTAAAAATACAAATCTTTGATTTAGATGGTGATACTGTCAATCCTAAATCATTAAGCATCTTACATAGTTGAGTCAGAGCGATTTGTAGCTCATTGGATGCATCACCAGTATTCTTATGAGTTATATACAATGCATAATCGTCTGCGTACTGTGAAATGTTAACATTATTAATTTTCCTGCAAATTTTATAGGTTATAATGTTAAACAATAAAGGAGACAGAGGGTCCCCTTGAGCTAAACCTCTACCAGTTCTTCTGGAAATTACATTATTATCAATTTGAATACTTAAGTACCTTTCCTTCAAAAACGACCACAAATATGTACATATCTTGGAGCCAACCCCCAGTTCGTCCAATGTAGAAAGCAAGACCGTAATGTCAACATTATTATACGCATCTTGTATATCAACAAAACAACCCAATATGATCTGATCTTTTGAAAATCCTAACTGGATTCTTGTTATTAAATTGGTAAGATTATCTAAGCAGGATTTAGTTTTTCTGAATCCTGTAGTTTCCTCATAGAAAAAATCTCCATTTTCCATAAACCATTCCAACCTTTTAGTAATCATAGAATGAAAAATTTTACAGAGGCATGACATAAGTGAAATGGGTCGTAAAGCCGACACAGAAGAGGGATCGCGACCTGGTTTGGGAATCGGTATAATTCGTATTTCGCGCCATTGGTAAGGTACAAAACCAAACGAATAAAACTGGTTATATAATTTAAGAAGGATATTAAATGCGATCTCTGGTAAATTCTTGATCATTGAATATGAAATGGAATCCACTCCAGGTGACGTATCTTTAGATTTTATGCATCTCTTTAGTTCACACAATAAGAATGGAGACTCTAATTTATTATGAAAACCACATGGCGAAAAGATTGGGTATTTTGGACAAACAAAGTCCGGGGTCAAATTACGTAGTAATCTATTTGCCATTGATTCATCAGTATGTGAAGTAGGAGACTTGTATCCTTTCAACCACTTCATTTTTCGCCACATCTCAGGAACTGTAGTGGATTCGTCTATAGAAGAGCAAAAATCAGTAAAACTCTTACGTTTAGCTCTTCTTATGAGTAGTTGAGAATTTTTTATTTTGTCTTTAAATTTATCTAAATTATCAGGTGTAGGATTCCTTCGAAAGATGGTAAGGGCCAGACGTCTTTCTGCAACTGCCCTAGAAAGTTCGGCGTTCCAATAGTGTTTGGGTTTAAAATGTTGAGATGGATCGTGACTAATTTTGTATAGAGGAATATTGACATCAGCGGCCTCATCAATTACATTAAGGAACGAATCATAGCTCTTTTGCAAGTCATCATAAATAGGATAATTATTAGATAAACTAGACTCAACAGAATTCCTAAAATCCACCCATTTAGCTTCTTTAAAATTGCGCTTCTTACTAAATTGGGGATTATCATTACTGTACGAAGTTCTAATTTTAATTAACAAATGATCACTACCCAACGTTTCATTAGTGACATTCCAATCAAAACATAAAGCTATGTCGGACGATGCTGTAGAAATATCCGGGGAAGATTCCTGTAGAATTCCATTTACATATCTAAAACGGGTAACGCTACCGTCGTTTAGAGAAACAAAATTATTATCTATTAAAGAATCAAAGATATTATTACCGGTCAGGTCAGTCTTACAAGACCAACTGGGGTGATGCCCATTAAAATCACCCAGAATTAATGTCTTTCTTGTTTTAAAAGAGAACATTTCATTCCAATCGCCAACCGAAGTTCGGATTGACGGCGGACAATAGACAGACATTAAATATTCAATGTGTAAACAGTTATAAATTTTAATACAAACAATTTCTATTCCAGAATTAGCTAAATTAAATGGCACAAGTTGGGCTTTGATTGACTGATGGACTAAAATTGCCACTCCTCCATAAGAATCTAATCGGTCTTGACGAAATATATTATAACCGGTAATCTTAAAATCAATCTCACTATTTAACCACGTTTCGCTTAAAGCGGCAATGTGTATTGACTCACTACACAAAAACTGTTCTAGTTCCACTTGTTTAGGCTTAGCACTCTGTGAGTTCCACTGTAAAATGTTAATTTTAACTAAATCCATTATAAACCGAAAAAGTTTTTAAAAGGCAGATCACTAAGGTACTGCCGTGCTGCCGATATCAGCCACTCAACAACTAAGGACACTATTTTATTTATCTTACCGCTCATGCCATCCTCACACTCCGAAAAAATAATTCCACTCAACTTGGTTATGAGCTGTGCAAAACTCATAGTAGACGTACGATTCTCAGTCTTCTCTATTCTCTGTCTTCTAGGTCTCTTTTCACTGTCCGATTTATCTGTTATAGCAACTTTCTCGCATTCAGACTCCGACGAAACATCCCAATTGAACACTTGATCATTATCCAGCGGTTTTCTTTTATTTTTCTTTTTCTTACCCTTCTCTTTAGGTTGAGACACATTCATAGGAACCGGTTGGGAGATCACATCAATGTTACGTTGAGAATTATCTCTAGTTGGCTTTGTCTTGACTGCACTCGAGTACGAGTAATTATGCGAGCTTGTTTGTGTCATAGGGGCAGGAGTGGACTCAGGCAAATCATATGTGTGCATGGTTACAGGTTCTTCGTATAAAACAGGGGGCTCCGGAGGAACATACATCTGTAAGGCTTTCCGATAAGAATAATTGTTTTCCGCCATCAAATCCCTCAAATACTTTTCTTTTTGGAACACGGGGCACGATCTATCCAATGCCATGTGACTGCCGGCGCAGTTTATACATTTGTATTTAGTAGATTCACAGTTGTCGTGTCCCTTTGCGCATTTGGGGCATGTTATTTTTATTGTCGGGCACATCCGCAGTAAGTGCCCAAATCTCCAACACCTTGAGCATTGGGTGACCGGAAACACATACGCTGTTACGTTGATCTTCATCCCGTAAATGTATACCACGTCAGGTAGCGTCGGACCCCGAAAGGCCAATCGAACGGATTCACTGTCTTCCCATCCCGAGCCGTCCTGAGTTCTACGCCTCAACCTTTTCACCGCCATTAATTCGGACTCGCTTTTAATGACCTCCATCATATTCTTCTCTTCTAAATCTGTTTCTATATTCTTAATTACGCCGTAAGAGGTAATCACGTCGAGTGGTTTTTGGATTCTCCATCCTATTTCGTGCAAAGCTTTGCATTCTATGAACTTTTCGGCGTTCTCTGAGTCATCAAATTGTATAAAAACCTTGAATGGGTTTAGGTATTTTACACGACAAATGTTTTGAATGTTATGCGTATTCAATAACTTAGCCATGGCGAATTGTTTAGGCAAATGTTCTGAGCTACTCACGTAAACATCGGTCTTCTGTTGTAGTTTTACGTTCTTCCTAGCCACAACTGGAGTCCATCGTTCTTCAACATGTTCATGTCCTCTTTTACCTAGTTGTTTAACAACAATTTCCTCCGCTTCCATTAAAATCTCTTCCGTAATTTCATCCACCTCCTCCGGGTCCGTACTAGGTAAAGCAGCTAGCATCTCATCACTGCATTCGTCATTCAACACATTCCTCACATCATCAATAATCGTATCTTCCGCCATAGTGCATAGCGTGCACAATCGAGTGCATGCTAAAACACGTCGGCAGCGAAATAACCGGTTTGACTGGTTTGAGGCGCGCGCGACAAACAAAGAAATACGTGTGTCTCGTACCACTGCTCACAGCAAACTGAAGTAGATCTTGTGTACTATAAAATTCGATATAGGTATATAATGCAATAAATTACAGATAGATATTATTTTCAATAAATATACATAGGAAATACCCAGAACACCCGGAACAAATATTTGCCGATCGTACAAACATTTGTCCGGGAATCGAATCCACCTCTTGCGTCGCAGGCGGGTCTTCGCCCACCGCGCCACATCGGTCGTTATCAGTAATATAATGAGCGGTTTTTTAATTAGTGTTTTAAAATTGTTTTTCATCTAAGTTCTGAAAACTAAACACAATCAATAGGCTCTCTGTATTCATTTGACTGCTAAACCGCATTCTACATCTACAGCCTACGCTGGTCCACAGCTGGGTCTTTCCTGGCAAGCGCCAACTCTTATAATGAATACTATTATCATAGAGGTATGCCATAATCCCCACACTGGGCACGCTTTGGGGGGACGCTGCTATAAAAAAATATGGTGTGGTAGCCGATGTTAGGGCCCACCCTGCTTACAAAATTGCACACACCCCTTTCTTTTTGAAAAAACTGCAGTGTACTAAATTTACGCTGATGTTTCGCTACCACAATGGTTTTGCAGAGATACGCCTGACCGCCCAGCGCCAAACTCTTTGTATGGAAGACACTCACCATCCATAGTGTACCTGGCCGCAGCGGAGGTGAACGCTATCTCCCCGCCCATCACTCGCGCGCCTGACTGGTAGATCAGCTCAGCGCCCAGCGCCAACCTCTTTGTTACTGACTGAAATATGGAATGGAGTTTTAGATCGCTAAGCTAGATATAGTTGGTAAATTGTGCTGAAATATTCAGCACAATTTTTGACTAAATCTATGCCTCAGCAAGAGGTATCGTCGATCTCTTTTTTTGGGACATTTTAAAATTTCTTAAGAAATATAGATTGGTTCAAATAAGATATTTAGATTATTATAGAGATAAGATCACAACATCCTATAAGGATGATTGGAAGGGAAGTGATTGTTTTAGTAAAAATATCCCCCTTTACATTTCCCAGTACTATTTTAGGTTTTTATTATGTTCAACCTTTTTGTTAGTGTAGTCAAGACTTATCTTTATATATCTAAGATATCAATAAAGGTCTCTCATAGATAAATGTGATATCTCACCTGTAAATAATGGCCTACAATGACTGCTGACTTGTCATTGAAGTCTGGCTTGCCTAGCGCTACGGCCAGCGTGTAATCCGAGCCTTTGTACTCCACCGTGCCTTGGGTTGCTGTGAGTTTGCATTCTTGGATCTGTAAAGTTATTATCAAGTAATAATAAAAGAACTTTGTAGTAATAAAAAACAACTATCAATCGTCTACCTAAAACAACTTGAATACATCACAAACAATAGACAGATTATTTTATTTATTGCATCTTCATATTCATTTACACTGTACCTATCCTTACTAACTTGCATATATATTACTTAGCAGACATATATTATTTACACACTGACAGTACTGGGTCTTCTTTATAATGGCTAGACACATAGCCAATCAAGAAGTTGAAGTGGAAACATAGCCGACTGTCTGTATGGTAATGTACACAACTAAAGTTGTGTGTCGACGGCATCCGCATCAATCCTTTTGCAGTAGGGTTTGTTCCCAGGAATTACTAGTTCTCGGATTTTCCCGGGAAATTCCGAGAATCAGTCTATATATTAAAAAAACCTTATCAAAATCGGTTGCGTAGTTTTAAAGATCTAAGTACAAAGGACAGACAGCGGGAACCAACTTTGTTTTATACTATGTAGTGATAATAATTTGTCAGTACATTTCATGGAGTAATGTTCCTCAATGCTTCTCAAATTAGCTAAAAAATTCCAGAAATAGATTGTCTCCTGGGGATAGCCAGGGTTCTTTTAGCCAAGAAAATGTGTACAAGCTGTAGACAGTAACTAGCATCACAATAATTTTAACCTGTCAGCTGGTTGGTTCATTGATTGCAATAGTGAAACTGCACAGGCCCTACACTAAATAAATAATGCTGGACAATTCACACAGCATTATCTAGCCCCAAGCTAAGCAGAGCTTGTGTAGCACATATGAAGTTAGTAAATCATTTATATTACTGATTAATGAAACCCATACCTGCCCAGCTCCTTTCAGTCTGATTTCAGGTGTCAACTGGTGAATAACATTTAGGTTGACATTCCCTGATGGGTCTACATCTCCGAGTAAAACTGGAAAGGCTTCTGTGGGGGAGATCTGCTTTGTGCCAATGTATGTTGCTCCGAGTTTGTAGCCATTCTGTGCTGAGTTCATGGTTAGCGTGTGGGAAACCTGGAAGATTTAATTGTGAATAAGTCTCAGCTTGTAATAAAAGATGCTCAATGAAATTTGTTATGAAAAGACCAAATGGTTGGACGGAACGGCCAGCAATAAAGAGGTATGGACCCCACCTTTTGTTTAATAATTAATCATAATTATAGCTGAGTAGGGCTGGGCTGGCCCAGAGAATGAAAGAGTAACAGATATTAGGCAAGTATTTTCAATAGTAAACATATTTTGTATTTCGGCCATATTTTAAAAACATATTAAGCCTTTAAGGGAAGCTCATTTGATAAAGAATTAATATTCTTTAATTTTAGACAGTTTGATATTTGATTGATGACCTAACTGGGAATTTAATTAGATTACCTGGAAGTGATTGGACAAGCCCCTATTGACCATGAGTTTACCACCTTCAAAATTAACTGGCATAACATCTGAAATTGAAGGAAATAATATAAGAATCATTATTGACCTACTTTATGTACCCATATTTATCAAACCAATCAAGTCTTTTATAAACATTTCTAAAATTTCATCGCAAAATTGTTTGAGAGGTAATTTTGAGGCTTCAAGTAATTGAGCCACAAAATGCTCTCGAAATAGGGCAGATAAGTGTTATCATAAAATCAATAATGGCAAGCACAGTTGTGATCTCTGCCCAGCAAATGTTTTGTTGATTATATCTTGGAAATGATCAAAATTGAAAATAATAAATCAGTAGCGGTGTAGGTTCTACATAATGCAGCACTTATTTGTAAAAGTAAATTTGTATTATTTACTGCATTATTTCGATAATATTACATCACAAGATAACCAAACTTTTTGGCCGCAACACTGTCATTGTTTGCCGCGGATTTCTGACTGAACGTAAATCAAAAACCACTCACAACTACTCTAATTAGTATTTTAATTGCTTTCACGAAGATAAATTAGCAATGATTATTTCAGGAAAAATACCTTTGCTCTTTTTGTGGAGCTCGTCCAAAGTGCCTGGATTCCCTCGTTTGTTTTCATTTTCTATAGTTTGTAGGTCGGTACTCGTAAGGCCTGAGTTGGAGACACGATATCTGCTTGCTATAGCTCCCATTATTACGAGAAATCCGTTTTTATTTCCTAAAACCCACAAAAATCGATGAACATGTGCAGCGAAACACAATTTTCGCGAATAAAAGACAATCGCTATGACATGACGTGAGGTTGACAGCACTTTTAGCCAACATTTCAAAGTTGAAAGGCATAGACAAAGTCATTCAAAACTAGAAATAGCGTTAAAATAACGTTATTTGATTGAATGAAACGCGTTTACATGTGTATGGGTATCTTTATTTTTGGCTATGGTAAATGTAATCTATTCTGTCTAATGTAATCTATGGACTTACAAAAATTTATAAATGTTACTGTCAGATATGATAATGTCATGTCAGCAAAAAGTAAAAAAAAACTGAAATCTGAAATAATCTGAATTAATTTTATCCGTAGTGTTTATTCTTTGATTTTATCTATAATAATAATAAAACTACTTACTTATTCGTTCAGTAGGTAGTATACTCATTCTCATTGAGTAAGTTATGTAGACAAGATCACAAAGTACTTATTAGAAAGTGGGAAATCCAAGATAAAACATTTGAAATTATTTCGTCGAATTCGCGACAATCCTACCACTGACTAATGAATTAATTGGAATTAATAAGGCTACTTACGTACCAATACTGCACTTCATCGGCTGTTCCATCAAGTTTTCACCAAAATGCCGAAGGTTGTATCCAGGAGTATCGTGTGTTCAGACACAAAAGATCAAGAAGAGTACAACGAGACCAAACCCCTTCACATCTACTACTGTATCTGCGGTCAAATGTCACTTATCCTGGACTGCACTATAGACCGTTTGCCGCTGCGTCCTACCGACGGTGCTAGAGTCATAGATGGTTCTAAACACGCTCATAAAATAACTTCTGACCCAGACGAAACCGTGTTCCTAAAGCGTGAGAAAGGAATCGAACGCCAGTACAGAATGAAATGCAAAAAGTGCGCCATATCAATCTACTACAAACACGAGCAAGCTGGCAATGTTGTGTTCATAATGCGCGGAGCCCTAGTGCAGACAGCACCGGAGGGCGGAGCCGCAGACATCTACAAACAAGTATCCCTGACGCAACCCAAGAAGATCATGGTAACAAAGCATACCAAAAACATGGGCAAGTTCAGTTCTGTGACTGTTTCCACTATAGACGAAGAGGAGGATGAAATCGAGGCTCGAGAAGTGGCCGACAGCTATGCCAACAATGCAAGGATTATCGAGAAACAGCTGGAAAGAAAAGGAATGAATAAAAGACAGGCTGAGACTCCAGCTCAGGTCACTGAGAAACGAGTTAGAGGAACTTTGATCGATAAATAAATGATGTTATTTGTATTCAAGAAGTTTTAATTATTACCCTAAGAACCCCTGAAAAATCCTATCATTACTCTATGAGTCTGAATATCTCCTACCTAGATCCTTTCTAGCTGTTAGTCATTATCACAATTGACATACTTCAAGACCTCATGCTTAAAAATATCCAATAGGCTACTTGACTACTACTGTGCCAAAACAATAATCTCTGTCATGACTCCCGTTTTCCAAGCTATGACGTCACCCCGCCATACCACACCTAACAAGAAGAACTCATTGACACTGTCTGTAAAAGTGTGACGTCACTTGCGATCCAACCAAACACAGCGTTTTCGGTCACGTGATCACATATAAAAAAATGTGTAATTTTAATGCCGTTTTTTTACCTAAAAAAGGCATATTTATAATAAAAATCACCTGATTACGCTTTGTTACGTCGTCACTGACAAGGATGAAAACAATTTGGAACTTATTTTTAATGTAGTCAAATAGCCTAATAGGTAGGTAAGTTTGTTTTTGTTGGTACGTTTGTTCTAGAATTTTGAAGTTAAAAAGACATCAGACGAATTGAGAACTAACCTCCTCCTTTTTTGAAGTCGGTTAAAAAAGCTACTTCAGTCTTATCTCAGACATTTCTAATTTAGTAATCGCAAAACAAATTGAGCTCTGTGAAGTTGCTTCAACAGCTGCGAACCGCACAGGCACAGTAAAGAAGGCGTTGAGTTACTTTTCACCAAACATCTAAAAATATCAAAAAAATTCGGTGGCTCGCTGCGCTTGCCGTTACTTATAATTCCTGTTGTTAGATGTTGAGGGTTCGGATAGTCAGCCAACACCCAAGGTGGTTCAGTATTTTTGTTTCCCGTTTTTTTGGGATGCTTGGTAGAAAATCGCCCTGGGTGCCCACGCTACGCCGCCACTGGATCACAGATCTCAATTAGTTTTGCGATCACTTCTACCAGTATCATTGGTTGGGTTTTGATACTGCATTCAGATCTTTGGTTAAATAATTACTATTATTTTATTAGTAAACTAAAGCAATAAGCTAAGGAATGAAAAAGTTAAAAACTAACATCTTGATTTTAAATTTTTTATTCATATGAAAACAATTTTACAATGTTCCTTTTAAACAATAAATTATATAATTAATAATAATTATCATTTGAATATTGATTGACAGAAATAATTATATTCCTTACTTTTTATATTTACACTAATTATTTACAAATTACACTAGCAGTTTGCTAGGATTATAAAAATGTTTTTAAAATGGCAATTTTGAATTTTGAAATATTTTTACACTATTTACATTTTTATAATAAAGATTTTTTAAGAATTGATCTTTGTTTAATGAATATTAGTAAAATATCTTATCACATAAGAATTGAACGATACACACGCAAGAACCTTTTTCAAAAAGAGGATTATGCATTTTAATAAATACATTATATCATATTAAAAGAGGAATTCATATAAATAGAAATGTAATAACAAGCAACAGGGTAAACAATTCTTTAACAAAGTTGGCACACTAGGTGGCTGACAAATTACCTATTAAACTTTTAGTTAATGTTTTTGTAAATTTTGTAACAATTTAATTAAAACATTGTACCTAAAGATATCAAATAATCAAAACTTTAAGGAACATCTTTAAAAATATACAAAACTCCTTGGGATAAAATGGTACCTATGTAATTTATGAGACGAAAAAGGTCGAACAAATCCTTAAGACTAGAGGAATGTGGACTCTGATGATGGAGAGGATATGAAGTTTAATCTAAGTTTGTTTTAACGATGGTTTAAAAGGACACTTTCTAGGGGACAGCTTACGTAGCTAAGAATAATTAGAATCACAACTTAGTCTCTGAACAATTTTGAATATGATGCATGCACGATTTTTTAATGAATTAAAATAGAATTATGTCAGCTAGGTACCTACGAGACATAATAAAAAAACAAGATAATATTTAGCCCAATACACTGGTAGGTACAAAGGTAAAACACAAATTAAAAGATGGAGAAAGAGGTAGGTACTTATACAATTCCGCAGAAAACATTAAATATTGCCAGAGGTGGTTGTGTCTCCAAAACCAACCTTACCTATTAAAAACATAATTTATTGAAACAGCGTAATAAAGCCACGTTTATAAATAAATAAGAGGAAATCCTAAACCCAAAAGTCATTCATGATTCGAAACTTTGAACAGCAAGATGGAAACTATCGAATTGTATCTATTCAATAAATGCCCCTTCGTAAAACATGTTAAAAGCTACAAACTGTCTTTTAAAAACGTAACGATATCTAAATATTTAAGATGTTTCTTTTCGTTCAAAAGCATATAAATATAAACGAATTTTTGGATGGATATACAAGTCCTTATAAAAACGTAAATAGGTAAGTTTGAATTATAAAATATAGGTAGGTATTTAACATCCCGAAAGACAGTGGCTGGAGATGGGTAGATAGAACCATACTATAATGGTTTCTATAAATAAGAAATGTTCGTAAACTTACAGAGATGACGTTCAGACTTCCATCTATACGCAATCGAGGAGGCTAGCTTAATTCATTGATGTATACATTTGTAGCCGTTTAAATAATGATGTATTTAGAAGTGAATTCTGGTCACATAATATAATTAAAGCGTTGCCCGGACTCACACTAGCGTCGCCACAAATTTTATAAAACAGCTTGGGGCCACCAAGAGCAACTTCGCATCTCTGCCATTTAACTATACAAAATAAAGCTATTACAGTGGCATAAAAAAAAGCTTTAATTGATATCACGAACGTAACTGTCCAAACTTTTTTTAAATTTACTTTGTTGAACGTAAAACTAAGATAAAATAGGTCGTGGCGCGGCGGTATTGTGAGTCGGGGTAGCGTCATAAACGATGCGTAAAAGGGATAACTTTATGAACTTCTAAACTAAGAAGGTAAGAAAGCCTTCACTAAAGTATTAAAAAACCACATTGAGAATACTTTTTACCAATGAGTTAAACTAAACGGCCTCATTACAAAATTTACAAACTATTCTTAATCTCTAAACTGGTCGACGCTAAACCACATCCGTAAATAATAATATTCCATCTCCAATATGTTTTGTGATATATAATTTACGAATGCAGCCTAAATTCACTACTGAAAATTGGATTTAATTCTTATACAGGATTTTTATCAATAGTACTTATATCAAAGTCTTCCAATTTGGTATTGTCACGGGTGTGATAAAATTAAGACACTATAAAGTAATCGAATTCATCTACTTACATCAGAATCAAAGCATAACGATTTTTTACAGAACTCGAGGCTAGAGACTACTAGGCATTGTACCTAATTAAGCTAACTAGTAAGATAAATTTTAAATGGCAGTATATTTAAACGTCGGCCATTTAGTTTTTTTTTACAAAAAGGCGACTTTACTATTGTTTGCTTTTGGTCTTGAGAAGCGTACTTATAAACATATACTAAGCACTTCGAATTTGAGATAATCTCTCTCTCATACCTAATCTACGTAAAATTACGAAATTTAGCAGGTCTTTAGGGTCATTTAGGAGTAGTAGCCCACTTGATGCCATACTTAATGTATGGTTTTATATAGGCAGGCATCAAATTTTCTAGAATAGATACCTTAGAATAACAGAAGACTACGAACAGCGATTTCAATAAATTCGAAACAATACGAGAGAAGCATCACCATCATCAGACTCAGAGAAGAAGGATCTCCACATTATTGGTAACTTAAGGTTGAGTGAGATTCTATAGGTAGCTAACATCATTGAATATAGAATACCTATGTATATCGGAATCGTTGCTCGCAGTCTAGTCTTACATATACCACAATGCGTGATCCCAAAGAAACAAAGAAATTGAGCATTTTTAGCTTCACATTCTTAAAACAAAAACCATTTATATTTATTTCTTATAAGCTCCTTACACCAATACTGGTTTACGTTTTCTTTTTCTTCTATTGTGTGTGTGGCGTTTGGTTGCATCCGCGCATGGGGTGTCTGCTATAACCTCTTGTGAACCGGCGGAGGCATAGTCGCAGGCTGGTGGAAAGGGTGGTACTGGCGGGCTAGGATGTCGCCCTATAACCCAAATAGTACCCTATACATTCATAAAATGTCATAAGCTGTTAGTAAAAGGGAATGTTAATCAGCTAGTTCTTAAGGGCGGGGGGAATACTTACCACTTGTGGTTGGTTCTGCGCTTGTTTTAAGTTTCTTTCTTGGATCATAAGTTGGTGGGCCGCTCTGTAAAATAGATAATTTATTTATCTTTTAAGGTAAATATGTTAACTATTGTTGTCTTGTTTTATGCAAATAAAGAGACGACTCAAACATGGAAAGTACACATGGCAAAGCCTCAACACTGTGGCAAAAAATAAGATTGACTTCATCATGACGGATAGCAAGCACATACATAAATAAATAAATAACTAAATCATACCTATCCATTTGCTCTTGCGTCATCTCGAGTGCTTCTTGCATTTCTCTCGAGGTGTTCCTCACGAACTCTTGATCGCAGTACGCTGCCAGACCTTGCTCTGCTAGGACCTGGTAGTTAATAAAATAAATAAATAACGCTGGCCAATCCACACAGCATCATCTAGCTCCAAGCTAATCTTGTGTAGTAGACAATAGAATATCTACCTCAAAGAGTGGTTGGCTGGTTAGCCTAGTTGAGTTGGACAGTGCACATAACACTACCACGCGACTGGGCATCGCAATTCTTATGATTAGAATTCAAATCAATAGGAGGTAGGTGTCGGTTTATTGGGAATTTTAGGATATAGTTTGATTTAGTTCCTTACCCTTGTGACCAGGCTCTCCGCAGACCCCACCACTGGGACTGTGTTGTTGTTGCTCCTCGGACTCCCGGGCAGGGACATCACGCTACGGCCCAAACTGTCGCCTCCTGTAGGATTCATCACACTCGCCTTACTAAAGATCTGTACTGTATTGGTTGTCATCACTTCTAACTGTATATTTGCCACGAATATTACAATCCCCGTCATTATTATTCTCTTTAAACCATCATACTTTTTAAAACATGATAAATATTTCGTTATATAAGTGCTAAAAGTCAGGGTACCTACTTGATGGTCTTGACGTTAATTTTCGTTACATTGAATTGTACCTAGGGATGGAACTATGTTGTTTTCTATGTTCTTACTTTTTTTACATATTTTTTTTCCAAAAGTATGCATCAAAAATTACATGTAGAAAAATCTAATGACTTGAATGAAAGTAAAAACGTCTTTTTCAAATAAAGTTTCATTTCAATCTACTTCTTCACTAAGTTCTAGTATTTTAAGCCTGGTAAAGCCAGCCTACGTTTTTAAAGCAATGTTTGCAACATTCAGTTTGATTTAATGTTTAATCTAAAACAGATCCTGCCCTCTTGAACATTTCATGAATCAGCGATCGTGCATAGTTTATTAATCTGTCTAAAAGCTTTCTAACCTCAACTACTACGATTCTATTAGCTGCATGATGTTATTTTACATGCTGATGTAGGTACTTAATAATATTCAAATTCAGTAGTATCAGAAACAGAGGGTCTGTTTTAAAATCTTCGTTTTAATTATAGACATTTTTGTTTATCGGATTCAACTAGAGCTTTAGGTAGGTACATAAAGAGTGCGATTGTGTTAGTTTTTGTGTTTTTAGTGAATGCGATACGATTTGCAGAAGCAATGTGTGAATGTGATGGTGTAGAATCTGGTGTTACCGAATCAAAGTTGGGGCATCTGCTGACCTGTAAAGCTTCAAGATCTTATGAGTGTTCTTGTACCTACTTATGTATTATTATTAAGATAGCTTCCTTCAGGATTATCACGTTTACCTTATAGTTGTTTTTATCTATTTATATCTTTCACTAGATTATAGCTGACTACTGTGGTAAAGCTCTTCTAGATTGGTCAAAGTAAACTCATACAGCGAACAAAATATTATATCTAGTGGTATTTTTTATCGTCAACTCTTAATAATAGCCCTTCGCTCCAACTAAGCCACAAAAAACATTTGCTAACATGAACTTAGGGTCTTTCTCATAGCCGAACAAAAGTTATGTTCTAGAAAATTTCAACCGTCTACCAAGTAGTCTGGTTTAGGAAGGTAAATCGCGATTGCCGAAGAAAGCTATCCATCATGGTGCGGACCTGGCGAGTGCGGGCGTTCTAAAAGCCGAGCGGTAGGCGCATGCGATGCCGCCGCCCCCGACGAGGCGCTTCGCTTCATCCGACCTGTCACCGACGCCACCGGCCTAAACGATCGCAGGCTCCGCCGCTCCCCGCCTCGACACACCCGCTCCTTTGCGTGAGAGAACAAGAACGGAAGCTTCGCCGCTGCGTTGTATCCATATAACGTCATCGTCTTAGACTCCGTTGTCGGCGTGCATTCGCTCGTGAACAACGGAGATATCTTTGGCTGTATCGTGTCTGATGTGTTCGGCGACGGCGTTTTATCCTCTGGTGATGCCTTCCTCGGTATTGATAACATCTCTCTCGATGACGTCACTGAATCTTCCGGGTGCACTTTCTGTCGTGATACGGAAGGTCTAGTGGTAGCGCTCTCGCTCGGTGTTGTTAGATAGTTCACGCAGCCGAAAGCCAAGCCTATCTGACCGAGCATCTCGGGGTAATTCGACTTTTGGTTGCTATTAGTAGGTTACATACCAAAATCCACACGAAAGCAGTGAAAGAAAGGGTGATTTTGTTAGTTATGGAAGTGAAGGTGCGAGGAAATGTGAAAACCACACACGTCTACCTTGGACAACGTTCTTTAGATCATTTGTGGTTCTTCTGTAATAGAAGCAATGGTATCTTATATCTCTCAATGTAAATTGATTATTTGACTGTACTTTCACAATAAAGTTAAATATGGCGATGTTAACGTTTATGCCATTTGGAATTATGTACGTTCATACTCACTCTAGCACTTGGTAGATCCTTTCAGATTCGCCGTTAAATATTAAAGGCCTCAATGGTATTTGTTCCTTTGGTTGTCCGTTTGCCCTGAAGAAATAAGAAAGTTAAATCTCTGTCTTCTTTTAATTCTTCGCCATGAGGGTAAATGCTACTTACAAATTTGGAGCTAAAGGTATTTGTGCAACTCCATATTCTTTCTGCATCATTGAACTTAGGTGATTGCCAGTTTCCAGTCCTAAAAGAGGTTGGTATAACATTAGATTCGATACCTACAATACTTGTTATAAAACAAATTCTAATTCTATAGGTAGGTACGTTAATCATACCTGTAGGAGTTTCTGGTTTTCTTCTGTGAAAGTGTTTATTTGGTCCGTGTCTTCTTATACTTGACCACACTCCGCCGAATAGTGAATGGTTTCTCTATAAAATTTGTATCCATTGAAATATATTTAGGATTTTATAAAAAATCAAAATCTTTTGAAATTCTAGTAGCTTGTGCATGAACTTAACTACTTATTTGATCATGTGAATGGTTCTATTATAGTACTCTATATCTGTGCCTGATAACATCTTGGATTATGCAAAAAATCTATCCATAATTTTTTTTCTTTGACTCGTTATTTAGGGAATGTTTTCGTAACTGTCGTGTGAAATGGTATCTCGGTTTTTCTTACCCTGTGCATAGGAATATCGCATTCTCCCACCATATCGTCTAGGTTCCCGGATATAGCTCGTTTCAACTCCGGCCCGGCCTCGTGCAGTGTCCTCAACCCCGCCTGCAGCGTCATTTGATGGTTCTGGTCCTCACTCTGCCTCATTTCTTGCTCTTTCCTCTTTTTGAATCTTATGATACAGAAAAATGGATTATTAATCCTCTGTGTTTTTGTAATTTAAGTCTTGATTTTCAATACTTACAATTTTATCCGTCGTCTGCAAGTGCAATTAAACTAAGTTTTTGTGAAATTTTAACATTCATCTACTTTTATATTATTTACAGAAAAGAAAAGTAAAATCTAGGCGTATGTTAATATAATGTATGTATGAAATACCTAACTTACGTATGTATTATGTATTTTAATGTTATATACTATTTAATTTATCTACAAATATCAAGTACCAACGTAAGTTCTAAAGACAAATACCTAAAAAGATAACTAATTCTAAAACCTTAGTTGGCTTATAGAAAATGTTTAATATTGAAAGTTTAAAGTTTATCACATATCTTGAAACTAATTATCTAAGTATGAAACAAAATCCACCCAAAATCAACATAACCATAAGTATAGGGAAATATAAACCGGATAAACAGAGTGGGGGTAACTGGGAGTAAAACAACCTCATGCTTGTCGAGTAGTCCATGTACAAAAAGATCATTTAAAAAAATGTATTACTTAACCAAATTTCTCAGTTAAATAATATACAAATGAATTTCCAGGCTTTTACAAAAATTTCGATTGCATTTATCTCCAATAAAATCCGATCGTAACGAAGAAATTCATTGATATTTTCATTCATTTTCAGCTCATGATTATTTGAGGAGCTTAGACCATGCAGGGTAAAACTGTGAATTTTACTTTGACATTTATCAGGGTGTTACCATAGGCCCACTATTCTTTATTGTATCTATGAGGAGAATCGGTCATTTACATAAAAACACTAAGAATACCATTCTTTCCTAGTAACAAACATTCCGTTTTGTTGCGTTTTACTTACGCGTGATTCCTATGAAACAAAAATCGTAGTCAGTAAATTGGATTATATAAATAAAAATATAACAGTGGAAAAACAAAATTGGTAGCCGAGAACATAACGTAACCAATTATTACCTGCAATCTGGAACTATAAAATTTTCCTAGCTCTACGAAGTTCGTAAAAGATTTCTAAGAAACTTTAGCCGTTTCTCTCAAATACTTGACAAATGCATGACTTGACGATGCCTGCGACTCATGATTGATCATGAATTAATTTCTATAGCTATCCAAAAACTAACCTTCTGAAGTAGTCTTGAATGAGGAAGGTGGCATAGAACTTGCCAACGGTGATCTCGTTGGGGTCCCCGGGCGGAGGCACCACCTGATCCAGGAGCTTCGGAGACGTGCGCTTCCAGATCTTCTTGATCACCGCCCGGAGTTGGGTGTTGCAGTCGTCGATGTTACCTGAATTTCAATTGAAAATAATATTAATAAGTTTTATTTTCAGAAAAACGTTATAAAGTAGGTACATACTTAGTATCGTAATTCCTTAAATTAATTATTTTATTCTAACAAACAATTTTATCTTATGATACTTACCTACAGTATTACAATGTGTACGTGCTTCGGATTAACCTTTGAGAACAGCGGATAATGATACCTAACTCTTATTTCCGGCTCTTTAGGATTAGATCAGTCAGTGCATTATTTATGTTTTTTTTAATACTCTTACAATTTTTACAGCATACATTTTATGAAACACTGAGCTCTCCTAATGCTTTACAACTAGTTACAACTAACTTACAAACTACTTGCCCATATAAGAACTAAGCAATAGCAATCGCTCTGTCTGTTCATATTTTTATATTTATTTATTGAGATAATCTAAATTATCCAAATAAGATCGGTTTTATGCAATGTTACAGTTTTATATAATTTGTTGTATAGAAATGGTGCAAGAAACGGTGTGTGGCGATCAGCAAATGATGCTTTAGTGGATTTTGGTTTGAAGATTTTATTTTCCGCCTCTTGTTGGCAACCTCTATTTGTGGAGCTGCTTTGTGCTGTTTAAGGATTGTTTCCTGGATGAAAAGCTTTCTGACGGAGAGAACATTACAGTCTTTAAATAGCTGGGTAGTTGGGTACCTATACGGCTTACAAAAAGCCACCTTGAGAACAGCTCTCTTTGCGCGTTCTAATGAGAGTAGGTGAGTTTAAGCTGTCCCACACCAGGTCCTGATGCAGTACAGTAGTAGAGTCTGAGAGAGCGCAAAGTAAGTTTTTCTTAATTGATTGATCAAGTATTTTTTTTTCGCATTTGGATAAGTCAACAGCGACATCGTAGCGAGGTAACAGGGTGATGGGTTCATGTATAAAATATCATGGGAAGATACATACGTAGATAAACAAATAAAGTCTTCTTTGGCTATAGTTAACGTTGATAAATATAAGAAACTAACGAAAAAATCCTAGACTAGGTAAGACACAAAAATAATGAAAGCTAACCAAATCCTAAATAATATATCATGATTATCGAGTTAGAATATAGGAAGAGTATTTACCTACTGATACACTTGATACTAGACTGAATGTGACAATCAATACCGATGCAGATAAACGCAAAGACAAACCTTCTGTTTTGATCTTCAGCGACGTCCGCACGACAGCAAACAGAGTCGCGTTGAACAAGACAGTTCCGTCCGAGTTGAGAGGCATGTTCATAGAGACGAGGCGCTTACACGCCACTCTATGCGGGCACAGCTTACCAAAACCTGGGAAAAACATTTTGGATGATATCACACAAAGAATTTTCAAAATGTTTTGGTCTTTCAGGTTTTAACTTACCTAAAGGCGGACTTATTTTCCTAAGTAAAGTAACTACATCTAAATGTTTTATTCTACCCTTTGCATCAGGGTCGTATTCACTCCATAACCTGAAAACAGTAAAACGAATTGAATTCCTATCTAAATACATAAATTTTATTATACATAATTTTGATGGTGCACTAAAGCTTTAGCCTATCTTTAATTTTAAAGGTTTTTTAAAATGTTACATCCGACCTTATAAATTCATCTAAGTGATGTGGTCCCAGGATCGACCAATCTCTGGTTAAGTAGTCGAAATTATCCATAATGACGGCGACAAACAAATTGATGATCTGAAACAATTCAAAAAAGTTAAAGTTGTTTTATACTGTTGGTGAAAATTATATCACAATAAAACAAAATAAAAATCAGAGAATAGAAAACAACAAAAACTAACGATAACAAGATAAAATAAATAGTAATAGTAATGCGTGCGTTAATGCCCGGCAGTAACGCACGCAATCAAAACGTCTTGGGTAATGAAGTTAAAGAATGCAAACACTTACCAAGAAAGAACAGAGAACATAAAAGGAGATGAAGTAAGGGAATGCAAGCACGCTCCCGCAGGAGCCCGAGTTAGGATCCTCGCCGCCCTCTTCGTCTTGGTAGTTGTCATCGCACTTCACAGCGGGCTCGGGCGATACAGCCATCATGATGTCTTGCCATGCCTCGCCTGGAACAAACAGTTGTATATTTAAGTATGTGCTGTGAGTTGCTATGTCTATGTCGGTCTATCTTTCTCTAATGATGTGGGAATAGGGGATTTTATGCAAACAAAGGACGTTGAGAATTATTCATTCGAAGCTGAAAATTTAGTCTTCTAAGGTACCCTGAGGGTCACAATATTTTTATGTGTATTGGCTGTAGATAGTTCAAATATATAAATAAGTACATTCAAAAGACCGCAAACTTGTGGACAACTCGCTTCGGAGAACTCTTTGGGTTTACTAGCTACAACGACAATACAATAACAAAATCCCGTAAAAAATATTGTCAATAGCTTTACCAGTTGCAGATCTGAAGAGGACGAGGATGGCCTGAGGGAATGTCTGGAAGTGGTTGTTTCTGGTGATGGCAGTTTCATCGTCTATCGCTATCTTTCCAAATACCTGTGTAAGAAGATATGGACAGACTTAGAAATCGATCTCACTTGCATCAAGGTCATGGATAGTAAACAATATTTTTTTTTACTGAATCCTCTCCAAACGAATCCAACGATTATTATCACTTTATTATATTTATAATCGGAGATTATCACATCTTACCTGCATCCCAACCACGGCGTAAATGAAGAACAGCATCAAAATTAGAAGAGCGACGTACGGCAGCGCTTGGAAGGACTTGATGAAGGTCCACAGCAAAGTCCTAATGCCTTCGCCCCTCGACAGCAATTTAACCAATCTCATCACTCGGAACAGCCGGAAGAAGTTTATCGATGGTAGCGAGTGCTCCTGAAGTCAAGAAAGTGGCATGAAGGTGATGGTATGAATGATGATGTTTTGCAAACCTGGATGTGAAAACGAGTGAACAACACACACGGACAAAAACTCTTATGATGATAATGGCGATGTCGATGTCGATCACGGTTATCTAGGCATTGTTTAACAGTAAATGTACGAAGTTTTGAAAATTTCCTGAAATGCATTAAATTTTACATAGCTGCGTCAAGCATAACTTTTACATCAAGTGCATGGTGTGTTGTAGGTTTACATGTTAGTTTTTGGTGCGTAATTTTTAAAATAGATTTTAAGGTATTTACAATTTTCTAAAATTGCCTTATTCTGTGAATGCTAAGTGATCAGTGTATATTCAATAGCGGTTTGTGTATTTTGAAGTTAGCAAGGCGTTACTGTCCCAATTTTTCAGAAATACCGAAAGCATTTATCCTTATCTTCAAAATTATTTATATTAACTGTACAAGCTTATAGATCTACAACGGTTAAGCTTCTACTATTCTTTTCTTTTGATGGTTCAATTCTATAATCGGTTGTAGACTTAGCATCATTAAAATAGTGTTTTACATTCAATTTTATACTTACCAGACGTCAGTGGTTCTTTAAAAAGTATTTGAAATGATATTTTACAACAAATCAACATTTAAACCTTTTATAAATCCATTTAAAGTTGGTGCCACTCGTGATACAAAAAGTGACTTTCGGCTATGGTATGTTTCAGTAAAAAATCTTTTAAGTAGGTACGTAAAATAGCGACGAAATCAAGATTAGGTTCGGATGTTTTCGCTGTTCTACTTATGCTTTAAAGTCTCGATTTACATTCTGTGAACTCCTTAAAATTGACTCCTGATATAAAAAATATTGCTCACAAGGCTTTCGAAATGCATTTACTAAACAATAAAGTTCTTGGTATAGATCTACCTTCATGAAGGTTAAACTGTTGTAAATCCATTTATAAAGCATTGTGGGTGTGACATAAAGGAGTTTGATCTGCCCCCTTTGTTAATAAAGGAACACGCTCATAACCAAACCAGGGGTTGGGATCAAGGGGTTTTTCATGCTTGGATGAAAACCTTCTCTATAAAACTAACACTAAACTAAAACCAAACAACTAAATGACTGAACACAACAAAAAGTGGATGAACAAGTCGGATTGAAAAATGAATAAAATCTAAATGATAATAAACTAAATTAACAGATGACGTTTGCAAAGAACAAAGTCTTGCGTAAAGCGTGTTCCTTACCTTAACAACGTGTGATTTCAAACCACCGCTCCCCTGAAATCAATATTTTCAATTGTGAACGGTCCTCCGTTGAAATAGTGTGAGATAGCTTTAGCATTGTTATTACAACATTTATGTCGTCCATGCTCGGGACAGTAACTGCTGGATTTGGTTTGCCTTTTGATTCCAATTTAATATCCTCAAAACTTTATTTACCCGCTAGGTCGGTGTAGGTAGGTATATTTGCTTTTCAAAAACATGTTTGAATAACCCTTTGAACTACTACTTGGTTCTTTTTCATTTTTTGTTTTAGATATAGGTAACAAAACTCTTTTGCTGCCCAATATTTTACACGCAGATAGTTTTAAAAAGAGTAAGAAATAAAATTCTAAAAGAAATAAAAAACTGCCTAAGGGCATCGGATGAATTGCCCATACAAACGTAATAGATACCAAAATTATTTGTAATTCGAGCATATTTTGGTGTAAATATGCTATTAAGTTATTTTTAGGTGAATAATAGCAAGACGTCAACTAGTGTCGTCTCTCCACGAGACATCATCAGGACACCACAATACTCGACCTTAACACTGAGAGCGCCAAGCAACCACGGCAGAGTCCCACCAGAGATGTTGCTACTCTGAGCAGCAGCTGCAGCTCGAAACTATGTAGTTGACGTCTTGCTTTGATAGGTATTTTTTCATTTTGTAGTTGGTGTCGTTTTTCTTCTACAACGCGGACTACATTTAGTTAGAAGTTATCGGAGGTTTTTTTCGCGGAATTGTTACTAAATATTTTTATCCTTATATTTTCAGTAGGTTGAAAATCAGAGTCAATGATCTTTTCTTCCTTTAATCACCAAATAAAACAAAATGTTTTGTTTCGACGCAGAAAGTGTTACCTACAGCTGTGAGCCATTTAGCGCTCTGACGAAAAGGTATAAGCTGATATGAACTTTGTTGCGTTGACGCTAGAATCTAAAATGTATATTTTACCGGCCCAGAAATATAGGCCAGAAAGGCTAACGCCAGCAGGCCATGCGATAAACCTCAACAAAATGAAGTAACGGTATCAAAAGGCAGCCCAATGATCCAGCGTCTAGTGTGGTGTAGCTAGGTGCCGGTGCATTACCTGGTTCTTCAGTTCGTTTACTTGGGACACGACGATGTCGATGATGCTCCCGAGCACGATGATGAAGTCGAAGGTGTTCCACGCATCGCCGAAGTAGTTCTGATGATTAAGGCTCACCATAATTACATGGAAATTAATGAAGTACCTGTTAGGTAGTACTTTATCTAAGAAAGTAAGTACCTACCCACATCCCGCATATTACATTAGTGTGATTATTCAATTTTATAAAAAAATTTTAAGGTTTGGTAAAGAAAAGAAAAATTTAGATTGAGAAAACTGATTGAGTTTTTAAATCATAGTCACCTGGTTCCAACAACACACGAGCACTGCTTATTTCGGGGTTAGATAATGCTATGTCCAAAATCTCTACAATATTGAAATAACTAAACGAAGAATTATGAAGAAGGAAGAAGATAGGAAGACTATGTTAAATATGAAACTTTAATATTATAACTTCAGAGAGTATTAAACTTTAGGGACTGACCTTAAATCTAAACGCAGCCAGTTTGAAGATGAACTCAAGTGCAAAAACAGCCGTGAACAGCATATTGAGCAAATCTAGCACTTTGCTATACTCTGGCGACTGGTTGTGGTACTTCATCGCGAGTGTTATGGTGTTTATCATGATCAGAACAAAAATGGCGTACTCGAACGGCTGTGACGTCACGAACCACCATACTTTGTACTGGATCCGATGTTTTGGGATGTATCTGCGGGATGGATGTATTATTTATTATAAAATTTACCGTCGTTTTCATCATTTTTATTATCATCCTCAGAGTCATCATTATCAATAACGCAACCATTAATATTCATCTTACCTTCGAATAGGCTTCGCTTTTAAGGCAAATTCTATGCAATTCCTCTGGTTTTTATCTAACTCGCAATTTTTGTATTCCTGCTCACCCTCGTTTTGGAATGTCACTATGACGAAACCGACGAATATATTAACCTAAAACATATAAAGTATGCTTACAGCTCATTCTTACTACTTTTGATAAAGAATGAGCCATTGTATGACGTAAACTCAACAAAGATATCAAAACAGAAAACATTATATTATGTAAATGATAGATCTTACCATAAAGAAGGCAATTATAATAATATAAATAATATAGTAGGCTGCAACAATTGGACGGAAGTTAGTAATCGGACCACGATCCTCAGCATTCGAATCTATTGATACATACAACAACCTGAAAGAAATATAAACATTTTAAATACAGTTTTATAAGTGTTATGTTTAATTATAACATAACACTTATAAGCTATTAGAAACTCACCCTGGCCACCCCTCAAAGGTTGAAACAGTAAACAATGTGAGCATCCCTTTCATCACATTGTCGAAGTGAAAGTCGTTTCTCCCCCATTCTCTGTCTCTCACCACGTATTTACCCTTCTCAAACACTAAGTACGTCCCCCTGAAATAAATATAAACAAAATATAACAAAATGAAAAGTTAATCTGTTATATTTTGTTCGATGATAATATTAAATGATGCAATAAAAGTTTATACTCACTGACATTCATCCTTAGTCATCTTAGAAATATCATTACATCTATAAAATTTGCCCTGGAACAAAGAATCTGTGATTAAATAAATCCAAGAACACCAATTAAGTTTCATCTTCATGCCACAACATCAAAATCAGACATCGAAAATTCGACAATTTAGTCTCAGACATCTGAAAAGATATGCAAATAATCTTCCTAAAATGAATAAAGCATTTTGTTGCCAATTATTGAAACTAAGTAATGGATTTGATGATAATACCATAGCAACATCTATATCACAAGCTGAACTGGATTCGACGCATGCAACATCAATCAATCGGAATCAGGACCAACTAAACATGCACAGAGCTTAGACCCCGAGATACGATTTCTAGCATTATGTATTGACAACGATGGGTAGATAAACGACCAAACGAATCTTTACTAGGTACTACAAAGCTGAAGTTCGTCTTTCGTGTCGTTCCGATTTTATTGAAATCGATACTCGGCGTTGGGGTCTAGATAAAAACTTGAAACTATCAAAACTTGAAATTGCTTTTATCAAAGCTCACCTTAAACAACTGTACACCAACGACGGCAAACATAAATTGTAATAAATAAGTAACTAGCATTATATTTCCTATAGTCTTAATAGCTACTATCACACATTTGACCACATACTACAAATGTACAACGAAAGGGCGCGTGCGATTAGTCGCGAGGTACATTACCAGGGGAAAGTTGGGAAAATTCCGTTTTATCCATTCGCAGCATCAGGACATAGAGGGAAAGCAAACCAAGTTTAATCACAGGGGCATTTACAGGGGAGAAATACCGTCTATCTATCGGGGGAAAACTTGTTAGATTCTTTAACGCCAAGGTAGGGGGTTATTTTCTATCAGGTTAATCTAAAACTACACCTTTGGGTTCAATGGACGTTTCCATGCTTCATAACTGACAAGACTGAACAATTTAATTAATGTATGATGATTGCATCAAAAGATGTTTTCTATTCATGCGACGTTTCACTAATAAAATCATTCAATTGGAAGATGCATTCGATATATTTACATTTTACAAAATTATGTTTCTTGTACTTGAAGGATATCAAACGATTTAATACAAAATCAAATAAATTCCTGCTACAGTATAAATAAAAGCTTGAAAAAGAAATGGCGGCGAAACGTATTAATAACAAGAGCAAAGCAAAGGGACAATCAAAGCAAGTTAGAGTAAATATATATGAGTAAACATTATTATAAAAGAATGAAGGTAAAGTGAATAAATAAAAGGAAATAAAGACAAAAGTTATGATGAGAAATGAGTAAAAGATAGGAGAGTGATAAGAACAATACCCAAAGGTGTAACGGATAGTTTTCATTTAAATACAGTGACAGGTGTATTCACTGCAGACACTCGTGGTTCAATAGGTACAGGGAAGGTCCGTGGTGGCACAAGACTTGGGGAGTTGCCCCCTACCTTGAACATTTGAACGCCCATAACAGCGAACATGAACTGTAGTAACGATGTTACCAATAATATGTTGCCGATCGTTTTGATGGCAACGATCACGCATTGTACAACGTGCTATAATCATTAAACACATGTCAAATTCTTATTTGTTTAGCTACCTACTTTGGAAATTCAACACACAAACAAGACACCATCTTGTGATTATAACTCAAGATTCGTATGTTATAAGTAACATCTTTAATAATCAAAAATTGTATGCTATTTAATTTAATCATGACGCCAAATATTAAGTGACCAGTCTTTACTAAACTAAATGATTAAAATACTGACCTTAAGGCCTTTGGCCCTGTTGATGGCCCTAAGTGGCCTGAGGACCCTGAAGACTCTCAATATTTTTACTACTGAAATGCTACCGGATCTGAAAATAATAATCTAAATGAAAAACTTAATGTTAAAAATAAAGTTGATGCAAGTAAAGGCAACAAGAAGAAAAAGCAAGAACAATAGAGAAAGACGTACTTTAAGTTCATAGAGATGAGTGAAACGCAAACGACGAGCATGTCAAGGACGTTGAAGGCAGAGCGGAGAAAGGCACCCTCGTGAAGAACCAGCCCATATGTAATCAGTTTGAGAAACAACTCTAACGTGAAAATACCCGTGAAGAACACGTCGAACTGACTCAGCAGCTAGAAAAAGATAAAAGTGTTATAAATAATGGGAATAAACGAAAATAATCTACAAAATGTTGATGAATCTTACCCAATTCCTAAACCCAATCTGCGCAGCATCAAGTGGGTCTTCACAGGCCAACATGGCTGAAGAGAACATGATGCAGACCAGAATGATGTTCCCGAATGTGGAAGACGCTGATAGCTTGTAGCATAACACGCGAAACCTAAGAGAACGATCAACGATTAACTTTTATTTTTTGATGATGTTTGTTAAAGAATCGCGAAATTAATAGTAAATAGAAATGAATGTAGGGTGAGGTTACATAGTAAAGTAGGTTCAGTAAGTAAATCATGAAAAACTTAATTCTAAGACGTATTACATTACAACATGTAAAGCTTACATAATGACTGTCAGGTATGGTTAGCTGAAAAGCTGATAAAATTATATAAATATAATAATGACTTATACAGAGAATAAGTTATATAAATATTTAGGTGAGGTAAATGAATAAAAGACACTCAAACAACATGCGTAAAGAATATTAAACTCATGCAATCATGCATAATGCTAGTCCTACTAAACAGTAGAATATCTAAGGTTTCCATCTAAAGGATTCACGTACCCCATGCTTTGAAACTAGTCTAAGTCACATCCTATCTGCTAATAAGGAAACATCTGGAAAGGTACCCAGTATGCTCATTGGTGTAATTTAGAATTTTGACTCCATACAGAGGGATCACAACACTCGTGCAGGACGAGAACAAATGAGGAATGATGACGAAGACCAATGGGGTGAGGCCAATGTGGCGCTAGACAACACAACGCCAATACAATGAGACACTGGTACCGTGGCGATGACGTCATCACCATTCACCTGTTTGTCGGTGAGAATACGAAGAAACTACTAGCATTCGGTATTGGTGGCGTTTGGTTTGGCATGTTCAGTTCAGACACGCGCCGTGGCCTGGCCGTAACCAGTTGCCCCTCCTCTTCAGATTCTCCGCCATCTTTGAAAAACACATGACCGTAGATATTGTTCACTACTCAATCTACATTAGCAGTAGTCCTTACTTCTAAATCTAGTTCGTCGTGTAAGTCTAAATCAAAGTCTATTTCCGACATGCGAAAATCCCTGCAAAAACCTAATTTCCTTCCTATTCTATATAGAATCTGCAATCGATATAGAAAGTTAAAACGCAAAAACAATAAAAGTGATATTAGCTTTAAAAAAACACTGTGAAAATAAATCAAATTAATTGTAAGTAGTAAAAAGATCGAAGGCGAAGCGTCTGTCATTGACGAATTCAAAATTATGAAAGATAAGTGTGAGGTAAAAAATAACATCTAGTTAGATATGAAGCTTGAGGTGGTTGCCGTCGATGGTCGGAAGCCCTAACCTGTTCTCTTTGGAAAAGATGAAGAAGGAAGTAGCCTCAGGGATTGGTTTCTTTGAGTCGTGAATATCGACCTCGGAGAGCCGCCGCGGCCGCGCGGACGACGTCGTCGGTTTGCGTTTCAATCGCGGCTCGTCTTCGTACTCTGTGTTCACTGTTTGTTCGGTTAGCTTATCTATCCTAACTTAGATATTTTTACCTTTATTATTTAGCAAAACACTTTTATTATCAGCTAAATAACATTTATAGCTATACTATTAATATTAACAGAAAGATTATCAGACTCAACAGTTTGAATTATCATTTGAATTTATCGTTTAGTGTGCCTGCTTCATTTACTGTGGAACAAATATTGTTATTTTCAAACACAGAATTTTCTTGATTTCAGTATCAAAACTAATTGTTTACCTATATGATTCCGCTGATGAATCTCTTCTTCTTCCTCTTCCATCCGCTGCTCTTCTTCTATTCTTTCCCGTTCTTCATCGATACCTTCTAATATGCTCTCACCATCTCCCTCGTGGTCCTGTCCATCTTCTGATGTTGTCTCTTCATAATCTCTTTCTGACCTTGACCTGAATTTTATCAAAATACCAATTAAACAGGTACCAACCTCTAGATTTAGTAGGCATGCAAAAATATAACTTAGATCATAACAAAATTACTCACATATCAGACTGATATTGATCATCGTCATGGATATATTCGTCATCGGTATCACCTTGTCCACCTTCTATTGCTACTGCACTGTCTACTTCCTTTTCATCGGGAGCCTGTGTAATGTCATTATTGTCAAGTAAACCTTGTGCAATTTTAGGTGAGGTCAAAATTTCTTAAACGTCTTCGTATAGGTGGGAACTTTAAGATTTATTTGTAAATTATTTTTTCTTCTAATTTTTAACAGCAGGTTGTAATTTTTTTATTAAATCTACTTGGTCAGGGACTGTACATAATGAAGCTGAATTTTATGACATAGAATAATTGATTTATTTTGAATTCCACACTTCAGCCCGCGCGACTCAAAATTAGTTCAAAGTGGAACTAACTCGTACCTAATTTCAATTTAGTCAAGTATGCTACCGTCACTGGAACTATTGCTTACCCCTTCTTCTTTTTCGATGTTAGTCAGCGATTCGGCATCAGCCAAGTTATCTACAGCGATGGCCAAGAACACGTTTAGCAGGATGTCTGAATTTTGTCAATCAAGGAACAATACTATTTTAACTAATAAACCACGACATACGCGTAACCACCACAAAGGCCGTGTGGTGCCGGTCTAGAATTGTACCACCGGTCCCGACCGGTCCCGGAACAATGTGGCCATTGATCATGACCTTGGTTTTCTCCAAGTTCACGCCATGACGGCCAAAGCCATGACGGATAGCAAGCACATATTCAAAGATTTCTAAGTGATCAACAGAACGGCGTTGGGAGTCCCTACACACCTTGTTACACAGATTACGTCGCTTTAAGTATTTAGAAATATGCGCTTCCGAATGACAACACTTAGCCTTAAACTTGGCCACGTTCTTGCGATGGATAACCTCTTTTATGTGATTTGTGGGCCAAGGCGCTGGAAGATGCTTCAGTTTAATTGTGTTAATAATGTCGGTATCGTACCTATGATCACTAAAACAATAAAGTTTATACACAAGATTGATTAAGATATTAATGAAGAATAGAGGTAAAGGATACAGTTGCCACAGATGAAGAGGATGATAAAGTAGATGCAGGCGAGGATCCCGAAGGAGCCCACTCCACCGTACGCCTTGATGCCCTCGTACATCACAGCATTCCAGTCTTCACCTGTCAGGATCTAAGGAACAAACCGTTTAAATAATCATGAGATATGATAGATCTCTGAACTTATCATGAAGTCTGTATCATGTTAAATGATGATGATATTGTCGACGCCAATTCCGGCTACGGTGCCTGTATGTCTCAGTTCAGGTTAGGCGTTATAACTCACGTTTAGGCTCAATTCACACTGGAATGGCAGCGACGAATTTCAGAGTCAAACTGATGGGAATCGATTTTCAAAAAAAGAAATAAGTTCCCAAAAATTTTCGATTTCGGCGGGAATCGAACCCGCGCCCCACCCTCAGTACGGGTGTGCTCTAATCAACTAAGCCACGAATCGTCAGTTCCACCCAAAATCTTTGGGACCTCTTACGGACTGTAGCGCCGCGCCGGTAACATTAAAGTTTATCCAAAAACAAAGACTAAAGTTACATTTAGTTTGTTTGACGAGAGGTGTTGCCTTTGCTCAATTCTAAGGGTTTTGTTTTAGTGCTTACCCGCACATCAATTTTCAACTTTAACTGGGTATGTAACATACCTACGAAAACGCATAATAGTGTTATACAATACAAAAAGAGCTGAAAAAAGTCGCGGGAGGCCGAGTGCGGCCAAATCGCGTCGCTGGCGGCCGTTGCCATCCCAGGAAAGCCATTAGAATGTTCGCTATTTGCTTTCTACCCCTATATGCCAATTGGTCAGAGCCTCTGACTGCCAACCCTTCTATATGGAAAAGGGGGTACTATATAATTTTCTCACCTGAAAAACCGTCAGCAACGCCTGCCAGAAGCAATCGAAGTTATGCCGATCCTTCTCCTCCACAGGATCGTAGTTGAACCTGCCTCCGAATACCTGCATGCCCAGCAGTGCGAAAATCATGATGAACAGAAACAGTAGGAGCAGCAGAGAGGCGATGGATTGGATGGAGTTGAGGAGGGACGCTACAAGGTTGGAGAGGGAACGCCAGTATCTGAAAGAAGAGAGTGGTTCAAGTCTAGGAGAGTAAGAAGAAGTACCAAGTATCTCGTCTGACGGATCGTTTACTTTTTTGATCTGGCAAACCACGTGACAAATGCGTAGAACGGAATCCTATGGAAAAATTGGAAGGTGACCTTCTAGCCGGTAGCACCTTCTCGGCAGTCACATCTATTATTCAATGTTTTTATTTCAAACAATGAAAGAGCGAGACAGTACAAAGCTGTACCTATCTCTATGCCGGCTGCATTTTCAACAACACAATTATGAAGTGTACCTATGCAAACTTCTCACTCTCGCTGCCCGTCACCGGACAAGATACTTGGCGGTAACTATAATTAAGTTGAACTTGCACAAAACTTTAGCTCTCTTAACCTAGGCATGAATGCAATATCGCGGTCAAAATCGGTGTTCCTATCGAGTCCATTCCTCGCCCCTCAGATTTACTCGTACTTTGACAACCACAACATTCCAAGTGATTATGAAGTTTTTCACAAATTCTAAGTGTCACGTACTTGGTAACCTTAAACACCCTGAGCAGCCTGACGCAGCGCAGCACGGAGATGCCGAGCGGAGGCATCACCTGCGTCTTCGTGAGCACCATCTCACTGATCGAACCGATCACCACGAAGCAATCGAAACGGTTGAACAGAGACACGAAGTAACCCTGGGAAAGTACAGAAATTAATAGTGTCAAAGGATCTAAGGCATGTGTTCTTTGAAAGATAACGGACTATTACCTACATTTTTAATGATGTAAGAATAGAAGTTTTAATATTTTTCTACAATTTATATTTTCCAAAGAATATAAATAACCCTTACACATAAAATATCGTTGATTTCAATGATAGTTTCAAAAGAAAATCGAATCTTTTGCTTCTAAAACTGGGTTAAAACGATGGGTTCACGTAACCTAAATTAGAATAGGAGGCAAACAGTATTCTATATAGAGATGAAATTTTGTGACTCTCATCGACAGTAGCTTTGTCTCTTATTTCTAAATAATGACTGTATCTGTTGATATTGACAAAGAAATAATATTCTATTCTAAATAGATTTACAAAGAATTCAAAAATGAGTTACAAATTTGACAAAACTTTAGCATCTATTGCCGGCTAGTCTGGTCTACCAAGGCCTAAAGGGAATAACTGTAACGGGATATCTTCATACAGGTCAGAAGACTTACTTGTAAACCTAAGCTGTACATTTTGACTAACATTTCTATGGTGAACAACGTGATGAAGAAGGCGTTCCCATACTCCTGGAACAAGTCTAACCACTCCGGCTGGCTGGAACATAGAAACAGTCTTTTAGTAAAGCATTTAGTTGATCAAAATGTTGTATGGTCAAGTAAAACCCATTAAAGACATACAAAGTCAGGTTTGTCATAGTCAGTCGGAAACGATAAGGCTGATGGTATAAATGGACAAATTGATAGAACCGCGCACATCGCTATTTTGCCCATCCATGCAATGTTTTGCGTCCGTTAATTGTACTCTGTTATATTGTGTTGTGTTTTGTTGTTCTATTTTAAAAACTGTGATAAGTATAGAAAAACTTTTAAGCAATATTCCAAAAGTTGAAAAAAAGAACAGGCATTTTCTCTTCCTGTAGATATTACTGGGTAGGCTTTCTCTTATAAACGCAAACACGTGCACCGTCTTCAGGATGTCATCAACCATATCTGCCCACCTGGCTAGGCTAGGTCGTTTCAATAATCATCATCGTACGAAGCCACATTTTAGCCAATCCACCCTGGATTGGCAGGCTTCCTGAAATTTGTACTTACCATCACCAGAGTCCTTCATTCTGCATCCATTAACGACCCACGACCCGTACCTAGTAAAACGATTCAATACTTAGTTGTACCAAAGAGGGTACAGAACATAGACTTACTGATGGTGTTCGCTAGCCAACACGACAGTATTGAGGAACACAAGGATGATGATGAGCCAGTAGAAGGTCTGTGACTTCACGGCGCGACGGCACGCTCGCTTCATGCGACGGTTCACCTGGAACCAGACAATCTCTTTAAAAGTGTCCATAACTTACGAACAGAGAGAAAAACATTATACTTAGCTTATTGCTAACGACACTTTCCAAATAGTAGGTGCGTGCTCTTGTTAAAATAAATCATTAATTAAGATATAACAATACACAGGCAGTTATCACTGCTGGGCACCAATCCTGTGGCTTCTGTGGTTTTGTGACTTATTTCGTGGTTCAGGATCTTCTAGCAATCTTCCTTACCTTATCGAAGTCCTTCTTCCACTGCACCCCAATGGAGACCTTCTGTTGGTCCGGCAATTCCATCCCCAGGTGGTCCGTGCTGTCGTGCTCGTTGTTTGTTTGACCTGCAATATTCAGATGGTGTTTATTTAAACGCTTTTTCCTTCGACTATTTCATTTCTTGCAATTTTCACCTATTATCGCCTGTTACGAGCCTCCTTAAGTACTTTTTAATTTCTTATTCTCAAAAAATTGTATTGAGCATATAACTTCAGTATACGCCCTTGGGTTAGAAGATTTTTTTTATCCGAAATCATCAGCCAATACATGACATTCGTCCTCTTACATAGAGACTCGACTTGTTGGTGTTCCAAGTGCAATAAAGAATTCATTCATTCATTCATGTACAAAGAAAATACATTTTATTTCAATTTATTTATGAAAATGGAACTGAAAGCGCCTTCATGGTCAAGCTAAGCAGCGCTTGTGTTATGGGTACTAGATAACTGATATACATAATACTATACAATACATAGATAGATATTTTTTATTATACATTGAAAACGACCAGAACACCCGGAACGATCGTAATATACTCGCAAGTCTCTAGTTATTCTATAATTATGATATCTATGTATGACCATAGGATATTAATGGGCTGTGATGCCACGTACAACAGGGAATAGGGTACTAAATATTCAAAGTACCCACCATCCAAACCATATCCATCCCGCTTCTGGTCGTTCTGGTCGTGCTGGTCGGCGTCCGGCTCCAGGTACTCTGCCTGCGTGATCCAGTCCAGGTAGCCCTTCAGGTCCTCCTCCAGCTGCTGCTTCTCTCGGAGCTTCTGGAAGTCTCCACGGTTCTTCGCTTTCTCTCGCTCTTTAGAGAATTCTCTGGAAGATAAGAAAACCGGTGCTTAGAACTTGAAAACAGTCAAAATTTCAATTGTTGCTGATGAAACCGATTTACCGCACGTACTCTATTAGAATAGAAGGAATTCAATTAACTGTAAAGTGCATAAAATATTGATGGAGTTATCTCTCTATCTACAACTACAACTACAACTATTTTTAGAGAGTTTTAAAAGAGTCAATGACTAACCTACATAGTAACTACGATAAATGGAAAGCAAACGTTCATTTAAAGATTTTCTTCAATTGTTCTATCCTTCGAAAATCATCCCGAGAAATTTGACCATCTTATAGTTGATAAAGTAACCAATGTAAGTCACTTACCCAGACAACACACCGAGAATAAGGTTCATGACGAAGAAAGCTCCCAAGATGACCATCGACACGAAGTAGATCCACTCCCAGCTGTTGCCCATCGCGTCTTGAATCTGACCAGTAACGACAATGATCAATACATGATAAAGTCTTTGAGATGGCTGTTCAAAGCTATCAAGCGTGAAGTTGATGATTTGAAGATGGTTTTGGGTTTCTACTGACCAGCATAAAGATTTAAATACCTACATCAAAATTAAAGTGTGAGTAGGTATCTCTCTGTTATTCAAATTTCAACATTTGATTATTAGAGATAATTATACGCACTTAACATTACTGACAATGCGTTATAAAAAGTGACAGTGGTAAAACTCACATGATACATAACATCAGTCCACCCCTCAAGCGTAATACACTGGAAGACAGTCAGCATGGACAAGCCGAAGTTGTCGAAGTTGGTGATCCCGAAGTTGGGTCCGTCCCAACCTTCCCGGCAGATCATCTCACTGCCGAGCGTCGAGCAGTTGAAGCCTGTCTCATCGTCACAAGGGTGCGGGACCTCCATAATCTCATCTGGATTTAAGAGTCATAAGGGTAGAAATAGATATTTAACCAAAATTATCCTACATAACGATCGATGAAGTATTGTTTATTAAACTCACTGATTACGATTCGACACGAAAGTCAAAATTATGTGTGCCAAAGCATTTCTTCTTTTTGCATTATGTTCTTAGTTACCCAGGTGTATTATTTTGGTGTCTCAAAAATTTTGAGAAGGAACTTCATTTGTTTCTCAAATCCTCAAATGTTTATCCAAGGTTTAAAAGGGTTAGGGTAAATTTGTCACCGGGTAAATTTGTCATCGCAAAAATCTAGTGTAAATTCGTCACCGCTCAAATTGCTCAAATATAAAGGCCATTATTACCTATATAAGATACTAGCAGCGCCTCGCGGTTTCACCCGCGTAGTTCCCGTTCCCGTAGGAATTTCGGGATAAAAAGTAACCTATGTCCTATTCCAGACTATAATCTATCTCTGAGCCAAATTTCATCCAGATCCGTTTTGCCGTTCTGGCGTGATAAAGGAACAAACATCCATCCATCCATCTAAACTTTCACGTTTATAATATGTATTAGTGAGATGAGATGAGATTACTACTGTAGGCGATTAAATAAAACCACGCGATTTTCAAGCAACAGATGAAGATAGGGATGCATGGATGATGTTTCGGAAACGAAAAACTCAAAATGTTATTACGGAGCCACCACGTCGAGTGGGCAATTGTTCGCGACTACTCTCAGTCACACACAACACAACTACCTCCATGTTTTAGGAAAAAAATATAATTAACTGACAGTTCTGCCCCACAATTTCAACCTATTTATTTTAATTATCAAACGAAACTAACAGATGGCGTTACTAGTAGAAAAAACATGTACAAGCAAATGAGGATCCTAGAAAGGGTACAAGGGTTGCAGGTTAGATAAACCAATTCAATATCTACAAAGAAGGTTAAGTATCTATTTTCAAGTAAACATATTGATAGCTAGACAATTAACATCGATATGCACTAGTTGTACAAATGATACACCACTGTATCATTAGTCCAACTGTATATACAGTTTGACTAATGATACAGTGGTGTATTATTTGTACAACTAGTTGAACTACTGTATCGGAGGGCAAATCTTAGCCTAAATTAATTATGTACCTAATATAATAAAAATAAATTAAAGATAAAAATAAACGTGTGTTGTCTACAATTACGTTTGTAATTTCCAACCCAGTTACGTACGTATAGTTTGGAAATAACGTCTCCGCGAGATTTATTAAAATCCAGTAATCTATTTCTATGGCATACCTGTATACTTATTAAAACAGCTCTTGTGCATTTTCCCTGAGAACAGCTCCAGACCAATGATGGCGTAGATGATGATGACGAAGATGACGAGCAGCGCGATGTGCAGCAGTGGGATCATGGCTTTCAGGATCGAGTTTAGGACTATCTGTAAACCTGGGTAGAACGGATCATCGGTTAAAAATCCTATTAACACGCTTTTTTTTATTTCAGAGGTTGCGTACTTCCAGCAATATACCATTATATAAAAATGCATATACATGAACCTGCCGTGCTGTGCGGTGTCGTTGCGTGTGTTAACGGTTCATAGAAATGTATGACGCCCGGAGTCGTCACCGCATTTTGTCGTGTGGTGTCGTGCCTTGTGTGAAAACGCCGTAACTGGATTGAATTTACATCTATTATGTTATAACCACAGCTGTCGTAAAATATTTCAAAGCACAAAGTCATAAGTTTGAGGCGTTTTATGTATTTGAATGTTTATACGTGTAGGTACGTTATTATATTGTAGCGAAAATTAGATTAGCTATTTGACTTTTCTCTAGAGTTGTTTTTATGCTTTTTCACAGTGCTGGTGACACCGCAGTGGTGATGAGTATCCTAGACCAATTTTGACCACGGCGGCCAGTCTCAATGGAGCCATGTGCAGGACATTTTATACTGCACAAGTGTGCGCAAACACAGTTGCACTTTCGATTCCGTCATCTGTATTAATCGGATGAGACGACATGAACGGGGAGAAGTCGGACGCAGGATCAACGGCTTAACCTGCTTTCCAAGCACGGGGTTGTAACACCAGTTCACTTACTAGGCACACCGGAGACCAGTCTCAAGGGGCGAAGCACCCTGAAGGCACGCAGCGCCTTCACGTCGAAAGCATCTTTGAATATACTCGAGAGTACGGTGCTCACCATACTGTAACAAAGATTAATTATAAACTTAGGATGAACAGGACAACTTAATTAGAGAACTTTGGTCCTGTATTACTGTGAGTACTATCGAATGGACATACAGTAGGTACTAATATTCATAGAATTACATTCTGAAACGTGTTCATTCTTACAGGTTTAAATTCTATTCAAAATACAGGCTTTTCAAAATAAGTACGGGTTGGATAACTGACGACCCCTTGATCAAGGTATTCGCCGCCCTCGTTGACACGTAAAAATTTGAAGTTGATTGCCTGACTTTCAATTTGATGGTGAAAGACCTTCTAGCTCCCGAGGGGTCTTCTAAGGCCACAGACAAATCCTCTGCTAGGGGGTTAGTTTTTTTCATTAAGCTGTTTCCTCACACTGCTTAAGCTTTCCGCCAAATCTTTTCTACTAGGTGAGGTCACGCGCGTTTTCCCCCAAAAAATATATTTGTTTTCGAAAAATTTCTGATCAGTTTAATCACGTTCTATAACCAAATGGCGACCCGTGAAGAATGGAAATGATTTTTTGCACCAGGTTGCAAACCAAACCGAAAACAAAGCCACAGAAATAAACTTTGGCGCGCAAATTGTAAATGTAACTTGCAATGATGCAAATTAAGCTGAGCTGAGCGCAATGAGATAATCTCACGATAATCCCACTAGAGTTGGGTTTCAACACATACATATAAACATATACACATAGTGTGGTTCAGTTCCACTGGGAAATCCGGCGTAAACGAGTAAGTATTTGCAACTGCCAAACCGTAACTTAACACTTTCATGGCCCAAGATGTCTGTCTGCACCACCGTGTGATGGCAGCGCGCCCCGCGGGTCGCACCGCCGAGGCTGGGCAGTGAAAGCGTTAAGAAAGCTGGTCTAAATTTGAGATACATTTCAAAAAGCTGGCGCTCTTTTATTTTTTGTATAGGTACTGTAGGCCTAGATTTATGACGTCAACGCGAAAAAGACAACCAAACCAGCATTTAAAACCAGTAACAGCTAATCACTCCCATGCCTTTCTGGGAGCACTTCAGGTTGAGACGATTTCAAAGCGGCTCGAGACACTACTTGTATTGCTAAGCAGCCTTTGTGACATCTCGATTTCAAGACGCTCAAATGGATACCCTGCTTTTGAAGCATATCGCATCTGAGTCTCCAATAGTTTCATCTGCCACGAATTCTGAGTAACGGCATCTTGATTTCAAGATGCTTAAGTGGACATAACTTTTGACTTATACAGTGCTTAAATCATAAAGCAACACTCATCCAGTGTTTCATGCATAATTTAGCTCTGGGTAGCTTAACTTGTGGAGAATTTGACTTACCAACCGAATATTTGAGTCCTGAATTATTTGACTTCTCAATATTTGACTTACACAACATCTGGTTCACCCGATATTGGACTCATCCAGCATTTAAATCACAACTCAGTTGACTCACCCAATAACTACAATGGTGAAGTCGAGAAGATTCCATCCGTTTCTTAGATACGAACCGGCGTGCATCACGAACCCATATGCGATGATCTTCATCACGCATTCGCCAGTGAATATTACTAGGAACACATACTCTATTTTTTCCTGAAAATAAATGAAGCTTTTTAGTATCTCGATCTTGATTATTTGTAATTGATGCTTTAACAATCAAATTAGCTCTCAACGATAGTTTTGTGCCGAAGTGACATGGCCCACTGGATGTATTCGGTTGAGAATCATAAACGATAAAAAATAGATAGAAGTGGTCAGTAATTATCTATTATTAGGGCTGTGAGACGTTGATTCTCAAAATGATAATGTGGATAAAGGAAATGGTGAAAATAATAACGGAACGATAATAACAGTTGGAACTTAAAATAATGAGGATGATAATGAAATCATAGATGATTATGTTGATACTCACTAAAACCCAGTTAGTGTAATTGGAGTCGCTGAAAGGGTAAGGCGTGTAGACGGCGAGAGCGATGCAGTTCGCAAAGATCGTGGTCAGGATCATCCACTCGAACGGTCTGAGCTATGTTCAGGACATTATCTCAATTCAAGAAGTAAAGCAAGTTTATTGCCTGTGACCATCGAAGAATTTACAATAGGGCACTTGACTACTACTGGGAAATAATTCTAACGTGTTGTCTGATAAAAATATGTAATGCAAAGGCTAATTAATATTTTTCAAGGCCAGTCGTATTAGTTATAATTTTTTTTTAACCTAAAATAGGCATTTTTTTTTATAAAACACACCTGATTACGCTTTGTTACGTTGTCACTGACTAGGATGAAAACAATTTGGAACTTATTTTTAATGTAGTCAAATAGCCTATTCTCCAATTAGCTATTACAGAAAACCATGGCATAGCTCTGGTCTTCCGTGGTGATGGTGACCAAGGCACGTTATACAAACATCCAAAGAATGATGTCCTACTAGCCCAGTTTTGACAACAGCGTCCAGGCTCAACTGAGTCTACGCAGGACCTGTTAAAGTGCACTAGAACACAGAGAAAATACCTATTCCGAGTGATGTCTACTCATCGTATCAAAACTTGTAATTCACAACCTCATCTTCCGTTGATATTATTGCCGTAGCAACAAATCTCACGACATGACCTTTACATATATCTATCCGGAAAAAGCGCTGCATGTAGCTTTTTAATAGGGTTGCTTGTTTCCCTTCCGTACGTAACCCAGTTCATGTTCTTACCCCAAATCTCTGTGTTTATATCCAATCTATGTTCGAGCGTGCTCACTGGATTCCCGGTAAATTTACCTCATCCCATTTTCCCGGGATATTCTCACGAAGCTAATTAGCAATATTGACTGTCTTTTCAAGGCGTTTTCCGGGAAACTCAGGAAACAGGTACAAGTTAGTTATATGTCAAGGACAATGCACTTTTGAAAACGATAAGTACATGTACCTGGTGTTGTTTTTGAGCTTCAGTACTAGTATTTGTCAACCCATTGGAAAAGATTCTTACAAAAAGAGGATCTACAGAGTAGGTCATGTGAACAACCGGACTACTGAGACATAAGTCTCATTAGTTCCGTCAACTATAATAAACAATAGCTAATGTATAGCTTACTTACAATACCTACCTATCGTTTTAATGTATTTATTTTTCTGTACTACAAAAATCACACTTTGTTACTAATAGCGCTCCGTTACTGTGCTCTGTGGTTTTTTGGGTGTTATTATTATTATTTTGTAATACCTAACCTTTAAGTTGTTATATAAAAAAAACTACTATTGTCGAAATACTGGTATTATTACGATAGATTGGTGCCGAAAAATATCAAACAACAAAGATTTATAATAATTTTTTGTTATTTGATATTTTTCGTCAAATTCCTGCATCAAGATGGATGGAGAAGAACAGAACACGCACTTTTCTGACTACTGTCTTATTATAACGGCTCTCCACTTCTTTACTACTAGAAGTTAGTCGGCAGCTTGGTGAATATTCCGCAATCTTACGCCAACAAGTATTAGACGCTGGCGATATTCATCCACATAAATTCTAAGAACAGTTATTTATGTAGGTAAATACAAAGTTCTGTAAATACAAAAGGGCTATCCTCACAGCACTCGCGCGGCGCGTGGCATGACGTCATCCTCGGCATTTCCTACGCGCCATTCATGCGACTGTCGGAATTTGGCCGACTGCCACGATTTTTGCTTCCAGCTCATGCTGTCATAGTTTCAGTTGAAGGTGCAAAAATATTCGGTTTCTGAAAACGAATGCTAGGCGAAAAATGAGGAAATCTCGATTCGGTATGTTTTAACTGATTTCCAAAATAGGAGGACGATACCGAAATGGTCCCAAAGATATTATTCAGTATGTAATTGTCCCGCAAAACTTGAAAAATTGTGCAAAATCAAGGAATTAGTATATGATTTTTTATCTAGAACTGAAGAATTGAACTTATTGTACACCTTGGTTGCCTGGAAGAAATCGCTTTAAGCGATAAGGCCACCAATTCCATTGCCTTTCTATAGCTTAAGTTTAATAATGTACTGTATGTTTAGGTTTATGAAATAAAGAATTGTCTATCTATCTATTGCACTGGTTACGAAAAACTAGGGAGTTTTTCGTAATTCGTATGTGCGACATAATACAACCCTTTGTATTATGTCGCACATCAGAAGAATCCCGTTTTGCCGCATAAAATAATTATAGCCATAAACTAAATATTTCCTTGGCAAACATATTTTGTGATATTATAGTATGATTCCGGATATAGTAGAGTGTGTTTGTAGAACGTTCTACTACCTCTAGAGATCTACAAAAATTGCGTACACGTATGCTACGAGTTCGTAGATCCCTGCTACGAGTTTTTAGAACTGTGCTACGAGTTTGTAGACCTTTGCTACGAACGCGTAGCCCCCTCTACGAATCTGTAGACTTTGTTTGTTTGTGTTGCACTGGTTACACAAAATATGGGTGGATTTTAATCGGTCACCAGAAAAACCGTTTGCCGCATAAAATAATAGTTGCCATAAACTAAATATTTTTGGCAACATTCTTTTTAAACACTCATTTAATAAATTAAAACTTAAAACTCTGCAGGGTGAACCTAGACGAGACCAATGCTATAGGAGCACAAGAGTTTGGAGACATGAATCCAGCTGTAATCAAAGATGGTTCTGGATGATACAGATATTAAGATAGATAGAAGAAACAAAACAAGTTGCGAGCAATAGTTAGTTTCTAAAACATTTTGCTGATTGATAAATTGTTGTCAGTTTGCCCAATTACACAAACCTCGACCTACACCACTGTCCACATTGTGTGAACACGTATATTTGTAAGCAACAATGTCACGGCGACTATTATAGATGTCTTTAAATAAACAATGGAGTTTGCGGAATCTCGGTGTGAGTCACAGGTGACGAGAATCTAGCTATCTGACTATTTATATTGGATTGTTGAAATGAAATGAAGTGATTTATTTGACACGACACATTAGGCTACGGCGCTCATCAACGGACGCGAAACAATTTTATGTCGGTAAAATACGCTGAATTTGATATACTGAGCTAGCTTACATATTGAACGCGTTCAGTTGCAACGGTAAAATCGAATCAAAATAGGTAATTCACTAGTTATTTTATTTGAAAGTTTGTTTTATGCTATTGCTTCATATCCTTCAATGTGTGTTTAATATTACACTGACTCAACAATCGAATAATAACCCAAATATTCCACAACAAAACATTCTTCAGCGAATTCTTGCGATGCAGACGGCGTGAAAATAAACACTAAACGAAAGAGTAATGTAGGGTTATGGAAATAGGATCGAAATTACGTAAATTAACGGAGCGAAATTATGAAATTCATTCAACCAATTCATTTTATAGCTTGTGGCTTTATAGTGCGTGACTCGCACTGGGGTAATCTTCTGGGACATTTGGGATTTTTGGGACATTATTAAATTCATCATTAAATTTTCGTATAATTCATTTTATGTTTAGGAATTCAGATTTTTTGGAAACATTGTAAATATTTGAATTATACCTATACCAAGAGCGTGGTTCATAAACTTTCATATTAAGAAGTTTTCCTAATTACTCCGTCAACTGGAAAGATTTGAATGGCTATTTTGCTATTGTGAATGAACCCGAAAAGGTGCCATAAAAAACAATCCCGAGGGATTAGTATTTGCCCCAAAAACTTATAAACAGTGTAAATATTACAAAGAAGTCGGTTTTTAGATTTATCAAATCAATCAATTTATGTATTCTGTAGGCTTAGTACCAGTAAACACAATAAGTAACGATTTAAGTAATCGAGAACCATTGGCGTCTTATGCGAAAAAGGCTAAGAATGGTAGTGGACACAAACGAGGTGAAATGCAGCCAAAAAAATGCGACAAATTAGTCTCATTTTCTTAATCGTATACGTGAAAGCACTGCAGTTATAATTATGCTTGTCAACTCACATATAGAGGGTAATTGATAAATTAGTAACACAACCCTGTATATTATTCGTTTCTAGGCGTTTTCTTTCATAATTGATGAGTCGTTTGAATTTATAAGAAATAAAATATTTCACTTACACTTTAACATAATATGTTCAGCATTTTATTTTATCTCATTTTTATTCATTAGAGTATGTACCTAATCAGAGATTATGTTTGGGAACTATATGAGTATAAGTGAAATATTTAGATTTCTTATAAATTCAAACTTCTCATTTTATTATATACTAGCGGTCTGCCCCGACTTCACACGGGTATATTCTACAGCCTACGTTACTCATTGATAATGTATCTTTCTAACGGCAAATGAATTTTTGACATCGGTCTAGTGGTTTTGATGTTTATTTCTTACCTACAAAACAACAGGAAAGATTTATACTTTCCTCTTTAAAATATTGATGTAGATAGTCTTTAGAACATAAATTTATCAAATTGATTAAATTCTTATAAATTTTCGGAATCCGTATTATTTGAGTCCCGTGTGTGCAAGCCTCTGAACTATCTCGTTCCCCACCGCACCTGTTATTGGACCAAATAAATTGAGGCCATTCCAATGGAAATTATGCTAATATCCCTAATATGAACATGTGTCCCGAATGTACCCCAAACTGGGACTTGAGGGACAAACAAGGTTACATGCTCACTAGGCTGTGGTTTTGGTGGCCAGGGGCAGCGGGTCTGAAGGGCCCACATTTCCTACATTTTTTGTGAAAAGGATAGACAGAGGATGTCGCGTTCATAGGAGCGGGACAGGGCATAGCAACGCAAGCCCAAACATCAAGGTTATGCTTATTACGTATCTATGAATTAATTGATTATTTGAAAAAAACGTTTGAACGTTTCTATAGAAACAACGCGTGCCAAGCCGCGGGCAGAAACTAGAAATCAATCTATTAAAACTGCGTAGACTTTGATTTAGAGCTGTCTAAACTAATCCTTACAAAATTATATGCAACCAATCTTAAATCTGTGAAAGTCAATCATTTGGCTTCAATCCGCCGGCGCTTAGCAATCAATTGGCAGGAGCCCAATATAATATGCATCGTAATTCACTCGATTTAGAATATATTAATCGATTACTCGTTTATTTATATCTGCGGTCTTATTTTGGATACGGTCAAACAAACCGAACGAATATGTACCTACCTAAATCAAATCGCGTTTTGATTTAGGTATTAGTTTGGTGCGTTCGCTATGTCAGAAGAATCGTAATATGCAGAGTTTCCGGTAACATTTGCAATTTTATATGGAACGTGCAAATCTACCATTTGTTTATTGGGCTGTATCTACGAGTCCACACTAAAACTATTAAAGGTGTAAACGCACCACGCGTCAGTGGAACTGCGCGGCCGCGGCACTGCTCTGTCAAATTAGAACAAATCACCAAAAAACCGCGCAGTTCCGCTGACGTGATCAGTCTCATGAGATTTCATACAAAGAATAACTGGCCGCGCCTTGTCGCGCAGTACCGTTGTAGTGCGACCTGCACTCAGTGCGAGTGCACCTTTAGTGTCTTTTTGTATTTTGTGTTTTTATCTTTGTCTGTGTTTTGAAATGTGATTCGTTAAATGGACTGTGTATGTTAACTTTGTACCTACCATGTCTGAAATAACTGTGATTTTTATTTATTTATATTATTTAAAAATAATTAAATTATTGTTTTGAGTAAGGTCCAAGGTACAGTTCAATAAAACCAATCGCGGCGCGTTTTTACTCTATGGCCAGTCGTCTATCGTGTTTTGGTTAATTATTCCGTAAATATTTATTTTATCCCAGATAGAACACCGTTTCACCATGTCACTGTCTGGCTTGTCAAGACATAGTATTAATATTTTTTTGAAAAGGATACTTCCACTCCACAATATTAATACACGTCTTCCTGACAGGGTTGGTTAAGGTCATACAGAAGATGGCCCGCTTGGGTCGCTCGACCAGCACCTTGGGCCCGCGGCGCGGTGGTTTGCGCGCGGGCCCCGGGGGCGCAGCCCCGTCGGCGGGGGTCACCGCCGCGGGCCCCTCAGCCGGGCTCGTGGCGGGCGGAGGTGGCGCCGCCGCCACCTCTTCCGCCTCGCTCATCTTGACCTGAAACAACGAAATAATAATGTTGGCTTTGTCCTTCCTCACTCATGTCTAGTCTGAAACACGAAAGAATTGGCTCTCTTAATGAATCACGTTAAAAAGCTAAATAAGAAGATAATAATAATATGACGACCTCTGTGGCGCGGTGGGCGAAACTACACCTGCGATCAGGAGATTGCGGGCTCGAGTTCCACCTCGGGACAAATGTTTGTACGATACGTAGATATTTCTTCCGGGTGTTCCGGTCGTATTCTACGTATAGTAAAAAAATACATATCTGTCTGTATATTGTATAGTATTATGTATATAATTTATCTAGTACCGATAACACAAGCTCTGCTTAATTTGGGGCTAGACAATGCTGTGTGAATTGTCTAGCATTATTTATTTATTTAATAACAACAAATAATGCCCAATTGCCTAGACCATCCAATCGATAGGCGGACGACATTATAGCGATCGCAGAGTCGATGGATGAAGGTGGCTCAGGACCGCTATTTGTGGTGTTTTGTTGAGGCCTATGTTCAACAGTGGACGTACGGGCTGATGATGATAAGTACCTAAAATTTCACGTAGCAATATGTCTTTATGTTTACACCCTACTGTAAGGAGAACTACTTCCTAGTAAAGACTCTACATTCTATGCAGGAAATAGGTAGATAATGCTTTGTTTCGTAACCCATTTTCAAAACATTCAGTACATTATTAAACTTATCCTAAAGAAAGGCAATGGAATTGAATGAATGGAATTGGCGGCCTTATCACTTATCACTCGTGTTGATGTATAAATATTCAGTTAATTTTACGTACCTAAAGTAGTTACTTTAGGTTTTTATAATAATGTTTGACGTTTTGGAAAAAATCTTATTCTGTAAGTCAAGTGTGAATGATAAATAAATAAATAATAAATAAAGCGTTGTCCAGGCAACCAAGGTGATATTCTCCGTGAATATCATAGGATGGCGGTGCTTATGCTAAGCTTATACGAATACAAACTAATTAAACTTATACCTACGCAAATACCAAATAGATAAAACGCATGCTGTCCTATGCATTTCCCGCATAGAATGATTTCCCGTCAAGATAAACATTTCACAGTCATTGGAGTTCATTTCAATAAATTTTCAGATATCGGATTTCGATAACTTTATTTCTTTATGCTCACAAGACAAGCACTTAGACAGACAAGTCCTATTTTATACTATAAATTAATATAAAAAAATACGTTCAATGACAACCCAATCCGAGCCTGAATCCTGCCCTACTCTCTAAGATGTAATAGAACGTAGGAAGTAAACTAGGTAATAATAGAGGTTGATCCAATAACCCTGTACAAGATTAGGTACGGCGCGTGGGAACAGGGAAAAATTCTATAACAAGAATAAACCTCGTATTTTAGATTATCATAATTTTCTCAGCTTATTTTCCGACAGCTCTCAATTCCCTGAAAGTCAAGCTCGCTGTTTATCCAGCTGCAGCGTTCGGAGGAAACACAATACCCCACTTTATTATCTTTGAGAAAGATGCCGCCTCATGATTGGCTACACCTGTTTCCAAGACAGTCTGAAATTAATACGTGGCGCGTTTTTCTTTTGTGACAGTTTGTTGCAGTGGATCTAATGGGCTTTAGCTGATTGTAGCGATTTAGGGCAAATGGAAATACATACTCAAAGATACAAACAGAAAATAAAGTATCTTTGAGAATTCATAGAAGGACGACTCAGACTTTCATATTTTTTAGGGTTCCGTACCCAAAGGGTAAAAACGGGACCCTATTACTAAGACTTCGCTGTCCGTCTGTCACCAGGGCTGTATCTCATGAACCGTGATAGTTAGACAGTTGAAATTTTCACAGATGATGTTTTTATGTTGCCGCTACAACAACAAGTATTTACAATTGAAACAATTGAGCTAACTGCCGACTGTTCCAAACAATCTACGTAACTCTAGGAAGCTCAACTGATCCATATGAATACCAGTCGAAAGCGTCCGAAGACTATAAAAATAAACCTATCAAAACAAATTGAGTTTTCATAAAGCTAACATTGCCTACATTTATTTGTTATTCATAATGTTTCCAGCGTTTTGCCTGACCTCCCTTGCTGCTTAAACTTGTAAAACACCGATTTTCTTACAAAAATTAAAGTTGTTCGTGAATAAAGCCTTCGTGAAGTTTAAGATCGTAAAGCGAGTATTAAAAGCGGTCTATGTTTATTTGCGGATAATAATGGTAACTAATAATTTTTTAGGTAGGTAATCTAGGTTTTTTCAACATAACATAGGTACCTACTTTTTTATTATGCATGTTCGATTTCTCCGTCAAATAAGGACCGATTTTGAAAATCATATCTTATCTGCTTATTCGGTTGTTTATTTGGTTATGATAATAACCCAGCGGGTAATTATCATTATCGAATAATTACCCGACTACCAACAGGGGAGCTGTTGGTAGTCGGGTAATTATTCCGCTATTGTATAGAGAATAATCTCGAGGTGGTCGTATAAAGTTTCAGAAGGGCGTATTTTTATGAATGCTTATTTTGTTGTGTTTGCTTGTATTTAATAAAGCACATTTGAAACAAGCTGAGTGGTCGCCATGTTGTTTTAACCCATAGATACACATAGGTTGGTACCTACCTAAAACAAACTGAATTTGATTAGTTTTATCACTTACTAGCAGCGCCTCGCGGTTTCACCCGCGTAGTTCCCGTTCCCGTAGGAATTTCGGGATAAAAGGTAGCCTATGTCCTATTCCAGACTATAATCTATCTCTGTGCCAAATTTCATCCAGATCCGTTTTGCCGTTCTGGCGTGATAAAGGATCAAACATCCATCTATCTATCCATCCATCCATCTAAACTTTCACGTTTATAATATTAGTGAGATTAGTGAGATAGTGAGATTAGTGAGATTATATTTTGCTTAACATTTTTTTACCTGACTGTACTCAACTGCTTCAATAATTTGACGGTGTCCGATTCGACAGTAAAAAAAATTAAAATCAAAAGTGTCAATTGGGACACTGTGTCCTAATAAAATTTGTCCGTATCGTAAGCAACTCAATGAACTTATTTCATAAATACACCGCCGTGTGAACTGTATTGCGGTGGTTCGTTGTTAATTGCATTATGCTCGGTACGGTGACTCCGTCTACAACAGATATTACTATTTTGTGATATTTTGGGAATCTGAGGCACAGATCATTTAATCTTATGAAGACATAAACAATATTTTCTTGTTGGCCACCCTAATGTTTTTATGCATGTTCCAATGAGAAAATAAAACCGGCCAGGTGCGAGTCAGAATCGCGCACCATTATCTAAAAAACCGCAAAAAAATCACGTTTGTTGTATGAGAGCCCCCTAAAATATTTATTTTATTATCTTTTCTAGTATTTATTGTTACAGCCTGGTGACAGACGGACGGACAGACAGACGGACGGACAGCGGAGTCTAAGTTATAGGGTATCGTTTTATCCCTTGGGTACGGAACCCTAAAAACTGCCGATCTAAAAGGTTCTATGAAATCCCGCTTAACGCATCACACGATTTTACGTAGCTGGCTTCTATGAATTCCCCTTAGACCACCTGTGCTCTATTAGTAACAGATTTCACAAGCCACATCTGCTGAAGATAGAACCATGACCTATTCTCAGTAGAACAGTGATTAATTAACTCACAGAATTAGCCATTACCTACTAGTTGAGAATTAACAAATGTCTAGTTGATTTTTAACAATGAAGATCAAACGGTGGAAGTTTAGACTTCAAAGACATCAAGAGGCACGGGCCGGAAGACGCAGAGACTGAGGAAGAAAGGTTCAATACCACTCCACCGGTTACTGGCCTGTAACCTGAATAATTTGAAGCAAGAATTGCCTCAGGTTTGGAATTAATCGAGGCCTCAAGGCTCTCCAAGATATTTTTTGTTCAAGGTAAGTTCGTTTCTCTTTTTTTTCTAGAGTTTTGTAAGTGAAACCAAGATAATACAATGCCATACTTATCCATAATCTAGATATGAATTAAGTTTATTGGTTTTTCTGTCCTTGGTTGTACGGAAACTCCGTAGCTCTGTACAAGTTATCTTCTTCAGAATATAAAAGAACGTATACTGTTTGAAATAGGTTATTCTGCTAATATTATACACACGAAAGTTGGTAATGTAAAAAACTAATCTAATCGCGCTTAATTCTTTTATTGATATATCAATAAAAAAGTTCTACGTCATGAATAACATAAGCCGTCTGCTCAAAGAGGTCGAACCTCAAGTAGTAGCTAGAACTGTGTCTTTGTAAAGTGTTTTCCTTTTTGTGTTTGTATCTTCAAGTGTTTGTAACTAATCGTACGACTGAGGTAGGAAACGACACACTGAAAAGATTTAATTATTACTACGAAGACAGAAACATTTAGTGGCTAGATTACTTAAAATATAACACATTGAGTTGTAACTCGTTCTGCTTGCTCAGGCAGCATGGTCATGGCTGAAAATAGTGCTTTTGCTTAGTTAGCAAAATATTACATTGAGCCCAAGGCCTTTTTGACATACTGCAGCACACATTTGCTTTTATAAGTCAACAATATTTTATTATTGCTTGTTTTTACTAGTGTAGGTACTGCATAATTTGTATGTCTGAAGTGAAAGAAGTGTATCTGAAGTTGAAAATAAAGTCATTATCTATCTATTTATCTAAGTGTTCTGTTTTCTTGATTTTATCAGTGCGTGTAATTATCTTTGTGCCATCTTGTGTTTTTATACAATATGCTGTATAAATTTTAACGGAAGTGACAGTGATTCATTTGACTAGGGCCTTCATCATCATCATCATGATGATGCCTTACCTCCCCGTTAAAGGTACTGAATTTTATTGCACAAAAACCGCGTGAAATTCTTTCGTAATAGATAATACAACCAAGTCATATCTATCGCATCATGACTTACATTATACTCAAATGTATTTTAAGTACATCTAACCCGCAACAGCTGCTCCATCACAAAAATAGAACTTACTCACTATTGTTATTGGTATTTTGGAAAGCGCCCGCGAGTCATTCAGCGGATTCAGAAACACTGAATCGTCGCAATGCGTTCATTGACAGTACGACATTGTTTTAGCGGGAATCATTACGATGCGAGTTCGGGGAACACATTAATTTAAATGTACCTTGTTAAGTGAATCTGTGACGGTGTGGTCTAAAACAAAAGAGAAAGTTTTAGATTAAATTTATTCTAGCTCTCGTCTACAATTTCAAAACTTTTGCACATTAAGTTTAAACCGAATAACTCCGAGACAGTAACTAAAAAAAAAATTCATTTCCGGGTGTTCTGGGTATTTTCTATGCACCTATAATAAAAATTTCTATTTATTTAATGCATTGTTTTAAATATATCAGTTATCTAGTACTCATAACACAAGCTTGGGGCTAGGTAATGCTGTGTGAATTGTCCAGTTTATTCAGCAGTTTATTATTTATTTGTTTTATTTATTGTTTATAAATCCCCTTAGTCTCATTCTTTCCAACTGAATTCACTTGTGCCATATCAAGATCAATTTTTAACAACTGATCCTGGGTTAATCCCATAACCCTAAAATTGAAAGAGGGTTCAACGGGAATTTGAATAGAATGTATTCCTGTTGGACCCACCGTCTTTATGTTTAAAATATCAAAATATCTATCTACGTATTGTATTATATTATATAATACAATACCTACGTAGATAGATATTATTTATTATACCTACATAGAAAACGACCAGAACACCCAGAACAAATGTCTGCAGATCGTACACACATTTATCCCGAGGCGAGAATCGAACCCGCCACCTTCTGCGTCGCAGGCAGACCTTCGCCCACCGCGCCACAGAGGTCGTCGAGATTTATAAGACTTACTAAGCCAAAATAAAAACAGAAATCGCTTCAGCTAATAACTCAAGGCACAATATCCCTGCCAAATATACTGGAGCACGCAAAAACGTTTCGTTACGACTCAGGTACCTACACCGCTCGGGAAGAATGTAAAACGAGGCATGTGGAACGCACGGTCCCAAACCAATGAAGCACATTGTTTGAGCTTTGGAAATATCCCTGTGAGGTTATTTATAATGGTTTAATAATTGATACGGTTTGGCGGTTTATATGGCTTAATCATTTGGTTAGGTAGAAATGGTAGAATAAATGGCCACTAATATACACTAGCCAAATTCGATGTACAATGTTTGTAAACAAACCGCCCATGCATAACAAAAAAAACACTCGGTAGCGCGTCTTATTATTTAATTCTGTCTTTCAATGGAAACGTTTTAAGGTTATTTCTATCTTACAGGAGCTGATTTATTGGGTAAAAGTAGCCTATGTTTGATTCTAGGCTTAGAGTTATGCAAAATTTCAGCCCGATTCGTTCAGTAGTTTTGGCGTAAAAAAGTGACAAACATCCATCCATCCAATCTTTCGCATTTATAATATTAGTGGGATTTACATTACTCTACTTACCTACTTAGTTTATGTCTCTTTGTGATAACAAGTTACCGGCTGTAGGTATATGTATTAATAAGAAATAAAATAGAGAAACAGGAAATAATGACATAAATGAAATAATGTTATTACGTAATATTATTTCACATGTGACCGTGAGTTAGCAGGTGAAATGCTAGAGTTTGTTATTATTTCGTGTTTCTCTATTTTGACGGTCGTACAATATCCATTTACGAAAAACTCCGCGTGATAAATGGCGGGAAGTGCCGCTTGGCGGGAAACACGTGTTCATCAATAAACGTCGCATTGACATTGACAGCGTATCAAAGAAGTTTGAATTCTGCAGAGGTTGTTTATGTTTCCGTAGCTCGTCGTAGAACGATAACAATATATCGCGTTAGTTTTACAAATTAAATTTTGTACAGAACGATATGAAATATTCTAGATTCAAAAGTAGTGGAAATATTTTCTCGTTTCAACCTACGAAAAACAGCAATTTAATCAAAATCGCTGTACGATTTTGATTAAATTGCTGTCTGCTTTGTATAGAGAAAGGTTCCGCGCTGGTCCCATAATTATTTTATTCCCGAGAGATTACTTTTTATCCCGTTAACATAAAAACAGTATAAATGCTTAGATTTGTAAAATAAAAAAACAACTTTATTTCATATCTTACCAAGAAAATATCAACACAGTTTAACTCATTGATATTTACATAACCTTTTAAAATAATAAATCGTTAAAAAGCTCAACGTGGTAGAATAAACATGTCCTTTTCATCTGCAATTAAAAAGGTGGAGACTAATTTAATCTGTGGTGCTGTGGTGAAATGTCATAATAAATCCGAGGCGGGAAACACTGTCAATTGTCGCTTTCGTTTTTAGCGGTAAAGATTTGCTTCTTGCTTATTTGATTATCCCCTTATTGGCTTTTATCTAATGCCTATAATCCATACGCTGGGTATGCGGAAAAAAACAAACACATTTGACCTTACCTATTGAATTTAACAAATATTGAAATTAAACTGAAACTCCTTGAGGCTGAATGAAACTCGTTTGAAAAGTGAATGGACACATGTTATATATGCGTTCCTCTCAGGTAAAGCCAAGACAGTGGAAACTGAGCATTATTCAACGTGTTAGTAATGAACTTTACAGTTAATGCTTACAGTTTGAACACGTTCCTACTAAATGTTCATATAAACATGCTCATCTGGTTTTAGTATCTACCATTGAGTCATTGTACGATGACGGGCAGTCGCTTTTATTGCAGAAGCATTTTTATGGTTTTGCTTTGAAATGATAATTAGACTGTTAAATTTTAACTGACAGGTTAGTTTATTATGTGGTGGATTTTTACGTAAATTATGACAGATGTCATAATCAGGACGTCAGTTGTTAATCAGAGAATAACCTCCAAGATCATTCACTGTCATGACTCTCTGACCTCTGCAGTGCAGCTTTTTTTAAATGATTGAAGTACTAGGCACTACCTACATGTTCTGTGATATTTTCTTTATATTTTAAAGACAATCCTGATTTTGAATCATTAATCTATTTCATTTTAGTTTTGACGATGCCCATTTACAGCAGACATACCTAGCTATATTTTTTTGTTTGTGTTAATTACTTATTTTGTCTTATCATATATCTTTATTATAAGTAAAATGTATATATAAACGTAACCAAGTGTGCCTTGTGCTCCTTTGGCGAATAAATATATGAATATGAAAGGTTTTGTATTATAGTGCGTAAGCCCTCGCGCTCTGGGCAATCTCTAAGAAATTAAATAAGTTCCCAGAAATTTTCGTTTTCGGCAGATTTGAGAGAGAATTTTCGGTCCTGCCGAAGTCGAAAATTTTCGGGAACTGATTTAATTTCTTATGAATATGAAATTTTAGGCGGAGGGTCTGTGTTCGGCTTCTTGTTACTTTTCAATATTTTTTTTAACAGCTCTTTTATTAACAAAGAAAATTACAATCAAATAATACAATTGAATTAAAACTAATATTTACAATTGAAACAATTGAGCTAACTGCAGACTGTTGCAAACAACCTACAGGTAGCTCAACAGATCCATATCAATACCAGTCGCGCGCGTGCCCAAGACGCTGACTGCATTGCCCTGCTGTATGGCAATGCTGATGCGCTGCGCCAGAGCCTCACCAGCTCTCGGGTCACGCGTAGCTTCGACCAGACGCTCAGATAACTTTGTAAACATCTGGAGTGCCTCGGGAACCCACGGACCTTTTTTTTAAATATTGGTTATTTAATTCGAAATATAAATAAATTTTCGTGCGAAAGAGAAAAAATCAATCTCGCAAACACCTACAACCTTTTCTTATTGCTTTTCTCCTATGTATTCGGAAGCTGACCCCTGATCTGCGATGTAGCTTGTTTACCCTCATTTATCACAATAAAGCAGTTCCTTTGTCCATTTGAATTGATTTATAGACGGAATAGTATACGCCTGCGGCTTCGCACGCATTTTTCGGGATAAAAAGTAGCCTACGTGTTATTCCGGGTCCAGATCTTTACATGTGAAATATTTCAGCCCGATCCATTGTTGTTTTGTCGTTTACTTTTGCCAAACATGTTTAGAACGGCGCAACTCATAAACTTTCGCCTTTATATTATTAGTAGGTATATTATTAATAGGGTAGGATAGGATATTGCTAAAAAAGTCTTGTCAATAAACTAATGGACATCCGGGACATACGAGTCTGTTATTTCGCGGAAAAAATCGATTAATAAGTAAAATATTTGGTGGACTGAGTGAAAATAGAAAAAAACATAACTAGCGTCTGCCTGCAGCTTCGCTCGCGTATTTCCGGGATAAACAAAAATCCAGATCTAGGATAAGTTGTATGCAAAATTTAAGGGCTCTTCTTTCAGTTGGTTTGGCGTGAAGAGATAACAAGCATCCAAACTTTTGGATTTATATTATTAGTTGTATTCAGATTTCACCGAGTTTTAAATAGTTGTGTAAACAAACCGCTCTTTGATGGCTATGCATGCGCGACATGGAGCACGCTACACTTCTGACATGGATATCGGACACGTCGTTCATGGGCGCTTCAGTTCATCTAATATCTATGGGCTCGTATTTAGTTTTGGGATAGAAAGTGCTATTTGATGGTGATGTATGTGTCACCGTCAAATAGTAAGCCCCGTAAAATTATAAAAATCCTAGTCACTTTATAATTTTCCGGAAAATAATCAACAGGACTGAAGCACTCACAATTTAACGCATTGAAATACGTAAATTTATAATTTTCCGAAGCTTATCCGTAAGATAATAAACAAACAAACCTGTGAACCAATCACGGCCTTGTTTTACTATTTTACGAAATCTATGGCGATCACTTCACTCGTAAAATAATAAACTGCCCTGTGATTGGTCGAGGTGGCCGATGCTCATGTTTGTGTTCGTTTACGAACAGTTTGAAAACTATTAACCACTGTTCCACAAAGTCTACAACTAAGCAACTCCAATTTTACTCATGAACAAACTATTTAAAAACACTGAAATGTTGAAAAACACACCATGTAAACTTTGTTGTTACTATTCGGGCGTCTAATGAATGACAGCAAAAGATGGCGGTGCAGGCAAGCGCCCATCAGCCAATCAGCGGCCAATCACTTACTAGTTTATTATTTTACGGTTAGATTTCGGAAAATCATAATTTGACGTGTTTAAATGCGTTACATTGTAAGTGACGCGGCCCAATTGATTATTTTCCGGAAAATTATAAAGTGCCTAGGATTTTTATAATTTTACGGGTTTTACTATCCTACGGTGACATATGCGCCACTGAGCACGACGCTACACTGCTGACATGGATATCGGACACATCGTTCTCTTATTTGTAAGTTCTTCTATTTCTTATTCTAAGGAATTTAATGTGGGGATACAATGCGTTCTTTGACGGCGATTCATGCGCAATAGTGAAGACGCTACATTGCTGACATGGAAAGAGGACACATCACGTTCCTTTTATTAAGGATTTTACTTCCGACTGGTATTGATATGGATCAGTTGAGCTACCTGTAGATTGTTTGCCTGTAGTTAGGTTAATTGTTTTAATCGAAAATAATACTTCTAATTTGTTTTATATTAATTGATTGTAAATAATCTATAATTATTCATGGCTCATAATTAGTTTAGGGACGCGTTTACCAATATTCTTACAGTCTCTGTTAAAAAAATCTAAATAAACATTGGTGAGTAAATTATAATTATTAAATTTGACTTACATTTTCAAAACGTTACAAAGTATTCATTACGTCATTACGTCAGCGGGCGGCTTTCAACAGCCAAATTCATCGAACCAATAAAAGGTTGTTCAATATCGCTTTGAAGTTTGACTTGTTAATGTTATTAAGCTAATGGCATTGAGAAATAAATAACCATTTCACTGAACCTCAATACTTAGAACTATTCAAAAGTATGTGTTATTATTTTAACTAGCTTATTTCTACGGCTTTGCACGCGTTTTTGAAGGATAAAGTAGCCTATTGTTTGAGTGAAATTATCATTAAATGTGCGCTTAGTTTAATCTTAATATGTTTAGTAGTTTTGAGGATCTTAGGTAACAAACATCATTGTCACACAGCGGGGCAATGCAGACAGCGTCTTGTGGGTATTAATATGGATGCAGTTGAGCTACCTGTTCATCTTTTTATAATAGTCTACAGTTAGGTCAATTGTTGCAATAGCCTACTTGACTACTACTGGAAAATAATTCTAACGTATTTTCTGATGAACATAATGCAAAATGTAATTAATATTTCTTCAAGGCTAAGGTCTCATAAGTAATAAAAACTAATTTTGAAGTTTGAATAAAATAATGGCGCCAAAACGATAATCTCTGTCATGGCTCCGGTGACATGACTCGGTGACGTCACGCCTCACACCACACCTAACAAGAAAAACAACACGCACTGTAATACGTGACGTGTACGTGTGTGATACGTGTGACGTCACCAGCGATGCAGGCCAAACGCAGAGCGTTAATTAGTCATATTTTTTTAATAAAAATCACCTGATTACGCTTTGTTACGTTGTATAATAGTATTCATCTATGAATAGTATTCATCTATGGTTACGTTGGCACTGACTAGGATGAAAATAAATTGCAACTTATTTTCAATGTAGTCAAATAGCCTATTAATTAATTTTCTTTGATTGTTATTTTCTTTGTAAATAAACATATTGCTTTTATATTTCATTTTTAGTAGGTTAAATGGCGTCAAATTGGGGAAGCCTTTGCTCAAAATCTAGACAGTCTATAAATATCACGGTATTTTATCTCAACAGCAGTTTTCCTGCACGGCAGTGTACCTAGTTCAACAGAATGGAATGTTGATAGGTTGAAACGGGCTTATGTTTTTATTCGACACACGTGCTAGTTAACCGATTTGAAAACAATGAGGTTTTCATCGCCACTTTGATCCCCGGCTTGCTGGGCTTCTTTTGAAATGGAAACAGATTTATTTATATAAGATTGCTTTTGTAGCGTGATTCTAGTCGAATAAATGTTTTATTTTTAATCGGATTTTATGATAGAACACGCAACTAAAAAAGTGTTTTAACTCTTAAATTTAGTAGTAGGTTTATTCAGTGAATTCTCTAAGGTTCTGTTCAATACATGATGTCAAGTCTTGCTTCGCTTATAGGCCCTAAGATTTAGCTTTATGCTGGCAAAGCTGTCATCTGCAGTATCAGTAGTTATGACTTGGCCAGAATTCAAAACGGCACTATATCAATATCTGATCACCACAAAAACTAAAATACTATTATCAAAAACCATTATAAAACATATGATAAACTCCTTAAAAAATTTATAAAACAGTCTAAAAAATTAAACTTTATAAATAATATGCGCAAATCTACGAATAAAACGAAAACTATGTGGCATACGGTCAAACCCATTACTAACCCACAAACCTTCACTCAACCGCATAAAAACATTGTCCTCACGGTGAACAATCAACGGTTTGATTCACCTAAATTAGTAGCAAACCAGTTTAACGAATACTTCGGTATTATGGATCAGGTTAGCTCCCTGTAGATTGTTTGCAACAGTCTGCAGTTAGCTTAATTGTTTCAATTTTAAATACTAGGTTTAATTTGTTTCTATTATTTGAATGAATGATTGAAATCAATTGTACTTTTTGCAAATTCCTGAACATTTTATAAGGGTAATACGTTTTAATTCAGTTTAGATCGCTTTGCTCATTACCTGATCGTAACTCTATTTAGATAAGAGTTAATGTCGATCGTTTGTTAGTTTTGCGCTATATTTGAATGTGTTGTATGTTTTTTCCATTCGTATACAGGATATGTGGCAATTGAAAAATTCGGGGGTTTTCAAAACAAGTAGGTTCGCGAAGAAAGCGGGTTGGTGCTCTCAGTAAAAGTATTTGTTTATGCGCTATGATTTCGAGGTGAGAACCAGGGAATCAAACTTTTTCAATATATTTCAATTTCAATTTCAATTTCATTTATTTGCTTACATGTACGTACAATTCATTCTTAGTCTATGTGAATGGCTAGGTGTAGGTGGTCAGTACATGCACCCTGTAAGGGCACTGCAAAAATTAAGGCACTTTATACAATAATAGTTAATTGAATATGAAAGAAATGTCAAACTAATATTAATAAAAATTTAAAATTGGAAGTAAAATTAATTTTGCATGCATACACATATTTGATAATTTAAAACTTATACTAGTAGTCAGAATGTCAGTTATTTATGATGTCCTTAATTTAATTCTCATGTCAGTTTGTCCATATTAAATTGGTTCACGGAATAGTAACACTTATCTAGTAAAAATTGTTTTAGCTTTTTACAAAAAAGTGTATGTTTGTCCTCGTTTTTTATGCATTCAGGTATTTTGTTATATATTCTAGATAGTCTGTGGTATGGACTTAGTCTTGCTAGTTCAAGTTTGGATGGCGGTAATACTATTTTATTTTTGTTCCGTCTGTTATACTCATTGTTTATGTCGTGATTGGTTTTAAAGAGATTTTTGTGTTTCCTGACAAATAGTACGGCTTGCATGATATAGATAGATGGCAAAGTCAAAATTTTGTTTTTGATGAAGTGTGGCCTACAGCTATCACGTGGTTTAGTGTTAGTGAGGATTCTTACACATTTCTTTTGCATAATAAATAATTGTTTGAATTCTACACTGTCGCCCCACAGAATTATGGCATAATTGAGCCAACTATAAGCGTAAGCATAATACGCAGATAAGGCAGTCTCGTAGTTCGTATTGGCTTTTAAAATACTTAGGGCGTATACAAATTGCGAAAGTTTAGTTTTTATTTTTTGTACATGGGCCTTCCAATTTAAATTTGTGTCTAGTGTTATTCCTAATAAGTTAAAATCATTTGTTTCGTCAATTGAGAGGTGTTTAGATATATTCGATAGTTAACAGATAAATAATGCTGGACATTTCATACAGCATTATCTAGCACTAATACAAACAGAGCTTGTGCTATAGATTCTAGATAACTGATATACAGAATACAATGCACTACATTTTTTTTTATTAAACATGGAACACATCTAGAACATAGGGTGTTCTATAATCAAATATCTCCACATCGTACAAACATTTGTCTGGAGGCGGGAATCGAAACCGCAACCTCTTGCGTCACAGGTGAATCTTCACCGAATGCACCAGAGAGCTCGAAGCTTATTTATTGAGTATTTTTTGTTTTTATTTCCTTTTGTTTTGGAAATAAAACAAAAGATACGCGATGAATATTCGAAAAATAACAACTTTAAATAAAACACTGTTTTTACCGGATTGATCGCGTATATTTTATATTTTGTTTATAACCTGACGTTTCGGAGGCTTTTCAGCTTCCGTGGTCACAGGCAATAACAACTTTATCATCAATCTCACCAGATTTAACCAGGGGATGGAAACAAATAATGCCATAGGAATCTCTTCGCCATGGCCATAATTCGGCTAGGAAAACTTCAACGGAACCATAAAGTTTTTTCGGTTCCTAAACCCAACACTAATTGTGGTCAAACGAAGGTCTATTGGATATTGAAAATTAATTATTATAAAAAATGGCCAGTATGCATAAAATTTAGCTGCATATAAAGATGTTCCTCACCTCTTATGTCGTCTGCTGAGCCGAAGACCACTTTCCTCCAGGTCCATGCGTCCACTACAACAGCACTAAGGAGGAGGAATAGCTAACCATAGTCTAGGTTAGAAGGTATAGGGAACCATAGCCTAGTTTAAAAGATAAAAGGAACCATAACCTGTGGTAGGAAGGTATAGGATACTGCCTAGGGTAGGGCTGATCGTTACCAATGGGAGGAAAGATCAGAGACTGGGTTTTGGGAGGAAGGAATACTTGTGAAGGAGGTAAAGGAGACTGTATTTTAGTGGAGAAGGAGGAATAGAAAACCGTAGCCTAGGGTAGGAATATAATAAGGTGTAAAGGCAAAGGTATATTATTCTTTAGTCGTTGTCGCTGGCAAATGTTGGTCCCCTGAAACAAAGAAACGGAATTTATTGAAAAAAACATCAATAAAACTGATATTGGATTGAATGTTTATGACCGATAAATTGTAGGTATGTAACATTGTAATTTTTTGATTTTATTTATATAATTGAAATTTCATTTACAATTTTTAAATTTAACTATTTTATTCTTGACATTGGTTTTCTATTGATTGTTTTATTATTATTATAATTTTTTATCTGCCTGTGAATTTTACGTTTTATTTATTTTAGAATTGTAATAGTTTTGTAAATTTTAAGACGTTGCACGCCCAATAGCGCACATTGACGAGATGATTGAGACATTGTGACATTTCATTTTAAATAACAACTTTTATAACATTCTTTATTAACAAAGAAAATAAGAATCGAATAATAAAATTAAATTAAAACTAGTATTTACTATTGAGACAATTGAGCTAACTGCAGACTGTTGCAAACAATCTACAAGTAGCTCAACTGATCCATCTTTTATAACATGTATTTTATGCAATAAATAAATTGATTGATTGGTCCAATAGGCTACTTGACTACATTGAAAATAAGTTCCAAAATGTTATCATCCTCGTCAGTGATAACGTAAAAAGCGTATTTTGATGGCATTCATTAAAAAAATGTGTCTATTTTAGGCAAAAAAGAGAATTTAAATTTCATTTTTTTTATGTTCGAGCACGTGATCGAAAACGCTCTGCCGTTGCTGATGATGTAACAACTTCATCTTCAACTTCTTTACGGCGGCGCTTGCCTTTCGCCGCGACTCCGCCAGTGCACTCTGTTTCAGAGTGTCATACATAGAGTTTATATAAGTACTTTATAAACTCTATGGTGTCTATCATACAATGTGGTGGGTGTGAAGCATAGAGTTATTATATGGCTAGTACTATAATAACTCTACGGTGTGAAGTGTGTACCATCAAGGGAGGGGTGATTTCTTCCGTCCAAGGTTGACATGGTGTTGGTTGACGAAAGGAGTTGTGACGTCATCGAATCATGTTGCCGGAGCCATGAGCGTTTTAGGGCGCCATTATTTTATTCAAACATTAAAATTAGTTTTCACAGCAAATACGACGGGCCTTGAAGAAATATTAGTATCATTTGCATAATTTTTTATCAGTCAATACGTGAGAACTAATTCCCAATAGTAGTCAAATAGCCTATTGCCCAATCTTTTGATTAAGTTGGACCCACACCTGCCTATGGATCCATTTAGAGGTGACCTACGATTAAATCGGATTCGAGAATGGTTTGCAACGTGGCCAATCTGATGGAAACTCACACATCACTGCCACGCCGACTTCAACCTTATTACAAGACTTTTGTGTCTATCTTAATTTCGTTGAATATATATTTTTTTACTGCCATGATTGTTAGACAAGAAGCACTCATAATGGGATATATTTTTAAATATCTCTTCGTATTCGAAGTCATTCGATAGGTATTGCAAAGATTATCTCCTATCATACAAGTAATGTATACAAAAATGCATGGTAGTTGTTATAAACCGCTACGGCATTCTGCATAGAGGCTTCGTAGATCCTCTACGACAATAGCTACGAAATATGCTACGGCGTAGCAAACTACTTAGAGGCTTCGTAGAGGCTCTACGACAAAATCTGTGAAAACTGCTACGTACTAGCAATCCACGTAGAGGCTCTACGTAAGTACCGTTACAAAACAAAAGACGATTAACAATTATGGAACAAAAAGTTTTACATTGAGAACTTTTTAATTGTGTTTAGATGACTACCAACCTTCTAACACATTCATTATTACAGTTTATAAAAGGCAACAAAAGTGAATCACAAGACTTCTTCAGGCATCTCATACTCTCGGTTCTACGTTCGCGCCTCGCCAGCTTAGAAGCTTCAGGTTTGGGAAGATCGGTAACATTGGATTTTCATTAGTGTAATGTTGGAAAATTAATACAACTTTGTTAACAAAAAAATCAATCAAATAATAGAATTATTAAAACTAGTATTTACAATTGAGCTAACTGCAGACTGTTGCAAACAATCTACAGGTAGACAACTGATCCATATCAATACCAGTCGGAAGCGTGCCCAAGACGCTGGCTGCATTGCCCTGTTGTAATAACCTTTTTTTAATTTTGTTATACAGTGCAGTACGCCACACTTTTCTTCATCGTAAAGTAACCATATGACCCAAATAACTCCAAACTGTGTTCAACGTTGAGTCATTTTATTTAGCACTTGTACGTTATTGTCCATTAGGTTTATCATCCCATTATACTTCGTGGTGATGGAGTGAGAAGGAACATTATTTAGAATAATAACTATGAGGTTCTTCGATTAAAACACAATTGATGACCTCTGTGGCGCAGCGGGCCAGGGCAGGAAGGACGTTGCTGGTTTGACTCCCGCCTTGGGACAAATTTGATTTTATTTAGATTATAGCAAAATAATTAATATAAAATGGCGAAAATTTAGTTGAAATTAAAATAGTAAAGTATCAAATAGCTATTTCAAGGTCAGGTAAATCATGAATGTCAATCTTAATGAAAAATTAATGATCCTAGTTATAATTTAAAACAGAATGTCAAAAGATAATATTTAATTTGTAACGGCGTCTAGGGTATGCAAATCATAAAGGTAAGGTAAGGTATCGAGGTCATTGATCTTTCATTAGCCCAGTAGAGATAGAATTTCAAATTGCATTCCCCGATATACATAGAATAACGCAGTAACCTGACGAGCCTGTACGTGTAGTTAACCCGTAAGAGCCAAGGATCTGTTAAATATTGGTCTCTATTTTTGTCGGCAGTAAAAATCAACAATCCAAAAATAACTTCGCTTTATTAACCTATTGCACCGCTACAAGCATAAACAGCTGAGCACAATATCTAATTGTACGATAGGTACAATGCGCTGCACGACCTATTTGAAGCACAAAAATAGTGCGTCTGCGCACCGCTCTATCGGGATCTATATTTATGGGTTGCTACACTAATGTATTGCACTTTCATACTGCAAGCCAATGTGTTTGACTAGCTTCAAACCGCGATTTTTCTCACGTTCTTCGTACTTGGATAAAGTGTTGCACTCAGGGATACTGTAGATTTACTGTTTTTCGTACGCTGATGAATTAATCTTTTTATGGCAAAGCACAGCGAGACAGCGGGTTAAATTGTCTAAGACAGCCATGAATTATGAAGATGAATTAATTTTTTTCACCTCGAATTGTCATTGACAAGAGATTTGATTGTTGGTTAGTAAATTATAAAGAAGATCAGCGTCCGAGCTACCGGTTGATTATGAAAGAATTCAACCAGTCAACGTACGATAATGTATGGAAAAGTTGACTTCGGAAGTTTGTTTGGACTAGACAAACAACCTAAAAGCCAAGGGACTCCACTCCTAGGGCTTACTCTAGGAGTAAGGGCATAAAGAAGATCTTGTTTTTTTGCTCACATTACGAGGTGTGTGAGGAAAAGTTGCCATACTACATACTTAAAGCTGATCTATTTCTCTACCAATTTGATTCTATACACTTTTTACCACACGCACTGCAAATTGACATACTAACAAATTTGACCTCGTTAAAAAATTAGTGGAGATAGACAGACCTAATCAAGAATCTTCTAAATATAATCTATAGTATAATTGTATAAACTAGAAAGTAACTCTGTCTGTCTGTCTGTTAACTTTTCACGCCTAAACGGCTGAACGAATCCTAATGCTTGCATGAGTTCCAAAAACTGAATAAATTCAAACAAATTGACAAACATGTCCTATGTTAAAAGGACTACTACAAATTTTCTCAAGGGGGGAAAACTGGAATAAGAACAAACAGTGAGGGGGGATTGTGGAATTTAAAAAATGAAATTCTAGCTATCCCCCTTAAGGGGAATTTGTCAAGGGGGAAAACTAGAATAAGCCAAAATATCAGATTAACTAGAGGATAAAAAAGCTTGGGACGAGTTTTGTTCCAAGTCGAAACTTAACAGCCTAACAAAGTAAAGGATTCTGTTCGCTTCTTTACTTTACCTTATCAAGATTGAAGTGAACAAAAAATCAAAGCGATCACTTTATTTTCTGGTTTTACTTATGTAATTTCAAGTCCAACGGCCTCAAGTAATTTGTAATTTCAAGTCAAGTGCCAAGAGTTCCTTTAGACAGGTCTAAAGGAATTAAACTATTTGATGTTTATTATATACTCTCATACACTCATTCATAACCTGTTTCGAGGTAATCGAAAAAATTCGTGCCACAAACCGCCCGAAGGCCAAATAAACAGCTCATTGGTCGATTATGATATTACTTGCAATAAAACACGACCGCAAACGACGGAATATTGCGATAGCTGTCCATTTATGTCACACTAACTTCAGCACTCGGTTTAGCCTGTTTAACGAGCGAAATTGATGATCTCGTCATCATCATCATCATACGATATTACGATTTTATTTAAGAAGGGTATTCGGCTTCCTAAACTTAGTGCTTGCGCCGTCTACTAAAGTTACAATATAATACAATACAATACAATTACTCTTTATTGCACACCAAATAAAATAGATACACGGGACAGGAAAGAACTTATACAGATTACGTTGTACAATGGGCGGCCTTATCGCTTTGAGCGATCCCTGCCAGGCAATCAATAAATAAAATGCATATAATATGCAATAAAGTTCTGCGCTGTGGCTTGGGGACGCTTCCGACTGGTATTGGTATGGATCAGATGAGCTACCTGTAGATTATTTGCAACAGTATACTATTAGCTCGACTATTTCAATTATAAAAATTCGTTCTATTTTGTTTCTATTATTTGATTTTAAATTGCCATATCTCGCGAAGAACCGACAACCGCTGGAGTAAAAGTGTTTTCGAGTGGAGACCACGACTCAGCAAACGTAGTGTAGGACTCCCTCCGGCCATGTGGGATGACGAACTGCGAACGACTGCAGGCAGATGCTGAATGCGTCAAGCTGAAGACAGGGCGCGATGTCGCCCTTTAGTGGATGCCTCTGTCGAGCAGTGGACAAATAAAGGCTGATGATGATGTTCATTAGTGGACGAACGAGGAAGTAACGCCTGTAATGTTTCTGACTAGATTAACAAGCGTTATTCAGTTTAATAAAATTAAACATCCTGTAGTTATAGTATTCCCTAGAGAGGTAGAAACGTTTCGAGTCCATTAGAATTCACGGCGTTGTTTACTTTGTTTACGTTGTTTACGTGCCGTTATCATTTTACCGGAAATTAAAGAGCTCTGTGTACTAAAATCAACACGCACATGGAAACAAAAACCGGCCAAGTGCGAGTCGACTAGCACATGGTGGGAAAAAAATCAACATATAAGCTATTCTTACCTTACCTTGGGGCTAGATAATGCTGTGTGAATTGTCCAGCATTATTTATTTATTATTCTTATATTTCCATGATCTCTGAGATCCTACTGCTGTTCTAATAAGAAATCTAGGATTCTTATACTCCTGTACCTAATAGTCCATTTCATTCTGTACAAAAACCCCAAAATAGTTTTTTGATTAGTTGCATAATACAAACATATATTATGCAACTAATCAAAAAACTATTTTGGGGTTTTTGTACAGAATGAAATGGACGAAATTAAAGAGCTCTGTGTACTAAAATCAACACGCACATGGAAACAAAAACCGGCCAAGTGCGAGTCGACTAGCACATGGTGGGAAAAAAATCAACATATAAGCTATTCTTACCTTACCTTGGGGCTAGATAATGCTGTGTGAATTGTCCAGCATTATTTATTTATTATTCTTATATTTCCATGATCTCTGAGATCCTACTGCTGTTCTAATAAGAAATCTAGGATTCTTATACTCCTGTACCTAATAGTCCATTTCATTCTGTACAAAAACCCCAAAATAGTTTTTTGATTAGTTGCATAATATATGTTTGATGAAAAAAAAATCAAAATTATCTCAATGTTGATACATATTTGACTTCTACCAATATGACTTACTGACTTTTTTAAATCGAAAAATAAAGCAAAGGCAGGGTAACAATGACTGGTACAAAATATGTATCCATCATAGTGTAGCGAACTGTACCTAAGTAAATTCAAGCTTTAATAATAATCTGTAGCCGTAAAGACAATTGAACCATAAAAACTGCACGTTTCATTTCTACTTTGAGCTTTGAGATGAAACTTGAACCAACAATATCATTCTACCCGACGCTTTGACAATCTTATGAATAATAAAATTTCTCATAATTTAGAAGACAGACGGACAGAAGTACTCCTCGCTTGGTCTACCTACCTAGGGCCGATGTTAACAACTCAGTTACTGATAACTGAGTTTTATTAAAGCAAATTAGTATTGCTTAGTAATTAGCAAGCTGAGTTGGCAGTGGGTCGACCGATGGCCATATCTCGCGAAGAACCGACAACCGCTAGTATAAGGTAGGGTAAACGTGTTTTTGAGTGGAGACCGCGGCTCGGAAAATGTAGTGTAGTAGGTATGTCCTGCAGCCAGGTGGGATGACGATCTGCGAAAGACTGTAGGCAGATACTGCATGCGTCAAGCTGAAGACAGGGCGCTATGGCGCTCATTAGGGGAGGCCTATGTAAAGCAGAAATCTTCATGATAATGAGGATTGCTTTATGGCATAGTATCTTTAAGGACGTCATCATCCATCATCATCACGGCATCATCCAGTTCAAAGTTTAAATTTCGAATTCACACTGTCCGGCCAATTTCTGGGGCGTTGATTGGCTAGGTGTTACGTCACGCGTGAAATAAAAAATCTAGGGTTTTACTATTCTTTGGGATGAGATTATGAATAAAATATATTTATTTATTTAATCAGACCTGTATAATAAATATTTTAGGTTCTACGAGTAATTTAGAGAGCAGATAAGAAGTTTTGCGCTCATTATAAGCTATTTGCTATGAGCCTAGCTATGCTGAAACACACTTTGAATCCATCGTCGCTTTAGAGTCTATTGAAATTATGTCGAATTTGGTAATACATGTCTTATCTACGTCTCAATAGATTTCAAAACTGTAATAATTCGAAATTTGATTTAGCTCTGCTATAAACCCATACTAAAACAAACTAAGTATATGCTAGCTAAATAACTTGTAAAATTAAGCAGAATCACATAAACGTTTTTTTAACTATATTAGCGGCACATCACGTGCCACCGTTAGTGGTTTGGTAAAACTTATATGAGCTTCAGGCCGCAGTTATCTAGAGAAAACGCACCCTCCTCAGCACCTACCTCTCCAGGATACAAGCTATTTCCTTCCTCCGAATTTCATTATGATCCATTTAGCCGTTTCGTAGTGATAGTATGAAAACGGGACAGATGAAGTTTCAGTTTTATATTACTAGTATCTATATGAATATTGCTTTGCTTTCATGTAATCTAAGCCAATCGTAGTAATCTAAGGTAAAACTTCGAAAAACTGGTTGTAATAGGCAAGAGGAGAAAATACCAAGAGGACGCCCACCAACCCGCTGGCTGACCATACCAGCTTTGCCTGCAGCCCTGAGACAGGCCGAAACAGAGTTGTGTGGAAGCAGTTCACCAGCGTCTCCGTGAAAGCATTCCAGGACGGGCACGACCTTCAGTAATGTAGAATACAACCAAGAAGAAGAAGTACTCAAAGCTAGTATTTGCTAGAAGCCACAGACAATAAATCCCTGAAAGCTATTTCAATATAACATAACTCGCCTCCGTAGCGATGTCGGTTAAACTTAATCGTATGATCCATTTCAATCTCTATGGTAATAGCGATATTTTATGCATGTCGAAACATGCGAGAGAATAAGATTAAAACCTTTATCTTTATTAACAAAGAAAATTACAATCTAATAATAATATTAAATTAAAACTTGTATTAAAATTGAAACAATTAAGCTAACTGCAGACTAAATAAGAAAATAATTAAATGATAAGATATATCTTTATAAGATTATACATATTTATTTAACCGTTTTTTATTTATCTCTTTTTACTTATAATTAATAACTGTGTGAGAACTCAGTTACTTATTATGAAAGAAAGAAATAAATTTATTTATTGGCGCACGAAGGCAAACATTTTATATCGGTATTTTAGGATTGTCCTAAACTCTACATGATTGTACCAATTTATAAGAGCTAAGTAAGAATAAAAAGAAGAGTGAAAAAACTCATTTCACCAGCAAAAGAATAGAATTTTTTTTTTATTGGCTTTGGGTGGCTTTGATGTCACTGCGGCCATGATAGACCTATTGTGATCGCCACAAAAAAAAAAACAAAAAAAAAATAGAAGGAGAATAAACAAAAAAAGAAATAGAAAGAGAGAAATAATGAATAGCTTGATGGACTCTTTCCAGTCTGGTCAAACTAATACTGAACAATTTTTTATGAAAACGTAACATTCTGTTACAGTCCACGCCAAAAATCGTTAAAACCCACACAACAACGCCTCGCCAGTTATCCGGCGACAGAGTTGACTGTAAGTTCGTAAATGTTTTCAATTCATCCACGGAGAGTAACATCCACGAATGTTAATCACTAAAGTTCTGCTGTATCCATTTTAATATTTTATCTCTCATTTCAACTCCCGCTTGGAATTCGAATAAGTAATTTGTTTAAATCTAATTGGGTATGTGGTATGAACATGAAGCTATCCAGGTTTTAAAAATATTATTGTATGCCCGAATAGAATAAAGTTGTTGATACTTACAATAATTTCGTTATAAGACCTTCATGTAACTATGATTCACACAATCCTAAGCCTAACTAATATTACAAATGCGAAAGTGTGTTTGGTTGTTTGTCCTTCCTTCACGCCCTAAATAAGAAACCAATCGACTTGATTTTTGATTTTGCATAGAGTTAGTTGAAAGAATGGAGAGTAACATAGGTTACTTTTTGTTCTGGTAAAACATCAAATTCCCATGGGAGATTTACGGGGATAAGCCCCCTAGAACTGTGAAAGTAGAATTTAACGCGGGTGATACCGCAGGGAGCAGCTTGCTTTATACATTGTTCTTATTCTGTTTAAAAGTTATTTATTATATCCGGCATTTTGTACCCACTAACAACATTGACAGGTATAGGTAGGTACAGTATTCCTTTCTAGCCTGTTCATAGAATGGCGAGGCTGTTTAGAAAACAAGCGATGATTTGTTGGAAACACTTATTTGATTTCATTCAAAAAGACTCTAAGTGATATTTATTTGTTTTTTATTGATGGAATGTCCAACAATGGGCAAGGCAATAAAATTTTAAAAAATAGGTAGGTAGGTGAATGGCGCTGTTTTGTAAAGCGCCTAGCTATTCTACACCACGGCTGATAATACGATCCAGCTGCAACAACCATAAACGGTACATTTTGGCGTGTATAAAATGAATACCATTATACTCGTAAAGTCACAAAAAAATAAACAAAAGTTGAGGTATTTTGCCGACTTTATGAATATTGTCAAACACGTACCTACATATGTATGTATGTACCTACATGTAATAGTTTGTAATATTTTCAAAGGCACTACCAATACGAGCCCCCAGGGGTCAACGAACGCCACGCACGACCTACCGACCTACATATCTAGGGCTGTCACCAGACGTCAATCGTAGGATTTATAGATGATTTGTCAGCAATCACTTTCAAAATCTTGTTGCGCGGGATTGTGTAGTGAATAAATGGAAGTATTGAAAGACGGGTAAATCTGGATATCTACATCGTCATTATCAACATCATTTACAAAACGACTGCTGCTGGACATAGGCCTCCGCCCTCTATACGAGACGACCGACGCAGTCCTCGAGCCACCGCCACCCGTCGATTCCCTGAATCTGGAATATCTCAACACAAAAAGTACAAAAATCGAATTAGGCAGTGGATCTGTTATCGCAGCGAGTTATTCACAATTATTAAATAATATTTTGAAATTGGTTTCCTAATGATCAAACCTTTATCTCTTGACGACCTCTGTGGCGCGGAGGGCGAAGGTCCGCCTGAGACGCACGAGGTTGCGCGTTCGATTCCCGCCTCGGAAGAAATGTTTGTTCGTATGATCTGCAGATATTTGTTCCAGGTGTTTAGGTCGTTTTCTAAATATGTATCATACAAAATGTCTATCTGTATATGTATTATATATCAGTTATCTAGTACCCATAACACAAGTTCTGCTTAGCTTAGGGCTTGATAATGCTGTGTGAATTGTTCAGCATTATTTAATTATAATTTAAAAATTTCTAGAATAAAAAACAATTTTAATTCACGACCGTGATCGAAACCTCAACCATTGCAAGTTCAAACCCAACCCGGTCAAATGGCTTTAGTACTTGATGAGGGTAGCAAAACCGGTATAAGGATAAACCGGTACAGTACCGGTATTGTGCGGCGTCTTCCGTAATGAATTTTTCGTCTCCATTATCTCGGAAGCCTTTGTTTTACCCTTGTCATGATTTATGATGCGAGTGATAACGTTTACGTTGTGGGTTCAGATTATTTGTTTGGTGGTGTGAGTTGTTTACGTTTGTTTAGGTTATTAGGTTGGTAATGTTTAACTAGTCGTTAATATTAACCGGTTATTATCAAGTAGATAATAACTGGTTTGATTGTGTTTCATAAATAAAGTTTAGTAGGTGCATTACAAAAATAAGATGTGCCCAATAGTGTTTTAGGGTAAAATAAAATTTGGAGCAAAGTGCTCTCAGTAGGTAAAATATTAGTGATAGGTTTTTTTATTGTAAATATGATTTTTTTTTAAATCCTCTACATACTGGAATGTGATATGCATCTCTTAAAAGAACATTGTACCTGCAATTAAGGCGGTCAAAATCATTTTGTTTGATTTGTTGGTAATTTTGTGACAAAGAATAAATATTTTTTACTTTACTTTACTTCCTTTTAATTCGTAGAGACCTCACTCTCTCAAATCTATTTTCTAGACACAAATTTACTGCAGATACTGATACCTAACATTTATGCCATCACACGAAGCTTACAAAAAGCGTCAACCCTGATAAAAAAACATCACCACACTGACACCTAGAGCTCTCCAGTTCCACGGAATAAAGCGAAAACACGAGGAAAACGAATTCAATTTAATCATACTAGATAGCGACGAGTAAAAAAAACGCATATAGGACCGCATTCTAGAAAGTAGTCTATGTTGTTCTTGTTATACTCGAGAGGGTTATTTTTTGTGCACAAGGACGTAATAAATTGTTCGACGTTCTTCGTCTTCGTTTGACTAGTCTCACCTGATGGTAAGTGATGGCAATTCCGCCAGTGGCGGAATTGCCATGCATCGCGCATCTCATGATAGCATTTCATGATCGCATCTCATGATAGCAAGCTTTATTTATTGGTTGCGCGTTCGCATTCGTTAATAGTAGTTTTTACATTATAGACAAACAATAATTGTTAGGAGGTAGAATACCAAAATGTGTCTTTCACGAAACCACTGTCTTAAGAAGGTCCTGGACCTCTAAGCTCCCTCGATCCCTCGAACTCTTCGATTCATTTGGAAACTGCGTCCCCGATTTTAATGTCATTTTTCATCATATGTAACGTGAGAGCGAAAATTCATTTTTATCCATTTTCAAGCGATTTTATTACTTTTCGTGTATTTTGAAAAACTAAAACGATACAAACATCGCTATTTCTTACCCGATTATGTATGCAAAATTTAATTATAATCGGGGACGTAGTTTGCAATTGAATCGAAAAGTACGTTTGTACGGGAACTTAGAGGTTCAGTCCCACCTTAATGAAGCGAATAGATTAGCAGACAAATGCCCAAGGGAGTATACACCTATTTGAAATGGTAGAGATATAATGTAATGGTGTTTTGGTATGTGTTGACAACAATGAAACTGATTGACAAAGATAATACTCCATTTTGTTTGCGCACGGATTTTAACTACCTGTAGTGTCTTATAACGCCAATAAACTCCGTTAAAACTTTAGCACAAGATGCTCTTTCCAAAACAAATCCAATTCGAATATTTTTATAACATCCGTCTTTTGTTTTCCACCTGACTAGTTTATAGTGATCTGTGTTCCCTCCATGGCAGAATTACCTTCTTCTTCTTTTGTCCCAAATCCAAGTCAGTGAGCCCAACCTGCAGCCGTGTTTTCAGCCAGTATTTTTAATAGATGTGTTTTTAAAATGCTAACCTTTGAAATCATGACAATAGATACATAGAGTACCAACGCTTTTCACGCTAAAGAGAGAGTATGCATAGGTAAAGTAAAGTACGTATGCTCTATAAAGCGTAGAACACATGCTCTACTCGTGCAGCGGTGGTGTAGAGTTACACACACGCTATCAGCTCAGAACATCGCATCGTTGAGCACGGCGGATGGATGTGGACTCACGGAAAGGAAACTTTAACGTTTGTTGAATAAACAGGCTGAACAAAAACAGGGTAAGAGTAAACAATATAGCTAATGTTCAGTTGACATGACATTAGGCGCTCTTTGGTGGGCAGCGGGAGTGAAAGTAGAAGCGGATTTGTAGCAAGTATCCGTTTTTTAAGGAAGGCAATTGTTTTAGGCTAACATACCTACTACACAGAGCTTGTTGAGTTTATTCGCTTATTGCTTAAAGACAAGCGACTCGCTAAGTGACTGATCCTAACGAACAGACGTATTGTACACTACAGCGTTGGCCGTACTGCGAGCGACGCGCCTAGCTATATAGGAGCCTGGATCCGTACTCGTAAAAAGAAAAATCGAACATTCTGATTCGTTTTCTTGCAAACGCTATCTTATGTAAGTCTCGTAAGAGTTAGTTTTGCACGATACCTAACGAATCAGAAACTTCGATTTAATCTTTCCGAGTCCTGGTTAGTCCCTTATACGCGAATCGCTACGCGAACAAACACGTACGGCGCCTTGTAGGTATGTGTTCACATTGTGTTGGTATCTTGTACACATGCGTAAGCGTACAACTACCTTAGCTTAGCTTGACACGTATAATGTGACATTAGCCTACTTCTTCTCTTTTATTTGACACTTGGGAATGGAAATGGCTGTCGGGTACTATTATTCCTTTTTCTTGTCAAAAATGTGTCAATATCACTGATTTCGTTAATGGGCTTCAGATTTGACTGGGACTAGCAATCATCCATTGTTTATTTAATTTATTGCAATCTCACCTCACTAATATTATAAACGTGAAAGTTTAGATGGATGGATGGATAGATAGATGGATGGATGTTTGTTCCTTTATCACGCCAGAACGGCAAAACGGATCTGGATGCGCGGGTGAAACCGCGAGGCGCTGCTAGTTAGATATAAACGCAATACTACCCATCCATGGATCTATTGATTTAGCGTAGGTATATCAAGCCCGCAGTTCTGTTAGGTCAGCGGCACATTTTTCTCCCGTGTGTCGCCAACTCTTAGCGCTCGGCGTTGCCGCCTGCACTTCCTGCAGCGATGACGTCACCGCTGACGACACGGATGCCTTTGAAGGTTTAGAGCTGATTAAAAGCTTTGTTCTTTTGAAAGTAATCAGGAAGTTCCGAAAAAAGTATTATTGGAATTTATTCACAACAAAATATCTGTGATACTTCAAGGGATCAAAACCAATAGGGTACCTACTTCCTGTTGACCTAGTATCATGAAATTAGGCGAGCAGCAGTCTTATAATTGCACGGAACCCTCGGTGCGCGAGTCCAACTTGCACCTGTCTTATTTAATACCTACGTCAAAATGAATTATTATACCTACTATATCTTTAGGTGGACATCAGAACCAAATCTTTTAATAAACTGCTTCGTCAGTGTTCTGGACACGACGAGCCTTCGTAGGATAGGTTGAAGAAGATCCTTCTTAGAATAGGTATAATAGTCTAGGTTTGAAACGTCAAAGGAGGTTGAAATACCTCAACATGGATGCTGGCCGCAAGCACATTCAAAAATTCAAATACCTGCGAACGAACGAACCATTTGATCGTCTATTGTTTTTTCTCATTCTAATTTTGGAAAATGTAGGGGAGATTTTTTGTATAAATAGGCACGCTAGCTAGAATAAGTTTAGTTTATACTCGGACGCGATCAAGAAAACCTGAAGAAGTAAATAAAGCTGGAAACAAGAATAAAAGTGTTTTACTGGAAAAATTGAAGAAGCTTACAGTCCACAACAGTTCCTGGTCCTTCGAGCCGGATTGGAGTGAAGAGATCCTGCACCCATCGGATCGGAGTGAAGAGATCCGCACCCACTGGATTGGAGAACGAAGAATCAAGCGCTCGCGCAGTATGGTTGTAACCAGAAGCCAAGTGGATACGTTCGAACGACGTGAAACTGAGGAAGAGGCTGTACGGCAAGCCGCCGAACTGGAAGCCATCGCGAACGAACGAAGACGAAGGCTGTCGCAAGAAGCTCCGGCGACACCCGCTACGCATCAAGTAGCCAGACATCGCGACCCAGCCATAGGGTTCGCACCCGACTTCACCCGCGCCGGAACGAGTACGGAACGCCATAGGGATGAACAATCTCCCGCCCGAACTGCGCGCTCTCTACGATCGAACGGGAGCATAGCGGCCAGGGCGCGGGCGGCGGAACTGGAGGCGGAAGAGAAACTGGCCGAACTTAGGCGTAAAGAACTCCAAATAGAAGCAGATCTCGTCAAGAAGAGATTGGCTGCTAACCTAGCAGCATTGGAAGACGAGGAAAGGAGTATACATGAAGACGAACTACCGGAACACAGTGAGAGAGTCGAGCAGTGGCTGCAGACAACTGAAGGGGAGAAAAGTGACACTATTCCAAGAACTGAGAAGAACATCCGATTCAACGCCAGGAACATATCGACTACGCCGGTCAAGACTAAGAGTACTGCCAACGTCGATGCATTAGCTGATGCAATAGAGAAGCTAGCAAGACCGAGGATGAAGTGCCCAGACCTGCACGCGTTTTCCGGTTCACCGAATGAGTGGTTGCCATTCAAAGCTGCCTTTAACGACTCAACGAGAACATACAAGCTGACACCGGCTGAGAACATCCAAAGGCTGAGAAGCAGCCTTAAAGGGGAAGCAAGAGAGCTAGTTGCTTCACTCCTGTACACCGCAAGCAATCCAGAAATCATCATGAAGACCCTGGAACAATGCTTCGGAAGACCAGAAATCATCATCGACCGGGCCATTGATGACCTTCGAAGACTACCGAAACCCGGACCATCTGCAATAGAACTGAACTCATTCGCCGTCAAGCTTCAGAACGTGGTCTGTGTGTTGAGCAACATCGGGAACAGAGGCTACCTGTACAATCCGACGCTGACCAGAGAAACACTGGAGAAGCTGAGCCCCCACATTCGCTCACGCTGGTGTGACTACGCAACCGAACAAGAGGGAATGATCGAGCCCGAGATCATTATGCTATCACGCTTCCTTATGCGCGAAGCGGACCGAGCCCTGCGGTTCAGCTATGCACCACCGACCAGCAAGAAGGAAAACCTGCCGAAACCGAACACAGCATTCAAGAAGAAGACGAACGCCGTGTACAACACTACTGAAGAACTCGCTGAAGCTGAAGAGAAGTGTTCATGCTGCGAGAAGGAACACAAGTTGACAGATTGCCCCAAATATAAGGCAATGACAACTGACGAGCGATGGGAACACGTGAAGAAGAACAAGCTGTGCTTCAAATGTATAGTGAAGAAGCATCGACGCACCAACTGCAAGGCGACATCATGTGGAGTCAACCAATGTTCACGTCCACACCATCAGACTCTACATCAAGAAAGAAAAGACAGTCCAAGCCCAACCGAAGCAGTCATGACAGTGACCACCGCTGCCTCGAATGACATGGCAGTTTTGCTGAAGATGTGTCCAGTCACCGTCGTCGGTCCACGGGGGGAGATCGATACGCTCGCTCTCTTGGATGAAGGGTCCACAGTCACTCTGATTGATGAGAAGTTGGCGCGTACTATCGGAGCAAAAGGACCTTCACTGCCACTACGAATGCGTGGAGTCAACACTACGCAAAGGGAGGAAGAAAGCCAACTTGTCACCGTACAACTGAAGGGCAAGGATAGCAAGCTACATCCACTTCGGGCACGCACCGTCAAGAACATGAAGCTGCTGCAACAATCGATTCCCGCAACACTGTTGGATCAAGACCATCTGAGGGACTTACAACGAGATGAAGTCTGCTACGAGTCATCACAACCTGGGATCCTGATTGGAGCTGACCACTGGGAGTACATAGTCTCACAGGAGCTACGAGTCGGAAGAGCGAACCAACCAGCTGCATCGAGAACACAGCTGGGATGGATCATCCACGGAACCATACCACGCAGCATCATCGCGAACCAAGACAGCGTTCTACACATCTACACACCTGAAGCCATTGAGAAGCAGAACCAAGAGCTGCATGAGCTAATAGAGAAGCATTTTAGCATTGAAGCGATTGGCATCAACCAGAAGCCACGTACGAGTGAAGAAGATCTCCGGGCTACAAATATCGTCGAACAGACAATCAAGAAGATTGACCAAAGATATGAAGTTGGTCTACCATGGAAGAAAGAAGACACGAAACTACCTCAGAGCTACAACATGGCACTTCGTCGTCTTCAAAGCATTGAGAAGAAGATGGATGCTGACCCAGTCTTCGCCGAAGAATATACGAAGCAAATTGAGAACTTACTGCAGAAGCGGTACGCTGAACCATGCGATGGATCGGAGGAGTCTAGCACCGTCTGCTGGTACTTGCCTCACTTCGCAGTACGCAACCCCAACAAGCCCGGGAAGATAAGGCTTGTCTTCGATGCAGCAGCAAAGAGCAATGGAGTCAGCCTGAACGACCACCTGCTGGAAGGACCCGACCTCTTGATGTCCCTACCAGGCATCCTGTTCAGATTCAGAGAGAAGCGAGTCGCGATTACGGCAGACATACAGGAGATGTTTCTACAGATTAAGATTCGTCAAGAGGACCAGCCAGCACAACAATTCTTGTGGAGAGGCAACGAGAGAAAGAAGACGCCTCAACGATTCAAGATGACAAGCATGATATTCGGCGCTGCGAGTTCTCCATTCATGGCGCATTTCGTGCGAAACTACAATGCGAGGGTATACGCTCAAACTCACCCTCTCGCCTGCGAAGCCATCACCAGAAGCCACTACATGGACGATTTGGTAGTGAGCTACGATGACGACGTGGAAGCCCATCGAGCCGTGACGGAACTGCGCACAGTGCACGCAGTTGCTGGATTCACATTGCGAGCATGGAACAGCAACAAGGATAGCGTACTGGAAGACGTGCCGGCTGAACTACGAGCTACAACACCGATGCAATTTGACGAAAGGGGGTCAGAGAACAAGATCCTTGGACTCTACTGGAACGCCGAACAAGATGAACTTGGATTCAACACCTCCATGAATAGAGTTCCCGCAGAAGTACGTGCACGAGTCCGCGCGCCAACGAAGAGAGAGGCACTCAGCGCGGTGATGTCCATCTACGATCCGCTCGGACTGCTGAGTCACTATACGATACGAGCAAAAATTGTGCTTCAGAAGCTATGGCGCATCAAGATGTCATGGGATGAACCGATTCCGGAAGAAGAAAATGAGCTGTTCGCCACGTGGCTGGAACAACTGAATGACCTGTCTTGCCTTCGGCTGGAGCGACACTACGAGATTCAAGACAACACTGACCTCGAGCTACATGTACTATGTGATGCCAGCGAACAAGCCTACTCGACCGTGGCGTACTGGCGAAGCACGAGACCAGATGGAAGCTTTAGTGTTTGCCTCGTCGCTGCTAAGTCCAAGGTTGCTCCAAAGCGAACGCAAACCATTCCCCGCTTGGAACTACAAGCGGCGGTCATCGGAGCAAAGTTGGCCTACGCCATCAGACATGAACATCGAGTCGAAGTCAAGAGAACGATCTACTGGAGTGACTCAATGACAGTTATACATTGGATACGAAACAGTGCAAGAAGATATACGCCCTACGTCGCGCATCGTCTGGGGGAGCTATCTGAACTTACCCAGAAAGAAGATTGGAAGTGGATACCGACCAGCGAGAATACGGCAGACGACGCAACCAGGCTGACGAACACACGCATAATGGCAGAAGATCGATGGTTCCGAGGGCCAGACTTCCTTCGCCGCCCAGAGCATCAGTGGCCGAAGGAGACGTCTGACTACAACCACGAGGAGGAAGTTCTGCACACGCGAGTGGAAGAAGACAAGACGGATGGATGGCTGCCAGATCCATCACACTTCTCTAAGTACGAGACACTAGTCAGAGCTACAGCACGAGTACTCTTCTTCATCGAGAGATGTCGACGACGAGCCACGAACATGGAAAACCGGCACATCGAAGATGCGGAACGTGCGCTTATTCGCCACGCACAAAAGGAGAGCTTCGCAGACGAGCTGCAACGAATGAAAACGTCTCGTCCAATCACGAAATCGAGTCGCCTGTTCCGGTTGGACCCGATTTTAGAAGATAGCATTCTACGAGTACGAGGTCGCATTGGAGCTTCCGACGCACCGATTGAGATGAAGCGGCCCATAATACTCGACGGTCGTCACCGCATCACAAGACTTATCGTCTTGCGAGAACACTGCGCAGCTGGTCACGCTAACAGGGAGCGCGTGACTAACGACCTCAGACAGAAATATTGGGTGATTCATCTACGACCGACAGTACGTGGCATCGAGAAGGAATGCAGACTCTGCCAAGTACGGAAGATGAAGCCTCTACCACCAGCTACGGGAGACTTGCCGAGAGCCCGCCTCACGCCGTTCCTGCGCCCTTTCAGCCACTGCGGAACTGACTATTTTGGGCCCATGATAGTAAAGATTGGACGACGCCGGGAGAAGAGATGGGGCGCCCTCTATACGTGCCTCACTACACGCGCCGTACACATAGAGGTCGTTACTACACTTTCCGTCAACTCTGCAATCATGGCACTGAGAAGAATGGCTGCGCGACGAGGTTGGCCCCGTATCATGATGTCCGACAACGCAACGAACTTTCGAGGTGCAGACAAAGAACTGCGGGCTGCCTACGTGGAATGGGCACCAGTTCTGCGAGATGAAGGACAACTACATCGAATGGAATGGCGCTTTATACCTCCTGGCGCACCGAACCAGGGGGGAGCCTGGGAGCGACTGGTGCGATCAGTCAAAGTCGCATTAGCCGCCACCTTGAACGAGAAGGAACCACCCGAAGAAGTATTGATCACCCTCCTGACAGAAGCGGAATTCTCCATCAACGCGAGGCCACTTACGCACGTTAGCGTGAACCCCGAGGAACCCGAGGCGCTAACTCCGAACCATTTTTTGCTAGGGTCATCCAACGGTCTACCTACCACTGGTCCGTGCAGCGAGGCAGATCGACGAACATGGAGAATGAGCCAAGCGCTTGCTGACCACTTTTGGCGGCGCTGGCTTCGAGAGTACCTTCCGACATTGGTACCTCGCGGCGAGCCTACGAGCAACAGACGACCACTTCAAGAAGGAGACATCGTTGTGGTCGTAGACCACACTCTACCCCGAAATGTGTGGCCAATGGGAGTCGTCGAGCGCACCTACAAGGGACCTGATGGAGGCGTACGGGTGGCGGATGTCCGGACGAAGACTGGCGTCTTCAAGCGGCCGACCAGCAAACTCGTCGTGTTGGTGAAAAAGGAGGCTGCGCGAGCTACGCCGGGGGGAGGATGTTCTGGACACGACGAGCCTTCGTAGGATAGGTTGAAGAAGATCCTTCTTAGAATAGGTATAATAGTCTAGGTTTGAAACGTCAAAGGAGGTTGAAATACCTCAACATGGATGCTGGCCGCAAGCACATTCAAAAATTCAAATACCTGCGAACGAACGAACCATTTGATCGTCTATTGTTTTTTCTCATTCTAATTTTGGAAAATGTAGGGGAGATTTTTTGTATAAATAGGCACGCTAGCTAGAATAAGTTTAGTTTATACTCGGACGCGATCAAGAAAACCTGAAGAAGTAAATAAAGCTGGAAACAAGAATAAAAGTGTTTTACTGGAAAAATTGAAGAAGCTTACAGTCCACAACAGTCAGCATTATCTATCGTTGTAAAATTAGACATCTATATTTTTATGCAAGTTTATTATTACGTAAGTTATGTAGGTATGATTATGTACACAGGTATGTAGTGTATGTTTAATTGATTTCTTTAATTTTTTCAATTGCCGTCGTCTTTGTTGTTCTTACATGTCTAGTCCAACCCATTGTTGCCTGAAAGTGATTGTATATAGCGATAAGGCCGCCTTTGTACTTCATATTTCATTTATTTTTGCTTGCATAGGCATGCAGCATAGGTACATTCCATCTTATTTCTAAGGTGAATGGTTATCACTAGGTACATACATGCACCCTGGAAGGGCACTGCAAAACAGTTAACTTTATTTTTACAATGTCAAATGGAATTTTACAATAACATAAATTTCATGCAATAATAGATATAATTAATTAAATTGAATTTTGAATTTAGAAGCCAGAATGATCAGTTAGTCATTGTTTCATCTTAAGGTCACGTCATTCTAGTTTGTCAGTAGCGAATTGGTCAACAAAATAGTAACATTTTTCTAATCAAAATAATTTTAGTTTATTACAAAAAAGCGTATCTTTTTCTTAATTTTTTAAGTATTCAGGTATTTTATTGTAAATTTTTGCCAATCTATGAATGGGCTTTGACTAACAAGTTTAAGTTTTGTTGGAGGTACTACTAGTTTGTTTTTATGCCGTCCATTATAGTCAATAACACTGTCCTGCTTGGTTATAAAAAAAATGTTTGTTTTTCCTAACAAATAATAAGGCTTGCATAATATAAATGGATGGTAATGTCAGAATTTTGTTCTTGATGAAGTGCGGCCTACAGCTATCCCGTGGTTTAGTGTTGGTAAGAATTCTTACACATTTCTTTTGCATGACGAATAGTTGTTCGAATTCTACACTGTCACCCCATAAAATAATGGCATAATATACAAATATACATACTTCGTCTACCTACTAGTACCATTAATTTCTGTACTGTTTTATTTCTGTACTGTTTAATGTGTTTGTGTGGTACAGTAATGTATTATCTACATAGATATTTTGTGTGCTTAACCTTTTACTCTTCGCATTCTCATGTTAAATTAGTTATGCCAACTTCATTTGTACCCTCACGTGCGAAATCTACGTGCAAATATCAAGACTCTACACAACCGCTCAAATCTCACTTTTATCACGTAGAATTAAGATCCACAATCGCCTGAGCCCGTAAGTGATCAATCAACTAGCGCGGATTCGATTCCCGACAACAAAAGGCTTTTATTACTTCGAATGTGAGAAATCGCCGAATGAAGTAAACAAGATATAGTTCGTTTATCTTCGATCTTATTCGGTTGTGATAGAGTTGCATTTGCGAGGTTGATCGCTTCGATTGATAGAGAGAGTAGCTGGCTTGAGATACTTTGTCTATTTCATTATGTACTGTCGCGTCGAGATCGAGTGTAGGGAGATTGGAACAGACTATGGAAGGGATATCAGTAGGTATACTTTTCCAGCGATTGAATATAACATTCTAAATAGGCTATTTGACTTCATTGAAAATAAATTACAAATTGTTTTCATCCTACTCAGTGACAACGTAACAAAGCGTAATCAGGTGATTGGTGCCTATTTTATGTAAAAAATTTAAAACGGGATTAAAATTACACATTTTTTTTATATATGATCACGTGATTGAAAACGCCCTGCGTTTGGTTGCATCGCTGGTGACGTCACACGTATCACAGATTACAGTGCGTATTCAGTATTCCTGCGTGTCAGTGAACGTGTGAATGAAAACTCACACAAGGAAATGATGAAATGAAATGAAATGAAATGATTTATTTGACACGACCCATTAGAATTACCATACATTTGAGGAAGGAACTAAACTAGATCGAGTTTAACAGTAAGACGAAGTGCAATAACGGTTAACTACTTAGTACAAACTAAATTGTCAGAAATTTAAACAGAATTGGTTACCTACCTAGTAACTTCCGCAACCTGCCTGGCAAACCACCCAGTATCGAGCCAAAAAGGTATCAACTCAGCATGTTGCTGAGTAGTTAAAAATACCTACTCAGCGCTGGTGTTATGTTGACCCTTGTGGAGTAAGGCAGGCTAATATTTAAAAAAATCGTAACCCCTCGATGATTTTTTCACCAGTTCAAAGCAGCTCAGCGAGCTATGGAAAGAGCTATGCTTGGAGTCTCTCTGAAGCATAGGATTCGTAACGAATACATCCGACAGAGAACCAAGGTTATCGACATAGCTAATTTAATTAGCAAGCTGAAGTTGCAATAGGCTGGCTATATCTCGCGAAGAACAAAACCGCTGGGGTAAACGTGTTATTTAGTAAAGACTGCGACTCAGCAAACGTAGTGTAGGATACCCTCCAGCCAGGTGGGATGACGATTTGCGAAAGACTGCAGGCAGATGCTGGATGGGGTAAGCTGAAGACAAGGTGCTACGGCGCTCGTTAGGGGAGGCCTGTGTCTATCTGTAGACTAATATAGGCTGATAATGATAATAAGCTTTTATACCCAGCCTGAGGGTTTACATCCAAATGTAAATAAAAACAACTTATACAATAATAAACAACAACTTGACCCTTCGATCAGAACACAGTCCTCAGAAAACAAATAAATTGCTCCGAAGATACTTCAATACGTCGATCCCTTCGAGATCAAAGCCCCCACCTGTTTCTTGTTCGGACAGATAGACTAAACACTTCCACGAAAAGAAATCTTTGATTTCCACACAAAGAAATCGCAATCAGTAAACTGCGTAAACATGCTAATTGTTGCCAAGGTCTTAGGAGATTGAACTCATTGCTTCTACTTCCAATTAACACACAAAATCTTTTGCATAATCTTTCTTACTTTGTTCCAAAAGAAATGCCTTTTTATTGGTGGTCAAGCGTTTGTCCACCATCTCACTTGAACAAGTGATGATGTGGCCTAAGATGGAGCTCGCTTTCCCTCAAGGAAATTATTCACCGTAGATTTGAAGACTACCAAGATTGAACTCTGGCGGGAAAACACACGACGGAAAAATATTAGACGTACATTTAAGAATAGATAGATAGATTGTCGATATACTAAAGTATCGAACTATAAATTCTGCTCTACCTTCATGATAAGCACAGCCAAAGACTTGAATAAGCTTAAGCTTATTAACTATAAATTCTGCTCTACCTTCATGATAAGCACAGCCAAAGACTTGAATAAGCTTAAGCTTATTAACTATAAATTCTGCTCTACCTTCATGATAAGCACAGCCAAAGACTTGAATAAGCTTAAGCTTATTAACTATAAATTCTGCTCTACCTTCATGATAAGCACAGCCAAAGACTTGAATAAGCTTAAGCTTATTAACTATAAATTCTGCTCTACCTTCATGATAAGCACAGCCAAAGACTTGAATAAGCTTAAGCTTATTAACTATAAATTCTGCTCTACCTTCATGATAAGCACAGCCAAAGACTTGAATAAGCTTAAGCTTATTAACTATAAATTCTGCTCTACCTTCATGATAAGCACAGCCAAAGACTTGAATAAGCTTAAGCTTATTAACTATAAATTCTGCTCTACCTTCATGATAAGCACAGCCAAAGACTTGAATAAGCTTAAGCTTATTAACTATAAATTCTGCTCTACCTTCATGATAAGCACAGCCAAAGACTTGATATTTTAGTATATCGACCATCTATCTATCTATTCTTAAATGTACGTCTATTATTTTTGAAACTATCATGGTTATTAACATAGGAATCATTTAGAACGGGATATTTACCATGATTTGATTTTGGTGTTATTCAATATTTCTCAGGAAGAAACTGTTCTTCTGTGATCATGGCGCATGAAACTGTGCCGAAATATTGGAAAACTCAAAAATCGAATCATGGTAAATATCCCGTTCTAAATGATTCCTATACTTCTGAAATGACTATGTTAGGTCCGTAGAGGCCGTTAGACAATACTCGAGGTGATGGTGCTCCTTTAGTTTTGTCAAATTAATTAATCGGGACTACGCTTGCTTCCCGCCAAAACAGACTACCATGGACCATATGGTCCATGGTAGTCTGCCTGTGACCATGGAAGCTGAAAAGCCTCCGAAACGTCAGGTTATAAACAAAATATAAAATATACGCGATCAATCCGGTTAAAACAGTGTTTTATTATGAGTTCTCGCGAAAATAACCTTAGAATATACTATGAATCAATGTTGATTTTCGCGGTAACTCCTAGTCTACTAAGCATCCACAACAATTTGCGCTACAAAAACATCAGCTGTACATATTGATGTCAACAGCGAACTTTATTATTTATGAGCATTCGCGGCGATGCTTTGTTTATGAACGAGCCTTCGCCCGAGACTTTGTATTCAATAGCCTGCTTCAATTTTAACAAGTCTAAATATATTTAAACTTACGAAAACTTCAGCTACACTTTCTTCGTCAAGTTTTTCTCTAGATACTAGTACGTAGAGATACATATTGGATGTATTCTGAGGCCAAAACTGTTCGTCCATCGGAGGAGGTAACGAAAGCTGAACTTTGACAGCATTCTGAATATCGCTCGTGGGCTTCGGACAAACGTATCATTGAAAACTCACACAAGGCAGGATATTATTTTAAAAAAAATCGTAACCCCTCGATGATTTTTTCACCAGTTCAAAGCAGCTCAGCGAGCTATGCAAAGAGCTATGCTCGGAGTCTCTCTGAAGCATAGGATTAACGAATACATCCGACAGAGAACCAAGGTTATCGACATAGCTTTAAATTAATTTAATTAGCAAGCTGAAGTTGCAGTGGGCTGGCCATATCTCGCGAAGAACAAAACCGCTGGGGTAAACGTGTTCTTTAGTAAATACTGCGACTCAGCCAACGTAGTGTAGGATACCCTGCAGCCAGGTGGGATGACGATTTGCGAAAGACAGCAGGCAGATGCTTGTTGCGGCAAGCTGAAGACAAGGCGCTATGGTGCTCATTAGGGGAGTCCAGCCGTGGACTAATGTAGGCTGATGATGATGATATTGAAGCTAATTTATAAAAATTCGAAAACCCTGATGCATATTTTACTTTTAGTCTGCATAAAAACTGATCGTCAAACACAATACTCTCTTAAAAAACTTATAGCATACAATTGGCTTGACTACGGACCTCGAGTACCAAAGATATCGAAATGGTTATTTCACTTTAACTTTTTGGGACGAAACTTTTCGAATAACCCTTTGAGATGTCGACAGTTTTGCCGATGGCTTGAGAGGCCGCGGGGTCTTTCTTGACTTTACAAAATTACTTTTAAACGTCGAAGGTTTATGATTTTCGCGCGTATCTCTGGTTATGTTAGTTAAAGAATGATGTAGATAGAGTTTTCATTGCTGCGAGTTGAAATTCCTCTGGGAACTCACTAATAGATATATGTTTCAACTTTTCAAGATATGCTTTTAAAATATTTTTGTCAATACACATCAAACGAGCCGGAGCTCGACGGAGTTACGTCATTTCAATACAGAGTTATACAGGCTTATTGGTAATTAGGTACAACTGTAATGCGTAACTGATAATGCGTAAACTGCAGCTTTTGCCCATCGTTTAGAAAACGTTGGCGAATACACCAGGCCTTAATTCTTATTTATTTTTGTAAATATATAAATATACTGATAAAATTTAAAAAACAATCATTCTCCATACAATAATGAAAGAACTTTCCAAATCGGTTCAAAATTGACGGAAAAATTAACGAATATAAAAAAAGCATACAACCGTATATAGAACCTTCTCTTTTGTTTTTCGTTTCGTCGGTTGAAAATACAATACACAATTTTTATGGCAGACAAATTTAAATAAGTTGATAAACTGTTTCAATCGGTACCTAAATACCTAAGTTATGGTAATTTAAGTTAGTCAACAGCCAACCACAAAGCCGCTAAAACGGATCATAAAATGCAATATGAGCATTTTATGTGATTATAACATAAATGTTCAGCAGTGTTTTGTTGTCCACTGTACCTCAACACTAAAACTCGTTACGTCTGATCCTGTACTTACATGATCCTAGACACTTTCACTTCGCAGTAGTCGAAGTGAGACAGCGATAGGTGGAATATTAATGAAGAGCCAGCCACTGTACTCTCGCTTCGTGGAACAGCGTAGGAGACAGTAACTTATACCAAACTAGTTTTTCGATTACTGCCTAATGAAGTAATGAGACAAGAAAAAATATTTTTTGGATGATTAATGGTTCTTTTTCATTCATTAATTTTAACGAAATGAAAACTGGGGAGATTGAATCTCTGAAAGCTACGTGTTGTTGAAATTTGAGGGTCAAATATCTAGTTTAGATTTTAGTAGTGTAATGTTGAAGGAAGTGGTACTCACACAGGGTAGTCGAGGCGAAGTCACAAACACACACACACACACAACACACACTATTGACACAGGACAAAACACTATTATTCAATAATGACGTCCCGAACATAGCTCGCAGCATATTGTTAGTGGTAATTTGTCACAATGTCCTTTCTATTGCTGCCGCGGCCATGTTTTTTCAATATCAAAATAGTAGAACCAAGTTTGATGGTACTTGTTATATTTTAACGTGTTTTTTGGTATTTTTTTGTAATAGTGGTTTTGCCTCTGATTGCGGAGCTGGGCGGCAGGGCGGCGGCGCGCGCATTGCCGCCTGACTTCAGGGCGATGCGCGGGGTCTTGCGGCTTGGTTCGGGGCGGTGGGGTGACCTCATTTCGGGCGCACTGAATTATTTTCGAAATGGCATCTGAAGATGCAGATTTTTATTTTGTCCTGATGCACAATGTGGTTTATTGGGGCCGACATTGTTGTTCGGTGAATTTGAGGAAGTTATGGGAGAAAAATTGTTTTATAGCCTTTTTAAGACGCACTTTAGGAGCCTATTATTAAATCATGATACAACTAGCTTCTGCCCGCGGCTGCGTTCGTACTTTTCCGGGATAAAAAGTAGCCTATGTCCGTCCCCGGGATATCATCTACCTCCCTGCCAAATTTCATGGAGATCTATTCAGTCATTTTGGCGTGCAAAGGTAACAGACAGACAGACAGAGTTCCTTTCGAATTTGTAATATTAAATATGGAACATTACTTATAATGAGTTCCACCGGTGCTCTTTTAGTAGCTAAATAAATAATTGTCAGCCCGAGAGCGTAAGTTACATCTTACTGAATACTTTTCATTGAATTATTCAGAAATTATTATAATCCCGTTTTACGAAAGCTTGCTCAGATAAAGATATATGCTTTAGTGACGTTTATGCCATAGAAAAGCGTTACTCAAGCATAGATTATTATCGACTGAGTAAACTTTAATAATACGGGCCTATGTCCTGAATTAATACAGAGAGAGTACGTTTATCCTTGAGAAACGTGGGTGAAACTACGAGAGTTTGGATATAAATTCGTTTGGTATGATCCAGTAAGTAATCGTATATTTATATCGAAGGCAGCCACACTGTAACGTCAGCATTATAATACTATTTTATTACATGACAACGTTACAATCTTATTTATGGAAAACTAGCTGCTGCTTACGGCTCCGCACGCGCTATTCAAGTAGCCCATGTCCGCCCGGAGATACCATTTACCTCCCTGCCAAATTTCATTAAGATCCGTTCAGTCGTTTAGGCGTGAAAAGGTAACAGGAAGACATATAGACAAACAGACAGCTTTCGCATTTATAATATTAGTATGTATATTATATATAACATATTATGGATAATAATTATTAAAAATTATTACATATTATAGTATGGAGTAGCTTCTTACCGAGGCTTGGTAAATGAACAAAATTGTAAATAACCTGCGCATTCACAAGTATCATCTAAATAACGCCTTTTCATGAAAAGGATAGGCATAGGATTTCGCGTTCATAGGAGCGGGACAGAGCAGAGCAACGTCAGTGCAAAAACAAAATGCAAAATAAAAAAAAAGTTGCTCCTTCTAAACTGCTCCCCATGGTAGGTTCTCTTAGTCGGCTCTTACGACACCTACGGGTTGAGTTGGAGGGGTCGATTCTAACGTAGCGACCGCCACGGCAATAGCGTGAGCCTTCCTTTTTAGCTCCAAAACCTTTTAGACCTTGCTTGTAACTTGTTCAAATATTAACGTAGACAAACAAAGTTTCGAGTCCCCGGGGTCTCGTAGCGGTGCTACGGTGCTACGGCGTAGCGCCTTCGTAGCAGTGCTACGGAAACTGGTTTTGAGGAAAACGACTTACTTTTACGTAATTAGAAACCCGACATTATCTTGAATTCATAGAATTTACTTTAGTGTGTAACAACAACTAAATTAGACATGTTTTTTCTATATATTGAACAAATTGCCTTCGTAATGTATTAGGTACTTAAATATTTATTTATGAACACAAACATTTATAAAAATAAATGATTCTATGATTTTGTTGAATAAATTGGCTTCATAATATTTAAAATTACCACTTTCGACTTGTCTTGTATTAGGAAAATAATATATTTATTTAAGGACACAGAAACTTACAATAATAAATAAATTTATATAATAAATAAAACATAAATTAAATAAAAAAACTGTCCCAGAGTTTTTGATACAAAATATCGAAACACTATTTACATTTTAATCAAACTGAGGTTATATATGCGAAAGTTTGTAACTTGCTTATCTAACCGACAAAAAAATATAAGAGGAGGTTCTACGTTCGACTTATGTATTTTTTATGTATGTTGGTTGATGTAACCGTCAATTGTAGATCGATTTGGAAAATTATAGCGCTATTGTATGGAAAATGATCCCGAGGTGATCCCATACCCATTTTATTTGCAAAACTAAATAGCAACAATTTTTTTTATTAACATTTTTAATAAAAAAAAATGTTGCTATTTAGTTTTTTAAAAACCATATAATTATTGACCCTGCCATAATTTGTACCACCTAACTTTGTGCTAGCGCCTTTAATGGGAAAAAGAGGGTTGACAGACGGACTGTAAAATGATCATATAACGGTTCCTTTTTTCCTTTTGAGGCACGGAACCCTAAAAATAATAAAGATTCATCTTATTTACTTTTTTTACAACTTTCGTCAATATGACTTAGATTTATTTCAAAAATTCTAAAATCCAAAATATCCGTCCCCGCTCTTGCCGTACACCGTAAACGCACACGCAGTCAGACAAACACGCCACCATTTTGTATATAAATGTATAATAATGTAGTTCCTACACCTATGTGTAATGGTGCTAAGCGTCGGTACCTTCGTCAGCGCTGTTGATGGCAAATGTTTATCAACGCGCCTCCGCGGCGGCGACGTGGGGCCATTGAAGTAGCGGGAAGGATCCTAGTAGATTTACCATTGCAAAAGAAATCTGCCACTGTCAGTTGCAGTTGCTTTTCAGTTGCAATTCAGAGGAAATTGTTCGAAACTAAAGATTTTTATACCGAACGAATATTCATTCGGTTATTTTTTTTTTAGATAGGTAGGTAATAGTGCAATTTGTTCAGTGTGTAATCTGATTGACGAAAACTTTATTAACCTATATTTTGACTGCTAATATATCATTATCATCATCATCATCAGCCTATAGTAGTCCACTGTTGGACATAGGCCTCCCCGAATGAGCGCCATTATGTTAAAATATAGAATGATTGATTTATGTCTTTTAAACCTTATCGTTTTTTGTAATTTTATTTTAGTCAGTTATTTTCATAACTCTATTAAAATAAATAACTAGCAGTCCTGACAGACGTTGTTCTGTCTTAGCGATGGCAAATTCGTTTTTGCGTGAAAACGTAATCACTACGCCATCTACCGGGCTTAGTTGTATATTCTAGCTATGCCAGGACGTGTAGGCCGGGACCTACTCAAATATACACTCAAAATTTGATTCAAATAGGTCAAGCCGTTTAGGAGGAGTAAGGTGACAAACACACGTATATAAGAATTATTGTATATAGATTATATGTATGAAATTCCATCGTCGATTCACATTACTACGAGTGTGACAGCGCAAAATCCAAAAAAAACCTTCAATATTATTTCCATAACTTTCACCAATACAAAATAATAACTCGCCTTTTTCAAAACATCCGTTTCATAGCCCCACGTCCGCCCTGATAACGTCACTTACCTCACACGAAGAACTTTTGTTAGCGAGTGTACATTGACTGCCGGATGCCGCAACCAACGCTGTGCGCGACTGTACTGTACTGTACTGTTATTGATACTGTTTGTAGATACGTCCTTCGTTAACGTTATGTTTTGGTATACAACTTATTGAAACAGCAATAAATTCAAATGATAGAATAATTATTATTACTTTTTTGATAGAATAAAAATAAAAGTAGTATTTACAATTGAGCTAACTGCAGACTGTTGCAAACAATCTACAGGTAGCTCAACTGATCCATATCAATACCAGTCGCGCGCGTCCCCAAGATGCCTGGCTGCATTGCCCCGCTGTATGGCAATGCTGATGCGTTGTGCCAGATACTCACCAGCAATTAATAATACTCATTATTTTTTCTTTAACGTGGCCCCATATTAGGTATGCATGTTAGCCCCCCCCCCCCATAAACCACTTTTAATTTTTGTTCTTTTTTTCACACTTTAAGTGAAAAGTATAGTTTTTCACGCGGGCCAAAACCACCCATTGTTACTCTATAAACAACCTCGTCTATAATGGGGTGGTTTAATCCCTACTTAAAAAATATTCTACTGTTATTAAAGACATCTATACAGGTATCGTTTCCAACACAGATCTTTTCTGTTCGCGATCTAAACCAATCCTCAAGGAAAACCAATCGAGATCTTGTCAAAAAGCAACGTTCCCTCGTGGGTGAAATGAAAAATATTTTAATAAAATATTTGTTCACTTGCGAAGCGGCCATGCCACTGACCCGCCCGTTCCTATCTGCTCACAGGAATTTAATAAATCACTTTCTACATTTTCTCGACACATCGCTAAGAGCTTTTCTTAAAAATTGGAGTGGTTTGATCTTCTGGACAGGGGGTTCCGGTGTTGAAAGGGGTATTTATTTTCCTTGCAAACTTTTTAATTGGATTTTTGCGAGATGGATGTGGTTGCTTTATCTAGGTCAAAGATTTTTGGTACAGCCCTGAAGAAACACATTTTCTATTTTCGATTTTTGTCCGATTTATGAAGCAATAGGTCAGGTTTACATTAAACCTATGTATTTTAGTATTATGTTATAGTATGTATGTATTGTATATTTAAGTAATACGCCACCGTCTATACGAGTAAAACTGCTTCGTGTCCTTCCCAAGTCTGTTGTCTGGAAGAGATCGCTCTTAGCGATAAAGCTGCCCATTGTGCAACTCTGTTATCTATCTTTTTCTGTATTGTTTTTTCTTTTGTATTTTTTGGTGTGCAAGTAAGTGTATTGTATTGTAATAGGTGTCATAGATAGATATGGTGGAGAAAAGTTTATCAAGCTTTTAAGATCTCCTATTACAGATCTAAGATAGATTTATCGATAACATTTAAAAAATCGTAAAAGTGATAAATATCTTTACAAACAAAAAAAAATACAATCAAATAATATAAACAAATTAGAACTAGTATTTACAATTAAAACAATTGAGCTAACTGCAGACTATTGCAAACAATCTATAGGTAGCTCAACTGATCCATATCAATACCAGTCGCGCGCGTGCCCAAGACGCTGACTGCATTGCCCCGCTGGCTGATGCGCTGTGCCAGATACTCACCAGCTCTCGGGTTACGTGTCACTTCGACCAGACGCTCAGATATTTTTTTTAAGCCCGGAGAGCCTCAGTACCCTACCATTATACCTATTACATTACCTAGGTAAAGTTTAAAAGAGCAACGTAGTAAGAAAAAAAGAAAATCTTGTGTACTTTTAATTATTGCGAAACCTTTTACTTACTGTCGAACTTTTTATCACTACGTTATAATTAGTGTTTCTAAAATACAAACTAAATCTTACCTACAAGAACGACTAGCGTTGAGCTGTTTTATTTAAATAGTTTTGAAACAGTTCTAAGGTATGTTACGTATTTTTATTTGAGTTACAGCACACTTGAAGCGTTGTTCAGACCAATAAATATGTCAGAATAATTACATATACTCTGACGTCGCTCATTTTTGTGGTTATGAAGAAACGCGTTGGGTACCTTTTTACACGTGTTCATCGATGTTGTTATAAAGAATTTGAATACTTGAAACGCCCTTTCTTTTAGTTTTTCACTTTGTTTACCAGATGTTTTATTTCAACAAGTATTTTTCACTCGTTTTATTAGGCGACATGTTTAATCAAAAAGATTTATAGTTTGATATCAACCTACCTTGAAAATGTGGCGTTTATATCTTCACTCCACCATCCCATCATCAAAAGCTCTCACAAAACTGATCATAAAACACTTGCACATTAAAATATTGAACACCACAAGATTTTATTATTTATATAACTCGGTATAAACAAATTCGACGACTTTTCACAGCCAGAACTCGTTATTGACTGAAAAACGAAAACTGAAATAAACTATAACATTTGTTATGAATCACAAGCTAGGTAGGTAGGTACTGCTGAAAACATATTCCAAGAACTTAGGTACCTCTCAAAAATGCATCATCCTACCTCGAAACATTCCTCAAGGTACTGTCACGTCACTGTTACACTTAAATCACATATTTGCGCGTGTTATTTATATAATATTGATAGATAGAAACGTTTTGTCGATCGGAAGTTTCGCTATATATAACCGTGCGCGTGGACGACCGTTCGCCTGCACCACGCATGATCTAATGCAGGAATTTCTCTCGAAATATCGATATTTCATCGATGGGAAAGCTCCGATCAATATATTAATATCCTGTAGACCGTTACAAAAAATATACAAACTATGCTGTTTTATGGGAGTTGTATTTGTTTTTATCGTTGATTTTATATCGGTGTATCACGAAGAATGGTTATAATGTGATATTTTGCATCCTTCTTCGATAGTTATGAAAGGGACGGCAACAATTTCAGTGCTGTCAAACGAGTTTAGTTTTGGTGTCATCTGAATTGGCACCAGTATTATCTTAATGTGATATTAAGTACCATTAAAACCCTTTTTTTGGCAATTTTTTTTTCTGAAATCTGATATATTGTTCAAATTATTTTTATCCATAGTGACCTAGGAACCCTAAACAAATGAAAATAAATCTAAATATTCCAGTTTTCGCGAAGATGAATGTACTTCACGAAATACCTTGCCAGTTTCTCTACTGCATCACTTCCAAGAGTAGAGTAAAAAACATTTTACTGAATATCAAAATAAAATAAAAATATGGATACATTCTCTACCTATTTGGCAATGTACTTCGTGTATACCGTTCCCTTATTCAAGTAGTTTACAACGCGTTTAACAACGGTATAAGTTTATTTTAACGGTAAAAGTTTATTTTTAGCTATAATTCACACGAAATACTTACTGAATAGTATTTTTTATTCCATTACCTTGTAACCAAACACTCATCCCATTCCAAAACAGACATTATACAAGCTGCGCGCGGCGCCCTAAAGCTAAAAACCTCAAAAACCATAATAACAAAAAAAACTTTTTACCCACCGCGCAGGCACAGCTGATCATTCATCTTAAGTCTAGGGGATCTCTTTTTTCATTGCAGCTGACCGTTTCGAAGTCATTTTGGAAATGACATGAATCGTGAAACACCTGCAGTATTTTACTGCCAAAGTATGATATATTCAATACATTTTGGCAGTATAAAATGGTAAAAAAATCCAGAAAACACGGGTCCAGAATTTTATAAAGTTCGTGCGTACTCCACAGATTACGCTACCAAATTAAGGGTATCATCTGATTTTGCCAAAATCTTCATTTATCGACCAGACCCATCCGTTGTCATTTTTGCTTCCATGTACATTAATTCTCAGGTTTAAGTGAATGGTTAGTTATGTTGTCATCCCGGAAGGGCACAGCATAACTGAGTTCGACTTTAGTTACGTCAAATAGAATTAAAAAAACTTTGTTTTTACGTTTCGCATCACATTTATTTATCATCATGCGTTACTTTACAGCCACCAAGTAACACTTACGATTTTAACTTGACCTTAATCTCTCGTTTAAAGTGATGACCAACCTTGGTCAGTCAGAATATAATGTTTACGATGTATCATGCTCTATTCCTGGCCATTTAGAGCGATGCCGTAATGTAAAGCACTTCACAACCGGTTTATAATGATGCCCTTAGGGCTATAAAGTTCAACTACAAATTTTATGATTGTGTTGCTGGGGCCGAACTCTGAACAATAATTATATCTTTTCGGCTTACCTACTCGATCAACATGGCATACAAAACGTTTTGGTTTTGTTTTAGTAAGTTTCTTAGAGATGTTTCAACGCTAATTTTGCGAACTGTTCATCATTCAATCAAAGGACTTACAAAGTTTGATTTCGTCTCAATGTGATTTTTAGTGCGTGAGTTCAGAGATTCGTGCTCAAGTTTATGGTGGACGTGAAGAAAACTACTATTTTGAACCTAAAACCAAGGGAAGGTCGCAAATTATGACCTCAGCCGAAGCTACCAAACGTTAAAAAAGTTTGCGGCGAAATGAAATGAGCAGACCTCCATGCAGGTCCGTGACTGGCCAACTAAACTTCTCTCACAATTTCAAACCCGTTCTATCTGACATCCAACCAAACTTCTCAACTTACAAATCCAAAAAACAGAAATGTGAAATTTCCAAATTAACTAAATTCCAGTTTGATATAAAATAGCTTCTCTCAGGTATGTTGCGTACGTGTAGTCTGTAATCTGTATTGTTTTATTCTTTGAACTGGAATTGTATTTAGATGACACGACATTTGACCCAAACCGGTACAGTTTCGCTTAGATTTCCATTTGCAATGTTTCAATTGAGCAGCAAACAGCCAGCTCTACCAATCACTAAGCGATCATTGCAAGCGCTAAAACCTACCTAGTTTGAGGTAGGCATCGTTTCAGGTGACGAAACATGGTCCATGACATGTCGTAGACATGGGCCTGCTGAATGGAACTCTACTTCTTCTCTCAATTCTCTTCTTTCTGCTGAACTTTGTCCGGGGCTGCACTCGGAAGGTCTACATCGCCTGCCGCTCACCCGCGCCTTGTGATAACCTTAAAACCAAGTAAAGTTGGGTAAGCGGATAATTTTTACTCTTGTTCTAACTGTTTCATCTTTCTTAAGCATCTTGTAATTAAATTATTGATCAAACTTACATGATCCGTCAGATACGTTGCTTTCATGAAACCGTCGTTGTGGTCTTCAGTCTGATACATTCCCATTGTTACAGAAATCAAACATGGCACTATTTGACTTAAGCAAGCTTTACATCCTCCTGTTTACCATAATCTCTCTGATCCTCACGGGCTGCTTGGGCTGCAAGAGAAGCATTCCTTGTTCAGGGAAAGGAGGGAAAGGCGCCCCCTGCCACCGCGGACCATACAAGTATTAGGCAAGCTCACTGTTTCCCACCTCTCCTCTGATCGCATTCGCTCGTGCTGTAAGAAGAGCCTTTTCTGGAAGTGATTCACCTTATCCGCATGGAATTGAATGGGATGGAGAAAGATTACATGGAGTGACTAAACAGATGTTGAATGTTGGAAGAGCTTTGGATGGATTTGACCACGTCGAAAACTATTTGGTTCGCCAATTAATAACAGATTTTTGGACATCTTTTCCTACATTTGTTTATATTATGAACCATGTAAATAAATGAACGTAAACCAGTCATTTATTTTGATATCTTGCAGATTCCTTTAGCGTAAAAGTATTGGTTTGGGTCAAATTCCACCTAGTTTTATTTGTAGATTTGTTGCGTAGATCTAAGTTAGTTTTAGTGTTTGGTGGAAGGACTCAAATCGATTCTCTTTCGTTGCAGGAATGTGCAAGACTAAAATGACTGGCGTGGCAAAAACGCTCGAACCAGCGCTCTGTTAGCATCGCTCCTCTTATAGGTAAGTTCATTTCCTCTTGCAGATCTTTTATTAGACAGATCTAATCATCAAGTCAATCCAGACGCAGAGCCGTATCTGACAAAACATGATATATCTACATATAAATAGATAACACTGGATATTCTACACAGTATATCATCTAGCCCCAAGCTAAGCAGAGCTTGTGTTATGGGTACTAGATAACTGGTATTTATAATTTAATACATAGATAAATATTTTTTATTATAGAAAACGACCAGAACACCTGGAACAAATAACTGCAGATCGTACAAATATTTGTCCCAAGGCGGGACTCGAACCCGCAACCTCCTGCGTCACACCTTCATTTTTCATTTTTTTTTTCATTCTTTTTTTTCAGTTTTTTAAATTTTAATTTTTTTCAATTCACCCACTACCAGGTCGTCAAAGTAAGAATGCTTTTCCAGTGGGAGAAGCGGAATTCAAGAATTTAAAGCGGATTTTTTTACATCTTTTAAGGATAATATATTTGGTTTATTGAAAATAATAAATACGCTCCCACTTCCGGTGCCTACCGCGCATGCACACTCTTAGGGACAATTTACACTGGAATGGCAAAGGCGCAGCCAGTAATTTCGGTGTCAAATAATTTTAAACTTAATCTGCATACATAAAACACCAGCATCGCGTAAAAAGTAGGTCAAATACGCAGCTGCCCGGGTGCCGCGCGTCCTCGGGGGTCATCACAGTAGTCCAGCCCGCTGCCATTCCCTTGTGAATAGTCTGGTTTCTATATCCTCTAAGATAGGTTGCTTTTATTCCTAGAACATCGTGGCACCAAAAACCTTGCTGGTAAAATGAACTCTGTCATTTGTTGCAGATGCAGCTATGTTTCTTTCATTGGACAGAATATTCTTTGTAATCTGCCTCCTGACCATTTGGTTTCTTGAAGTATCTGGCTGCACGAAGAAAATTATCTGCGATTCTGCCACAGTACCTTGCAAACAAGGCGGGGCTGCCCCGGGAGCAGGTCCACAAAACTGAATTAGGTAGGTATGTCGAGATTAATTATTTATTTAAATTATCATACAATCCCACTAATATTATGATTGCAAAAGTTTGGATGTTTAGATATTTGTTACCTCTTCACGGTGAAAATGGTTTCATAGGTAGGTTTTTCGAATAATACCTGTTTTGCCATAATGCTACTGAATGGACCAGGCTGAAATTCTGCATACATGTAGTTCTAGGACTAGAATAAAACAAAGGTACTTTTTATTCCATAATTCAGTTCCATATGAAAGTTCAGAAATAACCTTTAAACATTTCCACAGAAACTAGTCAATAAAAGCAGCAAGAACAATGTTGGCTTCGGCCCCACGCATACCTTCGTCTTTAAGGACACCGGGTATACAGGGTGTCCGGAAACTCAGTCAAGCTGAAAACGGAAGACAGGTGGGTCCATGAAACTCGGAAAAACCGTAAATTCCTCCAATCATGAGTAGGCTTTTACTGAAAATCAAATTCTCTGCGCGGCGCCAAAGTTTTCTATGCTATGACTACACATGTCAATAAATTAAGGTATTTTTTTTGTTATTCTGAGTCGTCATGGACCCACCTGTCTTCCGTTTTCGGTTTGACATTGAGTTTCGGAACACCCTGTGTATGGCCCAAGATGATGAGAATCTTATATTAATAATAATAATAATAATGGTGGACTATCCACACAGTATCGTCCAGTCCCAACATACTACAGATAAGGCGATCTGGCCGGCTACAGATCATTTCATTTATTTATTTAATTAGAACGGCGGCGATTGCCAATTACACTAATAAATTAATTATAATTTAAACACAAACACTAAAAGCACAAAAAATAAGACAAAAATTAAGTGATTAATTATTATACGTTGTTAATAATAATTTTAATATAAGAAATCGGTCATTCATCCCTCTCACAATATAGATCATACATACAGACATTAGGTCCAGCCATTCGTCCGCAAATATATCGCAGTCTGGAAAAAATGTAAGTGGCTCGTTGAGGGCGTCGAGAGCGTGAGGCAGCATGGCGGTGGTCGTGGTGATTAAATGAATCCTTCCAACTCAGCCAGTGGATGTCATTCATAAGAGCAGACTAAGGCGCTGCGCAAACGTAGACACTTTTGTGTCTTGTGTCAGATACAAGCCACCGATGAATATTTGATTTCTATAGAACCAGTATGAAACCATCCACTCCTGCGCATACGTGTGTCCAGTTGCTCCCACTTTACACATACAATTGACGATCAAAAAGTGTTCGGTGTCGGTAACTGAAACTAAAAGTCGTAAGTTGAAGACACAAGCAACATTAACAAATTCTCTTACAATTGTACTGAGCCGGACACAGCTACTAAGGTTACCAGTGACCAGTAGTAGCAACGGGCGACTGAATCCGATCACCGCTACAGGACACAGCAACTACGGTTCTCTGTGATGGTGTGCCGTGTCGGCGACAATAAGTGTCAACGTTTGCGCAGTGCCTGAGGAAACCTACCGGAGGAGGGATAGCGCAGGTTCCTTGTGTACTTTAACATCTCCATTGCGATGATGAATCCGCCAGCAAAGAATCGTAAATATGGCAGAAGAGGTCGCAAACATATGCACGTATCCATCTGAACTTTCGCGTTTATAATACTGGTGCGAAGTCTTTAGGCTATACAAAACGAAAATTTTATCTGCGTAGAAAGGCTATGGACCTGGCAACGTTCCAGGAACTACTAGTTTTAGTGGTAACACTACTGCTGTCGTACCTGGAGTCCTGCTGGGCTTGCTACAAGACTTCGCACATCACGTGCACTGATGACAACCCCTTCTGCAAGTCGGACCAGTTCAGGCAGGGATCTAAGAAATAACAGGTCAGGGTGTAGATTATTAAGCGATGCGAATAGGGAGGTGTTACAGGTTTATCTGTCTGAAGGTTCAAACCTTTAGACAGACGGTTTCGGAAGGGTGATCGCAGTTAGTCACATTCAAATTCGTAACATTTGCACACTGCTTCGGCTACTTTTCAGGTGGTGTCAAAATGACAATACAAGATTTTAAAAATTGTTTTTGAAAAAAATATTAGGCAATTCGGTTTGTTAGGAGATTGTCACCATAAAAATCTAAGTATACATTAAAAATACGTTCGGGTATATCGCACTGTTCCAACGCCGGTCGCTTAGATACACCGCGACACACATTAACCCCCATTTTCGTCAAGGTATAAAAAACCATGGTTTGACAAGTTTTGGGTAGTGTTTTCGTTTTTTCTTCTCACTCGTATCGTATACATGTTTAAAACATGCTGTACAACTTGTATGGAACATGTATTTGTGAACTTCTAGTTGTCTACATATTTTGGACATGTTAAATGTACTTATTGTAAAAGTAAAAAGGTTTAAACTTTATCTAACAAGGATGGATAGTGTCTTTTTAACAAGTATTATATAGCCATCGTTTTCACCAATAAACATTATATTCATTGATAATTTTTGCAACTCACTTGGAGTTTTGATGTAGAAGCATTGCCCGTTAAAAGATACATTAATCTTGTGTAGCTGTTGTGTAGCCTAGTTGGTGGGCACAGTGACTTTCTTATGTCTAGTATTTATACTTATACACGAGACATAACCTGTCGCTGTAAAGATGAACGAGATAAGTCCATCTTTGAATGCATAATGTTGCTGCGTGGCTTCGTGCTAGATGTCTGTGCCAAGTCCTGATCGCCGTAAATAACTGTAATGTTAACCGTGCCGTCGACGGCGACATACTTTTCTTACACCTCAAAACTTGAATAAAATAAAAACTTTCCCATCAGTAGTCCGCGATGCCGTTCGTAAACGCGTTCCTACTTATGTTCCTGCACATCGCGGTCTCCCTCCTGGAATTCACGCACGCCTGCAAGAGAAACAGTGAGAAGGCACACAGGCAACACCGCATCACGACGGTCTCCAGCATCGACAGGGTTAAGGTTGTCGTCAACAAATATTAAAATTAAAACGGTAAGTAACAATAACGCGTCAGAATGAGCGTTCTTTGTCCCCGCCCCTGCTGCCCTGGTGGAAAAACGCTCAATGATATAAAATAAATGAAATAGAATATTTATTTTCCTTAAGGGCAGGATATTCGATCCATTTTGTGAAAAGGACAGGCATAGAATTTTGTGTTCACAAGAGTGAAATAGGGCACAGCAACGCAAGCCGAAAAATCAAGTTTTTGCTTATTATCAAAATTACAAAAAGTTTTGATAAAAACTAACCATAGAATATTCTTCTAAACGTCGTTGCCTATTTTCAGACATGTTTTTTGAGAGTCAAACGTTGATACACTAGAAGTACAACAACAAAAACAACAAAAAACTATCCTTTCTTCGTAATTTTTATCATCAGGTGAAGTGATAAATATCGTGTTTTGAACCGTAGAATAATCAATAATGTTAATCCAACTACAACATAAATTTTAGTCCAATCAAAACAAAGGATATTTGATCGTTTAAAATTGAATCGAAAATTGGCTAAATTCGAATATCCTGGCCTTAATACCCGCACTTAAGACGAAAAGCTGTCCCGAAGAACCCGAAAAACTTTAAACTCTCTGTATAGGTCGTCTGTTGGGAAACGGAAGAGCTTTTTTTTTTGAGTGGAGATACGAAAGGTTGTGCGAAACCTTTCATGTCATTTAGCGAATTACTCACGGAAAAACATTTTTCGGTGGTCCAGTCAACGGGATGAGCTGTATGTGCGGGACCACGGGTCAGGAGTTTTTTTTTCATTTATTTTTATATAATCTGTATCTACAGGCGTTCAATATGTATTATTATCTGACGGTGCGGTAAATGTCATCTATCTATTTGGGGCAGTAACAACACTTATGGTTGGTTTGATGTTGTTGACAGGTATATTTTTTATTAAGTTGACATGAAATAATCCAGGTATTTCGTCCATGGTCCTGTAGATTGAACCACTGGAAAATATTTCTCGTCTCGCTGTGCTGCGCTGCCACTACGGTATTGCGGTATGGCTGTCGAGAAGACGGCTCAGTTTGCCAAAAGCTGCCCAGCCGGAGGAGCCCAGCAGCAGGAGGATCCATCCAGCTGCCCAGCCTAGCGGCTTGGCAGCTGGATGGATCCTCCTTGAAATTCTCTTTTTCTTGAAATTCTCTTCTCCTTGAAATTATTTTTACCTAACTGCAGAATCTGCCCGAGGTAAGTGTATTCGGATACGATTTTGAGAAGGTGACCATGTACGACGACCGGTATTGGATCAATGCGGTCGACTTGTGTTCTCCATCTAGTTTAGCTCCTCTAGCCAACTCATAAACTTTAGTATAGACAAACTTTCTAGTACCTATTGACTATTCATTTTTTTTTACATTGTATAGAAATCGGTTTTCTAAAATGTTTACTTTCTGTTTATTTTGACATTTGCCGTCAATTTGCACGTTTTTTTTTGGTAATTTTTGACGTTCTTGCCAATTTTGTTGTTGCATAAAAAAAAGATTGAGAGTGCCATCAAGTGCGAGTCTAACTCCTTATGTACGTCGAAATTGACGTTAGCGGTCAATTTCGACGTACATAAGGTGTCAATTTGGTCAAGTAGCTGCAATTTTTTTAGGTATTCATTAGTTAGTGAAGTCTATAACCGGAACCAATACCTAGTATATACATATTTGTTTAATTGACAAACGCTAGGCGCGCGAGTTAGACTCGCACTTGATGGCACTCTCAATCTTTTTTTACAAAAATACTCCAATGCCTAGTGATCGGATCGACAATGGCTGTTGATGCTGATGCCTTTTTCGGTATTAAAACTAAAACGTTAATGTCGATATCGTTATTAGACTTTTGATCGAATAATTATTTTCCAGTGAGTACACCCAGTCATGAGGATAGAACAAGTGTTGTTCATGTTATGCCTCGCTGCTGTCTGGCTGCTCCAGGTCTCTGGCTGCGGCCCAAAGAAAGTTATTTGCACCAAGCAGACCATGCCCTGTCGGAAATGACCGTCTTGCCTCATCGGTGCGTATTATTCAAATTATCACATCACACTAATAGTTATGAATGCGAAAGTAAGGATGAACGGATGGATGTTTGTCTTTTCGCAGAATCATGAGCTGAAATTCGCATAGCTCTAAACCTGGAATCAAACAAAGGCTACTTTTTATCCCAAAGTAGGTATTCTATATATATGTAATATATTTATAGAATTAATTCATAATTCATTTATACCAGTTGCGTTTCTATAGAAACTAAAAAGCGAAGCCACGGGCAGAAACTAGTTGAACATAAAAGAGCTTCTGGTTGCGTTTTCCGGGAAAAATTAAAAATTCTAGTGATTTCGCTTAGCTACAAACTTTTTTGTGCCTTCGTTACGCGCAACGCAAAGTATTACCTACGCTTTCTAGATTTACGGCATGCATGACGCATATGACATAATATGTTTTTTCTAAGCGGCCAGGAAAACAAAAGAGATTTTATGAGTATAAACTTTTTTCATACAAGTAGTCTGATTATAGACGAGTACCTTTCGTCCACGTTCGTAAGTACACTAAAATGTTGTTCACATTTTTTTGATTTAAAAACATGAGATTTTTTTTTTCTGTATGCACTTAAGTATGCTTGACAAGTTTGCAGTATTGGCCAGAGCTTGACGAGTTTGCAGTATTAAACAGAACTTGGCGAGTTCGCAGTGTTAACCAGAGCTTGACGAGTTCGCAGTATTGACGAGTGTGCAGTACAATGAACTTGACGAATTTGCAGTAAAATATAAAAAAAAATCTGTATTGACGAGAATGCAGTCTTGACCAGTATGCCGTAAATCGCTTTCTACCACTGAGGAAGAAATCGCCCATTTAAGAAACGTCCAACTGTCACCAAGAAGGCGTTTTCAGTTCCATTTTCAAAAATAAATTCAAATCATTTAAAGAAATATACATTTAACGTATGCCCTTTGTAAAAGGAATACCAAAAAGTCTTGCCCGTATTATAAAAGCTTGCTCAGTTATAGATCTATACTTGAGTGACGTTTATGCCTTATAAAAGCGTTACTCAAGCATCGATTGATAACTGAGCGAGCTTTCATAATACGGGCCTTAGTCTTTATGTACCAATGTCTTGTACTAGCTGCTCTGTTATTTTCTGATAAAAATAAATACTTTTAATCTCTAGCATAAATTAGTTAGTATATCTCTGGGGCATGTACTCAAATGTCAAAATATCAACCCGCTAAGCTATGACATACTTTTTGAGCAAGGGAAGTGAAAAAAACACGTCTTGGGACTGCAATATATGGGACGAAAAGATGACGCGTGCCTTCCCAAATGCTAGTATTCGAACTGGTTTCGACGGTTGACCTCTTCCCTAAGTTTTACTGAACTATAAGCGTGATCTTTGGGGGAAGCTTACATCCTAGTCTTACGGCTGAATCAATCAGGCTATTTTAATGCATGAAAACACTTAAAAATGATCACAGTTCCAAAAGTGATGAAATGATTTGTTTTTAACCGACATTGAAAAGAGAAGGTTCTACGTTCGGCTGTATGTTCATTATATTCGTTGATTTCTCCGTCAATTATTGACCGATTTTGAAAATTCTTTCGCTATTGTATAGAGTGATCGCGAACTGGTCATAAAAAATATTCCTGGAGGATCGCAAATCATTAAACTGTGTAAAATTAACGGAAACGGAGTCGTTTTTTAGTTTTTACAAGACAGTCAAATTATGGTGTAAAAAAACGCGCGTTGAAATCTTTTGTATGCTACGCGAGTCCGGCGTAGCGTCGTGGCACGGGCTACGACGCTCTACGATTTATAAAATGTTTATCTTTTTGAGGACGAAGAGTGAAGGTTAGGGAAAGTGAGACATGAAAAAATAGTGGAATATCATGAACGCAATTCTGAAATCTGCAACTCCACAAGCTCTACAACCTCTCAGTTTATAGATAGTTTAGATCTTTATTTACTGCTTTACCACTGGTCGTAGAGTAGGTAGTAGAAAATCTATGCATATACATAGATTTTTTTTATTTGTTTACATTATTTTTTTATGTTATTTTCATTACCGAAAAATAATATATCAGCCACAATTTGTTTTTATTGTTAGGGGAAAACGAAAATTAAAACTTCACAGTTTCGGGTGATAAAAGCGCTGCTCTTTTTCTGTGACGTCACCGTCAACGGCAGTTGACTGCAGTCAGAGCACTGATGCCTCTGCAATCAAAATAAATTGGAAAAATCATTATTTCCTTCATCATTTGTTATGATAAATACCATCGTGTTTGTTGGTGTGTTGTCTAATAAATAATTTGTGAACGGTGACGTCACGTTTAGAAATTTCGCAACTGAGTCTTAAAATATCTACTATTGAATGATTAAATTTAACAATAAAAAAATACAAAAATAAATTTGCAGATAATATTTCTATGTCTGTCGCGAAGGCGAACAAGTACTCTTCGTACTAATACCTAGGTAGGTAAGGTAGTTGGTAGGTTGTTAAGGGTTTTAGCTGACCCGCATGGAAATATCCGGTCGATGTGAAGAGGCGGGCGTGCGCGCGCGCAGCGCTCTCTGTCACCGACGACGGACGGGGCATTCATTCTGTGTCCAGACAGAGAGCGAGAAACATCGGTGAGTCACTTTGAGTTACTGCGCAATCAATTGAGATCTTTTAACACCGATCTTTGAACCAGTTTCAGAATATAGTTGTAGGTCTGTCTGCGGACAGGTCGATCAGTTAGAGAATGAGGCTCGGGATGGCTACAGGGGAGGTTGGAGGCCATAATGGGATGCGTCCCCGTAACAGTAAGAATCATATTATTATCTATATCATATACATAGCTCAATGAATGGAGCACAGATGGAATAACCATCATAGCTCAATGAACCGGAGTACAGGTAGACTAACCATCATATTAAATAACTAGGCATACCTTCTTTATTGTAGACTAGCAGCGCCTCGCAGTTTCACCCGCTGGGTTCTCGTTTCCGTGTCAATTCCGGTATAAAATATAGATCAATGAAAATAAATCTATCCCTCAGGAACGATACATTTTACCGGGATTATAAGTAACCTATGTACCTACTAGACTATAATCTATCTCTGTGCCAAATTTCATCCAGATCCGTTCAGCCGTTCTGGCGTGATTGAGTAACAAACATCCATGCATCTATCCAAACTTTCACATTTATAATATTAGTGGGAAGTGGGTACCACGGTAGCGAAGCCGTTATAGAGAAGCGATTCAGTTAAAAGTAATCAACACAAACATTGTCTATTCTCTTCGTAATCTATCCAAAGTGCTTCTTTCTAGAATCCTTTGGAAGTTTTCTCAATGTACCGCCTTCTGCTGATCCTGCTGACCCAGCTGCTATCCTGGGCCGTCGGTTGCAGCAGATTCAGAAAGCACGGAACTAAAGAAATGTTCCCGTGTCAGTACAATGGACCTATGTTTGAAGTCGTTTATCCTAAACAAGTTAGTCTGATAGCATCTCATTTGACCATGATAGTTCGAGAAAATTATTCGCAAAGGTGGGACAAGCCTTTTGGTGCCGGCTTAGGATTTGTACCACCCCCAGTTCTTCCCGCAGATGCCGTAAGGTTAATAGCAGCATCACCCCCTGCAGAGCAGATCCGCCAACGAACTGCGATCCTAACCTTCATATCCAGCATGCGATTATTTTTTCTTCGATAACTAATTAATTATATGAACACAGTTCATGATGTTGTGTGAATTGTGCAGCATTATGTATCCCAGTTCTCACTGATATTATAAATGTGAATATTTGGATAGATGGATGGATGGATGTTTGTTACTCACGCCAGAACGAATGAACGAACCTGGATGAAATTTGACACAGAGATAGATTATAGTACTTTTTATCCGGTAAATGTATGGTTCCCGTGGGATAGATTTGTTTAAATTTTTCATCGAGCAAAGGATTTACAGGTTTTTTTTGTTTTTTGGTAGTTTAGGGGTCAGAAAATGACATAGGCTAATTTTTATCCCGGAAAAATGCACGGTTCCTATGGGATAGCATACATGAACCGTGTTTTTAAATGGTTTTAAAAAGTTCGTGAAATAGATCTTTAGCGTATTTTTGGATTATTATTTAATGTTAACTGGCAATAAACAAATGCTTTTCAGCGGAAAATATAAAAATCATATTCGGAGACACATATACGTGCAATTTACGTGACGCGTTCCACATTTTCGTATATCAGGAAAGGTCGGGAAATGAATGTAATTAGGATGAAGAAAGGAAGTTGGGAAAGGTAACCATCTCAATGATATCCCGCTATAGTTTCATGACAATACAGTGAACGGTGACGTCACGTTTACAAATGCCATTGAATCTTAAAATATCTAATGATAAAATTGTAGAATGAAAACCGCAAAAAATACTTAAATAAATATGCAGATATTATTTTTCTATTAATATACATATAATATAATAAATCGAAATAAAAATAATCAGGTTTTTGTTCACGGTTTTGCTGAACATTACCGATCTGCTGGTACCCGGTATTATGGGTACGCAGACGACAGCACCGTGGTGGACAGGTAACTTTCCAACGCCAAGGCCAGTCAGAACGAGATACAGGCGCAAAGAGAAGACATGCAGCAGCGCTTGAATTTTACCCTAAAGGCAGTCTCAGATAGAGGAGAGGCCAATCGGGTCAACTTTAATGCCTCAACGTAAGCCTGCCTCTTCTCTGCAAAAAAGAGTCCGATAGTCCAGGTTCCTGTTTTCCGAGATGTACCGGTACCTATATAAGACTGTCTTGCTTGAGCTCCTCAGTGTCACGCTCCCACCAACTCTAAACTTTGCAGCCTTCATCGAGTCAAAGGCTAAAACAGCAGCAGTTTGGGACGGCTCGGCCAAGTACCAGCTTGCAGCCTTAGACTCGGTAGAACGAAGAGCTTTCAGACTCATTGACAAACAGTACCTTGCAAAGACTAAGGTCCAAAGTCTCGAACATCGCTGCAAGGTCGCTTGTCTGTAGATCTCTTATAGGATACATTTCGGAGAATGCACACAGGAACTACATGACCTGATTCCACCATCCCCCTTCCACTCCAGGACAAGTAGAGCATTATCACCCCTACTTGGTGGATATACGGTCCACTCGCAATAAGCGCTTTTCCTCTACCTACATCATTCCGCACCGCTGGGGTTGGGAACGCGCTCTCTGCTACTTTTCCCATCAATTAACCTGGGTCTCTTTAAGACGGAGTGATTAGGTATCTTCTAGCTAGACCTTCGTGATACATCGTCGGCCACATCTTCACTTTCCATCAGGTTGTGCTCAAGCAAAGGTCTATAGACTATAAAAAAAACACGGACATATGAAACGAGATCGACAACAAATTGCAGTATTGATGCTACAGGACGACTGCACACCTAGTTCATGAAATATTTAGTGATTAAAACCACGCACACTTTTGTGTTTTCAGAAACGTAACCTGGTACTCCGTGGATGATCTCTACTCGCTTATCGGGCGCCAATCTCGATGAATAGTGCCCTAGTGATGCTGCTGACCCAGGTGGCTGTGTTCGTAGTTGGCTGCTGCTGCAAGAAAGAACCTTCGGTGCATGACTTTATGGAACGCGAAGGGTTTGATGAATTATGGTAAGTAACCCTAAAGGAAACTTAACTAAACTTTACTTAACTGAGACCTACTTCTCATCATATCAACCGAATGACATCCAGTGCTGGACATTGGCCTCCCCTAAATAAAATAAAATAATGCTGGACAATTCACACAGCATTATCTAGCCCCAAGCTAAACAGAGCTTGTGTTATGGGTACTAGATAACTGATATACTTAATATAATACAATACATACATAGATATTTTTTATTATAAATAGAAAATGACCAGAACAACCTAAACAAATATCTGCAGATCGTACAAACATTTCTCCCGAGGCGGGAATCGAACCCGCAACCTCCTTCGTCGTAGGCAGACCTTTTGCCCACCGCGCCACAGAGGTCGTCAATATCACCATGGTGACAGATCCTGCGCCGCCCGCACCTAGCGGTTTCCCTGATCCTTCGCCTGGTCATTCCACTTCTTGGGAAGATACTCACCGCACTCATTTCAATTTATAGGATTAGCTATGGGCGAATTTTAGTGATTGTAGGTATGCTAATTTTACAAATTTTTGAAAGCCCATGATTGACTTCAGCCATCAATTCAGATTGTATTCGTGAATGTCATGCATTTGATTTTTGCCGCTTATTGGCTGCATTTAGATTATCTATGAGTAATAAACAAAAACTCGATGGACCGAGGACATCGTAGCGGTCGCAGGGAACCGATGGATGGGGGCCGCTCAGGGCCGCTCTTTGTGGCCTCGTATGAATGAGCCCTAATGTCCAGCAGTGGACGTGTATGGGCTGATATGATGATGATGAATAAATAAAAAGAAATAACCAATGAGCGGTAAAATAATTATGTATGAGTGAACTCACGGACACATCTGAATTGACCGAATGGCAGAATTTCATCGATTATTATTAGATAGGTCGTTCTCCTTGTAGTTTGGTTTCAAAACAAAAATCTTAATCAAAATCGAATTAAAATAGAATCGTACGGAGAAATAACAGGAACCATTGTTTTAGAAATCATGATGAAACCTCCTAAAGTGGTTCTACTGTGCGCACTGCTCGGCGTGCTCGGACGCGTCAGAGGCTGGCCAGTTCCGTATTTTGTAAGTTTATAGCCGCGTACTGACAGAACGAGCAGCCTCGCTAGGCAGCGCGTGCGTTTGCCTTGGGCGAGACACGCCGGCCGCTGCCCGAGTCGAGCGTTGTCTGTTTTTGTCGATGCTCGAAGGCGCCTCAGTAGGTTTGCCGCGCGCACTCAAGATGAGATGGTGGCCAAACGCTTGACCAACACCAATAAAAAAAACAGACGGTTGTGATTTACCTCGCTTTTTCGTCGTTCGTTTGCGTCATGGATTAAGAACAATGTTTTAAATTAAGTTAATTAATAGGCGCAGGTACACTACTTTGGGACGCGCAATTTCTTGATTATACAAATAGAGGACTGAGAGAAGATGCGTCGAGGATCATAAACCGGGAAATGAACATTCCAATAGCTGAAAATAGATGGACTTTGCTAGGATCTTATAAGAGGCAAAAGTCACGAAATTATTAAAAAGGCGGTGGTGGCGATAGCATTCCGAACGTGCAGCAATCTTGAGAAAAACTTGCTCGACCTTACCGCGCGCGGCAGCTTGTATGCAATAGGTTTACAGACAGAGGATGCCTCGGGCGGCAAACGTAGTGTTGGAAACGTCCGAGGCTGCCTTATGAGGCTGCTTGCTCGGTCAGTACGCGACTAATTCTTTACCCTCGAGGCGTGTACTATGTTTTGTTTTTATTTGGTTGGCGTACTCTCTTTAGCGATGGTGGTCACGGGGCGACTTCATGGCTCGCAGTTACAGAACTGGTTAGAGTACATCCACTCGCCAATACTCATGAATATCCAATAAAAAATCTTTGCCGTTTTTGAAAATGAATTCGCTACTTTATAGAGAATGACCCCGTAGTAGTCTCACAAAAATATTATTCCTGAGGGATTCGTAATTATTCAGCAAATCTTATTAGTATAGTTGTTCAATAAAACGTTCTATCACAGTAATACATTCTATAAGTACTTTATAATATTTACTGAAAAGCAGAGGTTCTTAATCCATTCTTAGCTGATAGTGCGACCACCTTATCAGACTCGTACTCTTGAAGCGTGCTAGAAGCACATCCAGCTAGTCAGTGGCGGATCATCCCCAAGGCAAAGTAGGCATGTGCCTAGGGGCGCGAGGTTACAAGGGGCGCGAGCGCGGAAAATTTTACACTAGTAAATAATTAATATCAAATTTAATACTTTGTTTTCGTTGAAAAAAAAAATTGGTTTGAAATGACGCTTTAATCATTATGCGTTAGGCTGGCTGTAAGTTTTAAAATCACATTGCCATAGATTCGCGACATTTTGAAAGGCACATGTTTTAATGCCGCATAATGCGGCATTAAAACAGATAAACATTAAACATTAAAAGATATAACACCTATACCTATCTTTATCTTTTAATGTTTATCTGCGCCGATCCTAGGGTAAAGCGAGCGGTGCCCAAGTTTCCATAACGCGAATTCCTTATTTTAAACAATCTATTTAGAGCGAAAAGTAATAGTTTGATGGGTCCATATGGTGACTTCTGAGAGGAGTGAACTGCGCAGCTGGGCGTGGTACGTGCGTGCGTACAACATCGATCGCCACAATCTAAATTTTTTACGGCTCGCTCCGCTCGCCGTTGTTTTCTATCTGTTGTAGTCTAGATGTTTATGTTTAAATATTATTTTTAAAAAATTCTGTCAAACCACTGGAAAGTCTCGAACCTTTTTGCTAGTTCGCTCCGTTGTCGCCGTTATTTCTATTGTTTTTACTTCCATAAATTTCTAAAGAATTTGGGAATCATTTTATTACCGATAGCCACAAAAGTTTTGCGTTTCACCGTTTACATACCTATCTTAAATAATCTTGAAATATCACAAAACATTCGCGGCTCGCTCCGCTCGCCGTTATCTTTCTTTCCCTGCCTTTCTAGCTCCAAAGCGCCAAACCCATATGGTCTTGGCTCTAACTTTGACAATTGACAACCTCCTCTATCATGCTAACCAAAAGCATGAAAAAAAATTGCGGCTCGCTTCGCTCGCCATTACATCTAGTTTTTTAGCTGCCTTAAATACTTTTTTGTCATCCACTGAGGAACTTTGTCGTTGTTATGTAACTAACACCACCCCCAATACTGAGCTTTGCCGCGGCTCGTTCACAGAGGGGCGCCAATGAGCTGTTTGCCTAGGGCGCTGTCGACAATTAATCCGCCTCTGCAGCTAGTAAACTATTTCCAAACTAATTTGTTTTCCAGTCGCTGTTTTTCTTCTTTTACGGTGTACTCGTGATTCTACTGGCTCGAGTCGCCTTGGTGCACTCTGGGAAGATTGGGTGTTTCATGCCTGGCGCAGCGGACTTACGAGGGGGGACCTGCATAGACCCTGCCACCATAGAAAGATCACATTTCTCAGTAGGTAAAATAGGCAACTATCTAGGTAGGTACCTATTTATCCAATAATTTGAACCATCATTATTTTCTAGTTAAGCGTCTGCTCTCAGCTTCGCGCGCATGACGGAATAAACAGTAGATCATTATTATGTAGATATTTATTTATCATCATCATAACAGGATATGTTATTCTTGATCAAGAACTACATAACAGGATATGTTATTCTTGGTCAAGAACTACATAACAGGATATGTTATTCTTGGTCAAGAACTACATAACAGGATAATATGTTATTCTTGGTCAAGAACTACATAACAGGATATGTTATTCTTGGTCAAGAACTACATTTATGCAATGTTTCAGCCCCATCCATTTACATTTGTTTTGGTGTGAAGAGGAGGTACCTAACAAATATTTCAACATAGGAATCTAAACTTCGCATTTGTAATTTTAGTTTGTTGTAAAATAGTGATTTGTTGTTTAGTGCAAAGTTGCTTTTTAACTGCGTGCTCAATTTTGATGACCGAGCAAGCGAAGGATTCTAATATAAGAATCACGAGGAAGCACGAGGTAAAAAAATTTTGCACTCGAGTGGCACATGTTACTTTTCATCCCACCTCAGCGACGAAAGAGTATTTTTGCTCTTCGATCAACATCGTATGTACGATGTTCTAAATTCATTTTACTTTATCCTCTAGCGGATAAAAACGGCTTTTGCACTCAGATATCGAAGAGCAAAAATACTCTCTCCGAGACCCTATCTCGGAAAGAGTACCTATTTTTGGGCATGAAAAATTTTTTCTTCTTACTTACATTTTGTCAAGTTTCTAGTTTCGTCAGAAAAAATAACTTGAGCGTTGGAGACTGCAGTAGGTACTTACTGGTACAGGCAGTACTTGGTAGGTACCTGAGTACATTGGCTCGTTACACCACGAGTCGTAATTAACCCGCTTATATCCGTAATGAACCCCTTAATTCATGTTATTAATGTGTTTTCTTTAGCAAGTGAACTGGGATCGGTTGACTCGTCAAGAGTTAAAGTATCTGACGAGACATCAACGATATCAGTTGAAGATGTATCAAATACGCCGTTTCTTTGGGGAACCTTTACACATGCAGACAGATCAAACAATCTGTACGAAGTAGACATATTCATGACTTATAGCATTCTGAATTTATGCCTGAGGCGATTATAGAGGATATATCTTCCCTGATGTTGTTGAACTGGCTCCGAGCCGGCCCCCGACTGCAAGAGATCTATGGGTAAGGAGTCCAGTTTGATATCACTTGTCTGCACTGCCACTTATGTTTAACTGACGAAACGAAATACAAAGGAGGCCGTTCTGTGTTCGGCTATATGTATTATTTATGTATGTTCATCGATTTTCCCGTATATTGTGGACCGATTTGAAAAATTCTTTCGCTATTTTATGAATAATATTACAGAAGTGGTTTCATAAAAAAAAATCTCGAAGGATAACTCTATATGATATGGATAGGGATGGGGTACTTGTAAGACCAACAAGCGACAAGACTGTTTACAATTTAGGAATAACGTGAAAACAGCTCTCTTTAGTAATGGCTCCCAAAATTTATAATAATTTACCGACTGTCATTAGGAACTGTAATGACATCATAATATTTAAATCTAATCTCTTTAATAAGTAAGACTAATCTGTATTTAATAAGTAAGACATTTTACAGCTTGAATGAGTATTTTGACGCAGTTTAGTTTTAAGCAAATGTAGAGTAGGTAGGGATGAGGTTGATACTCATTTTAAAATTGGTAAATGCATTGTTTTCAATTCTTCTACTCCTAGAAATTCTTCAATTCCTAAAACTTAATCTTGTTTCACTATTATTGTATTTTGATTGTATTTCTAATTGTGTTTAAATTTGTACCCCTAATGGCAATTTTTATGCTATTTTTATATGTGAACATCCCTTTAATACCTGTGTATCACAAATGAATAAATGAACTTGAATTTGATAAATGTTTGTCCAGAAACATTTAAAAAACTGTAAATATGAAGGAATGTTAGGTCTATTTTCATTTTTTTCATAACAATCAAATTATTCTGTCAATTTAAGGAATTTTCGAATTATGGCAACCATTATTTATTATTGTTATTAAAAAGTAGGCGGCGGCGGCTCGCGGAAAAACTAACCATAACCTTAATTATATGCATTCTTTTTTTTAGATAAATTGTATTTGAATCATTGAATTCAGATAGGTACCAATAAAGCTCAGAAATTTAGTGCTCCAATGATGATCGGGCTCTTCATGGTGGTGCTACTCCGCTTAGCTTCCTGGGTCATCAGTTGCAAGAAAAGGTCTCAACCCCTGAGGAACTCCGATAATTCACTTAGAAATGCGCATTGTGTGAGTAAATAACTATTATTTAGACACCCGCACCTAGATTGCACCACCGGGATAGCAGGTGAAGGGGTCGAATGTCAGAAACTCATTTTGGTCAACAACCATGAAGAGTTGGAATGCTATAAACCTCTTTCAAACCACGAACGAACGAAATCATTATTTTCTATGAAGGTTGAATGCGGTCGAACCTTCGATAAGGTATAGAAAGTTTGTTTGGGAGATTATATAAAGATGGCGCCGCCCGAAGAATGGTCTTCGCAAGCGAAGTTGTCAAGGTATATGCAAAAAAAAATGGCGCTGCCTTCCGTGAGAAAGTGGATCTCCCCTGGTGCAGATTACGTAGTTTTTAGGGTTCCGTAGCCAAAGGGTAAAAACTGGACCCTATTACTAAGACTTCGCTGTCCGTCTGTCACCAGGCTGTATCTCATGAACCGTGATAGTTAGACAGTTGAAATTTTCACAGATGATGTATTTCAATTGCCGCTATTACAACAAATACTAAAAAAACAGAATAAAAATGTATTCTACCTAATGTAAAACAAGTTAAGGCTGATGTAAACGTAAAAGGAGAAACGTTAGAAATTGTAGAAAGTACCGTATTCTTAGGAATCACCTTAGATAATAAACTTCAATGGGGCCCGCACGTAGATAAGCTATCGAAAAGACTTGTTCTGCAGCGTATGCCGTCAAAAAAAATCCATCATCTCACCGACGTGGATACATCTAGACTTGTTTATTTCAGCTAGCCCAAAAATTTCCTAAATAGCGATATACATAATTTAAATACTAGAAATAAACATAAACTCGCTGTGCCCACAACCAGGCTTCACAAGATTAATGTATCTTTTAAAGGGCAATGTATACGCTTCTACAACAAAACTCCTAGTGAGTTGCAAAATCTATCAATAAATAAATTCAAACAAATTGGCAAAACCTTTCGTGCAAAAAGGCTTAGGTACTACAAAATATCAGATTATTTAGAAGATAAAAAAGCTTGGGACGGGTTTCAACTCGAAAAATAACAACTAACAGGCTAAAGGTTTCTTAGTCGCTTCTACTTTAGTCTACATACAGAAGAGACAGAAATCAAAAGTATCACTTTATTTCCGTGTCAGTGTTTTATTTTAAGAATTTGACCTTTTCTAAGTGTACATTTTTGTATTTATGAAAATAATGAATTTTTTATTTTGATTTTGAATAGCTTTGATTTTGAATAGCTATGATTTTGAATATCTTCGCTTGGGCTTCCCTATTAAAAAGGATCAAATTCGAGTAAACTCGAGCACGGCAGAATATCATATGGGGGGGTAAGCTTGCATGTTGTGAAGTACTCCTACCATACTTGAGCCCTCTTTACAGGTTTGAGCGTCTCGGGCAGCCGATCAGATCAGTATAAAAAAAATCGATCGTTAGAAAAACTCGAGCACGTCAGAGTAAGGTTAGGCAAGTTAATTACATGCAGAAAGGTATACATCCCATCACAGCTGATCACAACAACGCGTGCATAATACATTATATTACTCATTGTATTTATTACATTCAATAACAAAAAAAATGAATTTAAATTTTTTTTATTCTACCCGTCAGATTAATGAAATTCCTCCACATAATTGTCAGATTATAGGTCAGTACGACAAGGACATCAATATAGCACTGCTTTCAAGCAAAAAGCAAAAAAAAAGCAAAAAAAGCAGTGCCAGTATTCTGGGCACTGCTTTCTGGTGACGGCTTACATTTTATTTGAATAAGAATCAGCATTGCCACGTTGAATGGCAATGCTGATTCGTTGACAATGATATTATTTTATTATTCCAGAATGAATGAAAGGCCGCTGGTGACCACAAGTTAGACCTTAACTATTCATTGATTATGTATTACCTGCTTATGGCTCTGTTGGTTAACCTGGTGTCGTGGACCGTTGCTTGCAAGAGGGCTCCGTGTGCTAAAGCTCCGTGTGCTCAAGCTCCCTGTTCCTACAATTGTCGTCCTGTTAGTATAACCCGCATGCTTAAAGAATGGAATTGACAATGACGTCATATCTCACGCTATCCCGCTTAGATCTAATTAAAACTGACCTTGACAACACTAGAGATATCACTTTCCACTAGGTGAGATTGTGGTCAAACTACGGTCATTAACATAACGACTATAATAATTTTATTGTTTAAAAATATAATAAAAACCGGGCAAGTGCGAGTCGGACTCGCGCACGAAGGGTTCCGTACCATTATCTATAAAATCGGCAAAAAAAACACGGTCGATGTATGGGAACCCCCTTAAATATTTATTTTATTCAATTTTTTAGTATTTGTTGTTATAGCGGCAACAGAAATACATCATCTGTGAAAATTTCAACTGTCTAACTATCACGGTACATGATACAGCCTGGTGACGACGGACAGATGGACAGACGGACAGCGAAGTCTTAGTAATAGGGTCCCGTTTATACCCTTTGGGTACGGAACCCTAAAAACCGACTTAGAACCTCTTAGTTTTAGAATGTTTTTAAAGTTTGCAGGATAAAAATACTAATCCCTTAGAAATAACATTTTTATGGGACCACCTCTAACGACGTGCATAAAAAAAAGATCCATATCATCCATAATGTCGGAGATGTCCATAAATGACGGAGAAATCGTTAAACATACATATATAAAAACATACAGCCGAACGTAGAACGTCCTCCTTTTTCGAAGTCTGTTTAAAAAAGATTTAATTATCATCTCAATCTCATTCTTTACGTAGGCAGATTATAAAACTTATACTTATGTACTCGAGAATATTAATTTATCCTATTACATACATAAGGTGGGCGCAAACATACAAACATACTTTCACATTCATTTGGATACTACGTCCCCGCGTTCAATGAAATATTGCATACATAATCGGATAAGAAACATCGATGTATTTGTAACTTTTTAGTTTTTTAAAAAACATACCTAATGATCATTAAATGCGAGCAAAAATTAATTTCAATTCATTTTCAAGCTTAGATAAAAGTAAAAAAAGGGATATACGGTACGTTCTCCCAGCGCTCATTCAAAAATTGTACCGTGCCACAGATGAAATAATGATATATGATAAGGTATCGAATCATAACAAAATTTAAAGTTAGGTGTATGTGATGCGTGAAAATATGTGATGCCTTTGGCTTTGTTTTTTGTTTTGGAGCTATTTGAACACCTGGTGAACGAACACGAGAGCATAGTCGTGGTGTTTTAGTCGAAATCACACAAAAGTATCGTAGCAAGCAGGCAAAACGCCACCGCCGCCGCACCGTTTCGACTATGACCGAGGTGAGGGAACATAGTTGGACCTGACTTGAGTCATATACTTTCGAGATAGTACCTCAGCACCCTTTTTTTCACTTTTATCTATAAGTTTTCAAGCTATTAAATCACTTTTGCTCTCATTTACCTACCTAATGGTGAATTTGTTTTCTGAAAATGTAAAACGGCACAAACAGCTATTTCTTATCCGATTATGTATGCAAAATTTCATTGAATGCGGGGAGGTTCGATGAAATGGGAATCAGAAAGTACGTTTGTATAGGGGTGTATAACTTGTATATGGGGTGTATAACTTGTATATGGGGTGTATAACTTGTATAGGGGTGTATAACTTCGCACCCACCATAAGTATTATTTGATTGACGATTAATGAAAAAAGAATTCTCGCACATAGGCACATAGCTGAACCACAGATGAAATAATGTTACTTCGTAAGCTGATCCTCCCCCAAATAAGGGAGATTTAACAATATTTAAGGCAGGCGGATAGGGATTCGCAGCGCGGGCGTTTAAAATACACAGAAATACACGAAAAATATGTATAAAAAACTGTTCAGTTTTATTTCGATTTGCTACCTAATTGAATTTGAATTTATTTATTGAGCAACCAACACTGATTAAAAAAGGAGCGAGAGGACTGGCAGATGCTGGATTTGGCATGTTCAAGATAAGGCTTCTATCGGAAGGTCCATAGGTCCAGCAGTGGACTAGAATAAGCTGATGATGATGATTCTCCTACTTAGTAGTATTTTGTTTTATTTCAACAGAAACGTTATCCGTGCTCGAGGCGCTGGTGAATCGCTTTCCAGGTAAAAATAAGGTGGTGTAATTAGGTGACTTTGGTAAAAACAATGTCGAGAAGGAGGCCAAGAGATAGATCCAGCTTGGTTGGGCAGCGCTTGGGAAACTACGTCGAGTCTTCTCGTCATCCATACCGCAATACTTGAAAACGAAAGTTTTCAATCAGTGCGTCCTACCCGTCATGACCTACGTAGCTGAGACGTGGACACCAATTTAAAGTCATCCAGCGAGCTATGGAGAAAGCTATACTCGGAGTTTCTCTGAAGGATAGGATTCACAACGAATACATCCCGACAGAGAACCAACAAGGTAAAATATAGCTCAAAGGATTAGCAAGCTGAAGTGGCAATGGGCTGGCCATATCTCGAGAAGAACCGACAATCGCTGGGGTAAACGTGTTCTTGAGTGGAGACCGCGACTCATCAAACGTAGTGTAGGACGCCCTCTGACCAGGTGAGACTGCTGGCTGGATGCGGCAAGCTGAAAACAGGGTGTTAGGGCGCTCATTAGGGGAGGCCTATGTCCAGCAGTGGACTAATGTAGGCTGATAATGATGATGATCCTCAATATTTTAATTCCTTCATATAACATTTTTTCTGGTCGTTAGAAATTATAGAAAACCGCTAATTAGGTTTCTAATATCTTTGGTCATAATAGCCCATAAAGTTAACTTGACGTTTTTTTATTGGTCCAGATGCTTGGTGTGCTGGTCATACTCCTCCAGCTGCTCTCGATGGTCGTCGCCTGCAGTAAGAAGTCTGCATCTACTGACAGAGCTAACCCGGCCGCTAAAGTGCCTTGCGCTCAAAACGCAAATGAAAATTCTTGTTGTGTAAGTAATAACTGCCTTGTAGGCAGGCTGTAATTGTAGTACGACTGATGACCTGTCTAGGTATCTACATAATGTGTTGAGTTACATTTTTAGTCTTGTTTTTTATTACAGAGTTCTTTTCTTTCCCACTTACTATTATAAGATGAAAAATATATAATAATCCGCGTAAAACTCTGATCGGTTAAGCGACTACGAATTATTTACGCGTAAGTCCAGAGTTTTTATGGTTCCGTATCTCAAGTACTACCTCAAGGAAAAAAGGAACCCAGGATCACTTTAATGTCCGTCTGTCCGTCTGTTAACCCTCTTTTCTCAGAAACGCGTGGAGGTATCGAGTTGATATTCACATCATATACCTGCTCAAGTTTGTAACCTCTTGGAGTCGCGATATAAATCAAACTTCAACTATATTGTAATAATAATAACATCAATAAATAATCGATTTAAAAAAAATCCTTTATTTCGGACTACATTGATCCATAATTTGTTAGTAAGTTCGTTTGCTAAAATGACCTTATATTAGTGTTAGTATTCCTTAGGTACTAAAATTAAATTTAAATGAAACAGGATTAAAATAAAATAAAATGAAATAAATTACAATCCAGAAAATACATTCAATTAAACGTCAGGTTATAAACAAAATATAAAATATACGCGATCAATCCGGTAAAAACAGTGTTTTATTATGAGTTCTCGCGAAAATAACCTTAGAATATAGTAAATTAAATTGGATTAAATTAAATGCATAAAAAGAAATTATGAACTAAATTAAATAATTTTCCTAATAATTTTCTGCCACATTGGCGAATCAATCCTGAATCCAATTAAAGAAATTAAAAAAAAATCTGCATGTACCCTATTTTTACTAAATATTTGTCGTCCTTAAATTTTCTAATGGATTTCCGCAAAGTAATGCCTGAATCTATTATTCATTTTCTTTCTATTTTTGAGATGCATAATTTGCGGGTCATGTCCATAATATATAGGTATCCCTTGCGGGTCGTGTCCATATTATATATCCCTTGCGGGTCGTGTCCTTATAAATATACAAAAGTAAGTATGTATTTATAATTTTCCCTTACTAAGTTTTATTTTCCTGTATAGAATAGAGGAAAACCCCGAACCAGTATATAGTGCGTAGTCCCCGGTGAAGGAGCAAGAAGGAAGAAGAATTACTGAACCGACAACGTAGAGGTAACTTGCCTGCACGATTATTATGTCGCTGATGTAGTGAGACTGTCGTACCTACATGAAGTTTATATGGTCCCTATTTGTAAAGTTTTCATGGCTTTGTCGGTTGAGCAACCACCTGACCTGATGGGGCGCAAAAACAGATCCAGACTTGTCTCGTTGCATGCATAATATAAACACAACACGAGCCCTGAGTCCGGTTTGTAAGGATGGAATTTGCAAATTTCCATATCCTAACGCTAGGGGCGCTGTATCCGTTTATTCCCAGTAGTTCCTTTTGACAGTTCCTTTAAAGGGACTAATGAGACTTTTTCTTCCCATTAGTTCCTTTAATAATTTTGAGGGAACTAATGGGAAGAAAAAGTTCAGGTTTGTCCCTTTCTAGAATGACAGGTTAGTGCTGTACGTAACATACTTTTTACGTGAAGTCCCAGTAGTTCCTTCAAAATTATTAAAAGAACTAATACGGCGAAAAAGTCTGGAACTGTCAAAAGGAACTACTGAGAATAAACGGCTGTAACAAATCCCAAAGAAAAGTAAGACGTCAGGACGCTATCAACAAACGAAACTCAGGGTTCCAAAGGTTCGTTTGAATTCTCGTAAATACGCAATGGATTATTGTTTCTTTTTTTTTTGTGTAAAATTTACCTCTAATTCCGTGTGTAAGAGTAGGTAGATACACCAATTGGCCGAATTGAAACACGAAATTTCGTGTTGGAGAATTAAAATAGGCCCCCTGGTAGTTGGAATAATTGAGGCATCTAACCGGCCCATGTTTTTTTAGCACTTACTAAATCTGGTGCTGAAGACGTACTCTTCACTCGGGTGCTGAAAATGTACGGTTTTCTCCTGGTTCTACTCCTGCAGTTTATCTGGGCCGTTGCTTGCAAGAAGAAGCCCAATGTGTGCCAACCGCTCTACATTCCTTGTGTAAGTTAAATCCTTTTGTCTTAAGTTCAAACAGGGAGCCTTTGCACAACAGCAATGCCTAACGAATATTATATAAGTAAATCTCTAAGAAATCAAATAGGTAACTTAAAAAATGTCTTGGAGATTACCCAGAGCAAAACAAAACTTTATTGACCGGCTTTCACTGCCCAGCCTCCTGCAACAGGGAGAGACGTTCGTGTGCGTCATGGGGAATGGAAGTTTTAAACTCGTTCGTCGTTCGTCGTCTTTCCTTAATCGCGGAAAGTGCTTTAACTTCAATTTTAAGAAACTTTGTGTGACGACTGATGATAGAAAAAAATCTAGCTAATTATTTGCTAGCGAGTAATTTTGATTTCGATAGAACCGTACAGTTCGACCACTTTAATAAGTCGCATCGGCAAAATTCGTCTGCACAGAAGAGAACATTTCAATACGATTGAATACGAATGCCGACGCCTTTGAAATAATAGACTTTATTGAAAATCAAAAAACACGAGGCTCGGCTGTCTCGTTCACAAAAACAGAGGTCAAGCTATCTCGCTCATATGATAGCAGAGCGTTATGATTGGCTAGGATTTTTTCGCGCCTACCAAAATTGAGACTTCTGCGCAGGACCATCGGTGTAACTTATTTTCAAGGTCAATACAAATTAAAATATAACACAAATTGGGAGGCTACATCGCATATTTTTTGTTTTATTTATGTTTCAATTCACTTTTGTAAATTTCAACTAAGAAATAAAAAAATCGTCTTAAAAACCTCGGTGTGGTCAGCAATTATTGAGGGGATAAGAAGGTAGCAAAAACATCCCCCCCCCCCTTTATTTCGGCAAACAATGCACCAGCCTGTATAATACACGGGAATCCCCTATTATTGTAGTCGTATATTAATTTCTTATCATTGAAATCAATGTAGTGTTTTGTTTTTTCTGGTACTTATAAAAATAGGTGAGTCGATGAATTTGTAAAAATTGATCTCTACTCGTGATGATTTAATAACCAGTAGCCCTATTGTCTAACTCAACTGGTAATCGTAATCGACTTCATTTTTGACATTTGAAACCTAGCCTGGACTTCGATTGTAACTTTCGTATTGTGTAAATAGTTGACACATGGAAGACCATTACCAGCGAAATTGAAGCCCAGTGAATGAATGAAACTTCGTATATTGGCGCGGATATCGGTATTGTGTAACGTCGAAATGAATTTCAGTAGAAAATTCAAGCCCATTTGAAACGTCAAATGAAGCAGGGAGCTCATTCGAGTCTTGTTTGGAATGGAAATCTCAAATATATCCATATAAATAAAAAAATTGTGATAAACATTGTGTTTGAAGGCTAAGGAAATAAGTAGGTAAGTAAAAATCTCTGAAGTAATAAGTAATAATTATCTGAATACATACCTACCCGAGTTCAAATTCATTTTTTGTACATAGGTATACATACGAGTAGGTATATATAAACATTTTCTTCTATTTTTTACAGGGTGATGCACAATACACCCATCAAAGCGGGAAAAGTAACCAACGCCTCGTCGATGTCGATGAGGAGATGACACGCGACCGTGCGCTACAACCGCAGCACTGCATCATCCCCCTGAAGGTGTACGGCGGCGGGAAGTTGATGGAGGAAGGCAAGCCGTTGTTGACAGATTGTGGAGGACTCGAACATAATTGAACGACGACCTCTGTGGCGCAGAAGGTCCGCCTGCGACGCAGAAGGTTGTGGGTTCGATTCCTGCCTTAGAGCAAATGTTTTTACGATCTGCAAAATATTGTCCTGGGAGTGTGTTACGTATACTATTATCTAGTACCCATAACACAAGGTCTGCTTTACTTGGGGCCAGATAATGCTGTGTGATTGTCCCCAGCATTATTATTATAATTATTAAAGCCTATGAAAGCTTAGTAATTTATTTTTTATTGCTAATTTATTGATTCTGACTCATAAATAAAGTAAAAAAAAAAAACAATCCATTCTAATTTATTTTAATCTTACTACTAATTTATTTATGTACAACAGTAAACCTAACTAAAGTTTTTCTTCAATTCGCGCTTCAGAGCGCTGCATATCGCTGCCAAGGAGGCAGCCATGGCCTCTAGCGAACGCGAGATCTTCTTCTCGTTTGCTAAATGCCGCTCCTCAATCTGCATTGCCCACTGAGGCACATCTGCAGCATGTGATGTATCTGTAACAATGTATAAAAATACAGCTTTGGAGGAGGCTATGTCCAGCAGTGGACACTAATTGGCTAGCCATTGATATGATGTGACATGAATAATGGTACTCTCCTAAAATTTAAAGTACCTACATCAGATACAAATTATTACATGATCGCCTGCGCGTTGGGGCCAATTGCGGTGGTTGCATTGGCATATCTAAAGCTAAAGCTTTAAAATTAGATGGGTAATTAGCATTAGTGACAAACATTCAAATTAACAGATAAAAGGTACTTACAACTCTCCACTTGGCTAAGGTTTTAGTGGCGCCAGCCCCAACAGCATTGAGATTACACGCAAGGTCCGTCCTCCCAAAGTTTTTCAGCTTGTTGTTTCGCCAGTGGGCCGTTATTAGCCAGGCGGCCCACTGCGAATCCCCTGTTTGCTTCCATAAAAGCCACAAGCATTTCCATCTGCCTGTCTGATACTATTTTTCTTGCTGGCATTCTGAAATAGCCATATTATCATATTACCACACTGTTGTGTAACAAAACACTTGATAACTTTTGTAACACATAAAACGCGGTAGTAATTTGTTAAATGTACTTACTTTGGAACTAATCTTTTCGTTTTCAAGAAAAAAAACAGTCGTAAAAGTTGTTTTTGTTTTCACAAAGCAGCCAAACAAACTTTAAAATATACCGCGAATGACAAGTTATGACAAGTGTCCCTCACTTGTCATACGTCACGCGCGATTTTGACAGTAACAAAAAGAAAACTTGCGTTTCGTTACTTTTGTGGTAAACCTTTTTAGATATATAAAAAAGGTACACACAATAAACTGAAAAAATACGTGATGTAATTGCAAATAATGACAAAAATAATGCACAGGCTGTGTTTTTCCAGCATAACAAATATAATTATTGTTTTTTCAACTAGTAAAACAACTTAATCGCAAATAGTACCAGTGGAACTACTAGTTGTTCCACTTGCATTAACGGAACGCATGAAAGATCGAAAACTACAGAAATTGGATTCACATGAATCATTCATTCCGAAGCCGATTACCAGTTGAATACCTTACACAATACCGAAAACATTCTGACTGGATTGACAACTGGTAATCGATTTCAAGTTCACTGGTAATGGCCTTCGAGTTAGACAATAGAGCTACAGACCTTTATATGCATAGAGTAAAAGAGCCATATATGGACCAGGGCGTTAATACGGACCACCAGCGTTTGTCAAAGAACGTTTTTTTTTTGTATAGAGTTGACGGACAACACCTACTAAGCTTCACATCTGCTCGCCACTTGCTTGCAGAGAGCGCGCACGTATTCACGGGAGCCATTTTTAGTTATTATCAATTGGCGATGTAATTTTTTAGCTAACTGCGTAAGATCAGCACTGCAACTTATATAATTGATGTGAAAGTGAATTAAGCCAGAGTGAAAGTGAGTTATTGTGTTAGTATATGAAGTTGTATATCATTTTAGATTTGGAAAAGTGTAAGTCAGTACAACAATATATTAAAATTAGACCATATTTAAAACTTTGTGGTCCATAGTACTTTCACATTTTGTTAGTTAATATATTATGACATATTTTCGATAATATAAATTATTTCTAAGACGTTGATGTTTCTTTAGAATTTTCGTTATCATTTTTGAAACCAAATAATTATCGAACAGTTTAACATTATACAGGGTGTGTCAAGACCACTACCGAAAATAAAGGGGGATGGTGCAGCACCCCAAAACAAAACGTATAAAAAAAGTCCGAAAAAAATATAGCTGGAGATATGAATTTTTAAAGACTATTATTTGTTTTGCTAGCCAGCAATTTACACGTCAATTTGCAAATGCCGTAATAATAGGTATGTAGGTATTTACCTGATTCGGGTGCAGCCTCGGTCGAATCAGAAATGGCTCGAACTAAGAAAAGAGAAGAGTCTAGCATCAGACGGATGTGTCTGGTGGGAGTACCTACCTATCTCACAAGACTCGTGACGCATTTCCTCTAACTTCACCGTAGCACATCGGCATTTGTCCATACTCCCTCGCACTAATTTGTTAAAGAAAATAAAATTTTCGCAAATTGTCGGTAAAAGTCAAAGGCGTTACACGTGCGTCCGCGGCCTGTTTGTCGGAAAGTTTGGCGAGCTGCCGCCGCGCCGCGCGCGTGTCAAAGGAAAGCCGAACTAGGTACCTATTCTCTAGGCAGGACGATGACCTCTGAAAATAAGCGCGAGTGTGTCAGCTGTTCATAACAAAAGTAGGTACTTATTTGAGACAGACTAAAATGTATTTTAAATTTTGATGTTTCTAATCAATTCTTAGTATGCTTTCAATGTCATGGCCGCGAATTAAATCGTAGGTAGTAGGTACCTAGTGTACCTACCTACTAACTATTTATTGAAAAGAAGTTCGTAGGCGCGGAAGTTTCACGTGTCGATAGGGTAATGACCGCGCCGCCCGCGCGGCGCGTGGATAGGTATTTAGCTGTGCGGGCGGTTGGTGTTTTGGAATACATTGCTTTTATTTTATTAATTTTTGCTTATTTAAATTACATAATTAGGTAGATATGTTCTTAGTGTTGTGCTATGGGTATGTACCTAGAATTTTTTTCGCTAAATATTTTTAAAACCATGGTCTGATTGCACCCGCCCTAGTTTTCGGTAGTAGTCTTGACACACCCTGTATAAGGCTGCATATACTTCAAATCTCAGGAGTTTCATTTAAGAAAATCATTATGGTGGTCCATATTTGGCTCTTTCCACAAATTGTTTTTTTTTTTCATTTTATCGGCATAGTTCAGCTTTCTGTCATCTTTTTATTAATAATCAGCAAGCCTTTTCTATAATGTTTTTTAAATAAAATTACACAAGGGCCGTGTAACAATACTTTTTTTCGTTTTAGGGTCGCCCGTGCGCGCCGCCACCATGCCGCAGGCGCTGTTAAACTGAACCGAACGAAGCAGAGGTAATAATTAACCGTGTGCTTTGAACATTCGATTTAATTTGATGCACCACTGTGTTCGAGGCGTGCGCGACATTTGCCTCGCGAAATGCGTTTGCCTAGTAAGATGTTTGCATCATAAGAGCGTGTGCCTCTCGCAAGAAGCGTTCGCCACGCGAGTAGCGTTTGCCAGCCGAGTAGCGTTTGCCACGTGAGTAGCGTTTGCCTCGCGCTGTATGCATTAGCCTAGCAAGTATCTATAACTGCCCTCAGCCGCTAGCTCGATACAACTCACAAAATAATTACATTATGATTTGACATGTGGAATTCTCCAAATTAATAATACCTATTCCAAAAGTTTAAAATCATTGAAACATATATTTTTTTCTTTACAGCGCTTATAAATTGACTTAAGTCGATAATAATAATTGGAATAATCGAAGAAACAAGCTATTATGTGGTTGGGATACGAGCTAGCGCTGTTATTCCTGACATTACTCGTCTCCTGGGCCGCCGCCTGCAGCAAAAGCCGCACGCCAAAGTATTGCCTGCCTTGCACCTACAAGGGACCTATCGTTAAAGTTATTTACCCTAAGCAAGTGAGTATGATATAAATACCCTGTTAATTTTACCTTTAGAGTTTGAAAGAAACATTTATAGACACAACTAAGTGTAGGTGAGCTTCACCAAATATATTTTAGAATATACTTCATAGTAGGTATACGAAATATACTTTTTACTAAATAGTTAGTTGTAGCCACCTACCTACTCGGTTTTGTGACCTAGGTTTGGTTCTAATTGTTGTTTTCTTGATTGGATAATGAGTCTTGTCATTTTTCAATCATTCTTCTTGATGACTTTGTCCCTCCTCAGGATGAAATCTCCCTACCACTTCTCATAAAGTAGGTACCTATAAGTTCTACGTTTCGCCCTTGTGAAAAGGACAGAAATGAAAGATAAACCGACAACTATGACTGTGGTACTTTCGCATGTGTAAAGTATGTAGGTACGTCACGTACCTAAAATGAATATGCATTTTTTTATTGTTTCAGAGAGGAAATACTCCAATACTGCTTTTGGATAACTAAAGAACAATTCAAAATCTCTAAGTACCTACAAATTAACTACAGTGATGTAAAACTTGAATTAAAATAAATATTATTTCATAACCAATGTTGTTATTTTTTTTATATAGCTTTTTTAGGGTTCCGTACCCAAAGGGTAAAAACGGGACCCTATTACTAAGACTTCGCGTCCGTCTGTCACCAGGCTGTATCTCAGTTAGACGGTTGAAATTTTCACAAATGATGTATTTCTGTTGCCGCTATAACAACAAATACTAAAAGACAGAATAAAATAAATATTTAAAGGGGCTCTCGTACAACAAACCTGTTTAAGCGAAGTTTGAAGCGAACAAAATCAATAACATTTTGTTTCTTATTTGATAATAATTACTATTATTAAGCTGTTTATCTATAAAATTTGACTTGTCTAAGTGCTTATTTTGTAAGCCTAAAGAAATAAAGTTATTGAATTTTTGAATTTTTTTACAGATAATGGTACTGAACCCTTTGTGCGTGAGTCCGACTCGCACTTGGCCGATTTTATTATTTCTTTATAGTGCGTAACTCTTACTGGGTTAATCTTTTACGAAAATTTAATAATATACATAATAACCGATTTTTGGTTAGAGCGCACCCGTACTGAAGGTGAGGCGCGGGATCGAATCCTGCCGAAATCGATTTTTTTTGGACGTTATATTTTTTTTTTACAATTGAAGTCAGGTAGGAATAGATTTAAGGCGTTGGTATGGGTCAAACTAACGCCGCCACCTATTTTATCTTATTATTAGGTACGTTAAAAAAAAGAAATTTCAAAAATCCATCGTACAGTTTGTGATACCTATAAGCTTTTTAGTTTTATTCTATTAGATTTAGGCAGAATATCGAAGTTGCCCTTGGTGGCCACCAATATCTATTTTCGATTTTGTGGCATTCCTGGAAAATCTATTACGTCCCTTACATTTTATGTAATTTTTGATACCTAATAATTTAGTTGATAGATTTACTTTTCTATGAATTATTTTAATCTTATTTTACCGGTGATCCAGTGATCTATTCAATTGGACCACGGAATGAAAGAATCCTCTGTGGTACAGTTAACTGGGCTACGGAAAAAAGATATTCGGGGAACCAGTCAACTGGACTTCGCAAAAAAAATCGGTGGTCCACGGGAAAGAAGCGCTTAATTTCGTTTCGTTTTGTGGTTGGTTGTGTGAAATAATAAAATACGATCGCGTCAGCTTTTAAAAATGTACCTTTAGCTAAAATATGAAAACTTCTCTCACATTCAAAAAATTAAGGCCCGCTTTATGAAAGCTTGATCGGTCCTAAACTGCTCGATGATTTTTAAGAAATAGGTACCTACCTACCACAATTAATTAAATATTTTTTTAGCCCAATTTGCCGCCGCCGAATCCGTGCGGGCCATGCGCAGGGCCAATCCGGTCGAATCCGGTGCCACCCTGTCAGGCGTGTCTAAAAGCGCCACAAATGACGACGTGTAGAAATCCATGCTAACCTCAAACTCCGGCAAGGTAACGCGATAGTGCGTTTTAAATTAAATTATTATATTCTGTGATTTACTTGTCTTTGTAACAAGTACCTAGTTGATTAGAGTGAGCGAAGCGGCCTGTGCCGCCGGTGGGGCGCAGGCCTATATGTACGCCGCGCCGATGATGTAGCCGTCATTGTGGCCGCGCCGAACGCATCCGAACTGGAGGTAAGGTTGAACAACATCGTGCAGAACCTTGAGCGGTGGTTCCGATAGAATAGTTTAGCGCTGAACAAAGACAAAACATGCTATATTAAATTCCGTCTGAACGGCACACCCAGGCCAGAAATGGTCGAATCCACAAAACTATTAGGATTCCTAATCGACAGCGCGGTCTCACATGGGAAAACCACATAGAAGAGCTTTGATACTAGGCCGCACATGTTACGCACTGCGCCGCCGGCGCCACCGCGCCGCCTCGCCGCGACTGCCACCCGCAGTGTGGTGCTGGCGTGCTACCACGCGACGGTCGGTGCACACCACTATCACGTACGGTGTGGAGATTTGGGCGCACGTTGCTGACGTAGACAGTCTTCGTCATGCAGAAGCGTGCTGTACGCGCTATCGTTGTCATGGCAGTCGACGTGTCGGGCCGTGAATATTAAAAAAATAGGTATAATGACGGTCGCCTGCGAACGAATCCACTAGTTGGCTACGTTCACCCGATGAGGCGTAAACACCACCCGTACTCTCCGCCGCAATAAGCTAGCCCATCTTCTAGTCGCACCGACTCATAAATTGTGAACTGTCAAAATTCAAGGAAACGACATATAATTATATATTACGACATATAATCAAATTTACTCTGATCTGGATATTTTCCATACTTCCAAAATCGATCGAAAAAAAACAAATTAAAAACAACATAACTTACCTACAACCGCAATATCATGCATTTATGGTCACACACACATGTATACACATTGGTAACTCCTGTTGCCGGGACACTTATAAGATAATTAAAAGTTATAAGTATTAGTTTTAATTATTATTATAAGAAAGGTTATTTATATTGTTCAACTTTTCTACTCAACTAACTCTGCTGTTTTCTTTATTTCTTTAATATCTGTGTAATCCTTTTTGGCCTTATTGTTGGAGGTACATATTTTAGGTATTTTATTGGAAATAGTAACGCTGTGGTTTACCTCAATAAATAAATATATTTATAAAACAAAAATGTTAGTAGCAGGCAGTTTGCCTCGCCATGAGAGAAACGTTTCCCTCGTTGTAGTTCGATCGAGGCATCCTCTTGATTTTGATACACACGCAAATACGCAATGTAGGTACCTATAATACCTTTTTAAATTACCTATGGATAAATAGAATATACCTACCTACATAGGTACAGTTGGCAGCACTAAATAAGGTGTGAATGTAAAAGAAGAACCTATTTTTTCATTACAGCATGTTATAAAATAGTTTCTACTCTACTTATATTATAAGTAACTGGAATATCAAAAGAAACAAACCAAGACGTCCATGGGATACCAGATAGTGCTGATGCTCCTGGCTTTGTTTGTCTCTTGGGCCGCCGCCTGCAAGAAGAAAGTCCGATGTCCGGACACCTGCCTTCCTTGCACCTATAAGGGACCTATCATCGAAGTTATTTACCCTAAGACTGTGAGTTAATTTCGAGGAAAGTTCTGATTGAGGATACGGATAGCACTTTCTTTTGTCCATGATGCACATCACTATGTAGCCCAGTCGGGTTGCATCAGTCTTTAGGGGGGTCAATGGAAGTCTAAATTCAAAATGGCGACCAACCTCGACCCCGACTTTAGCCGCCATCATGATTTTTATGGTTTACCCAAAGGGTAAAAACGGGACCCTATTACTAAGACTTCGCTGTCCGTCTGTCACCAGGCTCATAGAGAACATCAAATGGCATGTTCTGGGGTTATGTGAAGTCGACTGAAGTAACTTTTGATTGCGTTGACTTAGAAGTTTTATTTATATCACGGCTCTAAAAGGTTACGAACATAAGTACCTATATGATGAGAATTTCAACTCTATACCTCCACGCAATAGGTTGGCAGACGGACAAACGACGGACAGACGGACAACAAAGTGATCCTTTACGGGTTTCTTTTTTCCTTTTGAGGTACGGAACCCTAAAAATATTGGTGGTGCTGAGTTTATAAATAGGTGGAACCCTTCGATCAAAAATAAGGAGTTCGCGGCCTCCCCCGTAGATACCTAGAGCCTTACAAAAATGTCACTCAAAATTGGGTTCGTTTTGTTTTGACGCAGACAGTTTGCGCAGAGCCTGACAAGTTTTTTCCATACGGAACAAGAGATTGGTGGAGTCGAATTCATTTTATTTTATTTTGTAAGTAGGTAGGTACCTACCTGAGAATTATATACCTACCTACTCAGTTTATTTTCTATAATGATTAATTAACAGAATTCAGGTAAAGATAACGAATCATTTATTGATGAAACTATAAATTGGTGTCTCAACAGTAGGTATTTATACAAAAGGGTCATTTCAGACATACAATAATTTAAACTTACAATACAATTTCAGGCAGGCACTCTAGATTAAAAAGAACTGGTTCCTGTCTGCGGCTTTGCACGAGTTTTTTTTACGGGAAAAAAATAAACGTTTTATAAATTCATACTTCTGGTAGGTAGGTAAGAACCTAGTCTTTCTTTTATTAGAGAGTCTACGCAAATGAAAATTTAGGGCGGGCCAACTAATTATTTTAAAAATCATCAACTAGTAATATTAAACTTATTTTTATGAAAAATATATTAATACATACTATAAATGAAAAAAAAAATTTAGAAGAAATAGCCTCTCCATTTATCAATTTAGAACAAAATTAATATTTTAACATAGGCAAACCAAACAACAATATTTTATGCTGATTTCACAAGTATATGACTCACATCTCAATATACGGGTAAAAAGTATATATAAACTTACTGAAAATAAGAAATTCCATCCTTTTTCAGCACTTTGGACGAGTGATTCTTGCATTTTTTGTACCCATGCTTTTTGTCTGAACGCTAAAATGACACTAGTTGAAAAGCTTCCCTAACATGTCAAATGGTCTCTCTTTTGCTACTGAAGGTTGTGGCGTGCGCATTGTGAATCTAAGGGGGGCCGGCAAAGCCGGACATTTTTGATCGATGGTGGAACCTTACAATTTTTTTATGTTTCAGGAAGGAAATAATCGCCTTGTTTTAAAAAACTAAAGAACAACTCGGGACCAAGAGGTAAACAAGACGTATATGAAGACTTCATTTCCTTAAAATAGTTACCTAAAATAAAGAAATACATCTGTGATTTTGTTGGTTTCTATTCACGATTTTTACAGAAAGTTTTAAAATTATAGGACCACGTCATAATAAAAAATATTTATTTTCTAAAACTTACTACCTATGCTTTCTACATTACTTTTGACACCGTTCGTTATGGCTTTAGAGCCTCATAACAATGTATTTTTATGACAATCGGGTGATAAGCGACTTACTAATCAAGTAATCACATTGGCGATTTGTGTGCGATTTCAAACCGAGTTGAGTGCGCATCGAGCCGGCTATTCCCAGTAGCTACTCTTACCAGTAATTGAAAACGATACCCATCAGATTTTTTGCTTGGGGGTTCAGGGGTATTGGGGTCGTGGGGGTCACAGCAAAGTGTCAATTTGACAGCTGTCAGCCTTTTCCTACGTACTTCTACTCTGTAAACAATAGAGTTCAAAACACTGAAAAACTGGTCAATATTGTCTCAAAAGAAATACCTTTTTTCCGATTAGAATACTAATAAAAATATTAATGTGCAATTAAAGTTCAGTTAAACATTTTCATTTTGCAAAACAAGCAATGTAACGAGAAGTGCAACGAGCACGCCGCCGCGAGCTCGCCGCGATGAGCAAACGCAGCGAGCTCGCCTTGAAATCGCCCACAATCGCCACTGTGATAAAGCTCCAAGTCTGTTCTCTTTGACGCCTTTTTATTTTATCATTTTTATCCATGATTAATATGTTATTTTACACATAAAACAAAGGATATCCATAATAGTTATTGAAATTTTAACGACTAAAAATAGATCTCTATTAAAACGAAACTTAATCAAAAAGAATAAACAATATTTTAATAATAATGCCAATATTTTATTTACACTCCGATACAGGCGAATTAACTAATTACAATTCCGATTACATTATAACTATTTATTATATTATTTATAATTCAATCGAAGAAAGTAGTAAATAGGAGGACGGCTTGCCATACATACAGAGATTTTTTGAAGCCAATTTACATTTTCAGTCGAACTGGGACACCATCTCCCACCAAAGGGGTTTGTAGATTTTGATTCAAACAGGTTTACGAGTGTTTTTTTTTTTAAAACGCGGTGCACAATGAACGTCATATTTGGATAGAGAACGCTTACAATAAAAATGTCCTATAACATAATTTCCTGAGATATTCGCATGTGCAAAAAATCGTACGTGCGATAGCTATTTTCATTTGTGAATAACTCTGAAACCTGACGCTTTAGGACATTAAGTTATAGAATATTTATTGGATAGTAGTATTCTCTATCCAAATATATAATTTTCATAGTATACAGCGATTTTGAAAAAAAAAACATTAGGGGCCACCTCCATACTATTTCTTTCTTTATAATATTGGTTGGGTTTGTATATCCAGCCCCGGAACAAACATCGAAACACATTGATACAAAAAAAGTTGATCAAATTTGGAACAAATGCGTTTTTGTCGGTTGTCACTTTGACGATTTCACGTCACTTGGGAGTAGAACAAATGTGAATATTCATCCTCATGCCAACTAGCTAACGAGTACTAACCGGCGCGCGGCGCGGCGGATCGGATCGGATTGTTGTCTAGGGTAGAATAGACAATAATGACATTGCATCGCCATACATTATTGAAGTTATAGGAATGCATTTCAAATAATTTACGCGTTGGATGACGAAGTGACGTAATTTTTCTCTATTCTACCCTAGACAACAATTCCCGTGCTAGGGGGGGCGGTACCCACTTTTAAACGAACTACTACAGAGTATCCATAGGTCAGTGTGCCAACAGGACTTGACTACAGCTCAGTATGTCCGACAACCCGAACTACCGTGATAAGTATATTGTAAATTGGCTATAGTAAATATAACGCATTAATCGTTTACAGTAAGGCCGTATTTTGAACATAATTTATCAATCTACCAATTAATAATTTAACAGGATTTTTTCTTCAATGTTATAAAACAGCCATCCCTAAAATATTGATAACTAAATTAATAGAATTGTAAATTTACGATTTAAAAGACTATATTGTAGGCGTATCAGTGCCTCATCATTTACGGTTTAAAGACAATTTCTGCGAGTTCGTTCCTAAACGCGAGTTCTTTACATTTCGATCGCGATAAAAGATATGCAACGTCGAAATCAATCGACAGGTGCAAACTACAAATCAATCAATAACAAACGCACCAAGAATCCTGTTTTTGGATTTGGTCATCATTTTATTTTTTGTTTGCAAATATTTGTCCTAGCACAAGAATTAAACCCGCAATCGTATAATTTCAGCTCTATGCTACAGATGTTAATTATTAAATATACTTATACCGTACGATGATGACACACTCATATGTAAATAAAATAACATGATATTCGTCTGATAAAAATAGCTACAGAATAAGGCCACTTGTCCACACACGGTTTTTCGCCGTATAAATCTACGGTCAACTCGGACAGGTGTAGGCACGGTCTTCAATGTTGTATGTGTCACTGTGGGAGCTTGTTGACATACGGCGTCAGTGCCGTAAGCGATAGATATTTACGACGAAAAACAGTGTGTGGACCAGAGGCCTAAGTCAACGTCAAACAAGGTCAAAAGTCCAATAGGTTTGGTCTTTTTGAAACTTCAATGCTCTGGCGTTGACCGTACCTACACCTATTTCGTAAAAGCAAAATATAAAATATATTGGTCAGACATTTACAATGACAGTGCGCGCCATATACTCGTGTAACTCATACAACTTATATACTGAAAATGAAATAAGGCTCGCACTGTACATATCATACAATCGACTTATATTATTTGGAAGGGAGCCTTAAATAATTGTTCCTACAAATCAGTGACATTTCATTATAGACTCTATGTGAAGTAAGTAAGATTTATATTCGCGTACTGTTACAGCATTATCGAAATTAGAACCCTTAAGTATTAGAAATGGATAGGTCAATGACCTTTATTAATATTGTCCAAACTTTAGCGTATCGATAGATCGTGGCAGTGCATTTCGTAAATTAGTATTGCTTTTTATGTATTTCCAATAAATAGTGTTTATTTTTTCCCCCATGGGGAAATAGACTTTAACAACATGATAACAAATCTCATAATTAATAAACCTATCATGTCTTATGGGCAGCGCTGAGCAAAATGCGCAAAAGGTCCTCGGTTCAGCAGATAAGGGACCTCACATATGGGGTTAGGTAAACGGTTCGGTAGGTATAAGACCTCACTTTTGATGTAAAGTCCATCTCTTCAGCAGTTGTAGGACCTCACAAGCAAAAGTCACGTAAAAGAACCTGCTCAATAATACCCATACATATGCTATAGCTGTGCGCGAATCTCTTTATGGACATGGCAGAGGTAGTCCACGTATGAAGTGCTGCCATCTATCCCGCGGTCTTCAACTAAGAAGTGACGTAACACTGCCTCTAGCTTGTCGTGTTGACGCATTACGGTTAGCTGGAACAAACAGAATGGATGTGATTTAGGTTTAAAAATAATTTCGTGCGGTGTTATTTTGATGGATATAATTGATGACGTTCATTTTATTAAACGACACATAAATGTATAAATAATTAAAAGTCAATGATAAAATTTTCTGAACATGGTCAAACGCTGTTCAGCGATATTTGTTGATAATGCTGGTCATCTATCCAGTTCCACACAAGACGAATAATACTATACAAGACGAATTGCTAACAGGCAATAATAATAATAAATAGTAAAAAAGGGTTAAATTCAACTGAACTTACGTTAATCAAATTACCACATCCCATTTATAGATAAGTCAGACACAGTCACGGCTACCCGCTTGTTATTACAGAAGCGAAAATGTTGTTATGTATCAGTCATACTGAATGAGTTTCATTAATATAAATAATTTTGTAATGTTTATATAATTTACCTTACGTTCTCTTCAGACGGATCTCTATTTAAGTTTATTAGATATGGATCCATCCAACCCCGCAAACCTTAAGCCATAGTCATCCCGAAACAAATATGATACGCACCAACCAAAATGTACAAAACTTCAGAAAAAGGACATTAATCCTGAATGCCGACCTTTGTGATACGTAGGGTGGTCGGTTTTTGTGTGAATGACAGGTAGTAGATATTCTTTAAATAAATGAACGAGTCAGTTAGTAGAGTTAAGAGGCGGTTGAAAGCTGAGCGGAGTGGAGATGTGTGAAAATAACCAATAGCATAGGGTCAAATTCGCTTGACATGATAACAACTTGACTTGACATCACAACATGTATCGTGTTTCACACATCTCTCACCGAGAGGACGGATGATGAAGAAAAGAAACCAGACCACAACAAGCATACAACTAAAACAAATGGTGAAACATTGATGATGATGATTAACCACCAGCATTTCTCAACATCGGCGGACATCATCAACCGTAGCCTCCAGAAAGATTCAGAAAACCCGTCCAGCAAATGCAAAACCCCGGTCCCCAACCCGAAATATATCCTGAAGCCCCAGGCGAAATAATGAGCAGTGAATGCAAAAACCCAATTCCCGAACTCGAAACAAGCCCAGTGCAAAAACCTCTTCAGTATCATCGCCAGCAAACCTACATAAGTTTTTGTACGCGCCGATGCGTGTCCATAAGGTACTCCACATAGGACGGTGCGTCACCAGTGACAGGCTTGTCTTCGACCAGCAGCGCGCGAGCCAGCGGCGCCGCCTTGTCCAGTCCGTGCGTCACGGTCAGCTGTGCAACGAATGTGGTGAGCTAGCTTTCGGGACTACATTCAAGCTCGAGGAAGGGGATGGGAGTTTTTAGTTCCTGTTGACGTGTTGTCTTAACTTGTTAGGTCTCCAGCTGCCTAAAGTATTCTAATTCTAATCAATTCTGCAAAAAAGCTTGGGAAGAAGGTGATAAGGGTTTTAGGTGCAAATTTTTTTGACTTTAGTGTTTATTGTGCAGTTTTGAAGAGAATGCGTCAGGGTTTTGTCTACCACCAGTAAAGAGCACTACTGAAAACTAAGGTTTTGAATATCACTACTAAACCCATAAAACATGCGAGCTCACACAAACGCTTGCCCCAATATCTTACATTCTACAATCTATGTTTTCCCCACAGCTTTTACCATGTATTTGAGAAAATGGACGAGGATCGGGCTGTAAAGAAAGCATCATCATCATCAGCTTATATTTGCCCACAGCTGGAAATAGACCTTCCCTAATGAGCGCCATAGCGCCTTGTCTTCAGCTTGACGCATCCAGGATCTACAGTCTCTCGCAGGTCGTCATTCCACGTGGCTGGAGCGCGTCCTACACTACGTTTACGGAGTCGTGGTCTCGACTCAAGAACACGTTTACCCCAGCGGTTGTTGGTTCTACGCAAGATACGGCCCACCGCCACTTCAGCTTGCTAATTGTTACTTCTCTGTCATCCAACAAGGATAGGAAGGATAGAAGTCCTATCCTTCAGAGAACCTCCCGAGCATAGCTCTTTCCATAGCTCGCTGAGCGACTTTGAACTAACGAACTGTGAACCTAGCTGGACAATGCTCTTTTGTTGGAACTTTGGGCTTCTCGAAATTGTTTTTACCTAACAGTAAAAATCTGCCCGAGGTAAGTGTATTCGGAAACGAGTTCGAGAAGGTGACGATGTACGACGACCGGTATTAGATCAATGATCATGACTTTGGTTTTGTCCAAATTCATGCCAAGACCTATGCGTCGCGAGGCTGAAGCAAGTCCATCCAGCATCTGGTTCCTCTAGCGACTCCGCCATTAGGACTATATCATCAGTAAATCTTAGGTGTGAGAGCCGTTTATGTTAATGCCTTTTAAGGAAAAGGCATTAACGTAAATGGCGACTATATCTCGAAACTGACTGACTCGAAACTGTTCACAAGCAAAATGACTATGTCCTGCGTATCTGACTATGACTTACCCTCATAGCGCTATGTCTCGTCTCCCTCGCATCTCTGATGATGGCTCTAACATTCTCGCTAGCTGGCGTGTCTAGTACAGGGAGCTCTGTGACTTGAGTGTCGATCTGTTGTGGACTGGCGACGCCGAAGACATCGCTGACAAACTGCGCTGGCGCGTTTGCGCCGACCCAGATAAGTATGTGTACGCCGTTTTCTGTAGAGAGATGAAAGATTGTTATTTTGTCGTAATTGCGATAATTTGTTTCTATAGGTTGTGAGTCGACTTAGTTACCTACCTTATTCATTAAATTAGCGGTCGAATTTGATCCCTCGTTGTACTACTTTTAAGTATCATTTATCATTACGAAAGGGCGGTCCAATCCCCCCGCTGTCATCATCTTGTTCATCATCATTACCGCAACCCGACTTCATCCGCCAGTTGAATAAGGTAGGTGGGTACACCAGTGGTGTCACACGTCAGCCGTATATGTAAAACCGTGTTACCTAGTAGATAGACTCCAGTATCCGCCATCTTGTCGATGGAGGCCCTCAGCTGGCTAGGCCGCGGGTGCGACGCCACGTTGTGTAGAGGCAACAGACGCGGGTAGGTGTAGACTAGTGATGTCAGTACGTCAGCTGTTAGCGCCCGGTACATGGCACAGCTTCGGTCGTCGCAGGATAAGTCTGGACCTGAGGATTATAAATAAATATTACTGATATTCTTTATTGATAAGTAAGGGATTGGTCGCGCTTTACACACAAGAGTCCCGGCCATCTACTGCGAACCCTAACACAAGGTGGAGAGCGAAGCAAGCCGCACTCAAAATTCTAAATGTAATGTAAGTACTTTATCTCTGTTATGAAGGCACCTTATCGTTCAGGACCGCTCGAAAAGCGGTACTCAGCTAGAGTTACCTCCATTGAGTGCGTCACTGCGCAGCAGACAGCTGGTGTAGAGCGGCAGCAGCTTCATGGACTCGGGCAGCACCAGCTGTCCGGCGGAGGAGGGCGAGGCGCAGTGCCGGCGGTAGGCCGCCAGCGACCGCGCGCAGCGAGAGGACAGCCCTTCGCGGACCTGACGCGGCGGGTGCTCGCGGAGCGCCCACACCGCTGGAAAGGAACAACAGGGTATTAGCAGGAAGAATCAATACTCAGTGGAGGAGAGGGAGGGGGATCCCAGAAGCTTACCAAAACTAAAATTTCTTATGTCGAAGTCGAGGAAATCGAATTGTTTTTCGGTATCAACAACCAACTACAACGCCATCTATTATCAATAAGCGCTGTCGTCAAGTAGCTAAATGACACTTGGATATCGTCGACTTAGAATAGGTGACGCCGGTGTGGAACAACTTCGGACACATTTACCTATCATCATCATCATCAGGTCAGGCAGTATTCACTATTCACATTTAGGTCTTGGTGAGTTTCGAACGAAACATTGGACAGGCTAAAATCAAGAGGTTTTTTTAAGCAATTTACTAACCTTCATTTCATTGAGCCATAGTTAATAAGGCACTTACCTTGTTTAGTGAGGAAGTTAATAGTAGTGTCCAGGTCCACAGCTCGGTAGACATCCGCCAACTGATGCGCCACGCTGAGCGCCAGGTTGAGGATCCGCAGCCGCCTCTGTCCGCTGCGATGCGTGTACAGCAGGGCCGCTTGTAGGAACACTCCGCCTTCCGTGGTTAGCTTGTCGTCATGCTTGATTTCTATGCCAATCGCTTTGTCGGAGTCTGTAACAAATTGTGGAAATCATAAGGACCACAAATTAGACAATGTTGAAAATGTTCTATTATGAAATTTATTGTTTTTGTTTTGTAACAACAGAAATCCTAACTAATATTATTATAATAATATTATAAATGCGAAAGTGTGTTTGTTTATTCGTTTGTCCTTCCGTCACGACCTAACTAAGCAACAAATCGTCTTGATTTTTGACATAGAGTTAGTTGAAAGGATGGAAAGTAACTTAGGCTACTTTTTGCCGTGGTAAAACATCAAATTCCCTCGGCAGGCGTCCGCTATGTAAGATATACCGACAGCCACGAGCACGACGTCCTTAGTGTTGGACATGTGCAAGTGTCCGTATGAAGTCTGTGGGCCGCACGCCGGTGGAGGTGCGCAGGCGCATCACTGCATCGTGCGCGGTGTCGCGCTGTGACACTCTGCAGCGTTCGCTACGTAAGACATACCGACAGCCGCGAGCTCGACGTCCGTAGTGTTCGACATGTACAAATGTCCGTAGAAGTCTGTGGGCCGCACGCCGGTGGAGGTGCGCAGACGCATCACTGCGTCGTGCGCGGTGTCGCGCTGCGCCACTCGGCAGGCGTCCGCTACTAGGCGCGCGCCGTCTACGTCCGCCTGGATGGAAATCCGACATTTATCAATACAAGTTTATTCAAGACTAGCGGTTTAGCGGATATATTCAATAGCCTATGTTACTCAGTGATAAAGTAGCTTTCTAATGGCAAATTATGAAATCTGTCCAGTAGTTTTTAAGTTTATGCGTTACTTACAAAAATACTAATCTTTCCTCTTTATAATATTACTGTAGACAAACACAATGAACAAAATTTAGGACCGGATTCACGCTAACGACACACATATAATAGTACACATGTAGTACTAAAATTGTTGGATTGTCATAAAAAAAATTGTCGGTAAAGAATTAGGACACTATTTGATTGTCAGTCGAACTACCCGACAGCAAGTAAGAGAACAACCACTATTTAAATTCTTACGGTCCTTTTTATCCAAAACTCTCTTTTTGCGTTAAGCATTTAATGTATTCAGCCCTTTTAATATTGAATTTATAAAATGAACGAATGGTTTTCTGACTTACCGAAAAGTACGTGTATTTTCTTATCTGCCCTCCAGTCAGTCGTGGTAATTGTCCTGAAAATAATATTGTAAATAAAGAAAGAAAAAATCAAATTGTTGAAAATTTAGTCCTTTAAATTTAATAAGATCTACATACCGATAGTAGCAGCGTCGACGTAGGAGTTGTTGCAAACGAACATTTCTACACTAACGCCCGCCGCCGAGCACGACTGGCCCAGCTCGTTGTATGCTGTGGTTTGTGGCGCTGCGGAAGAAGACGAAATTGTTCACATCATTTTCTTAAATTTCTGTCTAAATGAATAATGGAATCAAAGTGACCCATTTTCTATAGAAAATAGAAAATGGTGCGATTTCGGACATAACTGTTTAAGCCAAATTTTAGAATATATGAACATGCAATGACGGGACAAAAATTATTGCTTTTTACGACACAAAGACACAGAAACACACAATTTAATAGGCTTCAAACAAATATTTTTTCCAAAAACTAAAAGTATGCGATGGCATATTTCCAAACTAGTAAAAAACGTGGACATATAAAAAAATAGTACATTATGTACGAGCCGCGGTTCCATTTTTCCACTTTGTTTGATCGTGTATGACTGCACCACGTCAGTAAGTAGTACTAGTAGACTACTTACCCAGGATAGACTTTTCCTTGTCAGTGCCGAGTAGTTTCCTATCCTCTCTATTGATAAGTTTGCCCGGTGAGTTGTAGGTAGGTAGTGTTGTATGGAAGACAAGTAGTTGTCCCGATGTGTCCGCCGCTTTTAGTGCTTCTAGACCAGCCTGTAGACATAAGACAAAGTATTAACTTAGTGACAAACTTAAGAGGCAAATTTTCTACACTTGAGAAATATTTTTTAGACAAAAAGCCCACTTCACGCTACGCAGTGAACAAAGCAAGACGCACTCCTTCAAGCAGCGTAGGGAGTCAAGCGAGCCGCACTTTTTCACGCAACCTGGCGAGCTAAGCGAGCCGTGTTTTTCCAAACAGCATATCGAGCGAAGCGAACCGTACTCCGCTGTGGTATACGTGTGATACAACCTACCCAATTTTTCCACCAACCAACGAAGTAAAATAGAAGTTACCTGGACAGCCGGCAGCAGTACAGTCTCCGTCTCCCGGTTGTCCTGGAACATGGCGGGCAGCTGCTGCAGCAGCGCGCCCAGCACCGCCCCGCTTTCCTCCGGGTACACCAGGAACCCTTCTAGGAGGGGCACGAACATGTCTGACACGTCGCCTACTGACATCATCTGCGGCTGGGCTAGGGAACCCTGAAACAACAAATAAAATCAGACTAAAAAGGTAACGAAGATCGAAGATCTTTGTCTGGTAGACTATGGCTGAGGCTCCCACAAGATTAAGCTACCGTATAAAAAAGAGGCCTAAATCCAGCAATGCATGTCAGCTGGTTGCTGGTGAGAGAAACGCCAACTGTTGAGGTAAGCATGTTCTTGAAAGATGGCATCTCTCGCGTTGTTTAGGATATGGATGTCATGATCTACAGAAGAACTGGTAATATCAGACCTTGATATTATAGAAGTGCACAGTAGAGCTGTAGGTGATGAACCCGACGCGGGTCCAACTCTTGCCGCTCTCGTCTTTGGGCATGGCGTTGATGATGGTCATGATGTTTTCGCAGAGGGTGTCTAGCAAACCGCTCTTGATGGAGTTGTAAGAGACATCGATTACGAAGACAATGGCTGGCGGGTTGGGGAGCGTATTGTTCTGAAATAGAAAGGGCTAATTAGGTGCGTAATAAACAAAATAGTTTCCGAAAAGCGTTAGATAAAGCGAATGTAATACGAGATTAGCAGACCCCTCCATTAATATAGAACTTAAAGTTAACAGACGTATTCGAATGCAATGACGTATTGCAATGTTTCTCTATTATATTCTAGCTCAATTGTTTCAATTGTAAATACTAGTTCTAATTTGTTTCTATTATTTGAGTAGAATTCTCTTTGCTAACAAAAACTTTAGCAGACAGAAAAAAAACTAACCAGGACAATACCATGCCTGCGCTCTTTATGCTTGCCCCACAAGTTGGTTTGGTGTGGTTAAGTGCAAACTTTTAGTAACAATGAGAATACAACCTATACTTACATATTCAATAGAGGTTAGAGAGAGAAGGTACTAGTGACTCACCCTGCAGTACTCCTTAGTGGCTACGATCTCGTACGCTCCTAGCGCCAACTCGGCCGGAACTCGACCGTATTGCTGCATGCTGTTTATGTACTGTGTGTATTCCATTGCCACTGAAACAAGTCAATTAAGAATTTTGTGAGAAAACGAAAACCCGGCTAAGCAAAAATGGTCAAACGTTGATTTTTGGGAGGTTAATTGCGTTTGATTTTGTTCGTATAAAATATAGCATTCTAACACATGAATAACGTCATATCGATCACTCTTAAACATATTCACGCATGTCATGGCCAGTGGTCATGACATGACGCACATGCCGAGTTTCTCTCACCTCTTGGCAGAGTAGTGCGAGGCGCACCGCGCTGCGGCTAGGCAGTAAATGGTGGCCATAACTCACCTTCAGTAGTAGCCTTGCAGAAGGCACAGTGGAAGTGTCGGCCTGCGTCCACAAACTTCATACTGGGACACATGTAGGCCTTGCACCGGGAACAACGGACCGGACCCATGGTGGGGGAGCCGGTTAGGGCGGCGAAGTCTAGGAGTGGAGGGGGCAGCTCTGTGCCCACGGTCTCCGCCATTGGGGAGAGCTGGAAAAGGTGGATAATAGTGTTTATTGAAAAGAGAGATTGTGGTCAAACGGTCAATTTAGCGTCTGATGTATAGATCTCTCAGTGAAGATAAATCTTTTTTGGTAACAAAATCACAGTAACTTTTAAGTCGATTGAAATTTGCGTAGGCTTCCATTCTTTGACTTGAAGTTATATCATTTTAAACTTGAAAAAAAAACTAGCCCTTGTTTTGTCGGGAAGCAATGCATATAGCAGGGGAACCATATTGACATATTCTACATTGCTGCTGATATCAAAACTACACAAAAGTGAAAAAACATCTACTGAAAATGAATTGACTTACAACAAGACAGAACGGCATTGCAGTCTGCTTCAACAAGTCAGCGGTCACAGGAACTGTGTACATTGAGCTCCTTATGTATCTTGGACCTGCAACCAATTTTCATTCAAGTAAGCACAGACAAGAATACCTTACTTTTATGTTTGAACTCTCCTAAAATTATTTTCTTAGTTCTTTTGTTGTTAATTTTAATATTACAACTAACATACAGTACGTAGTAACATTATTTTTAATTAAACAAACAAACTAATTAGTATAGACAATTCGTTGGGAAGCACGTTTGTCTTTACTGCGGCCGCATCTGTCGTTCCAGTATATGCCTTCCAAGGCATCTACGTAAGTGCCGAAAAACGAACACTACATGAACCATGTAAGAGGCCAATGATCATGTTGAATATAGACAATTCGCTAAATGATTCAGCTGATGATTATATGCAGGGCGATATGATGTCATTAGAAAAGGTATATACGATGACGATAGACCCATTGCGTCAGTTTCATAATTTCTCTAAAATGCGATTATTTAAGTACATTATGGGTCTGTTAAATCCTGCACGAGCGAGAGGATTAAAACATATTAGTGAAGATAATCCCTCATACGCTGTCAGTCATCGTGGCTTATTTAAATTGAGCGCAAAGTTAAATTTAATTTATTCCTAACAGGTGGAAAATAAATAATTACACTGGTTCGAAACAATTTTTGTTTTTGACAGCGCATGATGTCAGTCGTCTCTCGTTCGTTTTCAAACTCAAATTAGCACCTTTTCCGCAAAGCGTGGGCAGTTTTGTGTTCCTGAATATTTATATTTGGTTTTTAGTGCTTACTGAAAACCAAATATATTTACATTACTGATCCTTTGCTGTTTTTTGTTATGAATAGTTTTCATACATTTTGTATTAATTAATTAAAATAGTAAAGAAATACATGCTGATAACATGAATGACTTAGTTTAAGCACATAAAATACCTTGGATTCAAAAAAATTGTTTAGGTCAAGATAAGAACTTAAAAACGCGTGAGTAGAAATCAAGATATTCAAGATTTTTATTTGTCATCATGTTGCACATTAGGTCCTTGCAATTCGGAACATAGTTTGCAGATAACATAATAATATTTTGCCATGCAATAAAATAATATGATAATATGGGACATACAATTTTGTAACTATATTTTACATAGGTACTCTAGGTCCATAATTATATTAAAAATTCAAAATATTAACTTCTAACTTACCAGAAACAAGTTTTTTTTTTGTGTTTGTGTTTAATGTTTAAAAAAAATTCTGTGAGGCGTACAAACTTTTTTTAATCAGGTAAGATTTGAAAATCGTTTTGAATCTTAAAACGTTTAATTCATCTTTTATATCTGTTTTTTATATCTTATTCGAGCGAGTTCACACACAGGACAGTATTACGGATCGAGTAAAAATATCCGACAAAATATACAGGATCCGCTTTATCGGATCAAAGCTGCACGGCGCGTGGCACGTTCAACTCCAGTAGCGACGGATTCGTTAAAAACGATGCTGTAAACTTGGTGTGAATATTATGTCCAGTATACATGCTGGTGTGAATATTGTGTCCGGATGCGCAAAAAGATCCTGTAAAACGGACTTTCTGTGTGAACGAACACTAAGGCCAACATTAGGGCCTCTTTAGCAAGCGTGGGTATGTTATCCTTTTCAAGGCGGCGTGATACCACTCTTATTTCTACAATAATCTCTATTACTTACTGGCATTCCCCTTATCATCAACAACAAAGTCGGTGGTCACCAGCGGCGGCACCAGACCTTTGTCGTTGGTGACGAACACTCCACTGCGGTTCTGTTGGTCGTCAGCCATCACTTGGATCTGAAGACAAGCGAAATTGAGACAAGTGGAAGTCAAACATGCATTATTTTCAAGATCTTACGATCGTACTGAACACTGCGAAATAACGGCGTGCGATTATAATTTCGCGGGTATGTGTCAAACCACAGATTTTTGCACACTATTAGCAGCTGTGCTTTTTACGAATTGAAATTGTGATTACGTCTACGTACTTAATTTTTATAAATGAAATTCAAGGTGTTACAAAATTTCAAAATAAAATTTATGTGGCAATTTTCGTAGTGTGTCGCTTGGAAAATTCAAAACGTACATACAAATATGGGCTTTAACTCGTAACATTTAGATGTATTATATGTTGATGGCATCAGATGACAGACAGCTCGCGGGCCACTCGTTTGAGACTTGTGGGAAGTCATTTTACTATTGTAAAATGTATGTAAAGCTAGCGAGTAAAGTCCATATTATTTGAATGCACATTTTTGAGCAGCGTGGTAGCTGTTCGCCTCTGATCTGCGACTACCTTAATTAGTATGACTTAAGTGCTATTTTTTATTTTGTTCACCTCAATTTCGAATCTTGTTACGAGTCTTGACTCTGTCTATGAGCCACCTTAATAATTGTCTGAATTAGATTCAAAGGTTGACGAGTAGGCGATTCTTACACCCGAAATACAAATGCAATGTGTGGGGTGAATCCGACATACGATTACAGCGCTGATAGAGATCGCAAAATGTTCTGCGTTGCAACGTGTAATCATTAAATCGGAAAACTCATGAACGCGCTCACGAGTCGCAGTTTAAATGTCATAATAACATTATTCTGGGTGCGTTCTGAGATACCTACGCTAAAATCAATATCATCGCGCTCTCACGCTTTCTGAATCACCATCAACGCGACGACGTGTCCCGTGTAACGTCTATCAGTCATCGTCAACATCGACATCTTAAGCAATAAAGCCAATCGTCATTTTTGACAGCGGACGCTCACAGTGATTTCGGTTTGTTGAATGGTCGATGATATTGCAAAATGTCTTACTTTGTAATGACGTCTATGACGTCACATGTGACAACGTTGTCGCGCTCACTGTAATTCGGAACGCGTGCGAGCGCGATGATCTAATGATGTCAGTATATCTCACAACACACTGCAGATCAAAGAATGCGTCGCGATTTTTCAACAGTTTCTAATGATAAATAATAATCTGTCTAAAATTCGTCACATTAGACGTACTTAATCTGGGTTGCATTTGCGCATTCAGAGATAAGTCTAACAACAAAGTTTTATTAGTTCTAACCAGTTCAATCAAGTCTGGACTAGGCATCTGATCTGTCTGGAATCTGAGTATTTGGGCTGGGAAGACAGGTAGCTATGCCAAGGAGGCTGGTTGTTATATAGTTCTAGCTTACTTACCGGACTAGGCATCTGATCAGGGTCCAGCCTCTTCTGCTCCGGCTGCTGGTACTGCTGGTTGGGGTAGCTCGGCTGCTGGCCCGGGAAGGGAGGCTGCTGGTAGTGTGGGGGATAGCCAGACGGGGGCTGTTGCTGATAGCCAGGTTGGGGGGGCTGCTGGAAGCCGGGCTGTTGTGGCATTGGGGGCATACCTGGAATAAGTCAAGTTTTAGAATCACTATTATTATTTCCTTAAAACTGATTGTAAAAGAGAATTTGAACCATTTAATTATTTTAAACTAAATGATACTGTCGTCAGGATGTGGATAACAACGGAAAAGTTCTGGCCAAGTTTTGGGCAACTTAAGGTTCAAACATATCGCAAATATCAGCGGCCGGACCATGCGTGTTTGTTTGTTTGTGAAAAAGAGAGCGCGTCATATCATGAATGAGAAAGCGCGTCTAACCATCAAAGCTGTGGCTGCGTTGCGTGCGTAGGTAGTGTAGTGATGCATTCGTGTACTAGGACTAGAAGGAGGTTTGCCATTTTTTTAAATGAATCGGGAAGTATCATCGGTTCGTCCCGATTCATTTTGAATATGCGATTGTTTTCTCAAACATGTTTACAATCCGACATATTATCGAATAAAGCTGTTTAACATGTTAAAAATTGTCTGAAAATTAGTCGATTTGGTGTCTTTTTTTATTTATTCTGCATCCACGATCATTTTTTTGACTATAATTGAATTTGTTGAGCATACTGTTGTCATTCAGGATTAGGACTCTGTAGTCCTTCTTCCTTCCGGTAATAGGTTATCCAGAACATGGCTTCTTTCCAACCGCTTTGTTTAAGTCGGGTTCTCTACAAGACCTAGGGAGGATTGGAATGCTTGAGTCAATCACAGTATCGACTGTTTTTGATGCCCAAAAAAACTTATATTTCGGAAAGTATGAAACTTACAGAAATTTCGAAAACTGTATCGAAATGTACAAACCGATACCTTTTATTTGATACACCATTTGCCCCCATATCCATAGGTCCATTTTGAAATTTCAACATCACAATTTGTACTGAAAATTTTGATTTTGTTTTTTTTTTAAATCAGTAATGGTGCACGAAATTTATTATTTCAACTTTCAAGTTAATAGCTGCAGTAGTTACTGAGATATTCAAGAAAGAACGGGGACGGACAGAGCAAAACCATAAGGATTTCGAATCCGATCTCGAAACCCTAAAAACGAAAAAATAAACTGAACTCTGTGTCGGGTGATAAAAACGTTGCCCTTTTTCTGTGACATCACTGTTCATATCGATGATTATGTTTTTTTTAAAGTAAAAGGCTTCAAACAGTTATTTCCTATACAATTATGTATGCAAAATTTAACTGAAATCAGGGATTTAGTTTTCAAATGAATTGGTATGTTTGTATGGTTATTAGGTGTTCCCAGCCTTCATAACGCGCGAGTTGCGATTGCATAGGGTCTAGAGACCAAAAGTCAGCAAACTTTTTAGGAACGATTTATACTTCTATCACCAACATTTGCGTATCTATTGACACCACCAGTAAAAGTTTGGATCGGTCTTCAATACCTACACTTTTTAGGAACGATTTATACTTCTATCACCAACATTTGCGTATCTATTGACACCACCAGTAAAAGTTTGGATCGGTCTTCAATACCTACACTTTTTAGGAACGATTTATACTTCTATCACCAACATTTGCGTATCTATTGACACCACCAGTAAAAGTTTGGATCGGTCTTCAATACCTACACTTTTTAGGAACGATTTATACTTCTATCACCAACATTTGCGTATCTATTGACACCACCAGTAAAAGTTTGGATCGGTCTTCAATACCTACACTTTTTTTTCTGCCACATTATTTTTATAACATTTAGCAACATACTGAACCAACTTACCAGGGTATGGTTGTCCACCAGAGCTCGGGGGTCCGGGAGGACCAGGGGGTCCAGTGGGCCCAGGCTGGTACTGTCCGGGTGGAGCCGCTCCGGTCACTCCCGGGGGCCCAGGCTGGTACTGTCCGGGTGGAGCCGCTCCGGCCGCTCCCGGGGAACCAGGGAACTGTCTCTGTTGTGACAGGGGCGGAGGCATGAACGGGAGACCAGTTATCTGGCCTTGGTTTTGCTGAGGTGGTAAGCCTGGTTGACTGGGTTGACCTGGTTGGCCGAATTGACCAGGTTGGGGCGGTAAACCCTGGCCGGGCTGGGGCGGTATTCCTTGGCCTGGTTGCGGCGGTCCTTGACCAGGTTGAGGGGATAAACCTTGGCCAAGCTGTGGAGGTAAGCCAGGCTGCCTGAATTGACCTGGCGGTGGGGGAAGGTTCTGGCCTGATTGAGGAGGCATGCCTTGACCAGGTTGAGGAGGCATACCCTGGCCAGGTTGAGGAGGTAAACTTTTATTAGGCTGTGGGGGTAACCCAGGCTGTCCATACTGGTTTTGCTGAGGAGGGAACCCTGGTTGCGATGGTGGACGTTGCTGAGACTGCGGAGGTAATTGTCCTGTTTGAGGAGGCATTCCTTGGCCTGGTTGTGAGGGTAATCCCGGGCCTGGGTGTGGGAACCCCTGTAGACCAGGTTGCGGGAAGCCAGCTCCAGCTTGCGGTGGCCCAGATTGCCCTGGGAAAGAGCCAGGAACTTGGCTCTGAGGAGGGAATCCTTGTCCTGATGCTGATCTCCCTTGAAGAGCCTGTCCAGGTTGCTGCAATGGAGGCATGCCAGGTCTAGGCATTTGACCAGCTTGAGATTGAGGAGGCTGTTGAATTCCTTGTCCATGGGGCATTCCCGCTTGGGGCCCCATCATTGGCATGCTGGGTTGAGGTTGACCAGATTGAGCACTTGGAGGCCGCTGCATGGGCGGGCCTGGTGAGAATTGGGTAGGAGGCTGGTTAGGTTGTTGATTTACTGCTAATGATGTTGGCACAGGGCCAGAAGTTGACGAAGGGGGCCCCATTGATGGAGGATACTGTGCTCCGCTAACTGGAGGCCTATGTTGAATAGGTGGTTGACCAGGTCTTTGCCCCGGTGGTAACTGTCCCGGGGCAAAGTTTGGGGGGTAAGATCCAGGAGGTGCCTGAACGGGAGGTAACTGAGAGGTGGGAAAGCTTGGAGGACCATTAAGATTCATAGTTTGCATCTTCTGTGACATATCCTGGTCAAATGGTTTCATTGGCTGTGGACCATTTTGGTTATAATTAGGGTTTGGGACTCCGTTGAATTCTTGCGGGCTCTGGTAGCCGAGCGGATTTGGTGGTGCATTGTTGTTTTGCCCTGGAGGCGGATATTGAGGGTTCATCATCTTGCTGAAGCCAATTCACCTACAAAAAAACAGATACTTAAGTTTGACAAAGCTTCATTCCATCAAAAGGGATTTATGAAAATTCAACAATATAACATTGAAAACAAGTTCTACTTTTGATGTAATTTGGCTATAGAAATATTGATATTTTAGAACTCCTGTTGAACTCCTGTTGAACCCAAGAATGCTTAAGAATCAAATTTAAATTGGGCTTGTAATTTCAGGCACTTAAATTGATCCGGCCTAAATAAACCACTCATTTTATAGAAGTGTATGTCACAGAGTCTGTTGCTAATTAAGTAGCTCCAAGAAATTTGCGTAAATATATAGAAATTGAGACATTTAGGCCCGTCGCCTCAAAATGGAAGTTTACCAATTAGTTTTTCGCAGAAATTCGATACATTTCTTCAGTTAAATCTTGAAGAAACACAAAATTTGACTTGGAATGACTCGTTTAAGCGTCGAACAAATTCAGAGGTTTTGTCCTTCAGAGAGTCACCAGAGGAAAAAGACCGACGCTGGAGAGATTTAATTTAGTTAGTTTTCTTGTTCTAATACGATTTCGTGGATAATTATTAGTAAAATACAACGAAATATTGTTACGGAAACATTGACAGCTGCCATCATAGACTTTGTACACAGTTTTTTATATAGTTTCACCCTGATTCCGTCAATGTAATTTGTGCAACAGAATTGAAATGGTATTATCTTGGTGTACTTACGGCTTTTCAGCTGGTTTTTATCGAATTATCACACAAAAAATAATAAACAAGACACAAATTCACACAGAACTACTCGGGGCCACGTATTCGGCGGTGTTGTCAGTAAACGCCGCATATGTGGAACTTTTCAAAAAAGGTATGAAAGCGTGTAACGGAGCGCAAACTTGCGACGTTATTGATGTTTTTACAGTACATATTTTTTTCTTAATGCAATTAAAAGATAATATCATTATAGTGTGGGTACAAAAGAATTTGAAAAGATATTTTTTAGGAAAAAACAAAAGAAAATAATATATTAAAAAGGGATAGGAACGTAAGTAGTACAAAATGGCAACTTAGTCAATGACCTGTCAAAATAACAAAATCAGCTGGCTAGAATCATTTGAGAACAAACTCTATGTCAATGAAATAGAGCTTTGAAACGTGTGATTACAAGTTCCAGTGTTATTATTTCGTATAGTCATGGCGGGAATTTTTAAAATAATTCGGGATTGGATTGGATTTATAAATTTATGTCTGTTTGCATTTCAGTGCCCACACAGCCCGTGGTGGGAGTTCAGTGGTTTTATTATCTGCGATACTAATGTCTAACTATTACAGTATAGCAAAATAACTACTTATAATGAAGAAATTGATTTGTTTGTTTGAATCCGAAACTACCTACTGGATTTGAAAATTTTCTTTTACCATTAGTGGCTTCGCCCGCGCTACCTATTCTACGAGTTTAAGTAGGTAGTTCATGTATGCCCGTCAAAGTCAAAGTCAATAACTTTATTATTAAGCACTGTAGCGCACGTACGCAAGTAAAAAAATTTGTAGGTACTAAAAAGCTTTTTAATTACCTAGTAATTATTATCAAATAAGAAATAAGGTGTTATTGATTTTATTCACTTAAATTGTTTGTCCACTAACTGGAAGAAGTGAAAAACTACTATACACCACCGTCTAGATACCAAAGATTTAAGCCGTCTTTGCCGTCTACCGTTACAATTACAACTACTGGGCTTTATTATGATCCGATCAAACGTTTCATTGGCTTGAAAAGGAAACAGACAGAATAATGCGCTTTTATAATAAGTAATCCATACACAATATATAATATTAGGTATTCATCATCATCAGCCTATATTTGTCCACAGATGGATATAGGGCTAGTGAGCGCCATCGCGCCCTGTCTTCACCCATCCGTAGGGATGAATCATAGGTAGATTCAAGCCCCAAACATACCTAGATAGATGCTTTGTTCCAGTGTGATAAATGTCTTAATTCATCAAATAGCTAATCATAAAAGCTAGGTAGATGTGTTATGCCAGGCTTGTCTGAGGGAGCATTGAAATAATGATCAAAACAACCGCGGACCCAGACGACCCGCCCGCCCGGCCCCTATAATTCCGCGCGTGCGCTCTCTAGCCTAGCAGCTAGGGTTGGACGACGCATTATCGATTGTCTCTTTTTGAGATGAAAACTTTTCTCGTTCTGTATAAGTTCAAATTCGAACTCGAATTCACTCAAGTAACCAAATTCTGTTGCTTCTTTGTTACGTAGTTTTATTCGACAAGTAAGTTCGAGTTGATTTGTGAATTCTAATAAATTTTCGAATTTTAACAGTTACAGATTACTTAAATACATAGTTTTTATACAAGTTCATGCTTATAGAAAAAAAAGAGTGAATGTAAATTATATATTTTCGGAAAATATAATATAAATTAAAAGTACAAACGTTATTGTGAAGCAGTATTGGCAAGGCGGGCTAAGCATTTCCTACGAAACTCAGGGGCAGACAAGTCAAAAATATCTATATCAGAGAATTTATTATTGTGTGCATCACATAGGCACTCTATTTGTGAAAACATTCCCATGATACTGGGTTCTGGATGTGGGTGTCCAAAATGTTTTTTTCTTGCGCGACGATAGTCTTGGACAAAAAAGAAATATATTACCAAAAGAAGCTCACTGGAGTCAATGTTGTTATTCAAAATTTTATGCAGGAACATTAAGGTCTCTAATTTCTCGACGATCTTGGAGACTGTAAATGGAATCAGAAGCGGCCAGCGGAAAACGGTAATTAAAATGTTTCAAGAACCTTTTCTGAATTTTCTCAAGTTCAAGTATATGCACTGTGTATCGGGGATTCCAGACCACGGAGGCATATTCAAGTATAAATCTAACAAAACTATTATAAGGAGTAATTAATGTATTAGGATTATTAAACTCCCTTCCAATTCCCAAGACACAGCCAAGCATCCTAAAAGCTTTCGATGAAATATTATTAAAGTGAGAAATATACGATAGTTTACTGTCAAGATTTACTCCTAGGTCTCTTACCTCAGTGACTCTAGTTATGATATTATTGTTAAAATTGATTAGGTACATTAGTTTTTCTAGAAATAGATATTACATTACATTTCTTAGTGTTTAATACAATAGAGTTACGGTTGCAATACGAGAAAAGCCTATTCAGATCATCCTGAAGGGCATGACAGTCAGAGACGGATTTGATTATTTTAAATATTTTAGTATCATCAGCATAGATTAAACAATCCGAAGATTGAAAACAATTAATAACGTCATTAATAAAGGCCTGAGAAATAGCTTTCGTGAAACATTATTAGTCCTACCTTCCAGGTAAGAACACACTACAAAAAGCTCTAGACATCGATAACGCTATGGCGCGTCACTAGAGCTCAAACCACCCCGTATCGATCTTGAAGCGCGAAAGCCTAATTTTCTTGTTTGCTCAATACTCACCGTTAAAAATATCTCATCCACCAAATCAGAGCCTTTGAAATTACACTCTAAAATAATAAGCTTTTGGAGCTAATTTCCAGTGAGCTTTTTCCAACGACTTAGTGAACGAAGTGCGCAAGAAAATCTCTACAGAGTTCCTGAGCTTCAGGTTGTTTGTTGCAATGAAAGCTTAATAATACGGGCAATAAGGTTTATTTTATCTCCAAATCATGAAATGAAACAGTTTCGTACCTGGACGCAAGCTGAATAGACAGCTTCAGAGGAAATGTGCGATTTAATTCCGATGCAAGCTTTGCAGACAGGTTTTCCATCTGAAAATCGAGTATTATGACCTGAATAACTTAAAATAGGTGTGGAATTCAATGGTTTTTCAAAATTAGTGAGTTTAAGTTCAAAACGTGTGTTATTTTATTATAATCTACTTAATTAAAGGTGTTTGTAATGAAAAGCTCTTGAGGAATATCGAATTTCAAAAGGTATGTTGTACAGTTTGTTAGTACCTAGCAACAGTTTTGAACGAGTTTTTTTTAACAATTATTTAATACCACTATTCTAATATCTTGGCAATGACAACAAACAGCGGGTTTTATAAAATTATTTTGGTTTTATGTGTCTCTTAAAATGTGTAAATAGGTTAGCGTAATTATTGCTGATATACTCAGCTAACAATTTGTCATGTCATTTTTATTTTATCACTGGAAACAATAGCAACTTAGAACCAACCGACCTATCTAGAGCTTACACTATGCTTTCCCTGCAAGGTCAAAATAATAACTTGATACCTACCTAACATGGAATAAATCGATAAAAATCCAATCAGAGTATAATTGCCCAACTCTAGTAATTACTAATTAGCAACCTATCTACCTACCTATGTTCTATGAATAAGTTTAACATCAGATAATTAGTCTCCATTTAGCATAATGTAGATAAAGTTTGTTCTCCAAATCCTTGATTAGGTTGCTTCTTTATGTTGCTGTGGTAGGCTTCATCGGTAGAGTAATAAGTATAGACAACCACTTGAACCACTAATCGTCATAACCCTGGAATGTGTGATCCAATGCCGATAATGTAAATTCTTACCTACGAAATTGTTAACTCTATTCCCCAGCAACAAAAGTGCTCTAAACTTCTCTCTTCTCTTACTGCTGCTAGCACCTACCTATTCAAGCACGCACATTTGTTACACCTTAGCAGAATTTCGTTCTCCAAGGCCTCTACCTCAACATCAGCTTTACTTAGGTGCCCAATTTTATATTCTATTCCGCAGCCGCAAAGATGCTTGTCCTGCTACTCCTGGCGCTGTGGCCGGTGCATGCGGTGCCGCAGAAGCCGAACCTCGACGCCATCCTGAACCGGAGGACTGACGTGTACATCGCCGGGTTCTTTCCCTTTGGGAAGGGAGTAGAGAACGCTAATACTGGTAAGGGTACCTACCCACGATTCTGCAGGGCATCGGAGATGTTTGCGGCGCAGTACCATACTGATGGCTTCCATGCTATAATACGTAAACACATAGCATCCCTGATGCGCAGAGTACGGGGCAGTCGCAATATATTATTATACTCTTTGGTCGCAACAGCATTCTGAGGACTGTAGCAGAGTGCATATCATCTCCAGCCTGGTAGTATCGTGATGATCGTGATGAAGTGCAGTGATGATCAATAAAGGAAGCTATTTCCAGATTTTTGCTACGGTACGGACGGTGTGCGTAGCTTGCACTGGGGCAATTTTCTACAAAAATTTAATGTCCCAAAAATTTTCGATTTTGGCAGGATCCGAACCCGCGCCTCACCCTCAGTACTGGTGCGCTCTAACCAACTTAGCAAAGAGAACGAATGCAAGCTTCGTCGATTTTTTTTTAATTGGTTGATTTTATCCTTGGCTCATTTTATCGTAGTAAGTATTAGTTGCGGTGTCTATTTTATTATTTTATGTGTTGTTGTTTAGATGTCTGATCCAAAACCCTTAAACAACAACACAACTCGTATATAAATGGACTCGTGTTTGTTGTCTGAAATAAATTGTTTTTCTTTTATTTATTTAAGTGCGTCCCTTTTAGATTTTTTGAGTTTATGACTCACCTAAGGAATATTCAGAGACAGCAAAGCTGCAGTTGCAGTCAGTCAGGACTTCAATAATGTTAACTTCCAGGTCGAGGCGTGATGCCCAGTGTGAAGCTGGCGCTGGACCACGTGAACGAGCACGACTCTGTGCTCCGGAACTACCGGCTGCACATGTGGTGGAATGATACTGAGGTAAGAAAAATAGTATATATAGAAGTAGAAAGACAATATGTAGGTTATTGCACTGGGAAAGAGAAACATCCTAAGGAGCTTAATATTGAGAGACCGATTATATGAGCAACCAATAATCTCAAATAGGGTAAGGCAATGTAAGCAATTTAGATTTTCTGTATTTTCTAGTGCAACGCAGCAGTAGGCGTTAAGTCGTTCTTTGACATGATGCACAGCGGCCCCCACAAGCTGATGTTGTTCGGAGCCGCCTGCACTCACGTCACGGATCCCATCGCCAAGGCATCCAAGCACTGGCATCTCACGCAGGTAATGAACAAGTCTACAGACAAGATCAAGGCTAGTTCCACTGATGTTGTTCGGAGCCGCCTGCACTAACGTCACGGACCCCATCGCCAAGGCATCCAAGCACTGGCATCTCACGCAGGTAGAACAAGTCTACAGACGAGATCAAGGCTAGTTCCACTGATGTTGTTCGGAGTCGCCTGCACTCACGTCACGGACCCCATCGCCAAGGCATCCAAGCACTGGCATCTCACGCAGGTAATGAACAAGTCTACAGACGAGATCAAGGCTAGTTCCACTGATGTTGTTCGGTGCCGCCTGCACTCACGTCACGGACCCCATCGCCAAGGCGTCCAAGCACTGGCATCTCACAAATTTTTATTTCGTCATTCAACAAAAATCTGGAACAAAATGTTTGTTATATCAAAGTTTCATTTTTGTTTCTATCCTACAGCTATCGTACGCAGACACGCACCCTATGTTTACCCGAGAAGCCTTCCCCAACTTCTTCCGCATCGTTCCATCAGAGAACGCGTTCAACGTTCCTCGCATCCGGCTACTGCAGCATTTCAACTGGACCAGGGTCGGCACTCTGTACCAGAACGAGCCAAGATACGCACTTGTGAGTGCGACATGTTTAATTTATCTGAGGCGGCGGCGCTCTGTATACATTTTATTCTGCTGTGAAGCTCAAAGAACAAAGTAACATTGAATTGTGATGTGTTTTATGAAAAGTCGAAGGCCATTCTACAAAACGTTCGATGCCGTTAAGGTGTGTTTTCACATGCAACACAACCTACTTTCCTTAGCCACGCTTCGTTTAAAAATATGACAAATGAAGCTGATCGTCCTGAAAGTTAAAGTAGGACAATGAGGAATCTTTGTTCTCATTTCTCTTTTTGAAGTCAATAAAATTTTAGTTTATGAATCTCTTACAACTATTAACAGGCTCACAACCGTCTCTTAGCTGATTTGGACATCAACGGCTTTCTTATCGAAGAAACGCAAAGCTTTGCTACAGAAGTGAAGACTGCACTGTCTAAACTGAAGGAAAAAGATGTCCGAATTATCCTGGGGAACTTCAACGAGACTTGGGCTCTGAAGATCTTCTGTGAAGCTTACAAGTAAGTAAAAAATAGCCATGATCATACTTCTGTGCAAACAGCTAATGCACAGCAGTTGCTGTGCTTGACTTGGTCGCCTTAACTGCTGGCTAATAATTTCTTATATCTGTGTCAGTGAGGTACACTTACAGTATGGTCTCTTTTCAGCTTGGAGATGTACGGACGTGCCTACACCTGGCTCCTGCTAGGCACGTACAGCGACCACTGGTGGAAGCGCAAAGCGCCGTGCTCACGAGCGAACCTCACCGCTGCGTTGGATACAACGATACTGACGGACCTACTACCGTTGTCCACGACTGGGGAGGTTACGGTGTCTGGGATTGTAAGTCAACTGATACCTGGTCTATTTTCATTACAAATTACAATCACCAGAATGTGTTTATTTTGTTTGATTTGACAGCCTGAACCGAAGGCTCCTCTTATCTTGACTTGTATAATATTTAAGGACATTATCTGTAAAATCGAAGACAAAGCTCAAAGGTGTAGCTTTGTTTAGGTGAATAAGGTGATTAAAATAATGTTTTCATTTGCAGACGGCCAACGATTATCAAGTCGAATACAACCGTAGAAGAGGTCTTGAGTATTCCAGGTTCCATGGATACACTTATGATGGTAAGCCAAATCTTAAAAATATATAAATAATAAAAATACCTAAATGTTTATTTCAGAAGGTCTTAACATTAATAAATAATGCTCGAAAATCCACACATTATAATCCACATTCACAAGCATTACAATCAGTGTCGGTTACGATCGGCGTCCTAACGTGGGACAACATTTTAAATTTAACCCAATCTGGGGCAAAAATGTGTCTAAACATTTAGTTTCTCAAGAATCAATAATTTATTATGAAAAATACAGAAATAAGAAAATCTTTTTCAGGCATATGGGCGATGGCTCTCGCAATACAAACGGTAGCCCAGCGTGTGAAGCTCAAGTACAAAGAGAAGACGGTGCAGGATTTCAAGTACAGAGACAAAGAATGGGAGGGACTATTCTTAGAAGCACTCAGCAATGTTACTTTTGAAGGAGTCACTGTAAGTTTATTTTCGTTTCGGCTAACAAGAATAAAATGCCAATTAGATAACAATTTGGCTATCAAATCTATATCGGACCTACTAAACTAACATCTCGTATAGCGAGATGTTAGTAGGTCCGAGATCGCGAGCGTTACATTAGAGAGCGATAGGACTAGCGCAAAACCGTTTAGAGTGGCACTCGAGTTTAGAAGCCTATACACAGTAGAGAAGCGAGTCAGGTCGATTTGTGAAGGAATGGTGATAAAAGAGAAATCACGAAATAACTGACAGCAGTGAATTAGCGTAGGCTGTAGATAGATGTAGTTTTTCAAATGACATTTATTTTCAATTTCAAGGGCCCGGTCCGTTTCTACGACAACGAACGCAAAGCATCAATCCTCCTCAAGCAGTTCCAAGGTGAAGAGATCGGAGAAGTTAAAGTTGGGGAGTACTGCGCTGAGAGGGACCATCTGGATCTTGTAAGCTGGGACGCTTTTAAATGGGTCGGCAAGTAAGTGGAAGTTCTAGGGAGCTTAATTTATCACCACAGTGGTCTAACACATTCATATAAAGCTATTTTAAAACTAAATTTTATTCTCAGTTGTATGAAAAAAGAAAAAACTGATTGAATGCCCAAAAGTTTGCATGGTTGGAAAATTACGTATTATTGATTTTTCAGGAATCCACCCAAAGATCGGACCTTACGTCTTATTGAGCATACACAAGTAAATCTAACCATCTACTCTCTGCTGGTATGTTGCTCTGTGGCAGGGATCATCTTGGCCACGGGATTTCTGGCTATGAATATACATTACAGGAACCAAAGGTAATGCATACCTACTTAGCTTGACTCCATTTAACTGTCTTACACCTACCAACTGATTCTTATATTTTAACATAACATTATTAACCTTAGAATATACTATAACATTATTAATATGGCGTATGAATCTACTTCAAACTCGCTCTTTCTCGTCTCTAAAGAATTTGTTATGTTCTTTCGCACTCTCTCAACTTGTCATCCCTAGTATGTATAACTACTTTCTAAGTTTTTTTGCGTAGATATATCAAAATGTCATCTCCGCACCTCAACAACTTGATCATCGTGGGCTGCATGCTGACGTACCTGAGTGTCATCTTCCTGGGTTTGGACTCCAGTTTGAGCAGTATCGGTGAGTAAGGTCTCCAAAGCTGGCAGCATTTTCTCCTCGAGGTGATATTTTATTCAATGAGACTAAAATTCAGTCATCATTATTCTCAATTTAGCGATAAAGTCTTAAATCACATTAGGTTAATGATAGAATTCCAGAATGGGTAAAAATACTTTGTAATTTTTTACGACGTCAATAAGTCGTAACTTTTTTCTGAAGTGGCCTTTTTGTGCTGTTTATGCTGTTCTTTTTCTGCAATTTTTACATTTATTTATGTTGTCTCTAACGTTTTGGATTCAAGGTAATCTCATGGTTCATTATTATTAAAATCGCTAACTGGCAAAAAGTAACACTTAAACTAAATTCATCTTGAGCTTTTATTTGGAAATAGAAAAAAGAAAATTACAATCAAATAAAAGAATTAAATTAAAATTAGTATTTACAATTGAAACAATTGCTAACTGCAGACTGTTGCAAACAAGACAGCAAGACACTCGACCTGATTTTAAGTAATAAAACTATTCAACAGATAAAACATTGTGACAACTCTCTTGTGCCAGAGGATAATTACCATCCTTCTATTGAATTTTTTATTCCATTAAAGACTCATATTACCCTTCTAGCACCTAAAACAGATATAAGACCAGCTTTTTATCAAGCAGATTACGTCAAAATTATCTCTGAACTAGAAACTATCCCCTGGGAAGAAAAATTCTTAAGCTGCACTACTGTTGATGAAATGGTTTCAATATTTTACGAAGAGATCCGCACAGTTATAAAAAATATGATACCGCTGAAAAAAAAGTCCCAAAGTAAATACCCAGTCTGGTACTCACGAGAACTAACGCGCATGTTTAGAGAAAAATACAACCTACACGTAAGAATTAAAAAATACAACAACCCTCTTGATGTCTTTAACTTTCAAATCCTTCGTGATCAATGTGCCAAGGCTCAAAAAACCTGCTACCTCAAATACATTTCATTAATGGAAGATGCTGTAACAAAGAATCCTAAACTTTTCTGGTCATTTATTAAAAGTAAACGGAAAGGATGTTGTTCGTATCCAGCTAAAATGCAACTAGTCGACAAGATTGCTGAAAGAGGAGATGACATTTGCAATTTGTTCGCTGAAAATTTTGTCAAAAACTTTAACTTGCCTTCAACGGCCTTATCATCACCCAATCTTTCACACACTAAAAATACTTTAGATGCTTCCTCTCTCTGTCTTCCTAAAATCAGTGTAAACTGCATCGAAAAAACACTTGCACAATTAGATGTAAATAAAGGTGCTGGTAAAGATGGAATACCTGCTATTTTTGTAAAGAAATGTGCCACAGCACTCGCTTTGCCACTCAGTCTTATCTATAACAAATCCATCACACAAGGTAAGTTTCCAAATATCTGGAAAGAAGCCCTAGTTATCCCCATCTATAAAACTGGTGACAAACAATTTGTCTCCAACTACAGACCCATTTCCATTCTGCCCATTTTCAGTAAAATTTTCGAAAAACATATTGCCAACCACCTAACATGGCATCTTAAACAGCATATATCGGAGAATCAACATGGCTTTATGCAAAATAGATCCACAACAAGTAATCTCGCTTGCTTCACTTCCTCGCTGACTGAATCCTATGACAAGCGCATAGCGGTTGATGCAGTTTACACGGACTTTAGCAAAGCATTTGATAAAGTTGATCACTCCATCCTACTTGACAAACTCTATCAACTTGGCATCTCGGGAGCTCTCCTCAATTGGTTCAGGTCCTACCTCCTCGACAGGCCATCTTTGGTGGCGGTCGGTGGATATACATCCCAGTCTTTTATTGCTACTTCAGGTGTACCCCAAGGCTCAATTTTGGGGCCAATCCTTTTTAATATATTTATAAATGATATTTCTACTTGTTTCTTGAACTGTAATACCTATCTTTTTGCAGATGACCTAAAAATAACAAAAACTATTGAAAGTCCCCTGGATTGCCAGCTCCTTCAAGAAGATCTTAACAAATTGTCAGCTTGGTGCCGTGTCAACAAAATGACACTTAACACTGACAAGTGTTTTCACATTTATTTCACCTCTAGCCAAACCCCACAGACTCATACATACTCTATTGATAACCGTAAACTAAATACTGTAAGTGAAATTCGCGATCTTGGTGTGATTATTGACACAAAACTTACTTTTAACGCTCATGCACTCAAGGTGATCTCGAAAGGTTTTAAAACATTAGGCTTTATAACCCGCAATAGTAAAGATTTCAAATCATCCCTTACAAAAATTAAACTGTATGAAGCTCTTGTCCGTCCTATCTTAGAATACTGTTCAGTCATATGGAACCCTCAATACGAAGTCTATAGTAAACGTCTGGAAAATATACAAAAACGATTTTTATATCATCTTTCATATGGTGATCACCTTGCAAAAAAATTCAATAGCTATAACAAAAGGCTGAAACACTATAAAATCATCCCTTTATCATTACGTAGAAAGCGAATTGACTTGCTCTTTTTACACAAAATGTTTAATGGCAAAATTGACTGCATTGACCTTACCAACCGTCTGACTATAAACACACCCTCTAGATTGCCCAGAGCTAAAGCCTATAATTTATTTGTTGCCTCCTACCACAGAACTAACATAGGTAAAAATTCTATAATTCCACGGCTTTGCCGAAGTTATAACTCCTTATCAAAAAACAATCCGCTTGATATAAGTGATCCAATTCAAAAATTTGATAAGGACCTAAAAAGCATTATTTTCAACCCTACAGATCAGTAATAAATTACTGTTATAGACTAGAAATATGAATATCCCAAACATATATTTTTTTTAATGTATATTCATATATAAGTATATATATATTCATAAATAAGTATACCTATTAGATATACGTACTGACCTACCCTTTCTTGTTCCTCTCTTTCTTTTATTAGAATTATTGTGACCCATTTATTTATGAATGGTAATTTTTGTCATTATGTTTTAGTTAATTTAAAGTTATATTATGTCTCAGATCTCATTTAGGTACGTTTACTGTTTGTGTTTTATATGATAGACAAGTTGTTAAGTTGAGCAAAAAATTTTGTGCACGCTGCGGCGTCCCATAAGTGTGAAAACACATAGACTATAAGATTTTGTAGTGTAATATTTAGCCTTCATGTGATTTTCACGTAGGATGCCCTTTTGTAAATAAATAAATAAATAAATAAATAAATAAATAAACAATCTACCTACAAGTAGCTCAACTGAAATGATTAAATACATAAGTGTTCTAAATTGTTAATTTACTTTTTGCCACTTTCGCGATCGTCGAAGCAAAAAAAAACTAAATAAACAACTAAATTTCTAGCACATAACATGGAAGCATGTCGCTGGCACAGTCACGCTGACCTCATCTGATCTCATTGCCATTCCTTAGGTCTTTCTCAGGACGCGCCGCGCGGAGGTAAACCCACCCCTATGCTTGGCTTCAACCCTGTGATGACAGATTTGGGATAATATATACTACCCTTAGGCCATAGCCAGGAGGACGAACGGGGGCTTTATTTCTGTGGGGCTTTATGGAATTTTTGATCTTATAATTTACTCTTGTTAGTCATGGAATGATGTAAAATGAAACTCAAGGGGAGATAAGTTAACCTTGTTACATCGAAGAATGATTCCTCTAAGCTTTTCCATTGTAAGCCCTTCCTTATTGGCTACGGCTCAAACCTTGTTGATTGTATTCTGAGAAAGATCTAGGCTGTTTTTCTAGGTCGCAGGAGTCAGCATGTTTCCAAATTTGCATTATTTGTTCCTCATCCCGCGAGCTTCTATCGCTGAGGTAGGTGTGAGGTCTTTCAACTGCTTCGTCTGTTCTCTAATCGCATATATCTCTCTTTTGAATTGTGAACTTGCCATTTGTCTGATTCCGCTTCCTTTTGGGTGCTTTCTGTAATTTAACTGATATTTTTTGCCTGTTTTGTTTGAGCATGCTTGTTTTTACAGCGTTGCGTTCGTGTTAAATAAATGGATGATTAAAATAATGGTAACAAACGAAAACAGAGTTAAGCTTCCTATAGGTAGGTAGTGCAAATTTACTAGCGCTAGTAGTGTGGTAATAAGTACGCTATCGGTGTATGAAAATAAATAGGTAATCGAAGAAAATTATACGATACTTACATAATGAAAATAGAAGTTTGGAACTCGTGTGGTTGCAATAACATGCATTTCTTCAAACCAGATGCATGCAGTAAGATGCATGAGATGAGACCAGCCCCCGTAGGTAATTGTCCACGACTTGCTGGGATACCTACTTTTTAATTAGTAGCAGCAATTATTTAGTTCCAGCAAAATGGGTATAACAATTCTGTTGTAAATAAAATCTTCAGTGTACCACGCCCATGTATGATACACTTTTAAGGTCTAAACACCTCGACTGTTCTTCTAAAATTCCTTTACTTCCACAGCTGCGTTTCCTTACATCTGTACCGCTAGAGCATGGCTGCTGATGGCTGGCTTCAGTCTGGCTTTTGGGGCGATGTTCTCTAAGACCTGGAGAGTCCATTCCATTTTTACCGATGTGAAGCTTAATAAAAAGGTAAGTGACATTCCCTAAGAAGAAAACTAATTTGCGCATTGAATCTGAATCTGATATTTGTTCACAGGTCATAAAAGACTACCAACTGTTCATTGTGGTGGGAGTTCTTCTCGCAATTGACCTGACCATAATGACAACTTGGCAAATTCTCGATCCGTTCTTCCGAGCCACGAAGCAAATGGATCCTTACGTGAGTTTTTATAAGGACTGGATTCTGATGCAAAGTGGTCTAAACAACTTTGGCCATCAATGTTTCTTTTTCAGGAAGAAGGGTTCTTCGGAGCTCTGCAGGTCAGTCGACGGCTTCTTGCCTGTCTTGAACTGGATTAAAGGAAAGATATAAATCTAGATTTGTTTTATTGCAGCCAACGGGAACAAACTGTCTCGTGTAGCGAGCGTTCTCATGTCTTCGTATTTCGGTTCTAGGGTGTTTGGCTTCATTGAATAATGCTATGTTACTCACCGTAGCACTCACTGGTGCACTTTCAGGATTCCATGGAGCACGAATACTTAGTACCTATAGATTTAAAGGCACTTTTATTTGAATTGCTTTCAATTTGAAGTACCTTTCCAAAGGTGCTGTTTGTTGTAAGTCAGCAACAATTATTTTGTAAGACTGGTGTATTTGTTTGCAGCCGCATCCATCAAGCGAAGACATTGTTATCGTCCAAGAGAATGAGTACTGCCAATCGGAACGTATGACCATATTCATTGGAGTCATCTACGCGTATAAGGGCCTGTTGCTGGTAAGCTTTTACGTCTTTCTTGCTAATTTCTAACTATGATCTTGCAGTATTTATATTCACCATTTAACGTAATTTTTTCATGTTTTAGGTCTTTGGTGCATTCTTAGCTTGGGAGACCCGACACGTGTCAATCCCAGCGCTGAACGATTCACAGCACATTGGAATGTCTGTTTACAATGCCCTTATCATGTGCATCATGGGAGCTGCTATTACCTTGGTAAGTTAAGACTTGTCCAAAGCTTCGTAAATCTCTTCACATGATTATCGGTTCATCTTTGTTTTATTTTACAATATTAATGTTGTTTTCTTTTAGGTATTGTCAGATCGTAAAGACTATCTTTTCATCTGCATCGCGTCCTTCATCATATTCAGCACCACAGTGACGCTCTGTTTGGTTTTTGTTCCCAAGGTATGACATATTTTTATAAATCTCTCATGTTTCTAGCGTGCGTCTGGTGACCCATTTCCATGTTTTTACCCTGAGTATCAGATCAGTCAAGGATATAATTATTATGTGTCCACGTTTTGACCGAGTCAAGGAGTGTACCTACACTTTTAAAGGCTGTCAAATTTGTCATCACTAAGGACACTTAAGATGTATTTATTACATCAGTGGCATCATACAGTAAAAGTGCTTTTCATAAAACATTTCCTAAACCTCAGGCCCTAGAGCTCCGCCGCAACAACCAGCAGCCGACGTCCAGCCAGAACGCGCGCGTACGCGCCACGCTGCGCCCAGCCTCCACGCACGACACGTGTCGCTCCCCAGGTCCTGAGCTAGAGAGGAAGATGAAGGAGTTGAGGACGTTTAATAACAGGTTCCGAAGAACTTTACAGGCTAAGGAGAATGAGCTGCAGGTCAGTGTTTCACAGTGTCTCTCGATGATTTATTATACTCATATCCACCTAAAGCCTGGTAATAAGAGTGCCGTTTAACAGTGTCCGTTCTTATCTAAAAAGCTATCAAAAGAACACTATTCAAAAAATACTTTAGAGAGCTTTATAATTTTTAATTTAGAGAGGTCCTCGAAAAGACTAAAAAAATTGCAGAATTAACGAACTTTGTAGGGAGAAATTAAACACAGCACATAATATATTTCAGATGCTACTGAGCAAACTGGGTGAAGACGCGGACTCTGAGTCCTCGATCAGAGATTCGAAATCTCCAGCTATGAAGAGAACCAAGCTGCCCTTGCCGAGAGAAAATATCAGTCACTTTGGTATGAAATAGCCGCTTTCTAAATACAGAGTTCAAATCGTTTATCATCTCTCAAAATGTCAATATTCTTTCAGAAACTAGCGACATAACATCGGTATGCAGCCTGAGTGCATCGGCTGGCGCTGAGGGAGTGGAATATATAAACCTTCAGACGATGCCGCCCGTGGCAGAAAGGTAAAAAAATTAGGGAGTTTTTAGTCTGCCTATAGAATCCAGCTTCGACCCTATCTAAGTACGACATCATGGGTGTAACATACGGAACATTAGGTACCTACTTTTGTACGAACTATCACGGTTATGTCAAGTTGGATACAAGTTACTCTCTATCAAAACCCAATACTCAAAACTCGAAGTGCTTTATTTCCTTTAGACCTTACAGGACTCTTGGACACGTCACAAATATGTGTATGATATTCTAGACCAAAACCATCAGCACCACCAGAACCAGTTCTTAAAGATCCGATTCCCAAAGAACCCAAGAAGGAACAGTCTACCAAGAACGTATCCTTCAAGAACCACCTGGACTACACCAGCAGCCCGCCGTCGTCTAAGGCGGTCCCGGAGAAAGATCAGCTCGCGAAGCTTCCTTATGGGTGGACGCCTGAGGTATGAATTCAATCATAGATTCCCTAAACAATTGTGATTCACAAAATATGCGCTTGGCCGGAATAATAATTAGCCCGTGCCGTGTCCTTTCGAAGGACACGTTGAGGTGTGAAAGGGTACCTCCCTACACAAAGGCAGAGTAAACAAAAAAAACCTATTATTCTTACAGGAGCCGTCAGAACCTCCGAGGCCCGTTAACAAGCCCCTAGACCCAGTGAAAGTAGATGCTAAGACGGTAGCAGCTGTCAAACCAGTCGATACTCCAGCGAAGTCCGTGCCAGCTAAGATCCAAGAACCGATGTACACTAAAGCAGCACCTCCGAAAGTAAATAAGGTAATTGGGGTTCAAGAACATATAGGAAATGCTTGATGAACTTAAAGGGAATGCACACATAAATCGATCGAAACTAAACAAAATAACTTAAAACTATGTAAGAAGTGGCGGTCTTATTTCAAGAGCGAACTCTTTCAGACAGAATAAGATCAATACGAGTGTGAGCACCACTACAAACCAACGTTGGTTTAATGGTGCAATATTTACTAAACTATGTATACTTTTATAAATAAATAAATATTATTATTATTATTAGACAACCTTGAAGCAAGGCTTGCTTGAGAAGTAGAAGGTTGCTGAAGGACCTGTTTTTTGATTGGAAGATATTTCGTTCCAGACTGTGGAATTATACTAAAACCATCCATCCTTAAATTGACATTAATGTTTTTTTTTATACTTAATGGCTTTCGCCGTAAAATTGCAAAAAACGAAGGGCTTTCAAATGTCAATATTGGATGGGTGGTAATTTCACACACAGCATAAATATCTGCAGACTATTCAATACGTAGTCTTAAGGGAGAGCCGTGTGGTGCCGGCATAGAATTTACACCACCCCAACTCTTCCTGTGGGTGTCGTAAGAGACGACCAAGGACCGGGAGGCGGGCAGCAGCGCCTCTAGCAGAATCGATCTACCACTGGCACTGTACTGCGATCCCAAACTTGCATGCTCAGCGAAGGGATCTGGGATTGTCGACATTAACTCCTCAGGGGAAGGCCTGCCAGACTGCCAGACTATTAATAGGCTGTTAAGGGGATTCAAAACCTAACTAATCAGGTATGTTCTTCACAAAATAAGTACCTACTTGGTTACCAATAGGAATAATAATAAGATTTTTTTATTACGAAATAGCCTCAGGTCATTATATTTAATAATAGCTATTTATACCAGCAAAAAAAATTTGGTAAAATATCTTGCATACACTCAATTTCTGGTTTCAGTTTCTTTGGTGCTAGATGACCTGTGTGCATCCAGCATCCAGCACTTATTCTGAACCTAACCTCGCGTTGTTTATCTTTTCCCAGACACCAGAACTCCAAAAGAAGGCAGTAAAAACCCAAGACCCTCTCTCGAACAAAACGACACCGGCACGAGAACAAAAGACCAGACACCGTCGGATGTCCAGCGTTGGCCAGGCGGCACTACTGGCTGATTTGATGCATGTGGCAGTGGACCAGGACACTTCTCCACCGCCTGTTCTGGAGAGGAAGGTTATAGGTTAGTCTTGGTACCCTCGTAGTTTAGAGGTATTGCTACAAATTCATAAAGTAAATACAGTGAGAGTGAGATCGAAATCGTTTGGTTCACTTTGAAAATATTTATTATTTTCTGTTTAGGCCAAGAGAGAGAAACAACCCCACCACTCAAGCCTAGCAGCTTCCAACAGGAAGTGGAGGATATATTGGACATTGACGCTGACTATTCTTCGATGGAAAGAAGAAAATCATGTGAGTTTTCTGTAAATGTTTTTTCAAGTTTCAGTTATTTAACTAATTACCTAATTAGGTACAGGCAGGTAAACAATTTGTAGAACAATATAGTGAAACTATTTAATCTTTCAGGTCAAAGAAGAGATTCCGAAAAGAGAAAGAAAGAATTCATAGTAGTCCAGAGTGATTTGTGGGACACAAACACTTTCCAGTATACCTGCCAGAAATCGCCACCCCCTACAGCAAGTAAGATTTGTTATTATGTCTCGTACTCGTACCTATTTGTTAGTTAGTGGTAAGGTTCATATAAAACTGTGTTTGAAAAACTGCAACTCTTTACAGCTCCTCCCCATCATCACATCCCGATGCAGAGGAGTGTATCAGAGAAGAGCAGGCAACAACCATCACCACACCATCATAGGTAACGTTAAAGACTCCCAAATACGTCCAAACACAAACTGCGATCCTGCGCCTCCTCCATTCATCGACTCCCCGCGACTGCTACAATCTCGTCTGTCCATCGAGTGCGAGATCTTCCTAATTCCAACATGCCTTCTCGCATACCTGCAAACTATTCTTAAGACCATTCAAATTTTTGCACAATGCGACTACAATTAGTATCGCAGTCGCCCTGCTAGATCTTCACATAATAAACCACAGCAAAACCCCATAATAACGACGCAATTCTTTCCATTGCCCTCCAATGTTTACCACCCTTGCTACATTTTCTTTGACCATTTTCAGAGAACCTGAAACCCGCATGGAGAGACGAGCATCCAACGCATCCATAAACCACGGTTAGTAATGAGAATTGTATCAAAGAACAACATGTCTTATCGACTGGTTCTAAGGTTCTGATTACTTTACAGTGGGGCAACCGAGAGGAAGCACTCCTGAGGGGTACAGAGAAGCGGAGACTTTGAGGATGACGGACCGTTTGGTTAAGGTTAGTAAACTTTTCGAAAACTGAACTACCTAAAATATAATCAATATAATCAATTACATACACACAAACACACTATCCTGGCGCATAAACCCCGGAGTGGGCCTTGGCCTTCGGCAAAATTAATCGCCTGGCATCTGTCCTGCGCCGCCTTCGTCCAGCCCAGTGTGAAGACTTGAAATGAACGAAGATCTTTCTCTTCGTCCTTCCGCCTATATCTGGGTCGCCCGGCTGCTCGTCGGCCCACAGACGCTCCAAGGATAGCCTGCAAATTCGTACGTAGCACATGACCGAGCCAGCGCACCCGATGTGATTTTGATACAGTCCTCTTGATGACATTGATTGAATATTGAATTTTGTTGTCAGCGCCGAGGGTCTGAATTCCCGCAGCCTGTCAGCACACCTCCTCAGCAAGCTCAGAATAGAAGACGGCAATCTGCAGCTCAAGTAAGTGGATTGGAAACCTACTTTAAATCGCAAAGAAAAGTAAACCAGGGTGATTCTGGTCCTACCAACGATATCATAGGTAGTTAACCATATCGTGAATGTTAATAACTACCTATGTGAAATATCAACTACAAACCCAATGATTGTTTCATTGGGTTTGTAGTTGATATTACTTACGATAATTAATCATCATGGTAAATTACAGAGCTTTTAATTCAATTTTGTTTCTCTTACAGGTAAGGTCTTACCAAGAGGAGAAGCTGCAGAAATCAGAATCGATGCAAAAGAGGCACGAGGATGTTACCATGTCAGTTCCCGAGACTCCTCAAGAGGTTGAGACTTACAAACCTGAACCTGACACTATCAGGGTCGCTAAAGTTCAAGAGTCTCCGGCGAAAAGGTAAACTTGCTTTTAATAGGGAGCCTTTTCTAGACAAAACGGCTTTTCGATAGTCTAAAAAGAATTGTTATTTTTTCTTTTCAACTATCAAGTAACCGTTTGAGTTGCTTGAATTGATTCTAGTTGGTATGTACGTTGCTTGATTGAGATTGCAAGAATATATATAGGTATAATAGTTTAATTTGTAACTAGATATTATAAAACATGTTATTTAACCACCATTACGTTTAGTCCTTGTCCAATTTTTAGAGTTCGCTAAAATTAAAAAGTTCTCGAAGAATCACTAGGTACCTAGGTACTTATTCTTATTACTTATTCTACTTAGGTATTCTCATTCTGACATCTCAAATTTCAGGCTACAAGATTCCCCATCAAAGAGGCTACGGCAAGAGGCAGAGCCACTGAAAAGAGCGAAGGGCATCGGAGATTCCCCACGGCTCACGCAGGCAACCCACACAAGACCCGACCACCATAAAAGTAGTCCCAATGTCGCTTCTAGGCATAAAAGTGGTAAGTTTATACCAATAGGCTTGGTAAAGACTGGAACAGAGAATACAATACAATACAATACAATAACACTTTATTGCACGCCAAATTAAAAAGATACATAAGACAGGAAAGAACTTAAAATACAGATTTCGTTGTACAATGGGCGGCCTTATCGCTTTAAGCGATCTCTGCCAGGCAACCTTTGGATGGACAGGGAGTGGTGTAACAAGTGTAGACGGTGGCGTGTTATAAAAGGATAATAATAATTTAATTTAAAAAAGAACACATGAACAGATACCTACTATAAATATTAATGCACACATAAATATATAATAAAATAATATTTTTATATACACATATAATATAAATAATATTTATATATACATATATAATATAAATATAGTTTAGATATATATATATATATATATTAAAATTTACAGTTTAATGTTGATGTAAGAAAGTGTTCGTAAACCATATTTTTGAAAATAGGGAGGGACTTAGCTAGTCTAATAGAAATGGGTAGAGCATTCCACAGCTTTATGGCATGTACGGTAAAGGATGAGCTATAGGAGTGGAAGGGACGGAGAGTTTTCAATTGAAGAGTGTGTGTTGAGCGGAGGGAGCGGCTGTGGGTTTGGTGGAGATATTCAAAACGTTCCTTGAGGTAACTGGGTGTATTTGGGACGAAAAGGATAGAATATAGGAGTGAGAGGATGTGCGCGTCCCGGCGAAGGCGGATGGGCAACCATTTTAGCTTTTTGCGGTACTCTGAGATGTGGTCATACTTTCGCAGACCGAAAATGAAGCGTAAGCAGAGATTCTGAAGCCGCTCAAGCTTATCAAGCTGTACTTGGGTTAAATCAGGATAGCTGGCGTCGGCGTAGTCTAGGATAGGGAGAGGAAGTGACTGAGCGAGCGCAATTTTGGTTGATGTGGGTAACAGATTTCGCAACCGTTTGAGCGAAGCCGCCGATGCGAAGATCTTTCGGCTAACTTCTGACAATTGGGGTCCCCAGGACAGCTGATTATCTATGAGTATACCAAGATTTTTGACAGTCTTACTGATCTCTATTTGGACGTTATCAAAGAGAACTAGGGGAAGGTGAGCCCAGTTAATCCTAGACACCATTCGAGAGCTACCAATAATGATTACCTGCGTTTTAGTAGGGTTCACTTTCAATCCATGCGCGTTACTCCAAGCAAGAATAACGTTTAGATCGTTATTGATCACACGGATGGCTTCACTTAGTTGCTCTACTTGAACACAACAGAGAAGTAGTTGATGTTAGTATCAGTTACCAACTTGAGATTTAGATACTTGAGATCTAAGATCAACATATTTTTGTCCTAGGATCACCAAACAGAAGAGAAGAACGCAAGTCCGCCGGCTACACCCGATCCGAAAAGCGTCCAGACTCCGCTGAACAACGAAAGATGTATGCCGCGTCATCAGAATCCGAACTATTCGAATGTGCGATCCTGCCGATATTCCACAAACTGTTGACCGAGAGGCACAAAAGCCAGCCGCATGGCCTCAACCTTAGCTACGGCGTTAGCTGCCCCAATATATCCATCAAATGTGATATTGTTGAGTATCTGTAGTGTTTTTCCGATTTCTATTTTGTGACTGTGATTGTGACTTTTGTCAATCACTTATCAAGATTGGCAAGTCCTCTAATTTAAATTGAAGATGGGCGATTTCTGAAGTTTAGATTCCAGTCCTGACTAAGTACTCTAGGAGGTAGACATAAGTAAGACCTATCTCTTGATCTCTCTCCTGGCTGAATGGTTGGCAAAGAAATTTGCCTCGTATCTATTCCAGATAATATCTACTCAAATTTTAAATAATATCTAGGTGTTAGAAAACAAGTTCGCTCACGGGTCTCGTTAGTTTTAGAAGATTATTATGTAATTTTATTTCTATAGTGCTACAGCTCCATTTGCGTCTTAACACGCAAAATAACACGTTTATTAGGGCGTTACGTAGATGTGGCCAACATAACGTGGTAATTTATTAATGTCATTCATTAGACGTTATGCGAGTCAAGTGTCGGTTTTTTCAACACATCAAATGGTTTCAGCAGTTTCAGAGTGTAGTTTAGCGCACTAAGCGATGTTGGCTACACTCGGGCCGCATGCGTAGGGAAAGGATACTTTTGTTATGATACGTGTTGTTTTGTGAACTGCATTATGAGGGCGATTCAAAAATCAAGCAAAATGTGTATTTAAATACTTTCAACTGTTTTCTTTAATAAAAAAAACATATTTCGCATAGGTACCTACCTACTATAAAAAACACTTTTTTTTTTTAGCGCAATTTATTAAAAAATTGCATACATTCATTTAAGTACCTAATAATTAATCACACTTATTATTGCAACCATTATTGCTTCAACTTCCATTGTACTTCACTACGAATTACCTCTTGACGGTGCGGGCGGCGGCGGCGGCGCGGGCATTATTACCTACCTACATGTAGCCATCATGCATTTTTAACGACTCTTGGACATTCCATAGCACAAAAGAACAGTATAATATCCTAACTAACACTAACGTCAACGCTTTGACAGAAGGAGCAGTAGCCTATATATTGAATGCTACCATAATTTCCTGTTAGTAATCTGAACCTCTTGTGAATTTCTTATCGTGTAAGACAGAATATTATGCACCTACTTATTAACCTAATTATTTATAAAGTAGGTAGCAATTACAATTGTATCAAGTTTGGTATTAAGTATATTATTCGAAGTAAAATTCTTGTCAATGAAATTTAATTCTAGTCTAATCAAACGTCGTCTATTGCACATAATGAGACTAAGTACCTACCTATTTTTATTTGTATTGTAATATATATTTATTTTACGTAAACGAATAAACAATAGAACATAACTAACTTGCATTTTGTTTTATTTATGGAACATCAGTGGAACGCAAGGTATGAGAATCGTATCATAATAGAGCGAAATGGAATCCCCGTAAAAAAGTCAAGAAGGTCAAAGTAGGTATTACTTTTCGGTTAGGTGAAAAATTAAAATCACAAAATAAATTGAATCTCGCGCCAACAAAAAACCAATAATTTGTCTGTGGAAAATGGGATCCTTTACTTTGAAGTTTTCACTGTCATGTGTCACGAAATTTTATTATTCGTTCAATTCAGTCATGTTGTTCAGTTTCTCGTTCTTTAGTTCAGTATTTTTCTGATTTTCGTATCGTTTGGTTGTGTTCCGTTTATTTTCGTTTGTGAACTTTTGAGATAAATTGTTATTTTTTTAGTTTTCGTGTATGTAGATAAATAATAACAGCTGCCACAATGCCGGTGTTTCACACAAAAATCATCGAGAGTATCCTGGACCCAGTCGCTCAACAGGTGAGTTTATTTACGTTGAAAAATCACGGATTATTTTTAGATCGCTGGATTTGTTTCGTTCTAGTTTTCTCATGTGGGAGTTTAAACTTCGATATTGTTTACGATGTGAGATAATGTCGATAATATCGGCGTATTATGTCATCGAAGACGTTATGCTATGAAGCTGTAGAATGAGGTAGAAAAGGACTTATTTGGCGGTGCGCGGTGTGCGGAATGTGAATGTTTGCAATCAGCCGGCCGCAGTGGCGTCACGTCTTCGTAACCTTGGAATATGATTCAGAAACTTAATAGGTAAGTAACTACTTATTGTGTCGCTAATGAAGTGTTATAAGTAGTACACCTTACTATGACATTTGAAAACAGGTAGGTCTGATTAGATGCAGAAGAATATTCACTTTCATTCGAATAATTCAAAAATGCTCTTCTCTTCTAAGAACCTTTAGTAAATTTCTACTACTAAATGGTTGATCCGGTCTGCATCTCGTAAAAAACTACCCTAATCATCAATACCAGATCAACCATTTAGTTTATATAAATATACCTACACAATATTTTTTATATTTGTACTAATTAGTTGATCCGGTCATCTCAAACATACTTTTTTATTTCGTTAACCAATAATTGGTTCAATAGGTTCATTAACTCAATCATAAGTCACACATACTTTTTATTCAGCTCTTGTGTGATGGTTTTCCTTCTAAGAATCTTCTATGAAACCAATAAGGAATCTTTTAACTAAAGATAAGCAATAAGCGTACCTATTCATAATAGACAAGCAATAAGATTCAAGATTCAAGATTCAAGATTCAAGATTGTTTATTGTGTTCATGTTGTACATAGTAGGTCTTAAAATAAATGTGTACAGTTTCAACATGAGCCCGGTTGGGGCACAACAATGGGTAGGTAATGTTTTATCTACCATATGGTAAAACTTACTTAAGTTTAACATCTTATACCTAGATATAATATAGTCCTTAATTAAATAAATATCTACACGAGGTGCCTACATTATTTATATAATCTTAGATAAATTATGTTTCATGTCAAAGAACTCCTGCAACGTGTAGAAGCTATTTCCAATTAGGTACGTTTTCAGAAGCTTTTTGAATTTTATCAGATTTGGTTCGTTTTGTATATTGTGTGGAATATTGTTATAATAATAATAATATTGAATAACCATTCATCCATGCATTTGTCAATAAATCAGTCTGTGTCTAATAGAGCCATAAGATTTTAATGTTTATAGCTGTATTTGTGTATATGAACAACAATAGGCAATTGTCTCATTCCTCCCAGTAGGGTTCATTGACTTGTCTGACAGGTTTTTAATAGTTTATAGCCTTGTATGGCATAAAGTCTGAGATCAGCTGGTAGCCACTAGATAAAACCTCAACAGAATTTGGCTAAGTAAAACTGATTCTGAAAAATTTGGATTAAAAGTTGTAAGATTTACTAAAACTCAGGCTGAAGCTAAGCCAAAGACAATTTTTGACTAGAACTAAACAATCAGTAAATTAAATTTATAATTGCAGACTGCCATATTACTTGACATAGACATAGTAGAGACAGGACTTGGTCAGGTTATAGAACTCTCTCCCACATTATATTCGTGCTAGCTCATCATTCTTCATCTTCAAGCGTGAAGTCGAAGAGCATTACCTATCTTCATGACATCGATATATGTAAGTATTTTATGTATTTACTAAAGATGTGTACATAGTAATAGAATCGTTATTATATTTTATTAGGTATTTTATTCGGATTGACAGAATTTTATATATTTTTATATTTATTTTATGTATTAGTTTATTTAACTATGTAGGTATCTTCTTTCTATCTGTATGCACACGTACCCACTACTACAAACTGGTCTCTCTCTCCCAATAAGGTTTGCTGGAAGAGAACTCTTTTTAGGGTTAAGCTCACCTTTGTGATACCTCTCTTGTTTTAAGGTTTAAATATCTGTTTTATTAGTGCAATACAGAATTATGAATTATAGGCAAAGTTGCAGGGCACATGTAGGTAAAACTGTAATGCACATGATTAAATGAGGCTTCCAAACTCATAAAGTTGTATGTCTAAAAGGACTCATGTAAAAAGGTCAGTCCACCAGGGCAATCTGCAAATTAAACCGGCCAAGTGCGAGTCGGACTCACGCACTATTTGTTGTTATAGCGGCGACTGAAATACATCATCTCTGAAAATGTTACTGTCTACCTCGGTCTGAACCGTGATAGTTATCGCGGTTCATGAGATACAGCTTGGTGACAGGCGGACAGCGAAGTCTTAGTAATAGGGTCTCGTTTTTACCCTTTGGGTACGGAACCCTAAAAAAGGTATTTTTGTCAGCGTCTTCCATCCCACTGGGCATTCGTTCTCCAAATCTTTTGACTTGCCACTATCATGCTCAAATACTCGTCAATTTCGTTGAAGGCCTTAGCACTGCAGTCAGCACTTACGTGGCACTGCGTTTTACTATTACCTATCTATTATGTGGTGTTACTCGTCAAAAGTAGCGACCTTATCGCGTTCTATTCTTCAAGACGCAACAGCTAACACCCAATGTCCACACACTAGTGTCAAACATAGCATTTGGCATGGTGTTATCAGTAATTAGGGCACCTGCGGCCTTGTGGGTATCCGGCGGCGCCCGCGCTGTCCTATAGCTATTTGTGACTCGGTAGGTACGAGTAGTGTAGGCCCTTCCAGTTTACAGGACGTCGATCTAAGATTTTCTATATCTTCGAATTTTTATAACGATTTTCATAAAGTATTACACCATACATACTACCTGCTTCGATCTACCTTCTTGCGCTATATGTTGATATACTTGCGCTTCAATGAATTTGAACTTGCTCTACCCGAGTGTTTCGGCTTTACCGCAATTTGGTGTACCTACTCAAATCATATTAAGTTGACAATAAGATAAGACTGGGATGCACATTTAATATTACAACCATCGATCAAAAATGTCCGGCTTTGCCGGCGAACTACTTATTTTTGATCGAAGATTACAACTCATAAAATTTACGATGGAACAAGCTAATTTTTCCTTTTTTTTTGCAACAGTCTGCAGTTACCACAATTGTTTCAATTGTAAATACTAATTTTAATTTAATTCTATTATTTGATTGTAATTTTCTTTGTTAATAAAAATTTTCGTACTTCGTAAATATCTCATAGAAATGGCAAAGCCGCGCGCAATACTAGAGTAAAGAAGAAAGAAATTAAATTTATTAGAAACCTTAACAGATAACTTTACACATTACAGTGATGCTTATCGGTACCTAAGTACAAGAAACATATGAAAAAAAACACATACAGATAATGTGTTACTTATGGGACCAAAAAAAGAACTAGGTACCCAATCTACTGCGATTTAGAATCCAAGATATTTTTGTCAACACAACAAAGACATTTATGAAAAAAGCTTAACAAAACCGATAACTATTACAGAAAACAACGAGGTAACAAGCAAGTGATAACCACTAAATTTAAATTATCGACTCGAAACAATTTTTTAAAAAATTGTTTCGAGCTTCTGTGCTTTGCTTCGATGGTACCATCAATAAATATTTTCCGCCAATAGTCCTTGGGTTTTGTTTTGTTTTCAAAAAATATCCAGGTTTTTGAATCAGAGTATAGACCCACCTATAGATATATATCAGATAGATTCTTTACGTCGCGTCGTCTGTCATCACCTCACGAAGAAAAGGCAAGAAAAGGCCCGTATGTACCCAGTATACCAGCCAGAGACAGTGTTATTTCTACCTACCTTTACTGCCTTTGAGTAATGTTTGCAAATGCGAAGAGTGTTTGAATTTCCAACATTTACGTACCCTAATGAAGATTTACCGCAACGAATCGTAACATTGTCGCGGCTATGAATCACCCAGCGGATCGAATGCTGGCGATGAAGGTGAAAGGAAATGATCGTTTGTGGGGAGACATGACGATTGCGTTTGATATTTCGAGGAAACCGAGGGCAAAGGTATACTTAATACATGTATGTCAGCGTTTGGTTTTGTCAATCGGCCGTAGGTTCCTTAGCCTAGCATATTTTATGTGAACAAAAACTCACAAAACTGATAATAATAACAGAAAAAACAAGGAATATCGAGAAAACTACAAAAACTTCAGCAACTCATATTGGACACGGGCAGCGAAAACGGTTCAAATTCTAGTTCCAAAACGGACGAAAGACGAAACAAATGATGAATTAAAGCTTTCAAAACACTGAGTTGCTATAAGTACTTAATAATAATTGAATGTTTCAAAATCTATTTTTTTTCCCATGTTACCCGGTGGTGTCGCAATAGTAGAACATTTTCTAATATATCTCTGGTTTTAACCCCTTTTTTACAAAAAATATCTAGGCTTATCCGAATTCATCGTCACTTACCATCAGGTGAGATTGTGGTCAAACGGAGGTTTATTCACGATAGAAAATAAACAGAGTCAGTAGTCCGAGGTAGAGCAAATACCTACACCTACACTCTTTAGAGACACTTTTTTATATAGATATATTTAGATGACTGTGACCGCTTAAGCTGCCAGCGGCAAAAGCCTGAGTTGATCGATGCTCGTAAAACTTTAAAGGTTTTAATCTCTGCAAATGATTTTAATTGAGTTTGCCTTGCTCGAAAAGAACCTGCCTGACGCATAAGTACTATATTCAGGGTTCTTGCCGTCTTACAAAGTTTCGTCGCAAAGACCCGACTTTCGTGACGTAATTGTATTTCTTGACTACAATTTAAAAACCGCTGACCTTCGACCTTGCCAAAGTCATCGTCCTTCGTGTTGAATAATCGTTGTGTTGTCAACTCATGTCCACTGCGGCGATTACATCTGTTAGTTCGTTGACACGAGATTGAGACATGGGTAGGACAGTGAAGTTAATAGTCCGTCCTAGCCTGTGTTTTATCAATTTTCCCTTTTTATATTTCTCTGATTCTAGCAAGTAGTATTAAGAAAAAATATTTTGAGAAGTCGTCCTGTCCACCATGATGGGTTATGTTACATAATAATTAATTACTTAAAGTTAATTTATAGTTTGAAATTTAATTTGTCTAAAACTTTGAGTATTAACTACATGCTAGTACGTAGTACGCTAGTAATAGTACCTACTTCAGTGGTATAAAAACTTATTTTGTAAGCCATATTAAAAGGTAATGATTTTTGTTTTTGTTTGTCACTAATTCGTAGTCTTTGTAGAACCGAGAAACTTTAGAGTCGGGCAAAAACTACTTTTGATCTTACACAAAATTATCTGGACTCTAGACACCAACCAAACTATCGATCTCTCTGTCTGGTTATCTTTTGCACGGAATCGTCTCTTTATTTTTAGTCGTGTTCGAACTGGTGAGACAGTGCAGCGTTCAGAACTATCTGACAACGTAGAGTCTTCCCTTCAGCGTTGCATCTTTTACTTTCCTTGTAGCTTATACAATATTATTACACACGTCATATATACCTATTTTAAATCTCGTTAAAAATACATTTTTTAATATAGGAAGTACAATAAAATGTTATGAAGCTATTCTACAGTAAAATTATATCAAAACGGTAGATCACGGACCGCGAAGCTAGCGCAAGCAGCCAGTGACTAGTGTTTCAAAGAAAGCAACTTCTGGCCTTTGATCCAACTTCCTAGCGAGAGTCTCTTGAGATGTTGATTAAGGCTATTATTTTTATTATTTGTGTACTTCAAGGTGTGTTTCAAGGGTGGCATATATTCAAATAATTGAACAAACCCTAATAAATGATTTTAAAATATATTATTATTACTTGAGTTCTGTTTGTCAAAGAACCAAAATGATACAATATGCAGTGATTTGTTTCTAGCATCTAAGGTGATGCATGAATTACGAGTAGATTCTAAGCCCAAAAAGATGTTATGGCGTCATCCGTCACATAAATGTTATGAACGCAGGACTAGACGTAAAAATTGCAGCTGTTACTTCGTCTACACATTGATTCGTGTTATTAACAAAATGTGAACGAGAACGGAGGTACTTTTCTCTCTTGTGCACTCGTTTTGTAACTCTTCTCATTACATTCACTTTATACATGCATTCTGACTTAGATGGAAAATTACCAGGAGAGCAGAAGTTGAGTGGAGATACAGAGAGTTGATCAGAGATTCATTGGTAAAATCTACCTAGTTTCTTCATGTGTCTGCCAACTTGGTGTTTAGTAAATTTGGTGCTATAAATGTTCTATGACAGTACTGTTTTGGTGGTAGGGTTTCGACCCGGCCTACCACCAGGGGTAAGCTTGGTGGTAGCGGATTATTTATATGTTTTTCTGTACATAAAGTACTCTCGTAGGTATAGTTTGCAAGTCTTCGAACCTCTCCCTCTTTAGTTTACTATGCCCACACTCCCGAGTACAGTCACGACTATAAATAAAGGGTCTGTTCTTTTGCCGATGCCGTTTTATTTTTGAACCCTTGTCTGTTTGTTTTGTTGTAAATCGCTGTCAGCGAGTACTTTAGTACTGTTATTCCAAGACAATCTGTACGTGCTTGCATTGAGTCATAAATATTAAACCACAAATAACGTTTAAAAATTAAGGATTTTATAAATGGTTTTAATGAGCTATGAATCACTTTTAATCGACCACAAAGTGACTTTTTTAATTAGCTATCCCGCTGTTCATAATTCTGCTCTTTGAGGTAATTGATGATCCGAAGTCAAAACAATAAAACTCCTTAAACTGTTGACTGTACACAAAACAGTGTTGCCAGGTGATATAATTCAAAATACGAGTAGCTCTAATTTTAAATGTTGACTCACTGTTACTGGCCTGTTGTTTGTAATTCGTTTGGCGCCTTAAAATATAACACATAACATTAAAATTGGAGCTGACAGAATTTTGTAAAGTTCACCGTGTTTTGTTTTAACATTAAAAATAACGAAATTTCATACCATTTCGTCATTACCATTCGTGTTTCATTTGTTTAAAATTCATAATTAAATTAACGCTTAAGGGTAGGACGCCCTCCGACCAGGGGGATGACGATTTGCGAAAGGCTGCTGGCAGATGCTGGATGCGGCAAGCTGAAGACAGGGCGCTATGGCGTTCATTAGGGGAGGCCTATGTCCAGCAGTGGACTAATACAGGCTAATGTTGATGATGATTTGTTTCAAAGACGGAGTTAGATACAACACAATATGACTTGATTTAAAACGTCAACAGTGTTTTGTCTTACTGACATAAACAACAGAAACAAATGAACGATACGGTCATCATCTTTTTAATTAGACATTTCGGGAAATTCAAAAGCTGTGTATAAATAAACATTACATTGGTCGAAGCGGTAAACTATATGAACGTTCATTGATAGGAAAACGTATTGGTTTGATGTTAGGTTCAGTGAGTTTCGTTCCACCATCCAGTCGAACAAACATAGAGTTTCCTATGCCTCAGCCTCTCTAGTGGGAATTTCATAAAGGTTGTCTGCTCTGGTATTTTATTTCTCAGACAATATAACTAAACTATCATCTATTCTGGAAACATCTGGGCCCACCACACAATTTTCGGCATTTTTAACCGACTTTAGCAGAAGCTAGTATTGTAGACGCGTAGAGTTGCAAGACTTGCCTGCCTTCTTCTTATTTATTTTGAAATCTCATGATGGAGCTTTTATTCTTTGATTATAAATTTCACAATCTTTGCTAGATACTATCCGTTTTTTCGCCATCGTTTAACCATATGGTTGACACCAACGCGATTTACCTACAATAAAATCTAGCGTGGGCTATTTAAAAGTTTGCGACATAATTATTTTCATTTCCTCCATATTTTTATCAACAGGTCGGTTTTGGAAATTAATGTTTCCAGCTCTGAAAGATGTTAAACTGCTGTGAAAATGTAAAATAGGTTGTTTCAAAGCATTTAGTTAACTCCTAAGGGCCCTATCTCATTAGGACACCATGGTGTGTTCTTCCAACAAAAATAAGGTGCTACTTATTTTTTTACACTAAAAAATTTTTTTTTTACATTATTCTTATTGTTTGATGAATTTGATATTTATTTAAAAATTGTAAATGTATCTTGTGTTGTAGTAGCAAATAAATGATATGTCTATGTCTATAAGGTTCGTAATTAACCCGTTTACATCCGTAATGAATGTGTACAACAGTTACAGTATGGAAGGTACTTCACCTGGGTATCAGCTTGGTTGTGCAACCAAATTTGCTGCCGGGAACCAAATCACCCGCTAGTGGCGCTGGTGGAGCTATTATGTGTCACTCTCTCCTACACCAAGTGGTGGTGTTTCTCGTTTGGTAGCTCAAGAGGGTGGCGCGACCAGTGACGCCACCACGGTGACCTCATGAGTTAGGATTCTTAAAGTAACCAGTTCTTGTTGGTATTCTTTTATACTCTACCTCAAAGTCTTTTGTCTAACTAATGCCAAGAAAGACTTTGACTCGCTGAGCTACAGTAATAAGTTAGTATAATACCTACTTACGAAGGTTTGATACAAAAGTTTACAAACAGAAAGTTTTGCAATCCATTTTCGCCTAAGAATAGTTCTACCGTTAAAGAAATCATAACTCTTGTTTTGTGAAACTGACGAAATCAGCGTGGGAGGATCTAAGGTGTGGATCTACTCTACAGACTGTATCTCCTCTATCTTGAAGCTTTTGATAGAATCAGAGATTATCTTGAATATTCTGATATTATAAATAAACTTTGACAAGCTGAAGAAACCTGGCAAGATTGCGCTGGATATCATTAGGACTTAGGGAGGTTTTGACCAGCAGTGGCTAAATTCAGGTTTTAATGATGTTGATACGGAAAGTGACATCAAATTAATATTATAAACATGCGAAAGTTTGGATATTTGATACCTCTTCACGCGAAAACTAACGGATCGGGCTGAAATTTGGGTTACAGGTAGTTCAAGGCCTGTAATAATAATAAAACAATAATAATAGTCTACTTTTTATTCCATAAATCAGGTCCCATGAGAAATAACCTTAAATAACGCGTGCGAAGCCGCAGGCAGAAACTAGTGTTTAATAAACCGACTGCTTTATTAAAAATGCCAGTTGCTCGAATCATACGCTGCTCAAATCATTGCAGAGGTTTATTCGGTGGTACAAATTGATAAAAAGCTCGAATGTTTGCTGCCAAATACACAAAAGAAGCGTAGGTGTAGCGGACACGGACCGGTGTGAAAGGATATTATACATTTTGTTTAAATCTTATCCGTAGATACCAAAACTACTGATCTGTCAAAGAATGTCATAAAACAAGATTTATCTCGAGACGAGAGTTTAAATGAAAATTTGACACCAAGATTATGATCTCATCTTTATTGCTTTTAGTTTTTATGAGTTTAAAGATGGTGTCACATCGTAACCCGAGAGCGATTCCTATTTACATTCAGTCACTAGGCATAAGTGCTTGTCTGAAGATGGCTAGGCTACACTGTACGCAGCTAGCCACTGAACCTCTCACACAGCATCAATCGTTCCAAGCTAAGCAGAGCTTAAGTTATGGGTACTTACTATGCAACCTAATACATTATATTGTAGATATTTTTTTGTTAAAAAAAGAAAATATCCAGAACACCCCAATAAAATATCCGGTGTTCCACACATCACACAAAAATGTCACTTTATTTCCGTGTCAGTGTTTTATTTTAAGAATTTGACCTTTTCTAAGCGTACATTTTTGTATTTATGGAAATAAAGAATTTTTGATTTTGTAAATAATAGACTTGCTGTCTTTTATTTTCAACTCGCGATTTGTCAACTCATTATAACTTATAAATTATAATATAACGTAGGAGAAATACAAACAAAAGGTACGCGATAAATAGTCGGTAAATAAATCAAAATCAATAGTTCAGCTACCAGTCAATTTTAATACTAGTGCTAATTTGTTTCCATTTTTTGCTGTCTCTTTGCTTATAACAATGTATTTTAGTGCAATCTATTTCAATCAAATAACATAACTTCTTTTATTTAATGACAATATTATTTGTTCATAGACTCTGAAATTATTATTGAGAGTCTCTATTAACAATTATTATTTTAATCTTCTTCTCTTTATTAGGACGCTACATTGTTGGTGGCTGTAAACAAGAGGCTTCAACACTGAAATCACACGACATAATATAGTGCAGCAACCTTGTAGCTAAGATGAAATGTGTGAGTATCGCCAGGCCGCCAGTGTTTATGTTTACTCTGTGCGACCTGCGCGGACCTTGACCCACAATGGTCTAGTGGCTGCAGTGTAGGAGTATGCTGAGATTGTTGCGGATGCCAAACGTTCTGGGATTCTACGGAATATTGCTTTTCATTCCTGGAATACCAGACTATCGAAGTTGTGCTGTATGTTTTATAACTATAAGTGATTTGGTACATAACATAATGTATACCCATTAATATGTTGAGTAGGTACTAACAATCAGTGCTCAACATATGAATTATTATAGTAAGCCTTTACAAAGAATATGTTTGACAATATGTTTGAATTTATTTATTGATAATTTTTGCAACTCACTTGGAGTTTTGTTGCAGAAGCGTATACATTGCCCTTTAAAAGATATGTAAATTAATCTTACGTAGTTGTGTGGGCACAGCGAGTTTAATCTTAAAACGACATCTATGCAGAATTTGAGCCCAATCCGTTTAGTAGTTCAACGTTAAGAAGTTACCAAAACCCAAACTTTCGCGTGTATAATATTAGCGTGATAGGTCTCAAGCTAATTATGCAGTCAACATTATGGCAAGAAAATATATAATTTAACGCCTTGGCATTAACGGATACACGCTGCTGGCCGTGAGTGTAACTAAATGACATTATGCTTATTTATAACAGTTGGCTGGTAGAGGATTACGTCAGCGGTAGGTGCTACTGCTCCGGATTGAAGGGCGAAATTACGACCAGTTGGAAATATCCCAATGGAGAACAGTAACCGCTTCAGGGTCGGTTTACGGTAAAACTAAGCGTAGCAGAGATGAGTTGTTTCCAACGTCTCACGTGGGACGCGTATATTACCAGCAGCACCTCACGAAAAGTATTCAAGTGCTAATTTGAGTTCTAAATAAATAAAAAATGCTGGACAATTCACACAGCATTATCTAGCCCCAAGCTAAGCAAAGCTTGTGTTATGGGTACTAGATAACTGATATACATAATAATACAATAGTTTTTTTTATTATAAATAGAAAACGATAAGACCCTGAACAAATGTCTGCAGATCGTACAAACATTTGTCCCGAGGCGGGAACTTCAACATGTTTATTGTTGACCAAACAGTGGCACTGCGTGACCTTGACCTACCAGAACGGATAAGTCCGGTAAGAGAGATATGCAGCTGTAGTCACTGGCTTTAACATAACATACGAGCTACATATTAAATTAAAATCAAATCAAAAATTCTTGATATCCTTAAAATAAAACAATGACACGGAAATATGGGCCTTTAAGTCTTTATAGTGATAATTTTAGATTTTTGTCGCTTCGGTATGTAGACTAAAGTAAAGAAGCGACTAAGAAACCTTTAGCCTGTTAGTTATTATTTTTCGAGTTGGAACAAAACCTGTCTCAAGCTATTTTATCTTCTAGAATCTAGATAATTATGATATTTTGTAGTAAGCAAAAAAAGTTCATGTCAATTTGTTTGCATTTATTTACTGATAGATTTTACAACTCACTAGGACTTTTGTTGTTGCGTATACTATACATTGCCTTTGTCAGATAAATTATTTTTGTGAAGTCTTGTTGTTGGCACAGCGACTTTCATTTCTATTATATATTATTTATATCACTATTTTAGGGAAGCTTTTGATATTTTTGCAGCTTTGCTCACGTGGAAGGTATCACTATAAAACGTAGCCTAGCAATCGGAGATATAATATCAGTCTAAATAATTTTCAAAATAAGTTTAATAAGTTTAGTATATCCGGAGATTATCCCCTATTCAACTCTCAACTTTTAATATTAGTGTAGACGTTCTGTCACTAGATGTCGCTACTAGAAAAATTAGCAGGCGCTATCGAAGCGTTACGGGTTCGTGTAGGCATCGGAACCATAGTTAATGTTTCAGTTATCCCAACCCAAAACTGCTGGGCAAAGGCCTTCCTTTAATATATTTTTTTAGCTTGTTCGCACGTTAAGTGCTGATAGCTTTATTTGATATGTAGCGGTCCGCCCCGGCTTCGTGCGGGTATATTCTTTAGTATCCTAGTATGTAGTGATACTGATAACGTATATGTAGCTTTCTAACGGCAAAAGAATTTTTGAAAATGGTCCGGTATTTTTAAGTTTAGGTCGTGGTTTTAATCTCTTTGGTTTAGGTATTCGTTACATATAAAAATACAAATCTTTCCTCATTATAAATATTATTTTTAACCATATTGTAATATGAACTGAATTTATCAATTACACTAATATTATATAGTTAACAAAATAAATATAATACAAATTTAATTTTAATATACAGCATGCATTAGTAGTATGGGATTTCTTCTATGAGCAGTGTGCTATGAGCAAATAAGTGAGTCATTTCAGGATTTGGTCCAGTGATATTTTCTCTGATAATAACGAAAAACAAAAGTGCTATGTTCGACTGTATGTGAATATTTTACCGTCAATAATGGACCGATTTGGAAAATTAACTCGCTATTGTATATAGAAGGATCCCGAGGTAGTCTCATATTTTTTAGGGTTCCGTACCCAAAGGGTAAAACGGGACCCTATTACTAAGACTCCACTGTCCGTCTGTCACCAGGTTGTATCTCATGAACCGTTATAGTAAGACAGTTGAATTTTTCACAGATGATGTATTTCTATTGCCGCAATAACAACAAATACTAAAAAACATAATAAATGAAATATTTAAGGGGGCTCCCATACAACAAACATGATTTTTTTTGCCGTTTTTATAGATAGTGGTACTTCGTGCGTGAGTCCGACTTGCACTTGGCCGGTTTATTTATATTCTTGATGGAGAAGTATTAGTCCGGAAAAACTAATAAAAAATTAAACTTCTAAGGAATTTTTAATAAAAAAATTAAACTTTTAAGGAATTTAACTTCTCGTCTTTCACGGGTCAATGTAAGCGACCCTAAGAGGGGTTTTGTTACCAGTTTTTGAGGAATTTTCATACAACCTTTGTTGACATAAAATATCTTGTATTCTAGAACCCAGCATCAAGCAGGTTAGTAAATGTTCAATGGGGTACTTCGTGAATGGCGCCTGTGTGATGATGACTTGATGAGTAATGGCTTTTAAACCGTGAGTCATGTTTATAAGAGGGCATTATTTAAAGATGCGATATCGGCCTAGTTTTAGTACGATGCGCGATGTTTATTTGAGTTTGTTTTGTGTATGTTGCGTGATTGGTTAGATTATATTATACAAGTTGGAGGAAGGGTTTATGTTTACTAATTCTGGCTATTATTATACCTACATTCATATATATATATATAAATATCCGAGGTATTTATATTACCTTTGGTCGCTAGTAGGTCGGAGGAGAGGGCGCTGCAAAAGATTTTATGTAAAATTTGACACATTGAGTTAAAAAATAATAAAATAGATATACCTATGTTTTGAAATGTAGGAATAGGTAGGTATTGTGGACAAAAAATTGAAGCGAACAAAATCAATAACATTTTGTTTCTTATTTGATAATAATTACTATATTTATAAAACTGTTTATGTATAAAATTTGAGTTGTCTAAGTGCTTATTTTGTAAGCCTAAAGAAATAAAGTTATTGAATTTTGAATTTGTTTGACTTACTTTTGTGTTTGTAGGTAAATAGTTTATCACAAAGTTGTTTTAGTTTCCTTCCTTCCTTGTATGTATGTATGTGGATGGCGAAAACACTTTATCTTGACAAAGGTCCCGTGGATGGACAAAGCACCGCATCCAGCATCTGCCTGCAGTCGTAAATTGTTCAGTATTATGTTTTTATTCAAGTTTTTCTTTGAGTAAAATTTGCCGTCTTTAATATTTGGGATCCTTTCCCTCCAAATTGACCTTCATTTCCACCTTATTTATTCTGTGAAATTAAATAAATTTCCATAGTTTCGATTTCGACGGGACTCGAACCCGCGCCCCACCCTAAGTACGGGTGTGCTTCATAAAGTGGAGCGCGGGTTCCATTCGAGTCCCGCTGAAATCGAAACTTTTCAAAAATTTCTTAGAGATTACCCAGAGTGCCATAGCGCCCTGTCTTCAGCTTGCCCCTGCCGCATCCAGCATCTGCCAGCAGTCTTTCGCAAATCGTCATCCCACCTGGTCGGAGGGCGTCCTACACTACGTTTGCGCGGGCTTACGCACTATAATAACAAAACCTTTGTTTATTCTTCTGTGTCCTTAAGTACAAAAAAACGCAGTTACCTCTTAGTAGTACATAGTAGTAAAATTTTGACGTCTCAATAAATAAAGAAGTTAAGATCTTGAGAATAAGTATGATACTTAAACTAAGTATAAAAATATTTTATATAATGCGTTTTTTTTTTTCAAATAATGTCCTAATTATTAGATAATGAGCAAAAACATGATTTTCGGGCTTGCGTTGTCCTGTCCCGCTCTTATGAACGCGAAATCCTATGCCTATCCTTTTCACAAAAAAGGGCTCGTAGTACCCATATGATCTTAAGTAGGGACAAAATCACTATACGACTGTAATGTTGACAAGAGCGGATTTATCCTTGTCACAAACTCTACATTGCTAGGTTTGCTTTCGTCACATATTTGCCCACGCTGCGCTCTAATATTCAATGGCACTCGTATGGGTATGACGAAATATCTAATGCAAATGTTCGAGGTTCCTTGTAGGTTTAACAGATTTGGGCTTGGTTTATTTTCGGTGGGTGCGAACCTCTAAGCCCCCATGCAAACGTACTTTCCGATTTATTTGGAAACTACGTCCCCGATATATTTGCAGGCCATACAATCATTTGTCCCATGCGGGATCGAACCCGCAACCTTCTGTGTCGCAGCCTCGCAGGTGGACCTTTGCCCTCCGAGCCACAGCGGTCATGGGTTAGGTAACAAGGTATCTAGGTACCTTTATCTAATAAAATAAATGTTGGAATAAAAAATAATAACTCTAGTTAAGACTTATTCAAACGATGGTTACAAACCAGTAGCAAAACGTGAACAGATGATATACCTAGAGCTATTTTCAATCACAAACCATGCAAATAAGACCACCATAATGTTAGCGTTATTTAAAAAAAACATTGGTGCGATGTAATGCTATAGGTCCATAGAGTTAATATAATACTAGTACTATACCTACTAACTCTATGTATAGGTCAGATCCACTAAGATAAATAATTTTGACAGTTCATTAACTGTCAAAATTATTTCCATAGGCATAGACTTTCGGAGGTGATCGGATGTTTTTGAAAAAGATGACGGATAAGTATTCGTTGAGTAGCTAGGAAAAGAATAAGATGGATTTTGAGAGTTATTGTAGTAAATTGTGTTGGTTGTAAATAAAATGTTTGAAAATTGCAAGGTCTTTAAATTTTGGCGTACCTACGCCAAAAATAATATTATGTATTTTAGCTGCGTTTTATTTTTGTAACTACTGGTATACGTGTTAAAGTAAGTCTTTACATTAATTAATGGCATGCATAGATGAGTGATCATGATCACGTAGGTACTGTAACCAAGTATCCATTATTAACTATAAGTAGATATCTTATTTTCATACATATCAATCAGCATAGCTAGATAAAACAGTCAAAATCTTTTAAAACCCATATTGGAAGTAGTAACTTACATTATAATCATACATAAGCTATCACTCTATCATTGGGTAATATCGTAAAAACAGGCTTACAAAATATTCACCATTATACCATCAACAGCTTTACAAATCACAATTATTATCAAATTAAAAATAAGGTGTTATTGATTTTATTTTTTTGTTATACTCTAACACGCGCCTAGCGCCAAAATATCCGCAGCCAAGCCCTCCAGACCTATATTCAAAGTTCAATCGGCTGGTCGCGCCCTTTCCGCAAAATGCCAGCCCTGCAGAAAGCTGCCATGATAACGTGATGGCTTTGTTTGATTTGCCAAATGGAAGGTGGAGGCTCTCAGGGTTTCAAGGCTTCTGTTGATGGCTTGTGATTTGATGGGTCAAAGTTAAACGCAAAAGACTGAGTGCTATTAACATAGCTTTCTTTATATAGCGATCAGACTCTGTCATCTAATACAAACGACATTTAACAGTTTACATGAATATTTTGACGTCCCTAGTTTAACTTCCCAATCAAATCAACAGTCTCCCCCTGATACGTGCCTTATTGTCGGTAATGCCCATAATCCCCATGCTGGGCATGCGAGTTGACCTGAGAACATCTCTGCAATACCTGTGTATCACAAACGAATAAATGAAGTTAACAGTCACTTACATCGTATTTGTATTTGAGGATCAAAAAATAATAGATCTTTTTTGGAAACTGTTGTGCAGTCCTAAAGTTTAAGATTGGCGCTCATTAGGGAGGCCAGTGCCCATCTGTGGACTAATATATGCTGATGATGAAAGCCTAAGAATATTTCGTATCAAACGTTACAATTGACGTGGAGAGCCCATGGCGCACATGCACATTATAATCGTCATCAACCAATAACCCTGGATCTATCAATGACGCCAAGCTGTGTGTAAAATGTTGAACCCGTCGCTCAGCTGATGAAAAGGTACATTAAACTTTAATGTAGTAATGTAAACAATAACTTAATCAACTCCTTTTCTAGAACCACGTACGGTCAAGAATGTCTAGCGAAACCGAAAGTAACCCCAAAGATAAGCATACAGTTCCTTACAAGTGCCAGCAAAAAACTATTAATGAACGCGCTTCCTAATCGGGCGATCTGCGCGCGCGCCTAATAAGGAGACCGGCCCCCGATGAGTTCTAATCATTGGTCATTCAGATGTTTAGACACTGACGTTGTCGGGTGGGGTATTGGAGCTTGGTTTGATATGTGTTACCTATAGTATATCAGATCATTCCAAATGTACAGCGAAAATCTGTTAGAATAAGTATCGAAAATTTAAAAGTACCTATAGGTAGATAGTTATGTCTGCCAATCTACGAGATTGAATGTAATGTACAACATAGCAAACCCAACTTTTACTTTCGTCTCGCTAGACCTAATTGCAAAGATCATGTCTATTAACAGTCAAATTGCAGTCCTGAGTCTAGGTCATAACGTCCATATTGAAAGCTAACAATACCCTACATGGCGAATTGGATACTTAGTGGTGACGTGACTTGCGTGTAGCCAATGTGGTGCTTGGTGTAAAGCACAGGCGAGGTGAATTGGACTCCGCGTCTCAAATAATAATTAATGTAATTTAATTACTGAACTTTGGGTGTTCAAAAGCAACAGCTTTCAGACAAGCTCATGCGTTTTGAGTATCTCACTAATATTATAAACGTGAAAGTTTAGATGGATAGATGGATGGATGTTTGTTCCTTTATCACGCCAGAACGGCAAAACGGATCTGGATGAAATTTGGCACAGAGATACATTATAGTCTGGAATAGGACATAGGCTACTTTGTATCCCGAAATTCTTACGGGAACGGGAACTACGCGGGTGAAACCGTGAGGCGCTGCTAGTACTAGATATACAGATCATTTATTTTGAGACTGGGTTATAGGTAGGGTTAAGAGAGATTTAGGGAGAGGTTAAAATTTCTCATACGATGACTTGCCAGCTAATTTAAGTGAAACTATTCCCAAGAAGTCCCGATAGGTATTTTTGGCATCTAATCTAAAGAGGCCCTCGGGTCCCGCTGTTAGCAAAGGCTTTACTTTCCTCTATAGGTAACTGGTGTTTTTGGAGCATTTGGGAAAATACGAAAGTCTGTGCTAAAAATCTACACTTTCCCAAATGCTCCCAAAATACAAATGAAACAAAGTTGATTTTAATATGTTGATTTTCTAAGTTCATAGAATATGGTTTACTATTGAAATTACTATTATTATTATATTTTTATTACTATTATTATTATTTGGCAAATTACTTTTCCAAAAAATACAGACATTTAATGTCCCACTAACAATAAGAAGTCATATCCGCGGAGTCTTGTTCACTTATTCCGTGGTTTGTAAGTACTGGAAGATAAAGTTTTAATGCGCCATTGTCGGCGAGCTTATCTAACCGTGTGAACTTTTAGTGAAAGTGCTCTCTAAGGCTGATTAGCTGGCACCTCTAGCTTAAACCTCTTACGTAGGTACTTATGACGTAGTACTTGTGGTTAGGGTGAAAGGAGAGGATTATGAAGGATTTTGAAAACTAAAAGCTTTAAAGTGCTATTGGTAGTTTACTTAGGTTTAAAGAATGAAGATAATGAAAGTAAAGGTAAAGGTGTTTTGAGGATTTTAAGCCTGATTTTTTTATTAAAATAAAAGGGTCTTTGTTAACAAACAAAATAGCTCACTGTCAGAAAAGTACCTAAAGTGTATCTTAGCGCAGCCTAGCAGGCTGACATAAATAGATTAGGTGGACGCACTGATGGACGGTGGACATTTGAACGACATAGATCTTCGATATAGTTTTCGATGGCATCAGTACCGATTATAATATATACGTTCACGGGTATTTATCGCGTTTATTAAGCTACTTTAGCAGACAATTCAGCAGGCTTAAGCGCTGACGTGGTCACATGATGACTGGAGTACCATCAATACCTGTATTGTATTGACTTGTATTGTAGCAATCTACTCTCTGTTCCAGGTATCGCGACTGGTGATCCTCCACGAGGAAGCTGAAGATGGCAACGCGATGCCGGACTTGGCGCGGCCAGTGCAGGCCGTGTCGCTGGCCGTCAACAACCTCGTCAAGGTAAATGGTCAGAAGACATCGTCAGCCGAGATAGATTGGATTCGAACATTTGGCCAAGTCTCGTCTCGTAATACTTCCTCCGCCGTAAAGTGTTGAGATCACGAAAAGAGCCAAGTCAGCCATTTTATTACCTTCGACTGTGAAGTTGGCAAATTAGCTGTGTAAGTACCTATGTAGGTTAGAAAACTTTCGACTAATGAATGAGTGGCACATGACCGGACCGAATGGAGCAACGGAAAGGAGGCTTATGCAGGATGCTCACGAGCTGAAGAAATAGGAATAGCCGAAGGGCGTTCAATCTGTAAGTTCAAAAGGGATTCAGCAGATATTTTTATTAGTTTGGGCGTTGTTCGCCCTTAACACATCTTCACAAACTTTCGCTTTTATAATAATAGTAGCAAAGGATGCAATGGATGATGAAGAGTTTTCTCAAGTAATTTATGTAACCAAGAAAGAACTTGTGGGAAGCAAACATACAAGGTAATTCGATCCGCTTGAGTTCAAGGCCTTTGCCCACTGAAGCGCAACGTGCATATGCATAGCGATCTCGCGAATGCCAGTATACGGCTGCAGTCGGCAGGTCAATGACTGTCACGCAACGTCGTAGTATTTGTAGTTCCGTATTTACGAGGGTCGAAACGTTGCGGCCATATAGTCGTTACGTGTTTTGTACGCTTAGCTCGTAAGAGCAGGATTGTGCCCAGCAGGTGGACGTGTTCTCCCGCCTATCCTCCGTCTAGTGAGATCAAAAATCCACCAGGTAAATCTTTAATCATAGCTGAAGTAAATAAGAAAATAAAAATCTATGAACTGGAGTTTCCATTTACCCAGGTTGGACACGAGACAATCGAGTCGTCAGACGACGCAGTGCTCCGCCAGGACATGCCGGGAGCCCTTCGCCGAGTGGAAACTGCGGCCACGTTACTGCAGCAGGCCTCCGACATGCTGCGAGCTGATCCCTACTCCGGACCTGCCAGGTATACCGACAGCATTGAAATCAATGCATATTGCCCAACTTTAGAGGAACAACCTGCAAAGACACGTCTGCACTGCTGAGTGCTCCAACCACATTTCAGCTTCTCGACACAACTGTAGATCGTGTTAGGGCGGAAATTGAATCATAACATTCATAACCTCCTCTGCAAAAAACTCAAAACTCAAAGTGCTTTATTTCCTTTAGACCTTACAGGACTCTTGGACACGTCACAATGTCTCAGCTTAATTTGCCACGTTTCGTTTCATTTTCAGAAAAAAGCTGATCGAAGGCTCCCGCGGTATCCTCCAGGGCACATCAGGGTTGCTCCTCTGTTTCGACCAGTCGGAGGTCAGGAAGATCGTCAAGGAATGCAAAAAGGTATAAACGCAATTTACAGTTCTTGGGAAACGAGTGACTGAAAGAACAATCTAGTAATTTATCTCATCTTACTACTTACCACGAGTAGTTCAATTTTTTTTATTTGGATGCTGCTTATGTTATTCTTTCAGTGAGAATTTTTTTAATAACATATTAAACCCTAATATGTAAAGTTCCCTTAGCTCCCGATAGATGGCGTAGTGCTGTTGAATCAATCTATCTGTCACTGTCTAACGAGCTAAAGCTTTGGTCTCATGATCGGGGTATGTCCTGACGGATCACGCAAAAACCGATCATGTCCTGACGGATCACGGCAAAAGGTGCTATCTGATATCGTGATCGGTCAGGATAAGAAACAAGATAACGAATTAGTGCTATCCGATCACGCCATACAATTCATACCTTACTTTCAATTTTCGTTGGTGCTGTTAATAGATTTTCTTTATTATTTACTCATATGTGTTTATTGTACATTTCAAGTTTGAATAAAATGTAATGAAATAGTAAAATTGTGAATTAGTGCTGTCCGATCACGCCATACAATTCATTCCTTACTTTTAATTTTCGTTTGTGCTGCAGCTGTTAATAGATTTTCTTTATTATTTACTCATATGTGTTATTGTACATTTCAAGTTTGAATAAAATGTAATGAAATAGTAAAATTGTAAATAAAAAAGGTAAGGGGAAATATACAGTGATAATACTATAGTAGATAAGGTAGGTAATTAGTTGTTTATGTTTGCCCTAAAAACCAAAGTGATCATAATCGAATTTACATATTTTGTGACATTTTCATTTAGTAACTTGTTGATTTTATTCTTAATATTGGTATAATATAAATAGTGGTTTAATGACTTTAAGACTGATTTTAATTACTTAAGACTTGATTCTATACTAAAGACTGATTGAAAGATAATTACTACTACTATTTTCAATAATAAAAAACTGATTAACAAATAAAGCTTAGTTTTATTCTTACCTTTTTATTTGCTAACTTCTGAAAAATATAAACTACGCAATAACATTTAGGTTGAAACTAGAAATTACATTCATAAGCACCTACCTACCTACCTACACAATAATGAAAATGTCACAAAATATGTAAATTCGATTATGATCACTTTGGTTTTTAGGGCAAACATAAACAACTAATTACTTACCTTATCTACTATAGTATTATCACTGTATATTTCCCCTTACCTTTTTTATTTAAAATTTTACTATTTCATTACATTTTATTCAAACTTGAAATGTACAATAAACACATATGAGTAAATAATAAAGAAAATCTATTAACAGCACCAACGAAAATTAAAAGTAAGGTATGAATTGTATGGCGTGATCGGATAGCACTAATTCGTTATCTTGTTTCTTATCCTGACCGATCACGATATCAGATAGCACCTTTTGCCGTGATCCGTCAGGACATGATCGGTTTTTGCGTGATCCGTCAGGACATACCCCATGATCGGGACGCACAACGCTGTGGTATGCGGTCCCTCATTTAGCTCATGGAAACTGTTGTTACTGTTGAAATTACTGTATGAAGCTGCAATGATTACCAATTTCTCCACCATTGTATTCGTATTAGTGGTTTAGTACTAGTTTGACGTGTGCTATCATTGTAGGTGCTAGATTACCTAGGCGTGGCGGAGGTCATTGACACGATGGAAGATCTGGTGCAGTTTCTCCGGGATATATCGCCAGCATTATCCAGGGCCGCGAGAGAGGTGCGAAATTTATTATAATATTTTTAGTTTATATTAATAGCAGTTATATATGGGTTTAAAAAGACCTAGCCCTGTACTTAGTCATTTAATTTTAAGTAGCTCATACATAACACAGTTCTATATGTCACCGACGTCACATCTGCCTATGTCAGGAAGCCCAGTCTGCCGTATAAAGGGCAAAATCCACGACCAATAGAATCTCGAATACATGTCATATTGGTCATGTGGCGATATTGTGAGTTGTGACACGCCATTGGTTCTTTTAACACATTTCCATTTCGCTTTGGTTCTGATAATAATTACTATTAATAAAACTGTTTTATAAATAGTAGTTTAACGTCTGATTATCTGGGGAGTTTTGCGTCCAGTAGTGGACCATTATAGGCTATTGAGGTTGAGGTATAAAGCTGTTTTTTAAAATTTGACTTGTCTAAGTGCCTATTTCATAAGACTAAAGAAATAAAGTGCTCCGAGCTTGATATTTTTCGGATATTTTAATATTTTTTTAATAAATTTTTCGGTATAAATATGTTATTTGATGGCAGGTAGCGGCCCGCGCAGCAGAACTAACGCACCCGCCGCACGCGGAGACTCTGGCGCAGTGCCTGGAGAGTGTCAAACAACTGGCGCCCGTGCTCATCTGCTCCATGAAGATATACATACACATACTCACTGAAGGTATACCATCACACTTACAATGACTCCGAAACGTCACACAGTCGGGTAGGGAATGTGTATGTTTCTATCTTTCCTTTCTGTGGCATCGCAACTCCCGAACGGATAGAACCAATTTGGATTTAGTTTTTTTGTTTAACGCATTAACTGTCCAGCCTCACAATCAGGACCATATGAATACTCCCGAGTTAAAATTTCGGCTAGCCGAAATCGTCTGGGACATCGTCATTATCTTGGCTTTATTGAAATAAATCTGTGTAGGCGTTCTGAAACCATCATGGTATTATGGTTCAACGTAAAATTGACGTCAGAGGTATTAGAATATCTGTAAAATAAAAGTTATGTGGTTCAAGTGAGTCGACCGAAATGTTTTGAAACATTTGAAACAACTTGAGAGTTAACTCAAGTTATGTTGCATTATTGCAGGTGGCAAGGGTATAGAAGAAGCAGCTGAGAACAGAAACTACCTCGCACAGAGGATGGCCGATGAAATACATGAAATTATACGGTAAGAAACATGCCCAGATGTGCACGAACGATGATTTGAACCAGTGCCTTCTTTACCTTCAACGGTATGATGGAATATCGCTATAATTTTTTTATAAAAGTAAAAAACTTTATTTCTTAGGCTTACAAAAAAAACTAAGACAAGTCAAATTTTATACATAAACAGCTTTATAAATAGTAATTATCAAACAAGAAACAAAATGTTATTGATTTTGTTTGCTTCAATTTTTTGTCCACTAGTGGAAGAAGTGTAAAACCAAAGCTTATAACAACGTGGGTTAGGGTAAAAATGTCTTCGGTACATTTTTTGTGCTACTTTAAGTTTCATACTTTGAGGGTAAAATCAATAAAATAAAAACACGACAAACGAAGTTAAACCGTATATAATTATGCGACTTTTGAACTTTATACCTACTCTCTTTGGAACGCTTGGTTGGATTTCACAGAAATATCTGCGTATTTCTGTGAAATCCATCCCAGCAAGTTCTATGGTTCTAATAATTCCTTTTCGTTACAGAGTGCTTCAACTAACTTCATACGTAGAGGACGGCGGTGAAAAGGACAACATAGCGGTGCTAAAGGCGCTCCAGTCGCAGATACACGGCAAGATGGGAGCTGCGCACGAGTTTCTCAATGTAACTATATGAAGTAGCACACCTAAAGCTATACAGTGTGGTTACCACAAAAGCTCTAAGGGAAACACTCATCACATTCACAATCAATCAATTGTTTCACCGAATACTGGCACGCTAATTAGATTTCAGCAGCTTTCAAGTCGACCTTTTTTCACTGATTTTTTGTTTCATTATTAGTAACTGAGTAAATATTGATGTTTATGTACGTCCAGTCTAAAGTACTTACGCTTTTTCTATTTAGAGCTTGTTTTATTTTAGGCTCTAGACAGACGGACAGCATTTCAATTGCGTTCCGACTGCAAATTTGCAGTTTGAATGCAGTTAATTGCAACTTAACTGCAAACCAACTGTGCAGTGCTATTGCAGTCGGCGTGCAGTTGAAATGCAGCGTGTCTGTCTAGAACCTTACTGGGCTTTTTCAACAATTTGTTATTTTCCAAGGACCCAGATTCCCTTCGTAACTCCAACGGCGAGCGTGCCTTCCGAGGCGTGCTGACTGCGGCACAGAGAGCCTCGGAACATCTACCGTTAACGCACGCGGATACTGTGCGGTCTAATGTCAGGTAAAACAGCCTATACTAGTCCACAGCTGGACGATAGCCTCCCCCGGCGAGGGCAATGGCGCCCTGTCTGCAGCTTGCCGCATACAGCATCTGCTAGCAGATATTGGTGTCAATCCAGAAGCCAACAAAACTCAAGTTATCTAATTTGACTAGACTAAAAATTACGCTATCCTTTTCACTCCAAGTGAGTTATTAAATTTATCAATAAACCAATTCAATCATATGGTCAAACATGTCCTTTGTAAAAGGCTTGCTATTAAATACCAGATTGTCTAGAGCTAAACGATAAAAAAGCTATGTACGAGTTTTGCTCTAACTTGAAAGCTAACGATCTAACAAGGTAAAGGTAAAGGCCCTATCCCGACCACCTGACGCATAGCTGTAAACCCTTTCACTGCCCAGCCTCTGCGGTGCAACCGGAAGGGCCGCGACATGACTGCATCATAGGCAATGAATGAATTAAACATGTGGCTAAAATTTCACCGGAAAATATACTCTAGGTACTAACCGGAGCTCAGCAATAGGAACTGCTTGGCGGAAGTAAAGGGCATGGTGGTAGTACTTCCCTGGATGAGCCTTTGAAGGGACCCTAATCCTTTATTCCATTAACACCTTACTCTTTTGACAATGGAAAGAAATTCAATACGATAACGTTGCTTTGTTTAGGTCTGGCGGTATCAACGCGGACCACTTGTGCGATGAGAGGCAGTATGGACACGGCCGAGAAGCTAAGGTTAATTTTACGATAAATCTCTTTATCCTATTTATACTTTGACACCTTAGAGATGATGACCATAACTAAAAATCAACAAAATAATGTACGTATTTACCTTATTGGACCTCAGCTATAGATTCCAAACACTTATGACTTAGGTATGATATTTTTAATTTTGATCGTGATAAGTAAGAAATTAATAATGTGACCTATTATCACAAGGACCTTAATTCCCACAGGCATTGAACCTAGCATCAGACCTGCGGCAACAACTGAATGAGATAGACGCTTTCGTGAACGAGGGCGTCAGAGCAGCCGAGAAACAAGGAGGGAAGACCATGCAAGCCAGGTAAAATTATTCGACGCTGAGATTGTGCGCGGTCTTTACTGCCTTTTGACAGAAAAAGTAAAAGTAGGAAAAGGTTAATATTTTAGCTTACTCTTCTTTTAATAGTACCCCACTCTTTAAAAAGATGATTTGTTGTTCTAAATACGCTTATCTTGACCGAGGTTACCTATTCGAGCCGTTTGGGGTGGAAACCCTAGGTCCTTGGGGTCCTGGGGCACATGCAATATACAAAGATCTAGTAAAACTCCTAATAGAGTCCACAAGGTGATCGGAATGCTGGCTTTTATTTCGGTCAACGAATTAGCATTGCCATTCAACGTGGCAATGCTGCCAGCATTCTGGGCACTTTGCCTTCTGGTGACGGCTTAGATTTTTAGAAAATAGATTTAAGTGTAAATATTAGTTGTAATTATTATTGTATTTTCTTTATCAATGGTTTGTTGTTCTTAATAATTTGATTTAAAAAAAACTATAAACAAACGTTAATCCTTTAATTTTTAAATTTGGCAAAGAGATAGATTATAGTCTGATATAGCACATAGGCTACTTTTTATCCCGGAATTCCCACAGGAACGGGAAATACGCGGTTGAAACCGCGAGGCGCTGCTAGTTAAATAATGCATTGTTTCAGGTTGGAGACTGCACACAAGTGGCTCCTGCATCCAGCGTCAGACCCTCAGACCAGGATCGAGGGGCAGAGAGCAATCAACAGCATCGTGTCTCAAGGACAACGGGTATGGATTCCTCTTCTCTTCTAATAGCTTTGGAAAATCATTATTGATTCATCTATTTTCTCGATTGCTATGAATTAGGTCTTTTAAGGCAATGCTGCGTACTCATGGCAACTAAAACAAAACTGAATTTATTCTACACTAGTTTCAGACCGCGGCTTCGCACGCGTTGTTTGTAATAAAACTTTTGAAGGTTGTTTGTATGCCATGATTTATAGACTAAAAGGTTGAGACCTACAACCATGCAAAATTCCAGCCTAATCCGTTCAGTAGTTATGCCGTTAAACAAACATCCATCCATCCAGACTTTCGCATTTATAATATTATTGGGATGTGATTTGAATAGATCGCAGACGGTCTCCAAGGGCGCGAAAAGGCCGAGATCCTTCAGCTCTGCTCCGAGGTGCAACGACTGTCAGACAAGCTGGCAGACTTGTGCGCCAGTGGACGAGGGGACAGCGATGAAGCTAGAGCTATTACCAGGTAAGTTGAAGCTTAATTCGTCACAGTCCATTTGTCAGTGTTAAGAAATTATCTTGCATAAAATATGACATGTGGCAACACCATTTGACGACGAATGATGTCAAGAAAAACAACCAAGGAATTTGACACATTTTTGATCTGCCAATTTTTTGATTCTCTTCTGTCTGTAGCTTTCACACAATAAGTACAGTCCGTCTTTTGACTTTTTATTGTACAGTGAGTGTACATAATTATACTGATCCCGATATTATAGTCTAAATAACCGAATCATGTCCTAGTCACTTGAATTCATATGCATAGGCATAAGTTTTAATTTTCGTTTAGATTTAAAATCTTTGATATCTTTTAGGGAGTTAACAGACAAACTTCATGAACTAAAGCGAGCGACAGAGCGCGCCGTCGTGAACCGCGTCGTGGAAGAGTTTATTGACGTGGCGGCGCCGCTGAGGCACTTCACGGAGGCAGTCAACGCGCCTCTAGGTAAACTATCTTTACTAGGTTGCTTTACTAGGTATTTATTACCCGCAGAGTCTAAACTGAACCTCTAAAAGGACTGTGTAAGAAATTATTCCGAATCTCTTTGTCTGTATGTGTATTATGTGTATGGGAAGTAGAGAGAAACAATTTAAAGACAGGATTTTGACGTTTTCTAACGTCAAAATCTTGTAATATTTTGACAAACAAAGCATAAATTACATTATATATATCTTCAGGTGCACCAAACCGCGAGCCAAACTTCCACGACAAGGCAGCCCTGCTGTCTGCGTTCAGCCGCCGCGCCGCCGCTGCCGCCAACATGGTGGCCGCACAACTCGGACATAACAAGCGACTGGCTGATCAGTTGCTACAGAACGCGCACCAGGTATTTTATGTAGCAATAAGTAAAACAGCTGATCATTTCCCACAAATTGAATAACCAATTCCATGTTATCCATGTATAAGAGGAATAAGAACGGCCCAGTATTGACCCTTTATGTACTCCTCTATTATAAGACTTATTACTTGATCTTTAAGATAACATTATACCAAATATGCTAGAAGCATACGTTCCGGGTCAATCGCATTACACCATATTCCATAGAACTTTAAGCTTGTGTATAAGATTTTTATGACGCACACGGTCGAAACCCATTTAAGTGGTCGCAGAAAAACCCAATGGCATCTTGCACGATTCACGTCATAGTCATAGAGACAAATCATTGTAACCAACTTTTCCACCTTTTTCTAGGTACGTGTCCCTGTAGTTCAATCGTTGTAAAATCAATTTTACCTCCTTGTTTCTAGGTCGAAAAGCTCTCTCCCCAACTAGTATCCGCCGGAAAGATCCGGCTTCTCTACCCTGAGAGCAAGGTGGCTGAGGAACACTTCAACAACCTGAAGAATCAGTACGGAGAGGCGGTGCTGCGAGTCAGGGACCTCTGTGATCAAGCTGTGGACCCGCTGGACTTTGTCAAGACTGCTGGTGAGTGGAAGGATTGATGAAAATAGCTGTGATGGTAAAACATCGTGGGGATAACATAACTGTCTGTTCAACCAAGATAACATGCTATATCTTCATATTTTTTTATATAATTGTCAAAAGAAAAAATACGTGTCCTCTGATAAACTCGTTCTGCAGCACAAACGGTCAAAAATCCCTCAACTTACTGAAGTGATTAATTGTATACTAGTTTATTTCAGCTACTTCCTTAGTATTCAAGCTTATGGTAAACAGCTGTGAGGGAACTCTTGGTATGATATAGGAGCTGGACAAATCTGATTCCACAAAATCTGTTCTAGGCACCAGAACTCAGATCTGAAGGCTATATAATTTATATTCTGTCTATCCAGGTGAACTTATGCAGAAGCACACATACCTTTGTGAAGACGCCATCCGTAACAACGACTCACAGAAGATGGTTGACAACACATCTGCTATTGCTAGGTATATTTCATCTGTATTTTCAAGTTTTCAATTTTCATGCTTCTAATATACAGATTCTCTTCAGGACTTCATAAAATAATGAAAGAATTTTGCTGATTGTAGTTAAGTTTGTTTCGGATTCTGTAAACTCTGGTCACATTATGCCAGAAGAATTCGCTTCGTTAGTCTTATAAAACGTTTTTCTGAAGTAAGATCTCAAAATATGTCCTATGTACGATAACATTACTAAATTTCTAAAGTCTTGCATGTTCTTGATTTGACAAAAACTGACTACTCTCTTCCCATTCCCAGGTTAGCGAACCGCGTGCTCCTAGTGGGCGGCACTGAACGCGACAATTCTGAAGACTCGCAGTTCTCCCTAGCCCTGGGCGCCGCCCTACGCCGGCTGCAGGGCGCCATCCCGCCCGCCGTATTGCAAGCTAAGCAGGTGGCTCTGTCTGGAGGCAGCCACGCGCCTGGCTGGAGGCAGGCTAACTCTGAGGTATGTTACAGAGAGCATGACAAGTCCCACTGTTTTACAAATCGGCTCGTCTGTAACAAGGATACAACCGCAGAGGAGTTTGTGAAACGTCTTGTGCGTGTTGCAGAGCAGCACACAGCCTGCCACTAAATGTCACCTTGAACTGTTGTTCCTGGCTGTTATTATTAACATAGTTTTAATTAACGTTACCTATCGTATACATAATTTTTTATGACTCTCGGTGTTTATCTATAGACTCTAGTGAACTTTTTCTATCTTTTTGGTAACTTTTTTATTGTATAAAGATTCGCGTACGTGACCTAACGCAATGGTTTCGACGGAAGATCAGCGTTGTAGTAGCTCCTGTAGCTATGACAACATAATGATGAGTCGACGCCATTTTGTAGCTGTAAGGTATTTTATAAGTGGGTATTATGATATAGTTATATGGTGTTGGTAATGTAATTTAATTTTAGTTCATATTATTGTAATGGTTTTCAGCTACAAATAAAGTATTTATTATTCTTATTCAATAAACACAATGCGATTCACTTAGCTCGCTATCAGGGTTTGCACTGGAATAAACTGTGGCCTGTCAGACGTGATCGCAAACTGTTGCAGCGATAATGGCAGAGCAAATCATGCCATAGCGCTGGTTGCGTAGTGGTTATGATGCATGAGGTGGATACGACACTCATGGCACTGCTCGGTCATTTATTTATTTTAAGGTACACGAAACATATATAATTTAATATGTTACGTCTGCCGTGTTGTTCTGCTGTGGACAGCAGCTCACCGGGTTGGTTTTGTGCGCACCTCATCAACTATCTTCTGACCAGGATTGTGCCGTCACAACTCCTAATAAACCCTGTCATTATTTTACAGATCCTGAACGCCGCCGGCGAAGTAGAATCGACCCTCGGGCGTCACCACGTGCCACCGCCGCCGCCACCGCTCCCAGAGTCCCTGAGCCGGGTGCGCGAGATCCGTCCTTCGGAGTCTGTGCCCGTGCGGCCACCGCCGCCGGCCAGCACGGCGCCGCCGCGCCCGCCACCGCCCAGCGACACTGATGATGAGGGAGAGGATATCTTCAGGAGGCAGCCGCATCCCAGCCAGCCTATACTGGTCAGTGCCTACGGTCATTTTTGTTATTTAAGTAGGCCGAAGTTTCCAATAATTTAGTCATTAATTTTACGTACACAACTTCATAAAAACTGACAATTCCTTAAAGGTGGCAGCCCACAATCTACACAAGGCGGTGCGCGAGTGGTCGTCCAAAGACAACGAGATCATCGCAGCGGCCAAGCGCATGGCTATCCTCATGGCCAGGCTTTCGGAGCTCGTGCGGTCGGACTCTAAAGGTACGTCTACCAGTTTATATTCATCTATACCTGTTATCATTCGTAATCATCGCTTGTTTCTTTATTGTGAACTATGTTGAAAAACTAGCTTAAATTCGAAGAAATTTGATGTTTTACCAGGAAAAAAAGTAACCTATCTTACTCTCCATCCTTTCAACTAACTCTATGCCAAAAATCAAGTCGATTGATTACTTAGTTAGTACGTGAAGGAAGGACAAAGAAATAAACAAACACTTTCGAATTTATAATATTAGTTCGGATTCGACCGGACTTAACTTGAAGGGTATGGTTGCCAGTGAAATTTTGCCTCAGGTTTTGAGCGCGGGTAGATGCACCGTAGAGTGCATCTACCGCGTGTGTGTACCACAGAGGTATTGCTGCCAGCCACAGACCACTACAGCCACAGACTACCTGTGGCTCTGATTATAAATCTTCGGTGGACAATCTGTTTGTAATGGCCAGTAATCGACAGATTAAGATAAGCGGCAGCTCTTTTCACTGTTTCTGTAGCTGTACCTGCAAGCAATAGAACTAGCGGAAAAATAATTGGCCGCAAATCGTAAACCATTTTTTGTAAAATCATGATAAAACCTACTTTTATTCAGCGGTATTTTTAAGCATTTGGGAAAATAAGAGATTTTGTGCTAAAAATCAACATTTTCTCAAATGCTCCCACAATGCAAATGTTAGTTTCATTGCTTGTGGAACGCAGAAACAATTAAAAACCATAAAAAATAGAATCTCGCGCCAACCCGCGACGAATGTAAACACCATACTATAGATCCCATTCATAAGTTACATGAATTTGAACTATAATAAATAAATATGGTATTTATATTCACAGTTGCTAAATTGGTATATGTATTAAATGCTCAGCTATTATGACCGTATTGTAAATATGTATAATGTATCGCACCATACTTGCTAGCACTTCACTATACTATGTACATTGTATATGTTTCACTCGCTTACGGACAGAGGTCGCTCTCAATCTCACCGGTAAGTGCCTTCGATGTCTAATATATACATTTTGTATTTATTTATATCTAAATAGTTACATCAGTGTGTAAATCATTACTGCTTATTACAATTAATGATTGTATTTTTTTACTTACTTTGGAAGGTGCCACAGCTTTTTACAGGTGGATTTTTGCCGAAAAGTCTTGGAACTAAAGTATATCTGCATGCATATATATCTAAATCCTTGCGTTGCACAGACTATTTTTTGAAAGACTTCACCAAATAGTCATTAACACTGACTCCCACAGCCGATTCCACGTGTAATCTTGATGTTATAAATCGCACTGAATTACACGTATTGCCTGCAATAAAAGAATTATGCCTGAATCCAAACAATAGCAACATATACACGTAATGGGAGTGTCAATAACATCGTACACTTTATTTGATTCGCTTGATATGAGGGTGGACACCAGTCGTTGTTTTTGGCCTGAAGTGTACACACAGTTCACGATGCCGTATTGTATAACGTATAGGAAATGTACTTTTGATAAACGTAAGTTGATAAAGCTGGGGTGTTGCATTTTGGAGTTGTTCTGGATCCGCAATTTTTGGGTATAAACGCCGAATGGGGGAAAACCATACAAATTTTAAGGGGACATGATATTTTGTTTGATTTGAACCATTTGCATTTTGATACCCGTCATTTTCATGGTTTTTTGGGATTATTACAAGCTGCTCAAGTTGGTATCATAACCCAACATAATGTTGGGACTTTCGAACACCAAAACGATGAAGGTATAGCTAAATATCGCAGCAAGGCCCAAGATTGAGTTTCCATTGTTTCCCCATTGCCAAACATCATCGTTCCCCCAAATCATTACGGATGGAAGCGGGTTAACTACGAACCTTATTTGTGTTGGAAGAACAACGTTTCATCCCTTAAGGTGGGACTTCATCAGGGTGAGTGTGGCTCGATTCGTTGTTCCCCCAATTTTCCAGCCCACAAACAAACCCTATAACCAAATCTTGAAAATTATCTCTAACATGACTATTACTTCACAGGAAGCAAGCGCGAACTCATCGCCACAGCGAAGGCGATCGCCGAAGCCTCCGAGGAAGTCACACGTCTGGCCAAGAAACTTGCACTCGAGTGTACGGACAAGAGGATTAGAACTGTAAGTAACCTCCCAAAAGTCATACGTCCACTAAATATGGGGAGGGGGGTGTGCCATAATAACCATGCTAAGGCTTCCCCCGGCTGTAAGTATAATGTGGTTAAATACATAAATATGGGGAGGGGGGTGTGCCATAATAACCATGCTAAGGCTTCCCCCGGCTGTAAGTATAATGTGGTTAAATACATAAATATGGGGAGGGGGGTGTGCCATAATAACCATGCTAAGGCTTCCCCCGGCTGTAAGTATAATGTGGTTAAATACATAAATATGGGGAGGGGGGTGTGCCATAATAACCATGCTAAGGCTTCCCCCGGCTGTAAGTATAATGTGGTTAAATACATAAATATGGGGAGGGGGGTGTGCCATAATAACCATGCTAAGGCTTCCCCCGGCTGTAAGTATAATGTGGTTAAATCATCGATCAAAAATGTCCGGCTTTGCCGGCCCCCCTTAGATTCACAATGCGCACGCCACAACCTTCAGTAGCAAAAGAGAGACATTTTGACATGTTAGGAAAGCTTTTCAACTAGTGTCATTTTAGCGTTCAGACAAAAAGCATGGGTACAAAAAATGCAAGAATCACTCGTCCAAAGTGCTGAAAAAGGATGGAATTTCTTATTTTCAGTAAGTTTATATATATTTTTTACCCGTATATTGAGATGTGAGTCATATACTTGTGAAATCAGCATAAAATATTGTTGTTTGGTTTGCCTATGTTAAAATATTAATTTTGTTCTAAATTGATAAATGGAGAGGCTATTTCTTCTAAATTTTTTTTTTCATTTATAGTATGTATTAATATATTTTTCATAAAAATAAGTTTAGGTAATATTACTAGTTGATGATTTTTAAAATAATTAGTTGGCCCGCCCTAAAATTTCATTTGCGTAGACTCTCTAATAAAAGAAAGACTAGGTTCTTACCTACCTACCAGAAGTATGAATTTATAAAACGTTTATTTTTTTCCCGTAAAAAAAACTCGTGCAAAGCCGCAGACAGGAACCAGTTCTTTTTAATCTAGAGTGCCTGCCTGAAATTGTATTGTAAGTTTAAATTATTGTATGTCTGAAATGACCCTTTTGTATAAATACCTACTGTTGAGACACCAATTTATAGTTTCATCAATAAATGATTCGTTATCTTTACCTGAATTCTGTTAATTAATCCTTATAGAAAATAAACTGAGTAGGTAGGTGTATAATTCTCAGGTAGGTACCTACCTACTTACAAAATAAAATAAAATGAATTCGACTCCACCTAGTGAAAAATTCTATGTCTATGACTCCACCAATCTCTTGTTCCGTATGGAAAAAACTTGTCAGGCTCTGCGCAAACTGTCTGCGTCAAAACAAAACGAACCCAATTTTGAGTGACATTTTTGTAAGGCTCTAGGTATCTACGGGGGAGGCCGCGAACTCCTTATTTTTGATCGAAGGGTTAAATACATAAATATGGGGAGGGGGGTGTGCCATAATAACCATGCTAAGGCTTCCCCCGGCTGTAAGTATAATGTGGTTAAATACATAAATATGGGGAGGGGGGTGTGCCATAATAACCATGCTAAGGCTTCCCCCGGCTGTAAGTATAATGTGGTTAAATACATAAATATGGGGAGGGGGGTGTGCCATAATAACCATGCTAAGGCTTCCCCCGGCTGTAAGTATAATGTGGTTAAATACATAAATAAGATTGTACAGATAAAACCGTTCTTAAAATGCACGCCCCTTCACCTCGGTTACACTCACATGCGAAGTAGGAGCGTCGATGACTCTGTTAATTTTAAATGTTTTTATCTATGTTAGTCTATAAGGTATTGTTGTATGTACTAAGATTTGATATTGTAATTGTATTAGAATTTTGTAATTATATTAGCTACATACTAATGCACACAGATCCCCGTTCAATCCAACGATCCTATCCATCCACGGTTGTCTGGTAGAGATCGCTCCTGAGCGATAAGACCGCCAATTGTCACATTTTTCTTATTTCTTCATTTTATCTTTGTCTGTTATTTTTAAGTTATGTGTGCAATAAAGCATTTTCTATCTATCTATCTATCTTTATTGTATGGGCTCTAATTAAGTTTCTTTCTTTGTGGTCTGAAATAAAAGTATTATTATTATTATTATTATAGAAGCAAACCACTTAAATTAGCATTTATTGGTTGTTACAAACAGTACCACAATAAAAGAACGGCCGGATTCGTCAGCCAACTAGTGCATAAAAGAATGAGGTGAACGCGCGACAGAGCGGACGGGTCGGTCCATACAAAGCGCACGCTCCATGCCATGCAATGTCTAGCCCTGGACTGATCAGACTGAGCACAATTAGTTGAGCTTATAGTGCGCGGGTTAACCCATGTTTACAGTAGAGGCGCCGCACAAACCACAAGTAGAGTGTTACAATAAGAATTTTCTCTCACACATTGAAACGATCACAATTTATGAAAGGGCGTGCGTCTAAGAATGGTTTATCTTTACATTTTACAGCATCATCTAGCATCGATGATTGTACAAAGTCTGCGAATATTCGGTGTGATGTAAACCTAACACAGAGTTGCGGAAGTCAAAGAAAGCCTTCCGTATGGACTGAATTTAGAAGGACGAGATATTTAAGCTCAATTTTGGGCGGATCAGTTGCGTAAAACTTCCATTTTAGCAAGAGAACTTTGAGCACGGTGTATCTAAATTTGAAACTAATGGACGTCAGTGCTCTACAAGGAGCGTCCTTGTCTAAGCAAGCTAGTATTTTAATTTCAGCTGACAGCGAAATCAAGAGCGGATTTTTCATTTCTTAATAAATTAAGTTTCTTAACTCTAAATTAAACCTATTTTCATTTTTAATCAGTTTCAAACCCAAAGGGAGCTTTTATAGAGTTTATGACCCATTATTTTTGGGAGTCTTTTTTGTATATTTAGTCGGTACATGATCGGCTCTATCATCATTTTGTTCCGCACGGCGCGTTTACTCTTATCCCCTCTTATAGTGTAATCACTTTAATGTATCCTGACAATTTAATCACCTCCATTATGTAGACAGCCACTCATGTTGGTATGCGAAGGTTTTTAAAATGATCCCGGCATGATTCCCGGAATTTAGCTTTCATTAATACCCTTATGGCACGCTTTGCCGCGCCCTTACGGCAAATATTGCCATGCACTACCCTTAAAAGCTATCAATAATTTGCTTCCGCTTAAAACTTAATGCGGAAACTTAACAAGCCTGTTTTTGTTGTAGAACCTTCTACAAGTATGCGAGAGGATCCCCACCATCGGGACTCAGCTCAAGATCTTATCCACGGTCAAGGCGACCATGCTGGGAGCGCAAGGTACTTATTACTGTAGATATAAGGTTGCTTTTCGATTGGCAAGCTATGGTGGCGCTCGAGCTAGTAAAGCACTATCAATTTGTATGTAATATTGCACAGAGCTATGCTATTACGGAATTAATATCCGACGAATAATAGCTTACCTTTTCTATATCCGTACTAACCTTATTAAATCGAAAGTAATTCTGTCTGTTACCTTAACATAACTAAACAGCTGAATAGATCTTAATGAAATTTGGTAGGGAAGTAAACGGTATCCCGGGGACCGACAACGGCTACTTAAAAAACGCGCGCGAAGCCACGGGCGGAGCTAGTCAGTTATAAGATCGGACAAATGTCGCATGAAAAAACACTGCCTAAATAAATACCTACAGAAAAATAGGTGACTTATTATTATGCGTCTCTTGCAGAGACATGTATTTCATCGCAAATGGTTTAAACTATCCTCCGAAGCGTTTTTTATTGCATTTCTAACAGTAGGGGTAGTTATTGCTAAAAATGCAATTAAAATTCTTCGGGAACGTCTCCAAACAATAACACCAACAGATTTATGAAAACCTAGTACATATAACTTAAATGTAATGTATAGTGAGAAATTTCATAAGTTTCAATACTAATACAGATGCCGCCACCTGTTGAATCTTATTATTACGTTGAACAAAGGAAAATTCTAAAATGTCATTGCGCAGTGTGACTATTATAAGCTTTTAATGCCTCTGTAATAGTTACATTTTGTATAGTTGAGGCAGAGATGCGAAAATAGAGTTTGGTGGGATCCAAGGGCAACTTCTAAAGTAGACTCTCTACCTAAAGTAAACAAAATAATACTATTACAGAAGCATTAAAAAAAGTTGGTAATTGGTATCAAAAACGGCCCATTTTTTTAAAATAAAATACAGTAGGTGGCTGCACTAGTTTGACTCGGGGTAACGCTCTATCTGACCTTTGTTTATCCGCTTCTCTAATGGTGTACAATATGCTTTAACAGTCGGCATGCCGGACTATAAAGGTAAATGTTTTAAGCTTTCTACAACCGCTTTTTAATCTGCACTTGTTTGCTTTTGCATGGTTCTAATATTTATGTTGCTTTTCGGTTGATTTGTGTAATTTATACAAAAATATTCATCAAGCCATTTGTTATAAGATCTAAGAACAGGAGACTAGCTGTTTACGTATAAACTCTTCTTAAACTGTGTCTCAAAGGCACAGTATATACGAAAAATATTAAAAAACGTCACGAGTAAAGACATCAAAAATTTACAGTTCCTTGAACTAAAGTGGTCCTGCCGCCTAACAGTGGTTTGTTTGAATCGGTTATGTAGTCTATCATTTCAGATGTATAGTGCTTCTAGATATCATAGAAAAATTCAGTTTGAACTTAATATCTTACAAGAATTAATTAAAATTTTATTACTTTGTTTCATCAGGCAGCGAAGAAGACCAAGAGGCGACTGAGATGTTGGTCGGCAACGCGCAAAACTTGATGCAGAGCGTAAGTTGAACCTTTATTCTAAGCAGGGCTTGATACCGGTATTTTCGTTTCAAAGCAACTTATCAAGCCTGTTTTTGTTATTCGATAAACTCTTGTATCGATACTTTTAAAGTACTTGTATACTTTGCTGCATATTTTCGGTGGATTTAAGACACGCGTGCATACGGAAGCTATTCAATCTTCCTTCTGTAGTTATACGTCGCCCGCGCCGCCGGATTGTAGAAGAGCCATTTTGTATTTTGCAAAACGGTACAATTCAGTTGATTACCTATGCAGATTGTTAGACGATCAACGTTCAACAATATGGCTAACGTCACATACCCATCATGACAAATGAAATGAACTAGGTACCTATTCCCAACGAATCAGCATTCGTTTGACCATCAGACTAGCCATTCTACGATCCGACGGCGACTTAAACATTAAGTATTTTATTTATTTTTATTTGTTGAACAGGTGAAGGAAACAGTAAAAGCTGCAGAAGGAGCTTCAATCAAGATCCGCACAGAACAAGGCGGGTACAGACTACGATGGGTGCGTCGCTCACCCTGGTACCAGATCTAAAACAACTCAAACTATCTTACAAATAACATATCTAACATCTACGCGCGGTAAAACGACACACATGAATATGAAAGGTCATATATAATCATCATCCGCAGCCGGTTTTTGCCCACTGCTGGGGATAGGCCACCCGAAGTTTGTGTCATCCAACACGGTCCTGTGCTGACCACCTCCATGGACGGCATGGACGCCCCCCGACGCGTACTTTATCGTCGACCCACCTTGTAATGGGGCATCCGACGTAAAATCAAATGCCCTTGATGTAACGTCTCTAACAATGTTGATGAGTTAGGTGAAACATGAAAAGGAGTTTTTGTAGATGGCAGCACCATCATGTTTTACTATTTTTTGTAAATTAAAGAGTTATTGAAAAGTCAATTCCCGTTGCAAAAGGTCGCAAATATAATAGAAAAGTAATTAAGTGCTAAAATATGCTTTTGCAGTTAATTACTAAAATTGTGTCGGAGAAATTACCTTCGTATGCGTAAGCGCTGTTTTTATACACAGCTGGTCGGTAGTTGAAACAAAATACCTTAAAATATGTAAAGCAGTCGAAAGAGTTCGTTCTTATTTATAGTTTATTATTTGTGTTGTGAATGTTTGTCATAATAAATTAAAAATCTTACATAGGTTATTTATAATTTGTTCTTCCAGTAACTTATTTTCAATAAAAATTCTACCAAAATTTTATATCAACTCATATAACGATTTTAAGAAACCGTATTTATGAATAAATAATAATAAAAGTTTATCTAAGTGCAGACTGTTACAAACAATCTAGAGGTTACTCAACTATCCATATAAATACCAATCGGAAGCTTCCCCAAGACGCTGGCTGCATTGCCCCGCTGTATGGCAATGCTGATGGACAAATGTCTTTATTTCTTACAAAGAAAGGTTGTTTCTAACACTTTCATTGCCCACGACGCACACGTGCATCAAGTAGTCCTACTAGCTGCGGCCGCACGGGCTGGCAGTGAAACTGTTAACTTATAATTTCATAGAGACATAGGTAAAAGTGAGTGTGATCGAAAATGTAAGTGCCATGAGCAGTGCTTTATAACTGTATAGAATTAAGATATAACTTATTTTAGGAACATAGAAATATAGACAAAAGTGCACTAATTTTTATACATATATCTTGTATATGTATATATATACGACATACATATATTAAATTCAACATGAAAACTATTTTATTATAAATGCTGTAGAATAGAAATCTGTAATAAAGTTCAGCTTTATATAAACAAAAACAAAACTAAATGAATTCTTAATTCACATGAAAATTTCCTTTTCATATAACAATTTAACGAACTCTGTGGCGCAGTGGGCAAGGTCCGCCTGCGACGCAGGGGTTGCGGGTTTGATTCCCGACTCGGGACAAATGCTTGTACGATCTGCAGATATTTGTTCCGGGTGTTCTGGTCATTGTCTATCTTCAATAAAAAATATCTATCAGTGTATTGTATTTTATTATCTATCTATCATATACATAATAAAATCTAGTATAACATCTAGTACCCGTAACACAGCTGCTTAGCTTGGGGCTAGATAATGCTGTGTCAATTGTCCAGCATTATTTATTTATTTATTGAACAGGTATTTATCATATTATATTTACCTTTTTTCCGACGTTTCAACAGGCTTACACGCTGCCGATGTAAATAAATGCGATATATACATATTCAATAGCTATGTTGTAAAATGACCTTTGTTAAAATTCGTATGGAATTTCAACACGTCTGTATCAATCGGTTTTCCCTGAGTATATAACGGACAATACAAAATAATATTATACTAAAAAACCTTGCTAGATAATTCACGGAAAAATACGACAAATCCGAGTTTCCTGTTTTGACCCTATTGTTGATACAAATGGTTCTTTGTTATCTTATTCATGGTTTTAGTGGATAGGGCAGTATAGCAATTTTTTTTAATATAGTCAATAGACCTTCGTTTGACCACAATCTCACTAGATGGTGACAATGTGGCCGACGATATATCACGAAGGTCTAGAAGATCCTATTCACTCTTGTCTTGATGAGACCCAGGTTGTTATGCTATTTATTTATCTGTGCCTATTGGCTTATTTATCAAAACTTTTGGCTTATTTATGTCATTCAAAACATTTCATGTTTATAAGCATTGTACGATCAACTTGTTTCACAGTCTGGGTGTTGTGGGTTTCTGTGTAGTTATATACGAGTATGTGTCGCCGCCGGATCTTAGAATCAGGCTGTTTGTAGAATAGCTAGGCCTTTTATAAAACAGCGCCATTCAGTTAAATGACTAGGCCGTTTGTTAAACGGACGCCGAAACCTAAAAACCTACGATCACTTTATTAGCTTCTGTGAAGAGGGGGATTGCTTGGATCGAAGTAACGCTACTTCGCCACTGCAACCCGGCGGCGGCGGCTCACTGGTGTGGGTGACACACACAGTCACACAATTCTTTGAACTTTGAACGTTCTACAATCGGCCTAGGCATTCAACTACATGGCGCTGTTTTGCTATTTAAAAAGAGTAGAATATATCAGTTTTCTAGTACCCATAACAAAGCCCTGCTTACTTTTAGGCCAGACGATGCTGTGTGAAATTGTGTATTGTCCAGCATTTTTTATTGATGAGAGAAACAGCATAGGTACCCAATTAGATATAAAATGATAATTTTACAGCTATTTTCCTTTGTTAAAACAAAATACTCTATAATTATGTTATACAGAATGCAAATATGTTTTAGATATTAAATAGTGTAATAGAAAATCATATGGTACTATTAAATAGTAGAGTTAGTGAAATAGATCATATTTTTGTACGAGTGAGAATGGTTGTATGCGGCTTGCACATACAGGATGTTGTTAATTGTATCAAGTACAAAATGTGTAAATATGATGCAAATACCAACATCCATGTAAAAGAGTAAATACCTAATTAGGTTTAATCTAACAAGTATAAAATATGTCACGTTTTGTTATTGATAATTTTAGTAACATTCTTTATGTATGTGTAAACTTTGGCAGCTAATTACCGTTTTGTGATAGGTGTTCCGTTTATCAACTATTGGTACGGAATTCTAAAATACTTTTCTTTATGGTATATTGTGCAAGCTGCTTTATAGTAATTTGTAAGAATAAAATAATATGATACTAATTTTGTAAGTAGGTAGTTAATATGGTTAGTACATTAAATTATTAATCGTGCTTAGCAGTGTATCAGTTATTTTACGTGTGTTTTAATTGATTTATTGATTATTTATTCTAATAAACTATTTTTACATATTATTATTATTTATTTTGTAATTCTTTTACTATTTTTGTGTCAGAGAACTGGGCTATGGCCCAAGAAGGTGCCTTGGTCTGAATCAATAAATAGAACTAGGTAAATTCTATAGCTAGTTCTGTTATTAGTCTTGTCAATCTATATTAAACTTTATGAAGGTATTTCGAGGGCTTATTATGTCTCAATCAATCCTAATCTAAATAAAAACCCCGAAAATATATATTGTACTTAAGTATATATTTAGAAGACTTCTCATATAGGGTGTCCCCCGATAAGCTGCAGTCCCTAAAGTGAAACAACAAAAAATATCGAATTAAGTAGGAGTATAACGACTGGACGCTAAGGCGCTCATTAGGGGAGTAGGGGAGTCCTTTGTCCAGCTGTGGACTAAAATAAGGTATTAGTATCTAAAATAGGTGATATAATAATATCACCCACTGGTGTACCTAGAGCAAAATTTCAACAGGTTGGCATTCAGTGTGGAACCTCTTCTACTGGCCGTTTTCAAATTCGTTGATCACTTTTTATCTAGTTTACCCATTTTGGCTATCTCAGATTATCGGGATACCCTGCATAAATTACGTCACACAAATTTCAGGATTTTAGGACCCCTTTCTCGTCCTTGTTACAGCTCTGGTCACATTATGATGCCACGGTACCTGCCACCACTATTTCGTTAATTGACAAAATTTTGCGTTTTAATACTGAAATGTATCTACCTATACATTTTAAAATTTCACGTCACAAAAGTTATGTATGACCCCTCCTACCCCTTGCCACACTTCGTCAACCCCCTCTCCGCTCTTAATTTGTGACGTAATTTATGGATAGCTCCCAAGATACAAGTTCTGCGACAGTTCTTCAATTGTTAGATGAATATTCCTTTTCCCATTCAACTGTAAGTAATGTACTAGAAAGACTAGGTACCTAGTATCCAGTGAGTGATATTATTGTAATGAGTCAGGGATATACCTATCTCTAGTACGAACAAGGTTCGATGTTTACATTAGTAAAGTCCTTCACATTCTATGGTCCATCTGAGCCATTGTCTTAGGAACTAGGTATTGAATATACCTACCTAGATATCTAAGTAGGTACCAGTTATATTGTTCTAGCTTACATTCATTTCATATTTAACAAAGAAAATTACAATCGAAAAATATAAACCAATTAGAACTATAACTACGATTTAGAATCCTTGATATTTTATGTCAACAAAGACATTTATGAATGAAAACTTAACACCACAAGGTAACAGTGACGTTATCATCACTAAAAAGTAAAACATAAATTTCGACAACGGATAATCTCACATGTGTAGCGAAAAATGTTAAAATTTTAATGCGAAAACGAACTAGAGATCAAATAAAAGGGTCGCGACTCGTGGTCCCACTGGGATTGTACCACTATTACTCGTGGTCCCACTATCCCTGAAATCATGGGTTCGTGGTTCCACTGCTTAGTGGGACTACCAGTCATAGTTAAAATCGTAGGTTCGTGGCCCCAATGATGAATGAAACATTCACAACGAAAAACTGTTTTGAGCTTCTGTGCCTTCCTTCGGAGATACCAATGTCATATTTTTATTTGTTTCATATTTTCCACCAATATTAATTGGATTTTGTTACCACTTTGTATACAAAAAATATCCAGGTTTTTGAATCGGGGTAGTAAGTATTTATACAATTGAAACAGTTGAGCTAACTGCAGATTGTTGCAAACAATCTACAGGTAGCTCAACTGATCCCTATCCATACTTAGCTCCATAAAAAAAAAGAATAATTCGTCAGTCATGTATTTTCTTTGTCCCGCTATCCTATTCCTATTTTTAACCGATGACGCCGAAAAAGGATTCTTTATTCAGCTGTATGACATACTAGCGGTCGGCCCCGGTTTCGCACGGGTATATTCTATAGAAAGAAAGAAAGAAAATACATATATTTTAATGTACCTATTGTGTGTGTACACAATAGGTACATTAAAATATATGTAACATAAAAAACAACATAATTACCGCTAACCTAAATATTGTGTTAGTCTATCAATTAGGTCCTGCCTCAGCTTAATGTTTCTCCACAAAAAGTTGAGCAACGCTGGTTTTCTGGCAGGACCCTTGGTGCGTGCGTGTCCACACGGCTGACTACAAAACAATAGAAAAAATATATACAAATTTTTGTGACCCTGACAATATATAAAATAATAATATTAGAAATAATAATGATAAACATCGATTAGGACTACTATAGCTGTTCATCAGGGATAATGTAGGATACTAATGGTGAAAAAACAATTCAAATCGGTCCATTTGTTTCGGAGCCTATTCAATTCAAAGTAACAAACAAATCTTTCCTTTACATGTCTATACTAATATTATTAGTATAGACATGTAAAGGAAAGATGTATATTCGCCAAACTCTCCGTCGATGATGGGCCGATTTTGGTGGTTATTTTGGTTTTGTATCGAAGATCATCCCGGGTCTTCAAACTTATTGAATATATACCTTTTGTTCCCACTAAAGCGAAGTAGAGCGGAAATTTGTAAATTTTTTATTTATTTATACACTTTATTGGCATTCAAAACAGAAAATAATCGAAACATGGCGCTGTAGTAAAGATTATTACTAAGTTTCTTAAACGTGATTGAATTCCTAAACATGGATGCACAACAAGGTCTAAACATAGAGCAGTAAAAGCACCGATATTATAAATTTAAAAATGAAGTGAGAATGTTGAATACCTACCTAAAAATGTATCTTAAAGTACCTAGTTAGTCATTATAACAAATTTAAAGAGTACCAAACAAATAACAAAATCAAATTTACAGATTACAGAAGTTAAACGTAGAGTCCAAATTGAAATAAAAAATAATAACAAAATACCTAAAATTACAACTATTTAAAAGAGAATACAATAAAATTTTACAACAAAAAAAGAAAATTACACTGCGCTGCAGTACCTACCTAAAATCAATGACTACTAACATCAATCTCTACCATACTCTGCTGCCAGAGCTGTTTTTTTAATTTGGGAAGATTAGTAACAAAAATATCCAAGGTTTTATAGTGATTAATCAGTAAATCATTATAAAGGCGACACATTCTGACGACGGGGTTGTAGAACGAGGTGTTGTTAGTATAAACCTGTAGGGCGAAAGGTTTGAGGAAAGGAGACCTGCATCTTGGCTTAAAATTTGACTTGTCTAAGTGCTTATTTTGTAAGCCTAAAGAAATAAAGTTATTGAATTTTGAATTTTTAGTGCTAATATTGAGCAACGAAAGAAGGTTTAGGGAATCGATAAAAGAGTGTAAGATTTTGTACAAATGTATGAGGTCATGTAACTTACGCCGATGCTCCAAGGATATATACATCGTTTAACGAATTGTATTAGTTTACTTTTAGTGAGACCTTACCTATCCTATAATGATAACCGTTTTCCCCCTCGCGGTCAGTATCGGTGGTCGAGCTGGCTCGCGGAAAACGGTCCATGAAGTCATCAGGACATGTGTCGAGGATAATCTGACAGTGCGCAGTGGGGAGTGACGAGTGACACTGCTTTGGATTTGTTCAATCGTGCGATATAACGGTGAGTTATTGTTTAAATTAAAAGTGGATAATAAGATGTTTTGTTTTTACACTGTTTTTTTTTATGTTAAGCGGGCAAAAAGCGCCTAAGCCTTCGGGAATACATTTTTTACGGTACCTTATCATCAAAACCGCCGGAAAAATCGAAGAACATACATAAAACATAGGTACTTACGTATCTACAGCCGCATATAGAACCTTCTCCATTTTTCGAAGTCGGCTAAAAAATAGAGCAAAACTTTAAAGTTAGTGCGAATCACAAAAAAGAGATATTTTCTCACTTTAAGTATAAGTCGTTGAGACCCGAAGTGGTTACACTACCAAAGACTTCAGACTTCAGACTTGTGATTCTTGAGTCTAGGCTAAATGAAAATAACACGCCTCAGTAATACGTTATATATACGTTATGAATATTTTTTGTTCTGTGCGTATCAGGATTGCGTCAATAGATGTTTCCGGGTGTCTATCAATAATTATAGTCTAAAAATAATTACTTCACGTGTAAGGGCTTTTTATGGTAGGTAGGAACCTAGTCCACTTAAAATGTAGCCCTACCTGCTGCGAGTTGATTAGGGTTACATTCGCGTCGACGTCCTTTGATAAAGTTCGTCATATTTGTACTGAAAAGGTCAGGTAAAGCAAAGCGGGTCACCGGTCGACAACCTTTGATAACAGATTTGCTTGTTGACTTGGTCAGGATTAAAATGTAGGTAGAGTACCTAGCTACCGTGTTACCTATGTCATGAACCTTATTAAATTTAAATGGTTAAATCCATGTTTTATGTATTTGTTAGTACACCTTATATGTCGAGCTCGGAGTGGCAACATCTCTGGTGGGACTCTGCCGTTGTTGCTTGGCGCTCTCAGTGTTAAGGTCGAGTATTGTGGTGTCCTGATGATGTCTCGTGGAGAGACGAAACTAGTTGACGTCTTGCTTTGATAGGTATTTTTTCATTTTGTAGTTAGCGTCGTTTTCTTCTACAACGCGGACTACATTTTGTTCGAACTTATCGGAGATGGTTTTTTCGCGGAATTGTTACTAAATATTTTCATCCTTATATATGAAGCATAAATAACAGCTCTTAAAAATTCAGTGTGATTTATTGAGTAGTTTTGCGTCGGTTCATTTATAAAACGTTAACTGTTTTGCAGTGCCCCTCCCAGGGTGCATGTATGTATGTACCTACCTAGTGATGAACATCCACCTTACAAATAAGAATGAATGTAGCATCATGCAAGCAAAAATAAATGAAATATGAAATAAATACCTAATGTGGACCATCCACACAGCATCATCTAGCCCCTAGCTAAGCAGACCGTGTGTTATGGGTATTAGATAGCTGATTTAAAGATATGATTTAATTAAATACTAGAAATAAGAATAATGTCGCTGTTTCCAACTTGGCTACACAAGATTAATGTATCTTTTAAAGGGCAATGTATACGCTTCTACAACAAAACTCCTAGTGAGTTGCAAAAATTATCAATGAAAAAATTCAAATGAATTATCAAACACGCCCTTTGTAAAAAATATCAGATTTTCTAGAGGATAAAAAAACATGGGACGATTTTTGCTCCAACTCAAAAACTAACATTCTAACAAGGTAAAGGTTTCTTGTTCGTTTCTTTACTTTACCTTTAAAAGATTGGAAGTGAACAAAAAACAAAGTGATCTGATCACTACATTTCCTAGTTTTACGAATTTTTGTGACGTGTACAATAGTCCTGTAAGGTCTAAAGGAAATAAAGCCCTTTAATGTTTGATGTTTAATAAACATAAAAATACACAGAACAGATATTTGTTGATCGTACAAACATTGGTGCCAAGGGGGGAATCGAACCCGCAACCTCATGTGTCGCAGGACCCTCGACCGCCGCGCCACATCGGTCATTCATCACATCCATCTTTCCTTGGGCAGTCTAGTTGTATCTACTTAGAAAAACCGAAAGTGTTTCTATAATATTTTGGAAAGTAGGTACCTACGTTTGTCGGTTAGATTATTCTCCGTAGTTCTGTGCACAAAACTACTATGACAATTGACTCAATTGTTCTCAGCAAGCTAATAAAATTGTGTTGTTTGTTGTACAGAGTCAAGATGGCGCCACTATCGCTGCGGATCGTACAAGATGACGGCACAGTCACCAAGAAAGTAAAGCTGGAGCCGACTATGACGGTGCGGGAGGCGCACAAAATAGTGCGGGAGAAGACCAATGTCAAGGATAACGAAGGTAGCTCGGTCATATATCTTTCATATTCAGCATCATCATTTGCTGACGTATTTTATCGACTACCTCCCGAAGCACTGTCCAATCCACCTCAGACCTACGCTAACCGCATGGTTGTTCCACCTCGCTCCGCTTCCACGATCATTTCATGATAGTATTTTACTGAAGAGCGTTCCAACTTTTTTTTTCCAAGGTAAAACCTAGTAATACCGTGTCTGTTACGGAAAACTAGCTGCTGCCTGCGGCTCCGCCCGCGCTTTTTAATAAGCCTATGTGCGTCCCCGGGAAACCGTTTACCTCCCTGACAAATTTCATTATGATCCGCTTAGCCGTTGCTAAAAAAAGTTAAAAAAAAAAGGTAACAGATAGACAGACAGACAGACAGAGGCAGATAGATAGACAGACAGAGTTACTTTCGAATTTATAATATTATAGTCTACGGATAGAGCAACCATTGTCTTGAGAAACCTTTTCTCTCCGAACATGTTAAGCCGGGTAGGTACGTACTGTCCTGTGTTACGGCCCGTAACGTCGGTACCATTCGCAGCGAGCATGTTACGTTACGCCATGTGCTGAAATCGATCTCGTTGCTCGTTGCGAGCGCAATCTTTCTCCTGACTGCACGAATGCTAACTGTAACACGTTACGCCTCGTAACGATGGTCAGTACCATTACTGTTTTTATGTGGTTTTGCGTAGAGTAGCATAGAACTGCCCTGGATTTTTTCGCTAAGCTACATCTAGGTCCCTAGTAAGCATGGGTAATCAGTCATCATCTACAGCACCTAGAGTTCAATCGGCACACGTGTCCCGCCCTTATCTACCACAAAACCAATAATGTTCACAGAAACATACGGCCTCTTCCTTCGCTCCCCTGAGAACGAGTTCAGCGGAGTGTGGATGGAAGACCAACGCACTCTCTCCTACTACATGCTTCGCGAGGGAGACAGAGTCGACTATATGAGCAAGATTCGCAATCTGAGGATCAAGATGTTGGATGGTAACAACTTTTAGCATTTAAAGAGCCAATACCAACCTATTACATTCCCATCTGAGCCCTGACCTCGGGTATATCGTTGATCGTCGAGACGGTCGATAGGACCGTCTCGACGATCAACGGACATTTCGGCACGGTAGAGTTCTGCACGGTAGAGGCGCGAAGGATTTGTCACATTTTAATAAATGGAGGTTATTCTCATTATCGTCGAGACATTCCGTTTTGGTAAAGGATTTGGTACAGCGCCTCTAGTCTGCTGACACGTACATCCTACAGTACCGGTTACATCCCACAGTAAAAAAATACTACGATAGCTTTGATGATAATTCTTTGATCTTTGATACGATTAGGTATGTGTCTGGATTGGTTAGACTTAATGTTACCAGTGTCGAGTAATGTAAAATTATTGTAAATGTCTGATTTATCAAATTGTAAAGGTTGTTTGATATTTTCACTTCGTTATCTAGCAGGGTGCACCATGTGCAGGTTAGGTTGGCTTGGGAGACGAGATCTTCGCGAGTCCCCCACGCCACGATAGCTTTTATAGCATCCTAGACTTTCTGTCATTTCTGTCTTTATTGACATTTTGACAGTAATTTCCATTTTTGACAGTTACTGTCAAAAATTACAGAAAGTGTGTAAGTGTGGGTGCGATGCGAAAGATCATTTACATAAATTATCTGGCTGTACCCTATGAACTATGAACTATGTACCTGATAGTTCTCATTAGATCCATCCATTGTTTGAATTAATAATAGACATTGATTTACTGAGAAATAAAGTTCTGTATACATTATCATACTAGTTGTTATTGTTGTTTTTGTTATTGTAATGTTGATAAATAAATTTCCATATATCTATCATGCATCGAGTCAGTGAATCGAACGGGAATCATCCTAGGTCAGATATGATTTGACATTTATGTAAGGCTTGTTCCGTTCTCGTTTGCAGATTCAGTGAAGACGATGCAGGTGGATCAGTCGAAGATGGTGGCGGACCTGATGCTGCACATCTGTGGGAGACTCGGGATCACCAACCATGCGGAGTACGGACTGGTGAGGCTGCTCCATTGATCCCGAGCCCTTCGTCCGGTTTGACGATACCTACTATCATAGAGAGATGTATTGTGACGTTTCATTTTTGTGTGGGATTCGCGTAGTTCCGTGTCCGTACGATAGAGGCGCTGTACCAAAACTCACAGAAAAATTAGAAGTCTCGTTACCTCTTGATAATGTCGTCAATCCTAAAGAGCCCTGAAAACTATACGGTTTTCTTTACTCATTGCCTCTACAACACTTTTAGAGTTTTTATAGGCATTTGACTGCTTCACGCCCGAGTACTAATACTTAAACGCAACTCGGATTTCAGCACCTCTCAACGAGTTTTTGACAGATTTGAGTGAAAATCTGTCAAAAATTTCGTGATTTGAGACGTGCGTAAATCTGAGTTGCGTTTAAGTTTTCGAGGGTTAGTGGCGAAGCGGATGAGGGTTCGCCTGCGATGCAGGAGGTTGCGGGTTCGATTCCCGCCTCGGGACAACTGTTTTTACGATGTGCAGCTAGAATGTTACGGGTCTAGTCGTATTCTTAGTATAATTAAAAATAACTTAAGTCTTAATTGTTTATTAGTTAGAGTACTACTAGTATAAAATACTAGTTTCTGCTCGCGGCTTCACTCGCATTGTTCAAGGTTATTTCTATGCCATAGGAACTGATTTATGGGATAAAAAGTAGCCACTATGTTTTATTCCACGCCTAGAACTACATGTGTGCAATTTCAGCCCGATCCGTTTAGTAGTTTTGGCGTGAAGAGGTAACAAACATCCATCCAAACACCCGAACTTCGCCTTTTTAATATTAGTGCGATTAGTGTGGAGCTCTGCTTAGTTTTGTCTGCTAGATGATGATCATTATTTACTTAACAATTAATCTTTCAGTGCCTAGAAACAGAAGAGGAACCGGAAGAAAGCAAAGAGCGCGGCGCCGGCCAAACCGGCACCCTCACTCTCAAGAAGAAGACGCAGATGAAGGACCGAGATCTGCAGTTCGAACAGCTCAGCAAGAAGTTGAAGACTGATGATAATGGTGACATTATAACAGATTTATAATCTATTGATCCTAGCATAAACAAGATGCGCTTGCGGTGGTTACCGGAATTACAACGTAACTGCCGGTTTCTCGAACTGGAACTGAAAGAATTGTATACAAGAATTCAGTTTTTATCGGACCCAGTTCATTATATATACATATATTATATACATTATATTATCTCGAATCTACCTCATCATTAATCAATTGTTTGATAGATTTATCGACTAATATTGCTATTCTGAATCAAGCAAATATCTAATAGTGCAGTCTTAAAGGGGTTTCACCTCGGAATCAGAGTTAATAAGCTGTGAACTCGTATACACCTTCATTTTGGTGTCCTAAAAGTTGTCTCCAAAGTCTCATGAAATCTCATGTCTGCGTCGGAAGTTATTCAAGGTCAATAGTAACAAAAATCTGATTCTCGCGATTATCCCAGTTTCTATAGCTGCAATGTTGTTAACATTTGTTATATAAATTTTAGAGCAAAAAAAATTGTGATAAATTTTCTTATAATTTTTTTCATCTGTCCAACCGTTTTCGAGGTAGAGGGCGGAAAGTCCGCAGCGTATTTTTTTAAAATATTCACCCCGTGTTCTGTGATCAAAGCTTAACGCCCTCTAAAAGTTTGGTCCTTCATTTTTGTTACACACTGTTTAGAAAATACCCAGAACAAATATTAACAGATCGAATTGAAATTGTAACCTCTACATTTCCTCCCCCAGTGGAATGGATAGACGCGCACAAGACCCTCTCGGAAGCTTGCATCTCGCCGCAGCGGACGGTAGTGCTGATGAGGAAGCTGTTCTACTCGGACCGGAACGTGGACGAACGGGACCCCGTGTCCTTGAACCTTCTGTACGTGCAGGCAAGGGATGATATCCTCTCGGCGAGGCATCCCGTCACGGAGGACCAGGGTGAGTCATGGAGACATATGGAAACATTTATTGTTTTATTGAAAAAAGTAAAAGCACCGACTTCATACTCCTTAATATTTATTAGTCTTTGTTGTTCTTGCATGTCCATTGTCCAGTCTATCCCTAGGTTGCCTGGAAGAGATCGCTCATAGCGATAAGACCGCCTTTGTACTTCTTCTCGTAGCATTTATTTCTGTAATGTTTTCTGTGTTTTTTGTTTATGTTTTTTTGTTATGTTTTTTGTGTGGTACAATCAAGTATTATCTATCTATCTAAGTAGGTAGGTACCGATTTTTAGTTATGCGGGTTAAATACTACTAAAAAAAATAAAAAAAAATATGCTGGACTATTCACACATCATTATCTAGCGCCAAGCTGAAAACCATTTTTGAGGAAAACTCCGATTAGAGTCGTCGATCAGCAGAATTAGCAGAGTAGCAAAAATGGATTCCAGTAAAACAGTTGAATTTGTGTGTCAAACGAAACCGTGTGTGCAAAAAAAAACCACAAACAAATTGAACCTCGCACCAACACGAAACGATCCACCATTAATATCAACTAAAAGTTACGTGTCGTAACAAAGTCACTGTCTAGCTAGGGACATCCACTCTATTCGCTTAACATTCAACAAATAGTTTCTCGTTTCACTAACAGATGGCGCTACGTTGACGACTTTCACAAGTTTTGAATAATTTTGGCTATAACATTTTATTGTTATGCAAAAAGTGAATAATTTTTCCTAATATTAGTTTTTACAGCAATTGTCTTTTGCGTAGGATATATAAATTTTTTAATTTTGTTAAGGTTTGGTGTTATTAAAGAAAGTCCTAGATCGCGCAAGCAAAGTTTTTGGCTCACTTGAGCTTATAAAGCGAGCCGATTGCTCTACATTTGTACTTGCTTCGGCAGTACATATACTAAAATTGGAACGATACAGAGAAGATTAGCATGGCCCCTGCGCAAGGATGACACGCAAAATCGTGAAGCGTTCCACATTTTTTGGAGATTTCTTATTTCATTCCAAATCGTAAAATGTCTCTACTTTTTAAGTAAAAAGTAGAGACATTTTACGATTGGGATTCAAGATGAATTTTTAGAATGAAATGTAGTTACATAGGCAATACTTTATTTTATTTTATTTTGAATACTTGGTTTCAATTCAAAAAATCGACAAAAGTAGAATAACAATCTACCCACGTTATCGTCAAGGAAGCAGTGGTTGAAATAATATGTTATTGAAACCAATATTAAAACCTATTGAAACACATTGAAAAATATGATACAAACTAGATACCAACACAACCTTGTCATGCCCGCATCAAAATTAAAAATTCACTAATCCTCCCCCAACTCGATGGCGGTAAAAATTTACAACACTTTACCAGAAAACATAAAAAGTATAGAAAAAAATGACATGTTTAGCGATACTCATAAAAAAATGTTTTTACGAACTTGACGATTTCTTCAATGATAAATTTAACGACTTGTAATTTTTGTAATACGTATTGAATGCATTAATAATAAGTAAATACATCATAAGTAGAAAGGCATGAAACCTGGCCTGTCTTCCATTGCAACACCCTAAACGGGTACAGACCTACTGTGAACATTTTATGAACACTCACCTAACTAGGTACTAAGGACCTGATGACTGTATGAATGCAATAAATAAAATATTGAAAATACTGAAAAAATACTGAAATGTATAAAGTCATTAATATATTGAGATTTAAACAACAGTTTGAGCATAAATACTTAAATGTTTTTTTTGTTCATGTGTCTGAGAGTTTGAAGGCAAAACGTAGTACCTAGTCCAGGAAGGTACTACGTTTTGCCTCTATATATTATGTATGTATACTCGTAAATGAAAATCAAATTACAAGTTTGTAAAAAAAAAGTGATTTATAGAGTAATAATAAAAACACGCTGCTCATGTGGTTGCATTTTACCCGTTACCTACGTATTTTTTTTTTGTTTTACAATTTACAATCGCATCGTACGGTCTACCTAAAGAACGCCAAACAACACCACCTCTTCTATAATACAAACAGTATTGGGTGGTATCGGAACGTATCGGAAGCTAGAACGAGACGCAAAGCCGACACGAACCACCGCACGACATTCACGACACGACCGCGCGACGTTGCCGATCTGTACACTCCGCAAGACGACGACTCCACAAACATGTCGCTTTTCAAAAACAAAACTATGATCAAAAGAAACATCACCAAATCCTTTTCGGAGAAGGTGGACCAGAAGCTCATAGCCTTGGTAAAAGTTCACCCAGTGTTGTACGATTTCAATGATCCCAAATACATGGATTTTAATACGAGAGAGGTCGCTTGGCAGAAGATTGGGGACGAATTGGAGAAACCGGGTGAGTTTTTTGTATTTTTGTTTTACATATTTCGTTAAAAATCGTGTCTGATCAGTATAATAATATTATAAAATTGTAGAGATGAATTAATCGTGTCGTGATTTGAATTTGAATTAAAAAATGCGATCTCGATTCCACGATACGACATTTTGTTTTCGGTTGTAGCGCTACTAAGGTCCGTCAACTCACTTGTATCTCGAACGCAAATGCGACGCTTGACGATCTAGATTTTATTGGTGGAGTTATTTCGCTTTGATTTGTGAAATTATTTATTTTGCTTTTGTAATACAATGTGAGAGGTCTTAAAATCACTGATAAACTATTTATTAGGAACTAGGTTTTATTTAATTTTATTGTAAAGGTGCTGACAGAATCAAGTGCCAAAGTCATAAAAATTAAAAACTATTAAATAGCTTTGTTTGAAATTTGCAGCCGCAGACTGCAAAATCCGCTGGATAAACATCCGCGACGTGCACCGCCGGATCCTGCGCCGGAGTCAGGGCAATCGCGCGCGCGCGCCCCGCGCTTACAAGTATGACAAACAACTCGCTTTCATGCGAGACTTCTACAAGGAAGTCATCACTACTGCCTTCAATGACGACAATGAACCGGAAGATGACGACATCACAGAAACATGGGACGATCACATATTGCCAGACAATAACGATTCGGAGGTCGAAGAAGAGAAACCTTTGCTTAAACAAAAAAGGATACGCAAAGCAAAGAAACAAAAGAATTTAAAGATCAATAAGTTTGAAGAGGTGGATGTCTCTGCTTCGACTACGAACGATGCTAGCTATGAAACTGACTATGACGTGTCGGATCCTGTCGACTCGTTCCTTATAAGTATTGGCGCTACGCTGAAAAAGTTCTCGCCGTATCATTTGAATTTAGCCAAGAGTAAAATATTTCACATTGTTCAAGAGCATGATTTACAGCAAATTGTAGAAAAACAGCAAGGGAGGTTAGATAGTGTTTCTACATCGTCGTCAGCAGATCCTACTTATTATCATGGGTAGAATAAGACTTATCATCAGGTACAATTTTAGTTAAGGATGTTAGTATTAAAGATTTATGTTATTAATTATCTCTTTGTGGCGTCGCGCGTCGTATGAGGGAGGCCTATGTTTGAGATAATCGTGATGATAGTATTAATTTAAAGTTATTTATATTATGCCAATAAAGTACAAATATTTTGTAGTCACTTTTGATTTTCATTTTACAGTAAATTCGGACTGAATTACGCTAGGTCGGAGAGTAGTAAAAAAAATTGACCCCCGATGGTGTAGGTTTTAATTTTTATTTGGTGGTGGGTCAGTATTTATTTACCGTCTTCCATCTCGCCGTGCCCATAGGTATCTTTATCGTTTTCAAGTCCTCAAAATTGGTTCGACTACCAATTCACAGTTCGAGTAGTAGCTAGAACTCGATTCGAGTTTTCTTAGTAGCAGAGTTGAATCGAGGTCGTGGCGCGTCGGATCGATATACCCAGCGCGCGGACGATTCCATTCTGCTTCGTCGCGGCCGCGGCGTCCGTGCTCGCGGGCTCTGGTTTTAAAAATCTTTGGGATGATTGTAATTTGTAAGTAGGTAGGGACCTACACCACACTACAAGCATATATTATAGGTACTACCTATCTTAAGAATAGTAGATAAAAATCTATGCTTATAGTATTAGGTAAGTACCTAATAATAAAATGCATTTTGTAACTCTACATTTCACATCGACCTCGGCCTGACCCCGTGTCGTGGGCTGCCCGTCTCGCCTCTACCCATTGAATTTGAACTCGCGACGTTGCCGCTCCGCTACACCCTCCCGCCCCGTTGTCAGGAGTGCTTGCTTACGGAGCGCTGCCATGCGGCATGGCATGGTAGAGTGATATTTTACCTTCGTACTACGGAGAATGCATAGAAAATGGACCTGTAAATAAAATTAAACCACAATCATAAAAGACTTAAACCTCAATGACTGGCTATGGATTAGGCAGCTCACGCTGCAGTTTAGATGCATTCAATTCAATGTTGCGTGCAAAGTGGAGTAGAAGTTAAAAACAAAAACATTTCTCACAACACAACACAAGCGATGTGTGACGTCAGACAAGGTGCCGGCGACGCGACGTTGCCGCTCCGCGCTGCCCCGCCCCGCGTCCGGAGTGATAACGGAACGAGTGCTGTGCCGGTTGTTAGGTTTATCGATATCGAATGAATTTACCGATGTTTAAATAGACAAAAAACTTTAATTTTTCATGTCATGAATATCTCAATTAAAAGTCATGTTTCAAACAGCTTATTGCTTTGGTATTTAGAAATAGTTTATTGCGTTAATATTTTGTTAGCATTTGTTTGGAAATGGTTTTTTTCATGCTATACCTATAGGAATTGAGGAAGCATCGCTTCTACCAAATACAATGAATGTTTATATCGTTAACTTTCTGTATTTTTACCCGACTACCAACAGGGGAGGGTTATGATTACTAAGTGAGGGTATATTATCTTGGTTGGAAAATTGATAGCTTCGGCTTCGTTTTATGTTACATACCTACCTACTTTACTTGAATATTATATATTTTCTGTGTATTTTGACGTAATAAAAACAAACAACAATAAAAAGTTTTCCTGAGTTAGACTATACACCTTCTGTAGATTTTTCGTTGAACTTTTCAACGACATAATTTCCTAAACCGTTAAACTATAAGTACCTACCTACACAAAACAATAATATAATAATATTTGATAATAATTACTATTTATTAAGCTGTTTATGTTTAAAATTTGACTTGTCTAAGTGCTTATTTTGTAAGCCTAAAGAAATAAAGTTATTGACATTTGACTTTTGAATCTTTTTTTTTATAATTCATTTTGATTACCGCACGCATCATAAAATACCCATTCATTTTATTTGATTTGTACAACATGGACAAGTCTAATAACATTAGTAAACCTATCTGAAGATAGGTTGTTACACATAGTAAATTAAATCATATTATGTAAAGATATTCTATTCTGTCTAAATAAATTATAAGATTAACACATCAAACAAAATAAGTTTGCGAAAAATGATTTTAATAAAGCTTGTCAAGAATAATAATTAACGACATAACAACATCGATAAGCACGTTTTCCTTCCCTATCCCGTCCCGTGCCCGCCATTCGGCCCCGAGACGCGCGCGACACGACACGATGCCGCCGACTGTCTTCAGCAAAAACGTCGATCTAAAACTAATACAACTCGTCAAGGAGAACCCCGTGCTCTACAACCCTCGGCATCCGAAGTACACGGACAGTGACACGAGGGAGGTGACTTGGCAGAAGATTGGGGACAGCTTGAGCAGGCCTGGTGAGTGATTTTATTTTGTTTTTTATTTATTTTGTGTTACGTCACGGACGGTAGAGTTACAAAGGTTATGTTTGGTAGAGTATGTATCCGTGATGCGAATGTGACTCATGGATGGTTGGTGTTGGAGTTAGCTTTGAGGAAATTTTTCCTTATGTATTATTTAAATTGGGTAGGGATATTGTTTTAATTACAATATTGTTGGCTACAAATGCAAGATTGAAACGATTGGGTTTTGATGAGTTTTATTTTTAACAGCGCTACTGTTCATGCAATATGCCTCCTGCCAAACAGCTGATGATATTGATTTATCTTGCCTAATATTTTAACGAACTTTTTATTAAGTACCTAGTACCTACCTAAGTACCTACCTGTACCTAATTAGTCATTTAAATATTGCCCTCTAAATGGAGTCTTCTATTTAGTAAAAGGTGGTTTTGTTAATTCTCTTTGTTTGTATTACAGCGCGAAAATGCAAATCAAGATGGCTGAACATCCGGGACATGATGCGGCGCACGATCCGAAATCGAATCCGCTACCCCGACCAAAGCCATCACAAATACCGTTTCGAAGACGAAGTAGCTTTCGCCATCCCTTACTTCAAATACAACAACACACCCACTGAAGACTACAGCGACTATATCCAAGAGAACGGATCCAATATGGCGGAGCTTCCGGCGGAAGTCATGCTTGACGACAACCTAGCTTTTGATGATGACAATGGCTTGATGGAAGTTAAACCTAATATGTCTTATTGCAAAAGAGGCGAGGAAACCCGGGAACGGGAGTACGAGTCTACATCCACCTTTCAGGAACTCAGCACTAGTGATCCCATGGACGTGTTTCTTATGACGATAGGTAGTACGTTAAGGAAACTGGCTCCGGTATATCTGAACCAAGCTAAAAGTAAAATATTTCAGATTGTACAGGACTTTGAGTTGAAGCAAATTGTGGAGAAAGAAGGACAGGGTAGAGCTAACGCTGATAGCAATAATAGTGATTAAATTAATTCATCTCTAAGGAGTCTGTTTATGGTCCAAATTGCGTTGTTTGTTAATAAGAAAGTGATGTTAGAGAAGATAAAATTCTATATCTGTAAGTTAATTTTTTTAATAAAGAGTACAACAAGTCCATTTTACCCAAACAGTTAGTTTATCTTATCTACTGAAATCGCTATGGACCTGGCCTACCACCAAGCCAGAACCCTACCCCTGGTGGTAGGCCGGGTCGAAACCCTACCACCAGAACAGTGCTGTCATAGAACCATTTTACAGCACAAAATGTACTTACTACCAGCATAGCATAAATATGAAAAAACTACTACGAAAACTTATTAACAATATCCCAATTCGGCAGGATTCGAACCCGCGCCTCACCTTCAGTACAGGTGCGCTCTAACCAACTAAAAACCTGGGTTCGAATCCTGCCGAAATAGAATTTTTTTGGGATATTGTTAAAAAGTTTTCGTAGAAGATTTACCCAGTGCGCACGCATTATAAAGCAAAAAGCTATGACAAAACTAGGTAAATTTCACCAGTGAATCTCTGATCAACTCTCTATATTTTTTTTTGTTATTTTATCGTCATTACCACATATTTGACATGATTATGGTTGTTATTTTAATAAAATTACTTTGGAAGAATTTTTTTTTTTGTAAATGGAGTCATTAGTGACTCAATAAATAAAAAATCTATAAAAATTCAAACTCATCAATAAAGTACCTATAAAAATGAAATTAAAATGTTGTTCTTCTGAGACTATTATTTGTCGTTAGTTTTTGACCTTGTTTCACCCCCTTTCGGGGTTGCACTTTATCCAGGGACACACTGTATATAAGGTTTTTGTTATCATAGAGTGTAACCCATGTTTCGGGTTCTTATTGAATTACTTAGAAAGGGATTTGAAGATGTTTGTATGGAACCTTCCATACAAACATATTGGCCCGAACATCTACATATTTGTAAAACCTCATCCAACCTACTTTCGAAAACGTAGGTAACGATGTGATAATCCGGCCAAAAAGGCCTAAGTTTAAAAATTCGCTGTATAAACACGTGTTTATAGAGCAAATTTCGCTTAGGCTTAATTTTTTTATACGTTTTCCGTTTAGGTATCTATAAAAGAAATGTTTATAATATGTGCATAACTATTTACAATAAATTACCGGAAGATTTAAAAGAACTAAATGGAAATTCCTACATTTAGGAAAAAGTTAAGAGGATGGCTGCTTGAAAAACGTTTTTATACTGTGAACGAGCGTACCTGAACAAAATTTACCAATTACATGTAGCATTCATGTCGTGATAGTCACGTGACGTTATTTGTTCTAAAATCATGATGATGATTTACTCATTTTCACATACTTTGATCTCTTCGTTTTGGTGAAAACTAATCTTAAAGTTATTTATGCTTTAACAGTTGTGGAGTTCGCGGGCATCCAGTGTCAGATACACTTCGGGGACTACCAAGAAGACAAGCACAAATCTGGGTTCATTGAAAAGTAAGTACATAAATCTGTATCTCCCTTCAAAGTACAGTTGTAGTAGTTTGAAACGCCATGTACCTTAGAAATATCCAATAGCAATATTTGGATTTCGCTATCACGTAAAGAACCGTCAAAGGCGCCCCATGATTTTACATGAGGGATCTCCGGAACTACTACTACGTAAGTATCCAATTTTGACCGGCCGCGGCCTCCCGCGATACAGGTTTTGAACCTAGTGCGGGGACCACAAGTAATCTGTCTATATTTTTTTGTTTTAGTAAATAAATGCCTTTTGTATTTGTATTTGAAAACTATGTTGATAGTTACACTATCCTTGACTGCTGTGTATAGCCTACGTTTTACCCGAGCGAAGCCGCTGGCAGAAACTAGTTTCGGATACAACTATTCTTAATTTTATTGAAATTCTTGGACTGTGTTATGTGATGTGTTTTTTTGATCATAAATCATGTTACACTATACCTCACAACACCTTTTAGGTTCTATTTCAAATTAACAGTCTTTTACAGTCCAATGCTGGACACACGTCCCTCTGCCGCGTAATCCTCACGCCGCACATGCGGGTTGGGGATTGCAGTTCTTAAGTTGATCCGTTCTGTAGAACCGTCCTCTTGTGTATTCCCTTAGTCGCCTCTTACGATACCCGCGGGTTACTATTTACTACTTTTTTTCCAGTTTCAAGGAGTACATGCCAGAGCACTACGTAAACGGATGGAACATTGAGAAGAAACTCCTCAAGGAGTACAGGAAGCACCAAGGCCTCAGCTCAGTGGAGGCCAAGCACCTCTATATCAAGACTGCTAGGGCGCTGCCTACTTATGGCGTCACATTTTTCCTGGTCAAGGTATATGACAGTTCTGATATATTTTCTAAAAGGAGGATATAGGCGATTAAAGAGAGAAAGAAGGAAAACTCTTATAAACAATGTAAGTAAGTGTTAAGTTTCAGAGTTATTAAGAATTCGCGGAAAGCTTTAGAACTTTTCCCCACTACCAGCCGAGATAGATACCCTTAGGGATATAGAAAGCGCATGGACTCGACCTACCACCAAGCCTACCCCTGGTGGTAGGACCATTTAACAGCACAAAATTTACTTAGGTAGTACTTGGGTAGCATAAACAGGAAGGATATTCATTCATATTCATCACTATTTATAAAGATACCGATCCTAAAAATTTCTTTTATTCTTTTTATGTACGCTAAAATAAGCAGCTGGAAAATCGTCACGTAGGTATGCTATTTCCTCGCGAGCATTGAGCATAACTTTTTTTTTCAGCCTAAATATTTATTTATGTTTCCAGGAGAAACAAAAAGACAAGAAGAAGCTAGTCCCTCGCCTGCTCGGCATCAACTCGGAAGCGATCCTGCGGCTCGACGAGACCTCTAAGGAGATCCTGCAGCAATGGCCGCTGACCCATGTCAAGACGTACCACGCCTCCAAGGGAGAGATATTCACGCTCAACTTCGGGGACTACAGGTGAGCCGTGAGTCAGGATGTGTCCTGCGGGTGACGCTGCTGACCCATATGAAGACGTACCACGCCACCAAGGGAGAAATATTCATGCTCAACTTCGGGAATTATATAGGTGAGTCGTGAGTCAGATGAGTCATGACATGAGCCAGGTGAGTCATAATTAGTCAAGTGAGACTAACTACTTGCACTCGAAACAAATTAACAGCCGGTTTTTGACAATAGTTTAAACACATCGTCGACGAGAGCCGGGTAGACAATTTGTTAACAAGCAAAATTTAATTTAACGAACTAAAAAAAAGAGAAACGTTACTGTCGTAATTCGGAGCCATCATGAGTGAATGAGACAGTAATTGAATCAGAAGAACTTTGTATGTTTAAAAGTTAAGTTACGGTATTATTTCGCAGTGACAAGGAGTACAGCGTGAAGACATGCGACGCTTACAAAATCCGCGACATATTGGAGGATTACATCGATCTCATTCGACAGAGAATGATGGCGCCGGGCCACGGGTGCTCACAGGACAGCTCTTATATCATGCAGGATAATATTACAAGCTCACAGTAAGTAGATCAATATGATATGCTCACAGTAAGCAGATCAATATGATATGCTCGCAGTAAGTAGATCAATATGATATGCTCACAGTAAGTAGATCAATATGATATGCTCACAGTAAGTAGATCAATATGATAAGCTCACAGTAAGTAGATCAATATGATATGCTCACAGTAAGTAGATCAATATGATATGCTCACAGTAAGTAGATCAATATGATATGCTCACAGTAAGTAGATCAATATGATATGCTCACAGTAAGCAGATCAATATGATATGCTCACAGTAAGCAGATCAATATTGATATGCTCACAGTAAGCAGATCAATATGATATGCTCACAGTAAGTAGATCAATATGATATGCTCACAGTAAGTAGATCAATATGATATGCTCACAGTAAGCAGATCAATATGATATGCTCACAGTAAGTAGATCAATATTGATATGCTCACAGTAAGCAGATCAATATGATATGCTCACAGTAAGTAGATCAATATGATATGCTCACAGTAAGTAGATCAATATGACATGCTCACAGTAAGTAGATCAATATGATATGCTCACAGTAAGTAGATCAATATGATATGCTCACAGTAAGTAGATCAATAAGCGATAAGGCCGCCCATTGTACTATTATGTTTAATGTTTATATCTGTTTCTTTAAGCTTTATTTTGTGGTGTACCTACAATAAAGAATTTTGTATTGTATTGTATCAATATGACATGCTCACAGTAAGTAGATGAATATGATAGTAAGTAGATAATGCCTACAGTTAGTTGCTAATATAACATGCTCACATTAAGTAAAATGAGAGAGATTTGTGGTAATGAACATTGTAACGTTATGTTTCAGAGCAAACGTGGTTCAACACATAACAAGTGGTCCGATGAAACTCTTGGACCAGTCGTTGGTTGGACCGTCTTCGCTCATCAGCACAGAACTAGGTACCACTCATTTCCTCCTATTATTATTAATATAATTTTTTTCTTATCCGATGGGACAGCAGACCGATACAACCAGGGAGAGGTCAGGTGTAGGACCAACGGCTTAACAAGCTTTTTGAAGCGCGGGGGTTTAACACCGCCAACTTCCTGACACCGGGCTGTTACAGCAAATTTTCTTGCAAGAAAAATTCTAGTATAACAACTTTGGGCCGACCCGGGATTTGAACCCGGGACCTCATTATATTCTTGTACACTGTATATATTTACCAATAATACTTACCATCTTGTTGACAGGTACCAAGGCCAGCGAGGGCGCGCAGTACGTAACCGTGCAGGAAATGGTCATATCGGATAAGGGTCAACATTCGCAGCAAGCCATAGTAAGTGATCATAATTATTATAGGCACTCGGTCCACCATTTATTTTCTTTGACCGAATGAAGGAATGCAATATATCCTAAACTATATTTGTTTCATCAGAGGTAAATTGCCAAAATATGTCATTCTGATTCGATACCATTGTAAGGGCCAGACTCTACAAGCTGAGCTGAGCGGACGAAGATATTTTCTAAACAAACAATAGAACTTCGTTATTCACACATCTCTTCTCCGCCCCGCTTCAGTGGAGACCACCGAGTAAAGATTTGGATATTTGTATGCGAAAAAATCATCAAATCAAGATCAAAGCGGTGGTGTGAGCTGTGCCTCGCAAGATGGCGAGGTCGCGCAGCGGGGACGAGAAGAGATAAGCGGAGATGTGAGCTGTACCTCGCAAGATGGCGAGGTTGCGCAGCGGGGACGAGAAGAGATAAGCGGAGATGTGAGCTGTGCCTCGCAAGATGGCGAGGTCGCGCAGCGGGGACGAGAAGAGATAAGCGGAGATGTGAGCTGTGCCTCGCAAGATGGCGAGGTCGCGCAGCGGGGACGAGAAGAGATAAGCGGAGATGTGAGCTGTGCCTCGCAAGATGGCGAGGTCGCGCAGCGGGGACGAGAAGAGATAAGCGGAGATGTGAGCTGTGCCTCGCAAGATGGCGAGGTCGCGCAGCGGGGACGAGAAGAGATAAGCGGAGATGTGAGCTGTGCCTCGCTAGTGCATTTATCTCAACAAACATCCGACGCTCGCCGCACGCAGCTCAGCCGCTCAATCCAGCACACATCTCCGCTCCAGTTTAGCTGCGCGGAGATGCAGTACGCATCTCAGCTTCGGTGGAGACACCATAGCTGAAAAACGTCTCTTCTCGTCTCCGCTACGGACATCTCCGCACATCTCCGGTTTGGGTTGAGTCTAGGCCTAAACGTGCAGCAATTAATTTAGTGGTATTTGGGTCCTGGCTGGAGGACGTTCTACACTACTTTTGCCGAGGCGTGGTTTCTTTACTTGTCTAAGTGCTTTTTCGTAAGCCTAAAGAAATAAAGTTATTGACTTTTGACTTTTTTTCTACTCAAGAACCGACCATTTGGGTCGGTTATTTATTACTGAAGTATATTTGTTTTGTTGTAGAAGAGCGAGATAGGCATGCGAGGCGACATGTCCATCCCGTTCACGCGGAGACTCAACCGACTCAACTCCAACTCTGTCCAGATTGTCACTCTTCTTACTGGTATGTAAAACTATTGTAACAATTTATACAATAATTTTTTAAAGTCAGTTTGAAAATTGTTAGTTTCTCGTCCAGTTGACGAATTTCTGCTTGAAGTTTTAAATTGTGTGGTTTTGCAGAGCCATCGGACACCCGTATGGAGGATGCAAGGAAAATCGTCGATGAGATGAATGCTGACCTGCCGTTTGTTAGAGAAGGTAACATTCTCAAATTATAACAAAATATTATTCATTTTATTGGACACCATAATAAATAATAATAAAAAAATAGAGTCCACAGGGGACTGGAATGCTGGCTTTTATTTCCGTCAACAAAATTAGCATTGCCATTCAACGTGGCAATGCTGCCAGCATTCTGGGCACTCTGTCTTCTGGTGACGAGATTTTTAGAAAATAAATATGTGTAAATACTAGTTGTAATTGTTTTATTCTGTAGTATTGTTGTAGTTTTCTTAATAAATGCCATATATAAAATCGATATAGTCATTAAAATCGTCATCAATAGATCTATAACTTATGACTAAAGAGATGGGTCCAGATGGATCCAAGGTCCAATTGCCTGACGATACTTTTGGCCCTGTTTGGCAGATTTCGAAGTGTACGCTGATGGCGCGTTATTTGATGACCTACGATTTGAAATTCAAATATTTTCGCAGTATTTGATATCTATTTTCAGCGTTCTGAAAATAGTAAAGTAATATACAAACTTCGATGATAATTTTAGAGAACTTACACATATGTCTGATTTATTACTTAAAAATGGGTCAATATTGCTTCTGGCAGGTGTACACGAGACCATCGAGAAGCAAACCAACGACGAAGAGAAGAAAAAGCTGCAGGAACAGATGCAAGAGCTGGACGAACTGATGAAGTTGCTGACTGAGAATACCACTCCTGGAAAATCTGTGAGTACTTTTAGAAGTCTTAAAAAATTGTGAATTGTTTTCTCAATTTAGCTAGGTATATGTTTCTAAATACATATATTTATTTTATTACGTTTTTAAAACGGAGCCTTTAATCGAGACGTTGGGGATTGACTTAATAACCGTTTTTCTAATCCCTGACAAAGACTTCTTTCAATTACGAAGAGTAGTTAAACAAAAGAAGTACTAAGCACACAAACAAACAATAGACAGCAAACAAAAGAACTCAGCAGTACGAAGTTTTACGAGGCTATGATAATGGCAAGATGTCTCTAATTGCACTAAAGGTCGCACTAAGCTAAACATTTCATAATTGTATTTACTCAAAGATGGTATGTGTAGGTAATCACTGTAGCATTCTGACTTATATTAAATGTGCATGGCCATCTGATGTGCTCGTCTAACAAGGCTGTATATCCCGCGGGGCATGCGGGGCACGCGGGGGATGCACTCGCACAAGGTGCGGCATATCGAGTGGACGTGTGTCACCGAACAAATCTGTGTTTTATTGGCATAAAGTAATTACCTTTACCCAAACCATTACCTGGTATAGTACAAGTGGCGACCCTGCCAGTGAAATAAAAATAAAAGGTAAGTGCCAATAATTCAAACAAATACACAAAGGTAAATCAACTGACATCCTAAACTGAGTTGCAAACAGATTTTTCAAGTGAGCCTTAGAACAACGTTCTTAGGCCATAAACCGAACTATAACACACACGTGCATAATAATATTATACACTAGTGCTCAATAGAATTATTCTCAGCCATTACCAGACATTCGCCCTCTTGCATAAATAATCGATTTTTGGTGTTCCATTTACAAAGAGCATACATTTCGTTCGAATTTATTTTTGAAAATGGAACTGAGCAAGCGTCTCTTGGTCATTGTTGGATGTTTTGTTTGATTCTTCCTCCATGGTAGAATGCATCGAATAAGCATCATATAAGCATAGACTAGTAAGTATACTTTGGTAGAATGGAGTGAGTAGTAAAAAAAAGTAAATTTGCGTTGCGGTTTATGCAATAGGTACATGTTTGTTTTTCCTCGCAACTGAGTTGAAAAAGTGCGTATGAAACTCGTGAGTAACTTGCTCACTAGACACTCGGCTGATTTTATTCTCTAATTACCCAGTGATAAAGAAACTGTGTTCCGCTAGTAAGCAGAATTATTTTCTTTACAAATTTTATAGACTTAAATACCCTTCGAACATTAAATAGAATGGGTAATCGTATGGTTATTGTGTAAAGTAATAAATACACATCGCAACAAATAAATTATTTCTTGTACAATTTTCGTAAAAAGTTTTACCTACCCTCAAAAGGGCTCGAGATGTAAACAATAGTTTCAAGTAAATATGTACCTACGTTTAAGGAAAAGATGAAATCAATCTTTTGGAAAATCTATGAGTACCTACTTAAAAATTTAGAAATGTTACTGTGAAAACCTACAAAAAACTAATTTGGGTTCAGTCAATTGCTGAACTAGGTTACCAAGTTTTCCTACTTAGATATTGGCAGAAGTAGGTATTAGGTAATGCGAATCTGTTTGCGACACAGTTGGGTGCCGGAAGTTGGTTGGTCCCTAATAAGAGGTAGTTCAAACGAACGGTACCTACAAAATCCATCTGATAAGATCAGATAAAAGGTAGTTCAAACGAACGGTACCTACAAAACCCATCTGATAAGATCAGATAAAAGGTAGTTCAAACGAACGGTAGATACCTAAAAACCCTTCTGATAAGATCAGATGAAAGGTAGTTCAAACGAACGGTACCTAGAAAACCATCATGATAAAATCTAGTAAGAGGTAGTTCTGTCCTAGGGGTGAACACATTAAAATGGCGATCACAATAGGCCTATCATGGCCGTAGTGATAAGAAAGCCACCAAAAGCAAATAAAAAAAGAAATAAAAAAGAGGTAGTTCAAACGAACGGTACCTACAAAAGCCATCGTGGTAAGATTTAACTAGAGGAAGTTCAAACGGTACTTCCGGTAATCCACCATGATAAATATATAGGTAGTTCAAATGATCGATACCAACCAATAAAATCCACAATAGCACAATGTGCCAATTTGTGTGTGTGTGCAAGTACCTATAGGTTTTTCATCTAAGTAAAACCATCTAGGTACCTAGTTCGATAAAATTCAATAAAAAATTCAATACCTACCTAAAAATTACCATTCTAATATAAATTTACATGCGAATTCGTTTGTAAAGTACAAAACAATACAAAAATACTTAATTGTACACAAGAAAGAGAACATTACAAAAAGACATTATATGAAACAGTTACAATGGGCGGCTTCATCGCTTAGAAGCGATCTCTTCCAGGCAACCTTTGGATGGAAAGAATTAAAATAATATAATACTGACAATAAATTGAAACTACATGAGGTAGTAATACATCATAAACATTTCTCAGTAAGCGAATAATTATTGTTATATAATACTTTGAGAAACAAAATGTCTTTAACCACAAGTAGTACCTACGTAGAACAAAGTTTGATCTCATTCTTCTAATTATTATTATCATATTAATTTGAATATTATTTACCTATTTGGTAGTTTGTAAAAAAAAACCGTTGTATTTTTACTTGATACAAGTTAATAAATACAACGTGCTTTTAGAAAAATTAGTACTTACATGTTCTTAAAATCTCGAATTTAAATTACAACAAAGAAAAAAAAACAGTTTAGTCTGGTTTACCTGATCTCAGTACCAAGTCATGCGGATTGGTAGAAGAGATTAGAAGAGATTGATAGAATGTAATTTGTAGTAAAAAAAAAGGGTAACTAAATGTACCTAACCCATTATTAATATAATTTGAGAGAGAGACTTGGATTTTATCCTGAAGTCTAAAGAAAATAAAGTACCGAGTTGAGTTCTGATTTACAAAATAATTGAAATTAAATGAAAAAATTGAAGAATAGAAACAGCCAACAAACAAATATTTACAATTGGGACAGTTGAGCTGACTGCAGATTGTTGTAAGCAATCTAGGGGCGGCTCAAATGATTCACAATAATACCAGACGCTGTATGACAAGGCTAATAAGTACCTACCCACGCTGCGCCAGATACATGCTCTCGGTTCACGCTTAAATATCCTTGGATATACAAAAATACATCAAGAGGTAGTTTCGGTGAAAATCGGAACGGTACCTACCAAAAAGAGCTGTTATTTAAACGGTTAGTCAAAAAACTCAAAAAAGTACCTACAAATAACTTCTGGATGACTAAATGAATTTGGATTGCATGGCGATCCAGTGTCAATGGGCATTGGACATACCTACGCTAGAAAAATGGAAACGAGCCCTAGAGCCAGGTTGGCGCGTAGAGGAATCATCTGATCTGTTGAGGGAGGTTTGAAATTAGATGCAGGTATGCATCGCTAGATATTTCTCACGAAGACGAAAAAATTAATCCACCTACTTCCTAGGAGATACGCTTACAGGGTTAAGATACCTACGTAAGTGAATTTCAATGAAAGTAAATAACAGATACGAATGGACAAACAAGTATGTCAAAAAGATTGAAATGCAGAATAACAAATTTGTCCAGAGCCGATTTACTTGTCACATTTCTAACAATAAATTTTTGCGAATATACCTATTTGTGATTGCTTTGTAAGTGATCTGATCATGATAGACCACAAACTCAAAATTATGTAGGTACTGCCGAAATAAATAATTAAAATATTTGTGAATCAATATTTCGGTTGTGTTCGGTCCGTCGCGTCGCGCGTCGTCGCGAAGGGCCGAGAATTGATAAGAAAATAGTATACATTTTTGAGCAGTGTTATATATTCTAGGTACTTACGGTTTTCTGGATTAGCTGGACACTAGGATATGACACTACATTTCTTCTTAATTGCTGATTAATTAAATTGGTATTGGGCGGCCGCCGAGTCAACTGTGTCGTAGGTCAAAGAGAAGGGAAGAGGAAAAAAGCTAGGGATGGGGTAAACATTTTGGGTTTTTTAGGGATGTACCCACGAATAAAAACATAATGATATCGACCGGTTTTTAGACATTCATTGGCCGATGAGAATACCGAACATGGCCCCCCACAAAAAGGATACCCCTTTTTTCAAAAAACAAACCTCTACTTTGGTAAAATAAATAAATAACTTGTACATTACTGCCTTGTATATGGTAACACGTATAACAAACATTATGCTATAATAAGCTCAGATATTAAGTTTAACAATGGACTGTATAAAAAAAAAACGAAACTAACAAAATAATAACTATGTACTATGACTATCTTATAATAATCTACTAAATAGATACTATAACTTACTTAATGAATAGGCAAGGGAACAATTTTAGTCAGAGATCTTATAAAATTCCCCTTTGCAGTTTTTAGTTCGACAACCCGAACGATTGAGTCTGGTCCAGGATAGAGTTTAATGACTCTTCCACGAGCCCAATGCAGTGACGGAAGGTCATCTTCTTTGATCAACACTAAATCTCCTAATTTGACGTTGTACTGAGTAGTGTGCCATTTGGCGCGTTGCTGTAAGGTGTGGAGATAATCATGACTCCAACGCTTCCACACATTAGCAGTCATTTGTTTGACCAGCTGCCATCGAGCAAGCTGATTTACATGTTTGGTTTCTACGGGCAATGGTTCAGGTAATGAAATTAAAGGTGCACCAATTAAGAAATGGCCCGGAGTTAATACCGACAAATCGTTAGGATCATTAGACAAAGGGCATAAAGGCCTCGAATTAAGAACTGCCTCTATTTGCACAAAAATGGTTGTAAGTTCCTCAAAGGTCAAAGGTCGATCACCTATGACACGCTTCAAATGTGATTTACTTGATTTTACAGCTGCCTCTGCCAAGCCGTTGAATGACGGACTGAGAGGCGGCGAGAAGCGCCATTTAATAAAATGTTCTGCAAAAAAATGTTCTACTCTTGTGTCTTTCTGCATTTTTTTTAATAAATTGCAAGCTCCTTTGAAATTAGAACCAGAGTCAGACCAAACTTCTTTAGGCAAGCCGCGCCTAGATACAAACCGTTTGAAAGCGGCTAGGAAGGCGTCGGTGGTCAGGTCACTAACGACCTCTAGATGGACAGCCTTAGTGGCAAAGCAAACTATCACGCATAAGTACGATTTGATTACTTTTGCACTTCTCAAAGTGCTTGATTTTGAATAGAAATGACCAGCGTAGTCGAGAGCTATTGATACAAAAGCCCTCTGTGCCTTTTCATTGACTCGACTAGCGGGCAAATCTCCCATTAAGATTTGAGGTGGCTGATGGCTGAGACGAAAACAGCGAATACATTTATAAATTCTACTGCGAATAACGCGGCGAGCGGATAAGATCCAAAACTGCTCGCGGAGAATAGACATTAACGCGTTCGGACCTGCGTGCAAATATTTTACGTGATAATAATCCACTACGAGATTCGTGAAGTGGTGTGAGTGAGGCAGCACTAAAGGATACTTAGCGGAGTAGCTAAGCGATGAATGCACTAATCTGCCTCCCACACGGATAAGGCCGTTTTCATCTAAAAATGGTTTTAAACGCATCATTCCGGTACTACAGGGTTTACTTTTCTCTATATTACGTAAATCGTTTCTAAATGATTGGAATTGTACGTTTTTAACAAGTAAGTTAAGAGCACGCCGTAGCTCTTCACTCGTTAAAGTTCCGTTAGTTTTTTCTAAGTTTTCTTTTACCTGTCTAGACTTCAAAGCATTGTGCGCGAAACGAAGACACCATGAAATTGTGCGCACAAGCTTAGTAAAAGAACTGAATTTTTCAATAACATGAATACCCTCATCATTATCATCAGTGGTCATAGCGACTACAGGCGTACATTTCTTAAGACCGGGAATCGAATTTCGCTCGAGCTGCTCGCATGGTGGCGGCCACGATTCCGGATTTAGAGTAAGCCAAGCGGGGCCCCACCACAGCTCATGATCTACTAACTCTTGCGGCGCGATGCCTCTAGAGGCGGGATCGGCCGGGTTCATGTGCGTGGGTACGTATCGCCACTGATCGGGTGAGATTGAGGCTTGAATTTGACTAACACGGTTTGATTCAAACACCTTGAGGAGGTGAGGCTGAGTGCGTATCCAGCACAATACAATGATCGAGTCACTCCACGCGTGTGTGTTCCTATGCAAGTTCGTTCGTAGCTTAAGGCTATCGGATATGCGCGCCAGCAGGCGGGTTAGTAAATGAGCTGCGGCAAGTTCCGCCTTGGGCACTGTTAATCTTTGTTTGATTGGAGAGACACGTGTTTTCGAGATGAGAAGGTGCACTGATACGCTGCTATCCAAGTGAACGCATCGAATATAAACGCAGGCTGCATAGGCAGACTCAGACGCGTCGCTAAAACCGTGCAAGTCGAATGACTGAACCGTTTTTGATAAAATCTGTCTTTTTATAGAAATATGTTGCAGATGATGTAGCTCATTGCAGAAGCGCTGCCAATCGTCGATTATATCGCGAGGGGGTACTTGGTCCCAGTCGAGGCCTAACGTCCATAGACGTTGCATTAAAATCTTCGCAAAAATAACACATGGCGCTAACCACCCGTTAGGATCATAGATGGAACTAACCCTCGACAATATGATACGCTTCGTACACTCATTGCTGTCCAGTGACACCTGATAAGAGAACGTATCAGTGTTTGGTCTGTATTTGAAACCTAATATTTTTAATGACATATCTGCTTCCTCACTAAATTTAAGTTCGCAATGCTCCTGTGGCAGATCCGTGAGCAATCTAGGGTCGTTGCTCATCCATTTACGAAGCTCGAATTCTCCTTTACTTAATAAATCTATTAGTTCAATCTTTGTGCTTTGAGCTTCATCAATGGACGAACAACCAGTTACAATATCGTCGACAAATATATCGTTGAGTAAAATGCGCGAAGCGCGCGGATGCGTGTCTTTGCCTTCGTAGGCCAATTCGTGTAGACAACGCATCGCGAGAAACGCTGCCGTAGTAACGCCGTAACTTAGCGTGTTTAGCTGAAATTGCTGAATTTCAGGCTGAACCTGATCGTCAGTCACCTGTTTAAAGTGATCGCGCCACACGATCAGCTGATATTGACGATCGAGAGGGTTAACTAGTACCTGCCGGTACATCTGACGGATGTCGGCGGAAAAAACAACTTCGTGCAATCTAAAGTGAAGAATGATATCTATTATATCCTGTTGTAGTTTGGGCCCGGGCAATAACTCATCATTTAACGACTTTCCGCCCGGGCCTTTGGATGAAGCATTGAAAACGCACCTAATCTTCTCCGTTCCCTTTTTGTATACCCCGTGGTGAGGTATGAAATATTGCGGAAAGCGCCGCGCAATGCAAGGTTCGATGGGCTGCATGTGCCCCATCTCAATATACTCCAGCATGAATTGTTTGTATCGCTCTTCCAAAACCTTATCTTTTTTAAATTTATTCTCTAATGATACAAGCCGACGGATAGCTATGTGCAAGGTATCTCCCAAATTAACCCCGATATTGTGGTCACCCTTGCGGAAAGGTAAACGCACAACGAAACGTCCATTTTCAGCACGCGTATGCGTGTTCTTAAAGTGTTCCTCGCACACAACATCACCCGGATCGGGCTGCTTCTCCCTACTAACCTCTTCAACCTCCCAAAACCTTTTCAATGTCTCATCAATAGATGTCACGCAATGAAATGATTGAAAACTAGTTTGACGCCCTGTGACGTCGCCCATTAGTACCCAACCGAAAATCGTTTCGAACGCAACCGGTAATCCATCTCCTATTTCTATTTTCGGTCCGCTAAAAATCCTGGCGCACGCTCCTGCACCCAACAACATGTCGATCTTAGCCGATTCATAAAATCGCGGATCAGCCAATTGAAGGCGACCGTACTTGTCCAAAATCGTGGGGTCAATGTTCGACGAAGGAAGTGGCGCCGTGATCTTTGGTAAAACTAACATTTCTACGCATAGAGGATCGCCTAGGTTATTTTGTAAATACATGTGTAGTTCACCTTTCGGATGTACTTTGTTCGATTCGCCAACTCCAGAAATAGTGACATTCGTCTTACTATAGCGCAACCCTAATCGTTGTAAACACGATGAAGTTACAAAATTCGCCATGCTTCCCGGGTCTAATAAAGCTCGAATAGGATAATAATCACCGCCCCTAGAACACGATACCATAACAATTGCCGTTGCGAGCAATGAATGACGCGTAATTACTACCTTATCACTGGAACGCGGACCATGCGAGTGGGAAAGAGACACACAATATTCACTCGCAGAAGTCATGCAATGAGCCACTTGTTTATCATCGGGAGAATTTTGTTGTTCGTCGCCGCTACTTTGTTTCAAATCTGATTGTTCGTTCGAACACAACAACGTGTTGTGCTTGCGTGAGCACTTTTGACATCTAAATCGCGAATGACAATACGCTACCCTATGCGGGCGGAAACAATTGAAGCAAAGGTGTTTGGCTTTCACTAACGCTTGTCGCGATGGCAGGTCCATCGCGACGAACTTTTCACATTTCATCATGTGGTGCGTTCCACCACAATTGGGACACGCTACCTGCTTTTGCTCTTCGGAATTATTTTTTGACTCGGCCGGTTGTACACTGGACGCGTATGATTGTTTACTATTTTTATGTTGCACAGGGGTCTGTGACTTGCCGCTACTCGATTGATTTACTACGCCAGTGGTCTCTAATGTCTTACAATAACTGCCTAAGAACGTTACTAAGTTATCGAATGTAGGTATTTTCTGTTGTTGATGTGCTAACTCAAACCTAGCTCGTAACTCATTATCAAGTTTTCTCGTGAAGATGTGAAGCAAAAGTACCGACCATTCTTTTACTGGAAACCCTAGACTAAGTAATCCACTTGTGTTTTCTTGTAAGATATTCACAAAATTACGTAATTGCGATGCATTTTTGACGGAAACAGTAGGTAACGCGAGGATGGCTCCTATGTGTGCGTCCGCGATCATTCGTTTGTCGTCGTATCTCTCGAGAAGTAAACTGCGAGCCACTTCGTAATTGTCGGGAATACTCGCGAGATGTTTTATCAAATTAGCAGGTTCGCCCGACAAACAACTAGCCAAATAATGCTTTTTTTGTACCAAACTCAATCGATCGTTTTTGTGAACCAATTCATCGAACATGCTTAGAAAACTAGGGAAATCCTGATAATTACCCGTGAATCGAGGCAAACTAATATCGGGCAATTTATAACTCGTTTCAGTCGATCTTTTGTTTGACGAACAATAATCGGGCAAGTTTTTATGAATACTTTGCGTGAAGTCAATTGCTGACGATGAACTCATGGTAGAAATTACGTATTTTATATGTATGCACTGTTCCTCAAACAAACGAAATTTCTGCTCATTTGATTCTATTTGATCTGCATCCTTAATGCCTGATTTTGTTGTCAGAAAACATTCCTCAAGATCATTTTGCATGGAGTCTAAATCCGAACAACGAATTTTGAATTTACACACGTCTTCCTTATTTGAGAAATCCAAATTTTGGGCAGCATTGTACAAGCTATTCACCTTTTCACATAAGAAATCGTATTTTAATGATAATAATTGATTTTTCGCCATGATGAATATCGATTTCTTTGAAAATCCTAACAAAAACTTTACACGACAACAATGGCGGTGCCGTGATTTTACGTAAATTACACAAAACTTTTCTTATCCGGGTCGAGGGATCAAAATGTTATATATTCTAGGTACTTACGGTTTTCTGGATTAGCTGGACACTAGGATATGACACTACATTTCTTCTTAATTGCTGATTAATTAAATTGGTATTGGGCGGCCGCCGAGTCAACTGTGTCGTAGGTCAAAGAGAAGGGAAGAGGAAAAAAGCTAGGGATGGGGTAAACATTTTGGGTTTTTTAGGGATGTACCCACGAATAAAAACATAATGATATCGACCGGTTTTTAGACATTCATTGGCCGATGAGAATACCGAACAAGCAGTACTGCCCATAATTCATTTGTAATGAGCATCACGGGCATATAAAAATAAAGACTAACATTTATTTAACGTGTTACTTAGAATGCTAAATGAGCAACATTTTCAAGTATAGAGTACATAATCTCAAAAGAACTTTGTATGCTGAAGCTAATGCTATTTTAATGCGAACAGTTTTTATGTGACAAGTTAAGAAATAATTTCAATTTAATTTAAGTAATTATTATGCAATCGATTAAATAAATTAATTAAAACATAACACTTTCACTGCCGCGTCCCTTCGGGGCGCACTGCAGAGGCTAGGCAAGGAAAGTGTTAAAGAAATAAAAGTCCTACCTCGACCGCCAGATGGCCGAAAATCGAAAGCGATGGTTGTACTTCACACCAAACACTTCTAATCCAATGAGTAGGCGAACTCTCCCAGTTCAGCCTTGGACTGATATAGACATTGACTTTCGCAGTCCACTACATCATCTGAGTTGACAAAGGATATTAAAAATACTAAATTAAATGAAGCTTGCAATTTGCTTGCACTTACTTACAAATGATCTCTTGTTAGGCACACCAGTTGGCCTAACAGCTGACCATGGTCAACAGTTAATATCATAAGAATGTTGGACAATCCGCACAGCATCATCTTGCCACAAGTCAAATACACAGTACTTGTTATTAACACTGCGAATTGACTGTAAGAACTTTTAATATTGAGTACTGCGAGTATGACATTTGTAAAGACTATGTTTATGCCAATCCGATAAATCTTACTTGAAAACTGAAATGTAAACGAGGGAGAAGAAATGAGCAGATAGAAAGAGATAAAAAAAACAGATTCAAACAATGTTGTTGGAGAGAAGTCTACTTCAAGAAGGTTGCCAGAGAAATAAAACTGCGTACTTCATTCAATAATTTACTACACACAGTCTACAAGATTGGAAAGGATAAAGATAGAATAGATGTTGAAAATGATCCAATTACCTGCAGAGCAAAGACAACGACTACAGCAAACAATTAGTTTATCTGAATCGCGTGGGTGGCCACTGGCCAATGAGAAGGTTGTGCAGTGCGATGTCAAAGAAATAGTTAACAACAGATCTACCTTATTTGAAATCAATTTCGGTTGTGATTTAGGTACCTACATAAAAAGATATTAAAAAATAAATCATAATTATAAGGCTGTGGCTAGGAAGGTACCTTTAATATTCCTTAACAAATAATAAGTAGTTTATTTTGTTGAGATTAGATTTTGATGTTATCAATCACTACCATAGTAAACAATGTACCATAATGTCATGTAGATTTATTAAGCAAGTAACAATTTATTAACAGCTGAAGGTGTACCCCGGCTAGCTGATATTGTACCGTGTGGTACTTGCCATTGTAAAGAATTACCAAACGATTACTTTTGTTACGTAAATAACAATGTTGGTTTAAACACCTTCCAGATAGTTATTTATAATCTTAGTTGTAAGAATAATGTTTATAGAAAGGTCACAAACAATATTTTGTTTTGTTTTGTAAAAGGTAGATGTAGCATTCTGACTTATATTAAATGTGCATGGCCATCTGATGTGCTCGTCTAACAAGGCTGTATATCCCGCGGGGCATGCGGGGCACGCGGGGGATGCACTCGCACAAGGTGCGGCATATCGAGTGGACGTGTGTCACCGAACAAATCTGTGTTTTATTGGCATAAAGTAATTACCTTTACCCAAACCATTACCTGGTATAGTACAATCACTAGATTACCTGCAAACCATCTTTGATTAAAACAATCCTCAGATTATTTTGCCAATCTTCTTTGAGCAAAGGCCCCAGCAATTTCCATTATTGTTGTGTGGAGTTAGAAGCTTTATGACGACATCTCGATAAGACGAGGTATTGAATGGACTAGCTCACGATTGGACGTAGTTGGCCTAAATCTTGATTCAACTAATAGCAAAGTGACTATATAGATATTTGACTAAGTCTCAGTTGGTCTACAAACCGATATGTCGTACAGTCAAGTTGAAAATGATAATTGTTGAGCTTGTATTTTAGGGACTAATCGATCAGAAATAACTTGTTATTAGGTATATAATATTTTTTTCAAACCACATGCTCGACAATGCCGAATTATAGGTCATGTAAACCCTACCGAAAGCAAGACATTAAATCCCTTGGTATTAGCCGGGTTATAATGTTGTACTGAATTTCATTATAACCCGCTGGTTAATAATATGATTTCACTTTTCATAATTCTTATTACTATATGCATAAAGTTTAATTTTGCTAAACACAATTTGTCCTAGGCCATGGCCTACTTGATTTGACAAAATAAATGAAGTTTGCCTCCGTGTGAACCCCGGTCCGGAGGAGCGCGGTGTTCGAAATTCGAATTTCGAATCTAGGACCACGGCTTGTGCTTTCGAATTTGGAACGTCGCGCGCCTTCATTTGTTCACGCGTGACGAACAAATCGAGTTCTTGTAGGTGCCTATAGAAGATTTAATTTCAAAAATAATATTGAAAATGTCGAGTGATGAAAGTGTTTTGACTCCTGAGTTTATCAAATTAGATGCCATAGGCATTGTCAACAATCTGCTGCCAGAGAAGTCAAAGGAAAACATTATTTATCTACTGAGCCTGTTTTTTTGTCTCGCATAAGGTGTGAAAAGTAGAGTATACACCTCGGGGATAAGACTGTTTTAGTCTTGGGCGGTTGAACCCCTCACTGCACTCAGGACTCAGTCTTAATTCCCTCGCTTCGCTCAGGAATTAACTTATAACTCCCTCGCTACGCTCAGGAGTTAAATTATGAGTCCTTCGTTACGTTCGGGATTCAATTCGCTCCCGTGACATAAAACAGTGCTTTATCCCCTTAGTGTATAATCTACTATTATTTAGGTAAGTATATTTTTTATATTAGATTAGATTTTTATTTATATTACTCGCTTGTTTGAGTAAATAAAGCACTATACAAGCCTTGGTCCGCAATGACTGCCCTGCTGGCTACGCTATGATGGCCTCTAGCTAAGCTTGCAAATTGCCTCGTTCTTCAAGCTTGCTCATCATTACAGCCGTTGCTGTCCGCGCTATAAAAGCCTCGACCTTGATCCCAGCCTTCATTTCAACTTGTACGTCAAGGGCGGCAATGCTGACCGCACTGTAAAGGTCTAGACCTGCGCTACGCTGCGCTTCCAGCAATCATCATCGCGGTCAGCAACACACCCATTACTGACCTCGTCAGTAATGTACAAACTTACATAGCGTTACAAAAAAGTGTTCCTCTGACCCTTTTTTCAACCTACTCCTCGCTATGTAGTTAAATAGGTAATGGTTTTTCATCAACCATCAACCATTTCCATCACAACTGAACCTGAATGAAATTAAATGTAGTAAAATGTGTTGGTCTTGCAGGACGCGAGTGAAGCCGGAGACGCAGCCATGCGCATAGCTGACGTCACAACGCAAATGTACTTCGCCCTCAACTCCAAGCTCAAGCGGAGGAGCAAGATCATCAGCGTAAGTTGTTACTAAGGGGCGACATATGACGCCATTTTGTGACAAGGATAGGCAAAGGATTTCGCGTTTACAGGAGCGGGACAGGGCAGAGCTGCGTAAGCGCAAAATCAAGTTTGCTTATTTTATTATCTATTAATTAGGACAGAGCAAATTGCAGGATGTAAAATGTTCTTTGTACTTTGTTCAATTACCATGCTTATTCTCAAAATCTTAACTTCTATATTTATTGAGAAATTAATATTTGACTAAAAATTAATTTTTTAAAGATTGTTTTCTATCCAGAAAAAATTATGGAATACTGTTTTCGAAATCATACATATTTCGAGATATGACGTATCTCAGTAAATCCTGAAATTTACCGTATATAAATGTCTAAGTTAAATATTCAGTAATTTGGAAGATATGGACATCCGGCGGAGTGGAAAATAAACAATTTGAAGTAGTATACACTCCAAATTTCATAACGACCGAATGCTCACGACCTCCTATAACCGCTATACCGAAGGAGTATGGTATAATGTAGAAGATATATGTAGTTAAGAAGCGACACTAATCCAACAGATCTCTCAACTTGCTCCTGCGTGAAGTAAATTAATACTTTCTCTGAACAGCGTTCCCGCCCATCGTTCGTAGAAGACGAAAACACTCAGAAAACTCTTCGCAAGGCGTCGTTCATAGCCGCCACAGCCACCGCGGTGCATTCCACTCACGAGTCCACCAACATACTCGACCAGGTAAGTCTGACTCTACAATTATATCATCAGTATTGTATTATGTATCACAAGCTCTGCTTAGCTTGGGGCTAAATAATGTTGCGTAAATTGACCGGCATTTTTTTATCATCAGTTTATACCATTACTTCAGCCAAAATCGATACCTATCAAATGTATTGAATTTTCACTTTGTTGCCGTATATTTTCAAAACAGTTTCTTTGCTAGTCGATATGAGATCTTTCCTTCAGTAAATATTGGTAACAATCAACTAGGTATATGTGAAACTCAAAGCCAAACGTGTAATTTTGTTTATTTGTTTTGCTTACAAACATTTTACATCGAATTTGACTGGAATATAATTTAGCCTAGTCTGCTGCTAGACATTGCTGCATAGATAGATAGATAGATAGATAGATAAATCATTTATTTTTCGTCTGCAGACACACATTTATCAAAATAAACAAAGTAACAAAAGTGATTTTAAACTACTTAAGTGTTAAATTATCCTAAACATAAAACAGAGATAAACACACATATAACAATTACAACAACGCCTTATTAGCTCTTATCATTATTAGATTTACATGTCTGGTGTCTGTCTGTAGTAATCAATCTTTTAAGATAAATTGGACCCGTTTTGCTATTGAGCTGAAACTTTGCATGGAAATGTAAATTGGATGACAATGCAATATATTAAGATGACATGGAGCTGATCTGATGATGGACCCGAAAGGTGGCCGTGTGAATTCTGCTTCTGCAATAATACGTCGTAACTTTATAGAGTTTGCATTTGATTGGTCTTGACAATTACTCTGTCCTCGATAATACCTAGTCAAAGTTAGTTTAAAACAAACTAACTTAGTCTTGTTTGTATATCTCTTGCAGGAGTACACAGGGCCAGCGCTGGACGCCCAGAGTAGAGCAGGAGTTGAAGCGTCGGCGGTCGACAAGCTGGGGAAGGTGAACGCTGCCATTGCGCACTACATTATGGCGTATTCTGGTAAGAACACCGAAATATTACATTCTCATCATCATCATCATCCTCTATTAGTCCACTGCTGGACATAGGCCTCCCCTAATGAACACCATAGCCATAATAATACATTAAAGATGGTAAAAATACTGAAAAGTTAGGTATGTTTATGTATCATGATTATTTATGATATGTTTCCCACTTTTGGGAAAATACCTTCGTCGTTTCTGGTTAATTCTTATTCTTTAGTGTTTTCTTTAACTTACCTAACGGTATCGATACAATTTCGCAAATTATTAAAAAAACCTTTGAGAAAGTAGGTAAGTACCTAAGCCTTTTTTATTTTAAAAATGTAAGTTAGGAGAAAACGTTGTTTAATTTAAAATTGCTCTAGATCTAAATGATTCGACTTCGTCTATATCTGTGAGTTCGTGTTTCTTCTTAAAGTGACGTTTTTTCAGATCCTCATAATGTGGACTATGACGCGGCCATCATCTCAATGAATACCATCAACGAAATTATGCCGGAGTACGCTAAAGGTAACGCTGCCTACCTTTGTATGTTTTCACCTATATTAGCAATTCACATGAAATTTGCAAGTATAATATAGTTCCCATATTGAAAAGGATCTGGTTCCCATAATACTCGGCATACTTTGGGTTCTTTTGGGCGCTAGGTGATACTGTGTGGAATGTCAGGCACTCATCGTCATCAGACCGTATCAGTACACTACTGGACTGCCTGTCCCACACAACGCCACGGATAGCATCCATCGACTCCTTGCGACCGTCCATCGAGATGGCCGTCTTCCCCCACTCCGTTTTGCGTTGCATCGCGGCCGCCACTCGAGAACCTTTAATCCCCGGTTATCGGTTCTGCGACCGATATGGCCTGCCTCATCGCCACTACACCCTGCTAATTCTGAGAGCTATATCGGTTGTGGTTATGTCCAGCATTATTAAATTAACTATCTACTCTACCTCGTTAGTTGTAAAGCTGACATTGCATTGCAGATGCCCAGGCACTAGCGAGCTGCAAGGATCCAAAGACAAAGGAACAGATACTCCTTGATTCGCGGGCTCTCTGTGATATCATCAGGAAGATTTGTTCAGCAACTGAAAGCGAGGATAAGGAGGTAACACACGCTTTCAACCCTCTTTTCGTCCTTCTTTGCCATCACTTTTGTACCCTTACAGCTGCTAGGAACTGAAGGATTTTCTTCGGGGGGATGTCTCGTAGCTCGTCTGGCATACATAGCAATTATATTGATTAAATTTTGTTTATTTGTTTTACGAACCAAGTCCTTCTTGGTTTCTCCACACACAAGTAAACACACTAGAGGTTAACAAAAAGTTTAGGATATAAAGACATAATTATGTGAGTAACTATCTAAGGAAATGTATGTTTGTGTAGAAAATGCAGCAATCGCTCAAGGACTACACGGATACTTCGGGTCGACTCGTCTTCGTGTTTTCGAAGGGGAAGAACAACGCTAAGGAAAATGAGGTAAGGATTCAATAAAATCCTTAAAATCACTTCTTTCTTCTAGAACCCAGATACTCTATTTGTGTAATGTAAAGGTTAATTCTATGTAAAAACCGGGATTGGTTTTTTGCCAGATTCTAAACGAAATAACAAAAAAGGAAGGAAGCTATTTTTATTTGAAAATTAATAAAATATCTACTTTTGCTGTCCACCGAAAACACATCCTGAGATGTTGAAAAACGCTGGCTTATCTACAATAAATAAATAAATAAAATCACATTTATTTCAGACATGGTAGGCGCAAAGTTAACATAGGTACACAACACAGTCCTTATACATAGAATACAATACGACACTAAACACTAACAACCAATGTGAACTTTCGTCCAGTGCTGCATGAAAGGGGAGGCTGTGTCCAGCCTTCCTGCAATGACCTGCAGTAAATGATAGATAATAAATCAAATCAGAACCTTTTTTATGGGGAACTTGTTGTCTGAAATTACTATCAATTTTATTCTGTCTCTGAAAATAAGTAGTAACTAATCCATAATAAATCCACCAAGATGCTGGACCTAGCAGACGAAGTAGCCGCCGAGACCTCCAAACTACTGATGATGGCGCAAGAGTTAACACAGCTCACGCCCAACGACCCCGCGGCTTTAGACGTGGACAGCGCAGGGGTTAAAGCTGCTGATGCCGCCAAGGATCTCATCACCCAAGTGCAGGTACATTTATCACCAACACATCCAAGCTATTGATAAAGGCATACTAGTTTATTATGTGGCTAATATTTTATTAAGAAAATTACAATAGCAATTAACGTTTTTTTTTTAAATTTGTTTATTATTAACTTATTATTAATTGTTTATTATTATCAATAAACAAGGTCAAACGACAATAGTACATTGTTCCCCTAGGCGAGAACGTGCCTGATTCCTATCGAATGTGTCATTTGGGGCCCGAGGTGCAGTACCTACATAAACGTTGTTTTGTCGGTTTACAAATCTCAAATATCGATTTCGTTGTTGGATCTCTAAGAAATGAGGAGACTGAGATATATCACATGGAGCCCCACCTCATGCCATATCTCCGTATCTAGGGGGGAACAGACCATCCTGTGGGGTTACTAAGTGATCAGCAATGGTTCAATGGTTCTTTATTACTAACAAAATTGTTACTTGTCTGGTCACATAGGCACCTATGCTAAACAATTTTATACATTGTATCCAAATTATTAATTATTATTACACAGTCAAAAGAACAAAAAAAATATATTAAAAAGATATCTTGTAGATATGTAAAAAGTCACATTCATAATAGAAATAAAAAAAAACAGCAGGAAGAGGTCTACAACTTGGCTCCAAATTTGAAACCGTCATACCTCCGGAACCACTCGAGACAGGCCCCTGTCACCCTGTTGTCGGGTCTCTAAGAAATCAGATGAATGAAACTAAAACGGCCACGATGATTATTGTTAGAGGCTAACTATTAGTACCTATATTTATTTTATAATAAATAATTTTTGACTTGTAGCTGGCAGCGCCAACGATCCACTCGCCGCACTGCCAGTCGGCCGTGACAGCAGCAGCGGAAGGCCTTTCCTCGTCGGTGCAACGGCTGGCATCCTCGTGGAAGCCTCTGGAGGCCTCGCACCAGCCGCCCCGCGACACTGACCTGCATCACCAGGTGAGAGCTAACAGCTCCAACGTGACAGCTTCACTGCCAGCCAGCCGTGGCATCGCTAGAAGCGTTGAGTTTTTCGAGATGGTATCCAATTGTATAATTCAGCAAAATCCACAGTCCTTATTCTAGATTAACTTAAAATACATGTTTTTCTTACGACCAATAACGGATTTATTAATAGCTATATTAATATCATATTATATTATTTAATAGCTATCTTATGTAAGTGACATAAGAGTTTCTTTTGCACGACAACGTGCCAGTAACATCAATTTTAGATTTCCGAGTAGGCCTTCGGAGCTAGGTTCGTCTACCTACGGCCTACTACGACTTTTCACGAACCTCCACCGAGTGATTTTGGTCCACAGATCTCTTCATGTATGTGATAAATAAATCAAATAAATGTATGTGATAGAAGAGAACAAAGAATAAATATGGTTTGTTTGATCATCAGGTCATGGAGGTGGCTCGCGCACTCGATCGCCTCAAGGGGGCCTATAGCGAGCTGGGAGGAGGTAAGTGGTGGAAAAACTCTATACACTTATTTAATCCTTTTTTTAAGTAAAAAAAAAATTAAACAAAATCGATCTAAGTGAAGGAGAACAGAGAACACAATTATTTGGTTGTTTAGAAAAAACTAAGAACTGACTTCGAATCCGTCAGCTTTTAACCGTTTTTTAAGTTTTGTGGGTTAAATACTGCCTTCAATGAATTATATTATGTCTAATTAGAGCATCAAAACAACTCAAAGTAACGGGCCAATTTTCCAGTGCCGGTGGGCGTGGCCGCTACGTCATACACTTCCTCTCTTTCGTACAGTGATACCAGTTGTGGAGAAACTCCCATTAGAAATGCGAGATTATTAATATTTTAATTAATTTATAATTAATTAATTATTGTAATCATAAGTAATGTTAAGTCTGCAAAATGTATACTGAATTTGTAGACATTTATAATTCATCGAAGACTAATCCCTCGGGCATAAAATTGATGACTGGGTCCATTCTCTATATCTATACAACTGCAAAAGAATCATCCAAATCGGTCCAGAATATGACAGAGAAATCGACAAACATACCTAAAAAATATGCAAACAGCCAAACATAGAATCTCCTCCTTTTTTGGAAGTCGGTTAAAATAACTTACAAATACAAAACTGTTGCGGTCTCAACATGAGATTAACAACTGATGCTAAATTTCTGACAGCTGTTCGAAAGCTCATAACCTTTAAATCATAATTTATTACGAGTCCAATAAGAACAAGCTGTTTTCCAGACGTAGAAGACGTGTTCGACAACCCAGCAGCCAACCAGGAGCAACAACGACTCAAGTTCATTCGCACTGTCAGTGGCAATAAGAAACAATGGCAGGAGATCGATGATTTAATCGCTCAGGTAAGAGCTATGATTATGTCCGCCAACCGAATTTCAGCCTCGGCGGCCAATCTCAGCGGAGGCTCGCCAGGTGCACAGGATACACAAGTGTGTGCGCAAACACAGGTGCACTCTATTCTTTATCTATGGAATCTATTATTTATCTATGGAAACGTTTAAAAAATATTTCTATCCCATGGAAACTGTTCTATGGGATTAAAAGTAACTATGTTTGATTCCAGGCTTAGAGATAGATCTATGCATAATAAATGATATCATATATGTATAAATCATATCATCATTCATTAATATAAGTTAAATAATAAAATTAAGTTAACGTGGGTCGACGCGGTTTGGCGCGAGATATTTTGTTTGTGGTTCTTAATTTTTTCTGTGTTCCACAAGCAGTAAAACTAGCTTAAAAGCCATTTGCCGCAAAGCGCAAACCATTTTCTATGAACTCATGATAAATCCGATTTCGGTTCACTGGTATTTTTTAATCAACAATTTCACAAATTCTGCCAGAATACAAATTAATCAAAGTAAGTTTTATCATGAGTTCATAGAAAATGTTTTATTTGCGGAAAATTACTTTTAGCTAGGCTTATTGCTTGTGAAACGCAGAAAAATGTAAATCACAAAAAAAAACTCGCGCCAAACTGCGTCGACTCTTCTTGACTGGTACCCATACACATTGCTTTTACAGACCTTTGCAGGGCACACTCGCTGGAAAATTCAGTGTGAGAAGTCGTTTCTATAAATCCTTTAAAAAGTATTTGATTGTTTGCAGCCCACGCCACTCACAGTGAACGACATTCAATCAGAGGAAGCCCACAATCGGCTGTCGCGGCGTCTCGGGCAACTGAACGCGGCCATCGCGTCTCTGCTGGCGGCTACTGGTGGTAGGTTTACTCACGCGAAGGTAACTTGAGAATGGCTTTGTACCTCATAATCAGCCTGTATACGTCCACTGTTGGACACAGGCCTGCCCTAAACGACGTCATGAATAGGTCCTAATTCTGCCGCTGTTGCTTGGCGCTCTCAGTGTCAGGGTCGAGTATTGTGGTGTCCTGAAGATGTCTCGTGGAGAGACGAAACTATTTGACAGATTTTTTCATTTTTAGTTGGTGTGGTTTTAGGGTTCCGTACCCAAAGGGTAAAACAGGACCCTATTACTAAGGTTCCGCTGTCCGTCCGTCAGCAGGCTGTATCTCATGAACCATCTCACGTGATAGTTAGACACTTGAAATTTTCACAGATGATGATGTATACTAAAAACATAATAAACTAAATAATTGTTCAAGGGGGCTACACACAACAAACGTGATTTTTTGCCGTTTTTATAGATAATGGTACGGAACCCTTCGTGCGCGGTTCCAACTCGCACTTGGCCGGTTTCATTTTCTTCTACAACGCGGACTACATTATTTTAGAAGTATTTTAGAAGAAGTTATCGGAGAAGTTTTTGCACGGAATTGTTAATAAGTTTTAAGCCGACGAACGCAATGGACTGTAAAAGTTGTCTGAATAAATGGCATTAATTATTATTGTTATGTATGACAAATGTTTTTATTTGAATTATATTGTAGACCGCGAGCATGCAGACTACGGCACGGCGGAGCTGGCCATCAATACCATCAACGAGCTGATGCCCCATCTGGTGCAAGGTAAACCTTCACCAATCACATTACATACATCTCTCTTACATTACGTTCTTAGGTATGTATGGTAGGTATCCAGTAGGTAGGTATCCGTGCTGTTAAAGTAAATATTGCTGGACAATCCACTCAGAATCATCTAGCCCAAAGTAAGCAGAGCTTGTATTGTGGGTACTTGATAACTGATTATATAATACTAAATACATTTACTTTACTTATTGCAGACTCCAAGTTAGCCAGCGCCAACAAAGACGCAGAGGCGCGCGCCGCCATGATGGAACACATCAGAGCGCTCTGCGACGCAAGCAGAGCCCTCTGTGTTGCAGAGGATACTCCACAGGTTAAATAAATTTGATCTTTATGCTGACCTCATAGGCTACTATCGCTTTAGCACAGGTAGTTTTCATGCAATAGAAGCCCAACTTAAACTAAACTAATTGGACAGTGGTAAAAATGGTGCCGTCCTTGTCATAACGATCGAAACAACAAGGATGGCATCATTTCTCCTCCTCTTCCTCCTCAACAGCCTATAACGGTCCACTGCTAGACGCAGACCTCCTCCTGATAATCGCATTATTAGCTTTATCTCATGGTGGGTAATGTCCATGATACCCAGCATCATTTGTAATGCTGTCAAATTATTTCGGTCATGGCGACATCTGGAGTTACTCGGAGCAGACTCGCTTTGGATGAGAAGCATGGAAGGACCGGAACCCTAAGCAGGCTTTTACCACTTTTTGTGTTACTTGCACATAGAGTTAGTAGTAAATAGATAAACCTTAATTTTATGATCATTTTGTGCAAAACTAATGTAGGTCATTTATTTTTTGTTATGTCGTCATCTGAATTGACACCAATGTCTACCTATTTAAGGTTTTTGAATTCGAAACAATCAGATTTAGTTTACTTGTTATAAAACAGATTTCAAATTATGATATTTTTCGTGAAATTACTAGTTGCTTATTATTTATTGTGTTTATTTGATATATAGAATCGCAGTGAAGCGATTGCTAAGTTCACGAACGCATCCGGCAAACTGGTGTTCGGAGCCAGCCACCGCGGCAACCCGGACAAGGAACAAAAGGTAAAATTATTCTACAGTTAACCACCTCAGGCTTCCAACAACGCCTCCTTCTAAATTTATGAGTCTGTGTTCATTTATTGATTTCCTTACCATAAGGTGTGATAATTGCCCATAACTTATTTTTGATTAAATTAAATTTCAAACAAATGTGTATAAATGTGCTATTTAAGTTCACCAAAATAATTGTGCATAGTGTAGCTTGTTGTTTGTTTTGGAGTTACATTCAATTGAAGTTAGTCCGTATGAAAAGTTAAAATATTTGGAAGATCTTTTTTACAGAAGGACTAGCTGGAAATGTGGCATTTAGTGCAACCCCTAATTATACCCAATTATTTTACTTGGTGTACCAAATAGCACATTTATGCACATTTATTGGTAATGAATTTTAATCAAAAATAAGTTATGGTCCGTACGCAACGAATCACACCACATTAAGTCGCTTTACGATACAGCAAGGCATACCCGTAAGCTCTACAGGAATCATAGCAGAGGGGAATATTATAAAAGTTATTGGAAATAACTTTTTTTTCTATTTTATAAAAAAAGGTTCCTAAATTCAGACAAGATCATATTTGTTTTTATCTTTTTTTTTGTGGAACGTGACTACTGCATACCTATTTAACTGGCACAGATTCTAGAGCTAACAGAAGAAGCTTGCCAGAAAACTTCCCAGCTGGTTTCTGGGACCGATCAGCTGGCGAGCGCGCTAGGAGGGAAAGAGACAGCGCTATTGGTAAAAGGAGCGAGGTGTACTGACGCGGCTAAGGCTTTGCGGACTACTGCTCAGGTAAATAAGAATCTTTTCATTTGGTCTCTGGGACCGTCTAGCTAAATAGCAGAAAAAGCTTGCCAAAAAACTTCCCAGCTGGGGAATGTAGAGGCGTTGGAGGACAAGTCCACTGCTGAATATTGTTCTTCCAAACATAACCTTAATTCCCCAGCTGGAAAGTCTTTTGGCAAGCTTGTTCACGCAAACTCTAGCTTATGAAAATCACGACTCAGGATAGTATAAAGATAATTCAATGGTTTATTAACGTTTTAAATAGGTATTACACCAAGACTTTACATTCATAGACAGTCTAATATCCGGCCATCCGACTAACATTACTACACTACTAAACTTTATTTCCTAGTTTTACTTATGTAATCTGAGTTTTGTGACGTGTCCAAGAGTCCTGTAAGGTCTAAAGGAAATAAAGCACTTTGAATTCTGATTTGAATTTTGAACAGTGACACGTGTTAAATTGACAAACAAACAAGTTTTTTACCGTTCAATCGCTAATTGACAAGTCTTCTTTACTGCACTTTAAACATCCATTGCTCATATGGGCTGGTATGATGATACCTTTTGAAAATATCCAGTAATATCCAATTTTCGATTTATGTACCTACAGTGTCGTATTTACACCTTTCCACGACTTTGATCGTTTAAAACAAATATGCTGTACAGGTCACAGCCCACTCCATCTCAGAACCCCGCTGCCAATCCGCCCTCCTATCTTCTGTCGACAAGCTCTCCTCATCAGGACAGGACCTGGCTGACTCCTGGAGACAGCTGGACCGGCCCAAGAACCAGGTGGAAGGGCTGGAGACAACCCTGGGAGGGTTACAGAAAAAACTGGATGGATTGAAGGGAGTTTGCGGAAATGCGGAAGGTGAGTTAAACCAGGTCTTAACTTAGTGTTTTTGCTGTTATTGTTAGTTTTTCACCCATAAAATATCTTTGTTGTTACTATAAAAATGGTCGTTGTTACTTCTTCGTTATGAATGAAGAATGAGGATACTTGTTGACTTAAATTATCTTGGATTGTTGAACAGAGAATAGTCGTTCTTGTCTGGTCAGGTTGTCACTCGGTGGAAACAAATGGATATGGTTTTTTTTATTCTTTATTAAGGGCTTTGTCGCACATGCGATTATGACGCCCTGGTGAGTTTAACAGGAAAAATAAAATCAAAACTTAGAAACTAAAAGAAAATAAACCTAATTAGGTATGTACCTAACATTACATGTTTGTACAACGTTCTAGCTGTGTTCGAGACAGGCTCAGCTAGAACGCTGTTGCAGTGACCTTTATCCCTATAACTAAATGACGAAATACTATTTCTGAAGGATTCGTTCCGAACACACTCCACCAAAATGTGGTAAACATCGAGTCACACAGTAGGCAATTCGGTGTGGTTGATTTTTTCATTAAATGTAAAAATGTATTGCCTGGAATGTGTCCGGATCGAAGTCGTAATGCAATAACAGTTTCGCGACGATTCAAAATGCTATTGTCAATCCATGGAGAAGTCAAGGGATGTGGCTTGGATATGGATTTAAATCAACATTGTTTTTCAGATTTACAACAACTTACAACAAGTAATATGGAAACACCCAGAGACCAACAGAAACTGAAGTTCATAGCGACGCTGTCAGGTGCCAGTGATAATATACAGAGCGCGCAGAAAGCGCTGGATAAGGTGAGTTATCAGAGAAGGCAGTATCTTCTTACAGTACGTCCTACGTCCAGTACGTCCTCCTTTTTGTCCTCCTTGAGTCGGTTAAAAATATGCGTGATGATTCTAGCCTATCCCCCCACCACAAACCAGCGACAAAAGTAAAGCTATCCAACATCGGTTGTCTGGCAGACTGGGCGAGCTTAACGCTGCCATCGCTGCACTGCTGGCGGCCACGAACAGAGAGGAGCCTGATTATAAGCAGGCTGATGATGCCGTGAGGAAGATATCGGAACTTATGCCTTATGTTGTGCAAGGTAAGGTGTAGATTTATGTAGGTGCATTTGGCAATATCAGGAAGTTAATACTTTATGAAACTTATAAAGGGAGATCTGAAATCAGAGGAAATTTATAGACAGTGTAAGAAAGTGAAAGCTTTTGACTTAAAAAAATTGTTGGTCAATGAAATTGATCTAACATTTTGTTAATTGTTTAATTTATAATACGGGTCTGGGTCTTACCTTCTATATTTTGATGGAATTTACTAGCGACATCTAGTTCCCATTACGTAAACTTTTTAAAATTCAAAATTCAATGACATTATTTCTTTAGGCTTACAAAATAAGCACTTAGAGAAGTAAATTTTATACATAAACAGAAAACTGTTTTATAAATAGTAATTATTATCAAATAAGAAACAAAATGTTATTGATTTTGTTCGCTTCAATTTTTGTCCACTTGTGGAAGAAGTGTTTTTTTATCAGATACCCAGTTGACGTGCGCTAACAAAGATGCGGAAGGTCGCGCCGCCATGCTGGATCTCATCCGGGAACTCTGTGAGGCCAGCAGGGCTGTCTGCAACAAAGCTAATGGAAATAACTCTAAGGTAAGCTTGATGATGATGCCCTCCTAGATAGACGAATCTTCGGCCAGTCTCAACGGAGACTAGCCTGGTGCGCTGGACATTTATAGTGTCCAAGTGTGTGCGCAAACACAGGTGCTTTCTCTATTCCCTCACTCTCATAATATGAGGGGACGGCAGACGGAGACAACCGGGGAAAGGTCAAACGCAAAACCAACGGCTTAACGTGCTTTTCTTGCAATAATATCCTAAAAACAACATTGTCCCGACCACCCAAGATTTTAAAACGGAACCTCATTAAGACTTATCGTTGTCTATGACTATGAAATATATCTATGATATTTTTACTGGCTATCGGTATCGATTCAGGTGTCACAAAAACTAAATTAAACTAATTTGACAGGATTTAAATGTGGCCGCCCCTTACTTATCAATTTAAATAAAACGGAGTCCATGTATGTGCATATTTTTTTAAAATGGATGGATGTTTATAAGTGCCTTAGATTCTTTCGTTTGCAGTAAAAATGTGTTCACTTCAATTTTATTTGTTTCTATAGTTGTACGTTTGTTACTCCCAAGATGGATGGATGGGATCACATATCGGCTATCATAGGACCTCGAAAGCTTGTTTTAAAATGTAACTTTTGTGTGCTTACATTTTTTACGTTTGTCCAGGATCTCAACGATGCAGTGTTCAAATTCTCTGATGCGTCAGGAAAACTGGTGTACGTGGTGAATCCTCGGGCCAACGCTCTCAGGGAAAGCCAAGTGAGTAGTTCCATTATAAAGGCTGCGCTTCCGTTGAAAGTCAGATTATAGAGAAGAGAAAAAAAACCTACCTTCTTACTTTATTAATAATCTATACTCTATACTGTTTGTTTGTTTGTCCTTCCTTCACACCCTAACTAAGAAACCAATCGGCTTGATTTTTGGCATGCAGTTAGTTGAAAGGATGGAGAGTAACATCGGCTACTTTTATCTCATAAATCATTTCCCATGAGATAGAAATAACCAAGCCTTACACAAGGCGTGCGAAGCCGCGAGCAGCAGCTAGTAAGGAATAAATTAAAAATGATGTGTCTGCTTAAAATTAAAATACTCGTCCACGCTAGAAAAAAAATGGTTCAGTAACCATTTATCGAGTCAATTTTTAAACATTGTCGTTGCCAAGTGCTTAAATTACTATGTTTCAACTTACTATCTATATCTTCCGTGAGAGCTAACGCGGTGGCAGATTTGGCCGAAGATCTCAAGAGGCGCAAATATGCAGGTCTGGACAGAGCCTATGCATTTGCTCCCCTTGGAGTTGAGACCCTAGGTCCGGGGGTAACGAGGCTCTCCCGTTTAAAAAAAAAATATTTGAGCGTCTGGTCGAAGCGACGCGTGACCTGAGCTGTCAACGCTTAGGTCTCGTGAAAAGAAACATTTAAACCCTCCTGACACCCACAATTTTTTGTCATATTCTCGACTCATAATCATAATTTATCCATTCAAACTCGGCCGCGAAATCTTACTAGACGTACAGTAGATAAGTTGACAGTTGATTACTCCATTTGTATATAAACATATATATAAACTTTGAGTGACGTTTGAGAAAAAGAAGAAAGTTTTTGTGATCAAGCCTACGGATCAAGCATAACGAAGCCCAGTCTAGTGTGAGACGAAGGCCCATCTTATAATTTTTATTCTAATTTATCTTTATTTGTATGATACACGTACTAATCTAAAGTGACTTCCATTCACATTCCCAGATAATGGGTCTAACAGCGAGCGCCGGTAACAATGTCTCTCAACTCCTGGCTGCAGTGGAACCGCTCTCACAGTCCGCAAGCTCCCACGGTCCAGAGCTGGACGCGCGCGGCGCTGCTGTCGCTGATGCGGCGCAGGCGCTGGTGGCCACTGCACAGGTAACCACGTCTCCAACTGCTGATCCGCTCTCCTCAGTGTATAGGCTCTCAGGGTCCGGAGCTGACTGCGCAGCCATTTCCTGCCATGAAAATAATTTGTATAAGGATGACGAGACCACTGTATTTAACTATAATCTCATCCGTACAGGTGGTGGCACCATCCATCTCCGATCCTCACAGCAAAGATGCCCTTCTCTCATCCATCGACCAGCTCGCAGCTTCCAACCAAATGCTGGCAGACAGCTGGAAACCACTTCTCAAGGATCCTAAGCACCAGCAGCAGACAAAAGCACTGGAGAAACCGCATCAACAGCTGCTAGAAAACCTGGACGCGTTGCGGAAGGCCTGTCTTATACCTGACACTGGTGAGTACCTACAAGGTTTTAGCTGGGGACAGTTGGATCCTGACCAGAACCAAGTGAGGGTATTGTAGGTGCATCAACAGCTGTCTGCAGCCTCCAGAAAGGCATCAAATATGCTGCAAATATTCACTCAGTATTGTGATCCAGCTTTGGAGTGCTGAAGATGAATTCTATAACCAACCCTCCAAAAAAAGTAAAAAACTGGGCACAGTAGGTTGGTTCTTATAGTTCATTTACTTATTTGTGATACACAGGTATTACAGGGGTGTTCACGAGCACTGTGATCTGTTATAAGTGCTTAGGAAGATCCTTTCCTTCTCTGACCAACCCATCAGGTCCACAAAGACGAGGTCGTTCGACCGAGACAGTTGCTGTCGAGATGTTGGACAAGACTAGTTGTTTAACAATCTAGGAACTTGAGCTGTCATGAATTCAAAACTCTATTAACCCGTTTTTACAGAAGTCCAATCCACACAGGCTCCTACAGATGCGAATAAATTGAAGTTTATTACGACGATATTGGCCGCGCGAGAAAAGATACAAAATGCGCAGAAAGCATTGGACAAGGTAAACTCATAAACATATATATACAATAAACACTCTAAATCCTCGTGTGCAGCGACGTTCATTGATAGTACCCACCTTTTAAGTTTAAAGTGAATTTCTTTTACCCAGTCGGTACTTACAGTAATATGTAAAACTAGAATTCTTTTGTAAAATAAAAATAGCAAGCTGTTTCTTATAAAAAAACATCACAAATATTAACTTACTCACACTGTTTCGGAGAAAGTTAAAAGCCACATTGGAAGGTAAATGCTACTATAAATTAAATGATTTCATGACGGGCAAAATTTTTTAGATGTAAGTAAATAACTTAATTTCTGGTTTTGTTTTCTTTTATTTCAATTTTAATTATTTATCAGTGTTTTATTCAGTTTTCATAACAACTTTTTTAATTTGATTTATTTATTGTACCTATTAACATTTAAATTAATTGACAATTTGTACAAAGATTTTGCACGCCGCAACGGTAGAAATACATTGTGTCTTTACTAAACATACACCACTTATGTACCTTATTTACATGTATTTGATGCAATAAATTTTACTTTACTTTACTTTACTAAAAAACTAAACCAAACTATGTACGAGACTCGGAATCTGTTACGTATCGATGAAAGTCACTTTACACACAAAGCAACATCCGCTGAACCAGAACCACACCATTCCTGAAGCCGCTTAAACGTAAATAAAGGATGGTAATGTTTTTCAGCCAATTCCGCCACCGCTAAGTAGCGACAAAGCAGAGGCGGCCCAGCTTCGGTTGTCTGGAAGACTGGGCGAGCTTAACGCTGCCATCGCAGCACTGCTAAACGCTACTACTGGTAAGAACGGTTTACTGAGTTACTGATTACTGAATCAAAAACATGTATAACCAACTAGCAGCGTCTCGCGGTTTCACCTGCGTAGTTCTCGTTCTCGTGGGAATTCCGGGATAAAACATAGCCTATGTCACTCCCTGAAAAGTAAACATTCTAATGGTGAATTTTTGAAAACGGCCAGTAGTTTATAACTTTATTCGTTACATACAAAAATAATAACCTTTCTCTTTATAATATTAGTATGGATTAATCAGCGTTAAAGATCGCATAACAGAGAGGACCTCTGTAGTATGCGAATTTCCGCCTGTGACGCTGCAGGTAAGATTCGATTCCCGCCTCGGAACAAATGTTTGTACGATCCGCAGAGTAGGTACTTGTAACACAAGCTGGGCATACTTTGAGGCTGAGATGATGCTGAGTAGATTGTCTGACATAAAAAAATCTTACCTTGTCATTATGTGATAGGTAAAGAAGTCAGTTATATCAAACTTATATTTTGCAGATCGTGAGAGACCCGACTATAAAACAGCGAAAGAAGCTGTCAAAACTATCACTGAGTTATTGCCTCACGTTATACAAGGTAAATATTGCACATTCGCTTAATTATTTTTTAACCAACTAACCAACAAAAAACCAATTTAAGGCAGACCATGCGACCATGCACCAAGATAAGTACATGCCATGCATGCACTTACCTTATAGTTTTCAAGACAAAAACCTTACTATGGGCTGTATTATTTTATGGGTTAAGGCACACTGAAACAAACAAAATCTAATTATTGACAAAGGTAATCCACAACGTAATACAAAACGTAAGAAGAGTGTAAAAAATGCGTGTTACGTAGTGGAGTAGATGTCAATGTACCATGAAAATCTTTGAAAATTTGCGAAACGCCAAATGCGACCCTTTCGCATAAAACCTTAATTTTACGCGAAAAGCTTTTCGCACTCCTAAAATTCAATCTACATTGAATTCTTTTTCTTTCGTTTTTATTTTGTTTGTTGTACGTCCTTCTGTACAAGACTTTAAAATCTAAAAATTGGACAAACAATTTTACTACAAAATATTCTGACCCATTTTATTATGCTTAAGCTTTATAAAAGTAATGTGTTTACATGTGTGAGTATATCCGCAGATACTCAGTCGAGTTGCGCCAACAAAGACGCAGGTACGCGCGCCGCCATGTTGGATCTGGCCCGGGAACTGTGCGAGACAAGCGGGGCTGTCTGCGCGGGAGAGGACTCAACTGATCCTCAGGTATTACTGGACTTAGGGGGCAATATACCTCGTGCATAAGCTCACGAGTCGCTCATCAATATATGAAGAGAGCAATGCTTGGAGTTTCTCAGAAATTGTTCGTTCTTTCGGATATCCAAGAAAGAACCAAAGTCACCGTATAGGTCTCAGAATTAGTAAGCTGGAGTGGCAGTGGGCACTTGATATGCTCGTAGAACTGGGGAGTTGAGTTTCTTGAGTAGCGACCGCGATGCAACGCGAAAGGGAGTATTGGGAGACCATCCACTCAAGCGGTAGCAGGGACTCGATGGATGGAGGCGGCTCAGGATAATATTTGTGACGTCGTATGGAGGAGAGCTATGTCCCGCAGTTGTTGTGTGAAGTATTATATGATAAGGGGCAATGAGACCGACATTCAGTTCACATGGGTCAACAAATACGCGCTCAGGATACTAGTAACTCCTTGCTCCACACGCGACCTACCTCTAGATTGCTGCGTTGCGCTCGAGATCCAATTAGCACCCGTGATTAATAGGTACTTTATCCCCCGGTTAATAATGTACCTACTTATTTTGTGTTTCTTTCTAAGATGTAGCCTGATTGTGATGACTTATATGTACTGTTTTCTTAATAAATATTACAGGCTCTGAATAACGCAGTTACAAAGTTCTCTGAGGCGGCGGGCAAACTAGTGTACGTGGTCAACCCTCGAGTCAACTCGGACCGAGAGAGACAAGTAAGTTGTCAATTTTTGACCTTTGGTGACGTGTTCCTCATATTCAAAACTATCGAATTTTTGATTAATAACTAAATTACAATTAAAGCATTAATGGGTGTTAGTGTTACTGTTACCATACCAATCGATCGATGGCATCAATCAATCCACGTTGATCGATCGGTTTGGTAGCTCTGGTTGATTGATTTGTGTGTATCGATCGCCGTCGACCAATCCATTCCACCATCGATCGAAGATCAATTGATTGGTGTGGTAAGACTCTCATGATGAATGAGGTAAAAAAGCTTCTATGAATATCGATATTTTTCTGATTATTATAATTTCCTACATATTCAGTGGAAAACTTAGGGGTAACGTCAAAAAATGTACGGATGAGATTAAAATCAATATTCCTGACCTGGCTATGATACATTCCTTCCTCCAGATCAACTCTATAACAGCTGGAGCCTGTCAACGTGCATCTCACCTGCTAGCGGGCGTCCAGCAGTTGGCTAAGGACGTGGAAGGCTCGACTGGCAGACAGCTGGATTCAAGGGGGGCTGACATGGCTGATGCAGCACAGATATTAGCACATACTACTCAGGTAATGAGAGAATCTAGCTAGAACCATCCCTATCAGCTATGTTCTTACGCTAAGGCTGCTATCAGGTGTCTAGCAGTTGGCTAAGGACGTAAGGGGTCGACTGGCAGACAGCGGGATTCAAGATGGGCTGACATGGCTGATGCAGCACAGTCCATACTGCACACGTATTTGGAATAGCTGTGTGTTTAACTGTTATTTTGATCCAAGAAGTTGGCAACAGTAACTTTTCTAAACCTGAATCCCCCTTGGACCTCCAAATTAACGATACCTGCAATGCCTTAAAAGTGCTTCCTATGAAAGCTTAACTACTTTGCCAACCGGCATTTGTCAAAGACAGCCAATAGGATCACTTACCCCTAGTCACTTAGGTAGGAAAAGGGGTGAGAATCGAGTAAGACTTGACCAATAGTAATCCTAGATTCGGTCATGAAGCTAACAGCTTCACTCTGGTAAAAAAAAAACATTCCATATCTGGGTTTGGAATCTCGATCGCAAACTCTCTAGGGTCTTCAGCTTAAACTAAATAAATTTGTGTTCACAACTTCACAAATATTCCATCTCCAGGTCACAGCGGCATCAATCTCTGAGCCGCCCTGCAAGAAAGCTCTGCTACTATCAATAGACAAGCTGTCTTCCTCCAGCCAGCAGTTGGCAGATACCTGGAGACCACTCCTGCAGGATCCTACACACCAACATCAAGCACGGACGCTGGAGGTGCCTCAGGAGCACCTGGAGATTCAACTTGAGGAGTTGAAGAAGGCTTGTCAAATGCCTGATGGGAGTAAGTATCTATAAAAAGCCCTCCCATCTACTAACCAGCTGTATTCATCAAGACAGCAGTTAGTTGTGTGTTGACAACGCCATCGCCTTGCCGGCCGGTGTCAACATTCAGTCGCGATCCGGCTTGCATATGTTTAGCTTCGCTGTCATAGGCACCCGTTGTTCTTCATCCTAGAGTCGCCAAACGTTGACAACAACGAATACTGACATCGTTGGTCAACAACGGTGTTAGTAAAAACGACCATCACTAATTTAACTTAATTTCCGTAGATGGTAAAATACCGGAGCTGTCTCGTGATCTGCAGAGGCTGCAGTTCGTCAAGACCGTGACGGGAGCTAGGGAACGGATGGAGAAGGCGCAGAAGGCTTTGGATAAGGTACAAAAAAGTATTCAAAACTTTTGAAATAATCATAGTTAAAAATATCACAGGATAATTTAGCATTGTTCGAGCCATTGGCCTCTGTGTATGCTGAGTAACTAATAATGTCTTTCAGCCAATTCCGCCGCCGCTAAGTAACGACAAAGCAGAGGCGGTCCAACTTCGGTTGTCTGGAAGACTGGGCGAGCTTAACGCCGCGATCGCAGCACTGCTAAACGCTACTGCTGGTAAGAATTATTCAACTGTTATAAATTCAATCATTTCAGTGTCGCCAATAGTAAGCACAAAAAGTCTTCATCTCTGCGCTCGGAGTTCCGATACTGCACCACCATCCATCCAAACGATATCCGCGAGCTGTCTGTTATCTGATGAAGTCGATTTAAAATGCATCTAAATATTAGGAGTTGAAGTCCTTATTTGAACGCACACTTTCGTGTAGTGCGCCTCTGATCTGCGGCAAACTTTAACATTAGATAAACAGGTAAACATTATGAATCCTTTTAAATAGATTTTCAGGTAAAAAGCCGTTAAAACTAGCACTATTTTTGTTGTATAAAGTTTACTTTTATAAATCTTTAATAACGGGGCGTCTTTATGTGTATTTTAAAATTATCTGCCACAAATATTTATTACAAATTATTTCGTTTTTTTGCAGATCGCGAGAGACCCGACTATAAAACCGCGGAAGAAGCTGTCAAAACTATCACAGATTTAATGCCTCTCGTTGTTAAAGGTAAATTTAAATGTATACCTACATAAACGCATGTATTTATGGTATGCTCTTTGTTTTCTTTGTTAAAAAAGTAATGTATTTTAAAAGTGTTACAATATTAATAAATATCCGCACGAAATCAAATAATTACATTATTACATTAAGTACACTTGATGTCGTTATTTCTAAGTAATTTGTGTAGATCGAATACATATTATAATAGGTACACGTTTCCTTTTGTAATATTAATAACTTGTATTAATATTACAAAAGGAAACACCATAAGGGATTTTACGAATCAAGAAAAACAGAATGACAGTGATTCCTATATACAATACATACAATAAAAAAACAGTTGGCTGTAAAAGGGCCCAGTGTCTATCAAATTATTATTTTTTATTTAATGTCAGAAATTAAATAAAATTACGATGTCGTATCCACAGACACCCAGTCGGCATGTGCCAACTCAGATGCAGCGGGTCGCCCCGCCATGTTGGATCAGATCCGGGACCTGTGCGAGGCCAGCAGGGCCGTGTGCGCGCACGCGCACGAGAACAATCCTCAGGTATTTGTTTTGTTTATTAATTCATCTAGTTTCTGCCTGCGACTTGCATGCGTTATTCCTGTGGAAAAGTTTTAAGGTTATTTTTATCCCGTGAGAACTGATTACTGGGATACAAAGCCTATATAGCCCAGTAGCCTATGTTCAATTCCAGGCCTAGAACGACCTGTATGCAAAGTTTGAGCCCGATCCGCTCAGTAGTTTTGGCGTGAAGACGTAACAAACATCCATCCAAGCATCCGAATCGCATTTATAATATTAGTGGGATTTCATTTTTATGGAAGCCCTGCAGCATTAACAAAAGCAAAATAAGTTACAACAACCTAACAACAAAAAAACTAATAAATGGCAATAAAACAGTGAATAATAAATACGTAAACTGTATACTTACAGTTCATAAGTTGTAAAAGAAAAAAATATGTTAAACATCGTCGAAATTAGCATAATTGACGATCCCCCGTGTGGATGATGCCAGTCCAGTTAATGTTGGTATTCTGCTAAACGATTTGTCATTGATTTTGTTTTACCTTAACGTCCAACTAAGCCTCGTACAATATTTCCTAACCTTAATGTTCATCAACATGTGTGCCATTTTATATTCCAACATCTCAATAATGCAAAGAAGAGAATCAGTTCCTATCGTAAGTTGATTTAAGAAAATGTTTATGGCACTACCTGTTCTTAAAAGTGTTTATCATTAAGTCAAAAGATAATCAAAATGATCATAATATTTTATTTTATAAAAATAAAAAGTAATGTTTAATTATGGTCTTAATTTTTTTCAACATTGATTTTTATTTTAGAGTCTCGACGATGCAGTGTCTAAGTTGTCAAACGCGTGTAGTAAGCTGGTATACGTGGTGAATCCAAGGAACAATGCCGATAGGCAGAAACAGGTATGCTTACTATTTTGGGATACAGTTCTCAATAACATATATAAATAAATAAAATGATAAATAATGCTGGACAACCCACACACCATTATCTAGCTCCAAGTTAATACGTCGCATTCACTGCCCGTTCTCAGGGGTGCGACCCGCAGGGGCGCGCCGCCGCTACGCGGAGGTCCATCCAAAATCAAACATCAAGGTGCTTTATTTCCTTTAGACCTTACAGGGCTGTTGGACACGTCCGAATGAACGTGTGCGTAGAGGGCCATGAAAGTGTTAAGCAGAGCTTGTTTTATGGGTACTAGATGACTAATATACATAATACAATAACATTACAGATATATTATAACATTACATTATTTCCAGATCATGGACTTATCCATGGACGCGTCCAAAAAGGCCGCCCAATTGCTGTCCACGGTCCAGAAACTGCCGACCACGGTCGAAGGCAAGACGGGACTAGAGCTGGAGGCCAAGAGTCGGTGTGTGGACAACGCGGCGCATGCCTTGGTAGCTATGGCCAGGGTAAGTTCGACCTTGTGCTTAGGGTGACAGAGTCTGTTTTGGTTACATGATGATCATAGACGTGATCAAGTATAAAATACCAATTGATACCTTGCAAAATCAATATTGGCTTCAGGCCGCGCTTCCATGCGTTTCACCACATCTATGCAGAAATGAAAGTAATAAAAAAACCTGAACCAGTCCCCGCTTTTTAATTGTTTTTTTGCAAAATAAATGGGCAAAACCTTCAAAATGTAGTTAAGGCCACTCCCGGAATTCAGACGAGTGTTACTTTGGACGGTACTTTTGATATAGTTTACGTGTTCACAAAAATTGGTGATTCCGTTTTGATGGAGGTCATAAAAACTCTCATCCTACCCACCATACTCCAGATCTGTGATTAAACTTTGCATTTTTATTTCATTATGCCAATATCTCTCTAAATCTTGTGAAAGAAACAGCTAAGGCAAAGGAGATGGTACCTACGTACCTAAAAACCTGCATTTTCTCCTAGGTAACAGCCCCAACAATCTCCACTCCCCACTGCAAGCAAGCAATGCTCTCCTCAGCAGACAAGCTCTCAACATCAGCGCAGGATCTGGTGTCCACCTGGAAGCCACTTCTCCAGGGCTACTCTTATAGCACGCTGCGGCAGCCTCTACAGCAGCTGGAGACTAGGGTCGAGGAGTTGAAGACTGCCTGTGATATACCTGATGGAGGTAGGTTGTCAAGACTTGGTGTCACTTCATGTTATTTGTAATACTGGAGTGGCAAGCTGCTGGGCAAAGGCCTCCCCGAATTCCACACGGTGCGGTTACGCTATCTCCTACCATTCTCTGAAGAAGCCGTTAAGGTTGCTCGTTGCTCATTGTTCGTGGCTGACCTCGCCCGTGGCTTCCTTCCGGGACCCAGGGTGTTGCGGCACTAGCCTACCTCTCGGGGTACAGGTGCTGATTGTTCTATAAGTTTTCAGTGTCGGAGAATGCTGAATTCTTAAAATATAAGGTTGTGCTAATCCCCCAGAGCTAAAAGTCGAAATATGCCTAACACAGCCGATAAGATCGCTTTGCTACGAAAATCGAACGAGCTTATTGGTTTTTACTAAACCAATCTGTTTATTAGCTCTGCTGAAAGAACTTCCAGGACTACCAATGATTTGTATGTTAAGAGTTAACCAACTGACGTACCTAACCACGAACTTTACTAAGTAGTACTAAATTAATATTTTTTCCTACAGAACTGCAAAAACCCAAATCATCCCACCAAGAAGAGCGAAAACTCCAGTTCACCAAAACACTGTCAAACGCACAACAACAGATACAGAAAGCGCAGAAGGCATTGGACCGACCTTTGCCTCCACCCAGTGCGGACAAGGCGGACCTAGTGAAGCAAAGGTTGACTGGGAGACTCGGCGAGCTTAACGCTGCTATTGCTGCGTTACTGACGGCTACTGCTGGTATGTTTCTATAATTTTTTAGACAATTATGTAGTTTTTATGACTTCAAGAAAACTTCAAGAAAATCGCCAAGCTCAATGGAAAGGTTGCGTGTTCGATTCGCGCCCTGCTACAAATATTAGTTTTGTCCAGAGATATTGTTTTCAAATCTTAGTTTAATAATTGTACAAATGTCACTCGGTCAATTAAACTTACAATACGGAATGCTAGTGTGGGGACAATGATACTAGGTGAATTCAGTAGCACTATCAAACGCAGTATGCTAATAATAATTCAATTTAATTTGTAGATCGCGAGAAACCAGACTACAAGACAGCAGAACAAGCCGCCAAAAATATATCCGAGTTGATGCCTCATGTTGTACAAGGTACGGTTACTTCATTACATCTTCTCCTTTATATCATTCTTCTGTACGTGTTTTTGTCACCTCATCCTCATCAGCCTATATTAGTCCACTGCTGGACATAAACCTCCCCCAATGAGCGCCTTAGTGCCCTGTCGTCAGTTTGCCTAACTCCTCCTAAATGGCTGGACCGACTTAAATGAAATTTTGTGTGTATATTTGAGTCCGTCGTCGTCGTCCCTGAATGGTTTGAAAGCTAAGCTGTGTAGACGATAGGTATTAACTCTCGTTTGATATGACATCTACCTTGAGTACACGCAATCAGTTGAATTCTATGGTAAATAATGGTTCGGCTTCCTAGGAAAATGCCTCATTATTGTCAGGTTACCACTTATTTTTCAGACACCCAGTCAACATGTGCCAACTCGGATGCAGCGGGCCGCGTCGCCATGTTGGATCTCATCCGGGACCTGTGCGAGGCCAGCAGGGCTGTGTGTAACAAATCGGATGGGAATAACACACAGGTAAGCGATTCTAACACATCACTGTGTTTCTCTATCTAAGATAAATGCGTTACGTTGCAGAAATCTATTGCGAAATACAAGGATGAAGATATTTAGTAACAATTTCGTGCAAAACCAAAGCACAACAGCGGTCTGGTGGGACTCCGCCGTTGTTGCTTGCCGCTCTCAGTGTCAGGGTCGAGTATTGTGGTGTCCTGACGATGTCTCGTGGAGAGGAAACTAGTTGACGTCTTACTTTAATTTTATTGTTGATGTGGTTTTTCTTCTACACTGTGTTCTACATTTTGTTAGATCTTATCGGAGAAGGTTTTGTGCGGAATCGTTACCTACTTAATATTTTCATCCATAAATCTTCTCTAGTTAATTGAGGTTAGTCTCACGAGGCTCGTGAGACTAACCTCAATTAAAGAGATTAGACAAAACAAAATATTAAAGTACCTCCTTTTTCGATTCATAGCGTTTACCTAGCTAGAGATAAATGATTTATAGAAGTTACAGTTATACTGCTTTTAAAAAAATCCTCTTTCTACATTCACACCCGGCAATTCAACGTGGTGACTAGCCACGATGAGTTCGCGTTAATCACGTCCCACCATCTCATGACTCATCTATAGTATTTCCACATGGTACTCTTTACTATCCTAATCTTGGCCATTTCTTTTTTTTCAGGGTCTCACCGACGCGGTAACAAAGTTCTCAGACGCGTCTGGTAAACTAGTTTACGTAATCAACCCTAAAGTTGACGCGAACAGGGAGAAACAGGTTAGTGCTATCAACGAATAGGTACTCAAACTCAAGCCAGATGGTCACACACTCGGGCATTTTTGACTGTTTTGAATAAAAATATGTTAAAAAGTTTTTAGGCTAAAGGACTATGCACATACATCCAGCACCACTTCCACACAGCAAAAAAAGCATACAAATATGGGCTTTAAGTTGTAAAATTAAGATGCATTTTGTATTTTATATATTATTATTCTCAATAAACATATCAGCACACTTCAGTGTTGGCCATAAAAAATTAAAACAATATGTGCAGATCATGAGCATCTCTGAAGAGGCGTGTGCGAAGACCTCCCTGCTGCTGTCAGGAGTCCAGAAGCTGTCAGAGGCCATCGGCGGCAGCACCGGACAGGCGCTTGACGACAGAGGTGCGGCCGTCGCGGATGCCGCGCAAGCACTGCTGGCTTCAGCACAGGTATTACTGTCTACAACTTATATTATAGACCTGCATCTCTGAATCTACTTCTCTAAGTCTGGAAGAGTGAAGTGGAGACCGTGACTCAGCAAACGTAGTTAGGAACGAAATTCTCAGTGGCAGCTTAGGTGATTTGGCTGTATAGTGAAATAGTCCAACCGTTGATCCGATTTGCGTGAAATTTGATAGGCGTACAGGTGGACATGTGAAATATGCTGGTAGCTTAGCGAGATCAAATCAAACCGGGGGTAAATTCAATCAGTCAATCAAGTTTGGCCATATAGAAGGTAGGTACTACTTGAGTACAAAACAGTATTTTAGCGTGTATAGTTTTTTAAATAATCCGAGTTTTAATATGTACCAAAGTCGGTTATCAGAGTGCATACTCGGTGCATTCATTTTAGAAGACCTACGACGTCATAATTATATCCTCTACCTACGAATCTCTACCAAATCAGAGCTCTTGTAAGCTAGATCGAGCACAAATTTGTTTTATTTTGAACTACGAACATCTACGAATTCGAAACCCGCATTCTAAAACAACCTTAGTCAACCTCTTTGACTGTTCCAGAATTATAAGAAAGCAGAAAAAAAAACAATAAAAATTCCATTTACAATTTATTTTTCATTAATATTTCGACGCGCCTTTACAACTCATAAAATTATTTTCGGTTCCCGGGGCACCAAAATAATTGATTCCTTCTAATAATAGACCCATCATGTGGGATATCAGCGGAAGTGATCAGCACAAAGAGCTCTACAACTTGGTTCCAAGATAATCAAACCTTCATAAGGCCTGAACCCCTCGAGACAAGCCCCCGTTGTTGGATTTCTAAGAAATCAGATGATTATTGTTAGGGGCTACTACAATTAGTGTAATATATGATAACTTTTTCTCCAGATCACAGCGCCAACGATCGACAACCCCCAATGCAAAACCGCCCTCACCACATCAGCAGATCAGCTGGCTTCCTCTACCAAGCACCTGGCCACCGCCTGGCAACCTCTGCTGCAAGACGCCAGGCATGGCACCCGGGCCACAGAGCTGCAGTTGGCTACGCAGCAGTTGGAGGTGCAATTGGATGCGTTGAAGCGAGCCTGTAGTGAAGGTACATTCATAAGAAGTTCTCCAACTTGTAAATAAGATTAGTAGTTAACACTTTGCAGACAAAACCTAACAAAAACACAAAGACGGGGTTGACCAACTTAGAAATATTCACACAGCATCATCTAGCCCCAAAGTTAACAGAGCTTGTGGTTTGGGAACAAGATGACTGATATGCTTAATACAATACAAAGATATTTTACTATACCTTGAAAATTACCTTGAAAGATATTTTACTATACCTTGAAATATCTGCAGATCGTACAAATATCCCGAGGCGGGAATCGAACCTACAACCTTCTGCATCGCTGGCGAACCTTCTCCAGCCGCGCCGCATTGGTCGTTCATATTTTATAACTTGACGCACTTACAAAAAATTGTATAAACTTGTTCCAGCCCCTAAGAAAAAGGCCCCGGCGGCGCCCGCGCGCTCCACGTCCGTCCACTGCGGTCACCCGAAGACCGCACTAGAGTCCACCCGGGAGTTCCTGCATCGACTGCGGACCGAAGAGAGCCAAAGTATCAATCATTTATTTATTAAACTCTTTAATATACACTCTTATCAGCATAGAAGTTCACAGCTGAATATGCCTCCCACAAACAAGGAGGTTTATGCTATACTCACTAGGCTTAGCGGCCTGATCGCAGTAGATCGCAGTAGATGATGCTAAAAATACACAAAATGTCTGATATAAGGATGAAAATATTTAGTAACAATAGGCTATTTGACTACATTAAAAATAAGTTGCAAATTGTTTTCATCCTAGTCAGTGACAACGTAACAAAGCGTAATCAGGTGATTTTAGGTAAAAAAACAGGATTTAATTTACACATTTTTTAATATTCACTTTAATATTTATTGGAGCTCAGTGTCTACAAATAACAATGCCCTATCTCTCTGCAGTTCTGCACTCATAAAAAACAACTGTTACTGTTTATGTGCTGATTTAATTGAAACCCTATCTTAGTAATAAACCGCTGTAGACTCCACTACTGGGCAAATTTTCTCTTCCCACCATCCATACATTAAAACAATAGCAGTCTGCTTAGACGACAGGCTTAGGTAGCGAAACCAGTGTGGGTACTCTGGTTTCGCTACCTGCGGTAATCTTACTGTTCACCAAAATTTTAGGTAAAAAAACAGGATTTAATTTACACATTTTTTAATATTCACGTGACCACGTGACCGAAAATGCTCTGCGTTAGGTTGCATCGCCGTTGACGTCACCTATACCGATTACAAATTACAGTGCGTGTTGTTCTTGTTAGGTGTGGTGTGAGGTGTGACGTCATCGAGTGATGTCACCGGAGCCACGACAAGGATTATCGTTTTGGCGCGCCATTATTTTATTAAAAATAAAAAAATAGTTTTTATAACTAATACGACTGGCCTTGAAGAAATCCTTGAAAACTTTAACAAGATAACTATCTAACTAAAAAATTTTGCGTTCGGCTTACACATAACAATATTCCAATCATTATTGTAATGACCAGGTCACAAGCCGAGGCCTCCCACTAAGGCCGCCAAGCCGGCGGTGACCCCTAGGCCTGCGCCCCCCGCCATGACTGACGATGAGAAGAGACAGCTGAAACTCTTTGTACAGTCCGTGGAGGAAGCTGGGAAGAGCATCAAGAAAGCTGAGGATGATTTGAAGCAGGTAATTTAATTTTATTATAATTCAATATTGTTGATCGTTTCGTATTGGCGCGAGATTAATGTTTTTTGTGGTTTTTATTTTTTCTGTGTTCTACAAGGATTAGAATCAACGTAAAATTAATAGAACTCAAAAAACAAGTTGAACTTTAATCATCAAGATTTTTTTGTCTGTGTGTCATGGACAGTTTTCTGCTTGTATTACTTATTAATGTACAGAAACACACGGATCAAATCCATCCACAATTCCACATCTTTCATTAAATAGCTTTCACGACTTAACCGCGACAGCTTTTATCTCGAGGCAAAGCACTTTTCGTGTCAAAAACGATATTGAAGGGGTGAAATATGGGATGAGAATTTAACTGGGAATGCCGCATACGGGGATGCGCACGCGGTGGCCGTGCAGTAAATAATAACGTTCTTATTCCACAGAGTTCAAAATCGCAGAACATTGAATCAGCGATCAGCGCGGGAGAATGTATGGCGAAGCAAGCGCGCCTGCAACGGAATATAGCCTTAGCGGGTGTCGAGGTCGCCTCGTTAGTAGGGGCTAACTGTAAGTAGTAGACAATTATTACAAAGCTTGCATGCAATCTTATCTTACGATTTGTAGGTCTTTGAACTTTTTTAGTTGTTATTAGATGATGTTCAGCGAAAATAATAATTGCGTCCCATTTACTTTTGAAATAACCAATATGAAACACAAATAATCACGAATTTAAAATGAAGTGTTTGTTTTCGAGATGCTGACAAAATCGACTACACGACGGCTACGAAGTCGACGCAGGCGCTGCCACAGTTGATGTCTGCTATTGTTGAAGGTCGGTATACCTACAATCACCGAAATGTATAAGCATAATATGGAGGGAATTTTTGTACGCTATGACAGTTGTTTATTGTGCATATTTAAAGCGCCCTTCTGGTCTGTATCTGGTATAAAATTATCATTTGTTGCGTACCAAAACATTATGATAACCGTAGTAATAGGCACGGCCGCTCACGCAATAGCTCAGCGCCATGATGGCGAAAATCAAATCGCCTCCCTCATTCTGTCGTCGATGAATACGGACCTCCAGCGTAGGTACTTGTTTATGGAGCTCAGTGTCTACAAATAACAATGCCCTATCTCTCTGCAGTTCTGCACTCATAAAAAACAACTGTTACTGTTTATTTTATTTGATTTAATTGAAACCCTACCTTAGTAATAAACCGCTCTAGACTCCACTACTGGGCAAATTTTCTCTTCCCACCATCCATACATTAAAACAATAGAAGTCTGCTTAGACGACAGGCTTAGGTAGCGAAACCAGTGTGGGTACTCTGGTTTCGCTACCAAAGCCTGCGGTAATCTTACTGTTCACCAAAATTCCCGGCGCGAAACCCAGTGAAATCTCAGCAAAATTTACCGCTATCGCTCTGAGTAGCGAATACAGCGAACAGACCATCAATTGATAATGCGTGTGTGTTGTGAACAGACGGCAGAATCCTCAGCAGCACAGTGAACGAGGAGTCGCGCCGGGCGTTCATGCAGGAGATGATGCAGATGTGCGGCGCTGGCCGGAGGATCTGTGACGCTGCTAAGAACGATCGAGAGGTAGGAATAGTTTGCCCGGAAAATGGTTTTGTGCCAGGAAACATTCATAGTCATAGAGTCGTTCAAGAGTTTTAATCTGCATCGAATGCGCCCCATGCTGGGTGAATTTTTTATTATGTTAGGTTGTATATCGCGCGTAAAGGACGATTCACACTATCACTAAAGTCTCAGTGATATGTGTGAATCGACCTTAATGTAAATTGCATATAAAATGACGCGGCAACAAAATTCATTTTAGGTTCAGTATTGGCGGTTTGTTTACAAAATTTCTACAAGGAGTTTATTTTTATTTTTTTATTTTATTAATTTTTACAAAATCCACAGCTCTCTTAAATAAAAGTAACTTAACATAAAAATATCACTTACAGCCAATAACAGGATTTAAATTTTATAAAATAATTAATTTTATAAAATTTGGATAAGGTATAGACAGTAATGTTTGCACCAAGCTGTATTTTAGAGCGGAAGAGACTGGCATTATCTATATCTACTTTTAATGCAATTAATTAATTTATAACCAATCTTATTATTCTAATTTGTTGTCAAGAGTGGTACACGAGCGGCGCTCATGATGTAGATACCGAAATTCGAATAGGTACTAAATTATTTACTGTAAAAAACTATCGTAGTTTGATGAATTCATTACGCTCGCATTGTGCTCGGAGGGACGCGGTACGCGCGCTCTAGAACCGCACTCAACCTGATGAAGTCCCTCGTTGAAGGGTGAAACGTTGGTGTTCTTCCAACACAAATAAGGTTCGTAGTTAACCCGCTTACATCCGTAAGGTACTAAATTGTTACGTAACTTACGTACCTACTTGTACTTAAATTATAGTGTCTTTTCTAGAACTTGAACGAAGCCGCGATAGAGTTCGGAGACAAATCTGCTAAACTGCTCTACATAGTCAGCAATGATGTCGACCCGGCTTTGGAGAAGGAGGTAAGGACTAAACGATGCGATACCCCGGTTTTCTCTCGAACTCAATTTTTCTGCCTCGTGTTTTTTTTACTAAGATTGAAATCACCTTTTAGTATTTTTACTGACTAATCTGCAACTGCTTGTTGCTTACTAAAAGTTGCAGGTAAGATTTGGTAAAACGAAGGTCTATCCTAACTAATGTTATAAATGCGAAAGTGTGTGTGTTTGTTTGTCCTTCACGCCCTAACAAAGCAACTAATCTACATAATTTTTTGGCATAGAGTTAGTTGAAATGATGGCGAGTAACATAGGTTTTGTCCTTGTTAAACATCATAATATTTCCATGGGAGATTTACGGGAATATTCGTAAAAGACATTTTTATCCCCCTAGAAACGCGAAATTGGAATTTAACGCGGGTGAAACCGCAGGGAACAGCTAGTTCACTTTAAAAAGTATGGTTCCGAGTGGAATGCTCCAATCTACAACTGATTGATTGTTGTTACAGTCTGTTACAAAATGTTACTTTTTCTGTCACATATCTATGTATGTTCGTTTGTTTCTAACGTGGGAGCTTCACTCTCGAATAAACAACTACCTTACTGTTGTTTACGAACCTTCAAATCCCTATCTGACGTCTACATCTGTGAGATGTTGTATACGAATACTTTATTTCTTATTTGATAATAATTATTTAAAACAATTTGGTATATCTAAGCGCTTATTTTGTAAGCCTTTAGAATTAACGTTATTGGCTTCCGACTTAGGTATTTGGTACATTTTTTCAGATAATAACCCGCGCCAAAGCCATCGGCGACAGCCTCGCCCATATCTCTGTGAAGGCGGGGGGCATAGCCTCGGAGGGAGGTGCCTGCGCCGACGCCGTGCCCGCGCTCTGCGCCGCCGGGGCGCGCGCGCAGGACGCCGCTGGGAAACTCATATACACTGCCAAGGTAACTCATAAACTGCCAAAGTAGCTCATATTTATTTTTAGTAATAATAAAAAATACACACCGTTTTCTAGCCTCGCAAAAAATAAACGTACACTGAAAGACGACATTTAGTTTTTCGTTAGCTGCCAGTGCTAAGATGGTCTACCTTTTCGGGGCTTCTTGTAGATTCTGCACACACACAAAGTCTACGGCAATATTCATACACTGAATTTTCGCAGCAACCCGCCGCCGCGCCGTCGCGTCGTCGGTCCGTGTCGCTGACTTTAGTGTGTAGGCCCCCACGTAACTCGTGGCCTTTCTTTTAATTTGAATCCCATTTCAAAATCTAAACCTGAAATTCATTTTTTCCGTACATTCAATAACTGTACTCTTAGAAAACGTCAAATTCTTAAAATTTAAATAGACAGAAATAAGGTTAAAAATAAAAGTGAAACTATAGATTTCTATTGTTTCATTTACCTATTTGTGCAGTGATGATCTCTCGAAGTTGTTTCTTAGGCTCTTTTGTTCCTTTTACTAAAGTAAGTGTAAAATTGTAAAAATGTCTATTTAGAACATCTATCTTCTTTTAACCGGGGTGTATCTTCGTACCAAATCATTATTTATTATTTTTCTCATATTTCCTGTTTTATTTGTATTTTTATTTTATTTCCTTTCATTGTTTTTATGCCGATCATATTCATAAATTCCCCTAATAATAATGTTAGATTAACAACTTACATTTATTTAGGTATTTATATTTATTTAAAATATTTCCTAGTTTTACGTATGTAATTTGTATTTTGTGACGTGTCCAAGAGTCCTGTAAGGTCTAAAGGAAATAAAGCACTTTGATATTTGATATTTTGATATTGACTTATTTATTTAAAATATTAACTTGTGCATGTTACCTACTCATTGATTGTGAATGGAATAAATTATTTAAAATAAAACCAACGATAAATAAAAAAATCTCCTCAGCTGGTAGCCCCGTCGATTTATGAGTCGAGTTGCCAGCAAGCGCTGTTCAATTCCGCCGACAACTTATCCACGGAGCTGCGTGGCTTCACGGAATCCTGGCAACCCTTCGCTTCGGACTCTCAGCATGGAGCCACGGTGAAGGAACTGGGGAAGGAAGCTGACAACCTGGAGAGAATACTTGAAGGTAACATTCGACACAAGGTTACAACTTTAAAAATAGTATTTAGCACAGGTCTGTCATCGCCTGCAACTGGCTTTTCATTACAGCGTGGTTTAGGCCTCCCGAAGTTTGTGCCATCGACCATTTATTAGTCCCACTAAACTTTACTCTATTCAGGTTTGAAGAGCGACGTGAAAGGCGGCCGGATCGGTCAGCTGCGCGAGATACAGAAGCTGGTGGTGGAAGAGACGCCCATAAGGCAGCTCACTGTCAAGATCATGGAGGATGCCAAGGTACACTCTACCATAGGTGCTATCTTAATGTGGAACGATTCCTTTTATTCTGTGAATAAACACTAAGACCGGAGTGCGACATTGCAGTGCGTATAGTAGGTAAATAATGCAGGGGACAGGTTTTGTGAAAAAAAAAATAACATTTGATGTTCGTTTGAGCATCCGGTGACCGGTGAAATATGTCAAATACCTATAACTAGGGCCACATTTGATGAAAAACACTATTAGAAAGTGCGTGCGAAGCTATTTGCACGGAGAGATTGATAGATTAGTTGCAACCATGACACTTTTGACACGCGCGTCCCTTTATCTGTAGTTTCTTTTATCAAATTCTGAGACCATACCATTGTTATGAGATTCATTTAGTGGAATTCGGCCCCTGGCTTTTTGATAAGGTTTGACAAATTTCAGTACCTTAAAACTGAGGCGATCGTCTTTTATTATGTCTTAGAAGTGACTACGTTGACGTCACTAACAAATCGGTCGCCATCTTGTTTACGAAAAACAAGAGATGGTCAGTGTTTGACAGCTGGCTATTGGTCGAAGTTACCCATAACATTTTATAAATCTCTTGTAGAAACTATCAGAAAGTCCTGAGCTAACTCCGGCGTTGAAGCGAGACTACGTCGGCTACTGCAAGAAACTGAGCGACGCGCTTCGAGCGTTGGACCTCACCAACGCGCGGTGCAAGAGGACGCCTCATGTGAGTACACTCTACATTGACTACCATCATCGTCATCAATGACCTTGACATCCACGACGAAGGACGGTTCATGCAGTGTTCGTTGTTGGACACTTACGACTAAAAATATATTTGGGGTTCCGTTGGTATCGAGAAAGGTGCAAGTAAAGATCTTATTACTTGGCCTACATCATCAGTTTGTCTGCTGTTACGGGTTCCAATGTGCATCAAATCTTATTCTTCCTGTTTTTTTTTGTTATTTATGGTGTATCTTTTGTTGGTAATTCAATAAATAAATATAAAATCTGTATCGGAAACATTGCAGAACAATTAGTCTCTAAATCATAAAGAGATAACTACCAATATATTATATTTTTGTTGATGCTAGACCATATTTTGATTTTCAAAGTAGAAAATCCGCGTGAATAAAAAAATCCGATCGAAGGGAAAAAAATAAAGAAGTACTAAAAATAAATCAAATGAAAAGAATTATCGGTTTTAACTATGATTTTTTTCTTAAAATTTCTTCAGATCACATTTGATTTTAGACCTTAACTAACGTAATAAGTTTGTCTATTCAGGATACGAACAAACGCCGTGAGCTAGAGAATGCCATCCAAAACCTGCAGATGATTCTACTGCAGTCCCGCCCGACCAGAGGAGACAGGGAGCGGTCTAACATCGTGGATCTTAATGTAAGTCAGTTCAGAGAGTGGAATGAGCTTTCTGAGTCTGTTTTCCCGCTAGAGTACATTCTTAGAGTCTTCAAATACAGAGTGAATAAGTTCCTTCTGGGAAAGCGAGCTCCATCTTAGCATAGCTTTACTTACTTAGTGAGATGGTGGCCAAACGATTGACCATCCATACTTCCTTACTAATATTATACATATAAGATGTAATCTTATTGATTGTGAATTAAAACACAATTGAGTTTCTCTGTAATGAAAGGTTTTATTATGTTAGTTTCACATCATGTTTACATAGTAAAAGCGTTAAGTTCGAAAGTAACTCCTTTTCACGCCTAAACGGCTGAAAGGAACTCAATGAAATATGGCAGGGAGGACTTGGGAAGCGCGGGTAAAGCCGCGGGCAGCAGCTACTTATCAATAAAGAAAGAAAAGTATGTCTTTGTATCGCTTGTGGAAGTAATTTTTAACTAGTTTATCGACCCGTCCAACTCTGCACGTGGATGTCGTAAGGGTCCATAAGCCGACTAAGAGAACCTACCAGACTCCTCCCCCTCCCCTAGTTTGGCAGAGGCACGTTCAGCTGTGAACGAATGTATGACGATGTGAAATAATGACCCCTTCCATCTTCTATTTTCCAAATCCAACGTCAAATGGATCGTTCGTGTATTCCAGGACTTCATAGACGAAGTAACTGCGGAGGCTGACAAGCTAGCCGCGGCAAGTGGATCTCTGAAGGTGCCTGCGTTTGCTGATAAGAAGATTTTAGAGGTACCTATCTGACTCTAACTCGTAGAATTCGTGAATCAATGGAGTTAAGGACATTGTGATTTTAGCCACAGAAAGATGTAGTCCATCTAGATCTGCGACAACCTTACAAATGCTTCAGCTTGTAACTCGATTGCAGTCTACATACAATACGGTATTTTACTCTATGACAGAAAAACTCTAAATAGGTACATTATTAAGATAGCTAAGGCGAAAAATAGTCGGAAAATGTTCGTTTTAGTTCATAGAATAACATGTTCTTTTAATTCAATTTAATGTGTACTATGTTTTTAGTTATAAATTAGTTTTTTTAATATCATGAAATAATAGGTAATGTTTTAATTTTAATTATTACCTACGTCATACGGCTTTGTAGGGAAATTAAAAAGTATCAACTGTCAACAGCAATATCAGCGCATTTGTTTAAGTACCACACAGCCAACTGACGTCATGACCACAGAGCAATATTTTTTTATGTTTAATACTCTAGTGGCTCATCTCCGTGGCAATAAATACAAACTTTTCAAAGCGTTTAATATTCTTTGAAAATAGCTGGTTGTTGGTGTTGGCAATGTGTGCACATTGATTCTAATGATTTTATTTCTGTAAACTTTGTAATTGTTTTTGGTTTCTTTACCTAAGTACCGTCCACTGCAAACATAAAAACTGTAAATTGGCAAAATAGATTAATGTTTTAGTTAAAATACTAAATTCCTCACAGAACATAAACAACAACGGGCAGAAGATTTCTAAAGCTGCGTACGCACTGACACACCGAGACTGCGAGAGCGGGTTCGACACCAGCTATGACAACATACTCGATGTGGACCAATTCGGACAGGTAATGGCGGATTCATTGGTGAAACTTTGACTATTTACTACTGATAAACATTTCCGTGTCAAATGTACCAAATGCTACAAAAAAATGTCGGCAGGTGTCTAAGGAATATAAAACCTCCGACATCAAATTTAACCAACCAATTTTGGAGCCAGTAAAGAATAAACCAAGGGTCATCGCCAAAAATAACTGAACACGACCATTTTTCAAAGACTCTTTTTACCTTTATACCATATGAAACGCTATTAACCCTTTTCTTCGCAAGGTGTCACAGCTGATACAGTCGAAATAAAAAAATATTGTGCTAAAACTAAGAACGATTTTATAATATTAACTTCACTTTATTATTAAGTATACTAATGCCATCTAGTGAAAAAAGTATGAAGTCACTCATGCGAATCGATTTTCAATAAATTGCAAAATGGCGCCGCCACGTCGAGGAGGTCACGGACGCTCGGTAAGTTTTTATTCATAATAATAATAATAGGGATTATTTTAACAATTGAACACCATAAATTGTTTGTTAGTTAGTGCATTCAACTAAAACATATGAAAGTAGCTTTTGATCGTGTTTAGTTTTGATATTTTCAAAACGAATTTTGATATGTATCACCAGTCACACATTGTCCAACATACGGTAAACTAGCTCTCGCTTTGTATGTATCTCAGGCTATACATTGTCCTACTACTAACAAAATGAGCTGCTTGAATTTTGTTTGAAAGTCTATACATTTTAACCCTTTTGGTGGCCCGGTATAATTATGTATGAAACCATAAATAATTAACCTTTTCATCTTGTGTTGACGTGATTTACAGCAATGGTTTTGTGTGTTTACTGTTCATTATCAATAATTAATTTTTGTATGATAAAACCTACTGCTGACTTGGACTGCAATGCAAATCGCACAAACCAACTCCCTGCTAAGAATTTTTGGGGAATGCCTCTTACAATTTTGTTTTTGCTTTGGGTGAATGTTGCATGTTTTTCTGTCTGCTTTTATCAGGGGTTGCAGTGGGAGAGAACCAAAAAGATTCTGGCATTAATTCTTCCTGAACGTGCTTCATCTACGGATTCATCAGCTTCTGATGATGAGGTCATCATTGAAGGCATATCAGCTCGTCGTCGTCGTTTGTCTGAGGACGATGATACTGATTGTAGCTCCGAACCACGATCCATTCCATCATCGCTTGAGCGAATGAACATACTTGATTCTACATCTTCAGAACATGAACACGATGCATCACTTTCCGCTTTTGACCAGGAACAAGAATATCAAAGCAGACCAAATAATGTATTCACGCCATTTGACGAAGACTCAGTTCCCCTTACTAAAACGTAAAATGTGAACTGCGTCTCTGCTTTTTGCCAAAAAGGAACTGTTTTTTTAACTTTCATGTTATATAAATGTATCGGTTTTTGATTGTCTTTTCTTGAAAATACTGTGTTTTATGTCAAAATAAACTTTTTCTTGATAATATATTTTCTTTGATTTATTACCAGACCTAATACCAATGACATGTATGAATATATACTACAATTTGTTATTCTGCTATTTCTCTGCATGTTGCGCAATGTTACTTAGATGATACATCCTTTTTAATTACTACTTCTCTAGATGTTGCGCAACGTAACATCTCAGATACATACAATTTCCAAAAAAGTACAGAAGTTAGATTTTTTTTAATACTTTTTTTGTCATCTTTGGTTACCATAGAAACATACTTTTAGCAAAAAAACATAAAAACTAAGAAAAAAAATCTTGGTCCTTAAAGGGTTAAGAGGCCTGCGGGTGATGATTTGCCCATACAAAAATACTACCAAAATGATTTGTAATTCGAGCATATTTCCACCGTATCATATTGTTTTTTGTATTCGAATAGTATTCATCTAGGTCCCTGGTTGGTTTTTTTCTTGATAATTCACACCTATAATGAAATGTAAGCAAAAATATGCAAAATCGAATTTAACATATGTTTACGTCAAAAATGACATGTTTTCGTCCTATTTGTTTTGTATTAAAAACAACAATATCGTACGTTTTGTTTGTTAAGGAACATAGCTTATATTATCTAGTTACAGAATAACAACACAATATCGAAGATTTAACTACTTTTCAATCATCATTTTTGGTATTACGGAACATAACGAATTGAAGTTGCGAGCTGCTGTCGCCGGATTCTTAAGGACTGGTCTTGTTCAGCATTTTTGTCGCTAACTGTATACTTTTTAAAATTGTTATATTTTTAGGAATGTGATGAAATTGTTGCTGATATATACAAACAGCTGCAGAGCATAGAAGATGCGAAAGCGAGAAACGCTCTTCTGTCCAAGATTCTGCCGCTCACTGAAAGCTGTAACATGTTGAGGTACCTACCTAATACCTATCTATGTATGTCTACCGATATTAAATACTTGATTTTAGACTTGTTTTGTATGATGATTGTGGGCGCCTTTGCGCACACATTATTGTAGTCTCAAAAAATAAAACCTCAAGCGTACCTACGCTTGTGGTTTTTTTGTAACTGTATCTTAAATGAATCTGTATCTTAAATGTCCAAAGACTGTTTTTTTCACTCTTTTCTCTTACCTCCAAAATGTTATCTTCCTAGATTATTTGTTCTTAAAAGAAAATATAAATTAATTAACATGCTAACTGAAAACAGGCATCGCAAAATTAAAGTCACGATTTTTCTACCATGTTTTTTGATTCTCTCATAATGATCAGGTTCGCCACAAAGAGCGGTATCTCAGCGTCCAAGGGCGCCAGTCTAGAGTCAACACTGGATGACCTTGATGACATCGAGAGCCGCGTCATCAAGTCCATCGTCAAAGACGCGGAGATGACCGCTGGAGTTACTCTGGTGAGTGTACATTAGTCGTTCGAACAGGATGCTGTTTCTGCATCCTCGACCTAATCTATTATGACAGTGTATCGTTAAGTGTAGGCAAACTATAAAAACAGCTACATAAAGAAGATGATTGTAGAGCGAGCAGACTGCCCCATCCAGAACAGGTGGATGCAAATACTCATGGGCTCTATTTCGTATTAATTTTAATTTTTGTATTAGTTGTAGTAGTTTTATTGTGACATTTTTATTTAATTCTTGTTATTGTGTAATGTATAGTTTTAATTTTTGTGTATAGGTATCTAATAATAATATTGTATGGATTTTGTTTTTGTGTATAATAATATTGTATGGATTTTTATAATCTGAAATAAATGAATAATAATAATAATAAAACCAAATCAGTGTTTTTAATTTCACTAATCACTCAATACATGATTCCTCAGCGTCCTGGCAAATCAACAAAGCTGAGCGATCCCATGGCCAGCATCAATCTATCCCGGGCAGTGTGCGAGTCCCAGGGCTGTATTCCCAGGGCGCCGGTCACGGCCTACATCGCCAGCGCGGCTGCCAGCGCAGATACCGACACGCATACTAGAAACCAGTGAGTAGCTATAACATGGCCAGCATCCATCAGCTGCCAGAGTTAATCTGCCATCAATGCCGCAAGAGGGGCTCACTTCGCTCGCCACGCTGGGTTAGGGTATGTAACGATTAAAGCGAGGCGCACTGAGAAAACCGTGAGCTCTGCCAACCTCTAGGACACCATTTGCATCAAAATTCAAAAGTCAATAACTTTATTTCTTTAGGTTTACAAAATAAGCACTTAAACAAGTCCAATTTTATACATAAACAGCATAATAAATATTAATGATTATCAAATAAGAAACAAAATGTCGTTTGATAGAGCCCAAGATTACCACCCTAGTGAGGCGAGCAAAGCGGGCCGCGCATTTCAGCGGCATGCCATCCCAGTACGGCGAGAAGCGAGCCAAAGCGAGTCGCAATCTCTGGATTAAAATCTTACCTTTTGTTTGCAGACTCTTGAAGCACCTGTACAAGCTGGTCCACCTCCTAAAGACACAGACGGTGACAGCCAGCCAGCGCCTCGCCACCTGGCAGCCGGTCGACCACCCCGAGGTGGCCGCCATCACACAACAGGTGTTGCAGGTCAGTGACCTCCACATACAGACCTCCACATACTGCAACAACTTTGTTGATGTGAGGGTGTGCAGCGCACTAGCACAGCATGTCCATACACAAAGAGCGGTTCACTTAGCTCGCCACATGTGTGAAAAAGGGCGACTCGCTTCGGTCGCCGTTACATTCGTTACATAAAAAGCAAGTTGCTTTAATCTCTCTTCCCAGGAGTCAATTTCTGACAGAGTATGTAGGTAACATTTTAGTAACATTTTAAAGGCTTCCGTTGGTGTCAGAATACTTAATTGTTCTTTGACATTATGTTAGGTATAACTTGCAAACGATTTCTGCTGCTTTGGTAGACGAGAGAAATGATCACTTTAATAGTGACAATGTTAAACGTCTTTTATAGGAAATCCAAAACCCGGAGAGCAAGTTCCAGCCGGAGAATGACAAAGTGAAGAGGATCGTGAACGAAAGCGATCTGAGCAAGCTTCTCGTGCCGTCGCCACCTAAAGTCTTTGGAGATACCAAGTTAGTTGCGATTACAATCAAACGAAGATATCTACCTCAAACTCAACATGCTATAATGGTCCACTGCTGGAAGCGGGCCTCCCTCTGATAATCGCCTCATTGACTTTTATCTCATCGGGGGAAACGCCCATCCCCTCGCTGGGCATGCGGGTTGGGGATCGCAGTTCTGTGGTAGATCTATTCTGCAAGAGGCGCTGCTGCCCGCCCCCCGGTGTATGTCCCTTAGTCGCCTCTTACGACACCCACGGGAAGAGTTGGGGTGGTGCAAATTCTAAGCCGACACCACACGGCTAAACAATGGTCTATGGACTATAAAAAAGAAATTTTAATTACCACGTTCGTATTGTATGTATGTTCCCAGACCATAACATTTTTGTTATAGGTTTAGTGTTTTTCCCGCAAAATATGAAAAACAGTGTTAATATTTAAAAATTTGAAGTTTGTCTCTACTGTTTTTATACAATCTTACTACTCGTATCATAGATTTTCTTTTTCTTCATACCAGGCAACAAGAAGACAAGCTCACTCAACTCTCCACGAAACTGAACTCTATGTCCGGCACTCTAATGCTCAGTATCGCGTCCCCCGAGTCTTTGACTAGGAGCGCGCACGCGGCTTCGGATGCGGCCGTTGAACTGGCTGCGGTTGCCCGAGGTTGTAAGGATACGAAGGTAAATCTACAATACAAATAAAAGTTCGGTCATTCACAGATGCAAACATAAAATGTACGTTAAACTCTTAAAATTTTCGTCTTCGAAAACACAACATATCTTTTACAAAATCTACACCACTTTCATCTATTGATCACACAGTGACTGAATCACAAGACTAGATAAAAAGGCACGAGATGTTGCTTAGTTATATGAAAGCGACTGTTTAAAATGTCTCAAAGCATTTATGTTTCTGCTATTATTCCCCCAGGATCCCGTTCAATGCGAGAGGATAGAAGAAGCGGTACAAAACATGACGTTTACCACCTACGGCTTACTAAAGACAGCCGAGCTGGCGTGTCGCGACCAAGACAACCCTAACGCGAGACGACGGCTGAAGGACGCGATAGGTGGACTCAATGTGGCTATTAGAAGACTGGTAAGTACCTCTCGAAACAAGAGGAAGTTTGCCATGATCACTGCGCTTGGCTGGTGGTTGTTAGTCACAGTAGACGTGTTAAAATAGACAGAAAGCTTTCGTAATTGAACGTTATTCGTTTTCATTGTGAAACTCAAGTAGGAGTATGTAGGCCAAACAGCTTGCAGAGCTAATGATGGCTATTAAAGCCATAAGGATCTCGAATGGGGACTAGCTACCGGTGCAGCGGCAGACCTGCCACAATGTGGATCTACGACCTGGTGAAGGTTGCGGAGAGTTTGGATGCGGGCAGCACAGGACCGGGCAAGGCGGTGATATTTTGGGGATGCCTTTGTCTCTGCAGAGCTATGGATCATGCTTGCAAATGAATGCTGTAGATTAAAAGTAGATGCCTACCTATACCGCACTGAGTGAAACGATTCATTTGATCGTTGTTAGTACCCATGGCAAGACATCGCGGTCGATTTTTACACCGCGACCGCCTTTTTTGCAAGGAACATGTATTAATCCTCAGATGCAGACAGCTTCCACCGCCAGCCCTCTCCACAAGGAATGCACGTCGCTAACGCTGGCGCTGGCCGCCGCCGCGCTGCAGACCGCGCCGGCCGCCACCAGCGCGCTGCCCTTCCAGGAGTGCTGCCAGCAGCTCGCCCAGCATCAGGAAACCATCCGTGAGTACACTACACCATGGGACACTATTTATGGGACCACTTTAGGATCACTTTATATACAAAAGCAAAGAACCATAAAAATCGGTCGTAGATCGATATCTAACACACTTAACACACATAGAAAAGCGGCTCGCTTCGCTGGACACGCTGTGTAAAGTTATGCGGCTCGCTTCGTTCACCGCACTGGAGTAACCGTGAGTTCTATCAAATAGGATAACACTCGCAGAATCGATCAATGTACTGCAATGTGGTAGTAAGTATAAATGTTGGCGCTCCATCGTAGAATCAGCACTTGTGTAGAACTGCTAAACCGTTTACAAAACGGCGCCATTCAGTTACTACTACCAAGTTACATTTTACAGGATCCGTTTTTTTCCCTTTTTGAGTTCACACACCAGACAATATTCCGGATCCAGTAAACGATTGTTTCCAGCAGCGAAGGATCAGTAAAAACTCTCTTGTAAGAACGGATCCATTGTGTAAATGCGCCCTAACCTCGACCAAGACGTTTTGCGTCATGCAGCCGAATCGAGAATCTTCAAAATTTATCAAATTCGATTGATAATCTAACGAGTTATCAGAATCAGCAAGTCCAGGGAAAGCTTCTGGGCTAGTTCCTCCTTAAATTTTGTTCAGCTCGAAGTAGAAATGTCTCGTCTGATAATAACAAATGTTTGCAGATAAACTGAAGAACGACCAGCCGATGTCTCGGCAAGAGTTCGCGCGCTCACTCACCGAGGTCAACGACGCGGTCTGCCAGACCAGCGCTATATCCTCGCAGTGTGCTTATCTGGTGAGTATGTCGTCTGAGACCTGAGAAAAAAACTCAGGTCCCGAGAAAAAAACTTCTTAAAAGATTCACGACTTGAAAGGCTTTTAATAAATATATATATTTTATTTATTTTATTATTTTGTTTTATTTGGGAAACAAACAGTTCTTATAAACTAAACAGAAAAACTACTAAAGTAACACTTAAACCAGCAAAGTTTCCACCATTAAATGGAACATTTATAGAAATAGGAAACAGACAGTTCAGACATCATTATGCAACTAAAACAAATATCTATCAACAATTAATTAATTGATCGAACAAATTCAAGTAACAAAATAATTAAGAGAAGCAAACAAAAAATTACATATTAAAATGAAAGGCAAAAGAAATAATGAGTAACATTAACGGTTGGCAATGCTTAACAAAACATCTTTACGAAATTTATACAGAGTAGTATTGAAAATATCAATGTCAAGGTCACAGAAGATATCATTAAATTGATCACAGGCTCTCAGGAGGAACATATTTTTTCTATAATTTGTATTAGACGTGGGCGTCCAAAACGTTTTCTTTTTACGAGATGATAAACGAGGACAATGGAAAAATATATTTTGGAGCAAAAAAGAGGACTCTACAGGGTTATTGGTAATTAGACCGGATCCTTTTAGGGGGTGATGGGGGAGGCCATTTGCAACTATTTTGACCCTATATCGTATTATGCAAAAGTTAACCATTTTTGAGATATTCGCAAATTCTTAATTTTTTGGGAAAACCCCGATTTACGTCTTCAAAATTAAATAAAAAAAAAAGTGATCATCCAATTCAAATTTTAGTGACTGATTTAGATAGCCTGAAGTCTAATTATTAATAACCACTAACACAATCGTATGAATCTGTACCCATATGGAAGCTAAAGGACATGTTTATAAAAACAAAGTTTATTTTTTTTTGTAAAGTCCTTACAAAACCCCCATTTAAAAAAAAATACTCCAGTGAATTTGGTCGGCATGTTATTTAAAAAACATCTACACATCTTTAGCTATCCAAAGAGGTATAAATCAATGCACTTTGTAACACAATTGCAGAAAAATACGGGTAAATGTAATGTATTACTACACCTACGAGGAAAAACATCTTGAATCTTCAAAACCGCTGGAGTAAATTCAAATTGTAAACTTAAATAGCAATAAATACGTGCTTGCGCGATTTTCACTTAGTTCTTTTTTTGAATTATTGTTCCGAAAACAGAATAGGCTGATATCATGGCGGAGTAAAAACTTTTTGTTGTTATTTATCAACAATTATGGCTGCAGTGCCACGCATCCTACCACCTCCTCGAGACTTTTCAAACGAAGAATATGCGGATATACTGTTTTGTTATGGTTATGCAAACGGTGTCTCTACACGTGCACGGGCAGAGTATCAATCTCGGTTTCCTCAGCGCCGGTTACCTCATGAAAGTGTATTTGATAATACATATCGGCGACTTCGAGAGACTGGCAGTGTTCAAAAAAAAAAAATGAAAATAAATTTGACAACATGGGTTGTTAAAACTGAGTTACGCCATCGTATGCGGCTTTGCATACGGAATAGAGGTGGACATTTTGAAAACGAATTGTAAATTAAAATTTGTAAATTGTAAATTAATAATGTAAATTGTAAATTAAATAGTAAATTGTTTTGATAGTAATACATTTTTTGTTTGTTTTACAAAATTCATAGTTTGATTTATTGGAAGTTACTACCTGCTTATGGTTTATCCATATTTTTTCTGCAATTATGTTACAATGTGCATTGATTTATACCTCTTTGGATAGCTAAAGATGTGTAGATGTTTTTTAAATAACATGCCGATCAAATTCACTGGAGTATTTTTTTGTTCAATGGGGTTTTTGTTAGGACTTTACAAAAAAAATAAACTTTGTTTTTATAAACATGTCCTTTAGCTTCCATATGGGTACAGATTCATACGATTGTGTTAGTGGTTATTAATAATTAGACTTCAGGCTATCTAAATCAGTCACTAAAATTTGAATTGGATGATCACTTTTTTTTTAATTTAATTTTGAAGACGTAAATCGGGGTTTTCCCAAAAAATTAAGAATTTGCGAATATCTCAAAAATGGTTAACTTTTGCATAATACGATATAGGGTCAAAATAGTTGCAAATGGCCTCCCCCATCACCCCCTAAAAGGATCCGGTCTAATTACCAATAACCCTGTATAACGCTGGATAAAATTTTAAATAACAAGATTTGATCTTTTACGCTACGACGATCCTCAAGACTCAAAATGTTATCGATAGAGTTAGAGGGGAAACGATACCTGCAGTGCTTTAAAAATTTATTCTGTATCCATTCAATATTATCAATATGAACCTTATATTGGGGATTCCAAACAGAGGATGCATATTCAAGTACAGACCTAACATAGCTGTTGTACAAAAGTAGTAAGGTACTGGGGTGTTCAAACACTCTACCAACTCTTAAAATAAACCCTAACATTCGATATGCTCTAGAAGTGATACTCTCAAAATGAGCAATAAAAGTAAGTTTACTATCTAGGTAAACTCCTAGATCTCTAATAACAGATACCCTTGAAATAATGTTATCGTTAAATTTGTAATCAAAAATAATAGGTTTAAGCTTACGACAAAAAGAGGTATGTAGGACTTAAAAACTATCTGCAATTTGTTCCGGGTGTTGTGGCCGTTTTCTATGTATAATAATAACTATCTTTGTAATGTTTTGTATTATGTATATCAGTTATCTAGTGCCTACCCATAACTCAAGCTCTCCTTAGCTTGGGGCTAGATAATGCTGTGTGAATTGTCCAGTATTATTTATTTATTTAAAAAGCAAAACCGAAGCTTATTTTTGTTTTCCTTTCTTAAATCAATTAACTTATGCTAACTTCATAATACATTTATTTTTTACTTATACATTCACCTTATCTTATTTATACTGACACATTTTCTTTATACTTAATATTCAACATTGCGGTTATTGTGGCGATCTTAGAAAGACATGTCCAGCAATGGATGACTGATGGATCACTCACGGCTAAGATGATGATGATCTTTGATTTAGATCTTTGTTTGACAGATCTCTATGAGTGAGAAGGACTCGGAGATAGCTGAGAAGGGTCCCGTGGACGTCCCGCAGATTCAGAAGTGCATCGAGAGTCTCCAGGACGCCTGCATGGTCGTCATCGGATCCATGAACATACAACAGGTATTACTGCTTAGCATATTAATAAAATAATGATTATTTTTGCAGATAATGATAGGTAATTTTTTAAAAGTAGGCGCGATTTACGTTGTTTATTCATACAATAATCCAAACTGTCGTCACAAATCCAGTCCAGTATATGAAAATCGAAAGGCGCTAGCTTTTTGAAATGTATCTTTAATATTGAATACCGATTGAATACCTACACATCGTGTTCGGCGGAACGTGTGCCATAGGATAATAAAAAATAAGGTAAGAGGAACCAAGCTATGGCCCTCTGTCCCACCTACCCCGTTTTACCTTATGGCAAAAGTTCTGCAGAACAATTCTTAGAACAGTTAAATTAATATTTGGAAACAACCCTACTATTAATAAGTCTGAATCGTTAATCCAAAAGATTAACACATCAACGCGTACAATATAAGGATTCATCATTAATACATTGTTGAAGGAATTAAGTACGGGTTTACCTAGGTCGCCGTTATTACGAATTTTTTCAAACAATGGAACTCCCCGCGGCTCGTGCAAATATAATAAATACTTGAAAGTTTTAATAATTTAATGTGTTCTATTCTTCTGGTGGTCTGGAGGAGTGATAGAGCTTCACTTTTTTAGGCTAAATCAGAGACTTTAATACACACTAAGACACCGTGCAATAACGACGTATCAATACCACAGTGAAGCTCTATCACTCCTCCAGACCACCAGAAGAATAGAACATTTTATTATTAAATTATTAAAACTTTCAAGTATTTATTATATTTGCACGCGCCGCGAGGAGTTTTCGTACTATGCTAATACAATTTCTATCTTTTTGCGTATTAAATAAGGTATATTTTTGAATCACTATATTAGGGTGTGCGCGTGTCGTCCCGGTGCCAGCTGACCCTGAATGGTTCTCATCGCGAAGCGCATCGTTCTTCTTTAGCAGTTCTTAAAACTAATAATTAACGGACACATTCCTCCGGTGCCAGGCTAAAGAAGAAACAGAAGACTTCAACAAACGCATAGAAGACTTCTCCCGCGCGTTAGACGAGGCACAACTGAAGGTCAAAGAAGGCGGAGTGAAGGCGACCTTAACGCGAGCCAAGGCGGGCGTCACCACTAGTGCAGCCGGCCTTTCTGAGGCACTTAAGTTGGATCAGAATATGGTGAGACTTGATACAATGGCATAGGGTTCATATTAGCAGCAGTGTTTCAATTAAAGTCTTTGAATCCAAAAGTAATATTTTAGCCACTGAGAAACATAATAAACCCTCAGTTCGAGAACCTGATTGATCTGGGCCTTTGGCCTGATCTGATTTGACGCTTACTTTTCCAGGAGAAAGTGACCCCGTCTGCCGTGAACCTGCTAGAAGAAGTGAACAGAGCCCATGCTCTCATACAGCGCTGCCCACTCGTGCCCAACGTTGGGACCATGAGTCCCGACACTAAGGCGCGGTGTGACGAGCTAAGCAACAATAATAAGTGAGTGACTTGACTCGACTTCTTTTTTCCAAAAGGAGAAATTACTGCTCATCAATCACCTTTCACAGCTTAGTATTGGCAGGTGAAGAACGCCTTGTCATCGGGGGAGTATGAGCGAGACCGCGTAGCTGCACTAGGTACGCCGCCGCGTCACTGCAGCGAGAGATGGAAATAGATTTCAGGCGTAGACCATGTGCCGCCTGGGGTCTAGAATTATTTCGTTTCTTTATCGTATAATACAGTGTTGGATGATTTACCAGCCTATCTGTGCTAAGCTCTACCCTTTCTACATATCGTCGGTTTCAGGTTCAATAAGGGTAAGCGATAAAATACGTAAAAATGGTTGGAGTATACAGGTTTCTTAGTTTTTTCAAATCTCTCGAATGGCGTTTAAACTAGCTTTGAAAAAAGTCAGTTACGTTAACTTTTTAGAATCCTTTCGACATTATGTTGTAACTGCAACATTTCAAGAAATCTTGACTGCAAAATAGTGTAACTGACATAAGCATAAAAAATAATTGTGTAACTGAAATGTATATTCAAAATAAGGCCACTAGGGACAACATTTTTCATAATTTGTCAGAAAATTCAATGAATTATTAGCTTTTCTGTCAAACAGGATCCAAAAAAAGTCACATGTGAAAGAAAAAGAAAGTTCAATATAGAAAAAAAAAATGCTTTTACGACTTTTCAAGTCTTGTTTTGTCGGTTACCCCAAATGAAATTGTAACCGACGTGTATGGCCACATTTACTAATACACTTACCATCGTGGTCTTCTGTCTGGTATGCCTGGCGTGCTCTGCACTACATTGAATTGCAAGGAGCGAATATAGCCTCTGCTCAGCATTGGCACATTAACTAAAAGAAAACAATACCAACCTGTGTTTCAGGACTCTAATAACCCACACCCTGGCGCTTGTGAAGGAAGTCTCGGCCGCTGATGATGACGAGATGATGACCTGGGTGACCTTCAACACCAGCAAGACTCGTCTCATTGACGCTTACGACGCGCTGCTGAAGAGCATCAGGTATGTTAAACTATAGCTCCCGAAGATTTGATTTAGAGTTTATGTCTTTTGTAATTATTATGGACAGATGAGAGAGAAAATGCCATCCAAAAGTTGTTAGCTACAAAGTATTAATTGTAACCATGTTGTATAAAAGTCATAAAGTAGTTTGGATTCAAATATGAACTAATGGCATATCAATTTTAAGCAGGTAAATAGTTGTATAATTTCTAGGTAATAAAGTTGGGTTTATGGAATTTTTGCAGCCTTTTTCTGATGCGATTAAATTATTTACAAAGGAACAAACTTATCCATTATTTTCGAATATATTTTATTATTTTTCTCCTTTTAGCTAATTTTATACACCTGCTGGTTAGAATCTTTATTCACAAAGAAAATTACAATCAAATAATAAAAACAAACTAGAACTAGTATTTACAATTGAGCTAACTGCAGACTGTTGCAATCAATCTACAGGTAGCTCCACTGATCCAAGACGCTGACTGCATTGCCCAGCGCAGTATGGCAATGCTGATGCGCTGGGCCAGATACTCACCAGCTCGCGGGTCACGCGTCGCTTCGACCAGACGCTCAGATATTTTTTTTAAACCCGGAGAGCCTCGGTACCCCTCGGACCTAGTTGGAATAAAATTGATAAGACAATAAAAAAGAACATTCTTAGGATATTTTCTACAAATAAGGAGATAACAGTTACATATGTTATGACAGAATTTTTAATACATTTACTGGGTTTGACGACCTCGAAGGCGCGGTGGGCGAAGGTCTGCCTGCGTCGCAGGAGGTTACGAGTTCGATTCCCGCCTTGGGACAAATGTCTGAACGATCTGCAGATATTTTTTCCAAGTGTTCTGGTCGTTTTGTATGTATAATATAAAGAAACGATCTGTGTATTGTATTGCATTATTTATATCAGTTATCTAGTACCCATAACACAAGCTCTGCTTAACTTGAGCCTAGATAATGCTGTGTGAATTGCCCAGCATTATTTGTTTATTTATTTATTAATTTAGGGTGAACGGTCAACGCGCAGGCATCCTGGAGGGCACACCAGAAGACGACGCTGAAGAAGACGCTCAAAATAAAACTTACTTGGACACACAGTGAGTATATTATCTATGTACTATAATGTATAACAGAAATAATACGCAGGGAACACATTTTCTGTAATCTGTGGTCAGGCTCTCTTTCCCAACTCTATGGGGTATAATACTCGGTCAATATTATCACGATAACATGATAATACTTTTTATTTATCATGATAATATAGGTCGTATCACAGTATCATGATAATATCACAGATTATCCAGAAATCTCGAAATCCGCGATACGCCTCTGGGTAACGTTACAAAAAAAATTAAGGTATCCAAATCCATTCAAGTTATGTTATTGTTGTTATGTATGTTATGAATACTAACGAATTTAAAATTAGTTTTATCAAAGAAATTAAATTATTAATGGTTCTTTTTAAAAATCAGATACGTAGAAAACATACTTTCGTCTGTACTAGATGGACGAGTAAAAATGTGATTGCTTGCAGAGTGGATTTGGCGAACAAATGGCTGAAGAAACCGATGTGCAAGGCGGAAGTCAAAAGTATGGGCCAACAGGCCGTCAGGCATGTCATCGATATAGCAACCAAGGTATTTACATTATACACATTACTGATGTAAGCTGGTTAACAACGAACCTTATTTGTGTTGGAAGAACACCAACGTTTCATCCTTTAACGAGGGACTTCTTCAGGGTGAGTGCGGGTAGGGCGCGCGCACCACCGCGAGCCTAACCTGACATATTATACAGGGTGTAACAAAAATGAAGGACTCAACTTTAAGCGGGGGTTCAGCTTTAATCTCAGAACACGTTTTCGGAACAAGAAATAACAATAAAATTACCATTGATTGATGCATTCGCATATTGTCATTGAAAAAAATATAAAAAGGCTTAGTTTACATCCCCTATACAACACATCTTAGACTTCAAATTGGTATAGTACCTACGTATACCTTTTGACCTTTAATGATTAACATTATTTTGTTTTTCGTGTTTGTCAGATATTTTGATATTATGTCTTTTTTATTATTTTCATATTTCAAGACCTAATATCAAAATATGTAGTTCTACACCTTTACAAGTTATAGTGTTGTGTAGAATTTGTAATACAAATAATATGTTTGCTGGAAACAAATTCCTTAACAAGCAGTAACTCTTATGATTTGACATTTTATAGATGTCCGAAGATCTGAAAGGCAGCGAGCGAGAGGAAATACGCTGTGTGATCACGGAAACTGAGGAACTGCTGACTCAGTGCACTGCGAGCTACGACAACGTGAAATATAGGTGAGGTGCTTGCTAGTTTTATTGACATCGTGATAACATTTTGTGATTACCTACTTATTTAAGTCGCTGGTAAGATTTTTTAAATTACTCATTGACGAAATAAGCAAAATATCCACCAGATCTTAGTGTCTGACATGCTGTTATAGGAAAGTCAATTTTGAGCAACGAAGTATAACTTATTTTTCCGAAAATGATTTTGGGAGACAGAAAAAATACTACGAAAATTTTATAATGTCCCTGTGATCTCGTTGCTTAGTTGGTTAGAGCGCACCGGTAGGTACTAAAGATGAGGTGCGGGTTCGAGTCCTGCCGAAATCGAAAATGTTTGGGATATTATTACATTTTCGTAGTAAATTACCCCAGTGCGAGTTACGCAGTTTAAATCAAAAAGCTAAGAATAAATACTGTTTCATAACTCAAGTAACGGCTTACAAGACCGTGGAAAAATAGAAGAATTTATAAAGATTTCAAGATTTTTATTCGCCATCATGTTGTACAATAAAGGTCTTAGAATAAGGTAAATGAACCCGGGTGGGGCGCTGCAATTTGGACCATAGTTTCCATATGACAAAATAATATTGTGACATTTTATTTCATTTATTAATTGCCAATATGTCCATATAATTTTAGTCTAAGTTAGTAGTACATCCTGTAGGGCACTGCAATTTACATTGCTAGTCATTTACATTAATAATTAACATTAAACACATACACAACAATTTCTAGTAAGTAAGTAAGTAAATCATTTATTTGTCAGATGAAACACACACATACAATTTTTTACATAATTTAAATATAAAAGAAAAGGATATATAAAAGTAAAGAAAAGGATGTAAAGGCACTCGGGCTTAACACATAGAACAATACAAAGCACAATACAATACAAATTTGATTATCATAACCAAATATACGCGTGTGTAGCAGTGGCAAATGGGTAATAGCTCAGTGATAATATTGCTCTATGAGCAAACACTGACTTTCAGCTATCACCTTCAGGGTGACGAGGCAAGGCGGCAATTCTAAATATATTCATAATCTCTTATACATGTTACAAAATATTATAAATATTTTAACTTATAGATAAGTTGCTGCTGCTCGCGGCTTCGCACGCATTGTTTAAGGTTATTTCTATCCCGTGGAAACTGATTAAAAAGTAGCTTATGTTACTCCAATCTCCATCCTTTCAACTGACTGCATGCCAAAAATCAAGCCGATTGGTTGCTTAGTTAGGGTGTGAAGGAAGGACAAACAAACAAACACACTTTCGCATTTATAATATTACTAAAAATATGGAACATACATTTTAACTATATTTTACATAGGTCCATAGATTCAAAATATAAACGTGCTTTCGTAACTTTTTTCTATGCTTCAAAAAAATCCTGTAAGGCTTAGTAACTTTTTTAATCAGGTAAGATTTTTTTATGATGAATATCTGTATTTATCCCGTGTCTGGATGTTTTAATCTATTTTATAAATCATTAAACAGGTAGATACCTATCCTACTTTAATAAGAACGATGACAGTAACTAAAAATCACCAAAATTATATATTTACCGAATCATATCTGAGCCATAGATTGCAAAACACGTATTATAGATTTTATTTTGATTGAGTTAATTATTATTTTGATAAAATCAAACTACGACATACGACAATCCGCCATGACACGTTGACCTAGCATTTGTAAAAGTTACATTTTTCCTACCAAGTCCATTTTTTATGGATTTTTTTTGTATTCAGTAGATGTCTAAAAACATCAGAGTAGTTTCTCAAAATCGGTCATCAATCATCATGCCTTTTCTCCAACAAAAAAATCTTGTTTCCTTTCGGCCAATTGGTTGGTGTACTCTGATACACTGACTTAGAGTATCAGAGTACCAAATCGCAAAAAACAACGAAAAGAAACAATCGATTGTGTATTTTAGACAATAAAAATATGTTTTCAGACCCTTAACTCAAGCCCCGCTTGGTTGGTGGTCTTGATTAATGTTATTAAAGATTCTTTGTACACACTCGTTATATTGCAGCGTCCTGATGGACCGCATCAAGGAACTCAAGAAGGCGATCCAGCGAGGCGTGGTGACTCGGGTGGTGGAGGACTTTATAGACGTCGACGACTCCGTCGCGGATCTAGACATCATGGTCGACAGTGAACCGGGTAAGATATTTCATAATGTCAATTCTGTAGACACATAAACTCAAGTAAATTGACAGCAATGTTGCAGTTCTTTTTTTCGATCATAAAAATGGGAGTGCAATATTTGGTGTTCTCTACGATCAACCGAAACTATGTTGATGACTGGAAACAGAGCGAGCGAGTTATTACCATTCAAGAATTAAAAGCACGCCTGGAGAATACTGAACTGCTACTAATGCTACCGTCATTGAATTATACAGGGTAGACAAAAAAAATGATGTTAGATTAAAAAAAATAATGCCTTACCCGCGGGTGTACCTGAAAATACCTCATGTATGATCCTTGATTTATTGTGGTTTTCGACGTTTTTTTGAGAATTTTCTGGCGGAACGGTTAAAACTGTTTTTTTTTGTGGAATTTTAGGCGTTTTTTTGTAAATATGACCCTTAAATCGGAGGTAATTTCTTGCACAAAATGATCAGCTTTCGAACAATAAGGCAAGTTCACCGATTTCCAGCAGGTGAACATCGTTCTTTATGAAAGGGACGGCAATGTTTTTAGTGTCAAATTAAGGTGACGTCTGAATAGACACCATTTTAACACATTATATGTATCTCTTTTAGACGCCCAAAAGCGCGCCTTCTTGCTAGAGCGCAAGATAGCAGAGCTACTAGCCCAGTTGGGGCGCGTGACGCGCACTGCGCGCTGCGTGGCCGACGCGGGTGGTACGCAGCACGCCAGCGCGCAGATCTTGCACTGCACTGAACAGGTAAAACTTAATATTGCAGGACAATCCACACACCATCATCTGGTCCCAAAACAGGCGGAGCTTGTGATACTCCGAGTTGTTCAAGATATTATGTTATGTCAACAAAGTTATGTATGAATGAAAACTTAACAATACTGTTAATCATATAACAGATGTCAAGGTAACAGCATGGTTATCACTTGGTGATGGGAGTCGAACCCGCAACATCCTGCCTCTCATGCAAATCTTCGGGCGGTAGATGTATTAAAATTAACAGTCATACAAAAAGTCCCAGTAATCAAATGTCGCAACTGCAAATCCAACATCATCATCAACTATATCAGTCCACTGCTGGACATAAATAAATAAATAAATAATAATAATAATAAATAAATAATAAGCCTCCCCTAATAAGCGCCATAGCGCCTCTTCAGAATAATACTCCCCCCTCTCTTTCTTTAAATCCAACATGGCGTCAACAAAATGTAATATGGCGCTCATCGTTTTTCAATTACAGACGGAGCTTTTAGCCCCGATGTTGGTGCAAGCAGCTCAAGAAAGGATCGCGTGTCCGGATAACAAAGTAAGGGTCTTGATTCATTACTAATTTTATCTACCTACGTTACCTTCTTTGGTACTAAGAAAGGAGGCAAAGAACGCAGAAAAAATTCAAAAATACAAAAAAACGCGCCAACCCGCGTCGAACCACCGTAATGTCCTAAAAACTGTGTTTCCAACAGGCCGTGATAGATAACTACAAGGCTCTCCTGGCGAAGTACGCAGAGTCCATTTCAAAAGTCCGGGATCTTTGCGACCGCGCTGTCGATCCCATGGAGTTTGTGCAGACCGCTGGTAAGTCTCCAAATGACCGTAGGCCAGATAAACGCTTGAAAATAAATATAAAGATAACGAGTAGGTACCTATTGAGGTTCTATGTTTAGCTGTGTGCATGGTTCATAGTACTCGATTAGGATGATTATTTTGGTTTTGTATATAGATGATTAATTTTGCACGTTCGATAAGGCAGAATGTATTGAAACTTCCATTGTTATAAAGAACTTTTGTACCCACGTTCTTGTAATTAATCATATAAATTATTATTTTTATTCTTAAAGGTATTTGTACCGCAAAAAACCGTAAATTTGTTAGAATTCGCAGATGGTTATTAGTTTTTGTAAAAAGCATCAAATTATTGGAACTATTAAAGATTTTTAACCGATACTCTGGAAGGTTTGATTAGGCATGTGTTGATCGCTTTCAATTATCAATTCCTTTCTTTCTTATCTTTCCTTCATAGGAGAGGCAATGCAGCGCTTGCATGACGAGTCGAACACTCAAAACGATGTCCAGAAAGGACAGCGCACTTCTGAAGCTTTATTCAAGTAAGTCTTTTAAAGTCTAAATCTACCTTAGACTCCCTTTTCGCGGTTCTTATTGTACGCTTGTTGTTGTTAGCTTCTTATGCTACATGGTTTCTACATAAGCTTTCGTTATCGCAGAAGATATATCATGTAAAAAAATATGAAAGACAACACGCGCCGATTTTTTTACCGCAGCCGTGTGGATTGACTTATGGCAGTGGCTTTCACGATTCGATTCTCGTCACTTTATTCGAAACCTTTATTTGCGTTCATTTGGGGGGGTGCAAATAAAGCTGATGTTGCTATGAACGAACCGTGCCTTACCATAATGGGTGTTACTGGCTCGGGCTTTATATTCACGTAAAGATTTGGACTGCCTCAGCGGTAACAATCGACTTATCGCTTGACTTCTACACATTTCTTTGTAGGTATATAAATATTTGATATCTCCACTTCACAGGCTAGCAAACCGGTCAATAGATGTCAGTATGTCGTCACTAGCCGTGCGCCGCGACCCGGAGCTGCTCGCCCACATGCAGGACCAACAGAGACGGTTGCTGGCCGCCACGCCGGCCGCCGACTGCCGCGCCAGCCGCCTGCCTGACTGGAAAGAGAGCACTGCTGAGGTATACCGACAGGATCCAGAAAGCGTTTAGGAAATACCTGGATATTGTCCCTTAATTGGTCCATCACACACAAAAAAACGTGTAGCCTGTGTCAGGGATGCGGCTGAGAGATCGAGACAGTTTAACATTGTTATTTCGGTTGCGAAACGACTTCCAGTCTCTATCTCAAACATTTGTAGATTAGCACCGTTGTTAATCTTCATACATTGCGACAGGTGCTGCGCACAACAGGAGAAGTGGAGTCAGCTCTGGGAGGAGAGAATATCTTCAAGAAGAAACCGACAGCGCAGCAGGGGTCCAACCAGCAGATATACGTAAGATATACAATCTAATATTGAGAAGGTAGGAAGAATTAGGACTCCAGTTTTATCCAATGTCGTTGGAAATCAACTAATGTCTCTCACGAGGGAATCATCAGTAGTAAGTATCATGCAAAGTCGACAAATTTGTCTAGAAACTATACCGGTCTTTTAAATGTTGATTATTTATTATGCAACATATAATACAGAACAGACAAAGAGAGATTTCAGACTCACTTTTCTACCAATTTATCTGCCAAGTATTGTAATATGGATACAGCCCTTTGGAGGCAGTTCAAAAATAGCTGCAGATTATGTTGGCTTGTAACTATTGCTGCTGACATGTGCCTGCTGTGTCCGAGTGCAGGGCAAAGGTCTATCCTGGTCCTAGCCTATCTCTTAGATCCATTTCATCCTTCCGTCTCACCCCGGAATTTACTCTCTCTGAGTTAAAACTTTTATCAATAATATTGTATTATTCCAGAGTGTAGCTCGTGACCTGCACGAGTGCGTGAAAGACTGGTCGGCGCGCGACAACGAAATTGTAGCGGTCGCCAGGCGGATGGCGGTCCTGATGGCGCGACTGTCGGAGTATATGGAAACTGGTAAGCTATTATCCGCCACATTGTCTACATTTATCTAGCTTGACAATTTCTTGTACACCTATTGAATACTTAACATTTCACACGGCGCAATCTCGCTCCAGAAGGATTAAAAAAACGCTTGAAATACTTTCGATTGAATCTAACATTAGCACGAAGGTCTTGTCTTGCTCATTGGAGAACCATTTGTTGTACTGTATCTATCTTGTCTAGGACAACTTTCAAAAAGAAAATGTATCAACTTTAATTCCAAGCATGACGTCAAGAGTCAAAGAACCCTTTTTATAATTTCCCTCTTACTTGTAATTATTATACTTTCATGTTTGTTTTCCTATTGTGATGATCCACCACAACGGACTTTAACTTTTTGTAATTTTCAGACAAGAAACAAGCCGTCATCACGACTTCCAAGTCGATAGTCTCAGAGTCTCACGAAGTCGCAGCCCTTGCCAGGAAATTAGCGCACGAGTGTACAGACGTCCGGATCAAAACTGTGAGTAGCTCCGACCCTTCCTCGGAACTCTACGAAAGAAACGATAAATTGTCAACAACGTGCGCTGCATTTGGTAGCGTCAGTAGATAGAATGATCCACTTGGGCTCGGATATCCCAGGTGGCGCCGCCGATGTGCAACTTGGGGCTGATTTGGGTTTTGATGTCCAGCTGTGGACTAACATAGGCTGATGATTATGAATACCCAGTTGGATTATATCGTGGTTCGGTTATTTGGTATTTTGGACATGTCGATCCTCCCTCCGTGACATAATTATAATATTTATGTATCTCAACGGAATTTGTAGGAAATAACATACTGTGTGTCTCTTCCAGAATCTTCTACAAACGTGTGAACGGATCCCCACAATCAGCGCGCAACTAAAGATGTTAACAACGGTCAAGAGTTCGACACTAGGACAACAAGGTCAGTACAAAGCAACTGCTGGGCATAGGCCTCCAAAAGATCGCCATTCTAGGTCGCATGTACCTGTATCTGAGCCCTGAGTTCGGTTTGACGTAAGTACCTATCGAGACGTCATCGTGACGTCTCAGTTTTCATGAGATTGCGTAGTTCCATGTACGCACTATACAAGCACGATAGCAGCATCTGTGCCAGATCTCATAAAAAAGTAAATGCCTCCACGAATGACGTTCGTATAGGTACTATCGTCAGATCGAACTGAGGATCCGGGGGTTATTTAAATTCTCCAACACGAAATTGCGTGTTTCGTTTTGGCCAATTGGTTTACTCTAATTATACCGAATTACTCGTAGAGTTCCAATTAGCAAAAAAAAAAAAAATTTGCTTATTTTTGAGAATTAAAATCTGCCTCCAGGTCGTCGGTCTACCTTGTTGTAAATATTGCAATAGATCACTAAGCTTTATCTTCCCACAAAATAATCAGAGCTGTGTTATGGGTAACGTTGTGGTGTATTGTAATTGGTATGTGTATTATATATCTATATATAGGGTTGACGTTACGGACGATCATTCACAACATCACAGTGTCGCAACTTAATTAGTTAAAAAATAGTAAATGCACATAGTTTCCCTTAAAAGTGTGAATAGTCTGTGGACAGTCGCTGATACCATCTGAGTGAGTGTTTGCTATCTCCTACGTGCCTGGGATAAGGTGCAAATTTCAAAAAATCTAGACTGTGACTGGCAACTTTTTTCTGGTGTGTGGGTAGATTTGCACCTAAATCGATCGAACATTTGTACAGTTTTGATTACCTTGTTGCCATCTGGTGACAAGTAGCTGTACCTCACGCTATCTAGTGACGAGATACTGCACTGAACACTCCACATATGCCACTACTGCCGCCATCTACAACTCTTCTTGAGATTCTGACTATCAGCGCCATCTAGTGTGGAGTAGCTATATTGTGACTGATCGATTTCTGAGAACCCTAAACTAAGAACCATCATGGGGAAGAAGGCTTGTGGTGCATGCAAAAAATTTATTTCGCCGATAGGTGCCGCTACCTGTAGTGTCTGCGCAGGCATTTATCATAAAGAATGTCTTGGGATTCCTGAGTCGGCGATTATGAACAAGGACTGGGTCTGCCCTTACTGCAAAAAGAGGACTAGAAAAGGTGACAATACACCCCTAAAGGAAAATAATATTGCACCTGTACCGGGTCCGAGTGCTTCTGCGGTCACCAGCCCATCCGTCAGCTCTCTTATACCCTTATCATCGAATATCCCCCTCCTGTCCCCTCCCGCGGACAGTATTACGGAAATGCGGCGAGAGTTAGCCGAATACATGGCAGAGCTGCGCCTTTATCGCGGCGAGATGGTAGAGTTTCGGGCCACTGTAGCGGCCATGAATGAACGCATGGAAGGTATCGAGCGTCGACTGGATGTGATGGAGGCCCGAGAGGAGGCATCCGGAGTGGTTGAGGTTGCCGAGCTTGAAAAGACAGTCATTCAACTGAAATGTGAATTAAATGACCGGGATCAGGAGGCGCTATCGGCCGACCTGGACATAGGGCAATTCCCAGAAGTAAACGGCGAGAATGTCATTCACTCTGTTACCATCTTAGCGGTAAAACTAGGAGTGCCTCTTGAATGTCGGGACATCGTGTTCGCCGAGCGTGTGGGACCTCCTGCTCGGCCGGGATCGAGTGATACGGAGAGGCGTCCGCGTCGCCTGGTGGTGCGGCTGGCACGCCGGCACCTGCGGGATGAGCTACTGAGCGCAGCGCGCGTGCGTCGCACGCTCATGTCTACGGATCTTGACCTGCCTGCGCCTCCACAGCGAATCTTTGTAAATGAGCGACTCACGAGAGCTAACCGGCAGCTGTTTCACCGGGTGCGTGAGGAGTGCAAGAAGCACAACTGGCGGTACTCGTGGACAAAGAAGGGCCGCCCCTACGCACGTGAAAGCGAGGGCAAGCCGGCGTTCCCTTTTCGTACGGAGGCTGATGTCGCACGTATTTTTAAAGTTTAGAGTGTTGTATAATTATTGTATAAACTTGTTTTTGTCTTATTTAATGTACACAAACTGCTACTCTACATCACAAACAGTTCAATCCAATAATATTGTTTATAGCATGATATATATTCTAATAATGAAAAAGATTTGGTGTTTTGTAGTAATATTCTTAATTAGGTATGTACATAATTTTAACAGTTGTATTTGTATCCTTAAGTCTATATATCTATACACAATCTATTGTTTAAGTTGTATTTTAAAAACTACATACGCCATTTTATTACTTTGTAACAACATCGCTAACATTTTTTTAATTTTAAATTTGTTTACTTCTTATGGTGTAATGTATTTAGTTCAAAATATTTAATTTGTAACTTTATTTGCACTTGTCTTGTCGTCGGTCTGACTTTCCTATTATATTGTTTTTAGTATGCTAAAAATTGGTTTGTTAAATGCAGGTTCCCTCGGCAATAACCATGACAACCTTGTGACTTCAACTTCACGGCTGAACCTAGATGTTTTCGCCATCAACGAGACCTGGCTCAGACCGGGAGAGGAGGGCCGCGCCCCCGCCATGACGGGCTATCGTCTGAGGCACATTCCGCGGCCGCGGGAGGTGCGCTCGCGCGGCGGTGGGGTCGGCTTTTATATTAAGCGTGGTATAACCGTGCGCACATGGGCTCACCCGGTTGACCCTTTACACAAAGCAGTCGAACAAATGTGGCTTACTATGACTCTAAACGGAAAGAAACTTGCCATCGGCACCGCGTACAGGCCACCTTGGTTGGATGCCGATCTATTCTTTGACGCTCTTACCGACTCAATAAATTCATTGCCTACTTATGATCACTTAGTATTACTTGGTGACTTTAATATAAATCTCCTGAATGCTACTGAAATTAAATCTGTCAAATTATGTACCTTTCTTTCTTGTCTGAATTTATGTCAATTAGTTTCTTCACCTACACATTTCACTGCGACCTCACAAACATTAATTGATGTTATCTGCTCAGATCTTAAAGCCAATACGATAGTTGTTGAACCAGTGGGGTCTCTTTTTGGTCATTTCCTTGTGTGTTGTGAATTTAATATTAAAAAAAGTAAACCAAAACCTTACACGATTACTTACAGGCCCATAAAATATATATGCCTTGATAATTTTAATTTGGATTTAAATTACATTGGATGGGATCAAATTGCGACACTCGATGAAGTTAACGATATGGTTAGCTGTTTCAATCAGAGTGTGTTGGCTCTATTTAGCTTGCATGCCCCTTTGAAATCTGTGCTGATCAAGTCGCGCTCACACCCTTGGATCACGGATACCGTTAAGTTGATGATGAGGTTACGTGACGAGGCGGCAACAGAGTATCAAAAAAAAAGGTCAGAGAGTAAAAGATTATATTATAAAACACTTAAGTCTACCGTTAATCAAGCTCTCTATCACGAGAAGAAAGCATATTTCAATAAGAATATCAATAATAAAATAAATGATCCAAAACACCTTTGGAAGAATCTGAAGAACACGCTTTTGCCTAAAATCAATTCCGAGCTTCCCCATCATTTGCAAGATGCTAATAAAGTAAATTCTCATTTTTTAACTTTGCTAGGCACTTCTGTGACAATTTCTGATCTTACTTATTTTGATTTCCAAAAATTTAGCGATTCAATCTTTACTCTGAAACCTGTTAGTTTAGACCAAATTTGTAAAATTATACGTAGTCTTAAGTCAAAAGCAGTGGGCTGGGATCTGATCAGCTTGGACATGCTAATGATGACTCTACCTGAAGCACTCAGTACCATAACTGCTATAATTAATAAATCAATTACCTCTTCAGTGTTTCCTGATGCTTGGAAACGGGCTATTGTAGTGCCACTGCCAAAGATACCTAATCCGACAGCATTAACTGAGCTGAGACCCATAAGTATACTGCCGTGTTTATCGAAGGTGTTGGAAAAGGTGATAAGCTACCAGTTATCAATTTACGTTGAAGAAAAGAGAATTCTGCCTGAGGCACAATCTGGCTTTAGAAAAGGGCGAAGTACCACGACTGCCTTGCTCGATGTTACTGACCAAATACTCGTCGCACAAGATAAAGGGCTTTGTACTCTACTCGTCCTGCTCGACTTTTCTAAGGCATTTGATTCTTTAAATATAAATTTATTGTTATCAAAACTAAATTACTACGGCTTAGATCAGGGGGCATTGCTTTGGTTCAACAGCTATCTAAGTAACCGCCACCAGTGTACTAAGATAACTCGAAGTGACGGTAATGATTTGTTTTCGGATGTTTTGCCTGTAACTCAAGGGGTTCCGCAGGGGTCAATTCTAGGGCCGCTCTTGTTTATAATCTTTTCCGCAGACGTGCAAACTGTCATCGAGCACTGTAATTTTCATATTTACGCGGACGATATTCAGGTGTATATCTCTTGTAAGCCATCCGAAATTGATTGTGCTGTTGAAAAACTAAATAAGGATCTATCTAACATAGCTCAGTGGTCAAAAAGGAATAGTCTGCTGTTAAACCCACACAAAACGAAATATTTGATTTTTGGTACTGAATATCAGCTACAACGTCTCAATCTCTCGCAGAGTGTGGTACTTATGGGTGAGTCAGTGGAACGTGTTTATGAGGCACGGAACCTCGGCCTGCAGGTGGATAGTCAACTTCGCTATGAGAAGCACGTTGCTGACTCTGTCAGGAACTGCTTTTACAGACTGAAGGTACTCTATCGAATGAGACCGTATCTCAGTCTTGACCTGCGCATCCGGCTTGTAGAGTCGATTGTGTTGTCAAACCTGAATTATGCTGATGTGGTAATTGGACCCAGATTACTGTCAAGAACGCAAAGATTAGTTCAGCGTGTCCAAAATGCCTGCACCCGTTTTTGTTTCGATGTTCCGTTTAGAGGTCACGTCACGCCCTTTTTAAATAAACATTTTATTCTAAAAATGAAACATCGTCGTAAGTTACACCTGGCATGTCTTATGTTTGGTGTAGTGAAGTACAAGTCACCGTCTTATCTCTACGAGAAGTTGTCATGGTTATCCAGCTCCAGATCTTGTGGTTCTCGCCAGTGCTCGAAGCAGCTCGAGACACAGCGGCACACCTCTGCCTCCTTCAGAGGCAGCTTCCGCTATGCAGCTTCCAAGTGCTGGAACAATATCCCGCCGCCGATAAGGAACCTGCAATGCTTACATGGATTTCGAACAAAATTAAGGAAATTTCTGTTTGATCATCAGAGGGAGGAGGAAAGTCTTAGGCACGACACAAGCGCATTATAAATTTGTCAATGTCTATTTGTCTTTTTATAGGCATTAGTGACTATTTCCTTTGAGTGGTGTAGTGTAGAGTAGGTATATAGCTACCGTATTTGATGGTGTTTTTTTTTTTTTTTAATTAGTTATTTTTGTTAGAATATTTTATTGTATTAGTTACTTTTTGTGTGTTTAAGCTTAATTATATGTATTATTGTGAGTAATTCTAATGAGTAAGTATTGTGAGTGGTTTTTCCGTAACGCCAACAAGTGGCTCCGGCGGAAGATCAGCGTTGGATGCTAGCTTGCTAGTCATCTAACTCATGCTGAGTTGGAGCCAATTTTTTAAACGGAGCTAAGTATAAGGCGCTTTTTCTTTGTTTTTTAAATTAAGTTTTGTTATATTGTGTAGGTACCTAGTTCTGTTTGGAAAATAAATATATTTCATTTCATTTCATTTCATTTTCATTTCATTTCAAATATATTTCATTTCATTTCATTTCATTTCATATCCATATCCGGGTTCGACTCCCGCCTCGGCACATTACGATCTGTAGCTCCGGGTGTTCTGGGTGGTTTTTATGTTAAGTTAAAAATATTTATTTATGTTATGTATTTTAGATAGGTTATCAGTTATCTAGTGTCCATAACACAAGCTCAGTATAGTTTGGAGCTAGGTAATGCTGTGTGGATGGTCCAGCTATATTTTTATTATGCTATGAAACTCGTATGTCCCACTGCACTGTGCTCTACTAACTACCGAAAAACCTCTATTTCTTTGCACGCACATGTAACCTTTTTACAAGGAATATTCCCATAATATAGATTTGTATTCTTTGAGACAAAATAGCATATAAAGTCAGGTTACCAAGTAATTCTTGGCAGATTAAAATTTATAATAACTATTATCTTACTTAACTTACTTACTTGTAAAATGTTATACATCTGTCTAGTAATGTTATTTAGGTACACCAGTAATTTTTTTGGATCCCTTATATCGTTGTGTTTTAAACGTTAGTTTGTCGGCTTTATTACTTTTAAGTTTTTAAGGACACAACATTATTGTTTACCCACAAGCGGAAACTGCTAGGCTTAACTTACCTTTAAGTTCCAACCATTTACTGAAATTATATATAGTTTTTGAACCGTGACGTTTTGTTGACAGGTACCAAGGAGGATACGGAAGCTATGGATATGTTGGTGGGAAACGCACAGAGTCTTATGTTGAGTGTGAGTATTCTTTGAGGAACTTCCTAGGATATTGTAATTGTTTTAAGAATATGTTTGTTGTGACTGGTACAGATACGCCGATTTTTTTTCCATATTATCAGTTGACTGTAGGTTCAGTCAACTGATTATATTGAAGGGTAGGTACCTACCAGCGATGTTATCATGCCAAACATTTAAAGTTGACGCATAGACCTTCAACTATAGTTGAATAGGCTACTTGACTACTACTGGGAAATAATTCTAACTTATTGTCTGATAAAAATAATGCAAAATGTAATTAATATTTCTTCAAGGCCAGTCGTATTAGTTGTAAATACTAATTTTAAAGTTTGAATAAAATAATGCCGCGCCAAAACGATAATCTCTGTCATGGCTCCCGTTCTCCAAGCTATGACGTCGCCCCGCCATAGCACACCTAACAAGAAGAACTCATTGACACTGTAATCTGTAAAAGTGTGACGTCACTTGCGATTCAACCAAACACATACGACGATTTCGGTCACGTGATCATATTATATAAAAAAATGTGTAATTTTAATCCCGTGTTTTTTCCAAAAAAAGGCATATTTTTAATAAAAATCACCTGATTACGCTTGGTTACGGTGTCACTGACTAGGATGAAAACAATTTGTAACTTATTTTTAATGTAGTCAAATAGCCTTACAATCAAATAATTCAAACCAATTAAAACTATTTAGTATTTAAACTTGAAACAATTGAGCTAACTGCAGTTGCAAGCAATCTACAGGTAGTTCGTTGAATTGATGAAATATTGTTTACAAACTTGTTTCTTGATTCGAACGTAAAAGTTAGAAAGCATTCGTGTTTTCCTCACCTCCCCGTTAGAAAATCTGAGAGAGGTGTTCGGTGCATTTTTGTATGGCGGTTCCTAATACTGATACTTCTGTTTCTTGTAGATACAAGAAGTGATAAAAGCAGCGGCGGGCGCCTCCGTCAAGATAATGTCTCAACGTGGGCCGAAGCTACGCTGGGTGCGGAAGAACTACTACTGATGATGATGATGAGGTACTCTGGTGGTGGGTTATAGCTTGCACTTCGACTTGGTGTTGAATGTGCGCATTGCACGAAGTAGATCCATTCACTCTTCCATAATAAGTCTTTAAAACACTGTTATGCATAACATTTCCATGTGCATTATAAAATAATTTTCAATCTCATTGTTATAAACACAGAACAGCAAGTCAAACTTTTGAAGCTCGTCGTTTTTAGCACTATCTGAAGTCGCATGCGAGAAGTTGGTTATTTATTTATTTAAAAAAGAGCATTCTATCTGAAAATCACACTAAATCTTGATAGTCCAGTACATTATCTTATTGGTAGATGATACCTAGTCACGTACCCACTAACGTATTATTCTACTATTTTTACACTACTGCCCAAAAAAAGTAATGTTTTCAAGGTTCGTGCACCTATGTATGCGAGATTCTTTATTTCACCATTAATTTTGAATGGCTTAACGATTTTTATGTACATTTATGGTATCGACGTAGTATCAATCATATTTAGAATTACATCATCTTACATCATCCCGCTCGAGTGACCCAGGCTATATTTTGTTTATAGTAACGCAGTCTTCCACCGCAGTTCTTTGCTAACGGCCTCCATTTTGCATTGCTAAACGCCCCCCGACGCGTACTATGTCGTCGAGCCCCAACATCACCGGATAGCACAGGACTGTGGTGGATGGCACTGACTTCGGGAAGCCTATACCCAGTTGTGGGTAAAATCCAGCTGCGGATGATGTTCATGATGAAGGCAGTGTTATTCAAATTAGAATTCAATAACTTTGTTTAGGCTTACAAAATAAGCACTTAGACAAGTCAAATTTTTACTATGAACAGCTTTATATTAGCTATTAAGCGAACAAAATCAATGACATTTTGTTTCTTATTTGATAATCTATAAAACTGTTTATGTATAAAATTTGACTTGTCTAAGTGCTTATTTTGTAAGCCTAAAGAAATAAAGTTATTGAATTTTGAATTTTTGAATTATTTATTGTAAAATAGTTTGCCCATATGTGCTGCCAGTAGCAACCGTATTTCAGTTTATTATTACTTGCATTCATATGATCAGGTGATTAGGCAAGTTTAAATAATGATCAAAGTATGTACCTGGTGTTGCAATACTTGCAATGGAAGACTGACCCGGAGGTCTTTTAATTTAATCATTCCATCCACACTTCTGTTTTATTGATTTTGTAGTTCTAACCAGTTTCCGGGCGGAACAAAGTGTTATGCCCCCTAACCTATCGCAATGGAAGATCTACCCTGTACCGGGATGATACTATCTGGTCCTCTTGCCCCCGGTAAAAGACCACGCTTTTTACCGACAGTTGAAGTCGGATAGTTATATTTATGGCTAGCGCCATTTTGTAATCCGTAAAGTTTAAACAAGCATTTATGCGATATAGAAATTGGTTCTTTTTGTGGATTAAATTCGCTCACGGCGGCGGCGCGGACGGTTAATACAACAACATTAACCGCTTCTAAAGACTAAAGTACCTACTATCCGACATCAAAAATGTCGGTTGAAAGATCCCGGGCAAGTGGACCAAATGTGTCGGCCTGGTACATTTCCTGCTTACTCGGTACAGGGATGATATTCCGCTGTGACAGTAAGGGAATACCACCGCCCCCAAATCTTTGATGCACGAATTTCTTAGATGGCTTGGTAACATTTCATATATATTATATAATTATGTCCTTAGCTATTTCTTACCAAGCATGGTATTTGTGTTGTGATTATTTAGCATGTGTTTTGTAAATTTCGTACTCATAAGTGCCATAGTAGATTTATAAGTAGGCCAATAAATAGTTTTCTAGTAAAATGTTTCTTATTTGTATCGTCCCTAATTTTAGGCTTGTAGGTTTTTTTTAAATTAGGGACTCAAATGCCTGACGTTCCACAAAAATGGTCTGTGGTACAAGGGTAGCTTAATTTGAAACCACTATATTATAATAATAATTGTTTATTTTTCTTATACAAAACGAGATGATTATGATTACACCGAAGATGGCGTTGTATAAATAACAGAAATGTAAATGTAAAACTATCGTATGTGCGAGCGAGGCGGAGCTATACACAGTGTAATGTTGAGACTCGCTCACACATTAGTACTAAACTAAGAGTATTTTCATGTGGGCTTTGGTCCGATCATTTACGTCTTCGAGCCTGTGAACAACAAAAAAAACAAATAAACAAACAAACAAACATACCTACCGACGTATTTTATTATTTACAGCAGAATAGTAAATAAAGGTCAGTAAGTATTTTTTGTAAGTTATTATTATCTCAAGTTATATTATTGTCTTCCATCATTCATAAACTTAGAAATAATTCCAACTCTAATTTTCTAAGATCAGAGTTTAAATTCAATCTTTTTCTTTTCGCAACTCTCAAAACTTGTATCCATTGTCATAAATATAGTGAGTAGGTATTGAAAGTAAGTTCTAATACCATAATACAGTATTGGAAAACAGTTTACCAAACAACAAGAAACAGCAATCACAATAAAAATCATGACAACAATCCGAAATGAATAAAGAAAACATTAAAAAACGAAGGCACTTACAATCTCTTTCCTAGACTTATTGATGCATACAGACTCCGCAGTGAACGCATCAACCTGCGTACACCTGCATTCTTGCTGCAGAGATTGACCCAGCAGCGACTGTGTTATGGCCGACGCGGCCGTTCCGAGGAACTGCTTCTGTTGCGGCGCTGGTGAAGTCAGGTACTTGACGCTTGAGAAGACTAGACCATCCACCTGAGATAGAAAGAGCTAGTTTAACTCCTGTTCAAAAGAATCGGTTAGATCACGTGTTGATCTGACGAAAATTAGAAAAATTTCTGACGGATCGTGAAGGCGCCAAGTTTAATTAAATTCTAAAAAAAAATATAAGTCACCTCTGATACTAAATGAAAAAACATCTTTGTCTGGAACCCAACGAGTTACTTAAGACCGATCTTTCACACTCATATCTTCTGTTAATTCAGGGCAGAGCTGTCTTTAGGTTGAGTTTCAAATAAAACCTCTCTAACGAACGATTATTGAATTGCTGGGGGTACCCATTACCTATACCAAAATTAAGAATTAAGACCTGGCGTCTTCACAAACGTGTTTGTGATGATGTGATGATGAACGTATTGTCACTAATTTACCAATAACCCTGTATAAGTAACAACCATGTTCATAAACATTCGCTAGTAGAAAGAATTGATCAGGCTCTCAAATTTGTCGCCTAATGTTTCATTCTAAGAAACCAAGACCTAGATAAGACTTAAACTAAAGGCTTTAGGAACCTTAACTAAATAAATAAATAAAGCATTTATTTATTTAAATATATAGAAAAGACTACTAAGTTTTTGGTTCTCTCTCGGATGTTAAATCCTTATCCAGTCGGACGAAAACCTTAATTGGTTGAATTAAGCTCCTATACCATGATCACAATTATATGATATATAATTACTTCTTGTATCCAGTCAATCCAAGAGTCCTCCCATTCGAGGGTGGCGCGCGCCGCTGCGGCGTCCTTGCCTGGCTGTTTGTCTCCCAGGAAGTACACAGCGTCTTTGTTGAAACCTGCAACAAGCAATTTAATGTGTAAACTCACACGTTTTGAGGCTCCTAAGCTAACAGTAAAAATATGAATAAATGAATGAGATTATTTACTTTCACGAATGTAGGTACTATGTGATCTTAAAAAAAAGTAGGTATCAATATTATTCGACTTGTTTGTCGTGCAAATATTTACTTTAACAAACTTATTTGCTTTTAGCAACTAGCTGTAAGGTTATCATAAAATAAGTTATAAAAATATTTATTAAACACATAAATATTTAGTAAATGTCAAAACTGCAGATAATTACGTGAATTTAAATATCAAATATAGATTCTATACCTACTTTAAAACAGTTTTTACGGAGCCATTATAATTATATTATAACATATTATTTACAAATTCATTATTTGTCAGATTTCTCATGTCATTTGGAAGTTTATTAAATATGTAGCCTTATGGCCATTGCATAGCTGTTCCTATAACATAGTTCTAATCTAAATTGATGCACCGTAAGTGGTTTTTGTTATTAATTTAATGCTTAATTTTATTATTATATATCCCTGGTCTCATGAAATTAATTTGAGTTGTGACATCAGATGACAGATAGCTCTCAGCCACTCGTTGCTTGTGGGAGCCATTTTGTCACTCTAAAATGTATCTGATGATAAACAGGGCCCATATTTGAATGCACATGTTTGTGCTGTGCAGTAGCGGCGTTGGATTAATGTGCGCAGAGCTTAACGCATATTTTCATTCTTTCATGGTGTATGATAGTATCTTAGCTTGGAGAAATTTCTACATCTTGACTAGCGAACCACTCACCGACAACTTGTGAGACGTCCTTTCCGGCGCCGATAGAGAGCTTGTTGGCTGTGGAGATCAGAGAGACACTGACGGCATTGTTTTCGAAGATGTACCCGTAGAAGCCAGCGGTCAATCCCAGGACCTGTAAAAGAAATAAAAAGTTACGTTACGTGCAACACAAATCGTGATCCGAGATTTGTTTTTGTCAAGTCTAGATTGCTATTGTATTTAGTATCTGATTTAATTTTTGGTATGAACTCTTATTATTGGTTTTATCCAATATTCACTATCAGTAGGTACATAATTGAATTTTGATGGGTAGTCATTAGTCGCTCGAGATTGTTACATGTTGGAATTTGAAAGTGGCATCTTTTAAATGTGAGTATTTTTTTGACGGTGGAAAACGTTAAGTACTTACAATAGGGTTCTGGTAAAGGCAGTTCTCTCCGGTGACGTACATGATGTGTTTAACGGCACCCGGGCGCAACGACGTGTGCAGCGCTTGGGCGGAGCCACCTTCGATGTTCAAGAGACCTGCGCAGAGTAAATATTTACATTACTCTGTGGTAACATTTAGTAAACAATCATCAACGACGAGGGTACGTCATCAGGATTGAATCAATCTTTTACTGGGTCCGGAATATTGTCGGGGTGAGAACTCGCTCTTAAAAGTACATAGGTATCACGAAAAAATAAACGGATACAGTAAAAGGGATGTTGTGTGAATTCGCCCTTACAATAGGAAATCGGTAATTTTGACCGTACTGCTGTGCGATTACGATAAAATACTCGACTCAATCTATGTACTCACCGAACAATGCCGAAAGCGCCTGAATCAGCTCGAAATTGCACACTGGCGGCGCCACCTGTGATATCTGAGTCCACCTTGCCCAAGTGGATTATTTTGTCTACTTGCGCATAGAAGGCGTTGTTGACAGTTTATCGTATCTCTTGTGGAATTCCGTGCACATTTCCAGAATCTTAAATCGGTTGTCTGTATCCGATTGTGACGAATATAAATGTAAAAAATTTGCTGTTATTATCTTCTGTAGGAGAGTTGTGTGACCCTTACCGAGAGATATCTTGAGATCATTGAGGATGCTGACGAGGCTGGCGATCTGTTTGTCCACCTTCTCGTCTCCGGTCTTGATGGCCGGGAACACGTCTCCGTAGCGGCTGTCGTCCGTGAAGGCAATCTTCGCGTTCTTCAGTTTCACTGGAATATATTTTTTGCAAGCGTAAAACAAGCAAGTTACTTGTTTTACGCTTGCTGTCTCGATTGTTATGATGTGTTGTGTTACGTTATTGGCAAAAAAATGCATCTGTCAGTCTCTCTGTTGCATCTTACTTAGTAAATACTAAACGGATGAACCGATTTAGACTAAGATGATTAGTTAGTTGTTAGTTAGAAAGGAGACTTCATTGATCGATTATGTATGACTAGGTTCCGCCTGCGGCTTCGCACGCTTTTTTCCGGGATAAAAATAAAGCTATAATGTTATTCCACACCTACAAGTAAACCAAATTTCAGCCATTCAGTAATTTGGTCGTGAAGAAGTAACAAACATCAAAGTTACAATAATCTTGTTCAGTTTCACATTAAACGGGTCCCGTACTCACAGTCGGTATCGTAGAGGATGGGGTAGGGGAACTTGGAGGTGAGTCCGATGAGGTACACCTTGACGTCAGTGACATGCTTGGCCTTGAGCTGGTCCACCAGCTGAGCGAGCAGAGGAACCACCAGGTTCTTGAAGGTCGTCTCCGTCGGCTGTGGATAGAGTTGATGTTAGTTTCACAGTAGATGCAAAAGAATTGAAAGAGATAGTGATCTCGAAATACCTACTACTTTGACATTTACGCGCGCTTGTTTGAATAACTGTTACGGTGTTTTCGGTTAGCAGCGTGAGATTAATTATTTTGTTTAAAGTAATGTAGATCTATCATTACACCTAATGCGAAAATGTACGTTTCTATGGCGTCACATAATTAATAATTAAGGTGAAACGGGTCAAGGTTTCAAGGGTCTATTTAAATACAACTATCGTCAGCATTAGTACCTACTACTACCTAAAAGTACCTACCTAGGTGCAAATTTTCCGAATTATTTCTGAAATTATCTAAATTATAAACGTTTTTAAACCTCTATTCAAGCGTCTACTGTTGCGCTTGAATAAATGCTCGTATCCAATTACACCGGAATACGGTTCAGATTCGCTTACCTTGGTAATCTCAACAGCGATCACGATATCAGCCTGCTTGTTCGGCAACTTGAATTGGTAGACATCTCCAATGTTCCTCGGCTTGTCGTTGTCCGTGCAGCGGAGACAGATGTCCGGTAACACTGGTGGCAGGAGACCAGACTCGGCCAGGGCTACGTAACCTTCGGCGAGGTCGCAGGCTTCTTGCTGGGCGTGGGCGGCGTCGGAGGCGACGGCGTGGATACAGGCTTGTCTGGAGGAAGGTAATGATTTATTTATTATTTGATTTATTTTTAAACGGTACTGTTGATTGCCCGGAGCTCCTTGAGCAGATAGGACTGCGCACATGCACGGTTGCACTGAGAAATCCGAACACCCTTTACGTTCCTATAGTTAGGACCAATTATAGGCAGAACGCTTTTCTTTACAGAGCTTCTTGCTCGTTTCATTCCTTAGTAAAAGGAAACAGTGAGGTAGACTTATTTAACACAAGTACAAGTAAGCTTAGACGCTTACTTAGCGATCTATTTTTTCAAGTGTAAGCTTAAATTAGATTAAGATTTAAATGTTTAACTCGATGTGTTTTTTAGTATTAACTAAGTTAATGTTATTTAGTTATTATGTTATGTTAGTTAGTCGTCAACTTACCTACTCTATATCATACAGTTTTCAAGTCAATCTGCGGAAACTTGTAATTAGCCGTCAACAAACATGTACTGGTCTATCCAGGCATGTTCTATTTTTTCATTTGATTATTTGTAAACCTAGCTGTAAGTTTCTCCAAAATTTTGAAAATAAAATAAAATAAAATTATTTATTTAAAGGATTTGAAATGTTACATAACAAAGCTAAGACAATTTAACCCGTAACAAAGTGTTTTTAAGGTCTAGTGTTATTCTAATAAAGGGGTGTGACAGCAGCGGGTGTAAATGATGGTTTGTGAGTAGAAGAAGCATATTAAAAACCATCGTAAACGGGTGCTATAGGTACATCGAAAATCTGTAGGAGTTATTTGATAACCTCTGACAAGGAATTCTCTTGTATTAGTACCTACGCCCAAGTTAGTAAACACAAGGTTGAAACGTATTTACTAAGCGGTTTCCGCAAGGAATCACGAAAACCGCTACGTGAATACATTTCCGTGATTCACTCAAAGATGACGTTCTAGTATTGAATTGTGCACGCCTCTGTCGTGGCGATCCTGGCAGAAGAATCTTCTAAGGGGATCTACTACCAGAAGGAAAGCACAACAGTCTACAGGATGAGCAGCAGCTTCCAAGTATTTTAAACACCTCAACTGCGATCATCAATCATTCTGCCAAGAGTGGTGATTATGAAAAAATCTCCCTCCTGGGCATATTCAGCAGTGGATATACTGTGTTCCTAAGTCTCATGATGAAAATCTAGATCCTTACCTGAAGGGGGTGATGTCCTGTACAAGAGCGATAGCCTTCAGCGGCGAGACGCTTCCGAAGACCTTCTCGCAGGCCTCAGGCAGCGCCATGTGCAGCTGGTGGTGACTATGCTCGGGGGTCTTGGCTGCGGGGCAGGACTTCGCGAGTCGGTACGCGTTGCCAAATTCGTTCTCGGATGCGGCAATCTGGTGAAGGCGGTTAGATTTTCATACATAGTTAACTTGTTTTTCAGCTGATGCCAGTCTACAATGCTTCAAAATAAGGTTGAAACGCTCGATCTTTTCGAGCAGAACTTCTATTCAGTGAACGAACTACTGGGACAGTGATTTTATAATCTACTAGCAGCACCTCGCGGTTTCACCCGCGTAGTTCCCGTTCCCGTAGGAATTTCGGGATAAAAAGTAGCCAATGTCCTATTCCAGACTATAATCTATCTCTGTGCCAAATTTCATTCAGATCCGTTCAGCCGTTCTGGCGTGATAAAGGAACAAACATCCATCCATCCATCCATCTAAACTTTCACGTTTATAATATTAGTGAGATTGTATTTCCATTTTTTTATTTTATTTATTTTTTTCCATTAAATTTTAATACTTGAATTTTTTCACTTAAAATATATTACCTAATTTAACTTGGTAATCGATTTGAGTACAATTTGTATTTTAACTTTTTTTAAGAAAATTTGACGTCAAATTTTCTTTAAAAAAGTTAAGTAAATTGATTTTACCATTAAATTGTATATCTGTTTTTTCATTCGATCACTAAATAAGTACCGTAACAAACGGACATGGTTTCGCATTTACTTAGATAGTAAAGAAACCAACCTTTCCGTTGGGTAGCCTGAAGTCGTCATAGGGTTCGTTGTTGCCGTCTCCCAGTAGACCGCGCAGCTTGCCGAGGTAGAAGCCACTCACTTGGATGTGGCACACCTGAAGAGAGGTTCTTGTTAGTCTACATTTAGGTTAGGAGGGCATGAATATTATCTGCTTTGTTGGTTTTGATGTATTTCACCAGATCAACTATTATCTTCCAACATTACCATAGAGGTTATGTTACAATGAATAACTAGGTAACTGATCAACATGGAAAAAACCCACTCGGGACAAATAGTTGCAGATCATGCAAACATTTTATCATGTAGCGGGGATCAAACCTGCAACCTTATTCACCTCTCGTAGACAGAGGTCGCCAATAATGCTCCATCCATCCATGCTGTGTAAATTGTCCAGCATTATATATTATTTATTTTCACACAGCTAGCCTTTTGCCCCAGAGCTTCTGTATTTATTTATTTATTTTAAAAAGTTGTTAAATTTTAATGTTTGTAGTATCTTAAATCCTTATTTAGGTTTATGTAGCCACTAGAGTTCTCATATCAATACACAATTCTAATTTCTACGCTAGTATCGGAAATTAGTGCGGTAGGCATTCACGCACACAATCACAGTAGTATGCCAACTATGAAGATCAAAGTATCTAAGTTTATTTCGTACTAACCTTGAGGTTCTTGGAGCAGAGAGCCATGAGTCCGTACAAAGTACCGAGTCCGATGCGTCCGTTGGCTTGGCGGAAAGCGAACGAGTCCTTCTCGATGACTGGGAAGCCGTGGTTTGCGCCGTTCAGGGTGACCTGGGGACAGAAGGGTTGTCACTTCCTGCAATTTTGTTGAGTTTTTTTCTTTCCGTTATACATTGACTTCTAATTTGTCAGTTAGGCAACTTTTTAGGCCCCAGGAGGCTAGACTACTTTTTATATCGTAGTCCCTGGATAAAAATCTGAATTTCTCGTTCTCAACTCTGTAAATCTGTCTCACACTTTGATTATAAGATCAGACGGATCAGTTGTCTCATCTTGCTTTCTCATTCACATCGCTTGCAATGACATCTAAGAATTTTCTATTCTATGTGTGTCATTTCACTCCTAAAAATAATATTAAAGGAAGACGTAGGTACATAGGATTCCGAGTTCTGATTCTGATTTTATCTCCTTGATGTCGTCTGTTCTGTTTTCACTGACGCAGATTAGAGTGGATTCAAATAATCAGGATCTAGCGGGATGACACACGTAAGTGTTTATGATCAAACCAATGGCAGTAATTTGATTCTGTTCCGCGTCAGTGGGAAGACGTCCTCTTTCTCTTTCTATATTTGAACCCCTACCTGTCCATTATCCTTTAGCTCGATGATAGTTCCGCTCTTGTCCTCCAGCACCAGCGCCTTGGGCTTGCCGTTAGCGAGCTGCATGAGGAGTGTGAAGTTCCTGTCGACATAGTCGTGAGCTAACACGTAACGGCACGTGCCTGGGAACGTGAGGTGGCGCCCGTCGAACGTGAAGATGTGCTGGCCGTTGACGACCACCGCGCGGACTGTAGGTACATGACAACATTCATTTAGTTAGATTAGACCTTAGTAGAGGACACACGACAGGATAGGAAAAAGGTACTTTGTCGGTTTTCAGAGAGACGGTAGGCTTTAAAAGTACCTATGTGTTTTGTTAATATCTCTTGAGTATACATATAAAATAGTTGATAAAAAGGTAGCCCATGATAGGATTTAACGTTTTTTTGTAGGTAATCTCAGTATTATTGATCCATTTCTGAAATTTCATCAGTAGGTACTATGTTGCTACATTATTCCAAAGCGCTATTACGCGAAAACGTTCCAAAACCTCGTTTCAAAGACACAAGTTTAACAAGACGTAAGAGAATAGATTTTCATAACTAGGCAATAAGTTCCTGAAAAGAAAGTGGAGCCAGATACTCACGTTCAGAAGGCACCTCCTTCAGTGGGTCCAGACTCCTGGGCCTGTACGCTTTGATGAGCGAGATCGGGTCAGGCACGTCTGCGACGTACAGCTGCCACAGCGAGCTGAAGTACGTTGAGCCGCGCAGCGTCGTCGCGGACCCGGCGTTAGAAGGATTCCAGTTCCACCACTAATTTAAAAAAGAGATAAATAACATTGTTTTCCGTTAGGTAAATATAGATTCAGGCAACACATGCGGAAATCTATTGCAAAATATTATTTCTGTATATTTTTCTGTAATTTAGCTGGTCATATCGATCAGGAGACTTAGGCGAAAGCCGATTGAGCAGAGCTTCACGCCAAAACTAATTAACGGATTGTACCTACTGAAATTTTGCATAGGTGACAAAGACTTTCACTTAGCAGAAGTGGTATTTGGGCTGATGTGCTCACCGAGACTTCAGATCCGAGCGGCACGATACCCGCAGCGTTGAGTTGCTTGCGCACAGTCTGGATGATGGAAGCCACTGCGGTCACCAGCTTCTGATACACTGTCTTCAGCTCCTTAGAGTCGTCCACCTTCTCGTGCTTGATTTTCTGTGAATGAACACCGGTTATGAGTAACAAGTAGAGGTCACAAGTACCTACGTGGCCAGCTACGTGGCTTGAAAAGCCACGTAGGTACGTTAACGCCCAAGCAGTTTAGAATAGATATCGTTAGCTGTCAAAATTAATGCTTTAACAAAAACAGGCCTAAGTAAATCCTTTATGCGCTATGATATAAGTGACTTGTCTGTAACAAGCGTTATTATTAATAAAAATCTGAATTAGATAACTGTAAAAACTATGGAAGTGGAAGTTATAATAGGAACCCAGATAATTTTTTTTAATACAAAAAAAAATTAAAAAAAATTTTATTTACCTAACAAGAATATTAAAAGTTAATTGAGACTTATTGTTTTACAAGAGCCAGAAAATACTGCTTTAATTAAGTACCTCAATAAATCTTGTTACCTTGATGATGTAGTCATTGAGGCAGTCTCCGAAAGCCTGAGCCTCGGGCGTGGGCAGCAGAGGCCGCAGGAGGCCGTAGCCCTGGGACAGCCAATCCACGACTTGTTCTGGCACCGCAATGTTGGACGCCTGTGTACAAATAAAGTGTAAGTAGCTCAATTTCTGACATTGCCAAAGTTTACAACAGGTATAAAAGAGAAGACTGGCAAAAACAAAGATAGGCTTACACCGAGCAACAGGTGATTCTGGTCTTGTAATGATTCTTTGAATCTAATAAGGATCATACCTCCTTGAAGATGGGCAGGTCCTTGATCCACTGAGTGAACTCGGAGACGATCTCGTCGACCTTGGCGCGGTATTCCTTGAGGTGGGCCACGAGCAGACGAGTGAGATCTGGAGGAACACGGGAGATGAGCGAGGCTTTTTAAAACATACATTATATCATCAACATGCATAATTTTTTTTACATATTATTTTAAGCCTATGCTATGGTAGAATGTCTCCAAGAGTACCTAGTCGTATAAAGCTTTCAAAAATGTAAAAAGGTGTAAAATCGCACTCTGAAGAACTATACTTTAAACTTACCCTTGAAAATCTCAGCAATAGTGCTGGTAAGTTCGTTAAGCTCAACCTTGTGCTTTTCGAAGAAGTCGGTGACAGTGGCGGCGTAGTAGGCGACGACCTCAATAACGCTGTCGATGTATGACTTCAGAGCGGTCCTGATTTCAACTATGGCCTTCCTGAAGGCTGGCTCGATCTGGACATGAACGATAAAGTATAACAAAAATGGATAATGGATAAAATGGATAATGGATAATGGAGAAATAGGGAAATATAGTCTTAAATATAACTTAGCTAAGGCGCTAGAGAGACTATAATATAGTCACTACCACAGAACCGAAGTAGGTAGATGGCAAAACTCAGTGTATTATTTTCTTTAGACCTTACAGGACTCTTGGACATGTCAGAAATTTAAAATAACAAAGGTTAAACTGGCACAAACTTTGCAAGGACTATATCTACTCATCAGTGGATAGACTCCGGTTGCATTGATGTCGAAGATGATTAGTTAGATAACAAAGTGAAATATCTCACCTGTTTTTCGTAAACTTCTTGGAGTTTCTTAGAGATGTCTATGTATAGATCGTTTAATTTCTCAGTGATGGGCTCCAGGGCTTTTGTCACCTCCTCGATCAGCTTTGCGACGTACTTGGTGATGTCAGAACTGAAGAAGGAATTGTGATTACTGTATGATCGAATACTATTATTCGATTATACTATTACTATACTATTATTATTATTTTAATTTAATGATTTAGGAGTTGGTTAAATATTGGGTAATGTTCCTTACAGTGCCTGTGACAGATCCTTCAGCACTTTGTCATCAGCAACCTCCTGGTAGAACTTCTTGATGTCCTCAGAGTAGGCTTCCTTTAGTTTCTGCACAGTGGGCTGCGCGCGGTTGGTGATATCCTTGATGTCGGTGCTGGCTTTCTGTCCCAGACCCTTGACGCGGGTTTCTAGGTCGTCCAGATCTTTGCGGAGAGCTTTCTGCAAGGGCGAGAGGAACGTTATAACGATAGCGATAATAATGATATTACTGAGTTGAGCTTCTGCTTTACAGGCTCTACATTAATGGTTTTCAGAAGACGTAAGCGACAACTTGATCTGGCGGCGATGACTTTTATTGCCGATGCCGATAATAAAACATGTTGGTAAATCGAAGGGGGCTGGCGATCTTATGGCGTCTCGTTTACTTAAACTTAGGTATTTGTTGTTAGACCGTAAATATACAATGTTTAACTATTTCACATCAGGTGGGCTATCCGCTTTTTTCGACAAAAGTAGCGATCAAAACTTACGTAGAAGTAGTTGCAGTTATCCTTGTTCGCGCCGTAGTCGCTCTTGACCTGGTTGTTGTCTAACCAAAGCGCTGCATTGACGAGGTTCTTCTTCTGTCCTCCGAGGACTATGTCCGCGGAGAAGTCAATGCGTTTCTCAGGTTCGATGTGACCGATCACGGACAGCTTGCGGTCGGCTTCGGCTAACAGAGAAACTGGAATTTAGTAAGGGAACATGGGACGGATATACTACCTAAGATATAAGTTTATACGTAAAATGGTAGGTCGTAGAAGTACGAGATTGTTCTGCTGTATGTGTTCAAGCAAGTTAAAAATTCATGCAAGACGTCATACTGGTTAATGGCTAAGTAAGAGACAAATCTGGAAAATTCCTAGTAAAAGATAAGGTTAGTATTAAAAGCGGATTAAACATAAAAGACGACACAAAGCGATTAATCACCAATATAACCTGTAGTAAACTCGTAGTACTGGTAATCCTTGACTAGGAGCTCCACCTGGACTGGCTTGCCCTCGAGCAGCACGAACTTGACGTCCGCCTTCTGGAGCTTGTCCTTTAGGGCTGCGGAGGCTGAGATGTCGATGACTTTGACTAGCGGGGTATTAATCTAGAAAGAGTGGTACCTACAGCTTAGAGACATGAACTGCTTTATGTGACCTATACGTTGAAAACTTGAAAACTCAAAAATATAATCATGGTAAATATCCCGTTCTAAATGATTTCTATATAGGTACGTTGAAGGTCAATAGAATGCGATAGTGACATTAAAACTCAATGTAGAAAGATGCCATATGAAGTTACAAATTTACAGAAACTACCTTCTGTAAATTTGCATTGCTATTAACAGCTAAGAAAGAAGGTACAAAAATATCTTACCAAGAAGTTCAGGTGGGTCGGGGAAACGTCGAGCAAGATTTTGGCTTCACGGTCCTGAAATATAAAGTAAATTTTAAAAAATTCTTACAAAAATATACTTCAATGTTTGAAACAAAAATTGCCTGGAAGAGTAAAATAAACATACCCTTCCAAGACTAGAGTGAGAGAGCTTGGCGGAAGTCTCGATCTTGAAGGCATTTTCACTGTGACGGGCAGCGTTGCCGGCGAATCTGATCAAAGCCTCCTGAAACAATAAACACGATTAAATTATTAACTTGTTTCCTATAATCCAATCCCTCTGGGCTCAAAATATTTTTTTAGGCACAAAGGAAATCAAAAAAACATTTATCAAAAGACTATAATTAAATTGAAGCATCTTCTGTGATCACAGGTAAAGATAACTCTCGTGGTTGAAGATAGTAAATCTACCTTATTGATCTTAGGGTGGCTGAAAGCGAGCTCAGCAACAGCTGACTGCCTCTCATTGCTGCTGATGTCCAAATCTACGAGGAACCTGGCAGCGGTCTTATGTCCAGGCCTGTCCTTGTCCAGGTCGAGCACCAGCTCTCCCTTGATGGGGAAAGGCAGGCCCTTGTTCGTGGGGTAGACTACCGAGTTCTCCAGGAAGATCACACGAGATGGGAGCTGGATCTTGATGCCGGATTTGGCGTCTGTGGAAGGTTGAATTTCTAAGAAACCTAATTTGAAATAGATCATCGAAAAGCATTTTTAGAATCCTAAAGAATTAACGATAGGTTTAGGAATTCCTCGTTATTTTATACTTATAGCTTCAGCCGTTTTGGCTTGGCAGTGTAAAAGACGCTTGAAAGTCTGATGGCTTAGACCTCATGATGTCTATCTAACACTTTCGTGGCCCACGACGCAGATGGCCACCTCCTGTAGCTCCTCGTGCGCCCCTACGGGTCGCACTGCCGTGGCTGGGCAGTGAATGCGTTAAGCCAGCATCCATGTGAAAAAAGTCCTACAAGAGCAGCATACATAATTGTTACATTCCACAAGGAATTTGTAACAAACTTCTATTTTGTGTAAGTAACTATTAACCAAATGGCTTTCATCTGAAATGTTCTCCCATAATGGACAACAAAATTGAAGTGAAGAGAAAATCATTTAAAACTTTATTGTTTTCTAATATTAATAGTTTAAAATATGACTTGTCTATGAGCTTACTTTGTTTGCAGAAACAAATAAACGTTTTTGATTTCAGATTCATATTCAGCAGTTAGGTAGGTACGTACGTCCAATCACTGGCGTGCTGTAAACATGCAGATGGTATCTCCTGTCGTCCTTGTAGGCGTGTAGGTCCAAGGTGTACTGCGGCAGCTTGCTGGTGGAGACCTCGTCTCGGACGATGAGACCGAGCTCGGGGGCGATACCTAGTGTGCGGAGGTCGAAGCCGGCGCTTACGATGTTGGCGATTACTCCTTCTTCTGTTGGTGAACATTGGTTGAATTAAAATAACGAATACATTTGAGCTTGATAGTCAGAAAAGGGAGATTAACTTCGAAATCGTAGGTAATATTTTGAATTACGTACTTACCAACTTATTTTTATAAGTAAGGTATAATTATCATCATCATCAACAGCTGCCCACTGCCAGACAAGGGCTATTATTGTTATACCTACCTACTAATAATCAATCATCATTGTTGTCTTTTAAATGTAATTGATGTAACTTACCGTAGGTATCAAATAGAGTAAATTGAAATTAAATTATGATCATAATCTCATATAATGAATGCTAGACTCTGCATTACCTACATTCGGGGATGACATAGCTATAAATGTTTTTTTTTTCATTCGGACCAGTCAATTTGCGATTATTGTTAGCGCGTTCCCGCACTGAATGCGAAGATAGGGTTCAAGTCCTTAGGTCGTATTTTTTCTGTGATATCATATAAATTCTGAGAGAGCTACAAACGTTTATGATGAACTTTGCAGTATCAACAAACTCTCTACTATCGTTCTTTAGCTAACTTTAAAGCATCCAAGTGACGATGATGTCAGAGATAAACTCACTAGAGATGTCAATCTTGGATTGCAGTTCAGCGTGTGCGCACTGCTTCTTCTCCTCGCAGTAGACATGAGAGTTTTTGTATTCGAGGTTGGTGACGCGTGACTCAGCGACGTAGCTTCGGTCGCCGAATGCGACGTTGAAGAATGTCTGAGGAAGCATTTGGAGGTTAGTGTTTATCAACATAAAAATCAAAGCAAATAAAGTTGGTTTTACCATCTATTTTCCATCAGGATCAACTAAGACGTTTCAGAAAGGACCAAGGTTTTTGTTAATAAATATTGTTAGGGACGATCGAAAAAAGAGCTACTTCTGTCGGTTACCTCAACTCCCTTCTCGTTGCCCTCAGTGAGGATGGTGCGGATGTACTTGAAGTTGGCAGACTTCTGCTCGTCTTTGATCTTGACGGAACCTGAACCTTCAATGATGGTCTTCTGGCCCTCGGTCTTGCTAATGAATGAGGTGCTGTAACAAAAGGTATGTCAAAATCTGTAATACGCATTTTAGAGCATACCTAACTATAGAATGGAAACTATACAACCTGAAAACAGATATATAAAAATAAAATCATAATTGAGGGTTGCAAGTCTTAATAATTAATGTTAGTGTGTAACACATTCCATCGAAGAAATTTGCATCCCCTAAGGGAAAAGTCCTTTCTCCTAACTGCAATTTGTGCGGTGTACTGGAGGACGTGTTGCATGTTCTCATGGAGTGTCCAGAATGACACCTTCCGTACAGAAAAGTGTAAATATTTTTTAAAAGAATCTGCTGATTGTAATATAACCTTATTTAACCCAGATTCGGAAGAAGTAAAAAACCTGTTAAAATTGTACAACGCTAAGTTCAACTTAGTGTTCTCATTTATTTTAAATTTGTAAGTTTAATGTGTTATGTTTATGTTAATTATTCAGAACGATATATCGCAAACAATTAAAGCTCTTTAGATGAAGATTTAAAAAAAAAACATACATACAATGATAAAGTTTAAGGACCCTTCAAAATGACCCGTAACACTAAACACATGTAAAGAAAACAGGACTCTTATGCATAGTACCTAGTCTCATTGAATTTTAAATAATAATAATAAAACGTAAGTATAAACCAACCTGCCACTGAGAACGTTCTTGTTATCATTCGTAGAATGGAACTCCAACCGCTTGCCGGACCCGGAATCTTTGCTCGCGATTTCTCCAACAAAGTTCTTCCAGCCGAGTTTGTCCGAGTTGGCCTGAATCTTGAAGTTGACGTTGTCCTTCTGCACGTTGGCTTCGCTTGTGGCTTCGAGCGAGATATCGCGGATGTTGTCGATCTTGACCTCGACTTTGCCTTGGGTGGAGCTAAGAGAGGTTCCCTTGACGTAGATCCTAAAGAAGGAGATAGATTAGATATGATACTTATAAAAGTTTTAACATAAATATTGATCTAAAAATATTCTGGCCTACTTGGGGAACTTCTTGCCTAGAAAGGTCGTTGACTAGTACTTTGAAGAACTCAAACACGTTTTGTTCGAGTTCTTGGTAGAAAAGCATTAACCTTTTCACACCGTGTGCTTGTTAATCATCCTCTATTAGAATTGAGTTGTATAGTTGCTGAGTATGCGCTAAAACTTTAGCGATAGAAGACAATAGCCCAATAAGCCTGTTGAAGAGTACCTACCAAGTCCAAACAGGATAGTTACCTGCTCTTGCCGTTAGTGGGGCTGGTGTACTTGAGGTCGAGCACGGGGTGAGCCTTAGACAGCACGATGCTGGACTCTGACTTGTAAACTCTGTCGTCGACCTTGACGTCCCAGGCGGAGAAGTACGTGTCAGGGGCGGGTTGCTGTGTCAAGGAAGATTAACTCTTAACAAAAGTGAATAGGTAGGTGGTTAAAAACGAGACCTTCTTTAAGTCCCCACTCGTAGGTCTCCTAACGGGGGTGGGGAACTTTTAGTAGTTACTTATTTTTGTCTCCTAACTAGTCCATGATAAAGTTCCGAAGTCAAACAATCTGCTTTAGTCTTTCGACTATCCTTCATTGACGGAATGGGTCTGTACTTTTTATATTAACATTAACATAATTATGCTTAACTTCTGAACTGAAAGGTTCAGAGATTATTAGAAGATTTCTTTAGCTGAATTATCCTTTTATTATTATTATTACCTTTCGAAGGATTAGGAACACAATAAAAAATGACCAATATTAATAAGTAGGTAGGCAAATTTAGTTTACGAAAACACATTGCAAATGTAACTCACCCTTGACTCTACATTGATCTCGAGGTCCTTGACCTTCTCGAGCTGAGGATTGCTGGCGCGGATGTGCACGAGGTTGCCGCTGGGGCTGGTGATGGTTTCGACCGCCAGAGCTGCGGTCTTGCCCTTGCCGTACTTGGCTTTCACTTCAGTGGCGAGCGACTTGCGGTCCGCTGTTGTGGAAAGAGGATGAATTATAGAATCAATGTTGAAATTATTTTAACTGCGAGCGTTTGTAGGGGAAATTGTAGATGGCAATGCAATTGCTAATGTACCTAGATATCTAAATAAGTGTTCGAAATCCTTTGTTGTTATATATTATTACGCTGCCGTCCAACGTAAGGTGGGAATGTGTGTAGTAAAGTTAGCGTGTTAACAGACATAATATATTTATATTCATAAAATTAAATAAGTTCGCCAACATCATTTTTTTTATGAATCATTGGCCACGGCAGCCAGTCTCAACGGAGACCAGCTAGGCGATTAGATAGGTTAGTATTTAGTATACTCACCACCATTTTCATTCTTGTAGCTGACATCCAGCACCACGGGCTCGTTATGAGGCACCAGAAGCTTGACAGTACCAGCTCCGCTGGTGGGGCTTGCCTTGCCGTGCGCGTCCACCTTCCACACGTCAGCGTTCACTTGCACGGACTCGATGATGGTGTACTATGGGGTAAAATGATTGGAGATAACTAAGAATGATAACAAACATACTGACTACAAATCCCAGCCGGGGCTGATACTACTGAACTTAATTTATCTAGCGTATAAATACTTTTGTAAAGAATGCAATACATTTTTGGCTATTGGCTATTAAATTCTCATTCTTATTATCATACTATAAAAGTCCACGGCCAGACACAGACCAAAGCGCTCTGGTTTTAGCTAGCCGCAGCATCTGCCAGCAGTCTTTCGCAGTTATCCTATCTAGCTGTGGGTGGAGGTCATCTTACACTACGTTTAAAGAGTTGCCGACTCTTCAATAATACGTTTTCCTAACAGTTTTCGGTTCTTCGTGTGGTCGGCTTACTGCAAGTTCAGCTTGCTTCTTTATAACTAATAACCTCTATAAAGTTAAATATATGGTTTGTAATTTGTCTGTAAGTATGATCTCACCTCAGCATCCTTGCCCTGGGGCAGCAAGAAGAGGAGAGAAGAGACCCACTTGATGTCATGCGCATTCTGGACAGGCAGGCGGACCAACACTGTGAAGTCATCCAGATATCTGCAGAAAGTAGAAACTGGCAGAAAAGTGTATGAAGAAAAATTAATGAAGTTATCTTGGTGGCATGATCAAGTTTCGAACAGAACAATGTAAGTACGGCTTGCTGCCGTACTTACATTGTTCTGTTTAAGTTTTTCCATAGCACACGACTTACTAAATTTGGGAAATGATGTCTGGTTAGTACTACAGGTGAACCAAGGTCAACAACACTATCAAAACCGGGCGATACTAGTGGCCCAGGACCCACTAGCGCAGCTCACGTGGATGGAGTTCATCCTATGCCCATCAGAGAGTACTAGAAGGCTAAAGCCAATCGTTAATATACGCACTTCTTGTCAGATTTGCCCTCGAGATTGTACTCTGTTTTGCCTTGAACGTCGACGCTGGTTTCATCGCCGTAGGAAGCCTTGAGGTGGTACGTTTCATCATCGATCAGTAGATTATCATTGTTCAGGTAGGACAGGGATGCTACCAGGTTAGCAGGCTTGGCGAGAAGGTTGCCGGTTACTTCACTCTGGTGGACAAACACGAAAGGTTAACATCTAATGAACTGACCTAAAACCAGTGTTCTTTCACAAACACCCTAGGTTTTTGTATTTGCTCTACCACAAAACCTCCCATACAACAAACGTGATTTTTTGCCGTTTTTATAAATAATGGTACGGAACCCTTCGTGCATGAGTTCGTGAGGAGCACTTGACCGGTTTTATTATTTATTTTACTTCGGTAGAGTTGCTTTGCATACCATGATCATGAAATAAATAATCACTTGCGAGTAGGTTAATAGTTTGTCTATAAAAAACTTTCATAGTCTGATAAATTCATTATGAAAGTTGATATGCCGTTGGTGTTCTTCCAACACGCATAGTTCAATCGCACTCAAAAGATGGGATAAATTGTGTAATATTTTAGCTTCTAAAATATTCGTACCTTGAAGTCAAACTTCCACTTTTCTCGTCCAGCAGGCTGGTGCTTGAGGATGAAGTTGTTCTTCAAGCTCTTGCCTTCCTTCAGTTTCAGCTCCAGTTCTCCCTGGTAATCCAGGACCAGCTTCTCCAGGTCGCTGTTCAGGATCTTGCCTTCGTAGGAGATGATGGAAGCTTCGGCGCCGCGCTTCGGGGCGTCGGAGAGAAGGAGTTTCACGTCTCCATTGTGAACCTGCGAATGGAAGATTGTAACAGTGCAGGTATCAGTGTAAATTCGTCTCATCATAGGTATTCGTTAATATTACCCTTGATTCTCCCGACGTTTAAGCGGGATAGATGAAGAAAAATAGATTAATCACAGTATTTTTTTTTATATAATTAATTTGTCATCTGAACGTAAACCAAAACTTGGTTCTGATAATTAATTTCAGTAACTAACAATTTTTTTATTCCTACGACTGCGTCAGGTATTTTTATTTTACACTAAAATTACACTTATAGAATACTATGCTAAATTTTTTTCGCATTACATAGATACTTTACGATTACAAAAAACGAATTCATAGTAGTTTTTTTTTTTTGTATAAGTCTTTATTATATTAATGTAGGTATCCATTGGTCTTTGTAGTGTATGTATTTTAGATTATCTTTGGTACACCCCCTGCCTTTCTTAAATTCACAATTCTTTCCATCCTAAGGTTGCCTGGAAGAGATCGCTTCTTAGCGATAAGGCCGCCCATTGTACTTATCTTATGTGATGTCTCTTTGTAATGTTATTTTATGGTGTACAATAAAGCATTTTTGTATTGTATTGTACAAGTGTAGTACTTACACCAGCCTTAGTGCTGACGTCCCGGTTGAACTTGAAGGTCAGACACCTCTCGGTGGGTAGCACCACTTCAACATCAGCCTGCGCCTTGCCTGCTAACTCCAGATCGCCGTTCAAGTGCACGTTCACTTCGGAGGTCTTACCGCCGTACTCCAGCTTGTTCCTGAAAGAAAATTGCAAGTTAATAAATAAATAAATAATGCTGGACAATTCACACAGCATTATCTAGTCCCAAGGTAAGCAGAGCTTGTGTTATGGGTACTAGATAACTGATATACTTAATAACAAGTATTAGGAATTCTTTAAGATACGGTGAACATGTTTTGTGGTGTATTGAGTTATCCTAAATTTCTACACACTTGCACGTGCAAAGATTATGGAATCACTGAAGTACAAAGTTCAGAAACAAAATCAAGTGTGGGTATCTAAACGATACTTGACCATTACCAATAAAAAAAAGTATACAACTTACTTGGAGTCCAGTAGGTTGTTTGTCTGCTTGGTGTTGGTGGAAAAGCGGATCTTGTCCTTGTTGTCCTTCTCCCAGTTAAGGAAGATGTCAAATTCTCCGCTGAAAGACGGTTTCTTGGCTTGGAACTTGACGTCCGCCTTGATCTTGCGTTGGGCCTGCGAAGAGAAGTGAATTTCATCTCTCACTTCAAAAACTTATAATTCATCTTAACTACTAAAATGCTTCCTTCATCAGCACACAAGTCGACTGAAGAGTCTCTAGAAAAGAGAGGTTCAAATATGTGTTGGTTTGGATGGTGGTGGTGGTGGTTCTTTTATAGTTTTGCCATAATCAACATGCCTGGTGGTGAGCTTAATGGAGGTTTTAACTCCCCAGGAGTAGCCAACATGGTGAGATGATGATAGATTTATTTTTTTATTATAAATCTGTCTCCAGATTTATAATAAAAATTCCTCCAGATTTATATATAAAAAAACATTACTTCCAGAATCATCTTCATAGCTTTACGCTTCCCTACCTCTAAATTGTTTGCAACAGTCTGCAGTTAATTCAACTGTTTCAATTGTCAATACTAGTTCTTATTTGTATCTATTCTTTAGTTGTAATTTTTTTTAAGGGGAAAAAATATCTTTACCTTTTTGAAGTCAATAATAACAGCACCATTTCCCTTGCCATCAGCATCGGTGACCTGGAACTGTCCGTTAGCCGCGATCGTGTCCTTCAGGATGAACTTCAGTTGTCCTTTAGTGTTTGCTCCGGCGTTGATCTTTAGAAGGTAGTCGAGGATCTGACCCTGGCTACTGGAGATCTGCGCGTGCGACGAGTAGAGGACGGTGGTCTGGATCGCGCCGATGTCGAATCTACGGAGGTGTTTGGGGTTAGCAAATGCTGCTTAGAGAAAACATTAGGTACGGACTTATTAAAACAACAAAAAGTTATAATAATTTGAATATTGGGTGTGATTGTTAAATAATTCTGGTTTTTATCTTCTTGCCTCTTTTCTTCGTAAAATTAAAGTTAAAAACTTTTTTTTTAAATTAATGTTAAATAGGTACTTAAATTTTTTCATATTTACAAAGGTTTTTCAAGTTTCCTGCCATGCCTACTCGTAGTTTGACTGCGTAGTTCGAGATCAAAAGTAGGACAAATTCTTTCAAGTCTAAATCCACATAACTGCAAAATTACAGTCATCGAAACTACTGAATGGGTCGGCATTTAGTAGTTTTGCGTGAAGTTGTAAAAACACCCATTCTAACTTTTGGATTTATTACATTTTATGTGATGGTGTTACTCGAAATTCGGTATGTACTTACTTGATCTCTTCATTCTTCTGGCCAGTGACCTTCAGATGTCCGACAGCTCCAACATTAATGTCATTAGGCTGAATCTTGTGTAGCACAACTCCCGACAGTTCGTACTTTCCAACTCCCTTCACCGCAACGTAGTTCTCAAAGTTAGACTTGTCGTTGTTGATGACGTCACGCTTGGAAAGAACCTCCAGTCCGTTTTTGTTGAGGTTAGCGTTGACCTTAATGCTGTAGTCTTCGGGACGCTTGGTGTGCGTGCGGGCTTTGACCTCAAGGTCGGCTTTCTGGTCGACGTTCTTGAATTGGAACTCTATTTCAACCTTCTTAGGGTCGATGTCAGCGTCGAAGGAGATCTTGAATGGGATGGCGAGGATTTCCACTGCAATGAAAGTAAGCGGGTAAGCTTTATGGTTAGTCTTATTTTCAAAAAGAATTCCAAGACAACATTAATATCGTTTGTTTAGATTGATTTGACCTGTACTAACCCTCAGGAATCAAAATTATCACTTTATTTTATTTCCGTGTCCGAGTGTTTTATTTTAAGAAGTTTACCTTTTCTAATTACCTTTTTCTATTTGTGGAAATAAAGATATTTTGATTTGATTTGATTAGATCAGCAAGTCAAGTCCACATGTTGACCATGACTAGGACAAAATGTGGATGCAAAGAGTCCAAAAAAATTTATAAGCAGGGAAGTCGTGGTTGTTGGTGAACCGTTTGATTTAGTCTAAGATAATTTTAGGCATTCCAATGCGAAATGTATGAAAATATATGACTCACGTTTGTTCTTGGTAATCACGTTGAAATTCTGATCGCTCTTGGCTTGGTACTTGAGGTATTGTCCGATGATGAGGCGACGGCTCTGGTCCTTGCAATCACCAGAGTAGAGGATGTCGAACTCGTTTTTGACCTGGGGGGTTAAATTCATTGCCATTAGAGGAATCAGGTGTATAGTTTCGTTCGCGTTCTACCTATATTTATTCAAAACGATAAAAATCTTTACCTATAAGACCAACCAGAATTATTTCCATGTACAAGTGACTTTTACATCAGTAACATTACCTAATTTGTGCTTCTACATACTTTCTTATTTTAGGAAAGTACTATGTAATTCAACAGATTTCAAAATTATCATATTAATGATCTTTTGGAGAATAATAACAGGTAACTTACAACTTCTCCCCAGCCAGAGTACTGTCCCTTGAGAATGAAGTTAAACATAGGGTTCAGTTTGTTGAAGAACTCGAGATCGATGTCGCTGGTCTTGAGGTGTCCTTTGAAGGTCACGAGGTCGGAGATCAGCTGCCATTCGACGTTCCGTACGTTTGACTGTGAATAATTTAGGTTGTAAAAAATTATGTTCAGAGTGATACGAAAAAATTAAACTGCAAAATGCGCTCTAACAATTTCTGTCTGAGTTATACCCATACATATTAGCTAATGAGTGACGATAACAGTACCTACGAATGACGACGACTACGACTCACGAATACCTCTGAATTGACCTCTGCTGGAAGTGGTCACAAGGACGACATTAACTTTAAGTTTACCGAGTTACGGTTTACTGAGTTACGGTCTATCCTAGTCAAGAACACACAAGACGATTCATTTCTGTACTATGAAATATTCAGTTTACCTGGTGGGACGCGAAACCCTGAACAGCGATAGGCTCCTGACTGTTAGGTAGCTTGATGGCGATGCCTTCGAACTTGTACTTGGTGGTGGGTCCACTGACTTCCCTGATAACTTGTCCGTCGATCTGCACAGAGTGCTTGGCCTCTCCTGGAGACTGGTATTCAAGGATAGGCTTGTACACGCTGCGTTGCTGGTTGCCATTCACGAGGAAACCAATCTGTGAAAAACATATTTTGTTAGTGCCTCTTGAGTTTTTTTTATCGGCTGGCAACGTTTGCCATAATAATGATATTGATCAAAAGAATATCCTTTGTTTTTGTTGTTAACTATTGAGTCATCGTCAAACAGAAATCTCACAGAATGATATGGTAGCATTTATCTAAAGGCAGAATACTGGTACAGCACATGTCACAACCAAATACGTATGATCAGAAAAATAAACTCAACAAATACCTTATAATAAAGAAAATGAAATGTCGTAACGGTGCAAAATTGAATTCAGTTTTTCATAATAGGCACAAAATAGGCTCAATGAGGTCAAATGCTTTTAATGATTTTTGGTTCCTTTTGTATATTAATAAACTTACCTTGCCGTAGTACTGGTCAGCGTCAAGGAAAGCCTTCGCGGATGCGGTCAGTTCACTCGGGGACTTCTGGATGATGAACTCTCCACCGAGGCTCTTGATGGGGGACGTAACGGCCAGTTTGATTCCGAACTCGGTTTCAGAGGATGTCTTGGAGGCAATAATCTGAGTGCGGCGGTTCTTGGTGCCTGGAGAATTAAATCGCAGATAAGATATGTGTTATTGGTCCGTATGCTATGAATCGCAACCAAAATAAGTCGTGTTTTCTTGTGCTATGGAAATTTATTTTTGATCATTATCATTACGTATTCTAGACTAGATAGAAGCATTCATTGCAGATATATCCATAATTTGTGGTGCTTTAAGTGATGACTAAGTGATAATTTCAAAAGTTTTGTTCCACAGGTCTTGCAGTAAGAACATATACCTGCAGTTAAATTTACTCTCCCATCATCAGTGTATCAAACTCAACCTTTATTGGTACTTAAGCTAAGGTATATCAGGAAAGGCATATAAGGCATACCTTCAGCTTCGAAAAGCAGATCCAAGGTGGAGGTTTTGCCGTCGTTCTTGATGAGGCCTCTGACGTGGTAGCCCTTGAGGTCGTTCTTCTCAAGGACCAGCTTAAGTTTAGAGTTTCCGCTGAGTGGGTAGCGCGCCAGGTACTTGGAGATGGAGGCTTGAGCGTCGGGACCTGTAAAAATAACAATCGTTATCTTTTATATTGCAAGTGGTAACGAATATGATCGCTATCGTTACAGATGAGAGCATCTTCTAATTACCTACTTCAAAAATTACAGCAGGTACTTGTGGAATGTTCAGCTACTACCATGACGGCTTGCAAGCCGCTTGGATTGTAAGATTATTATTACTTTTGTGTTGGAGGCATCGATGCTTGGAGAATAAAAAATGGAAATTGTGATTCGATAATCAACTTACCAGAGACAGAGAACGGCAGCGACACTTCGCTGCACAGCGTGAGTCCTAATAATCCAGACAGCTGATCAAAGCAGCCCGCATACTCCTTTCTCTGTCCATCAACAGCAATCTTCGTTTGCTTCTCCTTTTGTCCCTTTTCTACAGTGATGTACACCAGGTCATTAGAAGCGACGAGGATCTCTTGCTTCTCAACGGGTAGGCCGAGCTGGATGTCGATACCGGCGCCATTGTCGAGGACCTTGGCCACCAGGTGGGCTCCGGTGGAGGAGTGCAGGTTGGTGACGACCTTTAGGCCAGTGGCGACCGCGTCGGCGTCCACCACCAGGGTTCCGGTGATCTCGATGTCGGTGGATGGGATCAGTTTGATGTCAATCTTTGCGTTCTGTGAGAAAGAGCATCAGTTAAAAGCAGAACGTTATGTTTTGTTCTGTTTTTTTGCGCGGTTTTTGGCAATAAAATGGCTTATTTTCAAAAACGTAGAAAATCTCCTATAATGGTATTGAATTGTGCATGCCATTCATTCCAAGCTTGGTTTAGTTCATTTCAATGTTGCTTTATTGCCTATGCAATATAGCCGCGCTAGTTATAGCTAAGTAGGTATACTTGCTGGTAGTGTTTCTAACTAAGTTAATTGATACAATTTTATAAACGAGAGTTTTATGGAGAATTCTTAATTATTTACACCTTACACAAGAAAACATAAAAAATCGCAAAAATTTAAAAAGTATGAGGATGTGAGTTAACGAACCTGAGGGTTGGTGAGGCAATGCTTTAGATCGAAGTTGGTGGAGAAGTCGACGCGAGCGGTGGCGGCCCCCGTGAGGTCAAGCTTCAGGGGGAGACCGGCGGACGTGGGGTACGACAGCTCGGCGTCCAAGAACAGGAGGTGGGTGCGGAGCTCGCTCTGCAAGGTAGTGCGGTTGGTGATGACCAAAACAAAACAAGATCGGAGAAAAAATACGACAGGTATTTGAATAGAAGCTCACTTTCTAAGCCGACGGCACAAATAATAATGAAGACTTAAGTTAAAACAACAAACACAACTTGGAGAATTTCAGAAATGTTTCAATTATTTTGAGATTTGTTGATGCATTTGTAAGAATCAAAAATAGTCAATATTTCTAATATGATCAGCACACAGAACAGTCAAACAGGCATACCATAAACACAAATATGGTTGAAAAAGTACGTAGTTCACAACCATTTTTAAGAGTATTTAGGTATGATGTTCGTTAAATTTTTTTTTTTAAATGAATAACTTGTTGACAACTCACCGATGCGTGTTGAGCCTTGCCGATGCCTCCATGGATAGCCTGCAGGATGTTGTCCAGAACCCTGTTGTAGTCAAAGCCCTTGTCATCTCCGAGAGACAGGAACACCGCGTCGGTCCCGAACAGTTTCACATACAGGTCCAGGTCCAGTTCATTGTCAAAGTGTAGCTCTTCGGCTTTCAACTGAGAGCAAAAGCATAAAGTACCTATTCAAAGTATGTATTCAGCAATTCTATAAGAGTTTGTTAGATCTTAAAAATATCACTTAGCTAAAGTCTGAAATAAATATTATTTCATATTATTTGAAAGTTAAAAGAGCCCTGTTATGGCGCTAGAAATACATTTTGAGAGATAAAATATTAAATGCATAAATCCTTAGATAGAAACTTTAAGTTCCTACATTATGTAGGTATTCAAATAACAATGGAACAATTTCAGGGTTTAAAAAAGTGATAGATGATGGCAAGACAATCTTTTTTTGTATTATAACATGTTATTTAACATGTACTTTTTCCTTCTGGTTTTGTTCATGAACGATACGAGTCGTATGCCTCCTGATATTCCTAACTAAAAGCTTCAAATCGGTACCTATGAGGGCTGTACAATGACTAAAATCTATTTGAATGAGAATAATAACCTACACGTAGACTAATAACCCAAAAGTTAACAATAAACACTTACGTTTTTGTCGAAGCCGTCGATTTCTGTCTTGATGGAGCGGCGTCCTCTGTTCAAAGCGTCCTGCACCTTCTTGTTGGACTGCTGGAACGCGTTGATGAGAATGTCGTAGATGGCCTGCGGTCCCTTGGTCTTCAGGAGACCCTTGGGGCCGAGGAAATGCTCGATCACTAGGTCAAGGTTGCCTTGACGACCGCCCAACTGTAGGTACAAATAATATTTAATTAGTGGAAATCCTCAGAGAAAATATCCTATTTCAGAAAAGCGGAGTTGGCTGCTTTTATTTCGTTTTATCTATCGGTATATCTTAAATTTGTCGGAGCATGTAGGGGTTTCCAATTTTCCTTTGTCACATTCGTTGTAACAAATTTCTCAAAACGTACTTCAAGAATGTTGAACTCGTGTCCGAAGATCTCGGTGGTGATGTTCAAGGAGGCGGAGCGCGGGAGGAAGGAGTTCTGTGAGTAGATGACGCTCTGCTCGACAGAGCCGCCCACGCCTAAGGCGTCCACGTTGAACGAAGATTCGTCGTAGAACGAGTATTTCCTGAAAAAGGACAAATTTATTACGCTGGATGTTGATGGTCTCCTAGATGAATTTTTAGTCATATTATGCGCAGGACATATTGTAGTGCACTAGTGTGTCCCCAAACACAGGGCACTCTCTATTCCCTCAGTGGCTTTCCACTTTCATGGCCCACGACGCAAATGTCCGTCTGCACCACCACGACGCTGCAACGCGCCCCTGTGCGGGTCGCGGGACGGAGGCTTAGGCAGTGAATGCGTTACCGTGCTTTCCAAGGCACAGTGGATTGACGCGCGCGTGTCGCAGTGGCGTGTAGTGAGTAAGATTTCAAGGATTTCGGCAGGACTGGACTAAGTTTGAAGTTGTAGTGATTCCGTAATAAATAGTAAGCTATATTTATTGCGTTCTAGTTTACTTTTTATCATCTGTACAGATGGATATGCAATGTGCCTACGATGCTCGATATCGGATGATGATGAGTACACGATGGACTTATTCATACCTGGCATCGATGTTGAACTGTTTGGGTGTTCCGATGTTGCCGTAGTGCTGCTTAGCGAGCTGCTTGTCAGGGTTGGCGGAGTAGCTGATGGCGCGGAGAGACGATGTGATGTAGCGGCCGACTGCGAAAGTTATAGCGTAGTCTGTTAATTGCACGACAGATTGTTTTTGCTGTAGAATTTATAACGAAACAATATCAAAATCCGGGTGCTGAGTTGATAAGTACCATAAAATGGAGAACTGGAGAACAAACATAGGGAACACTTCCAGAGAATTGTAACAAAAACGCTAAGCCAAACTCTTTCATCCGTTTGGGATATAACGAAAACGAACACCCTTTCTCACTAAAAGCATACTTAGGTACTTATACATACCTAACTGCTACGTTACGTTGTGGATGATAAGTGCTAAATAATGCTTACCTTGGTGTACAGGCTCGCTATCCAACAAAGTTTTGATCTCGTTAGCGGACTTGGCGCAGGGGCAGGCGATGACGGCCTGGTAGGCCTTGATGCGGATCTCGGAGTCCAGGTTGCGGTTCTTCAGGATGTCCAGAGCGGTCTTCTTCAGCTGAAATCAGAGGTTGTTTAAGTTTAAGTCAACAGTCACCATCAAACACTTACAGCCGGTTTCTAATCCGCTTGTTACAATTTGACAATAGTTTAAACTAACAAGCGGATGAAAAACCGGCTGTTAGTGTACTATGAATGAACTAATTTCTTCTTTATATATGTATATGTAGATATAGAACGAGAACGCAGAGCGTTGGCGGTCCGAAGTAATATGCTGGCACGAAGGTTTGCTCGTTGCAGTAGGCAAGTGAAAATCACCTTATTCAAAGCCTACTGCCAATCGTTCTATACGGGCAGCCTTTGGGCCAGCTTCACTAAAAGATCGCTCAGCGCTCTGCGTGTACAGTATAACAACGCCTTCAGGATGTTGTTGGGGCTGCCCCGCTTCTGCAGCGCATCTCTCATGTTTGCTGAGGCCCAGGTTGATGGCTTTCACGCCATCATCCGCAAGAAAACCGCCTCGCTGCTGCGCAGAACATGGGGCAGTACCAACACCATCCTACAGGTTGTAGGTAGTAAGCTCACTTCGCCCATCATGCAGTCTTTCAACAGGGTCCTAACTCTTTAGAATCCTCAGGTTGGGATTCTGTTGAATGACTGCTTAACCCTAATGATATTGTTCTTTTTTCTTTTAATGTTTGTTCTTGATGTATGTATTTGTATTTGTGTAACTGATGGACTCTTGTATGTCTGATTAAAGAAACTTTTTATTTTATTTATTTATATTTGATATTTTTATTGATATTTTCTTAGCTGATATAAAATAGAATTTCAGAAGTTTTATGAATTTGCATGACGTTAGAAGTTTTCAAAATTTTGACATATTTTTATAGGTACCTTAGCGCTGCAAGGGTCAGCGTTGAAGGCCTCGAGGGCTGCAGCCTTGACCCTGGCCTTCACGGTGTGGTCATTAGCGCAGTGCACCAGCTTGTCAATTAGGGTGTTCTCCAGGTGATGAATGTTGCGGATTCCTTTCAGGACTGCTACCACCTGGGGGCAAAAAATAATTAAATAATTAGAAGATGGATACTTAGCCTTTAATTATTGCTTTGCTTTGAAAGAAGAAGTTATTTTCTTCTTGGTTAAAGGATTTTAACCAAGAAGATGATTTTATAAACGAATCTACTATAAGTAATGAAACGAATAAAAAACTATGAACATTATCTGATCTACATGATAAAATATTTCATTTAACAATATTTTTTGTATTTTTATAATAAATCATTGAAGAAAATACAAAAAAATTGCGCGGGGTTTTAAGCTTCACAGCAAACACCTTATGAATAAAAAATATAGTTATATTACTTACTCTAAAATATAAAGAGTTTCATAATATTATTAGATTCAAAACAATAATAATAAAAAAAACGGTTTTGTAAAAAACCTTGCGATTTAATTGGAGAAACAATTTCAACTTTTTTGTCATATTTTATTTTACTTTCAAAATTTTGGAGAAACTTACAGCTAGGTTTACAAAAAATCAAATGAAAATATAGAACATAAAATAAAATTTTATTTAAATAAAACGAAAAAAAAAACAAATGAAAATATAGAACATGAAATAAAATTTTGTTTGTTTTTTTTTGTTTTTGATAAAATATTGGTCATATTTTATAATTTGTGTCATTAGTTACATTAGATTCGTTTGAGAAAAACATTTTGGAATAATTTCCCACGGACGCCAATATTATCAGAATCATTACAGCGTCTTCAGGTTATTTAAAGACTTACATAGTCCTCCTCAACCTTGGTCTTAGGCTTGCAGTTCTGCAGTTTAGCTCCGAGCTTGTTGCTCAGGGCGACGATGCCGTCGGATCTTTCAGTGTGGCAGTTACCGGAGCGGCAGTAAGCGCCGGCGAGGGCGCCCACGCCCAGGTACAGCTCTTTGGGGATGTTCTGCTGGTCCAAGAGGCTCTGTGGAAAGAACATTACATTTATGACGATATTGCGAGAAATGAGCGTGTCAATTATACTAAAATTGGTTTCTGCGTACTTTGTAATCATTGATTCTCAAAAACTTACACCCATCTAGGTACGAGAGGAGTGTTATTAAAGCTATGGTGGTGGGTTTTTTCGTTAGTTAGCCACTTTAACCTGGGGACTATCTAATTAGATGTTACGGCATTAAGAGGGTGCTTACACACGCTGAATAGGTACTAGAATAAGAATAAGAATAAAGTCATTTATTGGCAAAGATGATATACCTATGTTACAATAATCTTGTTCTATAAATATAACAATCTTTGACTTGTCAACTTATACATGAATTGAATTGTGTGCTGTAAAGGGGCACTATTTTTCTCGTAATCTTAATATAAGTAAGTACTAAGTTATTATGTGTCTGAATTTAACTGAATTTTAGCATCGAAATGACTGTAGTTATTTTCTAAGTACTCTTTTATAGTATACACTGTTTTCTCTAATAAAAGCCTTTTTACGTTAAAGACGAAGCTATGGTAATTTTCGATACATTTTATGTTGAATGGGAGCTTATTATAAATTTTAATTCCGATGACATTTGGAAGTTTTTCTGACAATTTAAGTCTATGATATATTGCTGCCAATTGGGTTTTATTCCTAGTGTTGTCCCTATTCTTGCCTATGATGTCATACTGGTTCAGGTTAGATTTCATATACTTCAGGACCTCTAGGATGTATACAGATACTGATGTAAGAATTCGCTGTTCTTTAAACAGGTCTCTGCAAGAGTCTCTATAATGAGCTTTTGTTAGTATTCTTACCGCTCGTTTTTGCATTTTAGTATCCGTTCATAGTCAGTTGAGTTGCCCCATAAAATTATGCCGTAGCTCATGATTGAGTGTATATACGCATAGTACACTTCTTTTAGGTCGCTGCTTGACGTCATGCTCCTAAGTTGCTTTAGTGCGTAGATTCCAGTCGACATTTTTTTGCGCGTGATGTCTATATGGTTTTTCCATGATAATAGAGGATCCAAATTGAAACCTAATAATTTAACTGTGTTTGAACTAATGATAGTACTTCCACCTTGTAAAATTACAGGCACGTTATCAACTTGCATCTTAGAGGTCGAGCTGAAAAACATTACACTCGTTTTGTCTTCGTTTAGTTTAAGTCCGTTGATTGTAAGCCAGTCCCTTAACGCATTTACTGCTTTGCCTATTTTGCTAACTAAATTCTCCACAGTTTTATCAGCAATTATGATAGTAGTGTCGTCCGCGTATTGGATTAGTTCACCGCCAGTGCTTACACCTGATATATCGTTTAAAAACATCAGAAACAGTGTGTTTCCTAAAGAGGAGCCCTGGGGGACGCCAATGTCACATATTTGGGCCTCTGATCTGTACTTTTTGCCATCTACTCTTATTTCAATAGTCTGTTCCCTTTTTGTGAGAAACGATTGCAGTAACTTCGAGCTTTGGCCTCTGATACCGTAAACCCCAAGCTTCTCAATGAGAAGTTTGTGGTCCACGGAATCAAATGCTTTTGATAAGTCTAGGAAAACAGCAGCGACTTTATTCCTGTTCTCCAGGTGCTTTACAATACTTTGTAGACATTTCAGAGTGGCAGATATCGTAGATTTGCCTGGCCTGTATGCATGTTGACACTCTGATAGGATTTTATTGTCGATAACATGTTTCATTATGCTTTCAGACATAATGGATTCTACCAATTTGGATATTGTTGGTACCAGAGTTATGGGTCGAAAGTTACGCACATCAGATGTGAGACCTTTTCCCTTGTACAAAGGAGTTATTTTAGATTTTTTTAGGGTATCTGGATAGTTTGGTGAGATTATTATGCAATTGACAAGGTAATGAATGTGATCGAATATGTGTCCTAGAAGCTTACAAAGAAAATTACCGGATATATCATAAATATCTTTAGTGTCTGAATTCTGTAGCTTACTTTTTATAATTTTAATCAACTTCTCTCTTGAAATAATGCAAAATTGCAGGTCTTCTTGTTCGGGAACACATGTTTTGACAAAATGGATTGCTTTTTCAAAATTGACTACTTTCAGTGACTATCGTTTGTTTGTTTTTAACGATAGTTGACTGGGAATACGCCTTGATTTTCTGCGTCACAGCTGGACAAAAATTTCCGGTCAATCAATTAGAACCGGAATTTCCGGATTTAATGACACTTACAGTTGCTGCCTTCAAAGCTTCATCGGAAACCTGCTTGGCATTGCCGAGGGACAGGTAGACCAGCTGCTGTTCGATGTCGTTGAGGCCGTGGCTCTTGAGGATCTGGATGGAGGCCTCGATGGCGGGGCCCTTGCCGGTGCGCAGGAGAGCGTCCAGGTATACGCGCCTGGTAGGGGAGATATTGGATTAGTATAAACAGAAAAGTATATGATCCTCATTTTTCGAAACGACTTGATGTTGACCGCAGATGACCATGACAGCATGACAGCTACACACTAGTTGTTAGTTTTTTAGAAAAACTAAGCAAACGGACTAATATTTAGAGAGAATCAAACAAGGCGCATAATTATGTTTTAAGAATGGTTAGAAGCGCACAAAGACAGACTGCACCGAATACAGACTTTGATAAGTACCTAATACTTAATATTAAGGGATTTTAGATTGAAGACAGCAATTAAATATTGTTTTAATGAAGAATAGCACTTACTTTTCGATGTTGTTGCCCTTGACTTGGTTCCAGACCTTGATGAGGTCGTCCTTGTTGGTGACGCGGAAGATCTGAAACATAACGAATTGCAAGTTTTTAATTCACTTTCTCCGGCCCATAATTTTTAGTATTTTTGTTTCATTTTCTGATAAATTCTTAGTACCTAGGTAGTTGATACTAAGTAGGTAAGTTCTTAGTTGTATTTATGTGACCAAGTGTAAAAAGTCATTACATTTTACTCTAAAACCCTGGTATTTTTATGGCCGGTTTTCCATAAGCTTTTTATTATTTGACAATAGTTTAAACTTTTGTTAACCTCTAGTGTGTTTACTTGTGTGTGGAGAAACCAAGACTTGGTTCTTAAAAATTACAAAATCGAGCTTTGCGCAGAGGGACTACCCTCCTATACAAAGCACTAATATAGCATTTATGGCCCTTAAATTGAGTAAGTTTTGTTTATTTGTTTTACGAACCAAGTCTTGGTTTCTCCACACACAAGTAAACACACTAGAGGTAAACAAAAAGTTTAAACTACCGTCAAATTATAACCAGCGGATGAAAAACCGGCTGTTAGGGTCGCATCTTGTAACGGAATAAACCATCGCCGTCTTTTGTTTACCGCCGTTTAGTCGTCATTCTAATGAATTCCGGATGAGAATGAATTAAAATTCACTGTAGCAAAAAGATCGCTCTGCCGACGAATAAAATGTGATACTCCTTGCAACATAAGGGGTAGCAAATCTCACCCTGATGAGAGAAGCGAAGTTTCCAGCAGAGGCCTCGGAGGCTTCTTTGCCGATGGCTTTGGCGGTGTCTTTCACGGCGGCCAGTGCGCTGTTGACATTGTTGGCGAGGGGTGCGCCGCGGGGGGTGTCGAAGATGATGGAACGAGAGAGGGTGCACGCATCTGTGAAGAGAAATATAAATTAAGCTTGTCCTCATTGAACTTTTCAAGATTCATTCATCTAGTTAGATCGAGTGATATTTTTGAAAATGAAATAATTACATTTATACCTGCGTCAATTAAATTGAACTTTAGGATATTATGACGAGCTAAATAAAATCCCAAAACCTAGTTGGACCCAGGAACTAGTGCAGCCGGTACAAAGATAATTGCAAATAGCTATTACTCAGTAGAGACATGCTTGTGGCCACTTTTTCAAATTGATTTGTAGATCCTGTTCAATAATGTGAACTTTTTTATCAAGATTTTAGGAAGCACCCTACATTGTCTCAATGTTTTAGTAAATGAAACCGGAACTATTAGATACAAGCTAACAGACTATAACATTTTGTTGATTCATTCATTCAAAAAAATGCTTCTCTATCTCTCTATCTCTATCAAAAACTAGAATACTTACTGGCTCCAGGTGCTCCAGCACTCTTGCCAGTGAGCGTCAGCTTGGTGTGGACCTTGGCCCTGGCGCCGTTCTCTCCGACAGAGAAGGGTTTGTACAGGTACTCCTCAGAAGCAGACACCTTCTCCGGCACGCCGGCGTTGACCTTGGATTCCACGTGGAGGGTGGACTGCAGGACTTGGGTCTCCTTTATTTCCTGGAGGAGAATTCACAGAATTATTAGAATTGGTTTGCCCTTATGAATATACAGGAAAAATTAAAAAGTAAAAAAGTAAAAAAGTAAAAATTGTTTTATTGACATAATATAAAGTTTTACAGACAAAATTGAGTCCATAGGCTCCTGAACTAGTTAGAAACTGTGTTTCAGGAGCCAGTGGCTTCTCCAGCTTATATTAACAGTTACCTATGTCAAACCATAATTAAAGAAACACCGGGCAAACAAAATAGAAAAAGCATGCGAAAAGACAGAGCCAGTAAATACTTCCAAGTGTCTCTATCTTAATAAAATATAAATATCAATATTACCAATCACTCAAAATTAAATCGTTAACTAATAATAATGATTCCATGCATAATTACACTATTTACTTAAAAATATATGCTTGCATGAAATATACAACAACTAACATATTATATTCATGATAACTATGTAAGTACCTATGCTATGTTAACCTTATAAAGAGGAAAATGCGTGTACCTAGTTGTTTTATATAGTGATACTGTTGAAAGATAGGTTAAGATCTTACGATCAACTGTTCAACTTCATCATAGTCAAGGTCATCTAACCACTTTTTAATTGAATACTTTATATCTCTATTACTCAACTCCTTCACTTTATGGATCTTATGAAGTTTGTTATAGAGACATGGAGCTACAACGTTATAGTGTCTTTGGGCAAATTTACTTTTAGCAGCTGGAATTGGAAAGCGGTCAATTCTTTTGTTGGATACGGGTATATGGGGAACAGTTTTTTTGTGGTATCGACGGATAGATTCATAAATAAACATTTTTCTGATACTCATGACACCAGAAGTCTGGTAAACCTCTGTGGTAGGATGTCTAAATGGTAGGTAGAGCAGAACTTTAAGAATTGATCGCTGTGCACGCTCAGCTGTAATAAGATGCGTTTTCGCTGCTCCTCCCCACGTACATATACAGTACCTAATTAAACACTCACATAGGGCATTATACGTCTGCATAACTAGTTTCCGCTCTGCAACAGTTCGTAGATTTCTAAATATATATATAAGTTTTCTGATTCTCGTTGCAAGTGATGAAATATGGAGGTTCCAAGTGAGATGATCATCAATAATAACTCCTAAGTATTTAATAGAGTTGACGCGAGATAGAGTTGAGCAGTCGCATGAAGTTATACGGGAGTGGTTGCAGGGAAAAGTATGTATCCTAAGGTTAATAGAAGAGCTTGGACTACCAGCAGCTGTTTTACTGTAACACATATATTTAGTTTTACTCGTATTTAATGTGAGAAGACTATATTCCAACCACTTTGTCACAACAGAGATTACATCCTCAGCCAGCTTCACGACACTCGTCCATGTTTTTTCGTGTACAAGAAGCACAGTGTCATCAGCAAACATTAACAGATCAAGACCAGGGAGGGAAGTGTTACATAATTCATTTATGTATACAAGAAAAAGAGTGGGACCTAGAGTACTTCCCTGTGGTACGCCGTATGTGCATGCTGCGCTGTCACTTTGGTGATTCTCAACTCGTACACGCTGTGATCGCCCTGCTAAGTAGTCAACAAACCAATCCAGGGCAACTCCCCTTACCCCAAGATTCTCCAGGCGTGTAAGCAAAATGGGTATAGAGACAGTGTCAAATGCCTTTTGAAGGTCCAAAAAGACACTTAAACACTTGTGCCCGTTGTCGAGATACGAAGTAATCTTGGTTGTTAGTGTAAGGACAGCGTCCTCCGTTGATTTACCTTCTCTAAAACCGTATTGGTTCGTGCTTAATAGGTTATTGCCTTCCAGATATTTCATAAGTCGCTTTTTGACCAACTTTTCTAAGACTTTTGAAAGCGTTGATAGCAGTGAGATCGGTCGATAATTAGATGGATTCTTTTTGTCTCCTGTTTTAAAAATTGGACAAACTACAGCATTCTTAAAAACATCTGGAAAAGTTCCTGTCCCTAAGCTTACGTTACATACGTAGGCAATGGGTATGTCTAAGTACATTATAAATTTCTTAAGAATCTTTGCCGATATTTTGTCCCATCCAGGCGCACTATTAGTTTTTAATCCCAAAATTATCGACCTAATCTCTGCTGGGTCAGTGGGAAACAATGACATAGAATTCAACGGGGTCATAGATGATTTAGCTAGTGCTGCAAGATCACTTTCTGTTTTATTAATTTTCTGTAGGGTGTCTTTAGCAAGCATTCCTCCAACCGTTGTGAAGAACCTATTGACATGGTTGAGGGCTTCGGTTGGGTCATTTGATAATTCAAGCAAGTCACGTGATGGCACCTTTGCTTGGCTAAAATTACATGCTTCTTTCACTACCTTCCATGTCTGCTTAGTATTGCCCTGACTATTTAAGAGTTTATCTCTATAGTACTCATTTTTTAAATTTTTAATAATAGCATTACACATATTTCTATATTTATTATATTTATTTTTCAGTTTGTCATTATTCGGATTCTTACGTACGTTTTTATGCATTCTATCCCTTTTTCTAATACAATTTACTACACTTTTTGAAATCCATGGTTTGAGGGGTTTAATTAACTTCTGAAATTACTCGTACCCATTTGTTTTGCAAGTTTAAGTTACCATTTTTGTCACCGTCTATTTATGACCTTTCTTCATAACAATTAGGTACTAAATAAACATCATTTAATTAAGCATCGGTCACATCAGTCCTTGCCAACCCACTGGTGAGCAAAATCCTCTACGTCTACGGGTCCTCTGCGAGCATATCCCAACAATAGTTCGAATGACGTCATACTATTTGGTCGGATGGTCTGCATTTAAGTTTTCTCGCGTCTTTAAGCCACCATTCAGCAACTCCGTTCGTTCAACTTCCGTCATCCCTTTAGTCATCTAACCAAACAATGTTTCTGAGTTCACAAATGTTATAGTGTTTGTTTACGTCCCCACAGTATACTCACAGCATTCTCGTTAAGTACAGAGGCGATGAGTCCATTCTTGCCCTGCTCCCGGTAGGCGCAGCGGGCCAGGTCGCGGGTGCGGTGCACCAGGGTGGCACCTCCCTCGGAGGAGGAGGAAATCTCGGTGGGGCAAGCGCCGAAGATGTCCACCTGGGAAAAAATTATGAACAAGTTAGTCAATTGGAAGTGGAACCTTATCGGTGCCGCAGCCGGTCAGGATTGCTGCGCATAAACCAATCATGGAAGTAGAATTTTAAGTGACAGCAATAACAATGAAGACAATAACAAGAAAAAGTTTTGCGCTGCTTTTCAATTGGTTTGAGATCGCTTTTTATGCCCGAAGTTTTTTGTGATCAATTGTGAGCCATCACGGATCATCACGTGAGATTGTTGGCCTTTTCTAAAAGGCATCGTCTGATTACTGTGTCAACACAATTCAAAGTAGCTGTAATTATAGTGTAGCTTTTCTAGTGAAGACGATATACGAATAATACGTTGTTGATCAGAAACTTTTCAGAAGAGTTTGATATAAGGCTGGGTTGCTTGGAATCTCACCTGAGTAGTAGACTTTTGCTCAGTCTGCAGCAGAGTGATGATGGCTCTCTTGATGTTGAGGGAGCGGCGAGTGTCGCCCTCCACGGAACAGATCTCACTTGCCAAGCGGCCATCTTGTAGAGAGAACCGAACGGGCTTGTCGATGCCGGGCGGGCTCTGGTATTTCTGGAAACGGGAAGAGTTTAAAACATGAGAATGATTTTATTAAGGAGATTCGTAAGTGACGTGAAACTTTCAAATCTATCATGTTTATGGGCTTCTGAGATTAAGGGTTTTTAAGCAACGTTGGCCGAGCCATGACAATTCTCGACTCGCTTAAGCTTGTTATATGAATGCACTGTACAGAGCGAGGTTCTTCCTCGTAAGTACCTATAGTGCAGTACCGTATGAACAAGTTATGGGTGGTATTTTCTGTATATTTCTTTTGACACAGCGTTGATATCCATCAACGCTCGCGTATCCACGTTAAGGTTCCCGGTACCACGGTTCACAGTTGACAGCATATGATGCGTAATGCTGTTGTCAATGTCCCGTGTACCCTTGAACGTTCGTAATCCCCCCAAAACCTTAGTTTATGAGTTTCTTAAGTAAATATAAATATTTTGCAAATCCGTATCAATCTCGCACCTTGCCATCAGGGCCAGAAATGACCAAGTTCTGCACAGTCAACTCATGTCCGCAGTTGCCGAGTGACGTCACTGAGACCTGTCCCAGGAGTTTGACGCTGGTCTCCTTGTTATCGGAGGATCCTGTCAGGTAGACGGAGACGGTTCCTTCCACGCCATAGTTGTACTTCGTGTTCGGTGCCAGGCCTTGTCTTGATGGGTCTGCGAAAAAGCAAAGGGTTAGGAATATCATTTATCAGAACATAAACTTTTTTGTGAAATGTATGTAACCTACATTTGAAATAGTATATTGAATTCAGAAAAAGATTCGAAGTTAAATAGATAAAAAAGGGTTATTAAGTTATTATAAAGATTTGATGGTACTTATTGTACTACTACGGCTACTCGTATAAGACCAAGAAAACTTCGAATAACGATCTAAAGACTCCATTCAACACACAAAAGATAGATGATTGATCAATAGGTATAGGTACTTACTTCCTTTACATGCTGTTGAACATTCTGAAACAAACAAAGCAATAACTAATTAGTAAAGTACAGTAGATGTCAATAATAAACTCATTAATTTGTAAGAAAGGTGATTATGATTACTGACCAATCGGGGTGGTCGTGATACAGATGGTCAATAATAATAAACATGATGATAATGAGGACAAATAATAAAATCTTATTGGTTTTATAATGACCAATGGGCCAAAGTAAATAAGTACAACGACAATACATAAAAACTTGCAAATAAAAACAAAATATCTATGGAAACCTTTTAGGTAAGGTTATTCCTAGCGCATAGGAACTGATTCATGGGATAAAAAGTAGCCTATGTTTTATTTCATATTTAGAACTACCTGTATGCAAAAGTTCAGCCCGCAGCAGATCCGTTCACTACTTTTAGCGTCAAGAGGTAACAAACATCCAGCCTTCCAAACTTTCGTATTTATAATATTAGTGTGATGATGTTGTGTTTTTCATTCGTTCCATAATTATTAGTCTGCTTACTTAAGGCTTAAAATTTTAGGGCTAAATGATACTTTATGAAATATCTAGCATTATTTATTAATCTTAAATAGTGATTCTGATGCATGGTGCACTTTGAAAGTATACTTTGTAATCATACAATGATAATGTATGTAAAGCTTTAGAATCATCCAACACAGAATGTATGTCTAATCTTATCAGCTAAATAATTCAGTTGAAGGCCGATCATGAGCTTATCAGCGTTCAAAGTCAAGAACCAATTAAATACAATCAGTTTGAAGTACCTATACATTCATTAGATCATTAGAAATGTAGCAAAAGGTCAAGAGTCACGGTTTGCAGATCGGCAACTATGTAAAGATCCGGTTCAAAAGTCAGATAATATGATTGAATCTGCTATTGTGGCATTGATTACTTCATTCGTTTTAATTGCGAGCCTAGTTTACTCCAATTCAATTCTAGTTGGTTTCTTTTAAAGATGTTTTAATTTTGAAACAGAACCATTTATTCCTACAGGAGCTAATAGTAAAAGTGATGTGTTCACCATTGAAACAAATATTGAGGTTCATCTTTATCGTAAACGGCTAAATAGTTGTACAAAATGCATCCTCACCTGAGCCATCTATTAGGCAAAAATCAAGCCACTTTTATGGACATAGCAACAAATATGTATCAATTAACTGAGGAAAACGTGGGTAGTTTTAAGATGTTAGTAACTGCTTCCACGAATTTTAAAAGATGCGTGAAAGCTTCAGTAGCAAACAAATAACACAATTCAAAGGATGCATACAAAGCTCTACCTATCAGAAGATCTAATCTACATAATTTATCCGTTAATATCGGGATGATACATCGAGAACACGCTGTGATTCCGAATGTGGCAGTCAGAGACGAGATGGCTCGTCCCGGTGTCATTACCCAATTTCGAGAGCAGGGGGGAGAGTTCGGTGGCCCTGCACGAATTGTTTTATTTGTTTTACTTTTTCGAGATACTACTACATCGTTTTATTTTAAGGGTAAACTGCTCTTCTTTTTTTGCTGACTTTTCAACTTGTACCTACTTAAAGTAAAAAGAACTGCTACAGAGCTGGAACCTGATTACCGATATTCAATAATTCTGAGTCTCTGGCGACCTTACATCTGATATCTTTGCTCCCTTTGCTCTTATTTAATGCTGTATATGAAATTTGCCCTATACTAGAGCTAGACGTTGTTATTTTCGTCCAGAAAGGAGAGTTTTTCAAAACAATGGCCGATGTAGCTAAGGGATAAGTAAAAATGGGTATATAAACTCTTGTACCAAATGCAAATGTCTTTATTATCCGAAAACCAGCAAATTGATCGGCATCGCGGCATCCGACGAGAACGGACGGGGCAATACGAGATAATTCGGATCTCTAAACAGCAGCATCCGTACACATCGGGACAAATGTCACTGTAATTGGCAACCAGATAACGCAGCTACAACTTGTACATTTAAGGTCATATGGGACGGAGTTTTGCTCTAAGCTTCAGGACGGATAGGACTAAAGAAACGTCAACAAGAAATCGAGCATGAAATAATATTGTATAGGTACCTTATCAAGCATCTTTGCAACGAGTTCATTTCTTTATTTTTTTTTAAGAAATGGTATCACAATAACAGGAAAATTATCCAAGTTATTTTTGTGCAAAAACATTCTAAGAAATCGCATGAAATTGTCGATAACCGCCTCCGTTTTAGCGCCGATAATGAAGTCAGAGGTGATGATAATTCGACAAGCGTTGTTTTATCTAATGTCTGAATGGTTTCATTGAAGTGGTCATTGCCAAGGCGAAGCTGATAATGTGTTGGAGGTCGGGAGATACGCGTCGCGGAATTATTTCGACATATTTTAGGACATTTCGTGAGTTCTCACATTTGGGTTCTATGACTCTTTCTTTTTCTGTTCCTTTTGAGCTCCGCGCCGTCTTGCAAAATCTTTTGCGGATCTTTCCTCGCTTTTTATAAGCCCGTTGACTATTTTTTCAAAAGATGGTGTGACCTTTTTCATTTATCAAAAGTATTATATCTATCTTGAACGGATATGGGCGAATCTGGTTTTTTTAACTATAGATTATGTTATACAGTTCAGTTTTTTTCAGGTTAGTTAATACAAACTTATTACAGAAAAATGGGCAGTTGTGGTTAAACTTGCAAATAAAAGTCAACCCTACAATTAATTTACAAAGAACAGCAACTGTTGACTTTATGATAAACAATCAAAGTTCAAAGTTGAATGCGCAATCAGAGTGTTTATAGAAGAGATAGGTTGGAGCTGGATAGCGACAGGGTTGTGATAGGTAAGGTACTATCTGTTTACCTAAAATTGTGGAAAATTTTACTGGAAAATATATCTCGGGGTATAAAATTGAATCTACATGTTAAAAAAAATGCAACAAATAAAAAGCTTTCAATTGAAATCTTGTAAAATAGTTAGGTATTCGATATTTTTGTATGGATTGATAAACATTTGCATTTGCAAACGTTGGCTCCAAATAAATAAAACTTTTACATTAAACTTACGCCTCAATGGCATAGTGGTTAAAGAGTTACCGCCGCGGAAAAAAATATCGATTTGCAGATATTTTATTTTGGGTCTAGGGGCTTTCTTTGAATAATAAAATATCTACAAATATCAAATTAGTTAAGTATCAAGTATAACGTCAGCTTACTTCGGCGTACATGATACTGAGGGGATTATCCAACATTATTTATTTATTGATTTATTATACCCATAAACATGGTGTAGCTTGAAAACTGTGTAACAGATGTTATAACTTACCTAGAGCTTTTAGACGTGACTTGGAATGACTGATTTCGCCTTGCTTTGCTTAAATAATTGCAAGATAATCCCTACACTATCTATCTAATATATATATATCCAAATTCGACGTAGAATGTTTGTGTTTGGCGTCCAGTTTCAGATATGTTTGTAAGCAATATTTATTGAAGGAAGGATCTCAAATCGACAAGTAACGTAAATTGCGTATTTTAGGTAAAGTACTATGGCTGGGTTATTTACAAAGATTCTTCATCGAGTTTGGCTAGTGTATAAGTCCTCTAAGTTTCCACACCTAGGAACAATAGGAATGAATGAATGAACACTTTATTGCACTTAAAAAAGAAACATAAATAATCCTTATAACTAAATTATGATTACCAGGATCCATTGTTCTGGTAAACCTTGCTTTACTGAATAGTGGATAATCTATGGGTTATTTCTGTTCTAAAAAAACCTTCTAGGATAATGAATAAATTGTATTGTTTATTTCATTCTCTACTCTACTTCTAAGAAGGGTGCAACAAATTGTTTTGTTCTATTGATTGTAAAAAGAGGATTTTAAACTTATTGTATTTTGAGTATAACAATTTTAGTAGTAGTAGTTTGTCTAATTCATTATGCATTTAAGCGGGTTAACTACGAGCCAAGTTTGAGTTGGAGTAACACCCACGTTCCATCCCTTAACGAATTGCTGATAAGATACTTTTTTCAATAGCTTTAGGAGTTTCTTTTAACACCTTTGTGATTAGGGATCCTAAAAAATAATAGATAAAAAAGAGTTTTGGAAAAAAGTGAAATCCTTTCCAGGATTTTGCTTTTAAATTTATTAATTTTAACACTTTTATATAAAGTGATAAAATATATGTACAATAAATAAGTTTCTTGTACATAATTGTCGTCAGTTTTATTACATATACATAAACTAGTTTTTACCCGCAACTTCGCACACGTTGTTTCTACGGTAACGTATAAAGGATATTTATACCTACCCATGGGAACAGATTAATGGATTAGCCTATGTTTTATTGCAGACCTAAAACTACCTCTGCCTATGCAAAATTTCATCTCGATTCATTCAGTAGTGTTGGCGTGAAGAGGTAACAAACATCCAGACATCCATCCAAACTTTCGCATTTATAATATTAGTATTGTTCTGCGTGTGTCGATGTTTACTGAATTCTGTTTTGAGTCAAAATAATATGAAACTGAATTGTCCAGCATCATTTATTATTATTATCTAGCACTCGCTTTCGTGGCATTTGAATTCATAAGTTGTAAGTACAACCTTTTTGTTGAGCTACCTGTAGATTGCTTGCAACAGTCTGCAGTTAGCTCAATTGTTTCTATTACTTATTTGATTATTATTTTCTTTGTCAATAAAGGTGTTATTTGAGATATTGTGATATTGATTTAGTCTGCAATGTATCACTCTGCATTATCTGATGTATGTTCGATGAAATACGTATCATAGGTACAAAAGTCGTACAGAAGCAAATAACTAGACGACCTCTGTGGCGCGGTGGGCGAAGGTTTGCCTGCGACGCAGGAGTTGCGGGTTCGATTCCCGCCTCGGGACAAATGTGTGTACGATCTGCAGATATTTATTCCGGGTGTTCTGGTCGTTTCGATGTATAATAAAAAATGTATTGTATTCTTTTACGTACAGTAGTATCTAGTCGATACCCATAACACAAGCTCTGCTTAGCTTGGGGCTAGATAATGCTGTGTGAATTGTCCAGCATTATTATTATTATATTGGACGAATCGTGTTTTGAAATAAACGGCTAAAGGTTGTGTTTGCAGCTTGCAGTAAATGCTGGGCCCATTATCACCCAAGTCTCTTAAACACGATTATCACTTACCTACTGACTTTATCAACTGACTGATGTGACAACTTCCTAAGGCGGCTTTAAGACGCCATTTTGTGAAAAAGATAGGATTTCGCGTTTATAGGAGCGGGAAGGAGCAAAACGGCGTAAGCGCAAAAATCAAGTTATTGCTGATTACCTATTAATTAGGACATTTAATTATAAATTATAAATAAGCCGATGGTTCTTTTGGTTTATTTATTACGGTGATGACAGTAAAAAATCTTGTGATTGATAGTTTAGGAGAAAAACGGTATTGACTAAGAAAACAGATGGTACTTTAGACAACTATTTCTGATATTAAAAATAGTTTTTTTTCTTTTTGGAAATAAAAAGGATCTGCTTTGTATCCCATAGATTGTATTTTTTCGAAACTTTTTCTATAAAGTTATCGGATAAAAAATGTCTGAACGTAACCCAATTCACATCCATCCACGCGTTTTCGCAAGGAGCTTTCCGTGTTATCAAATGAATTAGTATCAAAATACACAAATAAAAACGGGTGTAGATCCTGCACCTAGGCCAGGGAAGAATCAGCAAGAAAGAGAATAAAATAAAATAATAAAATATAAATATGTCCTCAAAAATTTGGATTCTTTTTATATGTATATGTAATAAAAAAAATGTAAAGCACCATACAAAGTATAAGTAAATGAAAAAAAAAACAACTCACGGTTCGTGTACGCCGGTTTCCATAAAACGGATATAACTAACAATACACTAAATAATCCTAATTTACTTTTCCCCATTTTGACAGGGGTAAAAGTACACTAACAATTAATAAAACAGTCTTGTTCTTATTCTAGCAATACTATGCTCCTGCGACGGTCCGCAGTGAAATGGCTCCGGGACGCGACCCCTGCCCTTATATAGACGAGGTGGGGGGGGGCAGCCATTGGGGAATGGATGGCCACAATACAAATAACAAACGGTAAACACACTCGAATACAACGGATGAGCCTAATAGACAAGCATAAAACTGCTAGGCTAGAGCTAAGATACTTCGTAATCCGCGGTAGTGTGTTTTTCTTTGTGCTGTATTATTGTTGCTGTATATTTTTCAGAATGGTTCAATTTAGATGTAAGGCAGATGCAATGTCAGTGCAATGTAGTTTGATAAAATAAAATGTAGTTTATTATTTCGAATAGGTAGGTAGGTACCCTACCCACGTGTTTATATTCCAGCGCAAAACATAGTAGCCATTCCATGTAGGTAGGCAGGTACTAATTTCATCAGAAAACTCATCTAAAAATAAGTTAACGCTTTTTGTATATACCGTTTTCTTAACTTTTTCTTTTTTATTTCAAAAAGGTATAAACCTACTCCTAGGACGAAAAAATACGTATCCTTATAATATCTGTCTTGTAGGCACATGTTTAAACATCACTTTTAAGTTTTGATAATTCTACTAAACGCTATTGATTTAAGGTTAATCGCATTTAAAGTGTACTTACTGTTTGACAACACGTCGTGGTCAACCTATAAACGTTGCTTGTAGGTAACCTATAACCATAACGTAGGTGCTGAAATAGGTAACAGGTACTCAGATCCTGGAACCTGGGACCTCAAAATCTACCCGATCACATGTTTTTTTAGGTGTAAAAAGGTGTTTGCTTTAAAAAAATTGCTAGCTTACACTGTTTGTGTATTTAGGTTGTTCGGGGAAATCCCCAAATGATACCAATTAATAACTGAACCTAGAAGTAAACATATTTACAAATTGGAGTAAACTTTGTTTGTTTATTTCTTAGAATTATTCATCAAAACATCGTAAACATAACTGGAAAATTTAAGTTTGTGAGATTTTTATCTTACTGACACAGATTTTGTAAGTGCTACGCTCGTAGGCAGGTGCTACGAAGGTCTACGAAATACTAAAAATCGTGATTGTAATCGATTTATTTATAAAAATATAAGTTTTGGTCAAAGAACTTTCTAAAAATAATCTAAAAATTTTGTTTTTAAAAGCATTTTGTTTTTAAAAAGGTTTCCATTGTTATGATCAGTATCCTTTTCTACCTGCAAAGGAAGGGCAGGTAAAATTAATTATATATACATTTTGAGCTTACGGTGATTAAGTAATATACCTTCCTAGCCTGAATGTCATTGTTCTTGTATTCTCTACCTCGTTTGGTTTAGCCACCAAGTGTGGTGGGACGTTGGCGAGGCGTTCGTGCCTTGCCTAACCATGGGACGTGTCGGGCTATTTCTGAAGATCCTACTAACCACTATCTCTAGACTACTTATTTGGTCTGAGATCACTATTATAAAGGCGAACACGCCCATAAATATTGCTAACTCGGCATCTATTGAATGTCTGAAAATTTTCACACATAAAGATCTGGATCTGGAAGGACAAAATAATTATGCTACATTTCATTTTAAAAAATGCGTGCGAGGCCGTGAGCAAAAGCTACTCGACTTCTTTATTTCACTTTGAAAGTTTTGATTAGTGACACAAGCCACCTATAAATGCTAGCAATATACAGAACCGAGATCCTTCGGTTCCAGGGACCGAATCCTGATAATCAATCGCTTTACTATGACAATGCCACCGTCGGTCGTAGAACTGTCCATATACAAAATAGACTCTAGATAGTGTGTGCGGTGCTATTTGCACGGAGAGATTGATAGAACGGTTTCAACCTTGACACTTTTGACACGCGTCCCTACAACTGTAGTTTCTTTCTGTAGGTTGAATGTCAAAATGTGTCGTTCTGAGACGAAACCATTGTTATAGTGAAGTTATTAATATAGTGGAAAGGCCCAGAAGTCTTGTGTCGGTGGCCATGGTCCTTTTGGGGTTGTCTAATTTTTACTGTAGTATTTTTATATAGCTCGTGTAGCTTTTGCTCAATACATTACATTGGCTAGCATAGTTGGGGTCGCTTAGGGAGCAAAAGTAGTAAGTCAGTTTGAAGTGTAGGGATTTTCCTACAGATTCCTTCTAGAATTTACCTACTTCAGAGTAAGTACTGCAGAGTAAGTACTGCAGAGTAAGTACTGCAGAGTAAGTACTGCAGAGTAAGCTTAGATAGATACAATGTTGAACAATCACATATTAATCAGCTGCCGGATGTTTTGATAGTATGCACGTGTGGTAGACATGATCGTTAGTGCACTTCATGATTTACAAGAACTGCTGAAAACTGAAAACAGACAGTCCAGTTTTTTTATCAACAATATTCTTTAAAAAAAAAATCTGGAACATGTATTGTTTTTTTAATTGGTGCAGGTAAAGCGTTTGTCCACCATCTCACTTGAATAAGTGATGATGTGGCCTAAGATGGAGCTCGCTTTACCAGAAGGAACTTATTCATTCTGGATTTGAAGACTCTAAGATTGTACTCGTGCAGGAAACCAGACGTTGAAAGCGCATTCCACTCTTTGGCCGTGCTTATTATGAATGTAGAGCAGAATTTTTTGGTGCGACACTGAGGTATATCGACCAGGTACGGGTGGTGTTTTTCTGTGTGTCTGCTGGTCCTATGGTGGAATGGCGAAGATGGGATAAGGTCGTGCAAAGCCTGCGCACAATGCCCAAAGTGATACTTGTAGAACACTGTAAGTGCATGTATTAGCTGTTCCCCGCGGTTTCACCCAATTTTTAATCACACGCGTAAAAGTCAAATTTCACATTTTTAAGGGGATAAAAAGGTCTTATTTTCGTATAAAAATACGAATACTCCCACAAATCTCCCATGGCAATTGCCATGCATGGCATTAGCCTATGTTACTGTCACTCTCATCAAATTTGATGAGAGTGACAGTAACATAGGCTAATTTTGGTCCTGGTAAAAACAGGACAAAAATTTGCGTATAATACTCTCCATCCTTTAAACTAACTCTATCCCAAAAATCAGTCGACTAGTCGATTGGTTGCTTAGTTAGGACGTGCAGAAAGGACAAACAAACACACTTTCGCATTTATATTATTAGTTAGGATAAGACATAGCTCATTTTTTTTAAATCTCAAAACCGACTTCGAATCTTTTTTTTTAAACGGTTTTTTTAAAGTTTTGCAGGATAGATACTAATCCCTCACGTACATTTATGAGAACACCCACTCCGAGATCATGCTCTATACAATGGCAAAAGAATTATCGAAATCGGTCCATTAGTGTCAGAGAAAAAACTAACATACAAAAATCTACATATAGCCGAACATAGACCCTCCTCCTTTTTTCGAAGTCGGTTTAAAACTCACACGTAGGGACTTCAATTATTCCGTGATCATGGCGCATGAACCTGTGCCGAAATAAATTAGAAAGCTTAAAATTCAAATCATGGTAAATGTCCCGACATAAAACACTTAATTTAAGTAGTTCAATAATTTGATAAATATTAAGTAGGTATCTAAATTTTAATAAGGTCTCAGAATCGAATTCTCGTGTGGTTTTCTCTATGCCAAATATGTGTTTATTTTTGTATTCCGTACTGAATACATTTCTTTCATTCATTAGTTGCAACATAAAAGAAAGACAAAAGCACGTTCTTTGGCCATTGCTTCGCGTTGTCACACGCTGTTCCCAAGTGCAAATGAGGAATACCGATTGACCCCAGCTATCGCACTGATAACCCCTCCGCTCTTGTTAAACCCAATAGGTACAGGCACATAGTACGTTGCAAGAAACCTGAAAACGATTTGCGAAATTACAGCGAATAGGAGTATTTCAACCTGTTGAGCTAACTGTAGACCGTTGCAAACAAACTAGAGGTAAGTTCTGAGTACTGAGCCATATTAATAGTCAGAAGTTCATGCGCTGCACCATATACTCACTACTTCGCAAATGTTTTTTACATTTGTTTCTATCCCACGTAATTGCTGGGAATTATAGGGCTCATTCCCATTACATCCAAAATCCAAACCCATTGTTCTCGAAAAAGAAAACTTTCATATTTACTTCCCAACCACATTCACGAGCATATTAAAAAATATTTCCGTTATAAATAAATAATGCTAGACAATCCTCACGGCGTTCCAAGCTAAGCAGAAGTTGTGTTATGGGTACAAGGTAACTGATATACTTAATACAATACAGGGAGTCCCAAGACAATGTCTAAGTGCTTATTTTGCAAGCCTAAAGAAGCCGCTAAAGAAATAACTCTGAAAAAAATGCGACATGAAGGGAAAGTAGGTTCCTTAAATATTGTAGATAGGATATTTTGCTGAAAAGAGACTTCTAATATCGACATTTTAGAAGGCAATACATGCAATTCAATTTAACTCTTTTCTGAAGAGTTATAATCTTAAAATTCAATTTAATCAGGCTACTAGATTGAGCACCAATATAGGCATCGATAACATATTACATAACATCAGCGGCTGTAGGAGAAATAGTCGATTTTGCGATATCGGATCATACAGCACAAATAGTAAAGGTACCCGTAAAAAATATTGTAAAATTAAGTGCTGGTTTGTTGAGGTCAGAGATTACTGCATTGATAATACGATTTAAAAAAAAAAGTTTTTTCCACAATTGAGTCGGTTCTTTTGAACTTTTGAATGCAGTATTACCTACTTTTAAAAATAAAATAGATTCTCTTTTCAGAAAAATATCCTATACACAATATTTAAGGCACTTTCCCTTCATGTCGCACAGTCTTAGGACGCCCTGTACATCAGATAGATATTTTTTCATTATAAGTAGGTACATATAAAATAGGTACCCAGAACACCTCGTACAAACATTTATCCCAAGGCGGTAATCGAACCCGCAACCTCCTGCGTCGCAGGCGGAGCTTCGTCCACCGCGCTACATCGGTCGTCACATCTGTAGGTAGGAACATAATAGGTATTGTAGGTTAACCCCCCTTGTTAGAGGGAGTCCATTCCAGCTGTGAACGTATTGTGTAGTGGACCTTCAGTTACGAAGGAGGTTTCATGTTGTATGCAGTTTGTAAGGTTTTGCATGGCCGGGAGTTTTATTTTAACTAAGTCGAGAATAAAACATTGAGTAATGCGGTACTTCGGAGTTCATTGACAGCTCCAAGACAGTTCAGAAGTTATCTTGCACACGATGGAAACGAACCGGAGGAACGAACGGCATTGAACCCGCCCATGTCACTTGCGGGCTGTTATCAGAATATTTAGAAATCTGGGGGCATGGCAGTGCCCCCAGGAACCAAACAGGGATTGTATAAACACGGCATATTTCAAATTTCATTGAGTGACACAATAGTAAAAGTAGGTACCCAAGTTAATTTCCTGTCGAAAAACCATATAGCCGTCATTTTCTTCTTACTCAGTTGTTTGTTCACTACTAGAAGAAGTAAAAAAGAAACAACTAGAAAGAAATCACTTTTATAAAAAAAAACATCAATAAAATTTTCAAAAGTATGTAGTAGGTCATAAGGTTGTGGAATGCACTACCAGAGCCCATTAGAAAAGTATGTAGGTCATAAGGTTGTGGAATGCACTACCAGAGCCCATTAGAAAAGTATGTAGGTCATAAGGTTGTGGAATGCACTACCAGAGCCCATTAGAAAAGCTATCTCGCGTCAACGAGTTTTTCCTGTCACAAAGTGAATATTGGTAAATAATATTTATTTGCCTATCTAAGAAGAATATTATAAATATTTCATGTGTAGGTATATCTAGTTTATGTATGTGTATATTTCGTAAGGTAATTTGTAAAAGATTTAAAATACATGTTTTTTAGTATTCATAATGATGTTCATGTATATTTTAGTTTATATTTGGTACACCCCCTGCCTTTCTTAAATTCATATAATTCCTTTCATCCAAAGGTGGCCTGGAAGATATCACTTCTAAGCGATAAGGCCGCCCATTGTACTTGTCTCATGTAATGTATTTTTGTAATGTTCTTTTTCTGGTGTAAAATAAAGTATTTTTGTATTGTAGTGTATTTTGTACTACCTATTTTTACGAATGAAAAACAAAAAGAAGGAGGAGTTTCTATTTTTGACTGTATGTATTGTTTTTCTGTCTACCTACCTACCTAGGTACCTCTTAAGAAGGAGGAGTTTCTATTTTTGACTGTATGTATTGTTTTTCTGTCTACCTACCTACCTAGGTACCTCTTAAGAAGGAGGAGTTTCTATTTTTGACTGTATGTATTGTTTTTCTGTCTACCTACCTACCTAGGTACCTCTTAAGAAGGAGGAGTTTCTATTTTTGACTGTATGTATTGTTTTTCTGTCTACCTACCTACCTAGGTACCTCTTAAGAAGGAGGAGTTTCTATTTTTGACTGTATGTATTGTTTTTCTGTCTACCTACCTACCTAGGTACCTCTTAAGAAGGAGGAGTTTCTATTTTTGACTGTATGTATTGTTTTTCTGTCTACCTACCTACCTAGGTACCTCTTAAGAAGGAGGAGTTTCTATTTTTGACTGTATGTATTGTTTTTCTGTCTACCTACCTACCTAGGTACCTCTTAAGAAGGAGGAGTTTCTATTTTTGACTGTATGTATTGTTTTTCTGTCTACCTACCTACCTAGGTACCTCTTAAGAAGGAGGAGTTTCTATTTTTGACTGTATGTATTGTTTTTCTGTCTACCTACCTACCTAGGTACCTAGGTACCTCTTAAGAAGGAGGAGTTTCTATTTTTGACTGTATGTATTGTTTTTCTGTCTACCTACCTACCTAGGTACCTAGGTACCTCTTAAGAAGGAGGAGTTTCTATTTTTGACTGTATGTATTGTTTTTCTGTCTACCTACCTACCTAGGTACCTAGGTACCTCTTAAGAAGGAGGAGTTTTTATTTTTGACTGTATGTATTGTTTTTCTGTCTACCTACCTACCTAGGTACCTCTTAAGAAGGAGGAGTTTCTATTTTTGACTGTATGTATTGTTTTTCTGTCTACCTACCTACCTAGGTACCTAGGTACCTCTTAAGAAGGAGGAGTTTCTATTTTTGACTGTATGTATTGTTTTTCTGTCTACCTACCTACCTAGGTACCTCTTAAGAAGGAGGAGTTTCTATTTTTGACTGTATGTATTGTTTTTCTGTCTACCTAGGTACCTAGGTACCTCTTAAGAAGGAGGAGTTTCTATTTTTGACTGTATGTATTGTTTTTCTGTCTACCTACCTACCTAGGTACCTCTTAAGAAGGAGGAGTTTCTATTTTTGACTGTATGTATTGTTTTTCTGTCTACCTACCTACCTAGGTACCTCTTAAGAAGGAGGAGTTTCTATTTTTGACTGTATGTATTGTTTTTCTGTCTACCTACCTACCTAGGTACCTCTTAAGAAGGAGGAGTTTCTATTTTTGACTGTATGTATTGTTTTTCTGTCTACCTAGGTACCTAGGTACCTCTTAAGAAGGAGGAGTTTCTATTTTTGACTGTATGTATTGTTTTTCTGTCTACCTAGGTACCTAGGTACCTCTTAAGAAGGAGGAGTTTCTATTTTTGACTGTATGTATTGTTTTTCTGTCTACCTAGGTACCTAGGTACCTCTTAAGAAGGAGGAGTTTCTATTTTTGACTGTATGTATTGTTTTTCTGTCTACCTAGGTACCTAGGTACCTCTTAAGAAGGAGGAGTTTCTATTTTTGACTGTATGTATTGTTTTTCTGTCTACCTAGGTACCTAGGTACCTCTTAAGAAGGAGGAGTTTCTATTTTTGACTGTATGTATTGTTTTTCTGTCTACCTAGGTACCTAGGTACCTCTTAAGAAGGAGGAGTTTCTATTTTTGACTGTATGTATTGTTTTTCTTTCTACCTAGGTACCTAGGTACCTCTTCAATTCGTCAATTTCACCGAAAATGATTTCAAGTTAGTTAATATTTACGAGTTAGGTTTAAAGAACTTTATTCTTAAATAAACACGTGGTTCACTTATAGTGAGATACCTACAGGAGAAAAAATTAATCTAGGTTTTAAAATAAATATTTGTTCCGAAAAACTTAAAAAATTGTGTTAATTTGAATTCGGTTTTTACTATTTTGTTTCTCTCCCTTGCATCCATCGCTCGCATATCGTTTACGTATAGCAGATGCCTTATATTAGTCAGCCCTTGTGCAGTACTAGAGTGGTAGGTATTATTTAGGTACAATAACTAGTAAGCACTGAGGTCTCTGAGTAAGTTACGCACTAAGCTATAACCATGTCAAAGTTCAAACGATGAGCTCGGGTTAACAAACAAAAATAAGGATGCGATGTTATCAGATTGTTTATTTTAATTATTATAATGTTACGTTTGTACGTAACGAAGTGATGAATCGATGGTCAAAGTTTATTTCTTGGTCTGACTCTGGATAACTACATCATACTTCGCATGAAAATAAAGTAGGTTAGAACCTTTTTTTTGGTCGTTTTGATGAATTTCCACGCTTTTCTTTAAAAAATTTCATTTTTTTATTTACCATCAATAAATTTACGTCTTGAAAAAATAGTTATTTGTTATACAAGAGTGCAAAGTTGCTTTTTAACCGCATGCTCAATTTTGATGATCTAGCAAGCGAAGGATTCAATTACATTAATTAGAATCCTGAGCGTTATCAAGGGAATCAAATGAGCACGAGGTAAAAAAAAATTGCACTCGAGTGCAACACGTAACTTTTCATCCCACCTCAGCGAGGAAAGAGTATTTTTGCGGTTCGATATCCGAGTGCAAAAGCCGTTTTATCCGCTAGAGGATAAAGTAAATTGAATTTAGAACATCGTGTGCAAAAATACTCTTTCCGAGATGAGGGAATGACAACTCTTTTTGTTAAACTAAAAACGTATATTTAACTAGCCCTGTTAGTATGTGTGTCGTGTGATCAAGAAGCTTGTGTATAAAAAAACAATGGACGTCTATGAACTATCCAGGAATAAATGCGTTTTCACAACGTTTTTTAAAAGTAATAATATAAATATTTTACTAATTAGAGCCTGTAATAGTCATATGCCATTGCTTTGTCTATTTTCAGGACTAAACAAAGCGAGATACTCTAGCTGAAGACACGATTTAATTGTAACATGTAGTAAAAAAACAGTTAGCTAACGCATAGAAAAAAATTGTGTCTCAGAGTCGGGGTCTCGCTTCTCTGACGAAAACACATTGAACTTTGTGCGTAATTTATCGGCAAAGTGGACCGGATCTAGGCATGTTGGAGTGTGTCATGGAGTTCGTTATGATTGTTGTTTATACTTTATAGAGATGGATAAACGAGGATGGTTTTTTGTATTTAGCTGGGTACTGATTGGTGTTACAGTGCGTAGTGTAACGTGTGACATAGCGCACGTTCGTGCAGTCATAACGGGACAGAAGGACGAGCAACGAGACGGATATCTCACGGGGCGGCGGAACCTTTCATGCTCGCTGCGAATAGTTTGATACGCCCCGTAACACCGGGAAGTATCATGCTTTAAAATCTTAGACAATTTAACCCGCATTTAAAATACATAGGAACAGCCATCGAAAACAAAGACAAGGTGAGTTGGGGTGGAAGCGGCTCACCGAAAATGAACTAAATAGTAGTGAAGTTAAAGCCCTTATTCAATTACCTACATTCGTAGGTATACTTTCGCTTACACGCTTTTTCAGGAAAAAAGAAGCCGGTTTTCGCCTGCTATACAATCTATCCTTGCCTTTCAAAATCATCTGTTCCGCTTTTTTCAATTCAATTCATTTATTCATACTATAGATTCACAGGGAACACTTAGTCAAGTCATTTCACAAAAATGATACTCAAAATATACAGATAAAAATATACGCTTGTGTTAAGATTATGGGACAATTAAATAATTGACGTTTTAACCGATTTCAAGATAAGGAGGTTTTATGTCCGGCTATTTGTATGAATGATTTCTAGTTCTTTAAAATTTTTATTTTATTTCTTTTATTTTATTTTGTTCGTCCCGCAAAACTTTCGGTCTAAAAAAACAGGGTTACCTAATTATAAATTGGTTTTTACTTTTGTCAACACAATCTTATTAATTACAGAATTGTTCATAAATTGTAGTCAAAGTTAACCGAAGTTAAGTTACCTTACATACAAAATGCCTAAGGGTGGTGATCTTTGATAGATATTACAAATAATTACAAACAGTTCCGTCGTCGGTTAACTTTGACGTACAATGTATGAACAATTCTGTAAATAATAAGATTGATTATATCACGTAGGTCTTTGTACAGAAAAAATTACATTACAGCCGTCTCTAAACCAAATAGCCAATTACAAAGTAAACTCCATAGACGAGGAAGTTTGGGTCCTTTGTAATACAACACTATCAAAGTGTAGAATATCTCAAACCGTAGCACCGGGGCCGGGGGACAGGAGACAGCCATCTTCGGTAATCAATATCCGAACTGCATTATACGTTATACGAGCATCGTATCCGCTTTATGGCCGCAGTGTGAATTGCTGATGGTAGTTACCTACAGTTGTAGAGTCCGCTGCATTAAGATATTTAACTACCCACATTTACATTTTAGGTACCTTGTCATTGTAGAGCATGCTTGTTCCTGTGATTTGGATCCAAGTGACGACTAAGAAACTAAAGAAAATGAAGCAATAAGCGGCGAAAATATAATGGAGTCGTGCACTTACCAAGTATATCTAAATAGACCAACTGGTTCGATTTTAAAAATTATTTCACTGATTATTAGCCAAAGTTATTAGCACAGCCGTGGGGGTCGCGGCGTTAGAATCGACCCCTCCAACTCAACTCGTGGATGTCGTAAGAGTCGACTAGGTATAGCGAACCTACTAGAGGAAGGGCAGTAGATTTCGTTTGTGTATTTTTTTAACACCTGCTGCGATCACCAATCCCACCAAGCGTGGTGATTATGTCAAAATTCCCCTTCAATTATTGTTTAGGGAATGCACGTTCAGCTATGCAATTACGCTAAAACGACCCATCCTTTAATCGACATTTGAAAGTCATTTCAATGTCCTTGATGACGTTCGCCATACAAATACAATTGCAAATTACGAAGGCCATTCAAAGGGCTTTCAAATAAATATATGATAATGTTGGACGATTCACACAGCATTATCTAGCGCAAGGTAAGCAGAGCTTGTTATGAGTACAAGATGACTGATATACATAATGCAACATAACATAGATAGATATTCTTTTATTATACACAGAAAACGACTAGAACACCCGGGACAAATACCTGCAGATCGTACAAATATTTATCCCATGCGGGAATTGAACCTCCTGTGTCGCAGACGGACCTTCGCCCACCGCGCCGCAGAGGTCATCAAATGTCTAGGTATATAGCATGTGTGCGTAATTCCGAAGCAGCGTGAACGTTAAATGTTTACTGAAGAGTGAAGCTCGGGTGTTCTAGAGCTAGGCTTTATTGTTTCCAGGTACCACACACGAAACCTCGGGCAGTAGCGAGTCATAAAGTACGAAGAGATCTCAGAAAAGGGAAATATACGGAGAGATACATTAATAACCAGTAGGTAACTGACAATCCAGAGTAACGAACGTATTGACTCTGACCCCGCTGATAGGCGTGCCAAGCGTGACAGAACACGTTATCAGTAGGTATACCTATTGATAACACGGACCCCGTCTTCCGAAGGGTGCTCAGATACTATTATTTCTTTTTATTATTTTGGATTTACGCAGTTGAAGCTTATGGGCGTAAATTCGGTTATTACGTTAGGTATAATAATGAAGACACATTTCACATTCAGACAGATTCACACAACTTCATTTATCCCCAAACCAAGCAGAGCTTGTGTAAGTACTAAAGTTAAATAACTACATATGAATTATTCGATATACACTAACTTGTTAATATCGAATCATGAATATCGTGACTTGATTGTCACTTGTAGGTAGATGACACTTCTTAAAATAGATTATTCATTTTTTACTGTACAAATACCCAGCACCCAAAACAAACATCTGAAGATCGCATTTGTTTCGAGTCGCGAATGGAACCTCCAACCTCTTCAATCGTAGGCAGACCTTCCACTACGCCACATTGGGCATCTTAATAATAAAATTGCATGTATTAACAAACAAAGGTACCAACCTAGTTGATAAATAGCAAGAAGGGGTGTAATAATCCATAGTCAGGAGTCCTGACCTTTCTTATTGTGTGAGTGTCCTGACTCAGGACACACACAATAAGAAAAATAAATACAGCGAAAGGTGTTAAACTATTGTTATTGTAACCCATCCATCCATACTCAAATAAAGCTAGGTAGAGCAATTAACAAAGGAAATGGCGCAGCACCACCACCGCCGTGACTACCGTGAGGCGAATCACGTCAGCCACTCAACAAGAAACCATACCTACTATAACCAGTCTGACAAAAATGTTACAAAGAAAGATTTATGTTTCTGTAATATTTAAAAAAAGAGGAAGTTAATTTATTCGACTGTAGATAAGTTTTTTATGTATATTAGTTTCTATGTATATTCGCCGATTTCTCTATTAACTGTGGACCGAATTTATTAATTTATTTTTCTGAGTAAGTATCGTTTAGAAAATGATCCCAAGATAGTTTTATAAAAAAAATATACTTGATATTAGTATTTAGTTGTAAAAAAACCGATGTAACATAAAAAATTGAAGTTTTTAGAAAAACAATCAAACGAGAATAGACGGCGCGTTGCCAGACTGTCAGTGTTCTACAAGTACCACTTTGGGGATTGTGCGCAAGCTTTGCACGACCTTATTCCATCTTCTCCCTTCCACCATAGTACCAGCAGACGCACAGAAAAATACCACCCGTACCTGGTCGGTATACCATAGTTTAGAACCAAAAAATTCAGCTCTACTTTTACAATAAGCTCAGATTATGAGTAGAAAGAGCTTTCTGCGTCTGTTTTCCCGTCAGAGTACAATCTTGGAGTCTTCAAATCCAAGGTGAATAAGTTTTTTCTGGTATTAACACGCTATCCTAGAACGAACTTATTCACTCTGGATTGATAGATGGAGCACGTTCCATCTTAGACCACGTCATCATTTATTCATGTGAGATGGTGGCCAAACGCTTGTCCATCACAATAAAAAATATACATATTAGAAATGTGGGAAAGCCACGTCAGTAGTGACATGTTCTCCAACGCCATAAAACATATTTTCCGAAAATAATGTAGGCATAATATGTAGTCTGGAAATTTAATGAAATTTAATGCCTTTGCATGAACTTGATTACGATACAACAGTGGGGTATTTTGTCCGAGGGGCATGTCCCTTCTGGGGCATCAATTTGGACCTTACAGGGACAATAAAAATGTTAAAAGTCTTACGCCAAAACTTCTAAACGTATTTGATAACTGAAATTTTGCATCTGAAGATAACCTGGAATAACACATAGGCTAGGTAGTTGACTTGGTTTGTAGTTTTTCTAAAAGGAAATAGATGAACAAAGTACATATTACAATTTAGTCACCCAGTCTTACCTAATAGGCTTCTATACCCCATTTGGGCAGAATCACTAACCGACTGACAAAGCAAATAGACTCTACTCCATCACAATAATTTCATCTCTACGTCCATAGCGAACACGTTTCACTTCCCCACTTCTTAAACCGATAAAATGTTGGGCTTAGAACCTGAGGTGGAAGCATGGACTTGCGGATTTATTATTCACAGATTTTGTAACGTATTTTGTAATCCGATAGGACGGCAGACCGACACGACCGAGGAGAGGTCAGGCGCAGGATCAACGGCTTAGTGCTTTTGAGAGTGAGGGAATAGAGAGTGCACCATGTTCACTTGTGCACTATAATACGTCCTGTGCACCGGGCTAGTTTTTGTTAGTTGAAACTGGCCGCTGTGGCCGAAGATTCGAAGTCTAAAAGAACATCGACGTAGTTAATTATTAGTACCTACTACCTCCATTTAACGGTTATTTATCTCGTATTAACCTATTTTTCCCGACGTTTCACGTCGTCGTGGTCACGGGATGACTGGAGTACTGGAACTACCACTTCTGCGAAGCGGGGCACCTTTATTTGTAACTACCCACAATTGATTTTCGAAAATTATAAACGGGTATTCGGTAAATACCCGTTTATAACTCATAATTATGTGATCAGATCGCGTAAGCTTAAAAATATTCATTGACGTATTGTTTTTGTTACAAAAGCTTCGTGCCTTTGTCGCACCGACTGCACTAAAACGGAAAAAGTGTTGGATGCTAAGATCCAATTTACTACGCTGCGAGACTGTGCCACGATATTAAGTATAGACTTGTCGCTTTGAAAGTACCTACTAGTCATGTTTTGAGTTAAACTTCGCTGCAAAATAGATAACCACGTATCAGTGCATTTTTTAAACAGGTTCACTGAACTTAGGCTCCGTTGTCGTGCTATATTGTTATGGTAGGTTACCACTTTACAAAATCATAAGGTAACCTTCACTTAGAACGACAAAAAGATAAATTCTAGCTTTCTTGTACGAGAAACGCCAGGCCGTTTTAGTGGGTTGCTAGTAGTTTTACACTCTCGTATAGATTTTTTCGCCGAAGCTCTACTTTTTGTTTTTGCATTGATCTCGATTGATAAGTCCACGCCCTTCCTCACTGATTCCTAATATTTACTAAACAGATATTTCAAGCTAATCCCACAAGTGGGAACATAACTATCGAATATTTACTGCAGAACAGGGTCACGACATACAGTCACTATTTATTATCAGTTTTATTCTATCGGTTCACAGTATTATTGCTTCACAAATATTGCTCACCCTGTAGAATAATAAACACGCTGTATAATAAGGAAGTATGGGGAGTTGGGAAGATGAGATGAAAAGTGCCTAACTGTAATTTGTTTTGTTTTCCCTCAGAGACTGAGTTTCGCTGTGTTAAAAGTGCGCGTACATTTTCCTTGCGGAAAACCTTCAGTATTTCAGGAATTGGTTTGAGTTGTTCTTGAGAGTTTTGGCGTTTTTACCAGAAGTAAACTACCTATCAAATACATTTTTATTTATAGTTCGAAAGATATTAATTTCATTGTCTCGATTTTTTTTTTGTAGGCGGCCAGTGTTTTTGTATTTATCCACAAGGATATGTTTTACGTGCGTATTTATATGGTTGGTCCCACTAGAGTCTCACTCTTTATTATTTGTACCTAAAACAAAAAAAAAACGGTTTATGTGATTTTTGTGAATGAGTTATCAAAACACTCGTCTGAAATCCGATTTAAGATACATTTTGAGCGCCGTTGCCTGCTTTTTTAGCGGAAGAAAAGGTGAAAAATAAAGATTTTGATTTTGATTCCTTTCGGTTGTCTGTCGTTCGTTTTCGAACTCAAATTGGAATCTTCATCGCTGTGCTTGTGCAATTATACATTGTAGAAGTTTTTTTTTTAAATTTATAGTGTCCTATAAAATTTCGACTGTGACGGGACTTAAACCCACATGATAACCTTTTGTTTTCTTTTATTTTTTATTTTTTTTTAAGTTTTCGAACTACGACCTCTGTCAACATAAAATATCTTAGATTCGAGACCCGAGTGCCTATAGGTTTCGCGCAACCGCTACAGCACTATAGCTCTGGCTCTTTACATTAATCAGTGTTGAAAAGACCTCCATTGGTTGTATCGAAGGCTGTATCGAGTACGTCCTTAATCCTTCTCAAGTTAACCCGTAGCAGTTATGCAACCGACATTTGGGCGGCCGCCAGACCCGGGCGGCCGCCCGCCTTTTATTTAGTGCTGGCCGTTCCCGTTTCAAAATTTATTTTGTGTTTTTGAAGATTTTTGGGTAACGCCGGTATGTTTCTGCATTCTGTGTCACAGGGTTTTCTACTTGAAGGAGTGGATCTTAAAGTAATTGTAACAGGTCGTTGAATGTTCTGCGTATTGGCTTAGTACCTAATTTGGCATTGGATTTGGTTGAAAAAGAATGGAGTGGTTTATTTATTTGAAACTAGTTTAAACCCGCCGCTTCGTACGCGTTGTTTAAGGTTATTGCTTTCCCATGAGAACTGATTGACAAACAGTAGCTTCCAGGGTTAGAACTACCTGTAAACAAAGTTTCAGCTCAATCCGTTTAGTAATTTTGACGTAACAAACATCCAAACCTCTAAAGGTCCAAACATCAAACATCCAAACTTTCGCATTTCTAATATTTGTGTGATGTGATTTGAAATACTAAAAGTTAAAGAAAGAACCTTAGTTTTCCATCGGTATCACATGGTATACATGTCGCCACTAGTTTGTAAAATCAGCCCTTTTCTTAAAGGCTAGGTCTATAGAATACCAAATTGTATTAAAAATAAAATGTTATTCGGAGAGATGGCTTATATAACGTTTAGCCATATCGTTCAACAATCGGCATTTGCCTGCGTAGATTGTTGAACGATCTACGTTTAACAATATTTATTCTATCAATTGCTATTTTGTGATCGGTCGAGCCATTCTACAAACGGGCTTATTCAATCCGGTGGCCTACATATAATACCTATTTTGTTTGGACATAACTAACTTGCACTTAACTTGGAAACAGGGTCAGTGAGGATTTTAATTCGGATTTTTATCTTTCAAATAGTATCAAGGAAACAAACAATAATGATTCGTAGATCAGCCAGGATCAGTGTTATGAATATGGATCTTGGATGAGCAGAAGTAGGTCGAGGAAGACGAGCTCGAACTGCGGTCTACCTGAGATGTCGGACTTTAGGAAAGATCGATGGATTCACTCAACAAGGAGTTACTAATCTTTATTAACAAAGAAAATTACAATCATATAATAGAATTAAATTAAAACTAATATTTACAATTGAAACAATTGAGCTAACTGCAGACTGTTGCAAAGAACAAACAGGAGTTACTTAATCACTTGGACTTCTCACGTGAACAGAACAGACAGAAGTCCAAAAGCGAGATTTTAAAACTTAAAGAGGTGTCTGACGTCACTACAGTCTTGAGATTGTTTCTTATTTATAGGGTGCATTTTGAGCCAGACAAAATTGCAGTGCGGCTTTTTTTTTCAACTAGTCCCACGGCTGGACAAGAGTTACCTACTCTTTTCTCCTTCTCATCGTTGATTATAACAAATAAAAATAAAAATGATTACAATAAATTCCAAAAGTGGCACTGTTTGGAATACCTATTATTACTTTTTCTAAGTACTTCACGCTTATCAAGTGACGTGTGACCCGAGAGCTGGTGAGTATCTGGCACAGCGCATCAGCATACAGCGGGGCAATGCAGCCAGCTTCTTGGGGACATGCGCGACTGGTATTGATATGGATCAGTTGAGCTACCTGTAGATTGTTTGCTACAGTCTGCAGTTAGCTCAATTGTTTCAATTGTATAAACTAGTTTTAATTTAGTCCTTTTATTTGATTGAAATTATCTTTGTTAATAAAGATCTCTTACCAAAGTGATTTTTTGTAAACGATAGAAAACCGAGTCAGCCCTCGATTATCACTTTTTAGTCAAATCAGAGGGCGAAGGCCGATCGAATATGTGGCTAAGAACCATAAAGGAGACCAGGCGGGGATTTTGATACTTCATTAATCAAAATTGCTTCAGCCGTTTTGTTTCTTGGAGTCAATAAATGGCGTGGCAATGCAGCCAGCATCTTGGGGACGCTTTTGACTGGTATTGATCAGTTCTGTAGATTGTTTGCAATAGTCTGCAATTAGCTCAACCGTATCAATTATAAATATTTGTCCTACTTTTCTTATCTTTAGGTATATATTAAAATCAATCACTGTTCTTTAGTCTCGATAAAGCTTAAAAACGGCTTGACTGATTTGATGTGTTTTGTTTGTTCTAATACAGAGGGAAATATTCAAAGAAAAAAATGAAGGTGGAAAAATTCAGGTGATACGAAGTTAACGGGGTCACCGAGGACCGTATTAAGTATAAAATGTCCGCCAACCACATAGAACCACACAGAAAACATAACCGACGCCTCGGTAAATGTGCTGCTCGCATAGAATGCATCATAAAGAATGATGCATTCTATCCCTCAACATAGTCTTTCGACTGCAGCGACGCAGGGCTCCCCCACTCCCCCCTGTAATTACACGACATCCAGTCCATATATCAAACGCAGCGCCATTTTCGAGCCCATAAAATTTCAAAGTAAAATAGCACTCGGTTTAAAGCGAGGGACGGCTGCGTTATGCAAGTCACAGAGCATTGTATGATGTAGGTACCCGTTGTTAATGTTGATGATTTACTGAGAGTTTGCTCATGTCTGAGGAAGGTTGTGGAACGGAGTGCCTCTGCCTGAACACGGTTCCGTAAGCTTGGGAGGACTATTTCTAATAGGCTACTGGGAAATAATTCTAACGTATTGTCTGATAAATATAATGCAAAGTGTAATTTATATTTCTTCAAGGCCTGTCGTATTAGTTATAAAAACTAATTTAAAATTTGATTATAGTAATGGCACGCCAAAATGGTGATCTCTGTCATGGCTCCCGTGCTCTGAGGACTGACGTCACACGCCACACCACACCTAACAAGAAGAACTCATTGACACTGTAATCTGTAATAGTGTGACGTCACCAGCGAACTAATGAAACGCAGAGCGTTTCCAGTCACGTGATCATAATATAAAAAAATGTGTAATTTTAATCCCGTTTTTTTACCTGAAATAGGCATATTTTTAAGAAAAATCACCTGATTATGCTTTGTTACGTTTTTACAATACAATACAATACAAAAATTCTTTATTGTACACAAGAAAATAACATAACAAAGAGACATCACATAAGATAAGTACAATGGGCGGCCTTATCGCTTACTGACTGATGAAAACAAATCGGAACTTCTTTTTAATGTAGTCAAATAGCTTATTACTTATATGACCTCCTACCCGATGGAAGGAGATTTATAGATATGGATTAAAATCGGCGCCGCATGTTACTTGCGTAGCACAGCACAATGCTGAATCTACTCCCTTTGCCTATTATAGTATTTGTTTTTGTGTATAATTCTAGTTTATATTAAGAAATTTATAGGAAATAAATGGTTTTAATAGGGGAGGCCTATGTCCAACAGTGGACTACTATAGGCTGATGATGATGATAAAATGGTTTTGTATATATATATTTTTTTTAAGTTTGCACAATAACTTTCGGACAGAAGGCCCGCGCGGGCTCGCTATCGCAGTGGAGACGTCAATGATAATTTGTTTGTTATAAAAAAATATGACCATTGAAAAACATCACAATCCTACTTCAAATCCCTTAATTTTCCGGACTAACGTTTGTACAACCTGCAGTAATTTTTTTCGGGTGTTTTCTGTATATGATAAATACAATATCCATCTATTTTATATAGACTTAGAGTTGGTACCCATAACACAAGCTCTGCTTCGCTCGGGGCTAGATGATGCTGTGTGGATTGTCCAGCATTATTTATGTTATTGAGTACATACTATATTTTATCGATCAAAACCGCGTGAAGAAACTTTATAAAAATAAAACAATAAAATGCCTTTACTTCACGCGATAAGAAGTCAATGTAGCCTCTATCTTGTGTTCTTAATGAGATGCTGCTAATTAACTATCTGGTTGATTTGGGTCAATGTGTACCTACTTAGTAAGTAAGGATATTTATTACGATGCAATTAAATATATTTTACTGCTGAACCTACTTATGTAGGTGCCAATAAAACCACTGTAGTAACGAGGGTTACACCGAAGCGGAAAAATTGGAAATCGTTAGATAACCTGGTAAGGTGTAGTATGTATTAGCCAAATAAGTGATAAATGTGCTATTGGTTCCTTATTCACTTCTTCGACTAGTGGAAAGATAATTTACAATAATTTATTGTTTAATATGTATACTTTTAAGTGAGCAGGTAATTTATTGTTTAAAATTTTACTTTTCTCCGAGTTCTTTTGAAGATCGTAAGGAAATAAATGATATTGGTTTTGAGTTATGTGATTAAAAAAATATACAGCCGAATTGAGAACCCCTTTTTGAAGTCGGTTAAAAAAAAACAACGTCACGGACATTACAAAATAACAGTCGCAATCTATACGTTGTATTTACACATCTCTGTTTTGAAAGAAACCGACCTATAAAACTTTCTTTCAATGCAGAAATTTATATTTTTTATTTTGGCTTATATAAAACTATAAACTGATTATTGAAAGAAAACTATCATTGGCGAAATCTTAATTAAATTCGATCCTAATTTAGTTTGATGTGATAACACGTGGATGAAACGACGAATGAAAATACCTCTAATTTACGCCCGTTGCCGTGGAAACCATTTGCTACAAGTGATGTCAAAATTATCATGTGATGTAGCTCTAAATACGTTTTTCGGCGTACACATCAATTCCCCGAGGATCAAACTTTTATGGGACCGCCACAAAAACAACTTTTACACAACGAATCATAAAGCAAAGATATCACCAAAATTATTGTATCTAGTCGTGATTTTTCCAAGGAATTATGTTTTTTTTAAACTTGACGAGCTATATACTAATCTATCGGGAATATTTTTCCTGCGTTGCAGACCCAGACGAACATAGAAACTCCTCTGGAAGTAAAAAACGGTTCGATTTATGGACAGGGGTAAGTCAAGTCCCACATATACTGACTCAGACAAGACACATAACGCGCTTTACTGTTTTTACGAATGATTGATCCTCACGCTGAATCTATTAGTGTAAAATATACGATTGATAGATACTTTATAAAACGTTAGGCAGTAAGTAAATATTCCCGAGTGGTGACCACCAAGATACAATGCGAAACGGAGAGTGGTAAGACCGATGGACCGACGACATTGTAACGGGCGCAGGGAGTCGATGGATGGACGCGGACCAGGCCCGCTATTCGTGCTGTCATTTGGGGGAGGCCTATGTGCACCAGTGGACGTGTAAGGGCTAATAATGATGATGAGGCAAGTAATAAAGTTATTACAAAGGAAGAAAAGACTTACATGAAAAATCCGCATCCTTCAGGACCCCGATCAAGAGACGACAGCAATCCCCAAGCTGTTTCGAAGCTTTTCGCTCACCATCTCGTTCATCATGATTCCCTGAAATTTAATATAAGATTAGATAAGAAATTATTAAATCCCATAAGATTAGATATCAAATTATGTTGGAATTCTGTGACCATTCATTATATCAGCCAACGTTTCATCAGAATTGCTTGATTTCTCATTATTTTGTTTATCTTTTCTGAAAAATATCGAAATACGCAGACAAAAAGCAATATTTGAAAAGCCAAAAAAGCAAGTAAAAAAAAAAACTATAATTTAGGCTACATCTTACCGAATCGAATCCTTCTCATACAAAACCATTGCCAGAGAAATATATATTGCTCGTTGTACTTTGTAATGTATGTCTGACGACAAGAAACTCAAAAAATCGTCAGCCAACGGTTTCCAAAGCATCTTATCGACACACAGAAAACAAAACGGACAAAAATATATATTAGAAAAATATACATTAATCAGTTGTAATCTAAGAGATCGGTTATACATTAAGCAAAAATGTTAATCACTGTAATAGCAGCCACTAACTATGGCAAATCCTATCCTATCATTTGAATTAACACTGATTTGTATTGTTGTTCAGTTTAGAAAAACATACATCATTTTGTTTTATCAATACTTATAGATTAATAAAAAATACTCATTAATTATAGAGTCAGTTTTCTACCTATTATGCGCTTTCTGGGTAGCTTTATCCAGTAGCGCACAGTATCTTCCTACCTAATACTTACCATGTCTATCACTCAATGAGTCTCAAAATTTCAGGGTGTAGTTCCAGCTCAACACCAGATCCGCGCAGCTGTGTCCAAAATCCGAGAAGCTCGATGATAGCCGCATCCCAGACGGAGCTTCACCCGATGCACGGAAGAGGTCGCCCGAAAAATCAATTAGTGAAGGACGTACAATATATCTTGCTGTTTTAGTCTAGCCTAGTTTTACTGTCTGAAATCTGATTATCAAGACTAACATAACTATAAAGATTGAAATGACGCTACAGAAAAGATACATAACAAAAATCCAACTTATTAAATCGCAATCAAGATGTGACTTAAATATTTGGCACTAGCGGTCTGCCCCGGCTTATTATTATGCCTATACCTATGTTCATCAGGGATAATGTAGGATTCTAATGGTTAAAGAATTTTTCAATACCTATACTAGGGCGCGGGACTCGAACCCGTGCCCTTGTATAGATATAAACAGATAGCAATACTTGATTACGATTTTTCAAAGGTAAGCTTAAGACAGTGGTGTACCAGTATCAACAACGAGGCGACATTCCCGGTTTTTACCCTAGGCCTAAAAAGATTTGGGAATGCTGAGATTGTTCAATTATCTTTCTGTATCGAATATATTTACTTTCATCCCTACAACTCCTATACCCCTAAAGAACCAATTTGCTACTGCAATTTCCCCTACAATTTCTCTGAGATGTTGTCCTAAAGTACCAATTTGCAAGTGAACTGAAAGGTCACGTATACAACAAGTGAACATAAATACCGGAAGCAGAGTATTCAGGAATCAATCAGAGTTATTTATTGCCTCTGGAACCTCGACTGGACAGGCTCGAATCAATTAGGATGTGGTCCAACTGACAGATGATTAGCGGATTTAAAGTGAGATTTTTAAACTGAGATAGTAGGGACCTGAAACCAGTGGAGATATAGGTGTCTGTATAAAAGGCACCGTATCTTTACTGGGTCCAGGTATCACCATAGTGTCCCTGTTAAAAAACTCGCATATAATTCGACGGAAATCAAATGATGATTAGTGACCCATTCAATGAACTACTTAACCGACTCAAAAATAAACTAGACGTAGAAATTAAATGTTGTCAAGCTGTTTCTTATTTTATTCATTAACGTTAATAAAATAATAATGATTTGCGAAGTAGTTATGCTCATTGTAGATAGAATTGAGTGCTCTAATCATTCCTGTTCTTAACAAAACCTGGATATTACTTAAATCTTTCAAGCCCTTGTCGCATTGAAATAGGAAATAGGTACTTACCATTTTTTAAGTCCACGCCAAGTCGCTGCTCACGCACGGAGCTCGACGACACAGTACACCCACAACCATTATTTTGAAAGATTAGTTAGTAGAGGATCAGAATGAGATAGGCCCTTTTCAAATTAAGACCCGTATTTGAGAGACTGCAACCTCGCTCGCGAGATGATAGAATTGAAGTTTTTTAAAAAGCTAGTACGCTCTCGAACTAACAATTTTCGAACATTTAGTTTGACAAAGTTCCATCCCATTCTGATAGCAGATTATGCCTACTGTTCATTCTTTCTTTTTTTATCCGCTGGCACTTGCTCCACACTTCAATGTAAATCAAATATGGAAACGATCGGGTGGGCCATTCCACCACAATAAGGCCATGACGGGCCATTCTGGGTCCTGTTCTACATAGATTAAAGGGTCTCTGCGTTGTCCTTTGGGCTCACTCTAGGCTCTGTTTAATAGAGGTAGATTAAAAGTACATATCTGCGCTAGCCTTTTGCCTCATTCTGTACCAATCTATGTTAGATTAGAGTCTCGTCTGCGCTGACTTTAAGCTTATTTCGCGCCTTCCTTGGCCTATGAGAAGGATATATCTATATAAATTGGGACGTCATCGTCTTGACGACGCACACCTTAGGCACATTCTGGGTCCTGCTTAAAATATATTAAAGCGTCTAATGCCCGTATTAGGCACATTCTGGCTGGGCTCTGCTTAACAAAGAGTAAAGGATCTCGCAGACGAGAATCTGCGTTGTCCCATAAGTACATTCTGGGCTCTGCTTTTCATAGAATAAAGGATATCGTCTATGTTGCCTTTCATTCTGGCCTCTGCTTATATTCATGAAAAGATATCACCTCCATTTTGCCCTCTGGCTTAATCTGTGTTTCCCTTACCTTAGACTGAAGGTTCTCGACTGCGTTAGCCCTTTGGATCATTTTAGGCCCTGGGCCAGAATGCCTTGCTTTACATAAGTTAAAGATTGGCTTAAAGGATCTCTTTTGCATTGGCCTGAGTGTCATTCTGAGCCAGGGCCAACGGCCTAAGGCCTTGATTTACATAGATTTATAAGTATTGTCTCCGTTTGCCTTTAGGCTTATTCTGGGTTCTCCATTAAATTAAAGGGTCTCGTCGGCGTTGGCTCTTTGGATTATTCTTGGCTTTACAAGCGATTTTTTGTTATTTTCTTGTAAAGATTATCGAGTTGAATAAACATAGTGATCACGGTTATTTGTTAACTTATTCCCCATCTATCTATGTAAGTATCTGTTTTTCCATTTCAAGTAACCCTTAGTAATTACGGTTATTTGTTAACTTATTCCCCTTCTATCGATGTATGTATCTATCTGTTTTTCCATTTCAAGTAACCCTTATGTCCAAAATTGATTTAAAAATCAAATGCAGCAATCCGATGAATCCTTCAACCTTACTTGCACATCGCAAACAAAGTAAAGTTGAAGAATTCATCGGATAACCTGATTGCGTAATTTATATATGGCATTGTAAGATCTCTTTCCGAGTTACCGGGTCACTGTTCCTTCTTCAATCTAAAGGCTGGATACACGCGGGCTCCAGCGGAACAACGTCACAAAATGTATTGTTGCAAAGTCACTTTGATTCTTCACACAATCACGACACATGTTGGTAAAACCACGAAAAACGGTTTTACCAAAATAATTTTCATCGATTAATATAATGTAATATTTGTATTTTTGAATCCGCGATTAGCTAGTGCATGTGGCTTCGCGTAATAAATTGGCTTTGTTATTTTGTAATCGAAGTAGGCAAAGTTTGATGTCGATCTATTGATTTATTTTGACATGAAAGAGCTACAAACGGTATGCAAAATAATGCGGTGTGAATTGTCCAGCATTATTATTAAACACAACACAATCATACCTACCTATTTTTAATTTCCTGAGTTTCATTACACCAAGATTTTCATTACTTGGTCAAAAACAAACAAAATTTACATTAAACTCTGATGAAACATTGAGGCAACCAAAATAATAAATCAGTTAAGTAAGTATAAATGTTCATACCCCCGTGAACGTGTACGTGTGTCACCGACTTAGCGATCTCTGAATATAATAACTCAGGCACCTCCATTGGGTTAATTTATGCTCTGACACACATCCGTACTTTATCCCCGTCCCCGTAACTTTATCCCCGTTGTTACCATAACTACATAACCGCGGGGTTTGTGGGGTGCACTTTTGTGACACTTTCGTAACATCTTATTCATGGTAATGTTGGATCAATTTTGTGTGCTACATATCAATTTGGTCTTTGTGTTTGTGACAGTTTTTTTGACCGAGTTAGAAAGGTTTGTATTTACATTTTTCCATGTGCTTGATAATGTTTTACGTAAATTATATTTGGCACTCACACTACTTCAAAATCTTCTTAAAAAGTCATTAGAGTTTACCGTAGCATAAGGTCTGATTATTTTTAGGCTAAATACCTACAATTTTTGTTTTTGTCCTACCTACATAAATTTGTATTTATGTATTCAAAAATGGAACAACTATTTTTATTATTGTAATTTGTTTTTTTTTTCTATAAATTTTATCCTCCGACGTAAAAAATCGAAAGTTCGAAAACTGCAGCATCAGATTTCGAATCCTCGAAAATTGACGGCGGAAGAACGACTGAATTTCCTACCATCTACGAGTAGTAGGTCGCCTTTTAAGTTGCGTCGTAACAAAGTTTCAAGGGTTGCAAGAAAACTTTTCAAGATGCTAGTCACAATGTTGCTGCGCTCAAATGTTTTAAAAGTCTGCTTTTGCACTACGCAATATCATTAAAGTATTATATGAAATTATTTTGCAGCAAAAAGTTTTATATTTATACATACACTAGCGGTCCGCCCGCCCTGGCGTCGCACGGGTATATTCTATAGCCTATGTTACTCAGTGATAAGATAATGTAGCTTTCTAACGGAAGAATTTTTGAAATAGATCCAGTAGTTTTTAAGTTTACTCGTTACATACAAAAATACAAATCCTTCCGCTTTATAATATTAGTGTAGATATAATGCAAAAAAAGATATTGGTTGTTTGTGTAGGTACTTGTTGCTTTTTCACGACAGATTTAATAAACGGATCGGAATAAAAACTTGCAGATTTTATTAGAAACGGGAGAAGTCACGTGCAGGAGCTTGAAATTTTTTATTTAACTTCTCATGAGTATTTACCGCCCTTACTTACACCCTGACCATGGCAGCGATAAATTTATGCTGAGACAGTAAGTATAACAAAAGTCATTTGCGTTAAATACCCGCGAAAAGTTATACCTACCTACCTATTAAGTTTATGGGACTTTTTTATTTAAAAAAATAAAAACAGATACCTAGTTCATCATCATCATCAGACTATATTATACCTACCTACTTATATATAATAGCAGCGCCTCGCGGTTTCACCCGCGTAGTTTCCGTTCCCGTGGGAATTTCAGGATAAAACAAAGCCTATGTCACTCCCTAAAAAGTAAACCTTCAAATGGAGAAAGAATTTTGGAAATCAGTTCAGTAGATCCATAGATTACCCCCTACAACAACGCCACAAACAATTCACAGACTTTTTCTCTTTATAATATTAGTATACATTTTCTAAAAGCTCCTTATTAAAAGCCACTACTGTACTTACCCTTGATTGGCTCTCCAAAATATCTTCAAGTACTCACATTCTTGCTTCTTCCTCGGAGATAGAAACTCAGTCGATGTCTTTGACTTTCATTTTTACCTTATTTAGTTCTCGAATTTTACCTTAGTTACCGTTTCTTTTTAACCTTTGTAACTTTTCGATTCTAAACTTTGTTACATCTCCACATTTACTTGTGAACCGATTACCATTGTTACCTCCATGACCACAACCTTTTCCTATTTTACCGTTAAGAGTTCGACTTTGACCTTGCTACCACCAATTTAGACCTTGTTACCTAGAATCAGAATAAGAGTAAGAATCTTATTTAGAATCGCCTTAGAACATTTTACACATATGACCTCAACTTTGACCTTGTTACCACGCACTTTGACCTCATTACCTGTCAACTTTGACCTTTGTAACCTGACGAGCTCGAGTTCTTTTACCACTCTAACTGTATTACCTCTATGAGCTATAGCGATAACCTCTCTCATGGCAGTATCTGCTTCGTGGTCGTGCGCTGGCGGGTGCTGGTCGACGGCGCGCGCTAGTATCTGCCGCACCACGTCGCGCGGCGGCGCGCCCAGCGGCGTCGGCCGCTCTGAGAGCCCCAGCTGGAACAAACACAGACTCTTCTGACTAGAACCAGACTATTGTGATATCTTTTTTCTTCATGTATATTTCATAGTTGAAATACATTATTACGCATGCGTTACGAGCAGGAACCAGGCGCGCATTAGCCTAGCCTCTTCCTCTCCCGACCGGCTGTTTACACTGAGGAGCAGGTATCTACTTACTTTGGCTAGTATGAGTGTCTTGATGCGGTCTGCGCGCGCAGAATGCGGATGCGGGTGCGCGGCGGTCGCTCGGCGCGTCGCGAGCGCGAGCGCCGCACACAGCAGGAGCCAGGCGCGCATCGGCGCCTAGCCGCCCGGCCCACTCAGCCGCCGCCATCCCGCCGGCGACTGCGCGACATATCCGACCCTGCACACAGGAACACTTATTGTAATGTACCTAATTTATTTTACCAACCGGTGGACAATATTTTGGACCTAGATAGCAACCTTTAACAACCTTGACCGGAAAATGGATGGATAAGATACCCAATGGAAGGAGTTGACATGCCGAATGTCAAGTGACAAGCATGCGTCAAAGGCATCAAAAGTTTCTAGACACAGTACATTCATGACCTACAAAGTTTATTTTGGCGCACTTTTGACGCTACTGCATGAACTATGATTGAAATGCCATGGGGTCGGTTACACTGTACCAAAACCGAATCGTGTATAGGTACTTGGCTCTCGAGATTTAATTTTTCGAGTGATCACGCACAATCACATAATTATATTTTTCATTCGGTAGATTGTTGTTATTCTGAGTACATTACATACCAGCAAGCTGTTAGATATTTTATTATAATGAGTCTTTCTTAAATTGTAATAATTCACAATCTTCAGCGAACTCCATATTTTAAGAACCGTACCAACTTTCCCTCATGGTAACAATGAGGCTGAGTTTCGCAAGTCAATAAAAGCGAGGTTGAAACGTTTTAGTAACGTGTACAACATACAGTCAGACGCCCTTCTTTCAGTTTTATAGCTGAGAATTATCACGAACCTAAAAAAATTACGACATTTTTATGATTTTTCCAAGTTAACTTTCACCTCGTGTTGTGGATTCACTTGGAGCCTGACGTTGGGTTCAAATGAACTCTTGGAGTTGGGTTCAAATGAACTCTTGGAGTTGGGTTCAAATGAACTCTTGGGGTTGGGTTCATTTCATTTGCTAAACACATTTATATAGCACATAAAGATTTGTTAACGCACTTCACTGCCCAGCTGCCACGACAGTGTGACCATGAGTCGCGTCGCCGCATCAAAGACATGCAGTTGGAGAACGTGCTAAGTGAAATGTATTTATCAAATGGCACAATTACTAAGTGACAATACATTGTTATAGGCAAAGTAAAAAGTCTAAGGATAAAAAACTTTTGAAACAATCGATATAGTAAGTGCCGGCAAAAATCAATCTATAAACTTTAGAAAAAAGTAAAAAAGGGAGATTAGGTACAAGCTTCTCGAAAGTGGAAGGCTTAAATTAGGTGCAATTAGGTGTAGCCACCCCAGTTGTAGTCAGACCGGCGCGCGACACCGCCATGTGCAATTAGGTGTAGCCACCCCAGTTGTAGTCAGACCGGCGCGCGACCTCCTAAATTACAAACACGACATTAGGAAAAAAACTACATTAGATAGTATTGTTACATTTTACAATTTTTACGGAACAATAAAAAGCTCTTACAAGTTTTTAAAAACTTCGGCGGAATTTTGTACTCATCGAAAAATACACCCATCAAATAGGTAGATACGTGCTTCTTTTTGAATATTTCGTTGATAGAAAATTACGATTACCTTCGTCCTACTTGTTATAATCAATAATCAAATATTTTCCCTGGAAATCATCGATCAAAAATGTCCGGCTTTGCCGGCCCCCCTTAGATTCACAATGCGCACGCCACAACCTTCAGTAGCAAAAGAGAAACATTTTGACATGTTAGGAAAGCTTTTCAACTAGTGTCATTTTAGCGTTCAGACAAAAAGCATGGGTAAGTGCTCGTACAAAAAATGCAAGAATCACTCGTCCAAAGTACTGAAAAAGGATGGAATTTCTTATTTTCAGTAAGTTTATATATATTTCTTACCCGTATATTGAGATGTGAGTCATATACTTATACATATACTTGTGAAATCAGCATAAAATATTGTTGTTTGGTTTGCCTATGTTAAAATATTAATTTTGTTCTAAATTGATAAATGGAGAGGCTATTTCTTCTAATTTTTTTTTTTCATTTTTAGTATGTATTAATATATTTTTCATAAAAATAAGTTTAATATTACTAGTTGATGATTTTTAAAATAACTAGTTGGCCCGCCCTAAAATTTCATTTGCGTAGACTCTCTAATAAAAGAAAGACTAGGTTCTTACCTAGGTAGGTAAGAACCTAGTCATTCTACCAGAAGTATGAATTTATAAAACGTTTATTTTTTGTCCCGTAAAAAAAACTCGTGCAAAGCCGCAGACAGGAACCAGATCTTTTTAATCTAAACTTAAAATACAATTTCAGGCAGGCACTCTTGCCTGAAATTGTATTTTAAGTTTAAATTTTTGTATGTCTGAAATGACCCTTTTGTATAAATACCTACTGTTGAGACACCAATTTATAGTTTCATCAATAAATGATTCGTTATCTTTACCTGAATTCTGTTAATTAATCCTTATAGAAAATAAACTGAGTAGGTAGGTATATAATTCTCAGGAAGGTACCTACCTACTTACAAAATAAAATAAAATGAATTCGACTCCACCAATCTCTTGTTCCGTATGGAAAAAACTTGTCAGGCTCTGCGCAAACTGTCTGCGTCAAAACAAAACGTAGACAATTTTGATTGACATTTTTGTAACGCTCTAGGAATCTACGGGGGAGGCCGCGACCTACTTATTTTTGATCGAAGCTGGAAATGGATAAAGTTATTTGTAGTAACTATGTACAAGGTGTCCGGTGAGAAAATTCGGATTTGAAATATGAATATTTCGCAAATTCCTGCTAAAACGTAACTAAAAGATCGCGAGGCGCTGCTCGTTTTTGCTCGTTTTTTATAAAATAAAATCTGCTTATCTTTGATTTTGTATAAAATACTGAACATATTTTAAATGGTATATACATATATTCGTTTCATTTTTAAATGCGTATTTTCCCACCGGGCACCCTGTATATCTGTAGTGCCTACTGAAAAGTAAAATCAATCTTCCTAAGTCGCCATTACTAAAGTTTTTCAGAAGGTCCCGGAAATCATTTGTTAGGAACCTTTCGGGGTTCCACGCCTCTGTGTAGGAACTGCAAGTTTGTATGTAAGCCTACATTTCGTATTAACGCGCAAAACGTTTTCAGGTCACGAAAGCGATATTTTGAAATTCAAAATAAAACTTGTATACCTACCCTTTGTGCGAGGTTTTCTGAAAACGGTCATAAATGTTTTTCCCCAACAAGACTGTTGTAGACAAGCTGTCTACAAAAATACTGCCCTTTAAACGTACGTAACTCCAGCTAACTCGGAGATCGGTTGTTCATGTCTATAATTAACTAATCAATACTCAAATAAATAAATATAGGTATATTGTCAACGTCAATTCGCCAAGAGAAAGAACTATCTAGCAAAAGATCATTATTAGTGAATCAGCGAACTACCGGCTGTGAGTTTATTACTTTACATAAAATATGCGGAACTCTCAGTGAAATACTAAACTTCCGCTTGACGATCACATTGTAAAACTTTCATAGACAAGGGGTAGCTCCCAACTATCCTAGTTAAGTTGATAAAGTACCTACTATCCAGTCAGACAGATGGTCCTGAATTTCATAAGGTACTTAGTCTTCCAACTTAAAGTATTTTTTGCAAGAACATCATGCTAAACGTCCTTGCATTTTTATAAAAACGAAGAACAACAGGTGAACCAAGTAGACCTTCAATAAACTTTGACTTTTTTAGACAATAACTCCATTGTCCAACTCTAGTGAAGAACTCTTTTTTTTTGGTAAATACCTATTTTACCCGTGCGAAGCCGGGGCAGGCTGCTAGTTAATAAATATCATTGAAATTACAATTGGAAACATTATAATGTACATGCTAAATAATTTTTTTCTTTTAGAGTTGGATAACAAGAAAGATGATATAGGTAGTGCTACATTATTGTAATTTGTATGTTTTGTACCTATTTGCATATAATCAACATTGAACATTGGACGTTATACAAGACAAGTCACGTTGTACAATACATATAACAAAGATTCATATATAAGAAAGTCATTTAACAATCTGAGTAGATGTAATATCATTATGTCACTTTCTGCAACTACTGGTCAAATAAATACCTACACTAGAAAACTTTGAAATAGCGTTGATATAATTTAAACTTACATTTTCAAAAACAACTAGCAAATTCTTTCCCTTGCTTTTTCCACAAACAGTTAATACAACAGGTTAAAAGTCGACCTTTAACCTTTTAAGTGCAAATGCCCTCAGTCCGTTATTCGCAAGGCTCCGCGGCGATGACTGAGAGGAGCCTACAGAATCTCAGATATATATCCTTCTTGATCTCGCTCTGTTCCAACACGCTAAAAATAGCAGCTGAAAGAGCACAGAGGTAACGAAAATGGATATAATTCATGGATGAGGGACAGGGATAACATATGACTAACGGAGAACAGAATGAAACAGGTATAAGATAGATAGATGGATATTTCTTTATGGTACCACACAAAAACAGAAAACAGTAAGTACAGAAATTATTGCTACAGTGGTTTTATTGCTTGTGGAAAGCAGAAAAAAACAAAACCACAAAAAAATAATCTAGCGCCAGCCCGCATCGACCACCTTATGAGACGTGGTGGTGATGACGTTGACATTTTGATGAGTGGATGTAATAAATAAAAACCGCATCATATACCTAAGCTATCATCAGTTAACATACTACTGACCATAATAAACCTCGCCTAGAGAGGTATGCTTACTTATATGTTTACAAAAACCCACTTGTTTGGGGAAACGAGGGGGTTTTAGCTACAATCACCACGCTTTACAGGCAGATTAGCGATCGCAGTGAAGGTGTTAATTTACACAGAAGGAAGCTGTTGCCGTTGTTCTAGGAGTCTTCTATAGTCGGCTCTTACGATATTAGCCTAGAAATTTCAGATAATACGTAGGTAAGGTAGAGTTTTTTAGAAACTCCGATAAAATTCATGGACTGGCCTTATCTAGCCACATCTAGTGATCATAATCTTTGTATCTCAGTAAACTATGTGGGAGGCATATTAGCCTAGCTCTAGGGAACAGAGAATCTAGGTCATGAAAATTAAATTTATATCAAAGCTGTACCCAGTTTCAGCAAGACTTGGAGATTTGGGGCTGACCTGATATCTCTGGCTCTGAAAGTCTGATTTATTATGCATGAAAGGCCGTCTTAAATAAAAATTAAGACAAGTTTTAGGGTATTTTAAGGTCTTTTTGGATAAGATACCTGCGAATATAATGTATGCATAATGTATAATGTAAATAAACTGGCTTTAAAAGAAGTAGGTGTGCCATACATTTAGATATTTCCTCGCGGAAGACTTGGTATATAGCTCTTTATTCGTAGTAGACGGCCACTTAAAAACACTGAAATTACTTTCACATAAAAATGAAATTGAATTAAAATAAGAAACATAATAGCTATAATATAGCTATTGCTGCATAGCTGTGTGGTGCCGGCTTAGAATCACTACCCCAACTGTTTCCGTGGGTGTCGTATAAGAGGCGACTAGGGAACATACACCGGGGGGCAGGCAGCAGCGCCTCTTGCAGAATAGATCTACCACCGCACTGCGATGCCCAACCCGCATGCCAAGCGAGGAGATTATTGGCATTACCCCCCATGAGATAAAAGCCATTAAAAGCCGGCGCTTATCAGGGGGAGGCCTGCGTCCAGCAGTGGACCATTATAGGCTGTTGAGTTGAGGATGCATAATGGCTTTACAGCACTCAAGCAAATCTTATAAACCACTAGCAGCGCCTCGCGGTTTCACCCGCGTAGTTCCCATTCCCGTAGGAATTTCGGGATAAAAAGTAGCCTATGTCCTATTCCAGACTATAATCTATCTCTGTACCAAATTTCATTCAGATCCGTTTTGCCGTTCTGGCGTGATAAAGGAACAAACATCCATCCATCTATCTATCCATCCATCTAAACTTTCACGTTTATAATATTAGTGAGTATTAGTGAGATTGTCACGTCACAGGCATGAACAGACGACGAAAATACCAAAAGTGTCAACCACAAATAGAAAATACGAGCTTTATGCCTTTACCCTATTACTAAAATGTATATTTATGATCGACATAATTGAGTAATAAGCGAAATAAGAATACATTTAGTTCAGCAAGCCTTCCCACGCAGTGGTACCTATTGATAACAACTGATAAGCAGACGTCAACGAAAATAATCCAATTTCGGGTAAAAGAGTTTTTTTCCGGCAAAGGGAAGATCTTATAAGGACAAAAATAATTTTATTCTGTCTCGAGATCATTTTGAATGAAATTGTGAAGAGATTGAACAGGTTAGTGCCTACAGGGTTCCGTCCTTTCAGTATCAAAAGATCAATGTTTGATTTTACTACCCAGTAGTTAAATAGTTTGATGTTATACCAGACGCAGTTTTCTGTAGGTGTCGTTTCAAAGACTCTATTACGACTTGTATCGCATTATCTTTCGAATACTTTCATCGATTTCCAGTCCTTCCTATACATTTAGCACATTGTAGCTACTGGATCAAGAGGAACTACTTATCGTATCGATATCGATCCAATCGTTTCTCTACAAACTTGATAATAGTTTTCGAATGATTTTGAGTGATATGTTTGACTTTTGACATGACAGCGGCAGTCGCGTTTGCGGCATTGATGTTATGAAAGTAAGTAGATAGAGCACCTGCAACATAGCTTGGTCTCAGAAATTCAAATTCAAATTCAAATTTATTTATTCATTAAGACAACACGGATCCATAGAATTTGACAAAAACATACACAGAATTAATTAAACAATAAGGGAACATACACACACAAAATTAATTTGAAAAAATAAGGTAATTACAAACACAGAATTAATTTATGTAATAAATTTGTTTGGCAAAAGGGTTAATGAGGCTTGATACCCAGTGCCTTTGCAAGTAACTGCAGTGTCTATCAGCCAGAACCTTTAACAGACAGTTTGTGCTGCCCAGCATCCTGCGCTTTGTAGATGCTATCTTATTGCGGATTACAGCATAAATGCCTTCAATTGGTGCTTCAAGAAACAGAAGAACACACGGGAATACATTTCACTGGGTACTTGTACCGAATCTATTATTAGTAGTAGGTATTTCCTTTGCGTCCTATGAGCGTACCCAAACACGTCAATTATAGAGGTGTAGCGACCTCTAGAGAGACAATGGCTGAACCACAAAGCTAACGTCAATAGAGGTGCGCAATGACTTCACATCGAGAGAACAGAAGCTACCTAAGCGCTTTAACGAATAACCGCTAGATGTCGTTAGGATAAAATTCCAACAATCTCCGAGTGCAAAAAGAGAACGATTCCTAGATCGCGCAAACGCTTGAATCAGATGCAACCTGCCTATATGCGACTATCCAACATCAACTGTCGGTCGAAAGACCACCGGGCAAGTGAACCAGATGGGTTAGCCCGGGTCAGAGGAGATCTCCCTCTGCACTATTCGGGGGAAATACTACCTTCTTCCCCCAAAGAGGTATGACACGCTCACTCAACAATTCTCTTGATTTCGAAGACAAAAACGATTCTATGTATGTGTGAGTAGACAAACATAATTAAAACTCCAGTGCTTTCACGCATAGCACTAATACGAATAGGTACTGGTAAATGTGGCTTATTTATCGCATTTTTTTGGCTACACTTCATTTGTGTCTACTACCATTCAAAGCCTTTTTCGTGGGGACATCAATGGTATTCGATTACGTTTATCGAATGTTTTTTGTATTAAATCTCAGACTAAGGCCTCAGTTGGTACTTAGATTAAACTAATTTGAAAGTACTATAATTTTGTCATATTAAGTAGTTTTTCTATCTCCTCGATAGGGCACATAATATGTTCACTGCTGCACGTGCCATACCTATCGAGGGAGGTTTTTCAATTTTCAAAATGCTTTGTACTTTCAATACCTACCATACGGCAATATGTTTAGTTTGCAAAACGGGCTTTTCGTAGAGCGGCAGTCGCCCGACGACCCGTCGGGCGGCCCCGATATAGTATAGGTGGAGGTATCAGTGCTAATGATTAAGTGAAAAGTTAAGTTATGAAGGAACAGAATCGACACCAATAGGTACGGTATATGCATGTGAATTGAAAAGATTTTTTTTATTTGTATTCTATTTTAATAGATAGGTAGATAGTATTTTTTATGTTTTTATTGTGAAATATAATTGAAAATTGAAAAGTAGATACCTACCTATTTTAAAACTTAATCGCAAAATTTCTAAACGTGACGTCACCGTTCACCGTATCGTCATGAAGCTTTTAGCGGGAAATGTTTATTGAGAGAACGATTTTTTTTTATTAGTCACAACACAAACAACAAACATGATGGTTCTAATCATTTATTTGTTTCTTTTTTATTTTGATTGAAGGAAGAGAAGCACTTTGAGTTGACTAACTGAACGGTGACGTCACACAAAAAGGCGGTGTTTTTACACCCGAAACTGAGTGCATTTTTACCCGACTACCGACAGGGGAGGGTTATGTTATGAGGTTAGCACCCTATGTTTGTTTATTATATTTTTTATCCTAATTTTATGCATAATATAAAAAAAAAATCTAGATTTTTCTGGGATAATTTTAATAAAATTAATAAGCGATTTAAAAAAAATATGATAAGCATTTACCAAATTGACATAAAATTAAACCACTTGGTACCAATAATCGGGAATGTTCCTCACTACTGTGACCCTCAAAGTTCATCCATTATTAATTGCGCAATCCCTTGGGTCGGTGTTTTATTCCATTGGTATCGGGTCGGGGGTCAGATAATTGTGAGTTTGTACAACATTATACAATTAGATAGATATTGTTATTTACCTTCCAAATGGGTCGGCTCAGGGTCAAGTTGTGCTTCGGATAAGTTTTGTTTGACTTTTATGTTGATAGACGACAAAGTCAAGAAGTATTGAACTCTACGTAAATAAAATTTATAATGTGTATTGTACTAAAGTACCTATTTTTGTTACCTATCTGTACCCATTTCTGTACTCGTAACACTAGCTCTGCTTAGCTTCGGGCTTGATGATGCTGTGTGGATCCAGTTGTGTTGTTTTAAAAAGTAAAGTAAAAATTATTTATTTTGTGTCACAAAATGATTTACGTAGCCTTAAATAAATGCAAACATCTAAAACTTTTTAATCTTTCGCGATTTGTAAACATAATTAATTTATCGCGTACCTTATGTAAGGTATTATTTCCTCTACGTTTTCATCGCGTTACAGCAATCGAGATCATCCTATATAATATATCTCGATATGTCATTCAATGCTCACTCGGTTAGGATATTTTACCTGTAAGGCGTGAATTATGTGTTCCAAATCTGGTTCGCGGACAATCTTTGTTATATAAAAGCATCACGGCAAAAGATTTTGATAAACAAGTTTTCGAAAACCTCGCCTGGTCTCATACATGGTTCTTAGCAACGTGTTGTAGGACTTTTACTCTCTCACTAGCCGCAAAAAGTGAAAACGGGAGGACCGAGTCGGGTCTTATAGTTTTCAATTCATAACTAGTTTTTCACAAAACTCACCATCCTGCAGCTTGCATACAACTGGCTAGAACTGATTATTTGGTGTTAAATTAAAGATACACAGGTATAGTAACACAATTATGTTCTGTTTAAAATAAGACTCGATACATTAAAACCTACGACCTACGCATACAAAGATGGCCTCTTTATCTTTGTTTTAATAATACCTAGTTCATTGCCTGTGACCTAAATAAGGAGAGAGTGGCAGATGGCGTAGTCTTACAGATTGGGAGTCTTTGAGTGAGCATCCCGGGAGAGACTATGTTTTGCCTTTCATTTTTACGCAAGACATAACTTAAATGACTACTAGAGAATAAATCAACTAATTATGAAAGGATTTGCTCTTCAAGGTGTTCTAAATAAGATTAAACAAAGTTTAAAAACCAAAAACAAATCAGTGTCTAGAACGTCTTAATCAAAAAACTTTTGAAAACCAAAACAACACAGAATAAAGCCAGTGGTTCACGTCAGCAATCGCCAAAAATAACACTAAACACAAAGTTATTATTACTTTAATGAACATAACTGGGCTGGTATTTACGATAATGGCGACTGTATGGTAATCAATGGGTCTAATGATTTATTGCATCGTTTGTCACCTTCTCCCCTAAAGGAAGCAAGAAACAGCCAAAGGACAGATGTGATTGATTTCTATCATAAACGTTTTAAAAAAAACAGCCCCATCGATCTACTTTTTATCAAACAGTTGAAATGAAATGATCATATTCTTTTAAAAGTTATTAAAGTATAGTTTCGAAAAAATTAAAAACCGACTTCAAACTCCTTAGCATTTACACAGTTTTTTTTAGTATTTTGGTAGAAATACCTACATGTTCCTCGGGAGTTATTATTGGACCACCTCAGGATAATTCTCCCAATAATAGCTGAAAAAACAATCTAAAAAAATCCTTATAGGCGGTGACTACGAACATACATAAAAAAATACATACAGTCGAACATAGAACCTCCTATTCCTTTGTTTATCGTCGGTTAACGATCACGTGGGAGCATGACCACTACGTGGGCCGACAGCGTGGGTGTGACAGACAGATATTAATAATATAATAGTGAATGTTTGATGAGTTGGATGGAACTTTCTCAAGTAAAATGTTAGACGAGTATAAGATATTAATAAGTTAGATTAGTTTCAGGCAGATTTAAGTAAGTCCAGCTGAGGTATGTTTCATTAACAAAGCATGATAATAAATAAAACCTGTTGCTTATTAGATACCGTGCTCTTCTTCACGTATAAGTTCAACACTGAACTCGCGAGAAATAGATTACCGCTAGTTCGCTTAGATAGACACATAAAGTCGATGCGCGCTCGCCCCGTTTTGTCCCTGTTTATTTTACTACTGTACTTTTCTACTTAAGTATCGATATTTAAAAATTGTCCTGTTCCATCCAGGATTAAAATTACGTTAGGTAGGTATGCAGCGACCTTAAGGCTGTGTTTTTGGTGGATAACAACGTTGACAGATTTCCATTTAAAGCTGACATAATCAGTTTTCTTCCGCTCCCGCTGTTTACTATAAACGCACCCTTAGGCCCGAAATCCACGTAACAGCAATCCTTTCAGCCGAGTTGCTTCAAGCATAAAACCAAAAGCAACTTCCAAAGGAATCACGAACTAATATATCCACCGACGTAAAGATAATGGATAGCTAACATTCTGGATACTTTATGAGACATGTCTGCTATAACTTTATTCTCCATACCTGGATCTTATTACAAGGGAGTAAGGTCGGAGGTGTGCTCGTAAATCTTGAGAGTGATGGCTGATAGATTTGAACGGTGGTTGGAGTTCGTTAGGTTTATGAAGATCAAAAATGAATAGCAATGTGTGTTGGAGATTGCTATTACTTTTTTATCAGTACCTGCGGGATACTATGCACATGCCGTGGTCAATTTACCAGTTCAATTGAAGTATCAGAACTGTTTGACAGAACGTGTCACCACGTTATGTCGAGTAATAGCGTTAATTTCATGAGGAAATACAGAACGTTACCAGGCGTACTCAATTGCATGGGCAAATTCCGTGTCAATCTAAGCAGTCAGACAAAACGGCTTGCTCGCGTGAACGTGTAGAGGCGTTCAATCAAATTCGTTTATGTTCTCTGGAGAAATTCCGTTTTTGTTTTTATTTTTAGTATTTTCATTCTCTACATAACGTGTTCAAAGAAATGTTTTCTTTTTAAGATAGTAGTGTTTGCCTTTTTATGAGGCTAAGTGTAAATTTTATAAGGTCAGTCTGGTCTGAAATAAAGCATACTTTATGTACTTTTTCATTTATTTATTTATATAGGTACTTATTAATACTAGTTACTACTCACGCGTTGTTTCTCTATAAATAAAAGGTTATTTCTCTCACGTGGGAACTGATTTATGGTATAAAAGTAGCCTATGTTTCATTTCATGGATAAACCTACATCTATGCAAATTTTCAGACCGATACGTTCAGTAGTTTTGGTGCGTAGAAGTAACAAACATACAGCCATCCATCCATATATCCATCCATTCAAATAAACATTCACATTTAAAACTTTGATAAGGTCGGTAGTTTTCATAAACCATGCATAGGTAGTTAACAAAATAATGACAGGCAGACTCCAGTAAGATGAATCTGAAAAGCCAATAAAGTTCATGAAACTTCCGTCTGAGACTGGCAGCCTCATTGTCCCAGATTATCTTGCCAAATAATGACGAAACATCGCGGAAATTTGGCGAACTAATGACTTTTATCCCAATATTTCGCATTAAATTATTCCATTTAAGAATACCTAACAAATATCTGGGCTAGCCCACACCAGCATACTCGTACATGGTAGAGAACGTTTTTGTCGAAAAATAATGGAATAAAAAACCTTACATCAAATTTAGAAGTATGAAATGTTGGTATCGTGTTGTGAGGTGATTTTGTTCGTCCAAAGTATTGTGTTAGGTGTTTAGGTCAGTTTCTTGATTGATCAACTTTAGTGACATTTGTGTGTAAATAGCAGAAATAGCAGCTCAGCTGATTGTTTGTCAGTTGCATCAATAAAGATCAATAACCGATGCATAAATTGTGTTTTTGGTCTTATAGCACTCCTTTGTCGTTGATATCACAATGCGATCGATTTACTATTTGTTTACAATAAAAATTGGTGCCACCCTTTCCTATTTGATGTCACACAGCTGGGTTGCCAGCTAGCATTTTGGGTGAGGAGGTGAGACAACCCCGCCCATTCAGTCCGTGGATGTTAAATCGTCATCTTCATCGTCAGCCTATATTAGTCCAATGCTGGACATAGGCCTAACTAAACTACTATAGCGCCTTACCTTCAGCTTGCCGCATCCAGCACCTGCCAGCAGTATTTCGCAAATCGGCATCCCACCTGGTCGGAGGGCGTCCTATACTAAAAATAACTGTTACTAAATAACTGATTTACATAATACAAAACATTAAATAGGTAGATATTGTTTGTTATACAAAGAAAACAACCGGAACACCCGGAACAAATACCTGCAGATCGAACCAATATATATATCTCAAGGCGGGAATCGAACCCGCAACCTCCTGCGTTGCAGGCGGACCTTCGGCCACCGCGCCACAGAGGTCTTCAAAAGTCGTTTAAGGCGCATACCCGACCCAAACTAGCGTCGCTACCTATTTTATCTTATTATTCCGTATTTATAAGATAAAGTTGGTGGCGGCGCTAGATTGGGTCGGGTATGCGCCTTAAGAACCGACTACGGAAATCTACCAGAGGAAAGGTAAGCAACTTCCTTTTGTGTATTGTTAACGCCTCTACTGCGATCACCATGCAGTATTTTGTCGTAAAATGCAGAATGTTAGTTGGTCCCTTGGTAAGTTATTAAATTTATTGTTCTTTTACGTTGTTACAGCAATGAGGTTTATATATAACATCATTGGTTCCAAGTGAATCAAACAAAATAAATAAAATAATAGTAACACCAACTTGCCTGCCAAACGTGGTGATTAAGCAAACCCCTTTGTTTGGGGGAGGCACAATGCACATGCAACACTGGACGTATTTCTGTTACTTGAACACATTGTATAACATTTTTCATTATTATTCCAACAAAAACTGTGTTTATCTGTTTTCCGTGATAGCATATGTACCTATGTAGGAGCGAGTTCACAAACCGGAAAGTATTCCGGATCCTGTAAACAAATGCTCCAGTGACAAAGGAACCGCGGATCTTTTATACGGTCCTGTGAAAAAGGATAAACTGTTTAAATGCGCACTTAGGTGTTCCTCCTCCCGAAATCAAAGAATCCTTTGACAAGGTACTGGTAGTGTCAACATGATCACAGAACTGATAATCAAACCCTACGCCGTGTTATCTCCGTATATCTATCTGGCATTGATTGTTCTCTTCGATGGCCAGTGGCCAGCTCTCAGTCTAGTCTAGTCGTACGGAAATTTGCACGGAAACAGTGTTCCGCTAATAAGCTACGCCCGCGATTTCCAGGATATTATGTGCCAAAGTGTTCATAAGTAGGTCTGTAAAACCGTCGATTAAAATATAAAAAAAAAAAAATTATACTTTAAATACTTTGAAGAGGATTTCTGGACGCCGCCTGAGGCGAGTGATATGTTGAGCAGCGAAGACGAATTGCCAACGTCTTTATTTTTACGCTTTTTTGTTATATTTTAGCGTCTCGTGGTCTGGTAGAGCCACTTAGGATTCATGTTTTAAAGTACCTATATTATACCTACATACATGTGTTTAAATTTATTGGTAATAAGAATATCTAAGTTGATATTATAACATGTTCTCTAAAACACGGAAAAAATAAAAAAAGCCGTTAAGACGGTGTCGCTCTTCTAACTAGCGCCGTAAGCTATGTAATATAATTCTTAAAATATAGTAAAATATACCTACCGTAAGAGGTCAGAAACTGATCTAAAATTAAAAAAAAAAAGTTTTGTTCAACTTACAATAAATAGTTAGTCGTGCCTAAAAAAATTACAAACAGTCAGTTCATAGTTTTTTTTCAAATTCGAATATAGTGGAAATAGGTTTTGAAGGAATTACAATACAATACGATACAATACAATACAAAACACTTTATTGTACACCAGAAAAAGAACATTACAAAAAGACATTACATATCACAAGTACAATGGGCGGCCTTATCGCTTAGAAGCGATCTCTTCCAGGCAACCTTTCTGTATGTAGGAATTCTTCGATATCGTTACCGGACGAGGGAAATCGATGAACATGCATAAAAAATACATACGACCGAACATAGAACCTCTTCCTGACGTCGGTAAAATTGGTAGTGGCGCTAGTGTGAAGACCTACAGTGCCTTAATTATAGTATTCGTAGATTTGTAAAGAACCTTGACCACTTTCCTTCAAAACAGAGCCTAACACGCTTCTTCCTGCTCGTCACACAACTTAAATAGTGTCGAGACATCAGATTACCGAAGAATAGCCGTTATTCCTGTCTACTTACAGTCGGAAATTGCGTAATTTATTGGGGTCAGTCGAATAAAAATGTAGGTTTTATTACCAAAGTTCTTTGACTGAAACGTATGTATTTTAAAAGTACTCTGTACGAAAAGTGTGTGAAGCTTTTTATTAGAATGTTGTTTCGATACTTTTGGTTGAATTGAGATAAAAAATCTGAATTTGAGAATATAACCTTACTTCATTAACAAAGAAAATAACAATTAAAGCATAAATAATATCAAAACTAGTATTTACAATTGAAGTAGTTGAGCTAACTGCAGACTGTTGCAAGCACTGTAGGTAGCTCAACTGATCCATATCAATACCACTCGCACGCGTGCCCAAGACGCTAACTACATTGCCCCGCTGTATGCGCTGTGGCCCTGTGGCAGATACTCACCAGCTCTCGGGTCACGCGTCGCTTCGACCAGAAACTCAGATAATTTGTACAAGCTAACCACAAGACGCTTTGATAATTATTGGGAAATAAAAAATGATAAAAATTGAGTGTTTTTGAAAAATTGAGAATTTGAGCTAATGGTGAATTTAAATTGGTTGTGCTCAAAAATATTTGGCCTCTGGACTAATCTAGTATAAGCTATCTTGTCACCGAATTTCATTCAAATCCATGGGGCCGTTTGAGCGTTATTAACAAACATACATACAGGGTGTCCGGTGGCTAAATTTGGATTTGAAAGTAAAGAAAATATATATTAAATTAAAAAAAATTGTGAGTATTTTATACCAAATGAAAAATAAAACATGCGGATTTAGTTTTTAAAAAGTTATTCCGTCTAAATGTTTGCCATGGCAGCGTACACATTCACGGAACTTTTTGACAATATTCCGAGTGTCGCACAACCAAAAAAAATTGAGGCAAAATTTTCACTTCTATTTCGATTTTTTTTTCTTCTTCTGCAATGTTCGTTAGTTTGATAACATACACTTTTGCTTTATTATACCCCTACCGAAAAATACCCATGGGGTTGAGATCCTGCGATCTGGGTGGCCATACGATGACACAAAATGAACTTTGAGTTTTGAGATTTTTTTTTTCACGGAGGTGACTCTCGCCGAATAAGGTGTAGCGCTATTGTGCTGGAACCGCGTGTGAGAAGTGTTCGATTAATCCTCTCAAAACTTCGACATAAAACATTGGTTTATAATGCGAAGTTAACAATCACGATCGATAGTTACGTTTGCTGCACGGGAATTTTGGGAAAATAAAATTCAGGTCAGATTATTCCAATCTTTTTAGAGCGGCTCCAACCATGACTGTGGGTTTGTACAGGGCTTGTTAGTGCTTTAATAGTGGTTTTGTCTCTTGAGTCCCTAATACTGGTAGCATTGTCTATAAACAATCCCATTTTTGTGGAAATTTGTGTCGTCGAAAAGTGAACCTACAAGATTGTACAAAATTGTGGCGCACAAATTGTTGGTGGAACAAACGCTTCTACTGTAAAAGAACCATAGTCACTAGACCACTGCGAAACTATGGTCGTAAAATCCGCATTCTCGCCGCATCGAATGATATATCTTTTCAGCTTAACCGGACAACAGTTTTTGAAATATTCAAATTTGAAATCCAAATTTAGCCACCGGACACCCTGTACATATAAAATTTGGTGTGATAGTAGTGTTCTGTGATAGTGCTAACACTATACCACCATATATTACGGAACTGTAAATAAAAGAATAGCATCGCTTAACCTATTTAAAAAACGTAAAATGTCGTAGTCCATTGTCTGTCCCAGACCCAAAACGTCATTGCGGCTAGGACCTAGCCGCAAACTACCCTAGATAAACATAGACAGAACCCTAAAACAGCGTAGATACAAAAGCTTGTAAGTTTTATAGCCAAGTTATAAATCAGAAACCAGGGCATGTATTGATAGCCTATAACCGGTCTATTACCTACGGCTTACATTTCCTATTAGGAGTCAATTATTGACGAGTTGATATTGGATTTTATGTTATGGAGATACGATCTAAAATTGAGTATTACTGTTGTTTACCGACTTGAGTATGGCGGGAACATTTAATATTACGACTCTGTAGATTTACCGTGAGATTTATTGGTTTCAACTGTGATAGAATCAAAATCAAAAATTCTTTATTTCCATAAATACAAAAATGTACACTTAGAAAAGGTCAAATTCTTAAAATAAAACACTGACACGGAAATAAAGTGGTACTTTTGATTTCTGTCACTTCGGTATGTAAAGTAAAGAAGCGACTAAGAAACCTTTAGCCTGTTAGTTGTTATTTTTTGAGTTGGAGCAACGGAGGATAGATTACACTAAATTCAGGAACAAAAAAATGAATTCAAAGTTGCAGCATGGTAAATACAGGTAGGTACAGTGCGCGTCAGAATTAAGTATCCCCCTTGTCTACAAAATATTTTCTAACTTCTATTCGCTTGTGACTAATTTTCAATGCAAAAACTTATCAAACCGCTAAGGATCGAACCACCCACCCTTTATATGGAGACTCGAATTCTCGGCATTAGATCAACTGAGCTATTTAGCTGTTGGAACAATGCGTCCAATTTTGTCTATCGGTGTAATTAATCCCTATTTTAATGCCAAGTCTTACATTTTTTTTACGGATGCGGGTAGGGTTTGACTTTGTCGTTTGTAGCGAACAAAGTAATTGTCACTCGTCTTATTCCGTGTGGTTTGCTTTGTGCATATTTAGCGAGAGATCGAAATATTGTTACCAATGTTCTTTCGTTGTAAACAAATTATTTTTGATTAAATTATCACAATCTATTATAAAAAACCTTTCACTGTTTACAGATATTATTTGTTATTATGGTTTATCAAAACAATTATTTCGTTATAATATCATAGATTTATACGTAGTAGTTATTGTATAATATTGTAGACATAATTATAGAATATTCTTTTTTGTAATTTTTGTTTTTTTTTTCATTAACTTGCAATTAAGCCTATAAAGAATAATATCAATTCAAAATCTTACATATTGCAAAACAAAATAGATAAAATTAATAAAAAAAAACGAAACACAGCTCACGAGATTCGAACCATGTCACTCTTATTTTGTCTTGCATTAATTTGCCGGTTACTACCGCAAGGCCAAGTTGATACTTAGAGAATCTTTCGAATTTTAAGTAAGGATACCAAATTAAATGAAATTAAAATGAAACAATTTATACAAAAATTACATTTTAATGATACAGAACATACAATTTTTGTTGGAAACGTCAAAAATATGAAAAGAAAATGGAAAATTATAAAAAAACATGTAATTTTGATCACCCAATCTCCAACGATCGCTGACAGGATTTGAACCCACATACATTGAGATAGGGGGATACTTAATTGTGACGCGCACTGTACATATAATTTAGGAAAAAAATCCGATTGGATATTGGAAATTGCCTAGAATCTCAATAATTGTTTGATCTAAATCATATTAAAGCCTACTAGCTGCACCCCGCGGTGTTACCTGCGTTATTCGGTCGTTCCACAGGAATATTATTCATTTCCGCGATCAAAATTAGCAAAGATATGTTTTAATCCAGTTTAAGCAAAGGTAGACGCTATCTTGTAACCGAATTTCATTTAAATCCAGCGGGTCGTTTGAGCTTTATTAACAAACATACATACACAATTTTGGCTATATGATATGATATATTAGTGTTATGTCACTTTCATAATCTAATTAATAAACTCTTAATGGAGTCCACAGGTGACCGGAATGCTGGCTTTTATTTCGGTCAACGAATAAGCATTGCCATTCAACGTGTCAATGCTGCCAGCATTCTGGGCGCTCTGCCTTCTGGTGACGGCAAAGATTTTTAGGAAATAGATATAAGTGTAAATACTAGTTTTCTTTTAAGACAAGATCCAGGAACTGATCGAAGACTTGTCAAAACGCTCCCATCAATCGGCAGTCCTTAACCTTCCAGACAGCCTTGCGCGGCGCCCGCCGGTCTAGGGCGGGGCGGGCGGGGCGGGCGGTGTCTGCGGATGGGCCAATCCAGACCGCGTGTTTGGGTGTGCGGTACGACTAACCTAATGAACGTTTCTTTCAAATTAGTATTCTTCCTTTTGGCTTCAATATTGAAAGCCTAGCTTTGCAAGACAATCTGACATCTAAGATACTTTAAACTACAAAAAAATATCAAGTGCGCGTCGGACTCGCGCAACGAGGGTTCCGTTCCAAATATCATAATTCTAGATCAACAGGAAGTAGGTAACTCTATAGGTGGTCCATGGCATGATACATTTTTTTGTGATTGTACTACAAATTTACGGTTTTCCGATTTTTACCTTTTCTTCTGCTGTAAGACCTGTTTTGCCAAATTTCATGATTCTAGGTCAACGGGATATGTGTGCATGTGATTCTCTTGAAAATTTCCAAACAAATTGTATGTGTGACTGCAATTTATGACATTTATGATAACTGTAATTTGTGACTGCGTTGACTTAGAAGTTTGACTTATATTACGGCTCCAAGAGATAACGGACTTGAGTGTTTGATGTTCATTTAAACTTGATACGAGTACCTTAATGCGTTCGCGAGAAAAGAGGGTTGACAGACGGACAGACAGACGGACAACAAAGTGATCCTATAAGGGTACCTTTTTTCCTTATGAGGTACGGAACCCTAAATATGAATATGAGTAAGCGTTTATCAGGAGAATGATAGAAAATGTTAGATTTTTTGCATATGTCTAATGTACCAGTTTTATACATCTTTGACAGGAACCAAACACGCAACCGGCGTTATTCTGTATCTTTATGTAACTGTGTATTTCGTAGACTTCGGAACTTCGTTTAATGGTTGCTAGAAAAAGTTGTATACCTATTACTAACTAGCTTCGAAGTACATTTATGAGAATAGCAGACGTAAGCGAAAAGTTGAAGTAGATTTTGTAAGTAGTTTCTAGATTGGTATATTATTGTGGATGATGTAAGAAGGACTTTGTGATGGCTAACTTTCGAGACATTTGTTCAAAATATGGGAGAAATGTGTTTAGTTTAGTTTATTGGCAAAAATAGACAGTGCGGATATTATTCAAGGTACTAAGTTCCATCGAAATTACTGATTTACATAGAAAATTAAAACTCTTTTTTTAATAAAAAATACACATGAAACACAATACGAATACAATTGGACTTTCAAATAATCTAGAAGTAGCTCAACTGATCCAAATCATTATCGAAACGAAATACTAGAAAAGATAAAGTTAATAAAACTGGCCAAGTGCGAGTCAGACTCGCGCACGAAGGGTTTCGTACCAATATCGATATTTTTGCCGTTTTGCCGACAAACGGCAAAAAATCATGTCTGTTGTATGGGAGCCCCCCTTAAATATTTTGTTTATTTTAATTTAATTATTTATTTTTAGAGTGAATATTATAACTAAATATTCTGTGAATATTTCAAGCGTCTACCTGTTGCCGTTACCAATACCGAGCAAAAACGAGTAAAAAAAATACGTTTGTTGTATGGGAGCCCCTTCATTATTTATTTTATTCTATTTTTTAGTATTTGTTGTTATAGCGGCAACAGAAATACATCATCTGTGAAAAATTCAACTGTCTAACTATCACCGGTTCATGAGATATAGCCTGTTGGCTGACGGACAGACAGACAGACAGACGGACGAACAGCGGAGTCTTAGTAATAGGGTCGGGTACGGAACCCTAAAAATGAATAAGAAAACGGCAGAGGAAATCTTGATCCGCAGAGGCTGTTGCAAAACTACGAGTACTTAGCTTTGCTACGAAGCTTGCTACGCCGTAGCAGTGCTACGAAATACTGTGTAAGCCGTTGCTATGTCGTAGCACTTGCTACGACGTAGCTTGTAAGTGTTTTTTGTATGATTATAGGGTTTTCGATTCGTCTTGCTAATTCATGCTAGACACGCTATTGATACTATAAAAAATCTGATATCAAAGATTTGTTCTATATCTAACTTCAGCCTGTAGCTTTCGGTAAAACGGTTTGAAATTCTCAACCAGATAAATTCACTTGTTTTGGCGTGGCAAACATCCCTCTCTCTAACATTAGCAATTATAATATTCGTTAAGTTATTATTATCCAGTAGATTTGGCCAAAGATCTCAAGAGGCGCAAATATGAAGGTCTCGACAGAGCCTACGCATTTCTAATAAAAATAAGTTATTCTATTTAAACATAAGAACCGTAAAAGCTTCCTAACCAGGTGGTAGCCACATTACCATCCTGATATCCGCATAGCCATCCTCGAGGCAGCGGTTACTCGGACATTATCCCGCTGTAACGGACGTTTCCGAAAAAATGTCCTGAAGAATGAACTGGTAAAGGGTTGTACATAATGATGAGGAACTTAATTTATTTTAATATAATTTAATTTTAATTGCTTTTGGGGTCAAATTATCCCTCGAAAATATTTTTTATGGGTCCACCTCTGGATCATTTCGAAATAATTTTTCAAATCCAAAATTAACGGTCTATAATCGATGGAGACATCGACTAACATACATATAAAACATACAACAAAACATAAAAAATCCTCCTCTTTTGTGTATCTTCGATTATAAGATGTTTATTTTCACACAGAACAATCTAGCCTCAAAGTAGGCTGTACTTTTGCAGTGGTGGGTCAAATATCAAATATATACATTGTTTTTTTCTTGTCAAATTGAAAAAAATGATGAAACAGATGTCAAAATATTAGCAATTCTGCGAAGTAGTCAAATAGCGACCCATAAACCAGGAGGGTGAGTCTATCCGACGATAGTAACGAGACGTTTCGAGACGTCTCATATTTGTATGTCGTTTCCGTAGTTCCCTGTCCGCACGGTAGAGGCGCTGCTGTACCAAAACCTATGGGAAAATGAGACGTCACGATCACGTTTCGTTACTATCGTCAAGTAGACTCGCCTCTGTTGGTTTTCTTGCCCGAGCATTTCAAAGTATTAATTCGAAAAAGTTAGCAAGTGTTTAACTTTTTGAGAGTTTTAAAAATATCCAATAAAAAAACGGATCAAGGGAATGTTATAAATTAGTTCAAAACTCAGTCAAGAAAAGACAGCAGCTCCTTGCCTCTATAAAATCAAACGTGTCTACACCCTTACATAATATTTTTTCCGATGTTTTGGATTTTATGTTTTCTTTACGAGCTGGCTTTTACGATTTTTTTATTCGTACGCCCCAGAGACGTAATGATGAGTCGTGAGTCACGTAATAATGAGTCGTGGGTCGTGGGCTCGGCTCATGGGGACTCGGCACGCCAGACAGAAATAAAGACGTAGTTTTACTGGGTGACTTTCACTATACGCGGCGTCATAGGGGTCATTATTAATAATTAGAATATTTTGTTTCGCTTGAGATTTTTTAACATCTCAAAAACGTGGTTAAAATAAATTTAGGTAATTTTTAAGCAAATTTTCAATTTATTTTATTTTATTGTAAATAATAAATAAGGTTATTTTGTTTAGAACACACAATAACTGTTAAATACCGCTTACAAATTTCCCGTTAATGCTTATAGTTTTCTAACGTCCGTTAACTTGTCAAATACAACAAATAAATGAACGTTTATTTTTAGGGTCTTAAAATAGTGATTTAACCATTCATAAGCCCGTATTATGATACCTTGCTTAGTCATCAATCTATGCTTGAGTAACGTTTTTCTATGGCATAAACGTCACTCAAGCATACATCTGTGACTGAGCACGCTTTTATAATACGGGCCTTAGTTTCAACTCATTGCTCAAAGTTCTTGACATTCAAGGTATACGTGGTAAGGGAAAATAGGGTGAGGGGGAATTCTGGACTTAAAAAAAAAAACAGTTTTCTCCTTCAAGGGGGATTTGTCAAGGGGGAAAACTGGAATAAGCCGTAGTTGTTTACATTGACAATAGAATAATAAGGCATACTTTTATAACATAGCAGAGTTCCACCTAATAGACAGTATTTTTAAACAAAGCAAACATAATTTAACAAATACAATGTGTTTCGTTGAAACAGGAATGGGTATTCATTTTCCTTTGTGACAGTAGGTCGGTATCACTTAATCTGTGGCGAGTAGTCCGGCGACACGCAGGTCGCAAGTTTACGACAGATGACAGAAGGTGATTATTGTTTTATTTAGTTTTTTATAGTTTTTATAGCTCGGTGCATTACGGTGCACATAAAATTGGCGATGATTTTTTTATTGATGGTAAAAATCTGTCTGAAATTGGGATAGTAAGCTGTTAATGGCTCTTGTAATGTTTTAACTTTTTTGGATTGCACATCACAGTTATTGCCGCATACTTAAATTTTTTATGGAGCAACTGTTGACTAAGTACGTTTTACTATTGTGTAGGTCTTGAATTTCATATTGATCATTGAGACACATTTTTCCCACTGTTTTGTATTGACCTTTTACGTTTGTGACCTGAATTATAAAAATATAATAATCAATGTATGTATGTTTATTGGTTGAGAAAGTTTTGTAGGAAGTCAGTCTTAGTGACTTCCTACAACGATAATAGTTACATATTATGTACTTTAACGTAATTCACCCTGTATGGTATTAACCCCTCTCTTGCTTCAGTACCTATTCAGTTACTGAGTTCTAGTAATGACTGGAATCTAGATCGTGGTTAAACACTAGGTTCTCTTGGTTTGCTTACAAGTTACACAGGACCAGAAATGCTGAGCCTAAGCCTAGGCTTAACTTTGTATTTTTGGCCCTTTATATCATCCGCCCATAAGGCAAACTTGACAATCAATCCGCAGCCAAAGAGTTTGTTGAACTTTTGGTCCAGAATTGCCAACGCACAAACGGTGTGGGCATTTGTGAACTAAAAGTTGAATGCCCGCTCCACCCATCGCTCCGCTAATGAATCAACATAGATATACAAATCTACAGAATTCCTAGTTATTTGTGCACCTGATTTGAATATTGTGTAAACATACAATTCCTACGTTTCGCACTGTGTTGCCAACTTCTATAATATCGCGTTGTTTATTGAGAAATTAGTGCTGATACTGGGAAGTGTCGTAGTTATACAAATATCATTGGATACTGAGTCAGTGGTGGTCACACTTGTGGGTTTCATTGCCCTTGCAACAATAATAAAAAAAAAACCCGACGACGTAACCCACGCATTGACCTCTGGTGTAGGTTCACGCCAAAACCCATATCTTACTTACCATCTTAAACTAAACTTAATTTTCGTAAATACACCTAGATCTGGATCCGGAATAACATAAGGGGTACTTTAAATCCCGTTACAACATGTGAAGCTGGAATAAACTATTTGAAGTATGAATTATAATATGCAATAGTTATTATATGTTTGGAATAAATTCAATTTTTCCTCTGGTGAAACCAGCGCTAGAGTCCGAAGAAGTCCCAAAGTCTTTAGACTCCTACGTCACTTAAGGGTCTGTACTACCTCAAATCAACCTCGCTGGATGTCCATATCTTCCAACGTACTGAACTTTGAAATTTATATATGGTAAAGGTCAGGACTTACTCTATCGTTCACATGTTTAGAAAATGCGGTTCCATTGAAAAAAATTGCATTTCTCGATATTAAAAAATCGCAAAGTTATATGTAAATTTTTACTAAAACCTTAATATATGTATATACAGAACATCTTGTGAATAAGCATGGTAATTGAACTAAGTATAAAAAACATTTTATATGTTGCGTTTTCTTCAAATAATTTCCTTATTAATATATATTCAGCAAAATTTAATTTTTTGCGTTGCTCTGGCCTGTCCCGTTTCTATGAATGCGAAATCCTATGCATATCCGTTTCACAAACTGGCGTCGTATAGGCTCTTAACCAGCGTATCTTTTGCTGAAGGAGGGTTTAAGTCCTGACAATGTCGACTTTTTAATTTATTGGGAATTTCCGTGAGTATAAGGCCTTAGGCACTATAATAACCCAAACCTATGAACAAACTAGTACAACAAGCGGCCTTACCGCTAAACGCAAAGATATTTATCTCTATTCTTTGATAGTTTAATCTTGAGTGCAGTATAATTCTTTAACCACAGTGCTTTTTGAATCGAGCGCCGTCAAATAAATCACGGACTCAGAAAGTTAGCATATAGCCAAATCGGTCAAACAATAATGTTTGAACTTTTTGGTAAAAATAAAAACGACATCGAGTGCACTTGTGTGTAAACTATACAGGGTGTGTTGATCTTAGGGGTTGAAGTGGGTTAGCGGCGGAAATTTGATAAGATTTTTTATAATTCAGATTTTTTTATGTAGGTCGATAACATAAAATAAAAAATGTCAGTCGAATCCCAAAATTCAGAAGACCTTGAAACGACAAATATTTTAAATTAACGAATCATTTAAAAAAAATAATGTATTATCGTTAGTCCATAAAATGGCCGTGGGCTTCTCAACTTTTTATTAGTGAAGTATAGATCTCCTATTTATTTACCCCCCCTTCGTAGAAAAAATCTTTATTCGATTCCAGGTCTTGAATTGCATTCATGCAATTTTAGCTCGATCTATCCAGTAGTTTTATCGTGAAGAGGGAATAAACATCCAGACTTTCGCATTTACAATATAAGTGTGATCTCGCGGACTCACCCCGGCAGGTGGGCTCGTGTCGTAACAGCCTGGATCCCGGAAGGAAGCTGCGGTTGGGCGGTCACGAAAGCGTTGGCGGGACGACCTCAACGCCTGTACTGTGGCATAAAAACATTGATGTCAGTGAAATCAAAGGGAACAGGATATTTATTTGCTGATTTAGACCTTTTTAATTGTCATTGTTGTGTATATAAGAGAATAGCATCTATGTATAATTGCGGGTGGATTTAAGTAAGTGGTTCGTTGGTTAATAAATGCCTACCGGCAGTTGGCTCTGAACCTCCGGTTTATTGCTACACCTCAGTCATGACATGACCTAAGTATAAGTTTTGCATAGTTAGGAACTACCTTTTATAGTATGACAGCGTTTTAATTGTTTCTCACAAATAATCTCGTTGAAAAGTAATCGGTAATAAACGGTCACGTTCTGGAAACTTTTCCCTTTAGGAATTTTACAAAATCGTACTATAGTCTTTTTACGGTCTTTTACTTTTGACTATATATTGTCACACTTGGAAGGATTTGAGATCTGTCTTTTTGAAACATCGCGAATAAATGAACTGACAAAAAAGCAGCCCATGCGAACACCCTGTAAACATTGTATAGTATATGTACGCTCCGTAGTACATGTACGCTGTATATGCTACGGCTTGCCAAAAGGACACACACACAGCGCGCCAGGGTTGTAACAGAAAGGCTTTTATTTGTTCTACTTGGATAACCACAAATTAGATGAAAGGCCAACGTCAAAAAGTTGGGAAACCCTAACTGCTTTAATAAACAACAATAAATAAGAAGTAAATTACAATCAAGTAATAGAATTAAATTAAAACTAGTATTTACAATTGAAACAATTGAGCTAACTGCAGACTATTGCAAACAATCTACAGGTAGCCCAACTGATTTATATCAATTCCAGTCGGAAGCGTGCCGAAGACGCTAGCTGCATTGCCCCGCTGTATGGCAATGCTGATGCGCTGCGCTAGATACTCACCAGCTCTCGGGTCACGCGTCGCTTCGACCAGATAATTTTTTGAAAACCCGGCTCTCCGGGTCTCTACGCATTTGCTCCCCTTGGAGTCGATTCGTCGATTCGACTGTCGATTGTTCTAATAGGTATGTTTCTATTATATAAATAAGAAGGTTTGGATGGATGAAAGAATGTATCTTTTTTATTTCTTCACGCCAAAAGTACTTAACGATAATGCTGGACCATCTATACATAAAAATTAAAATATAAATAAAAAAATATAAACAATTTTGTTAGATAATCGACATCAATAAGATTGTCTGGGTTAAACGAGTCGAAACACGACGATGCGAACTCTCCGGTAGGCGAAGCCTAAATGTATGCTATCTCACCTGACATGGTTATGCTACCCGTGAGCAAGGATGAAATGCACAATGTTGTATTCTTAACGCGTAAAAACGTAATTAAAAAATTCGAATCTAGCGTTAGCGAGGGAATCAAAAGAGCATGAGGTAAAAAATCTTTGCACTTGACAGATTTCAGTCATTATCAACTGCCACCTAGCGAAAATGGGTTGAACTTTTACGAATATACGATAGCTTTGTAAGCTCCATGCTCAATTTAGTGTTTGCAAAATGTAACAGATGGTACTTTTAACATTCAACAAAAACTACATTTCGTGTCGTACTTGCCTGGCAATTAATAAAGCTAATGTATAACAAATATGAACCAGACTAGATTAATAAATCTGTATTTGAATTTAGGCAAAGTTTTGTATGAATAATATTTCCTTAAATGTAAGCTTTGTCCTATCACATTTTTATTGACTTTCGACTGTTTGCTTGTTCAACAACTAAATATATTAATATTTAACAATTCATGAAGCAAATGATACACATAAACCATTATTAGAATTGTTAATTACTGTTGTAAAATTAGAATGTATTTAAACTTAAGTTGTAAGCTTAGAAATTATTTGCTGCATCAGCTGAATCCTAAATAATGGCATAATAACCTCAGGGATAGAATTTAGTCATTTCTGAGAATAACAAGAGTCTTAAAATCAGTTTCAACATGTATTTACCATATTATCTGTATCTAAAAGTGTTCAATTTAGAAGATAAATGGGTCTGGATTCTGATTGGTTCTTGTCATTTGATAAACAAGACCATATTTGGAGAGAAAGGTTGGCGGTTAGGCCTTGGTGGCACACTATAAAAGGTAGAACTTAAGCATAAAGGGGATCAGTTCTGCGTCTGCGACTCCGGTGATAAGTTAAGTCCTCTTATATTTACGTGCTATACATAAGTAGGTACCTATGTACCAGTAAGTCCCTTTAATTATGTTTAACTAGAAATTCAGCTTCAAAGTGAAAAGCAAGCCATATTATACTATGTGTGTGTGTGTGGTTACCTGAACCTTGGTATGTACCAGCCTACTCATTTCTTGCTGTTGTTTGTACTTTCTTGTGATTTATCATCTTACCCGTAAAACAAGCTATGTTTAGCTTGGGGAAGATGATGTGTGGATAGCATTATCTATTTATTAGGTATTATTACTTAGCTTCAGAGCTAAGGCATGGTATAGGCACGTAGGTACCTATAATTGTCATTTCTTTGTACTAACTATGAGAACTTTGTCCTGTATTGATGATGTGTTTTTGTGATACAATACAGCCAAGGTACTTAAAGATCTACGTATGTGTTTCTTTATTTCCACACAACTAAAGTACCAACCTTCCCCATGTAGGATAGCAGTAAGTAAGTAGCCGCAGTAACTACTCTTAAAACTTTAGGATTGTGGAAGATGATTGTCTTACTTAGTTTTTAGAAGTTTCTCATATTTACCCAGCCAGTGAATTGTGACAGCCAAGGTACTTGTACATCTACGTCTATGTCTCCTTATTTTCGTATAACTTAGGTACCTACCCCCATATTATAAGATGACAGCAAGTAGGACCGCAGTACATACTCTTAAACTTTAGCTCTGTGGTATATGATTGTTCTACTTAGTTACAGAAGTTTCTCGTACTTATCCAGTTGAGTAAATGGTGATAACTGATGACTACAGCAGTATTTTGTTCAATGCATTTACGTAGAAACCTTTATAATTATCTTAACTACTTCGCGGTTATGTTATATAAAGCAAAAGCTACCTAAATACCTAAAATCTGTCTAGGGAACTCTCCAAATTTCAACATCAGAATTGGGATACATCCTGACTTATTAACTAATCACTTCTTTTAATTTCAGAATGGTTGGAACAACATGCAACGACTTTCTTATAGCGAATCGTGGTGCAGTTTCATCAACCCTCTACAAAAAGCATGACGTAACATTATGGCCCGTCTTCGATCCCGACAAAAATGACTGGTTTAGCAGGTTGGTGCCATAGCATAGATCATATCCTCGTCAAGGAGTTTACATGGAACAGCATCCAGACAACGGCTAAGCTGGCAAGGCTGCAAGGAGACCTGCTTCATCCTGCTTGAGTCCTGAGAAAGAATCCTCCGAGGGCAGAGCTTTGGACGAATGTTTCTGCTAACATGAAATTTAATAATACTGTGTACTCTTGTGTATTCTTAAGAATTTGCTGAAACATTCGATGTATTTGCAAGGACAAAGATTAGGTAGTTTAGATTATTAGAGAACTGCCCTTTCTGATTCACATTTCACTGAATGGATTGGTGTCATTAACCGTGTATTTCCCCGTGTCTTAATCGATCTATATTTTTATGAGTTATGTATTTTATGAGTTATGTGGTTTCATAGATATAAATATCTATGAAAGTCAATAACGGAACGGACAAAATAATATATAAAATGATGTTTTCAGTTATCCAAAGATAAATTTTGATGTGGTTGCTCATTCAATTTTTTTTTGTTGTTAAAATCACAATCAACATTAATTTAATAAACACGGTGAGCTATACATATGTATGAGATAACTAAAAGAATAATTACTAGGTAGGTCCACATTAATCCTCAGGGGGCCATGAATAATATTTGTCCCCCATGATGCAGGTCGTATAATTTACGCCACGATAGTACGAAGCCATGTACATCAATTATTGGGGTAAAAAATTGTGTCACCTATTATTGGGCCGTGCAATATTCGGCTGCACATTATTCTCTCCCATGACTAAAATTGGTACCTATCCAAAATATTGTTCGCTACCTACTAGAGCATGACATAGTAGGTGGGTGGGTACTATTGATTTGTTTTCAAATACCTAATCACGTTCTTTTCTTTATGCTTTTCCAACGATAGAAGATCATGATTATGTTCAACAATTCGTGACCCGTTCTGATAATTATCTTGAAAAAAAAAATAGGTATCGGTAAACGAAAGTTATTAATTTACCTACCGCATTATTTGCCCCGTGGCTTTACTCTATTGCTTAATTTTTACTAATAGAACAAATTATCAGATTCCACTCCTGGCACTTCGTGGGCTGCCACTTTTTGGTGACAAATAACTAGTCATGTGACCAAACCAAGAGCTATCAATCATGTGCAATCAAGTAATCACAATTAATAATATATACGGATTGTACCTTGCTGTAAAATGATTCTCGAATTTAGTTCGTTCTGACTGGCCACCAAAATATTTACTCCTAAATATTTTGTTTCAAATGTATTTACATGACTAGCGATTGCAATATCCGGATAAACAAAATCGGGAAATTATCCGGGTAATTTGGATTTCGAACAATCCAAGTTGCAATCTCGATGCAAGACTCTTTGGAGGTGCAGTGCTCGCTGGTAGCCAGTGTGCTAGCAGTAATCAACTACCCACATCTTAAAAAAAAATTGTACCTTTTGCTATCAAGTTACGTTTGAATTTGAAGTTTTTGATTTTACTTTCATGTCTAAAGCATTAGGGTAATAATCAACGTTTGTCTTTTGAGAAATAAACGTAGTCAAATATATAATAAAAGCATTTTCGATGGCAGGGTTGGCAATCAATCTAGTAAAATGGTTTTTAAAGAATTGCTTGGGTAGATTACATTGACACATAATGGAGTCAAGTAGCTACATTGATCAATTTTGCTGTATCGGGTAGCCATAAATAAGTGCAGATTATTACTATGCAAGATGTTGACTTAAAGTAAATTCATATTTGGTACTTTAATTATGTAGATGGTTTAATTATTGTTACCTAACTTTTATATATGCTTTTAAACCTGTTTCTCTTTTCCTCGAGATTTATACTTTACACGTTTCATCTTCACTAACAGTTTATAGTGACGACCTCTGTGGCATAGCGGGCGAAGGTGACGCAGAAGGTTGCGGGTTCGATTCCTGCCTCGGGACGGGTTTAGACGTTGTTTTGGGTATTCTTGGTGATTTCTAAATATGAAAAAAAAAACGCAGAAAGATATATAAGATTTAGTAATGTATTGTATATATCTAACACTTGTACAAATATTGAGTATATCTGTTATCTAGCTAATTCCACTGACACAAGCTCTGCTTGCTCTCTCTGCTTGGGGTTCAATTATGCAGTGTGCATTATTACGATATTAAAATGTGGGTAATAACAAACTAGTAAATAACAGACCGACTAATTGTATTCAGGTTCAGATAAAAACCATTAGAACACCATGGTGTACACTGGTACTAATACAACACAAATTACTTTATTGTTCACCAGAAAAAAACATTAAAAAAAAAAAAGAAATTACACGAGACAAATACAATGGGCGGCCTTATCGCTTAGAAACGATCTCTTCTAATGAACCGGTATAGTACTACGGCTATTGAAATGTTTATTACTTTTGTGCCTAGTAGTTAGTCAGATTGGCCAGGCAGATTGTGGAAAGTTAAAAAAAGTTCAGTCATCTACATGTTTTACTCTGATTGGCTACAAAGTAATTGGTTAACACATTACAATACTACTACCTTAACAATCAGTATTTTGTGTATTTAGTCCCACTACTGTGGTGAGAGTACTTTCTCTCATTGATTCAAATTTTGATGATGCGAATAGATTACGAAATCACTCTAGTCAAGAAATTAAAAAGCGATTTGGTACTAATAGAGTATTTTTATGTTTCGAACAATGGGATCATAGACAATTGAAATCAAGTTCAAATAACTGTAGGAAATAACTTCTATCCTCATCATTGTGGTGGAAGAGAAAATAAACAAAAAAAAAAAAAAAGTAATAATGTAGGTATAATACAAGATAATAAAACCTGTACATTTAAAAAAAATGCAGTAAAGAAAAAAGTGAAGGCTTGGCTTGGCTTGGTATGAAGAAAAATACGTTATTAAAAACTTCGCAGATTTCGGATTTTTTAGATTTGTAATATTGTATATAGTTTCATGATAAACTTACAAAATGAGTACCTACTTCGACAGGCTCTGTTTTGTAACAGGTACAGGGTCGAACTAGATACAGGATAATATCCTGGATTAATACTTTTATAAAACTATTATAAAGGGGATAAAAAAAAACAGGCTAGTAAGGCTTGGTGAATAAAATTGCATCATGCAGAACTGATGATGTTAAAGCTATGAAACGAATTAAAACCATGGTCAGTTCCATGGGCAATGTTGTGGTTAAAATACAGACTATTATGGCCTGGTGATTATAATTATCATAATGGAATTGATGATGACCTATTGAAATCTAAAGGGATTGGTCTCCTCATCTCCGGTGATGGCTTTAGAACAGATTAAAGCAGTGGTTAGTCATGTGGATAGGACTGTGGATAGGACTGTGGATAGGACTGTGGATAGGACTGTGGATAGGACTGTGGATAGGACTGTGGATAGGACTGTGGATAGGACTGTGGATAGGACTGTGCATAGGACTATGGATAGGACTGTGGATAGTATTGTGGGTAGTACATGTGAGAAATAAAAATTTGCGCTTACGCCGCCAAGGATAGGGAGAATCATGAACCTCAAAACATACTCGTACACAACGCGAGGAGGATAGGTAGACTTTTGTGGTTAATAAGAACATGTGTGAGAAAAAAAAATGCATACGATAATAGACCCTATGTAGGTACTTCGTGACGAAGTACAGTCAGTCTGGCCGTGACAGATTTCAGTCATTATCAACTGCCACCTAGCGAAAATGGGTTGAACTTTTACGAATATACGATAGCTTTGTAAGCTCCATGCTCAATTTAGTGTTTGCAAAATGTAACAGATGGTACTTTTAACATTCAACAAAAACTACATTTCGTGTCGTACTTGCCTGGCAATTAATAAAGCTAATGTATAACAAATATGAACCAGACTAGATTAATAAATCTGTATTTGAATTTAGGCAAAGTTTTGTATGAATAATATTTCCTTAAATGTAAGCTTTGTCCTATCACATTTTTATTGACTTTCGACTGTTTGCTTGTTCAACAACTAAATATATTAATATTTAACAATTCATGAAGCAAATGATACACATAAACCATTATTAGAATTGTTAATTACTGTTGTAAAATTAGAATGTATTTAAACTTAAGTTGTAAGCTTAGAAATTATTTGCTGCATCAGCTGAATCCTAAATAATGGCATAATAACCTCAGGGATAGAATTTAGTCATTTCTGAGAATAACAAGAGTCTTAAAATCAGTTTCAACATGTATTTACCATATTATCTGTATCTAAAAGTGTTCAATTTAGAAGATAAATGGGTCTGGATTCTGATTGGTTCTTGTCATTTGATAAACAAGACCATATTTGGAGAGAAAGGTTGGCGGTTAGGCCTTGGTGGCACACTATAAAAGGTAGAACTTAAGCATAAAGGGGATCAGTTCTGCGTCTGCGACTCCGGTGATAAGTTAAGTCCTCTTATATTTACGTGCTATACATAAGTAGGTACCTATGTACCAGTAAGTCCCTTTAATTATGTTTAACTAGAAATTCAGCTTCAAAGTGAAAAGCAAGCCATATTATACTATGTGTGTGTGTGTGGTTACCTGAACCTTGGTATGTACCAGCCTACTCATTTCTTGCTGTTGTTTGTACTTTCTTGTGATTTATCATCTTACCCGTAAAACAAGCTATGTTTAGCTTGGGGAAGATGATGTGTGGATAGCATTATCTATTTATTAGGTATTATTACTTAGCTTCAGAGCTAAGGCATGGTATAGGCACGTAGGTACCTATAATTGTCATTTCTTTGTACTAACTATGAGAACTTTGTCCTGTATTGATGATGTGTTTTTGTGATACAATACAGCCAAGGTACTTAAAGATCTACGTATGTGTTTCTTTATTTCCACACAACTAAAGTACCAACCTTCCCCATGTAGGATAGCAGTAAGTAAGTAGCCGCAGTAACTACTCTTAAAACTTTAGGATTGTGGAAGATGATTGTCTTACTTAGTTTTTAGAAGTTTCTCATATTTACCCAGCCAGTGAATTGTGACAGCCAAGGTACTTGTACATCTACGTCTATGTCTCCTTATTTTCGTATAACTTAGGTACCTACCCCCATATTATAAGATGACAGCAAGTAGGACCGCAGTACATACTCTTAAACTTTAGCTCTGTGGTATATGATTGTTCTACTTAGTTACAGAAGTTTCTCGTACTTATCCAGTTGAGTAAATGGTGATAACTGATGACTACAGCAGTATTTTGTTCAATGCATTTACGTAGAAACCTTTATAATTATCTTAACTACTTCGCGGTTATGTTATATAAAGCAAAAGCTACCTAAATACCTAAAATCTGTCTAGGGAACTCTCCAAATTTCAACATCAGAATTGGGATACATCCTGACTTATTAACTAATCACTTCTTTTAATTTCAGAATGGTTGGAACAACATGCAACGACTTTCTTATAGCGAATCGTGGTGCAGTTTCATCAACCCTCTACAAAAAGCATGACGTAACATTATGGCCCGTCTTCGATCCCGACAAAAATGACTGGTTTAGCAGGTTGGTGCCATAGCATAGATCATATCCTCGTCAAGGAGTTTACATGGAACAGCATCCAGACAACGGCTAAGCTGGCAAGGCTGCAAGGAGACCTGCTTCATCCTGCTTGAGTCCTGAGAAAGAATCCTCCGAGGGCAGAGCTTTGGACGAATGTTTCTGCTAACATGAAATTTAATAATACTGTGTACTCTTGTGTATTCTTAAGAATTTGCTGAAACATTCGATGTATTTGCAAGGACAAAGATTAGGTAGTTTAGATTATTAGAGAACTGCCCTTTCTGATTCACATTTCACTGAATGGATTGGTGTCATTAACCGTGTATTTCCCCGTGTCTTAATCGATCTATATTTTTATGAGTTATGTATTTTATGAGTTATGTGGTTTCATAGATATAAATATCTATGAAAGTCAATAACGGAACGGACAAAATAATATATAAAATGATGTTTTCAGTTATCCAAAGATAAATTTTGATGTGGTTGCTCATTCAATTTTTTTTTGTTGTTAAAATCACAATCAACATTAATTTAATAAACACGGTGAGCTATACATATGTATGAGATAACTAAAAGAATAATTACTAGGTAGGTCCACATTAATCCTCAGGGGGCCATGAATAATATTTGTCCCCCATGATGCAGGTCGTATAATTTACGCCACGATAGTACGAAGCCATGTACATCAATTATTGGGGTAAAAAATTGTGTCACCTATTATTGGGCCGTGCAATATTCGGCTGCACATTATTCTCTCCCATGACTAAAATTGGTACCTATCCAAAATATTGTTCGCTACCTACTAGAGCATGACATAGTAGGTGGGTGGGTACTATTGATTTGTTTTCAAATACCTAATCACGTTCTTTTCTTTATGCTTTTCCAACGATAGAAGATCATGATTATGTTCAACAATTCGTGACCCGTTCTGATAATTATCTTGAAAAAAAAAATAGGTATCGGTAAACGAAAGTTATTAATTTACCTACCGCATTATTTGCCCCGTGGCTTTACTCTATTGCTTAATTTTTACTAATAGAACAAATTATCAGATTCCACTCCTGGCACTTCGTGGGCTGCCACTTTTTGGTGACAAATAACTAGTCATGTGACCAAACCAAGAGCTATCAATCATGTGCAATCAAGTAATCACAATTAATAATATATACGGATTGTACCTTGCTGTAAAATGATTCTCGAATTTAGTTCGTTCTGACTGGCCACCAAAATATTTACTCCTAAATATTTTGTTTCAAATGTATTTACATGACTAGCGATTGCAATATCCGGATAAACAAAATCGGGAAATTATCCGGGTAATTTGGATTTCGAACAATCCAAGTTGCAATCTCGATGCAAGACTCTTTGGAGGTGCAGTGCTCGCTGGTAGCCAGTGTGCTAGCAGTAATCAACTACCCACATCTTAAAAAAAAATTGTACCTTTTGCTATCAAGTTACGTTTGAATTTGAAGTTTTTGATTTTACTTTCATGTCTAAAGCATTAGGGTAATAATCAACGTTTGTCTTTTGAGAAATAAACGTAGTCAAATATATAATAAAAGCATTTTCGATGGCAGGGTTGGCAATCAATCTAGTAAAATGGTTTTTAAAGAATTGCTTGGGTAGATTACATTGACACATAATGGAGTCAAGTAGCTACATTGATCAATTTTGCTGTATCGGGTAGCCATAAATAAGTGCAGATTATTACTATGCAAGATGTTGACTTAAAGTAAATTCATATTTGGTACTTTAATTATGTAGATGGTTTAATTATTGTTACCTAACTTTTATATATGCTTTTAAACCTGTTTCTCTTTTCCTCGAGATTTATACTTTACACGTTTCATCTTCACTAACAGTTTATAGTGACGACCTCTGTGGCATAGCGGGCGAAGGTGACGCAGAAGGTTGCGGGTTCGATTCCTGCCTCGGGACGGGTTTAGACGTTGTTTTGGGTATTCTTGGTGATTTCTAAATATGAAAAAAAAAACGCAGAAAGATATATAAGATTTAGTAATGTATTGTATATATCTAACACTTGTACAAATATTGAGTATATCTGTTATCTAGCTAATTCCACTGACACAAGCTCTGCTTGCTCTCTCTGCTTGGGGTTCAATTATGCAGTGTGCATTATTACGATATTAAAATGTGGGTAATAACAAACTAGTAAATAACAGACCGACTAATTGTATTCAGGTTCAGATAAAAACCATTAGAACACCATGGTGTACACTGGTACTAATACAACACAAATTACTTTATTGTTCACCAGAAAAAAACATTAAAAAAAAAAAAGAAATTACACGAGACAAATACAATGGGCGGCCTTATCGCTTAGAAACGATCTCTTCTAATGAACCGGTATAGTACTACGGCTATTGAAATGTTTATTACTTTTGTGCCTAGTAGTTAGTCAGATTGGCCAGGCAGATTGTGGAAAGTTAAAAAAAGTTCAGTCATCTACATGTTTTACTCTGATTGGCTACAAAGTAATTGGTTAACACATTACAATACTACTACCTTAACAATCAGTATTTTGTGTATTTAGTCCCACTACTGTGGTGAGAGTACTTTCTCTCATTGATTCAAATTTTGATGATGCGAATAGATTACGAAATCACTCTAGTCAAGAAATTAAAAAGCGATTTGGTACTAATAGAGTATTTTTATGTTTCGAACAATGGGATCATAGACAATTGAAATCAAGTTCAAATAACTGTAGGAAATAACTTCTATCCTCATCATTGTGGTGGAAGAGAAAATAAACAAAAAAAAAAAAAAAGTAATAATGTAGGTATAATACAAGATAATAAAACCTGTACATTTAAAAAAAATGCAGTAAAGAAAAAAGTGAAGGCTTGGCTTGGCTTGGTATGAAGAAAAATACGTTATTAAAAACTTCGCAGATTTCGGATTTTTTAGATTTGTAATATTGTATATAGTTTCATGATAAACTTACAAAATGAGTACCTACTTCGACAGGCTCTGTTTTGTAACAGGTACAGGGTCGAACTAGATACAGGATAATATCCTGGATTAATACTTTTATAAAACTATTATAAAGGGGATAAAAAAAAACAGGCTAGTAAGGCTTGGTGAATAAAATTGCATCATGCAGAACTGATGATGTTAAAGCTATGAAACGAATTAAAACCATGGTCAGTTCCATGGGCAATGTTGTGGTTAAAATACAGACTATTATGGCCTGGTGATTATAATTATCATAATGGAATTGATGATGACCTATTGAAATCTAAAGGGATTGGTCTCCTCATCTCCGGTGATGGCTTTAGAACAGATTAAAGCAGTGGTTAGTCATGTGGATAGGACTGTGGATAGGACTGTGGATAGGACTGTGGATAGGACTGTGGATAGGACTGTGGATAGGACTGTGGATAGGACTGTGCATAGGACTATGGATAGGACTGTGGATAGTATTGTGGGTAGTACATGTGAGAAATAAAAATTTGCGCTTACGCCGCCAAGGATAGGGAGAATCATGAACCTCAAAACATACTCGTACACAACGCGAGGAGGATAGGTAGACTTTTGTGGTTAATAAGAACATGTGTGAGAAAAAAAAATGCATACGATAATAGACCCTATGTAGGTACTTCGTGACGAAGTACAGTCAGTCTGGCCGTGACAGATTTCAGTCATTATCAACTGCCACCTAGCGAAAATGGGTTGAACTTTTACGAATATACGATAGCTTTGTAAGCTCCATGCTCAATTTAGTGTTTGCAAAATGTAACAGATGGTACTTTTAACATTCAACAAAAACTACATTTCGTGTCGTACTTGCCTGGCAATTAATAAAGCTAATGTATAACAAATATGAACCAGACTAGATTAATAAATCTGTATTTGAATTTAGGCAAAGTTTTGTATGAATAATATTTCCTTAAATGTAAGCTTTGTCCTATCACATTTTTATTGACTTTCGACTGTTTGCTTGTTCAACAACTAAATATATTAATATTTAACAATTCATGAAGCAAATGATACACATAAACCATTATTAGAATTGTTAATTACTGTTGTAAAATTAGAATGTATTTAAACTTAAGTTGTAAGCTTAGAAATTATTTGCTGCATCAGCTGAATCCTAAATAATGGCATAATAACCTCAGGGATAGAATTTAGTCATTTCTGAGAATAACAAGAGTCTTAAAATCAGTTTCAACATGTATTTACCATATTATCTGTATCTAAAAGTGTTCAATTTAGAAGATAAATGGGTCTGGATTCTGATTGGTTCTTGTCATTTGATAAACAAGACCATATTTGGAGAGAAAGGTTGGCGGTTAGGCCTTGGTGGCACACTATAAAAGGTAGAACTTAAGCATAAAGGGGATCAGTTCTGCGTCTGCGACTCCGGTGATAAGTTAAGTCCTCTTATATTTACGTGCTATACATAAGTAGGTACCTATGTACCAGTAAGTCCCTTTAATTATGTTTAACTAGAAATTCAGCTTCAAAGTGAAAAGCAAGCCATATTATACTATGTGTGTGTGTGTGGTTACCTGAACCTTGGTATGTACCAGCCTACTCATTTCTTGCTGTTGTTTGTACTTTCTTGTGATTTATCATCTTACCCGTAAAACAAGCTATGTTTAGCTTGGGGAAGATGATGTGTGGATAGCATTATCTATTTATTAGGTATTATTACTTAGCTTCAGAGCTAAGGCATGGTATAGGCACGTAGGTACCTATAATTGTCATTTCTTTGTACTAACTATGAGAACTTTGTCCTGTATTGATGATGTGTTTTTGTGATACAATACAGCCAAGGTACTTAAAGATCTACGTATGTGTTTCTTTATTTCCACACAACTAAAGTACCAACCTTCCCCATGTAGGATAGCAGTAAGTAAGTAGCCGCAGTAACTACTCTTAAAACTTTAGGATTGTGGAAGATGATTGTCTTACTTAGTTTTTAGAAGTTTCTCATATTTACCCAGCCAGTGAATTGTGACAGCCAAGGTACTTGTACATCTACGTCTATGTCTCCTTATTTTCGTATAACTTAGGTACCTACCCCCATATTATAAGATGACAGCAAGTAGGACCGCAGTACATACTCTTAAACTTTAGCTCTGTGGTATATGATTGTTCTACTTAGTTACAGAAGTTTCTCGTACTTATCCAGTTGAGTAAATGGTGATAACTGATGACTACAGCAGTATTTTGTTCAATGCATTTACGTAGAAACCTTTATAATTATCTTAACTACTTCGCGGTTATGTTATATAAAGCAAAAGCTACCTAAATACCTAAAATCTGTCTAGGGAACTCTCCAAATTTCAACACACTCGAGTGCAACACGTAGCTTTTCATCCCACCTCAGCAAGGAAAGAGTATTTTTGCTCTTCGATATCTGAGTGTAAAAGCCGTTTTTATCCGAAAGAATATAAAGTAAATTGAATGTAGAATATCGTGCACACGTACTCGTACCACTCTTTCCGATGAATGGGGAATGAAAAAAATATTTACAAAGAAACTGACTATTAAGTTAACGAAATAAATTAGTATTATTTTGTTGCGTATCTTTGAAAAAAGGTTAAGAATACGATTATAGAGATCACGAAGGCCGGTCGGGTTTGCGTGAGACGTTGGGAACAGTTGAACGATTCTCACGTGAGCCGTTGGGAATAATTGGACGTATCTTACGTGAGACGTTTCGAACGAATCCCGAAAAGAACTGAGGGCTTAGTCTGAGTTGATACAAAAAACACTCGATAAACGTAATCGTGAACCATTGATGTCTCCCACGAAAAAGGCTTTGAATGGACACAAACGAAGTGTAGCCAAAAAAATGCGATAAATATGTCTTCAAAACTCAAAAGTCAATAACTTTATTTCTTTAGTCTTACAAAATAAGCATTTAGACAAGTCAAATTTTATGCTTAAACAGCTTAATAAATAGTAATTATGATTCTCATGTCTGTAATTATTATGTCTCATTTTCCTATTCATATTCGTGCTATGCGTGAAAGCACTGAAGTTGTAATTATATTTGTTCACTCACATACATACATAGATTCGTTTTTATCTTCAACATCAATAGAATTGCTGAGTGAGCGTGTTTTACCTCTACGTTCGACGTGTTTGGGTTAGATTTGGTACGATATTTAGACGCAAAGGATTCGATGCCCCCCGTGAAATGTTATGCCGTGTGTTCTTATTTTTCTTGAAGCACCAATTGAAGGCATTTCTGTGACCAAGCTATGTTGGAGGTGCTCTATCTACTTACTTTTATAACATCAATACCGCAAACGCGACTGCCGCTGTCATGTCAAAGTGCAACAAATCACTCAAAATCATTCGAAAACATCATCGAGCTTGTAAGAAACGATTGGATCATTGTCAAACTACGATAAGTAGTTCCTCTCGATCCGGTAGGGGCGCTGCAAGGCGATAAATGTATAGGAAGGACTCGGATTCGATGGAAGTATTCGAAAGATAATGCGTACCAGTCGTATTAGGGCCCACGATGTAAATGGTCAGACATTGTTTTCTTTTAATTATTCTGCCGTTACGCTGGAATTTTAATTTGTTATTACCAATAGTGAAATAAGTTCAGTGGTAACCCTAAAGCCTAGCCTAGTGCAGTGCCAACCCTGGCTGCAATAGCATCGGATTATTGCACATTTAATGGGCGCCAGACAAACGGCTCGGCTTCTTGTCACTGCCACTAGTATAATGCCAGTAACTCAGGGCCGCTTGCACCGACGGCTTAACCTGAGAATAAAAAGGTCAGTTGAAAATGGTATATATAGAATCATTTTGAAATAACAGAAACAGAAAAAAGAATTCTGTCTTTAAAATAAAAACCCATGGGAATTCGATTTCGAAGCTAAACCCTTATAAAATTGCGTTTGAAAGTTAAGTACATTTCAAGCGGCAATGGCTATTTTTATAGACCTCATTTAAATTCATTTTTTTTATAAGTGTGTGTATAGTAGTGTAAAAAAACGGAATTCTGGAAAATTGTGCGGAATTCGTTTAGAATTTGACTAATCATAGAACGCATTAATCTCCGCGAGAGACAACTCAGAACTTCATGCTGAAGAAATCGCGTGTCAGAGGCAAAGACCCACTGGGGACACTGACCTACTGTAAAAGATATTATTGTTGCAATAATTATAATTGATATATTTAGATTCAGATATTTGTTGCGGGTCTTCTGGGTATTTTTATGTATAAAATAATATACAATCTATCCATGTAATGTATTAGGTTTATCAGTTACTAATACCAAAAATACAAGCTCTGCTTACTTTGGGGTTAGATGACGCAATTGTCCAGCATTATTTAGTCCAGCAGTGGCGCTGTAAACCGCTTGGTATAGTGTCAAGTCACGCATTGATAAGGGGTAGGTGCCCTGAACGAAATAAATAGGGCTTACACTTTCCACCGCAACCAACTATTCTAATGCAATGAAAGAACCTCCTCTACAGATCATCCAGGTCGAATATTTGTTCTAATATATCAAAAACCGATAAAACAAATGTTAAAACTGGATACCTAAACTTTTTATTACGCACTGAATAAAACTTTAATTTTATTTTAAACCCCTAACTTAAAGTTATCCATACTAAGATTTTTAATATAAAAGGTATTTTGTAACTTTGACATGTTCTGACATAACGAAAAAGGCATGCAAAGTCGCGAACAATCAATCACATAATCGGATTGTTAAATGTTGGGATGTTTGTTTTCGCTTCACGCAAATCAAACTGAACGGATTGTGCTTGAATTTTGCACAGAGGTAGCTCTAGGTTTTGATTAACATACTAAAGGTTTCTATTATTCCGAAAGTAGAAGCTCAATAAAAATAAAACTCAAGAATATGAAAGAAGTCGACTTATCCGCTCAGCCAAACTTTACCTAACCATAACATAACCAGCATCTTAAACGCAGTTAACGTGCGATGCAGATGCAACCGGCCCCTGCCCATAACACAGCGCGGTGATTAAGTCTTAGACTTTCGGGAGACGTTGTCCACTCCGATTTATGGACAAACAGTCGGACAGTCCGTGTTTACATGCAGTTAGGACGGGTTGTACATACACTGGTATTGCGATTTAAATAAATAATGCTGGACAATCCTCACAGCATCTTCTAGTCCCAAGCTAAGCAGAGTTTGTGTTATGGGTACTAATAAACTACATAGATATTTTTCAATTTAATTATGCATAAAAAACATCCAGAACACCCGGAAAAATAATATCTACCAATCGTACGATCGTTTGTCTCGGAATCGAAATTACTACCTCCTGCGTCGCAAGTGGACCTTGACCTGCTATGCCACAGAGGTCATCAAATAATTGATACATAATATATCTAAACACGTATAGCATTCTGTCTGAAATGTTTTTATTATTTACTGCCCTTCAAAATAAGTGAAACTTTTATGTTCTATCCATTCACTTGATATTGGCAAAAGGAGTTACAACTCGCTGTGCCCTGAACTAGGCCACACAAGATTAATGTGTATCTTTTAAAGGGCAATGGTACTTTAGATCTTATTAGATGGTTTAATTTAAACCACTCGATATATGGTATTTGACAATAAACTCATTTACAACGGGATATTTACGCAATGGTTTGAGTTTTGAGCTTTCCAATATTTCGTCACAGTTTCATGCGCCATGATCACGTAATAACAGGTCACTGTGACTGAGTTTTTATTGGCAGACATACCGATATACCCTCATTTTTTGTATTTTCCTACAAACGTTACTACTACCACCACCGGTTTCATTAACGAACGCTACTCGATCACGACACACAACACTGACAGTATCTCAGGCGGCCTGGATGGTACAGTCAGCTGCACAGATATATACACCCCAAAATTTCACATATAGGTGTATTCGTTATTTTTCAAAAACCTACTACATTTCAAATGAATGTAACCATCTAAATCGTCAGAAATGTCCATGACTTGATGAAGTTTTTGCATGTTCTCACCACAGGGTTCCAGGCTCCGGATAGTTACAAATTTAAAAGAGTTACAACAGTCTTTCCAAATACGATTGAAGGTCCAATGTATATTAAAAAGTAATCGTGAAAACTACTACCTGTAGTTAGGCGAATTAATTACGAATGTAAGCGGGTTAACGGTGGTGTTCTACGAACACAAATAAAGCTCGTAGTTAACCCGCATAGATCTTTCTGTTGAAAACGTTCAGCATTTCGATAATTTCAACCACTGCGAAATTAAATCTTATCTTTACGACTACATCGGTCGTGGTTCGTAGACCCTCGTAGCAGTGCTACGCAGGGCTACGTTGCTACGCCGTAGCGTGAGTAACCGCGTAGGCGTCTTAGCGTTTTAGTAAGGTTGTTACAGCATTATCACCTTTATTGCTTAAACACGTGTGTATTATAATGTTAATAGTTCTTGCCCGCAGCGCTGTACGTTTTTTTAGATAAAAAGTAATCCTTCCTATCCTAATAAGCCTATCATATCCTGGACTATCTATAGGCATCCTATAGGACTGTTTCATTATCAGTTTAATTACCAACACGATTCACATTTTGTAACGAATTGGCAAAATTGAAATATTGACACTTTCTCCCTTCTTAACACTACTTATGTCTATTGTCTGTTTTTATCTTATAACGTCACTTTGCTCAATCTAACGCAAGGCTCTCGATAACGTTGCAGTCCACTGAAACGTTTTTACAAATGAAAATACGTCTATTTTATTTAAAAAAGGCATATAACCTGTAAGCTACTGCTGACTAACGATTTCGAAGGCAAGAAAGTGGAATGAAATTAATTTATAGCGCTTTGCTGAATCTAAAAACGTGGTTCGGTCGGTCTCACGTAAACGTTATAGTAACAATAACATTTATTTGCAGAATTGACAAATATTGAATCATATTGAAAATTATCTTTATGAACAATTTTGGTTCGAACGAAAAATTCTTTTTGTTCGTGACTTTGTTTTTACCTATTTCAGAGTTCCAATCCGCTGGATAAATGAAGCTGTATTAATTTTTTTAGACAAATTGCTTCGCATTAATTGATTTAATAAGCTTTGAATATATTGGAATATATGGAACACCTCAGGAGTCCATGATAACGTATAAATTTCAGCAGTTATCAAATTGTTATCCCTTTATACTCGATAAAGACGGCTACTACCCGTAACGTTTCATACTCGTATCACAAAACATTATTGCGATGGTAATCGTAAATGAAATGAATAAATATTAAAATATTTATTATATTTAGATCCCTATCAGATCAGGCCCTCTCCACCATTAGCATGTAAATTGTAAATACCAAAAAATATAAAACAGCGTCTTTTTGTGCTTAGGCAATAAACTGTTATATTGTTGGTTGTTGGCACATTCTGTCGCAAATCGGCAGATCGTCAATTGTCAACAAACTAAATAGGGCATTCGTAAATGTACAGCTAAACGAAAGTCTACAAAAGCCTCCGAAGTCCAGGGTCAAGCAAGGTGACTCTGCTGACATTGAGAAAGCTTTTCTGCAAACTAAATAGGCTTACTGTTATTATAAATTAGTACTGTTAGTAGAGACGCCGTTTAGTATTACTAGTGTTTGTTGAGTAAATGGGCGCTGAGTGTCAATAAGAAGATTTGAAGGTGGATTAAAGATTTGATATGAATCATCATTATCATAATTTTTGGCATATCACCCACTGCTGGGTATAGGTCTCCTTTCGCTTCTGCCAGCATTTTCTGTTCAGTACTCCCCGCATCCACGAATGCCCAGATACTTAGATTGATAATACTTAACTGTCCCACACAAACACAGAAAACAGTAAAGAAATAAATGATACGAGTAGACGAAGTACAAAGGCGGCCTCGTCGCTATGAGGGATCTCTTCCAGGCAACCTTGGGATGGACAGGACAAGTAAGAACAACAAAGTCGGTAGTACGCGGAAAAATAAACGAATACAATAGTACTTACACTACATACTATAAAACCTACATAACCTACAAAATTATGATAAACTTACTTAAACTTAAAAAATAAGGTTGACTAATTATTACGTTAGTTAATACTGATGAAGCCGTTTTTAGAAAGCCCAGTTTTGATAACATGGCTTTACTAACAACTATGAAAAGTGAGTTCACATATTTCATCATGGTGGTGAATGCCTACGACGAAATAAAGCGTTGGAGGAGTTTTTTGAGTTAAGTATCTCGTGAAGTAAAACCCTATGAGTTTGAGTTTGAAGTTCTTTTGAGCTATCATGAGCCCTTTCATGACCAAGAGGAAATGGTGCCAAAAAGGGCACAAATATCAAAGGTCGTAAGAAATAAAAACAGTTTAAATACAATGGCTTTACATAAATCTTGCCTTTCTTGTCTCCACATAAATTTTAAATTAACAAAAGACAAACAAGAGCCGTCCCTCGAAATTGGTCTGTCTGTCAGTACGCTTATTTATCGTTTTGTATTTTGAAGCTGAACCCTAATTGTGGTATGACTTGGTTCTGCGAGCTCAATGAACTCTCAATTGCAATGTTTTTGACTCGTCAATGTAAGAAACACTCTTGTCTTTTCCGAAGAAAGTATAGGGTGGTTTAGTTGGAAATCTCTACATTTTTCTGAATACTTTTTGAATAGTCAATAATTCTCCAACAAGCTACGGGTTTCCATGCAATTTAAAAAGAAAGTCCATAAAAGCAACATAATTTGTTTAAGGTATTTATCTAGATAAAATTATAATAATATGCTCTATCCGTTTTGATAAAAAAAAAATAGTATAGTTACATACATAAAAAACCATAAAACTTCCGAATGTTTATTTTTTATGAAAAAGATAGTCATGCAAAATAAAGTAACAGTGAAGCTAAGCGATCACCTACGTAAGAAGGTTTTGACAAGTGATTGAAAAAAAATATAATAATGAAATGAGATGAAACCTCGCATGAATTGTCGGAATTCATTTTGTTTTATATCGAATTCTGTGGCTCCTTCCTAACTTTCAGATTGGAAATCTTAAAATGAGACGAAAGAGGAATGGAATCAGTGTTAAATTTGGTTTTCCGTATTCGGACTATTTTGGGTCGAAACCAGTGGGACGAACGCGGAACACCTCGATGTAGGTACATTCAGTCAGTTGTAGGTAACTTCAACGAAGCCGAATCAGATTACGTTGTTGACTTTGAAAATGTTCCTGAAACTTGGAGAAACTTTTAAATGAATCTTCGAGGTAACACAATACTTTTCTATTTATTCAGAGTTGGGGATTTTTCAGGAAATAATAATAACTTTGTCGGTTAATCCCATGTGATGGATTTAATCTGAATTGATCCGTATTTCAATTTCAATTTATTTATTAATACCATTGGCTCACAAGGAGCACTTAGTATGCGTTCAGCTGCTTGCTTCAAAACCTTAACAAACATATTAAACCTACATATTAAATAACCTTTTAAAAATACTAACAAAACATAAAAAAAACAAAACACTAAACAATGTTGTAAACGAATCAAAAATATCTAGGTATCGTTTTTTTTCCTTTTTTTTATTTCTAATTTATTTTCTACCATAACTTTGTATCAGCCAACCTATATAGGTTGGGTTTTTTATGAAAAGTTGTAAAGTTGAAAAGTTGTTGTTGTGATATTGAGTAAAAATATAAAATAAAGGACTCTTGGACACCTCACAAAGTTTATGGGAAACCATTTTAGCGATTTCTGACTTTTTAAGTACTACAACCTCAGTTAGTCTGCTATAAGTTTTTACTAAGTATAAGAAACAGGATCTACGTAATAATTATAAATACTAGAAATAAACATAAACTGGTTGTGCCCACAACCAGGTTTAATTTCACCTCTTCTAAGTGTATAGACTATTTGATTTGATCGATTAGCATCAAAAAAGGTAAGTATTCGTGTAAAATGTAATTTTTTTTGCTAACCGCCCATATTTTCAATGAACTTTTCTCTAAAAACCTCTCCTAGGACCATGATTTTCCTACTTTAGCTAAGCTGGTTAAGACACCTCCCCTCACTGCCTACTTTCAACTTCGAATATCTTAGAAACTAATCATTTTCTCGAGAGATAAAATTCAAATTATATCGAGTTTTAGAGGTAGTGGACTCATGACTTCCAAACTAAACCAAATGAGTTCAAATAATTAAATAGTTCCTAACTAGCGAAATAACTGAGAGAACTAAAACCAACTTTCTAACTACCAGCTCCGCGAGAGCCAAGAACAAGTCTTCTCATTTCCCCTAAGCATTTATTGCTTCGCCAGTGGTTCTTAAACTTTTTACTGCGGAATTCTATCGGTTGAGCACTTTGGTTGTGATTAACCTATAAATGGTATTTTTAATGTTTAAATTTATCTAGACTCCACTGCAGTTTATCATTCTCGGGTACACTATCGCTTTAATGTTCACGTCAGTTTAAATATCTTTAGGAATTCAATTAGCCACTTGTAGTATTGTATTTTAATCCCTTTGATATTCATTACGACGACAATCAATCAATCAATCAATCAATCAATCAAATATTTATTGCAAGAAATACATGTTATTAAAAGTTGTTATTAAAAAAATTCAATGTCTCAATGTATTCTGCCCTAGTGGGCGTGCAACGTCTTAAAATTTACAGAAATATTCGGTACAATTAGGTATAAAATAAACAAAACATAAAATTCACAGACAGATAAACAAAATGATAATAATAATAAACAATCAATAGAAAACAAATGTCAATAATAAAGTAGATGAAATTAAAAATTGTAAATGAAAATTCAATTATAAAAAATAAAAAATTACAATGTTACATACTACAATTTATCGGTCATAAATTCATTAAAGGAGTAATAGCATTTTACTGTCAAGAGTTCAGTCACCTTCCTCCGAAACAACGCACAAAGTAGTTTTCTTATAGACTCTGGCAGTTTATTATAGGCGAGAGGTGCTGAGCAGAATATACTTTTATGCATTAAGGTCGTTTTTGCGTTGTGCATAACAACTCTATGTTTGTCCCGCCTATTGCGAACCACGGCATCGGAAAGTTGTTCAAACAGATTTGGGTTACTTTTTACGAACATCACCGTTTCAAATATATATAGCGCAGGAATCGTCAAAATATTATGTTTAGAGAATAAAGGTTTACACGAGTCCGTTACTTTTAAACTAAACATGGCCCTTATGCATCGCTTTTGATATTTGAAAACTTTTTCAATATCAGTAGAGTTTCCCCAAAAAAGTATACCATATCGAATATTAGATGCAATTAATCCATAGTACGCTGTTAATAGGGTTTCCATATTAACAATTTTCGAAATTTTAAATAGTACATAAGCTAAGCTATTAATTTTCTTACACAGATTTTCCAAATGAGATTTCCAGTTAAGTTTTTTGTCAATAGTAAGTCCTAAAAATTTTGTCATGTCAACTTCAATAATATTGTAATGACCATATTTAATGTCAAGTGAATGTAGAGCAGCTGTATCGCGTTGTCTAAAGCTTATCATTTTAGTCTTATCTAGATTTATTTTTAAGTTATTATTGTCTAACCAAGCAACAATTGAAGTCAAGGCAGAATTAATATCATTTTCGTATGTCATTTTATTATTACATTGAATTGTTACGGCACTGTCGTCTGCGAAGAGCGACATAGGTTGGGTTGTCGAATTTGGCAGATCATTGATATATATGATGAAGAGTAGAGGACCTAGTACACTACCTTGTGGTACACCATATGTTACGGTACGTAGTTTTGACCTATGGACTTCTTCATGTTTTGTTTTGAAATTAATCCTACTTATTTCAGTAACTTGTCTCCTATTATCAAGATATGATTTGACAAGTTCCAATGCATTTCCTCTGACTCCGTAAGCCTCTAATTTTTTTAAGAGTATGTCATGACGCACATAATCGAATGCTTGCGTCATATCGCAAAATATGGAGCATACTGGTTGCCTTATATCAACGCTGCATGTAACTCTATGTAAAAAATCATATAAGGCCATATTTAATGATTTATTTTTTCTAAAACCCTTCTGTTCTGTACAAAATATGTTGTTTGTTTCAAAATAGCTATTAATTGCCATATATATATATCGTTCAAGTATTTTTGACATAATAGGTATGAGGGATATAGGTCTATAATTTTCCATGCTCTCCTTATTTTGTTTTTTATAAAGGGGCTTTATGACGGAGAGCTTTAGTGCGTCAGGAAATTTACCGACGCTGATACATAAGTTCATTATGTAGCTTATAGGTTCAGCTATGTATTTAGCTGACATTTTCAATATTTTTGTAGAAATTTCATCATAGCCAACACTACTTGTATTATTTAGAGAGGCTATGATTCTAAGGATATCGTCTGGAATGCATGGTCTGAGAAACATAGAGTCTCTTTGACTAGTAATAAGTGAGGTAATATGTCTGCCTGAATTTCTAATAGGTATAATTTTGTCAATAAAAAAATCATTCGTCGGGGTTTTTTTGATTCAAGGCTTAGTTCCTTCAAACAGGGCAAAAAGGGGATATCGAATATCTCCATTTTAAGACATCTGATTTTTTGATGATGTTGATGGTGTAAAGTAAACTATAAGAATAATTTTAAGACCCATGTTCCATTAAATCATATGAACAAATCATAATGTAGTAGTACCACTGACCCCAGGTAGCCTTGTGAACTTTTATCTATTCTGTGTCGTAACGACTACCTAGGTTCTAGGCATAGCAATAGGTAGGTGTCACAAGTTGATGCCTACTAATTCTTTTATGACTCCTGACAACTAGTTTTGCTTAATGGCACAAACATACGGTTAAAGTTTCTGTCTTCATTGATTTTCAGTCTTTGTTTGAGGTTAATAAGGCCACTTATTTAAACGAGGAAACATTTATAAATAACTAACGCCAGGGGGCGACTTTTACTAACTAATCGCTTAACTATGACAATGGTATCGACGCAGAATTGTCCATAGAAACATTTTATAGGTAGCGCAAGCGGTGCTATTTGCACATAGAAATTGATACATTAATTTCAGTCTTGACACTTTTGACACGCGTCCTTAGATGTACGTTCTTTCGTCAAAGGTAAAATGTGGTCATTCTGTGACAATACCATTGTTATGGTAATTAATGGAATAACCCAAGCTGTGTTCATTGCAAACTTTCCTAATGACCCACCTTACAAAAGAGCCGTTACGCACTGACTACTGGTCATCAGCGACTTAGTCCCTCGGCGACCAAAGCATAGGCAAAGTCGCCCGGGCGACCGACGACCAAGTGCGTAAACACCTATTTGAACTGGTATAGTAATTCACAGTCGCCATCGACCGAGTCGCCGGCGACCAGTCGATAATGCGTAATGGCTCCAAGGTATATAAATAGTAACTACTACGAGCTTACACAAGCTTAAAGTGTCTGTTTACTGCAAGCAGCGGACGGGATCTCAACAATGCTGCTTTGATTGAAGAAAAATCCAGAAAAACCCAGAGTGAATAAGTTTCATCTAGGAAAGCGTGCTCGACGTCCACCAAACAAAATCTTAACTCACTTAATGATGCAGACGGTAGCCTTATGCTTTACTATCTTCAATAAATAAATAATGAGATAAGTGTGGCGCAACCGAGTGTTGGGTGACTATCCATTTAATGGAGCGATGACATTGTAGTGGACGCAGGGAGTCGATGGGTGGAGGTGGCTCAGGACCGATTCTGTGGCGTCGTCGGTTAGGGGAGGCCTATGTCCAACAGTGGACGTGTCTGGACTGATCTGATGGTAATAGTAGTAAAACTCCCCGAAAACGGTGGATGAAATGAGCTGGTGAACTATAATGATAGATAAAATTTCAAAATACAAAAGAAAACGGAATAGTACCCATAACTTTAATGTTTGTTTGCCTTTCAATAAATAAATCTAACGTATAAAAGAACATAATATTTGTAACCTCATTAACCCTCAATCCGACGCTATCCCCTCCAATTACATCCTGCCGTGACCGACTTCCGGAGATGTGATCGGGAGGGGAGTCTGTAGGTGGTACCGGTTACGGTGTTTTGAAGGTTAATTATAAAGTTTTATTGTTTTCTTGTACGAGTAGCATTCATTATTGCGATCTGGGAAAAACATACCTAATATTATGTCCAAAAGTGGACGCTGATCTGTTGATGGAAATAACTGTGATGTATTAACTACGATGAATATTATATATTTTTATATTAATCTAATAGAGTCCACAGGTGATCGGAATGCTGGCTTTTATTTCGTTCAACGAATTAGCATTGCCATTCAACGTGGCAATGCTGCCAGCATTCTGGGCACTTTGCCTTCTGGTGACGGCTTAGATTTTTAGAAAATAGATTTAAATGTAAATATTAGTTGTAATTATTATTGTATTTTCTTTATCAATGGATTGTTTTTATATTATTAAAAAAAATGGTTTTTGCCCACTTTTGGGGTATGTTATGTAGGTTTAAAAATTATTCTTATGTACAATTCGGGTATTTTGAACTCCGATGTCATAACTTTATTTCTTTACCTCGGTGACCTGGGAGCACGGCAGATCGCGCGCAGCAATACCTGCAGTCATCGAATTTTCTAAATCTTTATATCAAATAGTATGCGGCACGCACCTATCGGCGGCACCGCGTGCGGCATTTCAGTAAAATGGCATGAGGAAATGCAATGACTACCGGTAATGCCTGCTGGTAGCACTCATAGATGCGCGTTCAGCTTTAAGCTTACAAAATAAGCACTAAGACAGATTTTAAATAAATACAAAATAAGATTTTTCTTTACTCAGACAGTGTCCAGACATTAGATTTAAAGTGAAATTTCACGCACCGCCAAAAGTCTAGCTAGTGGGCTATACATAATTGATTGATGTCGTAATTGTCGTTGCCATTTGTTTTGTTGCTAAGCTGTCAGAAGTTCACTTAATTACAGCAATGGATCAGGAATCAGGCAACCGTTCCATCAACAATCATCTCTCGCGCCGCCGTCTCAGTTTGTTTACCAAGCATCAATAATAAACTTTTTTCTTTGGCAAAAAACCCAGAAAATCACTTGTTTCCAAGTTATTCCTGAGGATTGTAGTACAAAACCCAGAAAATCACTTGTTTCCAAGTTATTCCTGAGGATTGTAGTACAAAACCCAGAAAATCACTTGTTTCCAAGTTATTCCTGAGGATTGTAGTACAAAACCCAGAAAATCACTTGTTTCCAAGTTATTCCTGAGGATTGTAGTACAAAACCCAGAAAATCACTTGTTTCCAAGTTATTCCTGAGGATTGTAGTACAAAACCCAGAAAATCACTTGTTTCCAAGTTATTCCTGAGGATTGTAGTACAAAACCCAGAAAATCACTTGTTTCCAAGTTATTCCTGAGGATTGTAGTACAAAACTTGTTTCCTAACACACGTTTATCTTCTCTTATTTTGTTAATATCCGCTAGTTTTGTAAAAACCGAAATCTAATCGAACTTAACTAGTCTATTCGAATAATATGATACCAACCACCAAACATCCAGTAATTCCCAAAAAAAATTATATTAAACAAATAAAAAATATATTTTTCAACTAGGACAAATAATAAATAATAGTATAAACTAATTTAAACCAATATTTACAGTTGAAATAGTTGATCAAAAGAACGACACGGCATGCAGACTTGTTTTCCGCGGCGGGAATAAAACTCGCGAACTTACAAACTGTACTATTTATGATAGGCTATTAAAGAAGCAGCAGTAGGTATAGTGGATAGTAAAATCCTAGGCTGAGCTACAGCCTAACCAGCCAGTGGATGAGGCTAGTCTCAATCTTGGAGGTCATTCCTAGGGTCGAGCCGCGCGACGCACGCAAATGATACTCTCATCGATCGCATGTGCCGGCCCGCAGGGGTGAGGCGGTGGGGGACAGGGGGTCTGGGGCCGCCCCCCAGACACAAACACTCACGCACAAACGCATGCTCTACAGTGCCAGTGCTTGCCAAATGATCTGTGGTGGATTGGGACATGATCATTCGAATATGTTTGGTTATAGGTTTGTTTAATTGTGCTAGTTGATTACTATTCGGTAGCTCCTAAAGATTTATAGACGTTTCAAATTTCAGTTGGGGGAGGTTTTGCGCCAAAATGTACTTGGCATATAATATTTTGGAAATTATGTGAGTAAATATTTTTTAAATGGATGTAGTTTTTATTTTTGGGTATGCTTAAATTCTGAAATCAAAATAGTTCTTATATCTAAATCAGCTCTAGATTTCCTTATATTCTTATGCTAATCTACTTCCAACTACCCTAAAATCTACTAAAATATTGACCAGAAGATTTCAAGAAAGCACTCACTAATTGTTTACTAAAAACTAATAGCATTCGATAATTTGATTAGTTATTCAAACAACCATTTCCAAAACAAATCGAGCATACTCGTTAAGCGTACGAGCCCACGGCGTGGTTAATTGTGAGGACCACGTGGAAGCAATTATTTACCTCCAGGTACCCACGTGTCACACACACACGCCCTGTGTCTGTATCTATAGGTACTTCCAGTGCACTCACACACGCACAACCACTAGCGAAGCATTGCAGAGGAGCTAACTAAAAATGAAGAAATAAGATAGTGAATTTACAGACATTCCGTTTAATGTTTCTACCGAGAGCGGCAATTTCAAATCTAGACTCTACAGCCACGATATAAGGCTGAAACTACGCCGTCACCGCAGCACATAACTAGACACTCCAGAGACTGGTTTCGGTAAACGTTATGGGGGTGATTGCTAAAACATAAAATCGTCGTGGTTTATTGGGTAATCGCAACATGCTTATGGATAGAGACGGTCGGAAATCGCACAGCTCTGCGGTCAATACTAGATCTACAGTCGGAGACGGAAGCTCTACGGAAGCATCGGCCGCAAGGCAGCCGCGCGGTCCACGGCGCCCTAACTAGGGCACGTGGAGAACTCACATGAGCCGCAAACCGGGGCAGTCCAAAGGATTCCTCTAATTTTAAACTAGGGATTGACAACAACTATGAAAAAAAAGGAGCACTGTAAACGGCACGTTTGGTCACGTACGTCCGGTGAGGCATTTGGTGGTTATACCATGGTGCGTGCGACCGGCGCGACGGCTCAGGGCGACTGAGCGCCGCCGCCCGCCCCGCGTCCCGCCCTCCGCGGCGCATCCTCCGTCCGAGAGAGAGAATACAGCTGCATGAGGGACGCATTCTACGGCTTTTGGCTGTGACTCAGGCTAATTGCATCGAGGCATTGAGAGAGTCAGGCGTTCGTCAAGAATAGCCTTCGTTTCTCGCAAGTATGATTCCATAAATAAGGATCTCGATTATTTCTTGAGACGGAAACGATTTCATAGTTTTTTGATGGATGAGTTCGAATTGCAGCCCTTGATTCAATCTTCTTTGGAAAAATATATTTTTGTCTAAGATAATACCTACAAAATAGTATTACATTAGTGATACAGATAAATCAACGTTTTCGCGACGAGCAGACGTTCGGGGAAAATCTAAATTTCGTAACATAGTGCTACGGCGTAGAGGCTCTACGGTTTAGAGTGTCTACGGCGTAGACGCTCTACGGCGTAGCGGCGGCGACAAGCCTGTTATGGTAATAACTCGTATTCTGTGACGTACTAACATTAACGGCTTTAAAATCTGCTGCAATAAATAAAAGTAACTGCGTATTGTATTATTATGTAGATTTTTCCAGTTTTTGTTGATATTTTTTGCGCAGAGGAGTTTAAAGAAGACAGCTTTAGTATGTTTAAGGCAGGACGGTAATGTTTCAGGTTTTTACTGAACATTTTGTTTCTTTTTTGACTCAGTAGCTGAAACATCGTATATTTACAGATCAAAGTATTTCAACCATTACAGACACATAACATCTTTGTTATCACTTATATTTTTTAACTTTTTTTATCTTCGAACGTTATTAACTTATATTTTATGTTCATCAGCATTGTCATACAGGCAATGCAGCCAGCGTCTTGGGAACGCGCGCGACCGGTATTGATATGGATCAGTTGAGCTACCTGTAGATTGTTTGCAACAGTCTGCAGTTAGCTCAATTGTGTCAATTGTAAATACGAGTTCAAATTTGTTTCTAATATTTGATTGTAAATATATTTAAAGATTATATTATGTTCAATATTTGTACTGAACATACAAGACGCAGGTGTTTTGGAAAAAAAAACAGGCTGAAAGAAACAGGCTGATATTTTCAGGCTATTTTATTCCACACAATAAACCCAAATACGAAGAGACACAATTTATGAAGTGTTCAGAAGCAAAATAATATAATAAATACCTACGTGAGGAACGGAAGAATACGCTATCATAAAACGTAGCTACGCTTACGGGGGCGAACCCTTTACGGAAAAGTTTTTATGGTTCTAAAGTTCGTCAAATCGATGTTTTCTATAGTTTTGGTTAATATCCGGTCATTTGTTTATCAAATCGTGTCACGGACGTCTCGTAACGGAAATACAGGTTAATGTTGTTTATAGCTTTTAGTTGGTAATTTAGACTAATTTTTAGATTATTTTTACCTGCGGGATTCATTTCTTTTAATATATTTTTATTTGCGACCAGAATGAAGCATAACTTTGTAAAATCTATACTAACATAAAACTCTTTGTCCTGACATATAGACAAGCTACAGCCTAAACCAGTAAGCGTAGAGACTTGAAACTTGCAAGGTGTAGGTCTTGGTATGAAAGTGAGCACTAAGAAAGGAATTTTGGAAATTCAAACTCTAAGGGGTTCCAAATTGGAGTCGAAACTTGATGCAAAAATGCTCTGTATTTCAGTAACCGTTAACACCAGAACTACAAAATTTTATATGTTGGTTCTCCTAACAAAACCAAAACATATTTCATTCATCGTGTTTTGAAATTTTGACAGTGTTGCCCTTTATGAAGTAGCATAAGTAATAATTGTGCTGAATAAAAAAAGGAATTTTTATTTTTTTATTTTTATTAGTTCATAGCGAACAGTAAACAGGCTGTATGAATGTACTGACGACCTCTGTGCCTCTGGGCAAAGGTCCGCCTACGACGCAGGAGGTTGTGGGTTCAATTCCCGCCTCGGGACAAATGTTTGTACGATCTGCAGATATTTGTGCAGGGTGTTCCGGTCGTTTTCTATGTATAGAAAAAAAAAACTGTATTGTATCGTATTATGCATATCAGTTATCTGTACCCATAACACAAGCTCTGCTTAGCTTGGGGCTAGATAATGCTGTGCGATTTGTTCAGCATTATTTGTTATTTATATTATTTTTTTAAGAATCAAAAGTCAATAACTTTATTTCTTTAGGCTTACAAAATAAGCACTTAGACAAGTCAAATTTTATACTCTAAACAGCTTTATAAATAGTAATTACGAGTACAAATAAGATGTTATTATTGATTTTATTCACTTCAATTTTTTATCCACTCGAGGAAGAAGTGAAAAATAAACCACTAGTAAATTTATAGTTCACATAAAAAGTAATACATAATTATTTGCCTATCAAAGTTTTTACAACACCGACTCGAGATCGAATACGGGTGGTATTCGATTTTTTTCACAAAATGTATAGTAACCAAATGTTGAAATACGAGAACTGTATAAACTAAACTACCAAAAGCTCCAAATAAAACATAAGTTAAAGTATAACCTACAAAGCGCGATCCTTCCGCCAAAACCCAGTTCATCAACCTCTGACTCATTCGCTCCACTACAGCTGTCACCTTGACAGCTGTCAGATGTCACGGCAAATATTTTGATGGTTATCGCGTGACCTTGAAGGATTCAGCCCTCAAAAATCGACTGGAGTATATTTTAACCCTAAAAGCGCTCTTTTTGACCGCGACGTTGTCGCGCCAATCTTCGCCCCTTTTAGAACGACTTAAGTCCAATCTGGTTGTGAATTAAAATGAGCTTTATGGATATTTCTTTAAGGTGGAGATTGGTCTGTGTCGAAGGCTCCAGGGGGGTGTGTGGAGGGCTTGTTCGCAGCGTCCTCTAAGAAAATGGAGACAATACGATTATAGTTCGTATGGCAGTAGGTAATAGAATTTCAGATGTTTCAAAGATTTGGATTTTGGATTTTGTAGTTAAATAAAAATTATACCTACATAATTTTTTGCAGATATGTGAATAAATTTATTGTAATTTGTAGTGTTATAAAATAAGATAAGATCACCTTTTTACTCAGTAAATTGTTATCAAATAAGAAACGAAGCATTAATTCATTCACCCTTCTCTTCAATTTTTATCGTGAGAGAAGGAACTCACTGGCGCTTTTACATTATTTACTTGTTTTTACTATCTGAGGGACTCCCCCATTAGTCTCTTTCAATTTGACAGTGTTCTTATTGGGAACACTGTGCCGTATGTTCGTGAGTCTGACAATAGTCAAAATACTAGTAAAACTCGATAGCATACGGTAGGTTATAGACTGGTAGGAATTACGGTAGGTCTGCCGTAATTACGGTGTTGTTGGATACACTGGAGCCGCTGCTGTGTGCCTGTCTCGACCCTCGCTCCAATTCATGCTGTAGTATAGTTACCTAGTTGAGGGTAGACCAATGAAGGTACATACCGACCTACCCACAAAGGAATTAATAAATCAGTGTTCATTGAGCAAGCCTTGTTTTACTACATGGTGACAGCGGTGGGTGCGCCGCGCCGGCGGCGGCGGCGCAGTGCGGGCGGCGACGGCCGCGACGGCGGGCCAGCAGTGTATGCGTTGCGGAGGTGGTCGGTGCGAAGGGCGCGGCTGGTGCCCCGCGAGTGAAGTGATGTGTTTTTTGTGTAAAAATCGTGGACATTTTGCGAGAATGTGTGATAAAAAGTCAGGTAAAAAGGTGCACGATATCTATGTAAACTCGAGTCGGGCTACGTCCGACGACTCGGACGACGAGGATGTGCTTTACGTGAACGTGTTGAAGACGGGCTCTGGACGGATGGACACTAATTGGATAGAGACTCTAAATGTTGGGGGTAAGCGTATCGATTTTAAATTAGATTGTGGAGCCGATTTGAATATTTTGTCCAAATGTGAATTTTACAGGCTGGGTTTTCAGGACGAAGATTTAAAACCTTACAACTCTAAAGTGTTTTCCTATACTAAAAATGAGTTGCCTATTATAGGCGAAGGATCACTGTCGGTTCTGAGAGAAAATTGTATTTATGAACTAAAATTCGCTGTAGTTAATCTGAAGGTTCAGAATATTTTAGGTAGGGACGACTGTGTCAAGTTAGGATTCATAAAAAGGGTTGCGTCACTTAGTTACGGATTTGAGGAATACTCGGAACTGTTCAAGGGGGTTGGTGAGTTACCGGGGGTGCATAGAATAGTAATTGATAAGTCGGTGCAGCCCGTTATTTGCCCTGCACGAAAGGTACCGTTGGGTTTGCGAGATAAACTACAGGAGGAATTGGACAGAATGGAAAAAATTGGCATAGTACGCAAGGTTGATCAACCGACAGAATGGGTCAACCCAATCGTTATAGCGGCGAAGAAAAACGGCGAGATACGGGTATGTCTAGACGCGCGGGTATTGAATGCGGCGGTAAAACGGGCACATTTTTCTTTACCTACCGTGAGTGAGATAGCAGCTAAGTTACAGGGCGCAAAAGTTTTTAGTATACTTGATGCGCGCTGCGGGTTTTGGATGATGAAATTAGATGAAGAAAGTGCCGACCTCTGTACTTTTTCTACGCCATTTTCTAGATATCAGTTTTTAAGGCTCCCTTATGGAATTAACTGCGCACCGGAGATGTTTCACGCGAAGATAAGACAACTTTTAGAGGATTTAGAGGGAACCGACTCTTTTATTGATGATATCATATGCTGGGGTTCTTCTAAAGAGGAACATGACAGACGTTTACGGGCTCTTTTGACGCGCGCGAAAGAAGTAGGCATTAGGTTCAATCGGGAGAAATGTAGGTTTGGCGTCAGGGAGATAACATATCTCGGACATGTTTTTGATGAGCACGGCATGCGACCGGACTATAAAAAAGTAAAAGCAATCATCGATATGCCGCATCCTACAGATAAAAAATCATTAGAAAGATTTTTAGGAATGGTAAATTACCTTTCTAAATTTATACCCAATTATTCACAGTCGGTTTCGGTTTTGAGAGGTCTTTTAAAGCGAAATTCAGAATGGTTATGGGATACGGAGCATACAGAAGCGGTCAGGCTGCTCAAAGAAAAACTCTCCTCTGCGCCAGTGTTATCACTATATTCACACAAGATACCTATAACGCTGTCGGTAGATGCGAGCGCACATGCGCTAGGTGCGGTATTATTACAGGAGGGGAGGCCGGTAGAATTCGCTTCCTTAACTCTGACGGACACACAGGGTAGATACGCGCAAATAGAGAAGGAATTGCTGGCTATTGTATTTGCATGTGAACGATTCCATCAATACATATTTGGCAGAAATGATATTACAGTGCAGTCTGATCATAAACCTTTAGAATCAATTTTCAAAAAAGCTTTGGATTCAGTTCCTGCCCGCCTACAGAGGATGATGCTCAGAATTCAAAAGTATAATATAAAAGTAGTATATACGCCGGGAAAGTATATGTATATAGCAGATACGTTATCACGTGCAGCGTTACCGGAGTTAATGCATGACCGAATGAACGAGGAGGTTGAAGCACAGGTTTGTTTCATGCTGCAGCAGGTACCGTTCAGTGATGAAAAGTTATCCTTAGTAAGAGAACAAACGGCTAGAGATCAGGAAGCTCAATCGTTAGTTAGGCGGATAAAGGACGGGTGGCCCAGGTCCAAGTACGAAGTAGAGGAAAATATTCGCGGCTATTGGTCATTTCAGGAGGAATTACAGTATATTGATGGGATAATTCTCAAGGAGAAATGTGTTTTCATACCTAGATCGTTGCGGAAGGAAATGCTCATTCGTATTCACGAGGGGCACTTAGGTATAGATAGGTGTAAGAGGCGCGCGCGGGGGGTATTGTTCTGGCCGGGCATGTCGCGTGACGTTGAGAACATGGTACGGAGTTGCAGCACGTGCGCCCTACATGCTTCTGCGCCGCCCAAGGAGCCAATGATACCTCATTACATACCTGGCATACCGTGGGCTAAAGTAGGCTCGGACATTTTTGAATATGGGAAAAAGTATTACTTAATATTGGTAGACTATTTTTCGAACTTTGTTGAGGTGAATGAACTAGGTTCAATAACAAGTAAGGCAGTAATAAAAGCCATGAAAGAACAATTCGCGAGGTACGGCATACCGAGCGAGCTAATAAGCGATAACGGGCCGGCTTACAAATCGAAAGAATTTGCTAAGTTTATTAAAAGCTGGGAGATAAGACACATTACGTCATCGCCACTGTACGCTCAATCAAACGGCAAGAGTGAACGAGCTGTCCGAACGGTCAAGAGCTTACTTAAAAAATGTATAGATTCAGGACATGATTATTATGTCAGTCTACTAAACTTCCGTTCCACGCCTAGGGATCAGTTAGACTCGCCGGCAGAAATTTTAATGGGTAGAAAACTTAATACTCGGCTGCCGGTGCATAAGATATTGCTGGAAGGACAAGTAGATAGGAAAAAGAATCATCAAGCAATATTGTTGCAACAAAGTAAACAAAAGAATTCGTATGATCGTTCGTCCAAAAACCTCCCTCTTCTACACGATGATGACATGGTCATTGTACGGGACGGAAAGCAGCAGAAATGTATGAAAGTTGTACAAAAGGCTCCTGAGCCTAGGTCATACATACTGCAGGACGAGGTAGGCCGGAAATATCGTCGCAACCGCAGGCATATTGTGCGTAAGTTAGGTACCACTGAGAAGGTCAAAGACGGCGGCGGCGACGACGGCGGCGCTGGCAGCGCAGCGGCCGACAGCAACCTACCGGTATCTAACGAGGGGGGTACAGATAACGAAAAGGCTCACAGCACCAAAGGTCTAACTTCTTCAGTTTCTGTAACAGGGGCAAAAACAGCAAAGAAAACAGACGATATAGACAAGGAGTCTACTCGTATGACCACCAGAAAATTGCTTAAAGAGTCCATATCTGAGATTGATAAAAGGATGGGGTATTTAAATATTGATTAATTTTATTGTGTTTAGTTTTAAGCGCCTTCTTAAGGTTTGTGCCTTTAACCTAAATTTTTACTAGTTTTTACGTTTTTTTGTGAAAGGATGTGGGATCTAGATATAGATTAACTTTCATAATGTTTAACTTTAGCGCCTACTTTAGGCAGACTACCCAACTTTAGACTTACCTAACCTTTACTATGTTTTCGCATTTGTTGTTTAGTTTTTAGATTCTTTTATTAACATGATCCTATCATGTTTAGCTTGTAAGATGCTTATCTTGTTAAGGGGAAAGATGTAGTATAGTTACCTAGTTGAGGGTAGACCAATGAAGGTACATACCGACCTACCCACAAAGGAATTAATAAATCAGTGTTCATTGAGCAAGCCTTGTTTTACTACACATGCAACGCTTTGATGCGTAGTGACTTGTGATTGTCATTGAACTGCGATATTCACAAATTTTTAAAAGAATCGAAAGAACCGGAAACCCGTTTCATAATATTTTGAGAACCGGTTATTTTTATTGCCCCTAGAACCGGGTATTCCCAGGCTAGTTATGATGTAAGTCAAGTCTAAATAAATAATAAACATCTGCTGATGATGATATCCCTTGTACTAAGTCATTGTTTTATCTGCAAATTGTGTTTATACCAACCCCAGTCGAAGCATTATTATGTATAATACAATAATTTAGACAATCCTCCGGCGGTCTCGCTTGCACTTACTGCTTTCGAATCCTCCCTCTCTTTTCTAACCGGACTAGAGATTTTAATTTTTTAACGTTTCTTTTGATTTATGTGGAAGTTTTAGTACCTACTATCGTGGGCCGAGAGAGGTCAGTGTTTTAGTACTCAAGTGGATTCAACGCCAGAGGTTAGGTCACTAGATAACATTACCGAGGTTAGGTTTAGGTTTCTGGTGATTCGATTGCTAATCCCTCGGTTTTAGGGTTCCGTACCTCAAAATGAAAAAACCCTTTTAGGATCACTTTGTTGTCGGCCTGTCCGTCTGTCCGTCTGTCAACCCTCATTTCTCAGAAACGCGTGAAGGTATCGAGTTGAAATTCACATCATATACTTAAGTTTGTACCTTCTTGGAGCCGCAACTTAAATCAAACTTCTAAGTCAACGCAATCAGAGGTTACAGTCGGTTATGCCCATTTTCTTTTTAATTTTCCAAGGGTGACTTGGAAAATTAAAAATTAAAATGGGTGTATAAAACTTATAGGGTACTTTCCAATGACCTAGAACCATGTTTGGCAAGAAGCAAGGTCTTATAGCATAAGTAAAGTCCAAAATCTGTAATATTGTAGTTTAATCATTTTTATTCTTGCCATGTACCAAATAAAAAAGCCCACACCTACTTCCCGTTGAGCTAGAGTCACGATATTTGGCAAGAAATAAGGTCATACAATTAATATAATGTTTAGTTACGGAACCCTCGTTGCGCGAGTCCGACTCGCACTTGACGATTTATCTATGAGGAATAGCGATTAAATAATTACTAAAATGAACAGTGAGCTGAATCAAAACAAAGCTTCAGTCAGTGAAGTTTCTATTTCTGTGCTGTGTTAAACTTTTCGAGGTATTAGTTTGGAAAGGATTATTTTTGTTATATTTAATACCAGATTATAAATGTAATCTGGTATTATATGCTGTGAGTTTTTTGTTGGATGTGAATGTGCTGGCACATTGGTACACCGTAAACCTCGATTTATTTTCGAAATTTACAAGCTAACCCATATTTATATTATTAGTTCGAAAGTAACTCTGTCTGTCTGTCTGTTACCTTTTCACGCCTAAACGACTGGCAGGGAAATAGATTACATCCTTGGAACGGATATAGGCTAATTTTTACCCCGGATGCGCGTGCGAAGCCGTGGTATGAAGCTAGTTTCACATATAATTAAAACTCTTGGAAAAAATCATCGTCAAGGGTTCAAGTGTAACTTAACAATACATAACATTGGAACCGATTTTCATACTCTCATCACTCATCCTTTTTAAATAAAATAAAACCCCTAATTAAACCGTTTTCACGATTTTTGTTAATGGTTTAAAAAATTACAAAAAGAATATGCACAAAGCTGAATCTACTCCCTTTGCCTATTTTTTTTTGTATTTTTTGTGTTCTAGTTTAGGTTAAGACGAATAGTAAGGCAAATGACCTTGCGCATTTGGCAGCCGAGCGGGACACCCCCGCGCCATCTATGCAGCAAGGAGTGCATGTTTTCGATTCAAAAAACCGAGCGCGCGCGGTCCTGGAACCTTAGTCGATATACCCTATCCAAATAATACGCTCCACTGCCGTTAGATGGCGCGCACAAGTGTAGTACGTATCATAGAGTAATTGCGAACAGAGAGATCCTTGAGAGAAACAGTTCAAAGGAGTAATTGTATCAAAATATTATATGTGTAGAGAATGGTTAGGCTTAGGATTAAAACATTACTAAACAAAATATCTACGTTTTTATCTGTAAACTGCATAGGTGTAACAGTATTTTAGTAAAACGAATTTTATGAAACAATTTTTTTTAAGTTTTTATTTATCATCATCATCATCATCAGCCTATACTAGTTAAGTTTTTATTAATATTGATGAATACACTCTGCATGAAAATATAAAATCACTATCTTGTCATTTTTAGGGCTCCGTAACTCAAAAGAAAAAAAGGAACCCGTATAGAATCACTTTGTTGTCCGTCTGTCAACCCTCTTTTTTCAGAAACGTGTTAAAATTCACATCATTTATTTATTTATCATAATTATAACCACCAACAAAAGAATCAAAATCAAAAATTCTTTATTTCCATTAATACAAAAATGTACACCAAGAAAAGGTAAAATTCTTAAAATAAAAAAGTACCACTTTATTATACCAGATTTAATTGAGACCGTTCCATACGTTTGGGAGCTACAATACCACAGAAATTCAAAATCAAAAATTCTTTATTTCCATAAATACAAAAATGTACACTTAGAAAAGGTCAACTTCTTAAATTAAAACGCTGACACGGAAATAAAGTGGTACTTTTGATTTCTGTCGCTTCGGTATGAAGACTAAAGTAAAGAAGCGACTAAGAAACCTTTAGCCAGTTAGTTGTTATTTTTCGAGTTGGAGCAAAACCCGTCCCAAGCTTTTTTATCTTCTAAATTATCTGATATTTTGTAGTAAGCCTTGGTAAGCCTCGCCATGGACCAAAACCTATAGGGCTAGAATCATGATATTGGGCAAGAATCAAGTTCTTTTATTTATATAATTAATATGATGTTTAGTTACGGAACCCTCGTTGCGCGAGTGCGAGTCGCACTTGGCGTTTTTATTTTTATTCATCTTTGTTTTCAGCGCTAGGTAAGAGGTTGGTACTTATGACGTGGTAAGTTGATCTGGAAAGAAGTAATTTACCGGAACCCTTTATCTTCTTTTACTGAAAAATAAAGAAATAAATATATTTATTGGCCTGCAAGAAAAAACATTCTCTAAGGGACATAGTAGTGCTTTGCGCGAAAAAAACAGTAAGTAGAAGTAGGCGAAACCCTTTGTGCGCGAGTCTGACTCGCACTTGGTTACTGTTATCTATAACAACGAGCAAAAAAATTACGATTTTTGTATGGGAGCCCCCTTAAATATATATTTTATTCTGTTTTTTAATATTTGTTTTTATAGCGGCAACAGAAATACTGAAAGACAGAGTCTGTGAAAATTTCAATTGTCTAACTATCACGGTTCATGAGATACAGCCTGGTGACAGACGGACAGCGGAGTCTTAGTAATAGGGTCACGTTTTACCCTTTGGGTGCGGACCCCTAAAAATGAGGGTTAATTGGGATGCGAAAATCGTTATTTGAATGAGTAAAAATCAAGAGTTAGGTACTACACAGTATTGGCTAGGTACCAACCTACCTAAGTAGTAAAGGAATAAAAGGAATTTACAAAAGCCTCTGTAACGGCACTACTCTACTCCATGCATCGATGCATCGATATTAGATTATGCCTGACAACTTGATTATGAAGACTAAACAATTAGGTATTTATTACAGGTATAGCATAGTACAAGATAGGTTACTTACTCAATAGCATCACCCATTTGCCGAACTTGTGCTTTTAAAGCATTTGCATGCCGTGATCTACATTGTCGCAACCACTTCGATGGAACTCGACGTTTCTGTCCAGGTTTATTTCCCATAATATACTTATAGACTGAAACACAACTCCAGAATAAATACTCGATACAAACAACAACACAGAATTTTGGAAAATGAAATGTACTTTTAGAAACTGCTTGAGTGAGACTCACGCGCGCGATCATACAATACACATACTGGTACTAAAGCAAGATCTGGCAACGTCGCTCATAGTGCGAGCCGGCGGTATGTACGGCCGCCGCGGCCACCGCACCGGTAGGTAGAGAGCTTGCAACGTCGCGTTTTCTCATAGCGCGCGCCGCGCGCCCCGTGTCGCCCGCGAGCCCGCGCCCTCCCTCGTCAGTTGTTGGTACTACAACATTGCCTGATCATATTTTGCGAGCAAACGTTTGTGGGAGAGTGATGTTTTAATAGGCGCAAATAGTTTTTACGTTAAAACTCCTTATTTTGACTTCATTTGAAAACAAATGGACCGGCAATAGAAGCGTACGAGCTATAGAAATAACTATACTTAGTTTGGTAGTAAACGAATAAGACACACCGTCAAAAAGTGTGCTCATTAATCTGAAGATATTGTTACTTCAACCTTGTTCTGAGTGCTAACTATAACTACCGGCAAGCATTTGGAACCGGCACTAGATACTTTAAGATATGTGTTATCGGATATATAAATTTCAAACGTTCACGATCTATATTTTCGTCAGAAACATTGCCCAAAAAGACGTCGTTTTCGTCTTTTACCCTTACAATTCGCCTTAAGATTTAAGCAGTAAATGATTTTTATTTTTTATATTTTTTATTTATGGCTGCATGGTGACACTTTTCTAAGTGAACCAATGTATCTTTATGGAATAGACGAATACAATACTATGTTTTGTTTCGATAGATGGTCACCAAGTTTTTCGGTTTATGAATAGTTTAAACCAGTTTCGTAGCTGTTCAAAACATGTCCAGTATCCAATTACCCTATTCAGTACAGATACGCGGGGTCACTGACCGCGGAGAGCATAGTGGTTGCCCATTTACTGTAAGGATGCTGTTACAGCGGGACATTACCATAGGCGATTTGATTTACAAATACCACACATTTCATCCTGAAAGAACGTGTGCAAAGCCACGAGCAAAAGCTAGTAATATTATAAAGCATTTATTTCTCAACACAACGGGTTAAAATAACAATCATGTACACAAAGTGCGACTTCGTACATTCACCATCGAAACCAAAATTGAAAGCTTTATAGTTTGTAAGTCAGTCCCTCAAACGCGTGTCCGTACTTAACCAAAGGTTAAAGAGTTAAGCTCTCCTTTATTTTCAGTGATAAAACACCTCCTTATTTACGTTACTGTCAAATAAAACAAAAACAAACGTAAATCACGTATCCTGCCCGTAATCACGTAGTTTTATTGAACAGCCGTTACTTTAGCCGATGTACTAACACGCATACTATCACCATTTGTATAAACAGAAGGCCTACTTTATGATCTGTGAAAATAAAAATAAAATCAGGGAATATTACTGTATTGAGGTTTAACGAAAACAATGAGGGATGGGCAGTGATATACCTACATGCTTTTATACCGTTATTTTTATCTGCATTCGATGTACTCGTGTGTTTTTTGCCACCTAAGGCTGTGGTATGGGTCAAACTAGCGCCGCCACCTTTTTAATCTTATTATTACGTTGATTAAAGAAAATTTCAAAAATCCATTGCACAGTTTGTGATACCTGTTATAAGCTTTTTTTTTAATGCCTCTGTAATGGTTTTATTCTATTTAGGTTTAGGCAGAATATCGAAGTTGCCCTTGGTGGCCACCAATATTTATTTTCGATTTACTGGCTAAACTAAATAGAGTAAAACTAATAGGCATTACAAAAAAGAGAGGCATTACAAAAAAGAGGCATATAGACACATATTAGCATACAAATTTGACTTGTCTAAGTGCTTATGTTGTAAGCCTAAATAAATAAAGATATTGACTTAAACTCAGATCGATGACCTCAACTCCTTATCTTACCAATGTGATTTTGCCTACCCTAGACCCCATATGTAATCAAATCTGCGGTTTTGACATTGTATTGAGTTTTAACTATAGGATTATTTAATTTTACTTATAATTGACATGCATGAACCTGACATTAAAATATGTACCTTTAATTATATTAACTTACAGTTTGCCATTTTATATATATTCTTTTGCAGTGCCCTACAGGGTGCATGTACTATTGACCTAGGCTAACATTAATATCTAAGCTGTATACATGTACATGTGAGCAAAATAAACAATAAACTTTGACATTCTTAAATGTACATAGGTAACATACTGCATGAAGGGTACAGTGTGGTTACGTGGAGATGTCGAAGAGGAGCTTCGACGATCACTAAACAAACCCCGATGGCTGGCCTCTATGTAATCAATAGGCCAGGGAACTGCGGTGGACCGCGATCATATGGTACAATTTTTCATTATAATAAAGTGGAAGCCGGTCTCCGCAGACAAGAAGCTACAAGAAGTCTTTCTCAAGACATCTCTGTTCTAAGCTGTCTCGGAAGCCAAGATCCACTTTGGTTTGCTGCGCCACGGACAGAAGTAAGGGGTTGGTGTGTCTACACCCTAACCCTCAGAACTCGGTTAAAGTGTTAGGCGTGTTTGGAGTGAGCCCAATTTTTTCAAATTTCTTTATAAAAATATAGCGGTATCTGTGTTATTTATTACAGTGTTGAAATATGAAAATATAACATATCATGTGGTAACAACACGTGTTTCGTGATGAAATCTATCAGTTCTAAATTCCTTTAAGGATTTAATAACGTTTTCAGTCTCTGGGGATTCGTCCATTCCTATTATTTCAAGTGCAGTAAAAGAACTTAATGAAACTAACTCTTTTATCATTATTTTCACTGATTTTTGTGCAATGCGTCGCGAACATATGCGTTTCATTCTGACTTACACGGAAAACCGAAGAGAGAGCACTACGGCAGGATTTCCTTCCTTATAGCATAGGTATGTATTGTATTTTAATAAGGATATCAGCTATCTAGTACCCACACAAGTTCTGCTTAGCTGGCTAGATAATGATGTTTGAATTGTGCAAAAAAAAACTTTTTTTTCATTTTTTTCACTACTATAATGAAATTTCTGATGCAAGGTATGGTCCAAAATACAAAGAATACTAGGTACTCTAATAATTAGGGTGAATTTTTAACTAAAGTATCCAGATTTGTTCTGTTGATACAAGTAATATTTTTTTTGTAATTTCAGGGCTCACAATATCTCATATAGTGGAAACCGAATGGTTTTACTAATAAATAAATTACAATTAGATAATAGACATTAGAACTAGTTTTACAAGTAGGCTAACTGCAGACAATCTACAGGTAGGTACATCAACTGATTCATATCTATGCCAATCGGAAGCTTCCCCAAGACGCGGGCTGCATCGCCCTGCTGTATGTCAATGCTGATGCGCTGCGGGGCAGGTACTCACCAACCAAGGTCACCAGGTCACGCGTCGCTTAATAGGTATACTTACCTACATTTTCAAAAGAACCAACTTGGCACCCATAAAAACATCAACCAATAAAAATGTCAGCCAATCAAAACTCCGTCCGCAGCAATCTAACCCTAGAAACTTCTAGAACTTTCCGGAAGCATCCTTGAGTACCAACAGCCTAAGAGGCAACGCCCGGAGGCATAATTCAGTTACAATCGTAAATTAAAAATATTGTTTTTGACAATTTACATCGCTGTAATTCGGGCAGTCTTCGCGTCCGGGACCAAGTGCCGGGAAACATGGATGCGGTAAATTTTGCTACTGTTATAAGAATACGAACTTAATTATGGGTTAATTATAAAAGTTACAAAAGAAACTGAATGTTACTTAAAAAACGGATTTCAGTTAAAAAGTTGAGATTTCATTATGTCAAATATATATACTCTTAGGTACGTATTATGAAAGCCTACTAAGTCATCAATCTGAACTAGAGTGTCGTTTATGCCTTAGAAAAGCGGAACTCAAGCATAGGTCGATGACTGAGCAAACTTTCATTATACGGACGTTAAGCTTGACCTCAACCTCATATTAACCTAACAGACTACTACCCCTTCACCCAAAAGACAACGGGTCTCATTGCCCTGGTATCAGTTATTATTATTACACCAGCCGTCCACCAATCTTACCTTACTTTTTACGTTTTAGCCTTTCTTAAGAACATAAAAAAAGATCCTTTCACTTATTTCGAACGACAGTGAATAAAAATACCTTGTCTGCGAGCACATCTGTATGATTTGTAACTGATGATGTAAAACTAACTGCCACATCCAAAGCTCAGCTCTCTTCATACACCGCCCTCATCTGGCCTCCCGCCAATGAATAGCCAAGCGGCCGCCCGTCCCTACCCTATTTTGGATATTTTCTAAAATTATTCACCCAAAAACTAAGTACCGGTTTATATACAGAGTATAAATAGACTACTCCATAGGCTAGACTCTGGACGTGTTAGACGCGCGTGGAATATTAATAGGCTCGTCATAACTTTTGATTCATGGCTCTATTGTCTACATTCAGTGCTATAATAATAAATGTTTTTTGTAAGCATAGGAAGTGTTGGTTGAAAATATTTTAAGAATCTGGTACCGTCGGAGCAAGTTCCGGAAGTTCGAAACAATTTTGGTTGGTTTTGAAAGCTAGGTTCATCATTCCATTCGTGTCATGTCTCGTCTGTTTCACAAATCAAATTAATTTTTTATCTTCGCGTGTGCGATTATGCGATGTTGAGGTTTGTGTTTTTATGTATAGTGATTAACTTGCTGTAACTAAATTTTATTTAGTTTTAATTCATTTAAGTCTTTGTTGACATAAACTATCTTTGATTCTAGAACCGTGTATAGCAACAGCTAGGAAGTGTTATTCTTTAGCTTATCTCGTAGTGATTGTGCTGTGATTAAATTCTTATTCTGGAATTACTTACCTACGTTTCATTATAGTTGGGGTAGGTTCTGTTTAAGCACGAAATTAAGCTTAACAGTAAAATAGAAATATTATAATACAAATAAAAACTTAATTGCAGTCACTTCAGTTATTCCAGTATCATGGCGCATGTAATAAATCCCAAATATTATTTTAAAACTCAAAATAACACAAATCATGATGACCATCCTGGTATAAAATGACTTTAGTTATCAGAAATGTGACGGAAACTCAAGCCTAATTTTAGCGGGTTTTAATCTCAAAGGGCGAGCACGCACTTCGATAAACCTCAGTAAGTGGTAAATGGTCTCTGATGTCGAATTTTATCGACATCAGAGACCATTCTTACTGAGGTTTCTCAAACCTTTAAACCGATTTTCATCTACACCATCGACAAAACTGGCGCTTATCGATCCTTATCGAAATCCGTACCCGTATCACATCCGCGTTCCTGGGTTCTAATGCCTAATTATTATCATAACTTTTTGAATAGCCATAAGACAACAAACAACCAAATGTCATAGGCGAGTTCAAGAGCGCTCATCTTCGCTGGCTAGGACACGTTGAGAGGATGGAAGAGGATCAGACTGTCAAGAAGCCGTATGAAGGAAAACCTTCGGGGCGTAGACCAGTCGGCCGCCCTAGGTATCGCTGGATCGACGAAGTCGAAGCCGATCTTCGCGAACTCGACGCCCACAGCTGGCGAGAGACAGCTCAGAACCGAGATACCTGGAGAAGTCTTGTGTCAAGATCCACTTTGAGTCGCTGAGCCACAGGAGTAAGTATGTCAGTATTCGTAGCGATTGGCCGCCAATTCAATTGCTGTTCTCTATAATATTTTTAATGAATAAAAGTATTAACTATCTATTTGATGTAGGCCACATATTTGTCCTCAGCTACGGCGCACAAACACATGTAGATTATAAAATGCATCGTCGTCGTAAAAATAAGTTAAAACATGTACCTACTTTGTAAAATGTAATAAGTGTAATTGTTAAATTTAAAATACGTTGATACGTATGAATCTTCGGATCAGTAAATTGCGGAGGATTATTACTATTACGAAGCACACCATAGACTTTGACAAACGAACTGTGAATTACTTTTTACGATTATCTTTACGATGTTAGACCGTTAAGCAGTCTGGAAACTAAAGATATAGATAATATATACCTAGTTTATTTGTTTGAACACAATGTTGGCTACACAGATATTAATAATTTTTTAGTTTCAATTATGATCTACCAAAATTAGCATGAAAATGTTTCAGGAAGTTCAAATTATTATTGTATTCTAACTATAACCTATATATTGTTATTTGAGACAAAGATGTCAAAAAAATTAAAATTAATAATAGTACAGATGCTGGATGCGGCAAGCTGAAGACAAGGCGCTATGGCGCTCATTAGGGGAGGCCTATGTCCAGCAGTGAACTAATATAGGCTGATGATGATGAATAGTACAAGCGCAATAGTGCGCAGATTCGCACGTTGCAGTACAGCTGTTAAGATAAGTTTGTTTAGAGCGTACTGTCAATCTTTCTATACGTGCAGTCTGTGGATTAACTATACGCAGAAATGCTGGAATGCCCTGCGCGTCCAGTATAATAATGGATTCAGAGTGCTGCTGGGACTGCCTCGCTTCTGTAGCGCATCCGGGATGTTTGCAGAGTCCCGCGTTGATGACTTTTACGCAATCATCCGCAACAGAACAGCATCCCTGATGCGTCGGGTCAGGGGCGGTACCAGTAGCTATCTGAAACTTATAGCTGGAAGGCTGGACACGGACTGTCCTTTCATGAAGTTCTGGACGCGCACACATAGTGCAATGCGCTTATGAAGATTGTGTGGTCCGTTAATTTAAGAAATGTTTTTATTTTATTTTATTTTACTTTTGTTTTTGTACCTATATGGCTGAAATATGTATATTATGTGTACCTATCTAAGCTGAAATAAACTAATTGAATTGAATAGTAACATAAGGTGATGTCAAAATTTCTCTGTTATACAATCGTAAATAATAAAAAAGCATTTGTTAATTAATAATCGTCTTAATTTTGTCCTAAATATATTGTCGTCAAGATCTTATAATGATTAGGGTATTTTATTTTTGATTTTACGCTTAGAGCTGTTTTACTATTAGGTATTTAGAGTTTACGGCTATCACGTCTATTTTGCACTACAAAATCAGAGTTGCGTGGCAAAAGATGGGGATGTTTTCTAACGAATAGCGCCATATCAAATATATATAACGACGGAAGCGTTAGAATCTTGAGCTCAATAAACAAAGGTCTGCAACCGTCGGCATCGTGCTAGTTAAACATTGATCTAGTTCTCTTTTCGTTTTTTAAATATGAAGTCTTTATTGGTAGAGTTAGCCCTGAAATACAAAACCTTAGGATAGACTCTACTGTTCCATAATAACCTGTACCTACCTGAATAGTGTTTCCGTATGAAGAATGGAGGATAACTTAAAGCGTGCGTAGAGCTACTTACATACTCGCTTCTTTTCCAATTTAATATACAGTCAATTCGAATGCATATAAATCGTTTTGATTCTACCACGGTTACTTAATGTAGGATAGGGGCAATAAGCTTAAGTAGTAAAATAAAACACTTGATTACATTAATTATATTATATTTAACTTAATTAGATGTTTTTGTTATTGCTTTCGGGTATTTATTGTACTTAGCTCTATTATAGTTTCGATGCTGATATAGTTTTAGACATTTTATAGATTTTATAAAGATTTGTAAATGAAGGATCTATAGAAAAAGCATACTTATAAGAATAAGAAGATCCTAATATTTACTTAAAGGACTCTCTCTCTCTTAGGATAGTTTTTCGATTCTCAAAATTACTTAAATCGTGGGTTTGAATCCAGAATAAGTACATAATTTTTGGTAATTCATAGCTTACTGCTGCTTACTGTTTTTACTTACATCTTTTCATATTATTTAATAAATTAAGTACAAGCAAAATAATTTTACTTACCGATTGGATAAAGATTATAATAATTTTCTGATGTCTAACTATTGAAATGTAAATAAAAAGTTCCAAAGACCAATTCATTTGCTTGAAATCCTATTTTCCTGCTGGATTTTATATTTATCAGCTTGAAATCCTATTTTGAACGCTCAATTATTGTTTGCTCCGCCGTTTTTGAATGTAAGTAGTTCCAGGGATTATTTTCTGAGCAAATAAATTGAATTTAACGCCAGATTACCGAGATATTCGAAAGTGACTTAAGACCCACGTTACACTATAGTTAATACTTTAAGAAATATACTATTACACACACGAGTCAACAAGGAGAATAATAGAATTATTATTATTAGCCTTTAAATATCTATAGACTCCAATAACAATATCACATACATAATTACTAGACAATTATATAATAATAACAATCAACAAGTATTCGATGGTACGATGGTGTAATTATAATATAGCTTATAATAATTCGTATATTATAATTATTATTTTTGTTTTATGTGCGTAATGATTGAATGATCACAAGAGCACGCTTATTATAAATATTAATATAATTTGATTACATTGATCGATTTATATAGTTTAGCAAATACGATAATGAATCACATAGACACACGATAGTCAAAGGGAGTATTATTTTGCTACATATAGCTTTGTTTTGTTGCTTAGTCTAAGAAACTAATATTTTTGTTCTTTTTTTTAATATTTAACTGCAGCTTAGTGCTTAGCTTTTATTTAATGAAGAGACAGAAAGATGTTTTTGTTTTTGTTACTCTTGTTGTTTTAAAGTTGTCTTGTTGTGTTATGAAATTTTAATATGCTTTCACACACGTGGTAATTTTCATAGGTTTTTTTTTATGTCATGAAGAGTTTCATTTCAATTTATCTGAATCATTAAGTAAAAGCAAGTACATGTCTTAAATTCTATAAATATTTGTTTACCACTAAAATACTGGTCGATTATACAAGCCGATTGTAATGCATAGCAATCTATGTTAGGGCTCTTAAAAGTAGTCAACAATTCAAAATATTACTAAGAAATATTATCTATGTTTCAACAAGTATTTGGTTTTGTAGCGATATATACACAAGTATCTCAAAAAAAGGGGTAAATTTAATGTTAACAAAAAATGTAACTACAAACTTGTAAAGGTTTTATCAAAAATGATTTCATTTTAGAGAAAAATATTAGATAAAAAGATCATGAAATATATAGAACATTATTATATTAGAAAACACATAATATAATACAATAATACAACTATTATTTAATAATTAAAATGAGAATGCTGCTTAAAAGCATATAGGTTTTGATTTTGATTTGGTTAAGCAACAGGCTAAAACTACACAATCACATCAAAACTATTCAAACATAGATTTAGGAATATATCAGTCTCTAAAATGAAACCCATCAACATTTTTAAAACACAACAAAATCAAAAATACGATTCTGAAATCATATTTCTTGTCAACATGCGCTTCTCAAAATTCACTTAAAATGTATCGTTTACTTTGATGCTCGTATGACAAAGAGCGCAATTGCATTAAATTGAAAATATAATGTATGATTTATTGGACGTCAAATCTCTCTACCATCCGTGTTGGTATCTGGACATTTTGGATTAAATTCTATCTTACCGTTTCAATATTGTCATCCTCCCTGTACCTACTCGTTAACAACATGAAAATTTGAGACGGATTTTCGTATTTCACGACTTATGACATTTCCTCACAAACGTATACACTGTAGTTAGTTTAAATAATGAAACTGATAATCTTTCAAACTGATTTGTATAATAAAGGATTAAAATAAATTAAGCTGAGAAAAAGTATACACAACTTTATAAAACATAGTGAAAATTGGGTCATGTAGAGATTAAAAAGTAGGTAAAGATAATTTACTAAACGTGACAATCTGTCACAAAATGGCAATGCATAAACCATCAAGAGCATCGTGGCATTTATACATTTAATTACCTAAACTCATTACGTATAATTAATAGATAATAGAATTTATACTTAGAATTCATCTACATAACTATTTTTATTATAATATTGTCTAAATTACATCGTTTCACATACACTAACACGTTCTAGCAAGATTGTATCATACAATTTTAAAAATAATTACTATTTTCTAGCTAGCATACTGATTTTATCCGATATGTTAGGCAGTAGAGTCTCTAGGCCACATAATGTTGATAGGGGCAGTTGTTTTTATGAATATGAGTCGCGTCGCCATGGTCGCCGTCACCTTGGTTATGATAATACAATCGAAAATTGTGGTCGTTAGTTTTTGGAAATGTAATGAAGATTTGAAAAATGCTGAAACCGAATAAATAAAATGTATACATCATCATCTAGTCTCAAAGTAGGCACTGATGCTATGATTATGAATTCTTTGTTGTATGTAAAGCTATCATGACAAATATGAGTTTTTTTATTGTATGATGAAGATACACATACTCACAAAAACAACTTGAGAAGCGTGATAGAATTGTACATTGACCTTACGAAGATATAATTTACCATGTACAAGACACCGAATACATAGACGACATAGATAGAAATACAGACAATAATTTAAAATTGAGGTAAAACAACACAAGGACCATAAGTTACAAGCCCTCTATAAACAAATATTTGAGCATTGAAGCAAACGCGAGATGTAAAGATAAATATATTCATAATATTTGTTATACCTCAGATATTTGTACGCGCATCTTTGCCGAACTTAACTCAACAAATAATATTGTGAGTTGTATAAGTTAATAAAGGTAATATAAATATTATGAATAAAGTTACAGAAACTAAAGTTCTTAACTAACTGTAAATATTTGTAAAAAGAGACGATAAATTGACAGTATTTTCAGTAACACTAGTCGTATATGAAGTACATATAGTAATTGAGACGAAGCCTTAAAATCTAAAGGCAAAATACCACATCAAAGATACCCAGGTGTAGACAAGATTTACAAATAAATATTATACAAAAATATCGCGAAACATTATGAAAAACTAATCTATGAATTCTGGATATTTATTAGCTAAGATGTAATTTAACTATTTTATTCTTCATATAAAGATTTTACATTTAATTAAATTTATTTGTATAAATTAAGCAATTCTTCTAATCACCTGAGCATGAAAAGACAGCAGCCATTAAAATTGATATAATAATAATAATTTATAAAATGGTTAACATCCACTTATAACAGTATAATATTTACGTATAATAAAACGTGATACTAGAACTAGTTAATTTTTATTATTGCACGATTTTTTTGATAACATTTTTGGTCCTATTTAATATCTGAAGGCTAATGAAGAAAAATAATCTAAAACTATCAGAAACTACGCAAAAATTGTATTGCCACTATTTTTCGAGCGTTTATTATATCACATTCTTGACGATTTATTATTATTATTCAACAGTTATAATAGATCCACTGGTATAAATAACTTGGCAAACAAAAAACATCCAACATTGACATTTTAATATGAAACTGAATAACAAATAATGTATTCAAGTTCCAAAATAACAACAATACATTCAAATAAATTTTGAAATTATGTACCTACTTTGACATAATTTCAAACTTTATTAACTGCTCATTACTTGGACCCGTGAATGTCAACAGCAACAATGTAAAAACTTAACTTTATAAAATATTTCTCTGTTAGGTAATTATAAAACAATCTTATTTTTATAAGTATTAAATATAATATAGCTTTTTAATTCTTTATAAGGATTAAAAAGCTATATGTATTTTGTCTTTTATAGAGGTCTCTAAACTAGCAGCTATGCGATTTGTGCTAATTCGTTGTGCTTATAACGCACGAATATTATTATTAAATATCGATTAATCTTATTTGAAAAATCAAATTGTATTTAATAAAGTCACAACATCGAGATTTTAAAACAGTTAACGCCACAAGAGTGCTAGAAAGATTTCTCAAAAAGTTCAAGCTTTTTATAATACTTTTTAATTTAATACTATCAAGATCAACAGTTAGAATTAAATAAGGAAAACATTTCACATTATTTTAAGTGATAGTAATATTACGCTAACAAATAAATACAATTTGATTTACCATAAATTATACTATCTTAAATTATTGATAGCACACAATCCACGACCTCACAAATACGTTGGAAGCTAAATACATCTTAAATCTATTTAAAAATAAAAGCAAACACTGATTCTAATACTTTTCTGAAAAGACGTTGAACACTTTCTTTGCGTAGTAGTTAATGTCCATATTTTAGTCACAGACAATATCCACAAATTCATTCTTAAGAGGCCAAGGCATGCTATAAGTACCCACTCCAGTTATTTCTTTAATTATCAGTTAGTGTTTATTTTGCAGTTCAGAACGATGGTTCATAATAGTAATTATGCACCGAAGGCCATAAAGCAGTGTCTTGCGTCGAAGGCGTCACTGAATCCTAAGTGCAACTCAGGATTCTAGAATAACTTACGAGCATGCTTACGAGCGAAGCACTTAAATCCCAAGTGCGTGATGGATTTGAACTCGCCTAGCACGAAGACAGGTTTATCCACGATAATGCTCTAATTCTCATTTTTTTGCGAAAAAAAAAAGAAAATCTCGTTTTGTCGCATATTTTTTCCAAAGTTCTAATTTCGAAAAAGATCTTATGTGAAATTAAAGTACCTACTATTCTCATGGATACAGCAGTCTTCGTCTTGGTCGTGATTAAATCTCCCATCCCCATCCCTCTTGCTCTCATTATTTCTAGTAACTCCCTCGCTTCGCTCGTGATTTATTCTAGAATTCTGAATTGCGCTCGGGATTCAATATGATGACCGTGACGTAACACACCGCTTTATCCCCGCGGTAAAAAATAATCTACTATTATGTCACACTTTGAACGCAAAACTATTTGAATGATAAAAACGATTCTCCATTCAACCTCTTTTGCCTTCATAAAAAGTCTGATTTTAATAAAAACAACTCAAAATTTGATGCGTCGGGAAAAGCAAAATTCATTTAGTAATTTTGAAGACTAGATTTTAATTAAAAATATTATGTTGTATGAATTTAAATATTTCTGTTTATAGGATTGTATGAAATGGAAGACTTTGCAAAACAGAAAATTCGTACTCATTCGAAGTCATAATGAACATGAATATGAAAAACAAGGAACAGCAATTCAGATTTTTTTGTACATGTTTGGAATACATAATGTCTTTTTTGTTTGTGATTGGAATAAAAATATATAGGGGCATTCCCAACTATGATGATTTTTGTTGGTAAAAAAGTAGGTGCCATCTAACTTAATTAATTTTAATAGGAAGAAAGAAGCAAGAAGGGAAAAGACTTTGTTGTTGTGTCGAGCCTAAACCAACAAAAATGAAGAGCTCTTTTCGAAGCTATTATTTAAACCTCCTTTTCGTTGACGGGTCTCACTGACCAAGAAGTTCTGTCCCGTTCCGAATTACTTTTTTGTCTATCTACTACTGATTTACAGCCTCTGGTTGCCCCAGGTTTAATAGATGAAAGCGGGAGAAAAATCACGCCAATCAATGCCAATCAAGGAATTCAAAGCTTAATTTTTAAACAGAAATTTTGTACCGTTGCTTACGTCGTGAGCCTAATTCTACGGTTTATAGGCAGTGAAAATATAAGTGCTCTAGACTGTTTTAGTAAATGAATGCGGGATGGCACGGCGGCGGCGGCGCGGCGATGCTGCGCGGCTGCTTGTCCAACGGCGCACAGCATGCGGGCTCGCAGCATGCGGTGTAGGGCGCCGGCAGCAGCGCGTACTGGGCGGGCGGCGCGTATAGGGTAGGGGTGGCTGGAAACAAGAATATCATACAATTGGCTTTATGTGTTGTATCAATCGCCTCTCGAACCATCCTTTTGTGGTATTGACGAAAAAGATGGTTCGGGAGGCGATTTAGAACAAGAAACACCCGAATTTGAATCGTGGAGATAGTTTCCGTCTTTCTTCCTCCTGTGCTTAATAAGTGTGCGCGTCATGATCCGACTGTGCAGCAGTCGGACACAGTGTATTGTGTCGTAATGTAAACTTGGACATTGCTGATTCTTAAGACGAATTTGGGTAGTCGTGGATACTGCCGTAATTCAGAGTACATCGTACAAAAATTTTAAACCTCTGCGTCATAGGCTGACTTTCACCACTGAGGTAGTCAATATCTTGCACTCATCCTGATGATGGAAGTAATGAAACGTTGGTGTTGTTTAAACACAAAACTAGGTTTGTTGTTAACATTCATAACGAATTCATCACAGTAAGATAGTTAGTCAAATAATGGAACTTACTCTCATAAGGCAGTTGGTAGACTGCGTAGGGCGGCGGCAGCTCGCAGGGCGCGCAGGAGGCCACGGGCATGGGCGGCGCACACAGGAACTGGTAGCATAGCGGGGCGCCGCCGCCGATGCCCATGGGTGCTGCTTCGGTGCCCAGTATGGGCAGTTGACTTATCTGGAAAAGGTGATAAATAGTTAACAAATGCCTGATTTCACGTTCTAATTTTAGTATATGATTGTTGTGAGTTTTCGATTTCAAATTTCATGTAGACATTTTGGCTGCTAATAACAAATGAAATCACAATAAATAATGATGGCCAATTCAAACAGAGCTTGTGTTATGTGTGCTAGCAGATATATTTAATACAAACCTCATAGATAAAATAAATAAAACAAATAAGTACTTGTATTTATATTTGAAACAGTTGAGCTAACTGCCGACTGTTGTGACAAATCTAGATATTTTTTAGTTAGTTACTTTTTTATGCCATGGTGTAGATATATCCTCCCCTTTCATAGAGCCTATGGCGTTGATTAAGGATGTACTGCAGTGGCCTAGCGTGGCAGAAGATGATGATGCTACAGCATCCACATATTGGCTAAATCACGGTAAAATCGCAAGCCTCGGCTCGCTAAGATTCGCTAGATTTTATGAGAGAATGTATTTAATTTTCTTTATATTCACATTAATGTTATACCTAGTCGTAAGTCTATTTTAAGATACCTACTCTTAATATTCATCTTAATAAATATCAAATACAATTGTAAACATTGTTCATGAATAAACTATCTATAAGCAAGTCAAACCAACAAAAGTGATGACTCGGTCAATTTGGACGGACCATTTGCCAAACAAAATACATGCACATATTTATCTAGTTGACTTTCAATTTCTGCTCGGGAATAGGGAAAGATAAATGGTGAAAATGGGCAATGTTCTATAACCCACCTGTTTCCGGACGGCCTGGGCGACGCGCAGACGTCCCAGGGGTGAGAACATTACACCACCGCTCTGAAATAGACAAATATTAAATTTAATTACCCGTTGATGACGAAATATGATTACCCACCGTTACTACGGTTACGGATGGATGCGGTATATTTATTATTATTATTATTTATTATTTATTATTATTTATTTATTTAATTAGAACGGCGGTGATTGCCAGTTACACTAATTAATTAATTATAATTTAAACACAAACACTAAAAGCACAAAAAATAAGACAAAAATTAAATGATTAATTATTATATACATTGTTAATAATAATTTTAATATAAGAAATCAGTCATTCATCCCTCTCACAATAGATCATACATACAGACATTAGGTCCATCCATTCGTCCGCAAATATATCGCAGTCTGGAAAAAATTTAAGTAACTCGTTGAGGGCGTCGAGAGCGTGAGAGATATGATGTGAGAGTATAAGATGAAGATACGGCGCTAGGGCGCTCATTGGGGAGCCCTACCCTGGTGGAGGATGGGCTGAACAAACCATTCCGAACAAAACGCGTCAAAGAAGGCTAAATAAACTTATAACTATTTGGCAGAAACTAGTTGTTGCGATTACGAATTCATATAATCGGCGAGGAAATTCGTTTACGAGTAAACTGGTCTGGAGGGGACTAGAATGATGTGGGACTCGACGCCCTGAGAAGGACGTGATACTCATTAAAATCTCTCCGGTAACCCTCTCTCGCCATTTTTCGTCGAACCCTGGGAACATCAAAACCTACCGCGGCTCAACTGAATCCTCATCTCTCGAGAGGAAGTCGAAATTGTTTTTGCCTAACTGCAGAATCTGCCCAAGGTACTCGGAATTAATTTCCAGAAGGTGGCCATGGACGAAGACCATCTTCTTTTAATCAGTCCCGCTAACCGTTTGTTGTCGGCGAGTTTTCATACAATCGTCTAATAATGAAACCAAAACACTATCGCTATTTTAACGGCCAAAAAAACAAGCGAATAGCCTTTGTTCGACATTCGATCGAATACCAATGAACCTCAACAAAAACATGAACAATACGTCCGCATTTCTATGCGGCTCGCGTGTTTTTACGAAAAAACTAAAAATATACCTCTATGGAGCTTTAGAGTGCTTCTCGGCCGACTTTTAACAATACCTAGTTTTTCGAAGTTGGTAAAATAACGGCACGTTAAAGGCCGCAATTCTAAACGAATTTAAGGGTCAGCTCATACAGAGATGCGACCAGACGCAGCGCGGCGAGACGCGTTTTCGTATTAAGTCAATATAGATTGTACCTTTTTGCGTAGTTAATAAAGTTATATTCTGAATCACTATCTTAAATAAAACCGACCAAGTGCGAGTCGGACTCGCGCACGAAGGGTTCCGTACCATTATCTATAAAAACGGCAAAAAATCACGTTTGTTGTATGAGAGCCCCCTTAAATATTATTTTTATTCTGTTTTTTAGTATTTGTTGTTATAGCGGCAGAAATACATCATCTGTGAAAATTTCAACTGTCTAACTATCACGGTTCATGAGATACAGCCTGGTGACAGACGGACAGACGAACAGCGAAGTCTTAGTAATAGGGTCCCGTTTGTACCCTTTGGGTACGGAACTTTAAAAAATAGGTACGCGCAGCGTCGCAGCGGCTGACACCCACGGTCAAAATAGACTGATCCCACACCACGCAATGTACGCAACGCTTGATGCGATCTGGACGCTTGAATTTGTATTGTGAATGTGAAAATAAATGGCCTAGGGCCACAATTATTATCGTAATTCGTTCGCCACGCTATCCGACGTTTCCGACATTTCGTCGCGTACTTTACGTGGCGTAGAATCAGTCTGTTTCCAGCATAAGGGTGATCGTGTTGGCGTGAGTTCTTTTTCTTGGGGGTTTTTTTATTTTTTGTTCGGAAAAGGGATTTGCCGCAAATCGTGAACTATTTTTTATGAACCCATCATAAAACCAACTTAGATTCAATTGTATTTTGGGAGCATTTGCGAAAATTACGATTTTTTAATAACGAAGTTATGTGAAAAAAGCAGTGAATGTATATTATTATTGTGATGTAGTTAATAATGTTTTTTACATTAAATAACTGACAGTCAGCTCAGTTACGGGGCCAGCGAAGGATGAATTGCCCATACAAACGTAATACCAAAATTATTTGTGATTCGAGTATATTTCCACCAAAATATGATACTTTTTGTATTCGTATTTAACTAGGGCAATTTTTTTTTATGTTGAACACAACCAAATTTTGTACAGCTAGGTATATTGCTATAGCAAATGCACGCGCGCGCGCGCGCTCGCGTTTCACCTAAACAAAGATAAGTACCTACATACATCTAATTGGGGCTGATTGTTGCATGAGAATTCGTATTCGAATTGAAGTTGCGAGCGGCATCCGCTGGACTCTTAATAAGTATGAACTTGCTAAATAAAAAAACAACCCACATGCCCAGCGTGGGGGTTATGGGCATTACCCCCGCGAGATAAAGCCAATAAAGCGATTATCGGGGGGAGGCCTGCGTCCAGCAGTGGACTAATATAGACTGTTGAGGTGAGAAGGAGATAGCTAAACTTAATTTAAGTGACTATAAAAATAAGAAGACCAGATTGAAACAGTCCGATCGCGTTCTAATTCTGTATTCCAACACACCTGTATATTTCAGGATTATTCAGTGACAATTTACTTTGACAAAGGCACAAAGTGTTTTCCTGTGTACGCTATTTGCAACCCTGCCATATTAATAGCTTCGAAAAGGTAAACGCCCTGAATGGAATAGCCATTTGGCTTAACAGTTATCGCCATAAAAGGCTTGTAGGGTTCGGGAGGCCTTATACATTTTCAATATAAATGATATTGGATTTATTGTAGTACCTGTTTGAAAGCCTAGAAGCCTTAAACTCATCAACAAAGACGTAGAAATTAATCCTCAGACGAAGAACTCAAAAAACCCTACATACAAATCCCGTATCAAATCACAAGCTCCACGAAATATCCCTAAACCTCCTTAAAAACATATAAGCTGTTATACACACATCTATCAGTCCCAAAGTCGAAATCAAACATCTCTTGACCTCAAATCCATCTAACGCAGATATAAAACCCTAAATACACGACAATCTGAAGGGGAGAGAAGGTTGAACTGAAGACATTAAAACTTCCGGTTTTCTTTCTAAAGATTTCAGTTGCTATGAAAAGGGTTTTGGAGAGACAAAATAATGAACGCGAAATGGCATGATTTTTGCGCCTCTTCCTTCAATTCTCGTTATTTCATGGACCTCTAGAGCGGAACGATAGGGATCAGTAAAGTTAACCAATGGAACTGTGTCAAAGTAGCGTCACCTTACAATCCCCTCATGTACTTGAGATTCCATTGGTTATTATGGTGGAGAGTTACACGTGGAGGTAAAAGCTATTTCCGAAATTATATAACACGCAAATTTAGTTTCAATTAGCAAAGTATCAGTTAATAGGAACGACAGGTTATTTAAGTAGGTGCAAAAGTCGGCCACGACGTCACTTTCCATCGCGAGATTGTAGTCAAACGAAGGTCTATCAAAAACTATAAAAAGGCACCCGCCCACACATCACAAAACAAAATTACTTATAATGCCATTTTAATTTCATCCTGTCTAGTAGTAGTCTAGTAGCAAGTAGTTTCTCTAGGATGAATCACAAGTTCTTTGACCAAAATGAAAAAGAAGATTGGTTGAAGAAAAGGTTCATACCTATAGCTATCTTATTTCCTACAACACTAATACTAAACTATGTCTAGCTAAATACACCTCTTCGTAAGATTTTTAATAAAACATTCTTCCAACACTTTGCTTCGTCATCCGTTGGAAACTTGGAGTTATTACAAAGATATTCCTAGAAAGTTTCTCCTGGGACGCCACCAGACGGCACTGTGATAAGGCTGACGACCTAACAGCTTTATTTGCAACCAAGCTGTCTTGGATATCTATATTTTTTCGTGATGGGAAAGCTACAATTGGACTTTTATTCTTTGGCTATCTTTTATATATCTCAAATAGATGGGTAATGGTCCAATCTCAAATAGACTACCAAGTGGCAGTCTATTTGAGAATGAGATTGGACCCCATGACGTCACAAATTTCAAATTGCCTACATGCGTAAAAAAAAATATGATGATGATGATACTTTGTTCACTTTAATCAATTTCACAAGGTTAAGATACCTTTATGCTTTTTAAATTGTTAAGTTTCGGGAACATAATCATACCAAGCTTTTTTATCCTCTAGAAATCTGATATTTTTAGTACCTACTTAACTAAGCTTTTTTACAAACATTATTTTGTATTTTATTACGGATTTTTTGCAACTCTTGAGTTTCGTAGTAAAACCGTACACATTGCCTTTTAATTAATGTTAAGAAGCCTTTCATTGTGGAATTGAAGTCTATATCTAATTCGAGCCTAGCCTTCAACCTTCGAGGATTCAATATGGAATTTTAAAATCAACTCACAGACGTCTTTTGTTTTAATTGATTTGACAGTCAATCTGAAAAAAGAAAACCTCGGCCAATAAGGATGTGCTTATATTTGAAACTGAATTCCGTCAGGAATGGCAGAGCACCGCTTCTCTCCATATAGCAGCCCCCAGTTATCTTGATATGGAGGACGGTACCCGGTCAGGTGCATATTGAGTTGGACACGTACTAGGCGTTATTGCAAATCGGAACGAGCTTGACCCGTTTTCTTATGGAAATGAGGACGAGATTGGAGAGACATGTACAAGATGAGGAAGCAAAATCGTAGATTCTTCAGTTACAAAATACAACTTCCAGTCTTACTCTGACGAGCTACACAATATTTATTACAAATGAATATGATATGGGTTCACTGAACTGCGGTCGCCAAACCGCATGCCCAGCGAGGGGATTATGGGCTCCCTCATGAGATAAAAGTCAATAAGGCGATTATCAGGGGAGGCCTGCGTCCAGCAGTGGACCGTTATAGGACGTTGGGGTGAGGTCAGGTGAATATTATTCACCTGACATCACCTCCACAGCCTGTAACGGATGATAACATTAATAAAACCGGCCAAGTGCGAGTCGGACTCTCGCACGAAGGGTTCCGTACCATTATCTAGAATAACGGCAAAAAAATCATGTCTGTTGTATGGGGTCCCCTAAATATTTGTTTTAATCTGTGTTTTAGTATTTGCTGTTATAGCGGCAACAGAAATGCGTCATCTGTGAAAACTGTCTAACTATTACGGTTCATGAGATGCAGCCTGGTGACAGAAGGACAGACAGACAGACAGACGGATGGACAGCGGAGTCTTAGTAATAGGGTCCCGTTTTACCCTTTGGTTACGGAACCCTAAAACGTATCATATTATGATACTTTTTAATATTGTCTTCAAGTTTTGGTTGCTATGCTACTTGTAATAAGTAGGTATATTTTACCATGTATTGCAAAGTCGATCGTTATTTTTTTATTTCATTCTAGTAATTTAATTTAAGAGGGCGCCATTTTCTGAAAAGGATAGGCACAGGATTTAGCGTTCATAGGAGTTTTTGCTTGTTTACAAGAAAACTACACATTTTATGTAAAAACTATCTGAAGGAACCAAGTAGTTAGTCGAATCAAAACATAAGTTATTTCAATAGACCGCACGGTTCTTAAGATCTCGACCAAATTATGTGCAAAACAATGCATTTTCATGATTTTTTTCTATCGTATTTCTTTTTCTTAATCATGTTTTCACGTTGAAGGAACCAAAGAAAAAAATATAGAATTTTATGTAATTCCAGTCTTTAACCACGGGAATTCCGTGAGTATTGAGATATAGTCCTAGTTTGACAAGCACACACGCTAGGTTCGCCTCTTAAGTCCGTTATCTCGCCAATATCACACTGTAAGCTTATTTGAGGGTTTATGATGCTGCGGGAAAATAAAATATCCAACCAGTTTGAATATAGGAATTCAATCAGCTTATTTACAAATTGTGGCAAACGTCAAGTATCAACATAAATAAACTCGACGCCCGATACAAATAGATATAGAGTAGGTCTACCTAAGTCAAACACAAAACGAAGTTAGTTAGATAATCACTCAAACTGGAGTTCCACAACTCCAATATTGGTACAGCGCCACCTACCTGTCGATAGTTGAAACGCGAATGTCAAACAACGTGGGTAGTTCAGTGCAGATAAGTGGTTAGTGATAAAGTTTTGAAAAAAATTACAAATCTGAAACTCACGTAGATTCAGATTTGTAGGTAATTTTTTGTGATCTGGAAGCTACATACAGCAGTCCTTGAAACATACCGATAATGACGTAATAAATCTGAACTAAATAGCATATAAAATTTTACAGCATAGCATACCTATTTCAGAATTATATACCAAAATTAGATATAAGCGGGTGTGCAAAAGCTACAACAACTTTAGTGGATATCAGGCGAGATACTGCACAGAACCGATAAAAATGGCGATATATTTAGATTAGAGGCTATGTAAATCTTTGGGAGGCAGAGGTATAAATGTAAGATCTTTAAATTTAAGAAAACTACAAAATACAAGCATCCTCGCTCACGATCCGACAAACATATACGCCAATAGTTGACAGTTTACCATTTTTAACTTTCAAATCACGCATTTCAAATCAACTAGACTTGTCACTTCCATAGCGCATTGCGCTACCGCTCTAAAACCACCATGTCTACAGCTTGTTCAAACACAAAGGCCATTTGAGCCACTCGTCGTGAGCCTCAACTCCAACTGCAACTCAAATGAGCAGGTTCGACTCCCGGCAGTTTCGACTGCTAGCAGTTGTTGGAGTTTCGACTGCTATTTACAGTTTAAACCTAGGTATAGTCAGAGATACATCTGGGGCCCGATTCTGCTAGCCCGTCGCTTTACTAAGACAATGGTATCGTTGCAGAATCGTCACGTAATCTGTAGATTAAAAATTGAAAAATAGAATAAAAATTGTACGGAAAAAATTGTACTGAATTTTAGTCATAGTCATACTTATGCCATCAAAAACAAAACTTGTTAAATAAAACCGGCCAAGTGCGAGTTGGACTCGCGCACGAAGGGAACCCTTCGTGCGCGAGTCCAACTCGCACTATTATCTATGGTAAAAGGCAAAAATATCACGTTTGTTGTATGGGAGCCCCCTTAAATATTTGTTTTGTTTTATTAAAATATTCTATGAATATCACAAGCGTCTTCCTTGTCTACCTGTTGCCGTAATCAATATCGAGCAAAAACGAGCAAAAAATTTTGCTCGTTTTTTACATGGGAGCCCCTTAAATATTTATTTTATTCTGTTTTTAAGTATTTGTTGTTATAGCGGCAACAGAAATACATCATCTGTGAAACATTTCAACTGTCTAACTATCACGGTTCATGAGATACAGCCTGGTGACAGACGGACTGATATAACAATGTGGCGCGGTGGGCGAAGGTCCTTCTGCGACGCAGGAGGTTGCGGGTTCGATTCACGCCTTGGGACAAATGTTTGTTCGATAGTTCTTGGTATTTTCATGTTCTAAGTATAATTTAAAAAAATCAGTCATGTTGTTTCCAATGTAGTTATGGGTAACACAAGCTCTGCTTAGCTTGGGGCTAGATAATGCTGTGACAATCCACACAACTTCATCTGCTGCTGGACTATTCTATACTTGGTTAAGCAATAAGGGTAGGTACATTTATCGGAAACTGGCTGGACGAAATTGAATTGAATATCATCTTCAAATTAATGTCCACTATCACGGAATCTATCCGCTTTCGCCGGGATATCCCGGGAAACCCTGGATTTCTATCATTTACATTCAAACGGAATTCGCGCCTCGGGATTGCATTTTAGAAATATCACGAATATGGCGATGTGATCTCGAATAGAGATTTGATTTGTAAAATGCAGGTAGATCTTTATTTAGAAATTTTATTTCCTCTCCTAAAGTACCTAAGTATAATTTTGTTTCGTACGTTCTTTTCTCCATTTTTATTTGTTTATAGTTGGTTGAATTGATTACTTCACAATAAATAAAAGATATTTTTTTAACAAATGCAGCCTTCACGGTAAACCTAGTAGTAGGTAAACCGTAGTATCCGCTGAGTTTTAGCCATTCTTGTTGTATTTGTAACTTACTTTTTCTCATTTATATTGTTGATATTGAAGTCAGCATCAAAATAACATTTAATAAAAAAATATAAGTATCAGTCATCAGTCACATCCTATCTTAATGAAACAGGTTAAGCATCCCTTTATAACTTTAGCATAATTATAAATATCATCCACGAGGCCAGAAAACACGGCGTACTTGAAAACTCAAAGTTAGGGTAAGAAGAAATGCTTTCAGCCGAGAGGCTCTGGAGGGCCTCGGCTCGAGAGGAATCGACTCACTCGTGGGCACTTCGACTTCTTTGTGGCGGTGGTAGGTAAAGGCAGGATTTTCCGGGCTTCGATGAGGTTTTAGTACCTTACCTATACCTATTATATCTTTGGCGTTTTTGGGAAAGAATGCAAAATTTATAAACCAGAGTTAGTCTAAGGTTTTTTGTTATAGTGCTTACACGCACTCTGGGTATCTCTAAGAAATGAAATAAGTTCCCAAAAAATCTAACATTTTTGGGAACTTATTAATATCTAACAGAGCTAGCCTATTCTGCTTAAGGCTGTGGTATGGGCCAAACTAGCGCCTCCACCTATTTTATCTTATTATCACGTTGAACAAAGGAAATTTCCAAAATCCATCGTACAGTTTGTGATACCTATTATAAGCTATTTTCAATGCCTCTGTAATAGTTTTACTCTATTTAGCCAGAAAATCTAAAATAGATATTGGTGGCCGCCAAGGGCAACTTCGATATTCTGCCTAAACCTAATAAAATAAAACGATTACAAAGCCATTAAAAAAAGCTTATAACTCAGGTATCACAAACTGTGCGACGGATTTTTGTAATTTTCTTTCTTCAACGTAATAATAAGATTAAATAGGTAACGGCGCTAGTTTGACCCATACCAGCCTTAACAAGTGACTTCACTAGGACAGTGGTCACAGAATGACTATCTAGAGTTTCTAAGAAATTAAATAATGCCCCAAAAATCTTTAATTTCGGCGGGACTGGAACCTGCGAAGTCCAATTTTGGGACACTGTTAAATTTATTAGAGATTAGCCCGAATGCGAGGGCTTGCACTACTGCACTACCATAACTCAAACTTTATGTAGTCTCTTTCATCTAATGATTCTGCGTCGATAATATAGTTGCCATAGTAAATCGATTAATAAGCAGAATTGGCCGCTCAGGGCGATTACTTTTATTTAAACACCATTTTAGAATAGATCTAAACTCCTAAGTCTAGTTTTACCTACCAACCTTTCGGCACACATGCGTCCACTGCCTCCTGAGCGTGGTGATAGGGCTCACTATACTTACTATGCGGATTTGTGATCGCAGCAAAAGTGTTAAAAATACACAAAAGGACCCGCCCTGCTGCTCTTCCTCTGGTAGATTCCTTCAGTCGGCTCTTACGACATTCACGGACTGAGGTTCGAGTCTTAGCGACTGCTGCGGTAATTTTCATAATTATGTGATTATAATATAACCTTAGAACGGCAGATTTTTTCAAAGTAGAAACAAAACGAGCAACGATCTCGATGAAGTCGCTTTTAGACTAAAATCAAATTGGTTTGGGAGCTGCCGGCTGTAAGAAGCACAAATAAACTCAATCAAATAACACCCCTCTTGTACGGTAGGTGGTATAACTATTCCAATAACAATTTCAACCCAACAATTTTGAATTTTTTTTCAAACCTTAGCCCGTAGAATTTGATTGTAGAATTCCTTCTTGTATGATATGCAACTCTGCTAGCGCACGATTGGATTTGGGTGGAATTTTTAAATGAAACAGCCTTTTTACTTGTTTTCGTTCAAATTCGAAACCCTCGGCCAAATTTTAGAAATATTGAAAGAAATTAGGGTTGAGTATGAAACTTTTTTCAAGATAAATACATTTGTAGTTGTTAGAAGTTTTTATGGGTGGGTACAAAAACAATCAATCTATGTAAGTCACTTCACTGCCTACTTACTGGGGGTACCATACAACGCCATTTTGTGAAAATGATAAACATAGGATTTTGCGTTCATAGGAGCGGGTCAGGGCATAGCAACGCAAGCCCAAAAATCTATTGCTTATTATCTTTTAATTAGGACATTATTTGAAAAAAAAAACGTAACATATAAAATGTTCTTTACACTAATTTAAATTACCATGCTTATTCTCAACATCTTAACGTCTGTATTTATTGAGAAATTAAGGTTTCAGTAAAAATTTTAGGTAACTTTGCGATTATTTTCTGTTGAGAAAATTTTAAGGAATCGTGTTTTCGAAACATATGATCGATAAAGTAAGTCCTGAACTTTACCATATATAAATTTCAAATCGAAATATTTGGTAGTTTGGAACATATGGAGGTCCGTCGGAGTTGATTTAGGGTAATATACGGCCTTATATCACTATTCTAAGACTGCAATAATAAATTTAATTGTAAGCGCAAGACCTGATTCGTCGCAAACAATACTTCACACACAAAACTCTTTCATTTTTACCAACTAGCCTCCCACAAAAACTTCGAACAACCCCATTAGGCATAAAGCACTAAACTATTTGTGACTCTCGAAATAAAAGTTTTCCGCCACCATGATAAAAGTCTTGATACTTTTTTTCGTCTTGATACTTTTTTATACCTACTCAAAATAAAAATAAAGTAGGTAGTGTCATCGAGAGAAACCAGCTATTTCGTTAAAACGGCTTTTTGCCACTTTTCAATAAAAGACAAAAGACTAACGCCTGGTTTTCGACAAGTTGAAGTCATCTCCACTTTGCCTAAGATATGTATCTTAGGCAAAGTGGAGATGACTTACGAACAGTTTGCGAAGCGTCGAAGTAGTATCAAGTTCCTTATATTAAGACTTAGAACTAAACGCTATATTTTTTTGTAAAGAGTATACCTAAAAATTCAAAGATTCTTTTAACAGATCGCTTTGTAACATTAATCTTTTTTAACTTTTCACCAAATAATGGCGTCGCTATTTCAACAAAACTAAAATCTAAAATCTAAATTGCTGAAGCCGTTTAGGCTTCAGCAATTTAGATAAATTATATTTTAATCATTCGATCTTTTCATATTTTGACAACTATTTTCAATAAATTTCTAATTTTACAATGGAAATCAAAAGGATAGCGATATTTTAAGTGCTGTCAATAAGTTAACGCAACAACAGAATCTTTACCATTCTCAAAATTTAAGAGTCATTTTAAATAATTTCACCTAATTTTGACTCGATAAAACCACAGCCGTATTCATCGGATTCGAGCGCATGACGCCTCAGCCCTGAAGCCTATAACAACAGCGAGCGATGGACTAACTTCTCCAACTTCGTAAAAAACATCGCCATTCTACTTTTACCTCGCAAACAAAAACAGGTTACAGTTTGCTGCTGTTGGTATGGCTTGTTGTCAAGAAATTCTTCTGTAGAAAATGCAAATCACATCAGCCTATGTTTTTTTTAATTTCTTGAAAATTAATGTCCAACAATTTTTTGTTTGGTTTTTTTTTTGGAATGATTTTCCAGAATTTAGGTTTTCATAGTTTCATGTTCGTATAGTAGAGGCACTGGACCAGTGGCACAGATTCAGTGGGACCCAATTCCATACAAAAAGGGCATGTCTTGATGACGTCCATGCGATGCTATTGAGTAACAGAACTCAGGTCTCTGTGGCATAGCCAAGAGCTCTAAGTTTATTGACTGCACCTTAAATGTATATAAGGTTTAGTTTCTACTAAAATGTGCAGTCAAATCAATTTGAAAAAGATACGGTGCAAAAAACAGAAGGATCATTCAGGTTCCTTCAGATTTTTTCGTTTACAATTCACTTTGAAGTAGGTACTCTTAGTCGAATTTCAGCTACCGAGGCCAGACTTGACGAAGACTTACCACGTGCACAGGCATATTATAGTGCGCTTGTTTGTGCGCAAACACAGGTGCACTCACACTTAAGAAAAGGGTTAAATCACTATGTGCAACCAGAAATTCCGCTGCCTACCCAGCACGGAATACCAACCCAACAAGCACAAACAACGCCTAGTCCGCTCAAAAGATTGATTAAAAAATTCATTTGCACTGCTTTTGCAACCTTTGCTTTTGATTAAAACGTTTCTGTACTACTCGTTTTATTGTTTTTCTCTTTTTGGGTTTTGTTACTTTGAAGGTTTAGCCAAAATGATGTATTAACAAGATAAAGTTAAAAACTACAACCCGACTACGTGAAAGTTATAAAAGTTTGAAACATTTACATTGACAAAATAGAATGACGTATCGGTCATATTTGATAGGCATAGAGTTGAAAATGAAAATAGGTCGTAGGTATTGTAATTTTTCTCTATGGGGCCTGCAGCCTGCGGCTACCTAAACTTTAATACGCGTTTTGAAGGCTTATTCGGGGTCGGAGCCCTAAATCCTATAGCCTATAACCATCGGGGTATTGAGACGAATCAATCGATACATAATTTGTTGAAATCGAACCAGTAGTTTCAGCGCTACGTGGGAACAAAGAAATCGGCCACATACATACAAACATACGAACATACAAATATACAAACATACAAACATAGGGTGCTAACCTCATAACCCTCCCCTGTCGGTAGTCGGGTAAAAATTAGTTTTTGACAACCTCTGTGACGCAAAAGTGAGGTCGGCCTGGGACGCAGAAGTTTACGGGTTCAATTCCCGTTGTAGGACAAATATTTTTATTTTCTGCAGATATTTGTTCCAGGTATGGACGTATATGCTTTCTGTTTAGTTTCTGTTGCAGTAATAGATCAAGGTATTCGCCGACCTCATTTCAGTTTATGAATATTATAGGCAGGCGACCGTGTTTTGTGAAGACGTCGACGGCCCGCCGACTTTAGTGTGTAAACTCCATTACACAAAGCTCGGTTTACTTCGGAGTGAGATGATGCTGTGTGGAAAATGCCTAGCTTTTATATTTGTTGCACCCTCGTTTGCGAAAGGTTGTTACACTTATAAATGCAATTGATGAGTCATCTTGGCCGACGAGATCATTAGTGAAAATGATTAACCCATCCCTTTAAAATAAGAACGTAGAGGCTCTACGGCGTAGGCTGTAGATGCTCTACGGCGTAGGCTGTAAAAGCTCTACGGCGTAGGCTTGTCTTCACCGTAGACGTAGATCCTCTACGCGACGGCTTACTATACTTATCAAAGATGTACGGAACAATTTTACTACAAAACTTTCCATAAAGTTCCATAAAGTTTTTAAATAGTACCCAAGTGCGGGAACGGAAAAAACCATTCCTTAACAACTGTTAAAGGCCATTTTTTATTACAAATAAAAACAATTCGTGTTTCTCAAATAAGTAGCTATGTACAGTCAGCTGCGAAAATATGTTTACACTCCCATGTTTTGAAATTTGACTGAATAGTAAGTGTATAGTCAGTGATCATTTTTATATCGTATTCTGACAAGAACGATGACTACTTAGTATGAAAAATGTAGGCGCAGACTTTGATATGATAAGTTCCGAGTAAAATAAAAGTGAAAACTTGGAAGTGTATACATATCTGAGCAGCTGACTGTACTTATTTATGTTACATGTATCTTTAATCTGTTTTGAATGTTAAAACACCCGAAAAGAGACTTAAATCCAATGTTTAAAAATTCAAATGCCATTAACAGTTCAAAAGGTACCTATTTCGGTAAAAGCAGCGGGTTTCGATCCGTCCGAAGTCAACGTATTCGTCCCAAACTCACCTGGGATTTATTTATCCTCATAAAGAAGGGGGAAGGGTATATAAATTGTACCGCGGGGGGAACGATGTCCCAAAATATTATCCTAATGTAGGACATGAAACGAGTAAGCCGATTTGCTAAAGCTGGGACTTTTTAAGATGATGTTGGTGAATTACGGATATCATATGGATAATATTAGACGTTTTCTTATGAAAATAAAATGTAATTTGATAAATAATACTAGAAAATCAACGCAGCATCATCTAGCCCCAAGCTAAACAGAGCTTATGTTATGTTATGGATACTAAATAACCGATTTACTTAGTACAGTAATATATTATTGCTAAAATACATCATGCTAATAAATCATTGTCATCATCATTTATGATTTGGTACCATGGTGATTTTAAATTTTAAGAATTTGGCCTTTTCTTTGTTGTTGATAGAGATTGTTGATTTTGCAGGAGCAAAGTGAAAAGTCAAAATCGATAAATGCTTTATTTCCGTAAATACCATAACATAAAAAAAGATCAAATTCTAAATATTTTTGATATTTTTTTATTCTGTGTTCTGTGTATTTTTTATATAAATTAAAAATATATTTCTTTGTTGTGAAATCAAATATTAATATCGTTTATTTCTTTAGGCTTACAAAATAAGCACTTAGTACTGTAGTACAGTCATCGTAGTGCCTATAACACAATCTCTGCTTGGACCTAGATGATGATAATTATATGGATTATCCAGCATTATTTTCGAATTTATTTAAAAATAAATGTTCTAACACTGGAATAAACAAATCGCCTAAACATTGCAAGTGAAATCGCGAGCAGTAGCTTCGTAGTTGCTCGTAGAGAAGATTTAAGAGGCTTACAAAGTAGTTTTGCAGACGCAGAGCTTAAGTTTGTAATTTTTAGTTTTAATTTAACGGAAGCCTCGTAAACACGAGATTTTAAACTTAAACTGCTACATTTTTAGGTCAGATTTAAAAACGTTGGTAAAGCTCGGTTCTAACAATTTCTTCTGCACTTCATATATATATATGATGTTGATGTACCCGAGTCTGTTCGTGTTAGGTATGGTAGGGTATTGCAGGCTGTCGGTGCGGAGAGATGTGGCTCTGGTTAAGTACATGGTGCGCGTGTTGCGCGGGGAGCTACACCACCCGACGGTTCTGGCGGCGTTGCGGCTGCGCGCGCCCAACGACTACTTGGGCCTCCGCCGCCGCCCCGCCATGCTGGAGGTACCCAGCTGTAGGACCAACCTACTTAAGTTTTCTCCCATGTCACTCGCTATCTATTTACTCAATATTCTGTCCCAAAACAGTGTAGATGTGTTTTACCAAAACCTGCCGAAAGCCATGGAAATGGCACAGCTTGTCATTGAGACAAAGTAATATATTAATTAGTATTGTTAATAAATTAAGATAAGTAGGTACCTAGATATAACATCGCCTTAGGGCTTAATAAAAAAACCTGTTATGATGTTATTATCTTAATAAATAAATAAATAAATAAAAATAAAAATAAATATATAAGTAAAAAGCTGTGTGTTCTTAAAACGATTCCATTGCAGGATTATTTTTGTAATGAATTTCAACTGTTGATTCAATTTGTACTAATAATAACACCATTAATGTCCACCTTATTAACAATGTTTAAAATGTCCCCACAAAAATCCCCAGTGTAAAATATTTTTCCCACAAAACTCACTCACCCGCCATTTTCCCAGCCAATTAGAGGACATTTCCCAGATAGTACAAAATGGGCACTTTAAGGCACTTTACAATTACGAAAATAGCCTTTTCTCCGTCGGCATACATTTTAAGACCACTGCTTTTTGTAGAATTGAATGTTTTACGGTTTCATATTTTATTAGTATTACCAAGATAATTAAAAACGACCAAAAATACATCAATAGTTAAATTTAAAGAAGCAAGATCTTGGAGTAAGTAAATGTAAATATCCAAAAACTGAACGTATTTTTGTGTTTAATAAAAAAATGCGTTTAATTACTTATTGAAAAGTATCCACGCAAACCAAGGAATTTATGAGCACAAAGTCCGAGTTTTTTTTTGTACGGAACCCTCGGTGCGCGATTCGGACTTGCACTTCACGTTTGGGAGGAGGTTGTATGTTCGGCTGTATGGATATTTTATTTTTTATGTTATCATCATTATATTAGTCCACGGCTGGACATACATTATGTCTATCCTAAAGAGCTCCATAGCGCTCTGTCTTCAGCTTGCCGCATCCAGCATCTGCCTACACTTCATATTTTGGCGATCGCTATCCCACCTGGCCGGAGGGCGTCCTACACTACGGTGTCGCAGTCGCAGTCTACACTCAAGAACACAAGATTTTTGTATGATCGTCGATTATTTCTTCAATTATGATCCCATTTTGATAGAAAATGATTCATGATTGGTGGTGGTTTCATTCCATTCCCGATTCGAAGTCTGTTTTTATTTTTTTCAAAACTATCAAATTATATTTGTTCTAGGTACCTACCCAATCTACAAACTTCGTTAAATAAGTAAAATTTGTTCAATACATTTAAAAAACCAAAAACACTGGCGGTTTGATATCTACGACAAAATACTTCGCATTTTAAAAACGAGAAAAGAAACATATTAATGTTGCCATTTTCTCCGGAATTTTCTACTCTTCAATACAAATTGTCTACTATTTTTTACTCGAGAAATATATAAAATGCTGCTTTTAATTCTACTCTTTGAGAGCGTGAGTGAATACAATCTTGCGTTTTACCGTTTATCAGCTTTCAGGATTTATATACGCATAAGTTTTTGTATTATAGTGCGTAAGCCCGCACTCTGGGTAATCTCTAAGTAACTAAATACCTAAGTTCCCAAAAGTTCTCGATTTTTTTTCAGAACATTTTTTTAATTTTGTATACTAGCATTTTTTTGTTTTTAGGTAACGTAATGACGGGTAGGTGAGTAATTAACGAAACTAAGATTATCTATTTCGCTAGTCTATTGTCTTTCTATTTATCAATTTGATTAATAAAATATAATTTCAACAGTGTTATATCTAAGTAGTTACAATTATAATATCTATCTCGCTCTTATTACTAAATAGGTACATAATTAGGAATTCAGATTTTAATAACTTTAATAAGGGCTTTTCAATGCAATCTTTAAAAAACACTGTTTATTTTGACACTAGATGGCGCTGCACAAAAGTCAAGGGTCCATGTGAAGTGTCATAAAATAAACTACAAAATAATTTTCTATTTCCACCGTTTCCTCTAGATGATGGCAGATTTTTGACACTTGAGTTTCATACAGCGCCATCTATCTTAGTCTATGGCAACCGATTTTTTTTAAATTGAAAAGCCCTTATTCTTTGGGCTTAAAAGAGAAGCAGTTATACAAGTCAAGTGTTATAATATTAATAATCATTTATTTCAGGCAACATAAGACAAGTGCTTACAAACAACTTGACTATATGATAAATACCTCAGAGACTATCATACATAATTATAAGAATAAGTTATACTATAAACAACTTCATAAGGAAGAGTTCTTCCCTAAATCTAGCTTTTATTTTTTTTATCGTCTGATTCCACTAACTCCGGTTAGCTCTAATTCGCTCTACCCATAATAAACAACAATATTTTCAGCTAGTATCACCGTCAATCATGATTACCATCTGGCAACACCCACTTCACTGATTTGTGAGTGGTTCCGTGAGTTGTGACGGGGTCGATCGGCAATAAATTATTAACGGGGTCGGGGATGTATGGCGGGGTCGGAAGGTTCCGCCAAAATGTTCTTAATCTTTCTCGTGGTCATTGTAAGCAATTTTTTGTAAGGGTGTGGTTGGATTAGCTGCTATTTTTATGTATATTACACTACAGTTAAAACTGACGTCCGATGTGGCGCGGTGGGCGAAGGTCTGCCTGCGACGCAGGAGGTTGCGGGTTCGATTCCCGCTTCAGGACAAATATGTGTACGATCTGCAGACATCTTCAGGGTGTTCTGGTCGTTTTCTATGTATAATAAAAAACATCATCTATGTATTGTATTATATTATGTATATCAATTATCTAGTACCCATAACACAAACTCTGCTTAGCTTGGGGCAAGATAATGCTGTGTGAATTGTCCAGCATTAAAAATCAAAATCAAAAATTCTTTATTTCCATAAATACAAAAATATACACTTAGAAAAGGTCAAATTCTTAAAATAAAACACTGACCCGGAAATAAATATTAATAAATAATTGATTTCTGTCGCTTCGGTATGTAGACTAAAGTAAAGAAGCGACTAAGAAACCTTTAGCCTGTTAGTTGTTATTTTTCGAGTATATTTATTTATTTAGTTAAAAGCCATAGGTATGTCTTTTATGACTCTGTAATACCTAAGATACGACTTTTTAACTGTAAGTGGTGGGGGTTTTAGAAACATTTTAGATTCCGTTTTTTAATTACAATTTTACTTATCATACACAACGATGTTTTAGTCACACATTTAAAGGGTATAGGTAGGTACATAAACTTTTATATATTATAGCTACAGTTCAAAATATCATAATATATCCTATGCGATGCCGCCGTGCGAAAGATTTCGAAAAATGAATGATGTGTTTATCGAAATTTTCTGCTCTAGTTCCAACCCTATGGCTTTTCTATCAATAGAAAGCGCATCACTCAATATTAATATACAAGATTCAGCTATATTCGGAGTCAGAATAGCGAGACGACCATCGACCCGTGTAAGCTTAGAAATTAATATTTTCATTATTATAAAATGTCGACCGTTACACAAAATGGTGGCTAGGTTAAGGATATTCCGGAAAGCGTGGTTGGCTTGGCTACACTGATTCAATTTAAATTGTATTTTTAGCTTCATTTGGTTCGAAGACAATATGATTTGACAATTTGTTAGAAAGGTATTTTTTTTCACGATGAAGCATTTTAATGATTGATTTTAATTTTTCTCATTCATTCCGGGTTCATTTATAAGTAAACGGAAAAAGAGAAACAAGAGTTGCGGATGAACAGACAATGGATAAGGCACAGTTGGTCTAAGGGTTTCGTACCAGTATCGTAAGAGCTTTTACGTACGCCATGGCTGTCCGTCCGTCACATGCCTCTAGTTGGCGTGATAATTATAAGAGTCCAATATTTTACAGAATACAAGGTAAAAAATAAATCACACAAAAACCTAATACTATTTTATAGTTCGGCAATGTTCTTGTATATTGTTCTTGTTCTGCAATGTTCATTGTTATGTAACGTTGGAACAACTTCGAAGTAAATCAAGCCAACTGGTGAAAACCGACCAGTGTGCTTAACACGATGCCTCACTCACACTTGGCCAGATTTTGCCAGTTTGCCCTATGGTAGTTTGTCCACGGGTTGGCAAGAATTTCAGTTTTTTTTTTGTTTTTAATTTTTTCTGCGTTCCACAGGCCATTAACCTAGCGAAAAGTAATTTGCCGTAAATCGTAAAACATTTTCTATGAACTTATGATAAAATCAACGTTGATTCATTTGTATTTTGGGAGCAATTGGGAAAATGTAGATTTGTAACACAAAATTTAGTATTTTCCCAAATGCTCCAAAACCACAAAATGAATCTCGCGCCAACTCGCGACGAACAACCTGAAGCTATCAAATAAATAAAAACATTGCTACGGAACCCTCCACCGTATCCGAGTATCACACACTTGTGGTTGATTTTTCTTCCATCGGAAACTAGATTTAAAAATAATTAGTTTCATCAGCTTCCCGGCTCTCCGATGAAGTCTTTACTTGCAAACTTTCTAAATGAAGTAACTCTGTAAGTGCATCTGGATTAACCTTTGGACTGAGTTCATCAGATCGATCGCCCTTCGCTGACCTTTCTACTCAAGGTTCTACTCAACCAGAGTTATAAATTCACTCTAGAAAATTGCATGGTTATCAACACTTTAAACTATTTACTATAAATCATGCTAAATATCACGAAATCCATCCAAACATCATAAATTCAAAAATGACTCTGTCTGTCTGTCTGTTACGTTTTCACGCCTGAACGAATGAACGGATCTTAATGTAATTTGGCAGGGATGTAAATGGCATCCTGGGGACCGACATAGGCTACTTGAAAAGCGTGTGCGAATCCGCGGGCAATCACTAGTATCTTATAATAAAAATATTTTATGAGATACCTAAGCTTCGAATCGTTGCTTTGTCAAGCCCAAGCGTCAAAATATCAAAATAAACAAAAAAATATCAAAAAAAAACAAAAAAATATCAAAAAAAAACAAAGCGTCAAGCTCAGACACTATTATTTAGTTCTAGAAAGCTTTAATTTGATATGCCTATTCGTGTTAATTACGCCGACAAAGTGGTAACATAAAATCCTGAAAAAAAAATGTTTGTTGTACTAAACCCCGTACTAAAATGGTGTCGAATATCTTAAAGTCAATAACTTTTATACTACACCTAATCAGAAAATTGTTTTTTACAAGTTAAAGTGTATCTTGTCACCTACCCCACGCTGTGGGGTTTCGTTGGATAGCTCCTCCAAAATATAAACATTCTGTACTGATTCCGTCGAAAATGAGTATATGTTATTTACAAAATGTTTCTAGCTCCATATTTTCACAAAGGAACCGTTCCGTAAGGGTCACTTTTTGTTATTTCTCGCGTAATGAGTTGGTTTAGGACTGAATTTATTTTGAAACATTATAATTATTATAAATAAACATTTTAGGCAGATGTATCATGACTGCTATGCTCGGAGTCTCTGAAGGATAGGATTCGCAACAAATACATCCGACAGAGAACCAAGGTTGTCGACATAGCTCAAAGGATTAGCAAGCTGAAGTGGCAGTGGGCTGGCCATATCGCGAGAAGAACCGACAACCGCTGGGGTAAACGTGTTCTCGAGTGGAGACCGCGACTCGGCAAACGTAGTGTAGGACGCCTTCCGACTAGGTGGGATGACGGTTTGCGAAAGAATGCTGGGAGATGCTGGAGACGGCAAGCTGAAGACAGGGCGCTATGGCGCTCATTAGGGGAGGCCTATGTCCAGCAGTGGACTGATATAGGCCGATGATGATGATCATGACTGATTTTCATCTTGGTCAATTTAGATTGCGTGAAACAAAGCAAAGGCGTACCTTTCTAGAACGGTTCCTATATGAAATGGGCTATAGTCGTGCAACTACGGAACCCTACATTGCGCATGGGTTACATAGCTAAATTGTACACTGGCGGTTTTATTTCAGGATATAATACATCGATACTTACAAACCAGTTAATTCCTTTTGTTAACTAGTAACATCCATGCTCAGTTTGGGTTTGGGCGGCTAGGCCTCTGCCAGGGCGGGCGGCCGGGCGGCCTGCAACTGTCGCCGACAACATGATTTACCTAACGGTTATTGCAAGCCTATGTAATGTAATACATGGGCTGTTGTTTACTGGACGAAGTTATTTAGTTGGGAGTGGAGGACTGGAGCGTTCAGGATTTTTTAATGTCTGTTTTTATTTTGTAGCAACTTTTAGGTGCAATTATGTAGGTACTAAATAGTCCGTTCCTTTTCATTTTCGAAAGATTTAATAAATAAATAATGGACAATTCACACAGCATTACCTATCTAGCCCCAAGCTAAGCAGAGCTTGTGTTATGGGTACTAGATAACTGATATATTATGTATATCAGTTATCTAGTACCCATAACACAAGCTCTGCAACAATACAGAGAACTACTAAGTTTTTTTTTAAATTTAACTTACATAGAAATCGACCAGAACCTACAGAACATATATTTTACTTTTGTAACACCTTTGTATACAAAAAAATAACTAGGTTTTTTAATCGGAGTATAGCCCCTGGATTAAAAATCGAAAGATCGAAACGATTAAAAATCGCGTAAAGTCTAGATTTAGCCACTGCGGACAGACTCTTGAAATCTAGACTTAGGTAAACACACATTGAAAGATAACTTAGACGTCTAGTTAATTGAAATCCACGGTTGGTAGGAAATTAGGGAGCGACCTGAAAGCAGTAAATTTCCTCTAAACAGAACTGAAACGAGAATTTGGGGCGATTTTCTGTTAGCAGAGCATGCTCGCGTAGGGAGAGTTGGGACAATTTTAAAGCGAATGTCGTAGGTTTGATATCTGAGAATTCTTAGTCTTAATTGTTGTGGGGAACGTCACAATTACATTAAAAATGCGAGAGCTTGGATGTTTGTTACCTTTTCACGCCAAAACTACTGAACGCATCAGGCTGAAATTTTGCTTTTACATTTAATCCCTTAAATCAGTTTCCATGGGATAGAAATAAGTTTAATAAACGCGTGCGAAGCCGGAGTCAGGAACTAGTTTGTTATATTGTTGCAACCAACCTACTACTTAGCTTTGGTGATAGATAATTCAAGATGAGACTTCGATGGCCTAAGAAATAACTCGTAGAACTTTATTGTAACAAAAGTAAAGCAAAGAATTGATCTGTCATCTCAAGAAAACCCAATATCCCTAACTCCAGCAAAATATCTAACATCAGCAAAATATTATCTAACAAAAGATTTGCGCAAATCAAACCTCCCGCGACCTCGTTTCATTGTGATCATGATTGATTAAACCACAGATAACCTACACTACTGTAACCACCTGACATCGTTTCTGGGCTCCTGGGAGGCCTACCACAATTAATACAATACAATACAATAAAAAGCACTGTATTGTACCCCAGAAAAAGAACATTACAAAAAGATATTTCATGATACAAGTACAGTACAACCTTTGGATGGAAAGAATTATGTGAATTTAAGAAAGGCAGGGGTGTAGTAAAGATAAACTAATAAATACATAAACTAGATATACACATAAAATATTTATAATATACTAAAGTATACTAAATAATAAATAAATATTATGTACCAATATTTATTTACCAAATTAATATTTCAAAATTAGAAATATTAATTGTGGTATTTACTAGATCAGTTATAGAATTGACCGATTTTAATATGATTACAGTAATACGTGTAATGACATATAAAAAAAAACAATTACAACTAACTAGTATATTCACATCAATCGATTTAATAGTCTTTTGTTTCAGGTGTTCGTTTGTTTTGTTTCGTTTATTTGCTATTTTCACTAGTCTGTTAGAATAATTTTGCTGACGTGTGCGTATTCATTTCATAAAATTCCGTCTTTTTTCCATTTTTTTTTTCACAAAAAAGTATCGCAATTTGTGGTTCTCACACATCAACGAATACCTAAAGGGACAATGGCGGATCTAAGCGTAACTCAGGTTTCCAAAGCTGTTACCTTGATTGAAAAAGGAGAGAGTTTCCAAATCCGTCATCTTTCGAAATGTTAGACGTTATCAGCAGACTGGTGAGTACACGAGACGTGCAGAGCAAGGTCGCAAGAGAGTCACTTCAGCGAGAGACGATCGATCTAAGGTGAGAAATAGTGTTCTGAGAAATCGCACTTCGACTTTTTCTGAGGTCTGAGGGATCTATGCTCCAGGACGTTCGACAGGTGACAGTTAGCACTAAAACAGTAAAAAAAAAGGGTTAAAGACACGTACCTACTTGCCAACCAGAGGACCCTTACTTATCACACAGATCATCGAGTAGCTCGGGCTAACTTTGCTTGCTCATATCAAAACTGGAATGATGATGACTGGGGTAAATATTGTTCACTGACGATTTCAGGTTTTGTCTACCAGCCAGGTTAAAGTTTGGAGATGACCCGGAGAAAGATACGATCAGTGTAACATTGTCGGAAGAGAGTCATATGGTGGAGGGTCAGTAATGGTATGGGGCGGTATTTGCATAGGGGCACATACGGAGTTGCACATTGTAGAAAATGGATCCCTGACTGCGGCTCGGTACGTAAATGACATCTTAGAACCAATTGTCATGCTCTTTGCCCCATAAATCGGAGAGAATTTTCAATTAATGCAGGACATTGCCCGGCCCCACACTGCAGCGATAGTTTGGGGGTATCTTAGAGAGGTTAAAATTGACATTATGCCGTGGCCAGCACGCTCGCCAGACTAAAACCCCATCGAACATATTTGGAATTAGCTCGGAAAACAAATAAAACAGCGGGACCCAGAACCAAAAAACATAGGAGAGTGGAATCGAATACCACAAGATTTCATTGATAACCAAATACGTGTTTTCTAGCGGTCAGATTTCCTATATTTTGAAAATAAATAAATAAAGTAAATATGTGAATATAACCGGCTCAGTGCGAGTCGGACTGGAATATTCCTTTTACTAGTTGTCTATGACATGGTTTCTTACCAAATCTCATGATTCTAGGTTAAGAACCTAGGGAAGTAGGTACCATTATACAATATGTTTTTGATTCTCTTGTGAGTGAAAATTAGATTAAGCGTAATTTGTTTTTTCGCTATACCTACATGTTACGGAACCCGGAAAATGAACAATTACATTAATCTCATTATTGTCTTAAGAGAGAGTGAGACACAATAACGCAATACTAATCGCACCTGCAGTGTTTATAATTCGTAAGTAGATTAGTAGTAGGTAGGCCCACTGGTAATCAGTTACGGTCTATCTGCTATGATAGAGGTGTCATTGATCATTGATAACATATCTCAGTTATCTACCAAGTTCAGCAGGGAAAAATCGTATTATCAGTGCTAGAGATTTTAAGGTACCTAAAATCAAATTTTACGCTGAAATCGTTCCGGTTTCGTCCCGTTTTATGATTTCTAACAGAAAAGTAGCAAAACTGTTGTCATCCACACACCTCTCGTGCAAGAATCTTAAGAGTGGTCTAGTGTTAAGTCTAGCGTTTTTCTAATTATAGGGTGACACAGCATGAACAAATTACGGGTCGAATAAACAAACAATGCAAATGTGAAAATATATAAAATGAAACGGAAAAAACGAATAAAGTTACACAATACAATAAAAAATGTAGGTAATTACTAATGTAAGATAAGGAGAACTCAAATAGGTACATAAACTCTGAGATAAGTATGGTGTGCACAAGCCAAGTCAGTCGTTTTGTTATCTTCGACTATAAAGAACAGTTGGTAATTTACCTAGGTAGTATAGGATAACTTTCGAGTAGGTCATTTGCCAACTTCATAGTCGAAGGTAATAAAATGGCTGACTTGGCTCTTCTCGTGATCTCAACACTTTTTACAACAGATGTACTTATTAATTTTACATTAATGTTTTTGTTCGGATCTATCCACTTTTTGAAAGAAAACTTAACGTTCTTTTTTTTTACTGCGGAACCCTTAAATAGATTGTAGAATTACCTTATGTTTTTCTCCCTAACTAGAACATCACTGCATTTCAAATTTCAAAACTATTATGTACCTATGCTAGAAGTAAAAATAAGGAAGAAATTTTAGCGTTCATTTTTCGAGGACGGAACCCTAAATACCTACCATGATTATAAGCCCATTATTTTCTGACAAAGTAGAACATATTTTTCAAATTTCAAGTCTGTAGGTAAGGTAGAAGTAAAATCAAAGAAGAAACTTTTGGCTTCTTTTTTGATGACGGAACCCTATAAATCATGATTTTAGAAGTTTTCCTTTAATTAAAGGCTAAAGGGTAAGGCTTTATCTAATCACACTAATAATATAAATGTGAAAGTTTGGATGGATAGATGGATGAGTGTTTGTTACTTCTTCTCGCCAATACTACTGAACGGATCGAGCAAAGGATTTTGCATTTAAATAGCTCTAAGCCTGGAATCACGCACAGGCTACTTAATAACCCATAAATTAGTTCTCGTGGGATATAATTAACCTTAAAATGTTCCATAGAAACACCGCGGGCAGAAACTAGTAGGTAATAAAATAATTAATGTTTAGCAACCTAAGATCGTAGGTGTATCGCAGCCGCAGGTAGCGTAAGAAACGACAACCATCCAACCTTATTTACGCTTGTTTGATATCGGTTTTACCCCGTTAACTAACGTTACCCCAAATAACCCTCTGGTCAAACTCAGCATAAATTGCTGAATTACAATTTACAGGCATATGAGCACAATACCCGAAACCGTGGATCGATCGAAACTGTCCCGGGCATTTTCAACTTTACGCCTCTGTTAATACGGACAGATTTTGGTAATTAATTATGCAGTTAGGAAGTAGGTAGGGTAATGGTGGTCGTAATGGGAATGGTTTCGGTTTAGGGTGGGTGTGGGAAGTTTGGGAATTCGGGGTTTGGGATTGACTTATCATAAAGATAGGTAGGTAAGGTACGTGTACCCGTAAGATGCTATGCGACCAGCATTTAGTACCTACCTAGTTATTTATAATATGCTGAGACTAAAGAAGCTAAGGTATATCTGATGATTCTTATCATGATTGCCTAAGCTAGTATCTACAATAAGGAAGTTACTAACTTGAGTAAATTAAAAAGGCAGATAAGCAGTCAAGTGGGTAACTGTTACCTACTACCTACCATTTTAGTTTAAGTAACTACCTACCTAATTGAAATGTAGGGATGGATACATAAAAATCTGACGATGGATTAGGTGGTCCTACAATTTTAACTAGTAGGTACCTATATCTAGGTAGGTAAGGTATTAATTAGTTGTAGGTTTGTATTAATTAGTTGTAAGGTAGGTACTATTTATTAGGACCTTGGATAGTATCAAATTAGAATTTAGGTACCTACCTAGGTTCTCTGTAGATATATGGGAAGGACGGGATTTATTGGTTCATTAGGAGACGAATATTATTTGTCTGCGATGTGAGTCGCGCGTACGTAAATTTGAACCTTCTAATCATAGACATAAAGTTACGTCAAGTCAAACTTATTTCTCAGAAGTTACTATAATTTGACTACAGCCATGTTATGTATTTTCTACATTCCTAATTATGTACTGTCTCGAGGATAATGACCTCCTTCCTCCTTGATATAAAATAATAAAAGCTGTGAACATTGTTGAAACTTCGCGAACAAAGAATGTCAGAAAAGTCACGTTCAACGTTTGACCTTTTCCAATCTCGCACACGCAAACCATGACTAAAACACCCCTTTTTTCCTAAACACATAGGATTTTCAACAACCCATATTAATTTCGGGATAAGTTTGAAATTTCAATGCCTTTGTTCGAAATAAGGTAATGTGGGGCAAGAACGGACAAGGTGTAAAATGGGTAAAGTCAACTCACCTGTTTCACGATCAGTCTGGCCACCCTGGGGCTGGCGAATGTCACGAACCCGTAGCACTTGGAGACACCAGCTCGGTCGTATATCACCCTCGCAGCTGTCACCGTCGCGAACGTCGAGAAAAACTTCCACAGGTCTTCGTCAGTCGTCGTCAAAGAGAAACCACCGACGAAAATTCGATTATGAATTACTGTGCCGAACTTAGGGGCGTCTGATGGTGGCAGCGTGTCGTCCGTGTCATCGTCAGGGGAGTTCAGCAGAGCCTTTAGCTTCTCGTGGGGGTCTGTGCTTTTTCTCATAGCGACCGTGCTTTCATCCATGTGGGAGTCACTTCTGATGAACCTTTTCACCCCACTATCCATCGCAGGTTAATGTAACATGTTCCCTTGTTTACTAAACTAAAATCCTAGCAAGAACTAAACGGATGCTCGCGAAAACAAGACTGAACTGAACCGAGGTATCGATTTTACCGCCCGCTGACTGAGTTGTATGTAGCCACCTACTATAGGCGTGGATGTAGCTAGCGGTGCGCGCGGCTCTGCTCGGGAGAACACTCCAAACAAACTAGATAAGACAGTGATTTTAGATAATTGTGATACGTGCACTAAAAATAGTGTTTGAGCTAAACGTTCGCTATTTTTACTAAGCGAGGGAACTGGGTCAGTTGTGACACCTATTATTGCTGTGGTTCTTATCTAAGTTTGGTACTGATTGTTAAGTGTAGGTGGCGCTGTGACGCGAGCTCAATGACAATGTTAAGGTTTTATTTAGTACTGAGCCGTTAGCAACCAGAGTTAGGAGCTTTACGGGCAATGTAAATGTACGCGTACTAGCCATCTTTGGTGCTACAGAATCTTTGGTATAAACGAAACTACTCCAAACCATTAAACTTACATAAGTCAATAATATTTCCGGGTTTCGGATTGTCTCAAAAGGTTACCCGTTCGTTTCGCAGTTCTTCTTTCCATCTTAATAATTTATATCAAAATCGAAACAAAACGTGCGTGAAACGAAACGTTAAAACATTGAGGGTAGTAACGAAACGTTTGATATGCTGAATGCTGCCAACAAATACAAACTTCCATGAATTTGTGGGACAAGTCCCAACAGAATGAAAATGAGTGAGAACTTTTAACAATAGTTTTTCCCTTCCTCTGTGGCTCCATTGCATAAATTCGCATGTCGATAATCGCGCGTATGATTTGAATGATGCCTTGTAATGTTTTAGGGTTCCTCAGATACGCGATTTCTTGGCGCTCTGGCTTCACAGACGACAGAATTGAGTACATCACACACGCTATCTAAGTATGGGCGGTCAATTTACAAATATTTCACACCCAATTTAGCTGAAGTAGGTTTAGTACCCACTTAAGTTCTGCTTACTTTGTGGCTGGATAATGAAGTGGATTGCGATTAGATTTCGTGATTCGAATTATTCTTTCTTATTAAAATAAACAAAAGTATGTTAAAAAGGTTATTAAAAAGAAAATTACTAGTCTAAATAATTTTTGATTGATAGATTCGATACGAAGTTTACATCGGATGTTTATAATATTTTAAGGAAGAATCAAGCAACACTGTAGCTGTCGCTAATCTGTCAGCTATGTCACTGTCACTGTCACAGCTGATCCACAAAGAGCGTGCAGTGCAAACAAAACAAAATTGCAAAGTTACGAAGTGCACAGTGCTTTCTTTTATTTTTGTTTTGCTTTCGTTGTTCTACTTTCAGCTATTACTTTGAAATTGTGTTCAAATCAAGCGAAAAACCATTGATCTCCATTGAAAATGGATTGGCTATCACCACGCGGTTGTATCAAGTGTCGAAACTAGAAATCCGAAGTGATTTGCCCTCTGTTATTGAATTACTATCCTCAGTCGACCAGAAAGCTACAGTGAGTATATTTTTATGTTGTAATCGAACTGTAATGCATGTAGTGCCTGATAATTATCGGAAATTACTTGCAAAATCTACTGTTTTCGTGTAACAAGTAATTTACAGAACAGTTAGTATTCGTCTACCCTAAATAAAAAAGATAACACCGGTTTATTACTTCGCCAAGTATTTTTAGCGAAACTGGTTTCCTTCCTTGTGTCTATGTACATTGCAGTACACAGAGTGCTAGCTATACTGAACTCAATGAACTCATTGATAAGTTTGGTACACATTGATGTTTACTTTTGGAAGATAAGTAAGCAATAAGTTTAATGAAAGTTTCCTCAGTAACTAGGATCAAAATACTAGATAACTCACCTATTTCTTCATATGTTTACTAAACTTGCTATTGCTACTCCACACATTAAGTTTTTCTTTTAAAATAATGCATGGATAGATAACTACTTAACAAATTAGTTGTTGAGTGATAATGCTTTATCGATTAGATTTTATGACAGTTGAATTTGTACCTATCGATCTCAAAATTTACTTCTAACTACCTAACTACTTAGGCTTCTAAATGATTTTATTTTTAGAATCCCAATAAAGAATAAATTATGTACCTACATTTTTAGGGTTTTATTTCCTACTTCCTTCTGCCAGAGGCATTATGTATGCATTTTCCAGGATACAAAGTAAGACAGACTCGAGCTATTGGTGGTGAACAATATTAAAAAAAAATACTATATTAATAAACTAGACAACATGAAAAGACAAATATCAAAGCTCTTGTTAATCCTGGCAATACTTTTCAAGTAGACAGGTTCACATCATAATTTTTAAAAGATACAAAGTCTGATATATTCAGTCTTCATGCACATTCTTTTCTATGATTACTTAACTTCAGGAGTGCCTGTGTCAAATTACTCTGAAGGATAGATGCCTCCGTGGTGATCTGATTGAAACCTTTCGAAAATTGTATTGCACACTACAACCTTCCTCAGATACACAAAATATATACCCCAAAGGTGCCATTCAAACCAGCTAGAGGCCATAGTCACAGAGTAACTTGTACACCATCAAACACTAACATTGCTCATCACTTCCGAGTAACTGAGTGGTGTACAATTGGAACCGCCTTCCTAAAAAAGTAGTAAGAGCTCCCTCTGTGAACGGGCTCAACAACAAACTCGACCACTAGTTACGAACACGCACAATCTGACCTTTACGCCTGTCCCACATTACCGCGCGGAATCGAATTTGCAGAGCCGCAACATTCACGGAACCTCTGTGTTTGGTTGCGTTACTGTTGTTCAAAGTCTATAATATGTTCGTAGTAAATCCGCTATTATGAAATGTGGTATCGTTTGATTCGTCGTAATACTCTAGTAATTTTCTATGAAACGTCGCGTCGTGAAGTGAACCTAATAAATCACCCAGACCTAAAACATAATATTAAAAACAGCAAAAATCCGTGTCAGCCAGCACTCTTCTTATTCAGCTTCTTATTCAGCTTATTAAACGCGCATGAATGGTCGATGCTGCAGGGGCCGAAGAAGCCGATTATACGAACATTTATCTCACGGAATCGAACCTGCACCCGTCTGCGTCTCGGGCGGCAGTCAGTGGTCCAATTCAGCTTACCAATCGCTTCACTATGACAATGGTAGGTATCGTTGCAAAATAACAACGTAGAATATTTTTCATTTCATTTATTACAAGAATTAAGATTTAAATACAAGGTTTTAAACATTAGAATAGTAATAAAACACTGTTTTTACCGGATTGATCGCGTATATTTTATATTTGTTTATAACCTGACGTTTCGGAGGCTTTTCAGCTTCCATGGTCACAGGCAGTCTGCCTGTGACCAGAATAATGTAGTAGTAATAATAAGTAATCCAGATTAAGCACTATAAAATAACAAAAAATACCTTAGTTTCTTTCATCTAAAATAAAATGCCAAAAGTTTGACATGTCTAAGGGCTTATTTCATAAGCCGAAACATAATAATTATGTTTCGGCTTATTTCATAAGCACAGAATCGCCACAAATCAATAACGTTCATATTATTATGAACGTTATTGATTTGTGGCGATTCTGTGACGATACCTTTGTCATAGTGATGGGATTGGCTTAGCAGAAACCCGGGTCCTCGGTGGCCCTTGGTAAATATATGTTCCGTGATTCAGAGAGACCCAGTTGATCGATAGCGTCCAAGGCCCTTAGGTTATCTGCCTCGACGGAGAGTTTCCACAATGTGGCAGGCAGGTCACTCTCGAGTGAACTGATAACTGACCCTAGACAAGGATTCTAGTGATATATCTGTACTTTGTTGATGTGCTTTGTTACCAGGTAGGGGCTGGGATTTGAGGGCAGGTTTTGTCTTTTAGGTATTCCTCACAGCTTGACCCACTTTTAAGGGTTCCGTACCCAAAAGGTAAAACGGGACCCTAATACTAAGACTCCTCTGTCCGTCTGTCACCAGGCCCATGATAACATGCATTAGGTCAACTGGCCCCGTAGGGCCAGTTTTTTCCGGGGCCAGTCGACTAAAGAGCCGAACCGTGATAGGTAGACAGTTGACATTTTCACAGATGATGTATTTCTGTTGCCGCTATAACTATTATAATTTTGTCTGATATTATTTCTTTCGAAATTAATATTAGAATCTAGCTTTGTGATCTCATGTTGGCTGTCCAATTCAATAAATAAATAAACATTTTACAAACAGTTTAAATCTAATTGTTTTGCAATCTTACCTGTTGATGGTCTGCAACAGTCTGCAGTTAGCTCAATTGTAAATACTAATTAAAAAAAAAATCATTTAATTTAAATGAATTTTTTAATTAAATTCTATTATTTGATTATAATTTTCTTGGTTAAATCTTAAATCTATTAGAGGGGGTCTCAGAACGTTTTGAGACCCCCTCTAATAGATTGTATCCCTAATTTAAATTACTCGCATTGTTTGAGTAATGCACTATACAAGCCTCGGTCCGCAATGACTGCCCTGCTGGCCACGATAAGCTGGCCTCAAGCTAAGCTTGCTATGGTCTCAGCCTTCAAGCCCGGTCATCATTGCAACCCTTGCTGTCCGCGCTATAAAGGCTGTACCTATGTCTAAAGGCGTGCTGTGATGGCCTGGACCTGCGCTGCGCTTCGCTTTCATCCATATTCAACCGCGGCCAGCAACCCACCCATTACAGACCTCGGACTTAATGTACTATGCACCTAAATATTATCAAAACAAAATAGAATTCGAAATTCAAAATACATTGCGAAGCGCATAGATCTGGCTGTAATAACATTACAGTCAGTTATTAGTCTGCTGTTCGGGTAGGACCGAAAGGCGACATAGCTCAAAGAAGGTTGTCGAAATAATCAGCAGATTCCTTGCTGTTTGAGTAAAAATATAATCAACAATAGGGTAATATAAAAAATAAAAGTGAAAAAAATACTGTTCTTTAAAGTCCGTCCGTTAGATTATCAGAAGACATTTGACACGTAGTTTTTGTCAATCTAGCAAAAAACGACCGTGATAAAGCGCGTCGACGCGACGTTTGGGAGGGGGCCTCGCGTCGCGCCGTGCTCAAAAGTGTCGCCCGGCGTGGCGTGACGTCACGCGGAACTTAAACTGGCTAATATCTTCATTATTTTTGGTAATACATGAGAAAAGAAAAATAAGTGTCCAATATCTTCTGATTACCTAACTGACAGACTAATTAGATTTTTAAGGAAACTAGCCTATTCGTATAGTCTAATAATAATCTTAATACCTGGGTAACTATGCCTCGAAATGAGTTCATTCAGTTTTCCTATTCGTAAACTAGTTATCTGACTAAGTTCAGTGCATTTGAACCAAGTTCTTTGAACCTTAGCTGCACCGAGACAAAGAGCTCTTGTTTTGCTCTTGTTGTTTTTCACAATCTCACTGAGTTTAGTTGGTCACTGAATTTGTGCGAAATTCTAATAGTTTTGCAATCTTACTCAATTTATAAATAGTTTCTTAACTGTTACTTGCCTATAAATATTATTAAACTTACGCGATCTGAATAATACAATACAAATACAATACAAAAACACTTTATTGTACACCAGAAAAAGAACATTACAAAAATACATCACATGAGACAAGTACAATGGGCGGCCTTATCGCTTAGAAGCGATCTCTTCCAGGCAACCTTTGGATGGAAAGAATTATGTGAATTTGTTTCAAAATTCTTTGCCTTGCTCCATTCAGCCAAGTTCAAAAATGTGCTATTTTACCTACACAGACCCCCGACTGTCCCATTGAGGCATGCCACCTTAGCTCCTATTAGGCTAGGTGAATAATACAAACCCACGACTCTAACAACTAGCCTCGTAGGTGCATGCGTACTTGATGTACCTACGCTTTTACTTGGAGCGTTGTCAGGGGAGTCACCTGTAAATTAGCTGTCTGAGTATACGTCATCTACAACAAGTTAGTCTAGAAATCCCCTCCCTTCACGTGTTGGGTGTAGACCCTTCCTTACTTAGGCTGAGCGCAGACTTGAGTCGCGATGGTTTTAAGATAGACTTTCCTCACTTGAAGTTTGCGCGTCTTCATCATATGACTCAAGTGTGCGCTCTGCCTTTCGCTTGCCTGCTCGCTTTACCGAAAAGTATCTAATACGATATAGACCATCTTTATCCAATTTTTTTCACTAACCAAACTCGCGAGACGAGATCGCTAGCAAACGGATGTCCTTGCTTTTGAATTGCACAACACAATGAAATCACAGCGGTTTGAGTGCCTACAGTATATCGAGGTAGGTAGGTATCTTAGCTACATAATTACGAGATGAAGTAGGCACGGTATGGTATAACCTATGCTATGACTCACTCAGTCAGTATCTATTGCGCATTTGCGAATCATTGCGAAAGTTCGCGGATGCTTCATGCAGGTCAACCTATCAGGGATCTGTTACATGGCCTAGTGGCAGGAAGCCCGACTTTCAGTCCAAAGCACAGATGAAATAATGTGTCCAAAGGTTGTGAGTTCATATCCCATCCTACGAAATAATTTATTTTTGTTTTACTACAAGCTTTTTATTCTACATGTTCTACATGTTTTTTACTCTCTAGACCCGTATATTCACGAACTCGGATCGGATGCAGTGTGAAAGGCACTATCCGATTTCAGTTAGAGTTTTTTATATCTGTATTTCCGTATTTCCGAATCCGTGAGGATCCGCATCGGATGCAGTGCGTAACCGCTCTAAGTGCTACATAAGGTGCTAGAAGTTGACTTCAAGCTTGTTGTTTCAGATATGGCAGGCGGCTGCGCGTGGTCTCGTCGCGTGGGCGCGCGCGTGCGCACGCTGAGAGGCTTGGTGCGCGATACGAAAGCAGCTCTGGTGGACGTTGTCGACATACTGAGCTTCGGTGAGTGTACAGCAAATCCTCACCAGGCCCGACCACGCCTCCGGGATATGATATCTGCGTCATCATTTAGTCGCGCACTTGTTGCATTTTCCTGTTGTGACAAAACAGGTAACAAATGTCGCAGCGCATAATATCATAGGCTCACAGAACTCAGCTACGATTATTACTGAATATGCCAAACAAGTATGGCTTTGCCATGATAACCACGCTTGCCAGGCGGATTAATGATCGCAGTGAATGTGTTGAGTAATACACAGTAGACAGCTGAAGCCCTTCTTCTAGTAGGTTCTCGTATGCTCTTACGACACCCACGGGCTGAGTTCATGGGGTCGCTTCAAACGCGACCGCCAGGACCAGCAATGTCTATGTTCTTACTAATAGTGTTCTGTCACCTCTTCCAGACCCTGAGATCCCGGTACAAGTGACAGAGTTAGGCGCCCAGGCTTGCCTCAGCACGTGCCTGGTAGTGGGGGGCACGAGCGCGCGCGCGCGGGCTCGCCTTCTACACGCGTTGCTCGGCCGCCGCCTGATTCCGGAGCATCTGCCGAGAGGGTGCCGGTGGGTGAGTACCCTTATTGTTTAGTGAAGTGATACCGGTACTTCTGACTCACGAAGTAGGTCTTTACAGAATAGATCGCCACTGGATTCCGTCTTTAAGAATAAGAATAAAAATATTTATTTTCAAAAAATAACAGGGTAGCCTTAAAGTTAATTTTATATTTGTATTTACTTAAATACATTTACTTGGTTAACTTAGTAAAAACACAATTATATAGGTTTACATACTTATGGTCTATAGGGCGTCTTTCACCTGCTGACTTCAATTTCTACCCTAGGACGTCTTGGTAAAAATCCTAGCCTAGACGGATATGGTGCATCACGGAACGAATTGTGCATATCCTGACAGGGAGACTCAGAATCGCAGTCTAGCAGGAAATGAGATGAGGCTTTTCCCATTTCCATTGATGGCCAGAACTTATCTTAGAAAGTAACGAAAACCTACTACAATACGACATGGATTTCTATTCCAGGGCAAATGCGATCTCGTCACAGCATTGTCTGATAGACACTGTTGCGTCCACACAACGCTGATTTTCAGTGAAAACCAAAGTGTTTCACACGGCTCTCCATAATTTTTGACGCAAAATCGGTCTGTCCAAATCGTTCGGAAAAAGATTGGACGCGTCTACCTACGATGTAAGGTTGAGAAGCTGTCGTCGTCCGAGCCACTGTAAGTGGCGTCATTAACACTCTTCATGCGTTTGTTCCAGATCCGCATACAACACGGCAGCGCCACACAGGTGCGGCTTTCTCTCGGCAACTCAGAGTTTGAGTTGGTGGAGGAGCTGCAGTGCAACAAACGACCCTGGGAGGTTCTACCAGTTGAGGTAAACACAGCTATCTACGTATACGAGTATACTATCAGATATGTCTGGGTATCTCCGCTATCCATTAAATTCTTTGGAAGCGCTCCAAAAATTGACTACTTGCATTAATTTTGTGTGTAACATACCCGACAGTGTTATGTATATTTTTTTATCGAACTAGGTTAAAACTGTTATTATATTACTCATTAACCTAGTTATATGGCTAGATTGTAATGTAATTTCATATGTTGTCATTTTTACAATGTGTTTAAAAATGCAAGCACTTGGTTTAACACATTTTTCCAATTGATTTTTAGTTTCGTTTCTTAATTGCATGAGTCCCTCCTTCGCTGACACCGAATCCTGTCAGGTATTTTTTGCTGTATCGTAAAGAGGTCAGACTCTTTAAGAGACAGTAAAAAAATACATTGTTTTTTTTGTTTATATTTTTAACCAAAGATCGTCATATTATCATTATTTAAATAAGCAGAAGAGTATTATACTCTTCTGCTTATTGAAATGCACCCCTCTTTTCTTCACAGGACCTCCTCCGCCAAGATTCCGCAGACCTAACAACTATCCTAGAAGTAGAGATCAACAACCAGTTCCTAAAAGACGGCCTCCGCATTATCATACCCCCTGACATAGCCACTGACCCGGGAAACTCAAACCACCTCGAACTGAAGAAGCTACATTCTGAATTGTACTCTAAACGTAGCAACATACTGCAGAGTTTCCATCCGGTGTATCTATACGCTGTAGATAGAATAGGAAAGAATGTGTTTTGTGACAATATTTGCGGTAATATGGTGGTTTCGAGGAGTGACGAGGACTTTTGGAGCTCGTTTAATTTGTATAATGTTAATAAGAGTGAGAGTAAAGAAGTTGAGGTGGGGCGGGGGGGAGATAGGGCTGCTTGGACGGAGGGGCGGGGGGAACCGGCGGTTTTCAGTTCTGAGGTTGGTATTGCTTTTTTTTCAAGCCAGACATAAATGAAGAGGTCGTATAAGTTAAAAGTATGTTGTATCTCTGAGTTAAGCTGTGGCTTGTAGCTCTGAAACGGTTGGACCGATTTTGATATAGTTTTTATGTTTGAAAGATTTGATTTTCGATGACGTTTTTATGTTCTTATTTATGCTTTATGAAAATTGGTGCAGCCATTTCAATGTTATCATTCTATTCAACTCTCATTAATTATAGTTTTAAAATTCTTGTAAATTTGCTGGTAGTTTTTGAAGCCATATGTTTATAGATTTTGACATGTTGTTTTAAGACAATTTTTTTGCAAAGATGTTCTAAGCATGGAATGTTTATAATCCCAGAAACACGCGTGAAAAACTGCATAAAGAATTAATAACTTCATAATATCAACTTCCAGAACTGTCTAGACCTCCACCAAATGAAAGAGCTGAACCCTCACGCTCAGTTCCTCTTCATCCTATTCTCCGACGCCTCTGAGATCGAGTCCCATGTGCCGCCAGCCCGCGAGGCCACGGGGGCCACTGAGTCTCAGATCTGGAGCCGAGCGCGGTGGACCGGACAGGGACAAAAGGGAAACAGGTCAGTGGTAACAAATGGCTTGCCGTGCCGGTTGCGCGCTGTGCATCGTACCCGCCCCCCACTTCACCGCGCTTGGCCTGCACCGCTGACGCAGACTTCGACGGAACAAATGACCACTATGCGCATTGTGATCAAGATACCAAGGCTTTAATTATTCGATTTACGTAAAGAATGGTATTGTCTCAAATTGCAGATTTTGGCATAATTACCTTTGATGAAATAAAGTACCTAAAGATGGATTCTTTTTTGCAGAAATACAGAATCTCCCAAGTCAAAGCATGCCTGTGATAACGAAAGACTGATTGAAGAACAAACTGCGTTTATGAACGAACTGATCGACCAATGGGAACTCATGTGTAAGTTACTTATTTTAATAATAGTGGTGGAGGGATGTAGTGTATGTGCATCATAAAATGTATGAGGGTAGGTTGCCTCGACAGTTGATTGTTGGCCATTACAGAGTTCGTGTGTTCACCCGTGTTTAATTTATGATATTCCCTGTAATATGTAGTTAGATTAGACTAGCAGGACAGGAGCCACAGTAGAAAGGATACTAATACCCAGCTGTGGCTAACAGTGTTGCATGGGAGGATGCTAACAGATTGAGTAGGTAGGTAGAATATGAAAAGACATAGTTATTTCTTAACTTTTTTTATCTAATCTATGTAGTCCCTATACTAGGCAAAGGTCTTCCCAAACTTTTACGAGAGTCGCGTTCGTTGGCCAGGTCCCACCAGTCTACTTAGAATGCGTTAAAATCGTCTCGCCAGCGTCTCCAAGGCCTGCCTCGGTGACGTCACCCGTTCTCAACATCCACAGTGTGACGCTCCGAGCCCACCTTTCTGAATGCTTGCGGCTCACGTCTTTTTTACGTCGTTTCTCCAACAGGGAGCAATATATTGTCTCAGCTTGCTTTTGGCTACATTGCATCTGCATGAACTTGTATGCAATGTATGTGGGTAAATGAACACGAATTCAACGGTAGGACCTACAATGTTCCAATACGTAACAAAAATATATATCAACAATCTTTAAATCAGCCTATGTTAGTCCACTGCTGGACAAAGACCTCCCTAATGAGCGCCATAGCGCCCTGTCTTCAACTTGACGCATTCATCCCACCACCACCGGGCCGAAGGGTATCCTACACTACTGCCGTGTGCACTGCGTGTGTGCCGCGCTACACGCGCGGCAGTTAGCTAGGTAGGTATAGCTACATATTCATCAATAAACCTAATGATAAGAAGAGCCAATGAGCCACTTGTTAGGGCTGATCGATATCCAGCCGTGGACATAGGCATTTTCCCAGTGCTTCCGAAGCCGCGAATCTAGTAACTGTATAATTTTCTTGTTATTTTCCAGCGAGTCCCCCCCTAAAGCACTACGTCCGCAGCCAGTGGGCGATCCTCGACCCCACCACACTCACGTTCGCCGAGCCTGTCAAAGCCAAGAAGAGAGAAGACAAGCTGCTCAAGAGTAGAACGGCGTTGTTGAATGTGACGTTGAAGTTCGCTGCGGATTGCTTGCAGACTTATCTGCTGGAGTCCTGTACTAAGCTGAGCGAGGTAACGAATACAACACATTAACGACGATGATAAAAATAAGGCTCATATAACCACGTGTTAGCTAGCAAGCGATAAGCTAAACCAACCTAAAACTAACCTTAGAAAATAACCTTAGAATATACTAAGCGATAAGCTATCAACTATTTTCTCACCCAAGAAACAAACAAAAGATATAGATTCTGTGTCCATTTAAGAGACACTAATAGTTAATCAATAAAATATTTATCCATATAAATATTTGTCCCAAGGCGGGAATCGACCCGCAACCTCCTGCGCCGCACACAGAGCACAGTGGGCGTCAATTTATTTTATTTTGTATTTTCAACTAATTTCTTTCGTTTTGTAACTCCTTTATTTAGTAAAACCGTGTATAATATAAGATTTTTCTTCTGTTCCATAACCCAAGTTCTCTAACTAAATGCTATTGTGTCAAATGTCCACAAAACCCCACATTTGACTATTTCAGGTGCACGTAAAACTCCTGCAGCAGTTCATTCTGGCTTCCTTCGACATGGCGAGAGAACTTCAAGTGGTGCCGAAGAAAATACAATACGTTGCTATACAAGAACAACATTTGTATGATGTGAGTCTTTCATATTACGATAACAATAAGTTATAAATAACAAAAAAGGTGGATTCCTACTGCTGAGCAAAGACTCTCCTTTTATACCATTCTTACGTCGTAAGGGAGTGAAGTTATCGACATTGCTAAGAACTAGCAAGCTGCAGTGGCAGGTCATATCTCGCGAACCGACAACCGCTGGGGTTGTATTCTGATAATCATGTTGAGAAATTACACAAAATTCACATTGCAGTTGATATTTCAGACCATAAATGAGAAGTTCGCTCAGGGTGACAAGAAACTCCAGCTGGTGCAGATGATGCAGGAAGTGCTGCAAGAACTGAAGGCTGATGTCGTTAACATGGACTGGAGTGTGGATGGTGAGGCACCCTTCACTAACAGGCATTATATGTAGACGAAGATACTTTTAGTATCTTCGTCTACATAAGAGATAGAAATAAAAAAAATATCACTTTTTTTCCATTTTGACCCTAAATTTGACATTTTCTAAGTGTACAGTTATTGTATTTACGGAAATAAAAAAAACGTGTTTTCATTTTGCGAAAAGTATCTCCCAATTTTGATATACCTAAGTTGAACTCTAAACGATTTTCTTCATCCGAATAATTTCCAAAAGTGAATGCTGGAGCATGATGGTACAAATTCTTCTGTTACTAGTTGACACTTTAGTATATCGCATTGACTGCCAAGGGCCAGGCGGTGGTGCATACGGACACGTCCGGGACCATGAACGTGTTAAATCTATTATCAAGTCAATCTTAGCAAGTTTAGCATTCTCGCTTTAGACAAACTCTACTTCTCTCTCTTTCCACTCTAGACGTTCGTCTAGAGTGGAAAAGGCACAAAACAGGGTGGATATTTAGGAAGGCGCAGTAAGGCGAAAGTACCTCCAACTGTAGCTACTGAAAAATGAACTTACCTAATAGGCAAGATCATTTTCCAGGAGGCTATCCAGATTGTGTAGAAAAATTGTCATTTAATATTCTCTCTCGTGTGTATTAAAGCTACGGCCAAAAAACAACAAGTAATTTTTTTCGTAAAAAATTACCGCGTCTCGGTCGCGTAGGTGTGCAAAGCTCCATCGGGGCGCCCTTGCTGCGTGCCGCGTGCTTGACGCGCAGGTTTGATGATGATTATAAAATAACTATATAATTCTGCCAGTGTCAAAGTAATGGAAAATATCTGAGTTATCAAATTATAAAGATTGTTTGATTATGTTCACCAGAGCCTAGTTCGTTATCTAACAGGGTGCACCACGTGCAGGTTAGGTTGGCTTGGGAGACGAGGTGTAGGAGTTCCCCGTACACCCGACGCGCAGGTTTGCCCGAAGCTTTTGTAATGCTGAGCTGTTATTGACATTACAATAATTTGATTGTTTTGAAAAAAAAAAAAAGCTAAAAACAAGCTTAATTTTACACTGTTTCCCAGATAATCTACCCTACATGTGGCCCCCAGATGTGGACCTTTGTGTGTGGGCGTCGTGTTTTAACCAACATGTTGGTTAAAACACGACGCCCGCTAAAAACAGTTGTACAACTGTTATCCACCCTGTTGTACAACTGTTTTTAGTTTTGCGGAATAAATATAAAGTAATCTCCCGCTATGGCGCTCATTAGGGGAGGCCTATGTCCAACAGTGGACTACTATATAGGCTGATGATGATGATGAATCTCCCGAGAATAAAATAATATAGGACCACATCGTGACTATATTCTCTATACAATATCGAAAGAATTCATAATTCACGGAGAAATCCATGAACATACATAAAAAACATACACACCTACAGCCGAATATAGAACCTCCTCTTTTCGAAGTTAGTTAAAAACCACTTAAATTGTATTTATTTCCTTATGAATGGTCACAATCTTCCTATATTATTTCCAGATCTCCCCTGGCACCAGGACCAGCGCTTCCTGACCTCCAACTCGACTTTCTACTCCTCCCGCCTCTCCCCCTCCCGTCCGCTATCCCCCCCGCGCCGCTCCCGCTCCCCGCCGCGCGCGCTCTCGCCCTCCAGCCGCCTGTCCCCCTCTATCGCGCTCAGTGAGATAGAGACTTCCGATGGTGAAGAGGCGTACGATACTTGTTTGGAGGAGTATGATATTGTGTCTAGTGAGGAGAGTTATAGTGATTATTTTACAAGGGTAAGTGATATTTGTTATTACCTATTGTTTTAAGCGTGTTAGGTATTTCCCCCTTCGATCCCCCGAGCCACCAGGCGAGTTACAGGGGTTTAGACGATCAGTTTTTTAATAAAATGAGTTCATAATTCAATTCCGAATACATTCATCCGCTTTAAATCCAACATTGATTTAGGCACTAGTTATAATTCCAAATTACAAAAAATATGTAATTTTAATTAAGATTACGTCCGGCCTCTTTTTGTACCCCCTCCAGCCGTACATAATTAGCGACACACGTAACAAAATGGCAAGTGAATAATCTATATCAACAAAGAAATTACCGTTAATTTATAGAAGAAATTAGAACTACGATTTACTATTGAAACAATTGAGGTAATTGCAGACTGATGCAAACAATCTACAGGTAATTCAACTGATCCATGTCAATATCAGTCAGAAGCGTCCCCAAGATGCTGGCTGCTTTGCCCCTCTGTATGGCAATGCTGATGAACTGATTGCTCATCTCTTCCTTTGTTTGGGTCTCGATGTTGCGGTGTGAAATCCAGCATTATTTATTTGTGTTCCTATAAATTCCAAATTAAAAGCATTTTCTACTACCAACCTTTTCTACTTCCAGTCGAAACCATCAGACGAGTCAGCAAGCCCGGCGACCAACATTCCCATAGAGAACGAAGACACCAGCATGTTCTCCCTCTCGCAAGCGACGCGCTCGCTCTGGTCGAGCCGGAGCGACGGGACCGCTTGCACCAACAACACGCATGTGTCGGTCAAGCATGCCACTCTCGATGTGCAGCGGACTGGTAAGAGGGGCTGAAGTAAAGGGGGCAAAAAGCTTCCCCCCCCAGATTATGTTTCATTTGTATTTTTTAACTGTATTGAAAATCTGTTTGGCTTTACTAAGGCCCGTCTTATGAAGGCTTGCTCAGTCATACATCTATGCTTGAGTGTCAAAAGGGTTGCTCAAGCATAGATCAATGACTGAGCAAGCTTTCATAATACGGGCCTAAGTGTTCCCTCTGAATTTATGGTATGAACAGTTTACAGTCACATTATGAGTTAGTGCAAAAAATGAAATAAGGGATTATAGAAATGTATCGCTGAAAAACTTGTGTATTTGTTACAGTCCTGTCGAGACTCAGCCGCAAAATCAGTTTAAAGCTAGTCAAGTTTGTCGACTGCTTGAAAGAGACTTATTTCGGTACTCTACAAAGGTAAGTATTCCGTCTATCAATCCTCATGATCCAAACTAAGTACCAATCATGACATTACAATACTTCGACTTAAAAATCGTCACGCTAAGCTGTCTCTACTATCCTTAAAAATCTAAAATGTCTGCAAAGGTGCTCAAATCTAACCACCTGGTAAGGTTGGTTTTTTCTGAACGGCATTTTAAGTTTTCTCGTCAATACTAAAACTGGTATTGGTGTCGATTTGTAGGTACCAAAACTTAAACTAACTAAAAACCTAAAAATGTAGCTGTCTCTTTTATAGGTAGTAGAAATTGGGGCGGCAACAAATTTGGGTTATGTAGCTAAGGTTTTTCCAACAGATACTACCTATGAAACTAAAACGTAACCCATCACTTTGCCACCAGATGTTTAGAATCCCTCGAATCCTCCTGCCGCCAGGAGTTAGGTGGGCGTCCCGCGAGCGAGGCGATGCGACAGTTGCTGTCCGTCGGACGCCAGGTGGAGCTGCAGCCTTATGCCGCCTTCTCGCTGATGCGGAGTCTACTGGACTCGCTGAGAAGACTGCTACATAAGTAAGTAAGAAGCTACAGAAGTGTAGAAACATCCATCGCCATTAGCGCATCTATCGCCCATCACATGAACTACATAAAGACATCAACATCGTATCAAGAAAATACTCACACGTCACCGTTAGTTCATTCCGTAAGAACTTAAAAAAATCATCTGATAAATGGCGCCACAAGCGCAATAATCGATTTCTAGATCGCGCAAACGCTTTTTGATTTATTAAAGCTTTGGGTCAGCTCGCACCGGCTGCGAGGCCTCATTTACGTTAGACAATGGCTCTTAATTTCACCTTTATTGCCTCCCTTGTGATGATCTGTACATTACAAAGCTGCCTCATGAGAATAACCTTGTGAGACAGCCTCCCGATGTTGATACCCAGCTTACTCAGACTGCAGTAATAAAGGTCACCGTCAACAGGTTCCGCCTGACCGGGTCGGAGGCAGAAGACCCATCTTGCTGCGTGCTAAGCGCGGCGTGGCGCCGGCGCGTCGCGCTGCACGCCGCCGGCTCGCTCAGTGCTGGACGACTGGCTAGGATCATATCTACACAGGTAGGTATTATATTATCTGTCAATGTCTGGTTCGATCTTGATCTCCTTTGTCTGCGGTCTACCCTACCCTGTCTCCTGTCTGACATACGCACTTACAGCGGAATCCAAACTTAGGTATGCTCAAAATGTTTGCATGTATCCGGTGCGAACGGGCTCGCTCTTAAGTCAGACTTCTATGTGTTAGCACCCTGCTTGCTCCAGCTGTTCTTGTCTGACTCCTTACAGCCTTACTCCGCTTATCTCCGCTCGTTTCCACGCCAACGGGCACGCACCTTTAACCTTACTTGCCTGAATACGGCTTTCATTATATCGTATACGACATTACTAGTGTCATTTGCAGTGCCCTTACGGGGTGCATGTAAATGCCTATTGACTAAGCCATTTACCTAGATTAGCTACATAAATGCATCTACAAGCAAAATAAATAAATTATAAAACTAGTCTCCACATCTTGCAAAAACGTAGCTTTGTTGCCTTTGCCACTTTAAAAACTTTGTATATTTACGTCACAGATATTGGAAAGACTGAGCACAGCGCACGACAAGTACCAGTCCGCGCTGGCCTCCCTGGAGACTGCCTTGGCCTCCCGACTGCACCAGACTGAGGACACCAAGCTAGCTATAAGAAAGAAGTAAGAGCTGGCCCTTAGGTGGGTCGTTTGTATAGCGAGAAGAGGCGTTTTCCAAGATGAACAATTCTTATTAAATGACGAGGATCTCGCTGAGAGGAGAGGGTGTCAAAAGGATGTCATGTCAGAGTCTGCGCCACATTAACTCGACAACCCCGTAAACTCGGTTAACCTTCGAACACAATGGACGGCTCGGATCTTTCGCAAAAGGCTTGAGGTTGTCATAGGGATGTGAATGTATGTGTGGCCATAGCTGTATTGTTATTATTATAAGCCTATAGTATCCCTCTGCAGGTCAAAGGCCTCCCTTTCCTCCTTCCACTTTTCTCTATCAATAGCTAGACTTGGCCACTCAGTTATAGTGGTGCCAAATGAATGATTATGTCAATGTCAAACTTTGCACGGACGTTGTACGTACCTAGAAGTTCTTTGATCCGGACAGACCCAAAGTCGAACATAATTTTTTTAAATTGTTTATTACAGAAATACGCTGAACGAAAACCCTCTTAGCATCAAGCAAAATAATTTTCTGTTTATTTCAGATATGCCCCGATGTTCGCTCGACTTTGTCTCGAAAGCACGTCCATGTGCGACGTACTTATGTACGGCACGCCTGATTTAGGGAGAGAAATTGGTAAGCTATGTTGGGACGTCTAAGTTACGTCTTTGTATCTTAGTAACATCTCTTTTCTCGATGGGCAGATGATATTGTAGCGGTATCAGGACCGCCATCTGTGGCCTCGTATAGGAGAGACCGGTGTCCAGCAGTGGACGTGTGTGGGCTAATATAATGATAAACATCATCGTTATAAAGGGTCAAGACATTAAAAAAATTAAGAGAACTCTTAACGATGAAGTAAACTTGAATGTTGGAACTAAGTCATGAGAATGATGGGTAAAAGAAAGGGCAAAAGTCTAGGTAACTTTATTAAAACCAGAAATTGCTTTACGAAATATTAATATTTAAAGTTCTAAGTGAAAGCAAAATAGTTGCAAAGCAAAACACTCTTAAAAAACCCTTTTCTTTTCGTGCATTAACGTCTGTCGGTTCAGCTAATATTGAAATAAATATGCCGTCCAATACAGGCAGGGGGCAATACGGCGTGGTTTACTCGGTGCGGGGAAGCTGGGCTGGCCATTCTCCCGTGGCGGTCAAGTCAGTGCTGCCAGCTGACGAGAGGCATTACCACGAACTGGCTATGGAGTTCTTCTATACCAGGTGAGTACCAGTGTGTCCAACTGTAGACCTTATGGGGATGACTTCACGTCAAACTCAAAGGCAGCGCTCGTCGGATAACCTATTGAATTATAAACTCATCTTGAGGCGATCTTTCTGAACAGCGAACGAAACTGAAACGTAACGCTCGGTTTGGTTACGCTGAAACACGTTTATTCGACTAGTGTATACGTTTTCACTTCTATCGGTGCAAATATAAAAGGTGGCTAAAGGTGCAAAGTAATACGTGTAAAAAATGCGAGATCTTTGACTTCATCACCAAAATTTCGCACATCAGACGACCATTTTCTTTTGAAATTTCAGCGCGGTCATCAATTCAACTCATTTTTAAAATATTCCTGTAGTCAAATATATTTATATTCCGCAGGATGATACCCGCGCACCCTCGCATAGTCCGCCTGTTCGGGTCCATCGTGCAGAAGGGAGGCGAGGGAGGTCGCAGCGTGCTACTAGTGTCGGAGCGGTTCGTGAGGGATCTGCACTCGGCGGTGCGAGCCGGCCTGCCCGTACATACGCGGATGAGGATCGCCTGTGATATCATTGAAGGTAATGTCAAAATAATCCAGGTACAATTGACCAGCGGCCGTCACATTGAAAGCTATATTACCAACATTATAATCATGTTATTTTTATGCAGAATGATCTCTATAGCTGAGCAAAGTTTTCGTGAGGTTGAGTCGCATCTAGCGACCATACATAATGTCTGCGCCTTATTAAATTCTTGCGATATTCAAAATTCCTGGTTAATTACGTAATTTTGAAAGTCTCTAGCTGGTACTTTTTAGGGTTCCATACCCAAAAGTTGAAAACGGGACCCTATTACTAAGCCTCCGCTGTCTGTCCGTCTGTGCGTCTGCGGGTTGTATCTTGACCCGGAAAAGAGAAATACGTATTCTGCGAACATTTAACTTTCTGAATATCCGCAGAATAAAATATAAGGATGAAAATATTTAATATTTAGTAACAATTCCGCGAAAAAACCTTCTCCGATAAGTTCTAACAAAATGTAGTCCGCGTTGTAGAAGAAAAACGACGCCAACTACAAAATGAAAATTACAAAGTGAAAAAATACCTATCAAAGCAAGACGTCTTGCTTTGATAGGTATTTTAGTTAAGTAACGCCTGATTCTATTATTTATCCACAGAATATGTATTTTTCTTGCCGCTATATCCACAAATAATAAAAATTAAATAAATATTAAAATTAAAGTGGGCTCCCATACAAAAAAAACGTCATTTGTTGCTCTACTTTTGTCGAGGCTGTATTTCCTCTTTAAGCGTAATAAAACAAATGAAATTTTGACAGGGTGTAGATAACTAATTGCCATCATAACACAAATAATTAAAATAAAATATATTTAATAATTGAGGGGTCAATGTCCATACCAAGTTGAGTACCGATCACTGAAGGTAAGCACCGTCCGGCGCGGTCAGTACCTACTTGGATGGGTGACCACGTTATGATGGGTTTTTGCTATTTTAATATTTTTTATAACAGTTCTGCCGCACAAAAGATAACCACAGTAAGTACGATTTTTTGCGGTATTGAGTTATATATATATTCGAAATCAGCACAAAAAGATCTATATTTCTGTATATTCAGAGTTTGCAAATGTGGCTTATAACCTCCTGTTTGAGTAAGCCAAACTACAGTAAGTCTTGTTTGGTGGTATGGAATTCTTAATTTATTCATAGTAAGTAAATTTATTCATAGTGATAATTTACTTTTATTTAATTTCTGTAAATGATAATTAAAAACCTAAAACTTTTCTTTAATTAGTAGTTCCATGCCATAACTGCAGCAAGTTACAGTGAATATCAAGTAGATTTTGCTCAGCTATAAACAAATTATATGGACTTGGTAATTATTGTTACAATATGTTCTTCTGCCTAAATATTCTTACAGTAAGTCACCTTCTTACTATATTTATGCTTAGGAATGAAAAAAAAATATTTATTACATTCCTAAAGATAAATAGTTTTTCGAGGTTTTCTATATTAATAATTTATTTATTGACTAACTTAAGTCATTCCACTTATAAAGCAAACTACTTTGCGTAATAAAAACCGACAAAAATAAAAATATGCCTAATATTTGGACCATGGTAGCAAAAACCGTAAAAAAAACTTTAACCGTCGTTTTCTCGAAAATGTGCTCGAAGGACTTACTGTGGTTATCCTTCGTGGGGCAGAGTTATTCAGGGTCTTTTTTGCGAAATAGTTGTGTATGAGAGTACGGAACTCTCTGTGTGCGAGTCGACTCGCACTTGGCCGGTTTTATTTATTGTGCTAGATCCGATCAACCTAAACGACATAAGCACAGAATCCTCTTGTGTCATGATTGGTATCATGACACAAGTGGAACAAGAAACGCCGCTGTTGTCATTTCACTTGGACCATAATTTTCAGGAATCCGATACCTCCACTCGCTAGGCCTGGTCCACCGCGACATAAAGCTCAAGAACGTGTTGCTGGACGGCTCGTGCCGCGCCGCACTCTCCGACCTCGGGTTCTGTTCCTCGGGCGCGCTCATGTCGGGCTCCGTCGTCGGCACGCCCGTTCATATGGCACCTGATCTGTTCGACGGACAGTATAGCGCTAGCGTCGATGTCTACGCCTTTGGAATACTCTTCTGGTGAGTTTCTCTCTAGATCTACTGCATCATTCTCTTCTGTTGGTGAGATTTCCTCAACTGCCGCTTCTAGAGCTACGTTCCAAAGACGCCTGGTCTGTTTGTCGGACAGTATAGCTCTAGCGTAGATGTCAACACGTTTGGGTTACTGAAAAATTAATAAACACTATTTTATTTTTGCTCGTTCTGTCCTGTTAAAACTGATAGGTACTACATCTATATTCTTCGTTATTATTATTACGACGTAGGAGGTTGCGGGTTCGATTCCCGCATCGAAACAAATGATTGTACAATCTGCAAATATTGGTTCCCGGTGTTCTGTTCGTTTTCTATGTATAGTAAAACTAGCAGCGCCTCGCGGTTTCACCCGCGTAGTTCCCGTTCCCGTGGGAATTCCGGGATAAAAAGTAATCTATGTCCTATTCCAGACTATAATCTATCTTTGTGCCAAATTTCATTCAGATCCGTTCAGCCGTTCTGGCGTGATAAAGGAACAAACATCCATCCATCTATCTATCCATCCATCCATCTAAACTTTCACGTTTATAATATTAGTGAGATATATCTAGGTACCTGTGTATTGTATTGTATTATTTATATCAGTTATCTAGTACCCATAACACAAGCTCTCCTTAGCTTGGGGCTAGATAATGCTGTGTCAATTGTCCAGCATTATTTATTTATTTATTAGTGAAGGTAGTGTGAGATTTCTGGACCATCTCGTGTTGTTTTCTTATTAATGTTTACGGACTTCAAGAGCAGGTTTTATGTTCGGTTGGATGTATTTTTTTTATATGTTCATCGATTTCTCCGTCAATTATGGACCGATATTAAAAATGATTTCGCTATTGTAGGCACAGATAATGATCCCGAATTGGTACCATAAACAAATTTTTCCCGAAGGATTCGTATTCATTTTGTCAAGTGATTTTGATTCTTTCGTTGAGAACACCTTACCACCTCAAAATAAACCTTTATTTGTATAAAGGTTTATCTGGAGGTGGTCCCGTAAAAGTTAGACATTCAAGAGTGAACAGGTATCTTCTAGACCTTCGTGATACATCTTCGGCCACATCTTCACTTTCCATCAGGTGAGGTTGTGGTCAAACGACCTAAAAAATTTATATGTGCGCCGTAAAACGTTCCTATCTAAAACATTATCAAAACATAATTTTCACTCTCTGGTCTATTGGTTTCCATGGCAACGCGCGTAAACAAAAGATCAAAGTTGTTAATCACTGGTGGTGGTTGGTTGGTTTCCATGGTTACAAATGGTTTCCATGACGGGCGTATACAAGAGGTCCGGTTTAGGGCATGCACCCGGTTCTACCCGGTTCTGGAAGAACCGGGTATACCCGGTTCTATCAAGGTATGTGTGGAACCGGTTACAGAAATACAGAAATACAGATCATTTATTTGCACACACGGGTCACAATGGTCTTGATTATAGAATAGGTAGGTACCGTACATGTATTGCCTTAGTCTAGGCATGCAAATTAGTTTTCCTGGGGTCACTATACATTTCTAAATTACTAACTTGTTAATTATATTTAAACAAAAAAATACACGAACCCTTATAAAATATTTAAATAACAAGTCAACATCTAATAATATAATTGTTACATAATACAAGCATATTTAAGCAGTCAAGAGAAAAAATAAAAAAAATAAAATGTCATTGATTAGTTAATTTGAATGTCCTTATCTAATAAAAATTCGTTTACATTATAATAGCATTTTGACGTTAAAAATTTATAAAGTTTGTTTTTGAACACAGCCAATGGTTCCGAAAGCAGTAAACCCGGTTCCCCCGGTTCTTATAAAAGTAAAATTTTAAGTAAGTACCTAACTAATTTTAAGAAGATTCTTTCACAACGGTGAAAATAGAAATGACCCTTTTTGAAAACGGTGGTAGTCGTGGTGCAAATCTTTCGCTGGCGTATAATTACCTTAAAGCCATACCACCGACAAGCGTAGAGCCTGAAAGAATATTCTCATCAGCTGGATACATCTGTAAGAGACTACGAAGCTCACTAAGTGACCGCAGTTTGGACGTTATCTGTTTCTTGCGCTCTTATTATCAAGAAAAAAAATAAGAAGTCTTTTTAAAATATTATTTTCTTGAACTGATGTGACTGGTAAATACCAAAAATTTATGGTTAGTAAATAATTAATGCGGTAAGATTTTCACAGTCGAGGACAAGAAAAATGTTGATTAATATAAATAGATACAACAAAAAAGTATTCAACTTTGTTAAAAAAATATATATTGTTTAGTTTTTTAAAGATTTTATTAACTTTTAAAAAATGTGATATTACAGATTTTATGGTTTCAGGTTTCCGATACCTATAGTACCTAGTTAACGGAAGAAAAATACTCTTATTGTTTAGTAAGCAAGTAAGACTGATTGTTTCTTGAGTTCCTTTATAATTTGTGTGATTTAATGTACCTAATAAATAATAGATAATTATGAAAAAAGGCTGTTGGTAACCAAATAAACGTTGATTATATAATTTTTCTGTTATTATTTAATATGCCTTGTTATAAGTATGACATATTCTCTCAAATGCTCTTTGATTCATTCTAATCGTATTTTTTTTTATCCTTTGTTGCTGGAACCGGGGGAACCGGTTCCCCCGGGTCCAAGGGCATACCGGAACCGGGTTTCAGAAATCTGGAACCGTATCCGGTTCTGCATGCCCTAGTCCGGTTACTTGAAAAACAAATTACAAAGTTGACGGTTGAAAATAAGTGCGCGCTATCGAAATGTCCCGGGCTTAATGCCGGCTTCTGAACCCATTAAACATTTTTTTTATTTGAAGTCGGTTGAATTTTTTGAAACACGCTTTATTACATTACCCGTTGCTTTTGTTGTAGGTATCTGTGTGCGGGTGATATAAAACTACCGGCAGCGTTTGAAGCATTCCACAACAAGGAACAGCTATGGAGTAAAGTCAAGAAAGGTACGTTTGCATTGTGTTATCAAAAATGGTGTCTGGAAGAACAAATGACAATTGGGCACAACCACAACCTCACAATTACAACCTGGGTCTCTCAAGACAAGAGTGAATGTTCTAGCTAGACCTTCGTTATACCCACATCGTCTACCACATCTTCACTTTTCATAAGGCAAGATTGTGGTCTAACGAAGTTCTATTGACTATAAAAATAGAAATACTTCGACCTGCTTATGACCTGTTTGCGTGTGCAAAAGTAAAATGTATCCTTGACTTTCAATCTTATCTTTGGAATCATGTTATAGCGGCTAGCCATTACCTTTTCGTAGACTGCTCAGATATTCATTTTCTTGGTCGATTTAGCTCCGGGTCAAGAGGAACGCACCCTAACACCTATCCCCTCCTCCTCAGGTCTTCGCCCGGAACGCCTCCCTCAGTTCTCAGAGCCATGCTGGCAGCTGATGCAGGAGTGCTGGCGCACGGAGCCCGCCGCGCGCGCCTTGCCCGGGGACCTACAGCCCAGGCTGGAGGAGATACTACGCCGGGAGACTGAGCCTAGTGCCCAGAGCACTAAGGGTGAAGATAGCGTGAGAGAACCTGATTCTGGACTAATCTTCGACCCATAGAAGTTATTAGATCCATCCAAGCGATAACTACCCTTGTCGATAAAGCAGAAAGAAACGAGATGGCAAGAGAGAACCTGATCCTGGACCGTTTTTAGACGCATAAATACTTGACACTTGCAAGTAACTACGAGCTCTATAATCAGTGGAAAATAGAGATGGATTCTAGTCAGTTTTTTGCGCATAGGAGTGTGTCTTACCAGGTGATTTACAGCCGAGTTTTGTTGGATATATTGCGGCGGGAGACTCGGCCTTGTAGTCAAAAACTAGGGCTTGTTACCGGTACAATAGCGGTAATATCGCTATTTTCTTTTATCGATAAGTTCGAATATTGATTACTTTTGATATCGGTACTTTGCTGCAAGGGAAGAGGAGTCCTATAAAGAAAAAAGAAAGGAGGAGAATGAGTTTTAATAAACTTATCCTCAACGCGTAATATAACTTGTATATACAATGAAGATGCAAGAGAAAATCAGCTGTATATGCAAGAGATGTAAATGTCTGATGATATATTTTTCTACGCATAATATCTCATAATTTACCTAAAATCCAAGGGCCTAAAGCAAACATTGTTTGCAAGGGACTAAAACAGTTGTGTGAATAGAGCAGTAAAGAGGAGGACAGTATGAGAGATGATTCTGAACTTTGATTTAAATATAAAATGTATAGTCAAAAAAACATAATAATATCGTTTTATGTTCAGTCTTCTAAGACTTTGATGATGTATGATTATTCTAATCATTGAGATACAATGAACTCTATCACTCTATCTTTAAGAACTATTTTAAGTACACTAATTTAAGTCTAAAAATGTTTAGTCTGTCTATCTGTGATCACAAAATTGTTAGGTATTTGAATAAACTTGTTAATTTGTTTTTATTTGAACTTGTTAATTGGTTTTAAAATTATTTTCTTACTTTCTGATCAAATAATGATGTAGCTCCTTTATTTCACATTTGTGTATGTACGAGCTAGAAGCATGATGCAAAATCAAGTTTTATTTTAATTTTATTTTCTAATATTCAACAAAAAAAAAATTTTAATCTAATAATCAAAAGATACATTAAAATAAAAGTAATGTAATTAAGTTTTGTTCCATAAGCTGCTAGCTCGTAACATAGGAGGCAGTTAACTTTAACCCCATCTAAGATGTGAAGTCGAAACAGAAAGATTGTCGAATAAAATAGTATTAATAAGCAAATAATGCTTATGATGAGATTTCGTAACACAACCCGAATAAACAAACTGAAAATGAAACAATAAAAAATTGTTTTTTATGTGATTATTTTTTTACCTCCACCGTGAATTATTTCGGAACAGGATTTATTACGTTCTAGCTCTGATAAAAAGAAGCGTATGCTGATCCAGGTCTAGAACTATATATAAGCAAAGTTTTAGCCAAATTCGTTTGGTAGTTTTGGCGCGATAAAAAATATCCTTTCAATACCAGTCGCGCGCGTGCCCAAGACGCTGGCTGCATTGGGGACAATGCATTGTCCCGCGCGCGGTATGGGAATGCTACCTACAATTTAAATTACTTTATTGGCAAATGAATAATGCTGGAAAATTCACACAGCATTAACGAGCCCTAAGCTAAGCAGAGCTTGTGTTATGGGTAGGACTGTATTATATTATTATACAATACACAGAATATATTTTTTACTATACATAGAAAACGTCCAGAAAACCTGTACAAATGTCTGCAGATCGTACACACATTTCTCCCGAGGCGGGAATCGAACCCGCAACCTGCGTCGCAGGCTGACCTTCGCCCACCGCGCCGCATCGGTCGTCTATGCATGCAAAGGTTTAGCCGAATTCGTTTGGTAGATTTAACGCGATAAAAAATAGCCCCGCTGCGCGGGATGGCAATGCTGATGCGCTGCACCAGACACTCACCAGCTCTCGGGTCACGCGTCGCTTCGATCGGACGCTTATTCCTACACAAGAACATAATGATGTCTATATTTTCCCTCAAGCTAGCAGGGACATGGTAAGTATTTAGGTAGGTACCTTAAGGTTACGCTGCCACTGGCTGGTGTAGGTCCACCAAAGATCCTAGGAGCCTACGTTCGTAGGTATTTCCTAACCTATTGAAAATATCATAAAGGACTTCAATAGATAAGTGTATAGGTAAGTGTAAGTACAAAAAGAAAGAAAATACCTAGATGCAAGAAAAACGTCAAAAAAAGCAAATAAATGCTAACAAGGTTCAAAATCAAACAAATCCTGTGCAAATAACCCTTCCGCTGACCCTTGTTAGCCGCGTCTTAGGCAGAGATGTGCTAGTGTAGTGCAGATGGGATTGTTGATTTCTTTTAGATTTAGTTAGTACATGTTTATATAATACTAAAAAATATTTATTTGTAAAATATAGGTACCTACTACTTAATTCCTAATAGATAGAATTCCTAAGATTTCAAAACAAATACCTACCTAGTCGGCATAGATTTATCAAGTGACGGAAGTAGGTACTTACTATACTGTAGGTACTTACCTACCTAAAGTTTTTTAATTTTTAGTATTTTATTTTAAACTAGCTGACTAAATTTGTACTTAGGTAGGTAATCCACAGAAAAAATTAATGAATATTGTGACTCACAGTGCAAACAAAGTGAAATGAGTATTATGTTCAATTATTTTCACAGCGTTAGTTTACAACGTCCGAGTACCGATCATCGAGGTTGAGCAACACTGGGCGAGGTCACAGTCGGTACCTACTTGGATTGGTGACTGGGGGACCTGAGTTACTACTTTTTTCGATTTATCAACAAAGCAGTAAAGGGTTTCTTTTGCGAAACATAAGTACCTAGTTTAGTTTTAGTATGATGGTACGGAACCCTCCGTGTGCGAGTCAACTCGCACTCAGTGGGTTTTATTTTGGCAATTTTTGTTTGTTTGTCAAGGATATAAATATGCTCGTTAAAACGGACAGCAGCACTATTAAATTTAATCAGTTTCTCACTTATATGAACTTGTCTCAATATGTTAATCAGCCCACACATTCTACCTCACATAGTGAAAAACTTATAGATGTTTTTTGTACAAATGCACCTGTGCAAGACCTTTCAGTTGACAATATAACTGGCGAATATGGACATGCGATGGTAAATGTGACGTTATCGATACGTAAGCCTAAGCCTGTACCCAGATCATTCTCTTTTCGTTCTTTTAATACTATTGATCTTGACGCGTTTAACGAAGAGTTATATGCTATTGACTGGGATTCAATCTCTTCGATGCCTACGGTGGATATGATGGTTGATAAATTTAACTCCATGATTATGGCTCTTTTTGATAAATATGTTCCTGTTAAAATGATAACTGTCAGAAATAATCATTCACTACCCTGGGTGACTGATGTCTGTAAGATTATGATTGATGAACGCAACAAGGCTCACGAAGCTTACCGTAAATCAGGGTCAGACAAAGATGGAACTTATTATAGGGAATTAAAGAAATTGGTAGTATCTAGTATAGCTGCAGAAAAACGTGCATACTACAATAATTTAGTAAATTCGCAAATTAATAATAGTAAAACTTTTTGGAAAAACCTAAAGAATAAAATTTTAATAGACTCGACTGAAGAAAAGTCGTTACCTGCCTGTTTTGATGACCCTAATAAAATTAATGCACACTTTTTAAATATACCTGGAGATAACTTTATTTCACCCTCAGATCTTTCTTTTTTTAGCGATAATAAATTCACAACCGAGACATTGCAACTAAAACCAATCACGTCTGCGGAAATATCTAAAATTATAACGTCAATAAAGTCCAACGCCTTAGGTGCTGATGACATCAGTAGGGAAGTTATCATGTTTTCGCTTCCTTGTACCTTGGACGCCATAACATCTATCATAAACAAGTCTATCACAACAGGTACGGTTCCAAGTCAATGGAAGACGTCAATTGTGACACCAATACCCAAAATAAAAACCCCGGTTGAACTTAAGGATCTTCGGCCAATAAGTATTCTGCCTTTTCTGTCAAAGCTCCTTGAGAGAGTAGTCAGTGACCAACTAACTAGGTATGTGGAAGCTAATGACATTTTACCTCCGCTACAGTCTGGATTTCGCAAGGGTCGTGGAACTGTGACTGCCCTTCTGGATGTCACAGATAATGTGCTATCAGAGCAGGATAGAGGACGCTGTACACTACTAACTCTGCTTGATTATTCGCGTGCATTTGATTGCCTCAATATACCACTTCTTCTTGCCAAGCTCTCTTATTATGGTTTATGTCCATTGTCTATTACATGGTTCGATAGCTATCTCAATAATCGATCACAACGCGTGAAATTGGTAAAAAATGATGGTTCAACTTTATTGTCAGAACCGATGCCTGTTGTTCGTGGTGTCCCGCAAGGCTCTATACTCGGGCCTCTTCTGTTTATAATTTACTGTGCGGACTTTTCAAAGGTTATCACTAATTGTAACTACCACTGCTATGCAGATGATGTGCAGATATATATATCGGAGACACCTGATCAATTACCAAATGCTGTCCGACTGCTAAATACAGATCTGAATGCCATTGCAGACTGGTCCTCACGTAATGCTTTAGTGTTAAACCCAACAAAGTCGCAGTATATGGTCTTGGGTACCAAAAACCAAATTGCCAAGCTTAATAGTGACCCTGATGTTAAGATCCAAGAGTCTAAAGTGATAAGGGTGGAAGAAGCAAGGAATCTTGGAATCATCATCGACTCCCATCTTAGATTTGAGAATCATGTTCTTAATTTAGTAAAAGCTTGTTTTTATCGTCTAAAGGTACTATACAAAATTAGAAATCAATTATCTGAAGCTTCCCGTATTATTCTTTGCGAATCACTGATTATCTCTAAATTAAATTATGGGGATATTGTTTTTGGTCCACGATTACTTGAAAGTACTCGGCGAACTGTGCAAAGAGTGCAGAATGCTTGTTGTCGTTTTTGTTTCAATATACCGCCCCGTAGCCACATAACACCGTTCTTGAACAACATGTCCTTGTTAAACATGGAGTCGCGTAGGCTTCTGCATCTGGGAGGTTTGGTTTTTGACGTTATTAAGTTTGGAAAGCCTGAGTATCTGCACTCAAAACTTAATTTCGTCTCTGATAAAAGATCGTTGCGCTCAGTCAGATCTGCACTGCTTTATCACAATCACAAGACCGCAGCTTTCAGAGGAAGTTTTAGATATGCGGCAACGAAGTGCTGGAACAATATTCCTCCCCCGATTAGAAATGTTAATACCAAGTACACATTTAAATTACAATTTAAAAAGTTTTTGTTACAGGAACAATTTGAGGGAATTCCTAAGCGCTTCGTTTGCCAAAAATAAAAATACTATTATCGTCTCGCACTCTGTTGTTATGGTTCACATAAAGTACTAATCGTAAGACTGAGGTAGGAAACGCCACACTAAAAGGATTTAGTTATTACTGCGAAGACAAAAATATGAAGTAGCTAGATTACATATAATAATAACACATTGACTTGTAACTCGTTCTGCTTGCTCTCAATAGGTCATGGCTGAAAATCAGTGCTTTTGCTTCTTTAGCAAAATATTACACTGAGCCAAGGCCTTTTTGACATACTGCAGCACACATAGACACCTTACCTAGATTAAATTATTGTTGTTTTTTTATGTCACCTATATTTTATTATTGTTTGTTTTTAGTAATGTACCTACTGTAAAATTGTTGTATTTTGTATGTGTGTGTCTGAAGTTGCAAATAAAGTCTTTATCTATCTATCTATCTAAGGATGTGCTTGGCCGCTTTATGAAATATTAAATAAAAAATTGAATAATTGTAGGTGCCAAAATCTATGTTATGGCGTTAAGTAGGTACGTGACCGAAGTTAAGCAACGTCGGGCGCGGCACTATGCGTGTCATTTTGTGATAAGGATAGGCATACGATTTCACGTTCATAGGAGCGAGACAGAGCTTACTGTTTTGGAAAGGCTTAAGCGCAAAATGGAAGTTATTGTTTATTTACCTGCAACAAAACTAAGAAACTGGTTTATAGGATTTAAATAATTAGTAGTCATGTAAATCCTGTCAAATAAAATACGACACGATCCCAAAACATGTGACGTCAAAAAACATCTAGCTAACATTTTTCTCTTAAATATTTTCTCACAACAAACTAAGAAAATCATTAGTCAGCTTCTACTGAAGCCATTTCATTTTATACCCGTAGCCGCCCGTAGGTAACTAAACGAGACAAAGCTTTTAGGCAGCCTGCCAAGTGCCCTATCTGGATGTTATTCTTTGACAATTTGAAATAAATGAAATTATACGTGCTTGATGTAAAAATTATTTTGAGTTTCATCGCTTCTTTCGCAACTTGTTGATTTTTCATGGAACTGTATTTCTAAGCACATTTTAGTTTTTAGGGTTTCGAGATCGGTTTCGAAACCCTTATGGTCTCGCTCTGTCCGTCCCCGACCTTTCTTGAATACCTATCTCAGTAGGTAGGTAAGTACTGCTACCATTAACTTGAATCGAAATAATAATATATTTCTTGCTCTTACTGATTTAAATAAAAAAATGAAAATGAACATTTTGAATACAAAATTGTTGAAATTTCAAGAGACCTATGGGGTGTCAAAGTCAGTGTATCGGTTTGTACATTTCAAAACAGGTTTTGAAATTCTGTAGGTTTCGTACTTTTCGAAATATTTTGAAAAAAGATTCATCCCTTTTTTAGGGTTCCGTACCCAAAGGCTAAAAACGGGACCCTATTACTAAGACTTCACTGTCCGTCTGTCCGTCTGTCACCAGGCTGTATCTCATGAACCGTGACAGTTAGACAGTTGAAATTTGATGATAGTTCACAGATGATGTATTTCTGTTGCCGCTATAACAACGAATACTAAAAATCAGAATAAATTAAATATTTAAGGGATCTCCCATGCAACAAACGTGATTTTTTGCCGTTTTTATAGATAATGGTACGGAACCCTTCGTGTGCGAGTCCGACTCGCACTTGGCCGGTTTTATTTTTCGTACTTAGACGAACCTAGAGAGGTCTATCTATACCCGGCAGGAACCCACTCCTGCTGAGTATAGATAGACCTCTATCTATAAATGAGGTAAATAAATAATAATCTTAATTACATATTTTTGACACTAGCAGCATTTGCCCTTGTGCGCAAGGTTGTTGAGTTTGTTGACAGGCGTATACCAGTTTCAGTCATATTTTTTGACATGAGCAAAGCTTTTGACTTTGTAGACCATAATATACTGCTGAAAAAATGTGAATTGTACGGAATAAGAGGCCTTGCTTTAGATTGGCTGAAAAGCTACCTGACTGGGCGGAAACAATATGTAGAAGTTAAAAACTTAAACAATAATAAAATGTTATCGACTACCTTTAAATCTAAAGCTAAACTAAATAATTTTGGTGTGCCACAGGGCAGTATTCTGGGACTACTGCTATTTCTTGTGTATATCAACGATTTGCCGAATATCACACAGAATCAATGTGTTCTTTTTGCGGACGATGTCTCGATCGTAGTTGCCGATGAGAAGAAGGATGGAACTCTAATCGAAGGTCTTACAACGGAGGCTGAATCCGTAGTAAATTGGCTAGAGTGTAATAATTTACAAGCTAACATTTCTAAAACTAAATATGTACATTTTCAAAATTATAATAATAACATTAATTCTAATAATAACATATATAATGGCACTCTGACATGTAGAAATGAAATAATAGAAAAAACTGACGAAATAAGATTCCTAGGTATAATATTGGACAAACATATCAATTGGAAATCGCATATAGAGCAAATTTCCAAACAACTTAATAGATTCGTATTTGCTCTGAAAAGACTAAGAAGAACATCAGGCCAACAAACTGCGTTAACCGCATATTTTGGCTACGTCACCTCAGCACTAGGGTATGGTCTTTTGCTTTTCGGTAACTCTACGCATATCAAAAGAGCTTTCATTATTCAAAAAAAGTGTGTAAGAGCCGTCTTTGGAATAGGCCCATTAGAGTCATGCAGGCCTCTCTTTAAGAAACATAAGCTTCTCACGCTAACTTGTTTATATATCTTCCAAATTGGCTGTTTTATAAAAGAGCATATTTCATTCTTTGACCAGTATAAAGATAAAACTAACTCTGTTTTAAAAAATAGAGACCCCACTAGACTTATATTGCCCTCACATAAAACTGCACTGAGTGGGAAAAATTGCTCTATCATGACTGTAAAAGTGTACAACAAAATTCCTAGAGAAATAAGAGAACTGCCTACAAGTAAATTTAAGACAAAACTTCGTAGGTGGCTATTAGATAAATGTTTTTATGACATTAAAGAATTTTATAATCACTCAATTACCTAGATATGTAAGTTAAATAATTATTGTACGTCCATAATTAATGGATAAACTGTTGATCCAGCCTAGCATATAAGACCTTTTTGTACACAGTTTGAACAATAAATTCATTTCATTTCATTTCATTTGATTTCGGCTGGACTTGAACCTGCGACCTTCCCTCTGTACGGTAATGCTCTAACCTACCGAGCTACTAGCTTATCTTATGTGATGTCTCTTTGTAATGTTATATTATGGTGTACAATAAAGCATTTTTGTATTGTATTGTATTGTACTAGCTACTAAATTAAGAAGCCGCTGAGTCGAAAATCTTGTGGACTTCCCACCAGGTTGGTTTTCATGAAATAATGCTGAAAAAAGCTGTTCCCCGCGGTTTCACCCGCGTTAAATTCGAATTTCACAATTTTAGGGGGATATTCCCATAAATCTCCCATGGGAATGTGATGTTTCACCAGGACAAAACGTAGCCTATGTTAATCTCTATCCTTTCAACTAACTCTATGCCATAACAATCAATTCGATTGGTTGCTTAGTTAGGGTGTGAAGGAAGGACAAACAAACAAGCACACTTTCGCATTTATAATATTATTAAGGATGCTGTACGATCCACACAGCATCACTAGCTCCCAATTAAGCAGAGCTCGTGTTATGGGTAGTTAAATTACTTAGATGACTGATATATTATGTACTTCAATAACATTACATAACTAGGTTGATTTTTATTTCCTTTAGACATAGAAACACCCGGAGACCAGAACAACCGAAAAAGTTAATAACTTTATTTCTTTAGGCTTACAAAATAAGCACTTAGACACAAATACCTACAGATTGTACAAACATCTATCCCGAGGCAGGAATCGAACCCGAATCCTCCTACGTCGAAGGCCTTCAGGATCAGGGTAGAAAGATGGCAAAACTTCATCAAGAACTAATTCTAACCTATGCAGGTAATTTCATCATGGTAATCAGGATGAGAATGCAATTCATCGACAGCATAATTAAGTTTCGTAACGAATTCACCACGTAACTGGGACGGATTTGGTTTCGATCACAGTAACGTCACGTGATCTACGTGACTGATCCGTTACACCTACCATTCATGATCAAGCTTCACGTGTTTGATCTGTCGCTTGATTATAGGGACAACTAATAGGTATAGTTAAACTATCTAAACTATTGAGGGAAAGACATCAAATTTTGGAATAATAAATTATGGTAGAATCACATAACACTGTGTGTGCCACTAACGTATATGTCCATATTGTTGCAACCCTAGGTAGGATGGTAGAGCTTGGAAGCTTAGTCGTAAACGCGAGACGTAGGTAAGTCGGAAATACAGATGCAAGTAAAACGGATCAGTAGCGTGCATGCGAGTTAACGGCATGTGCATTTAACTGGCACATGTGAATACATTTGCAAGTTAAACTTGCATGAAATTTGCGTTCTTACTCGCTTGTATTTCCAAGACGTGATTGTAGCTGGCACACTTTTCATTCATTCAGTTGACGCGTGTCAGAAAAATAGTGCAAGTGACAGCTCATCAGCTACTAGCATGAATACATGTGGCTGTTGCGTAAGTTTAGACGTGTCGGTGCTGTCTGGTATTCCTGCTACAGGCATGCGCATTTCCGGCTCTTTTTCAACCCCTCAACCCCCGATTGTGCTTTTTCGTACGGCATTTATTTTGGTTTCTAAGGCGTTTATTGTAATTTCTACTTTACCGTCAGTTGTGACCGATCTGGATCTTTTAAAACATTGACTATTGTTTCTTTATAATGGGAGGACCGTTCATACCTAAGTCTGACCTCTGTCCGCAGTTTCGTTCACGTCTTCGTAAAGTAAAAAGGTAAAATACTTACCTACTTTCTAAAAATAACAAAGATCAAATGCAAAAAAAATATTGTAAAGTTAAACCTAAGGGTGAAAAAATAAATTTTTCGTTATGCCTGACTTAAGTCACTCGTTCCCTACCTGCTGCGGTTTGACGGTGAGTGGGCAGCCTTACGTTAATTGGACGAGTGCCCGCCAGGTTCCCTAATTGGAGGGTCGTAGGATTCGTAGGATCACAACCCGGTAACCTACTCACTTGCCTTAATGATTTCTGCTTCTATTTGAGTAAGTATAATCAGTTATCAAGTGCCCATAACACATGCTGTGGTTAGTTTGCGTTACGAACTAACTTTACCCAATCTGTGTTTGGGGCTGGATGAGCTGGGTGATGGGAACTGTCCAGCATTAGTTAGGTAGGTACCTATCTTACCCAACTTAACCTAAATTCGGAGCTATCATTCGTCCTCCGGTTTTACCTACCTACGAGTAAGTCTGTACCCACAGGATTGTTAGAATAATTTGTAACGAGCATAATTCCAAGAAGCAGCTCATCACCAACTCTAATGCGATCCGTCTACAAATCAGCAATCACGCGTCAGGCAATCAAATCAACCGTTTGATGCCATGATTACGGCTTGACGACTCGCTGTGTAAATGTCAATGTTTGAGTTTTAGAAACAGCTGCTATCAAACAGCTAGCTCAAAGTCTGTCCCTCAACACAGGCTCGGCCAGTAGGTATGTAATGTGCCTACAATTTGCTTGGAAAAAGTGTTGACAAATTGAACTGGCCGCCACCGTAAGCCTCTACGGCTAAGGCTTACTACATGTTTTACGAATGAATCTAGCCAGATCTAACCCTGTTCCTAATACCAAAACTGCATCATCATCATCAACCAACTCCTGAACATATAAAAGGGGAGGACCCTTATAAGCGCCACCTATTTCTTCGTATCATCATTGGGGGTTATGCCCATAATCCCCACGCTGGAAATGCGGTCGCATCTCGTTGGTTGGGTTGTTGTGCAGGGGGCGCCGCTGTCCGCCCCCGGTGTATGTCCCTTAATATCGTAAGAGATGACGACACTCACGGGAAGCGTTGAGCTGATGCAATTCTAAGCCGGCACCACATGGCGAATCATCCAGACCCCACAGAGGTTTCTCTTATAGTATTGTCTAAGGAAGTTTAGTAGAGTTAGCTTACTTACGTCAATGTTTTTTACCCAAATCCCATACAAATGTGAGTGTGCCTTACGCTCCTAAATTTAGATGAATGCTTAAACTGACTAAAATGTGATTGAAACTGCTTTCAGGATTTAACTGTGGTAGCGGAACATAGATGGCACTGAAAAAGGAGAAATAGGGCTTTAATAATAATAATAATAATAAAACATTTATTTCAGGCAACGTTAGTCTAGTACAGGATGTAAAATACTTAAAAACTACGGCCCATATAAAATATATACCTTATTCTAACATACATAAAATATATACCTATTTACTACCGGCTTTGCCAAGCCGTGGGTGTGGGAGAGGAAGGCTCCTTGAAAAGAGTGGGCTAGCTATTCTGTGTGTCCTATGGCCGGGACTAGATCTAATTCCCGTCCCGTGAACGCGGTCAAACATTCCAATAATTTATTAAACAGTCGCTGGCTCACTTGATTGCTGCGAACAATTAAATGATCAGGAAAGTTACGGTCAGGCTGAGATTATTGTTAATAATATGCATAAATACCTAACTAACGTAGTTTGACGAATCCGTTGTGAACTTATTATTCCATTTAACAAAGAAAATTTCCACAACCCATCGCACAGTTTGTGATACTTATTATAAGCTTTTGTTTAATGCCTCTTTATTAGTTTTATTCTATTTAGTTTAGGCAGTGAACCGAAAATAGATTTGGTGGCCACCGAGGGCAACTTTGATTCACTGATGAATCTAAATAGAATAACGCTAGTTTGCGCCTTAACTTAAAACACTAGTGTTTCAAACGAAGCAGTCGCATTTCGGCCTGTTTGAGTTTGGATCTTGAAAAGTTCGTAGTTGACGCTCACAAGCACAATTAGTCAACGAGACTCTGCCTAATTTTTATTTTATCCTAACCCTTAATAATACTTTCCCAATTTCCTGTAAAGCCATGGGTCCACAAAGATTTTTCCTGAAATTCAGCCAGCATCATCACAAATTCGGCTCGTTAGTAAGAGGCGTCCCTTGGCAATACTAAAGAGCTTACTGTAATAACCACAATGAGATTATGGTGTCCACCGCACGTTTTTATTTTCATATCATTTTAATGGAGATGAAAATACCACTTCTGGAATTAAGGGGGCATTCTGTGACACCTTTTTTCATTACTGAAGTACCTTGGCTAATGTAATTTGTGTTTCGGTAGGAAGAGCTTTTTATGAAATTGGTGATAGGTAGCCGCAGGGCTCTTGAAGTGCCATGAAAAACTCAAGATAGGTAATACTTATGTAGGTATAGGTACCTAAAACCGGCAAGGGCGACCCGTTTTATTTTTCTGTTTTTTGATAATTATTATTGGTAGTATATATTTTTGCTTTTACAAGCGAAAGAGATACAGGCATAGAGATGGAAATAAGAATGTAACATAACTTCGGCTTCTACCATTTGGCACCGGAACCCTGAAAAGTACGGTAAGATCCCCCAATACCGGATACCTAAGCTTTTAGACATTTGAAACACTTTTCTACGAATATACTTTTTACAAAAACACCAGCAAGACGGCGCAATGAGCGTCCCGAATCGAATATAACGAGATTTTCATAATCATAAACAAACACTGGATTTGGAGATTTTTGGGGGAAAATTGAAAAGGGTCCATGTAATAAGGAATTATGGACCTTCTCTTTATAAGCTTCTATTTGTTTTATTAAATTTTTGACAATGAAGCGAAACTCGATGGGCGCTTCCGGGCTTGAGGGAAAAAATTGGACCTTGGCTATAAAATGACCCGCAAAATGTGATTCTGTAGGTAGGTACTCGGATTTGTCTACCTAAATACTTTTTCGCAAGTCGATTGCATCCATTCACATGCCGATGTACCTACACAGAACTAGGCGCTTTTCCAGCCAGTTACAACCTTGGTTTCGTCAGAACAAGGGTTAATAGATGTCTTCTAGACCTTCGTAATACGTGGCCGCGGTCGTCCACATTGTCTCTTTCCATCAGGTGAGACATTAGTACCTACACAGGGTGTTTTACAATAAGTGGATGACCATAAAGGAATTAGGGCTGTCTCCGGCAAAATAAAACAAGTTTAACATACCGTGAAAACGATTGGTTACCAAAATATTTAAAAAGATGATGAGAACTATTATTTTTTATATACAAAAAACCTATGAAATTGTTTAATTCTAAGGTTTTTATTTATTATAGTACTCTGGGTAATTTCTAAGAAATTAATAAATCCCAAAAATTTACGATCTCGACGGGATTCGAACCCGCACCTTCCCCTTCAGCGCAGGGTTGCTCTTTTTCCAAGATCACGTAGCTTAGTTGGAAAAAGAGCAACCCTGCGCTGAAGGGGAAGGTGCGGGTTCGAATCCCGTCGAGATCGTAAATTTTTGGGATTTATTAATTTCTTAGAAATTGTTTAAATTGTTCGCATGGTGCCCAAAATTTCAGTATAAGGTTCGCAATTGGCCTTCGCAAATATGGCCACGTTTCCGAATATCGCGCTTAACTCAAGTGGTTGTCCATCCGATTTCGCCGGAGGTATTATATATAGTACGTAGTGTATTTGTTCTCTTTTTTTCTGAATATCTAAATATTCAAGTGACACCGTCTATATTGTTTTTTTATGTCCAGTCCATCCAAAGATTGCCTGAAAGGTACAGCTCTCAGTGATAAGGCCGCCCTGTATACTTCCTCTATTCCAAGTATTTATTTATGTATTGTTACCTGTTTATGTGGTATCATAAAGTTTTTCCATAAATCCATAAATTGAGTAATTCCATAACGGGTCACGTTTTTTTATTTTGATTCATTTTGGTCTTGCCCCTCCGTTCTAGCATCTTCAAGGCTATCCACTCATCACAGGACACCTTGTATATAAAAGTTCTGTTCAATTCTGTGATAGTTTTCAAACGAACATTTATTCTAATAGATCTTACAATACTCCTTATGGAATCCGCAGGCACGGCAATATTATAATCCTCAAGTCATCTCGGAATGTTGGTTTTTATTTCGGTCAACAAATTAGCATTGCCATTCAACGTGGCAATGCTGCCAGCATTCTGGGCACTTTGCCTTCTGGTGACGGCTTAGATTTTTAGAAAATAGATTTAAGTGTATAATTAGTTGTAATTATTTTATTCTTTTTTGTAATTTTCTTAATAAATTTTCTATCTTATAGTACATAAAAAAGAACTACTGACTAGCTGATACTGATGATGATAAAGGTTGTTTAACAATTATGAAAAACAAACAGTTGAACTCCCTAACCCCATTCATAAAGTAATTTTAACTTTAAACAATGTAAAGTTTCTCTTTGAGTGTTATCGAGATTCGCGTGTCGCACGGATCGTTTCCATTTCGTCACGATAATCATTCAAATGACGCATGCCGCCTTGGCGGTCGCGGCGTGAAAAATAATCGACGCCTCGTTCACAACTCGTGCATACAAAAATATGACAGGCTCCGAGGTGGGTAAATATGACAGGCTCCGAGGTGGGTAAATATGACAGGCTCCGAGGTGGGTAAATATGACAGGCTCCGAGGTGGGTAAATACGACAGGCTCCGAGGTGGGTAAATACGACAGGCTCCGAGGTGGGTAAATTAATGTTTATTATAGCATCATGAGTATAAAGAAAATAATTTCTGACGTGTGCAAAACTACTTATCAGCTAGTTATAGGTATTACTAACTTGTAAAACAAACAGAAAAAGGAATTTCGCACGTCAACGCTACGTTCCACTTTAAAAGATTTGTCATGGGTTAGTTAGGTAATCCTCTTTTGACTGAATTAAAAATTACGCATTTGTAGTGACATAGTTTATGATATAGTACGCGGCGCAAGCGCGTTTTGTCGATTAAATATTTTCAATTGTATTATTTTTGTCTAAACTCTTTAATAAATATTTAAAAAAGGTTGAAAAAGGGGAGGATTGGTGAAGTGACTCAGTTCATGATATAGTACACGGCGCAAGCGCGTATTGTCGGGAATTTTCACTATCCGAGACTCTATCTGGTCCTCGCCCAATTCACACCATCCTAGAGTTCGCGAAAATCTTTATGAAATAAGTGAACATAGCCTCGAATGCGAAACTGCGCAGTATTGGGTTTACCGCGTCCTTTTGGAAGCTACGCGCTACCACTCCGTGTACTTCCGAGAATTCGTGAAGTTTTGCGCGTACTATACCTACCTCATAGGATTATAGAATAAAGACGTTAGTGTAATAACGTGATTCCGTGTATCTGCAGACTCTTTGATACAGTTCAGTTAAAGTGTTAAATCTCTTTCATTTTATGTCCCGCAATTGGACAGTTTAGAATCTACAGCAAATACTTATTAGTAATTTAATAGTTATTTGTTATACAAGAGTGCAAGGTTGCTTTTTAACCGCGTGCTCAACTTTGATGACCGAGCAAGTGAAGCATTCTAAAATTTATTAAAAAATTAGAATCCTGAGCGTTAGCGAGGAAATCAAAAGAGCACGAGGTAAAAAATCTTTGCACTTGAGTGCAACACGTAACTTTTCATCACACCTCAGCGAGGAAAGAGTATACAGCCGTTTTTATCCTCTAGCGAATAAAAACGGCTTTTACACTCAGATATCGAAGAGCAAAAATACTCTTTCCGAGATGGGGGGATGAAAAAGTATTTATCTAAACATAAATAATAATAAAAAAAACTTAAAACACACAGTTGACAATACTTTAAAGTTGAAAATTTAAATCTAGTACGACTTGGAGGCCAAAAACACCCAATTATAGAGTATTTCAGCGTCGATGTGCGCAGTTGTTTGTATGAAGGAACAATTTCAGATTATCGTATGCCAACAATGAAAACAAGCAAAAATTTACATATTATAGTTTTTCGTCGCTTTACCCCAGTACCCGTCCGTACCCACTTTATAGGGGTGTCAGGACAAAATAGGGGTTATCTCAGCGTAACGACACCTCCCCCTCCTCCCGGATTACTTCAAGGGGAGGAAATTGATTCTTGACGCGCTATTTACGATTTTTTCTTTGAAAGGAAAATTGGATTATGATTATGTGGGCATTCTGGAGCTCCGACTGGACTGGAGAGGCGGTAAATCTCGGAGTTTATGCGAGGGAAGGTTTTCAAGGGCTTTGTGGTATTTTGCAAGTTCTTGAGGTTAGTTTATGGCCTCATTATGCGATTTACTCCTTTGTGTGTTCCTATCGCGTTTCCAATGCTGTTAAGAGGGGGGTTACTGTGAATAATGAGGTTCAATGTATTATTGTAAGCCATAAATCTTTTTTTATATATATTATAATTTCATGCTGTTTGCTAGCAGACATGTCATTCGAGAACGCCTAAAGGATTTATACAACAAGATATTATTCGACGGTATTATTATATGGTTTTTTGGTGTTCGAATAGATGCCGATAAAATTTGGGGTAAATTAAAATTGTTTTTTAGGGATTTAGCTGGATTAAGGATAGGTTTCAAGAGTTCTCTCTTTCACTTGTTGGCTTGGTAATGTCTCTCACTCAAGACATTACATCATTACATCCTTAGATTCATTTTCTAGAAGGGGTGTAAGGGGGACTCCAACATCTGGTCTCCCAAGCCAACCTAACCTGCACGTGGTACCTACAGACAATGGTAAAACAATCACATTGTTTGCTCTTGTTAAAAAAACTTGTGGAAAATTGTTTTTATAGTGTTAAAGTTTTTTTGAATTTTAAGGAATGATTAACTTCTCCAACTAACTTGTTTTGTTTTTATTGTAGTGTAAGTTTTTAATATTTTGATTTAATTGTTATTTTGTATGAATTTTATTGACATTTAGAATAATTATTAGTTAAAATCGCGTTATTAAATTTTGCACACCCTAATGGGTAGATTGTAAATGGACATATTTAATATTAAGACCTTTTGTACATACATTCTGGCAAATAAATGATTATGATTATGACCGAATTTTCTACAATATTTTTTAGTTCACTGTACCAATTTCAAACAATTTGAAGGTCATAGAAAACGGGTATCGTTTACAGTAATAATAAATAAATTTGGTTCCGTTCACAGCGGGACAGATCTCCGGGCATAGATTACATTCTCTCTTATTTTTCATTACCTGACACACTGACAGAAAGACGTCCAACCAGCCAGACACATATTGCCATTAACAAACAACCATAATCATCATTTTCTAGAAGCTTCTTTCTAAGCCTAGCTTTGAAGTTTATTGATCTAATAAAACACTGTTTTTACCGGATTGATCGCGTATATTTTATATTTGTTTATAACCTGACGTTTCGGAGGCTTTTCAGCTTCCATGGTCACAGGCAGACTGAGGTAACATTTGTCTTTACAAGTAATTTGAATTTTACATATCTACCGTCAATTATACAACTTTAATTATAACGTTCCGTATGTACGCAGTAATCACTAACAATGTCTTGATGGGTTGTAGCTATGGATTGCTGGGTGTGGGACCTGACTCGATGTAGGACTGGATCCCAAGCGGCAGGTACTCTCCAACATCTTCTCTATTGAAATTATTCGGATGTTTTTGAATTTTTTTTTTTTTATTGATCTGTAAAATGAAATAATTAAACGCAGTGTTTTTTCAGTGTTATTCAGGTGAATTTAGAACTTAAATTATATATCTTTTTATTCTTTCTTTTTTATACATACTACATCTATAAAAAATAAAGAATAAAAAGAGGACAAAGATTAGATAGAAACTCTTTTATACAGATTTCCACGTAACAGTGTTCTCAGCCGAAAGGGGGTGATTATGGACCCCAAGGGGATCAACCAATTTTCTTGAAATCCAAAAATTTTGTACTGTTTTCTTTTAAATCATTAGGTAGTTATTTTTCATCCTACTCGTATTTTTTTATACGCACTCATATATTATTTAACAAATGAGGAAATGGAAGCGTTGGAAGGAGGCCTACACCAATCTACTGGTCGACAAAGAGTAGAAAGAAAGGGAAAGACAAGACAAAAGTCTCTCATTTTTTTTTAAATAGTAACTACCCGAAAAATTAAATTAAAAAAAATCGTACATCGAAAATTGATCCCCTCGGTCTTAAGAATCACCTCATTCGGCTTAGCACATGTTTCGTAGCAGCTGTGTACTACCTACCTGAACACATATTTCAGCAAACATTTTTTTGTCTCGCGTAGAAAACGAACTCGCTCTACGTATCACTTAGCCATTCAGCCACTGGGCCACGAAGGTCGTCTTATACATTATATATCGTTAAACCTATGTGAAGCAATTTATTGATTAGTAACATTGAAACCGAGCTATATTATTAAGATTTTTAATCGAATTAGTTCTATAACCGATTAAAAAGTATAGTTAACCAATATGACCGCCGCAATCGAATAGGTGTAGTAATCGAATTCGTTTCGAGAGCGTAACAATACTTAACCTGCTAGAGGGTTAAGGAATGTTTTTTCTTCTTAATTTAACAAATCAAGTGTCACTTTTGAAGCCCTATTAATATTTCTCAAATCATTATTGTGATTAAATTCTTAGCGATTTGTGATGGTTGTTAAAAACAATCTAGATTATACTTACACCTAGTACCTACCTGTGTAGGATGACAGTCATCATTATCATCAGCATGTATGCTGCTGCTAGCTGCGACTATAGCTCCATTCAGATTTACTCTTGAGTATCTATGTCACTCATATCTATCACCTACACCTCCAGAGACCAGCCTTGTGGCATGATCCGCCCCATCATACATAGCACACGCTGGATGCTAACCATTTTTGAAACACCTTGTATATTTTATACTAGCAATCTGCCCCGGCTTCGCGCGGGTATATTCTATAGCCTATGTTACTCACTGATAATGTAGCTTACTAACGACAAAAGAATTTTGAAATCGGTTCATTCGTTTTTAAGTTTATTCGTTACATATACAAATATTTCCCCTTTATAATATTAGTGTAGATTAAATTCTTTATTAACAAAGAAAATCAAATCAATTATTGAAAGCAAATCAGAAGTAATTTAGACTTGAAGCAATACGTTAGTAACCTACAATAATCTAATAAGTCCTTAGAATATCGGAATTATTCGAACCCTATTTTTTTATTTTGTGAATTAAACAAAAAAGTATGACGATATAGCCAGTCAAAGTTGTGCTCACTCCCAAACTTTGAGACGCGCTTTATCTTTGTCATACTTTGTTTGGTTGACAAAAGAAAAGATACACGTGTCCAATGACTTTAGCTGACGGACTAAATGGATTTTTTTAGTACCCAGGAAACTACTCCATTGAGCTAACTGCAGACTGTTACATTTTAAAATCTTACTGTTATTAGTAGGTACTTATTTTATTTAACGAAACTCATCATAACTTTTAACATTACTTAAATTCATACTATTAAATTCATATTATAGAGAATAAAAAACAAAAGGAAACGAAACAATGAACGAATACAGCAGAGTGAAAAGACCAGCTGGATGGTGGTGGAGGTCTTCTTTAATGAGCGATATAGGTTTTTACCCGCATCCAGCACCTGACAAGAGATTTTCACAGATCGTCTTTCCACCTGGCCACAAAGAATGAACAAAATAGGTTTTTAAACTTTGTAAGCTTACACTGAAATCTTAAACCTATCCCAGTTTGAAATCTTACCATAACTTGTAATTATTAAAGAGATAATTAGCATGATGATTGTTATGTTAAGTTATCGTAGCAAAAGACAAATTATGAGGGTAGAACGGTATCTACCAATAAAAAATAACTCGCGGTTATTCCGTGATAATGGCGCATGCAACCTGAAGAAATATTAGAAAACTCGAAATAACATAATTTTTGGAAATTTCATGAATTTAAAATAAGTGTTTTTAAAACAAGCAAAACCGATGGCCTAATGACTCGGCCATCGATCCTGCATTAGCAGTTACCACAGAGCGGAGAATATAATAATATTTGTATGCGAAGAAATAAAGAAATATCGAAGCGGAGATGTGAGCTATGCCTCGCTAGTGCATTCATATAACTAATAAATCAACAAACATCCGACGCTCGTCGCACGCAGCTCAGCCGCTCAAACCAGCACACATCTCCGCTTTAGCTAGCACACATCTCCGCTCCAGTCAAACCAGTAGGCATCTCCGCACAGCTTCAGTGGAGACACCCTAGCTGAAAAACGTCTCTTCTCGTTTCCGCTACGGACATCTTCGCTTTGGGGAAGTCTTCGTTCAATGCATGCCTCGATCTTTTTTATCTCGCTCACTGTCTAAATGACCAGTAATTGTGATTGATGCTTAGCTATTGACGTACTTGGACATTTGGGCTCTCACCTCCACCAACCATATGCCATATCTGGCGTAATCATTATTATAGTAATAATATAGGTGTATTATTAATGGGTCCCGTAACGTCACATTAGCCCGCTGTATGCATTTCATTGTCCATCGAACATACTCGTAATATAGTTTTGTTTTCTACGAGCGGTCACCGCAACTCTATTGCCGTCACTTTGCTGTTCGTCGTAATTTTCGATCGTTTTCAGTCATCAAGTGAGACGGGGAGCGGACGTTAGTGGCTGTCGCGTTGGTGGTAGCAGGTCAATAGTAGCCATGGTTCTGTCGCTCGTGGTGCTGTCCCTAGTGATACATTTAGGATGTGCTTTGTGGGGAAATTCTAATGGTAAGTGATTTACGTAGAATAAAGTGTAGTCTAGTTTTATTTGGACACACGGTTTTGGAGGAAACTGAAGGGTACGTTTTCGTAGTATTATTTTTTTCAAATTTGAGGCGCTTTTATCTTGAGGTGAATATTCACCAGTAATTTTTATTTTATATTTCTACCGAAATGTGTGTAAAATTCACGGTAAGCTATTAAATAAACCCGAAATATTAATTTATTGGGTTCTCATAAATTTGTTTAAGCCGAAGATAAATATTTATTTATTTTATTCATACGTCGGTATTAAAATGAATACTTATAAAATAAAATATATTCTTATCAAAATAAGTTAGATAAGAACTTGCCCATTATTTCTTTCTGCTTCAGTTTACCTGAATGAAATCAATCACGGAAACCACTATGGATAAAAAGTATGGCTTATATTTTATTATTTGTTCAGCTTCATTTAATGTACATGAATTCGATCACCGAAACCTATAGTTTTAGGTAGCCATTTAGTTTATAGGAGTGATAGTTTGAGGCACAACTCGGTTCACGAAGAGAGCCTATCATGGCTTTTCCCCCTTTTACATAAATACGCATTGATTTATAAAAAAACAATTCTTGTTTACTAGGTCCTAGAAGATCCTCAAGTGGTTATTATACTTAACCAACTTTATTAACAAAGAAAATTACAATCAAATTATAGAATTCAATTAAAACTAGTATTCAGTATTGAAACAATTGAGCTAACTGCAGACTGTTGCAAACAATCCACAGGTACATTTTACACGTACTTACTTATTAGATCGAAATCTATTAAACTATTGAACCAATGTTATTTTATTGCGAGGTGAATTTTAGGATGAATTGAGATACTAGATCTTTATTTTACAGGAAAAATATAGAGAAGTCTGAGAGTAGTTTTTTTTTTGAAATGGCAAAAAGGGAGTATAATTTCATAAAAAGGGTAGCCTCCGAGTAGGGTGTCGAATAAATGGTATCGACTTGTACTATAACAAAACAGTTTTTAAAAATTATCTGGATTTCATACTTTTTGAAATACATTAAAATGATTCGTAACAGATCAGTACTCCCTTATCTCCGAAGTTTAAAACAGGTACAGTGCGCGTCAGAATTAAGTATGGGGGATACTTAATTCTGATGCGCACTTGTCTAAGAGAGGTAGGGAGATAGGGGGATAATATGAATAAAAGATTAATTCTGACGCGCGCTGTACCTGTAGCATTTGTATGCATAATTGACATTATGTTAGTTGGAAACCCTCGGCGTGCGAGTGACACTCGCGCTTAACAGATCTTGTTTCGTATGGACGCAAGTAGTATTTTGGTCCACTTGTTGCTCGCATTCTACCTATTACGCATAATGTCGGCAGAACACTCTCATCGAGGTTCGATGGGAATCGAACGTCTCGTGATGTCTTGGACGCCCGTTCTCTCAACGAGAGGTACCTGGTACTCGTTGTCGCTCTCGTTTGCCTTAGGAGGGGCAACAAGTTCTTGACTCGGGTCAAAATACCGACAAGCGGCCGAGACAAAGAAAACATGCTAAAAATGCGAGAGGAGCGTAGAGCGTCCACGCCCGTGCACGTGTCTCGGGGTGTCAGTATCTACTGCCGATTATAAGAGGCGACTATGACCAGGCTTGGAGTCTGAAAGTATCTGATCCAGTCTTTGTCTTAGTATTTTAACCAAGAGTGTTACATTCCAGAGTCGTACAGTCTCAGACCGCGGACGGCAGCCTGTATGGACGATTACTACCGGGCGCTGGCCAGCAACGGCGTGCCCAAGCGGTGGTACCAGTATTTCCACGAGGCACTGGATACCCCTAATTCTGACGTAAGAATTATTCAAAACTTTGTAGTTACAATGGGTGCACCGCAGGGTTCTATCCTCGATCCTTTTCTATTTTTAGTTTACATTAACGACCTGCCCCATCTTGTTAAGAATAATCACAAGATTGTATTATTTTTGATATTACTTCATTCATTTTTAAAATGAAAAGACAAAACACAAACTTCGACTATGTGAATAATAAAAAACAATATCAAAAGTAGTCTATTGGTTTAGTGTTAATAATCTTTTGCTTAACGAATCCAAAACTAAATGTATTAGATTAATTTTACCTAATGTAAAACAAGTTAAGGCTGAAGTAAACGTAAAAGAAGAATCGGTAGAAATTGTAGACAGTACCGTATTCTTAGGAATAACCTTAGATAGTAAACTTTAATGGGGCCCACACAAAGATAAGCTTTCAAAGAGACTTAGTTCTACAGCGTATGCAGTCAAAAAAATCCGCCATCTTACATAAATTCAAAGAAATAAACATAATGACAGTACAAAGTTTTCAAAACACGCCAAATTATTTTTATGTTAATTATTGTTATTTTTATGTAAAACTTTATCGGGAATAGTTTGAAAACTAACATTATAGAATACTAATGTTAGTTTCCATGTATGGGATATTCTAAAGTCCATGCGAACGAAATCGAAGACGGGACAGCTAGTTATTTTATATTTTCGCACCAAACTAGCTAGAAGGTAAGTCATCGTATTAGACTATTTTAAAAAGTCTACAACCTGTAATTTTTTGAAATATTAATTTATTGCTTGCTATAGAATAGTTATTTAAGAGTATGTATCATAACTTAGTCTAAATCACCTTGAACAACCTTGTGCAATAAAAATGACATTTCACATTTTATCATTTGTTTGCAAAAAACTGTCCCTATTTCTGCTGGGTTTAGGCCATTCTGAAGATCTATAGCTATGACTTTTTTTTATAGTCAATAGGCCTTCGTTTGACCACAGTCTCACCTGATGGAAAGTGAAGATGTGGCCGACGATGTATCACGAAGGTTCAGAAGATACCTATTAATTGCCTGGTCCGTTAAAGCAGATGTTTTTTATCTCCAAGAATGGGTATAGTAAAAACATACATATTCAAAACAGACTTCAGAGTTCCAGACGTAGGTACTCCTAGGTTTGCATTTGCATTTACAGGCACCTGTTGTTTTCCTTGCATTCTTGTAGGTACTCAAAGTATCTATTATGTTTGTTTAATATTTTCTTTAAATTTAAGATCCAATGGCGGATAATCGGAGGCAAGCAGCTGGACATCGTCAATGCACCATACACAGTCCTGTACGGACCCTACTGTGGAGGCAGCCTCATCTCGCCAGAATGGGTTCTCACAGCTGCACATTGCAGGTTAGATACGTAGAAAGAAACCTCCACGGCCGTGATGTGCCAGTGATAGTTTCGAAGTCCCTTTAGGAAGTTTATACTATTGTTAGTCTTAGGCTGCCTTTCCACCACAAATCTGCTACGTTACTATGTTTCCAGCCGACCAATAGGATCGCTTCTTTATTACGTCATTTTTGTCAGCTATGAAAATGGAGCCATCTTATTGGTCGGCTGCAAAACAGCAACGTAGCTCATCTCTGGTGGAAAGGCAGCTCTAGTCTTTTGATTCAACGTGTTCTACTGCACAACCTTGAGCCTATCAATGACAGTTTATTAATCTTTTAATATGTGCCCCTAATTTCATACCCTTCAAACCAAAACACTGCAATATTGATTGTCAGATCTTGAGGCTCTATAGCTATTGTTACTTCTCAAAAGCGTCAATTTTCAGAAACAAGTCCATAGTATATTCTAAGGTTATTTTCGCGAGAACTCATAATAAAACACTGTTTTTACCGGATTGATCATGTTACATAGGGCAAACAAAAAGAAGTATAGCCACTCGATTAAAAGAGCACATAGCTGACGTCAAACACAAACGGTCGTCAAAGTCTGTAGTCTATGAACATTCACTGGACGCCGGTCATTTTCTTCGCTTCGACAAAGCTCAAATACTAGCTAGAGAAAACCGTTTCATTCCTAGAATGCTCCGAGAAGCAATTGAAATTCAAATACATCGGAATAATTTCAATAGAGAAGATGGTTGGAGAGTACCTGCCGCTTGGGATCCAGTCCTACATCGAGTCAGGTCCCACACCCAGCAATCCATAGCTACAACCCATCAAGACACTGTTAGTGATTACTGCGTACATACGGAACGTTATAATTAAAGTTGTATAATTGACGGTAGATATGTAAAATTCAAATTACTTGTAAAGACAAATGTCACCTCAGTCTGCCTGTGACCATGGAAGCTGAAAAGCCTCCGAAACGTCAGGTTATAAACAAATATAAAATATACGCAATCAATCCGGTAAAAACAGTGTTTTATTAAGTCCATAGTACTTTCTTTGCCAATAATTTTTATTGTAAATTGAAGTGTAGAAACTCATTTAAATACACTTTTTACAGCTACAGCTTCTCTCCATGTGACGGGGTTAGAATTACTCTGATGCACTACTTTAGTTTTTGCTCTGTTGATCTTTAGTTATTACCCTGATGATCAGATATCACGCATACATATGTGCTGTTTCCAGAACCAAAGACCAGTACATCATCTCCGGCTCCACGAAGATCAGCGAGGGCGTCCGCTACGACGTCTGTGCACATTTTGTACATCCGCGCTGGAATGATCCAAATAAGGTAATAATTATTATCATTTATTCAGTTGTTTCACACAATTCTGAGTTAACTAACCTTTGATACCATATAAACTCTAGACACTTCTGAAGACCTCAACCTACCACAATACAATCTCTCGTCCTCAGCCTAGAGAGGATTGAAGATCGACCTGATTAGCCTGTAGATGTAGAGGCCTATTCCAAACTGTTGTTAAAGTCTGGCTGCAGTATGACAATGTCGAAGATCATTGAACTAGGAATAATCTAAACTTTCACGTTTATAATATTAGTGAGATTAGTCTATAGATACAAGCTGTATTGGCACATCTACAACAAAAGCCCTTCCAACATCCAAAAAATGACACCACTTCGATAATGTGGCGTGGCTGTCGAAGATTTGCCTACGCCGCAGAAGGTTCGACTCCTACTAATGGGGACTAATGTGTACGATCTGCTGCATCGTGGTTTTATGGATTTTTAGTAAAAAATAACTCATAATGTATGTAATGTATTACGTCTATAAATTACCCAGTACCCAAAACACAAGCTCTGCTTACTTTGGGCCTTTGTGGCTAAATGATGCTGTGTGTGTATAACAGTCCAGCATTATTTACATATTTACTTCAGAACCCCAAAAAAACTCCAGAAGTTCAATTCACCATAGCAAATCCTTTGCTTTGCAGACGCATTTCCACGACTTTGACTACATGCTGCTGCTGCTGAAGCGGCCTGTTCCCATAACGTCACAGTCTCGTCCTATCGCCATCGGCCGGCCGAAGGATGTGGACCCCGGGACCATGGTCACCATCACTGGTTGGGGACATACGAAAGTCAAGGTAGGCCGTTTCTCAACATCAACATTTCAGCAAAATTTAATGAGAATTCATCCACTGGACATTGGCCCAAAGATCGCCAGCTAACCAATCGCTTTAAGTATGACAATGGTATCGTTGCGGAATCGTTACGTAGAACCCTTAAGCCGGGTAGTGACCGGGGCTACCTACGGACGGATACGGAGCGTAACGCAACGTGTAACTTATTAAAGTTATTGACTTTTGACTTTTGTAGTTGTACAATGCCAAATATGTCATCCTGAGACGATACCACCGTCATAGCGAAGCGATTAGTTTAGCAGATTAGCCTGGGTCCTGCGCTATTCTCCTTACAGTTGTTTTTCGCAAATAACACCAGGTTATCGAGCCTTTGTTGCGCCTTCTGGCTCATGGTCGCCCCTAAGGTACTTGACCTTATGGCCTTCAATCAACAGTTTTGCGAGATAATATACCCACCCACTGTCACTTGAATTTCGCAATCTTGGTCATTAGATCTCGCGGAAGACTCCAATTCATTTCCACATCCATGGCTCTCTCTTTGCCGCACGCTGCCCATCTGTATTAAGGCGATTGTTCTCTTTCTCGAAATTTGACTTTTCTAGTTGAATAGCTACCTTAAAGGGACACGTAAGCTAATAAGAGCAGAGCAGACTAATAAAGATGATGGCTTTACGTCATAGAAAAAAAGCGTGCAAAAGCAATGATTAAATTTAATAGGTACTTTTTTGACTTTTGACTTGTCTAAGTGCTTATTTTGTAACCCTAAAGAAATGAAGCTATTGAATTTTAATTTTGACCTAGTCAGGTTAGTTGGATAAATATCTCGCTAATCTAATTCCTATCAAATGCAGCTAAGGAAGTATAAGTATAGAATGAAATGGTAATGTTTTCTTTTTTTAGGTTACTCCCTCCTTCTTACGAAGTCGAGTAAAAACCAAAGTAGGTTACGACTTCGTTTCCAAATAAGCCACTGTCGATATATTATGTTCTCTTTTGTTCAGTCTAGTCAATCCCAGCGTTACGTAAAAGAGATCGCTCATAACTCTTTCTACTGCCTCGATTCTTAGCAGTTTTTCCCTTGTCATTTTGTATTTGTGTGGTACATTAATGATTTATCTATCTATCCATGTTTTGTCGTCAGCAAATAATGATGCAGGACATCTTGCGCCAAGTGTCAGTCCCCATCATGACGCACGCCGACTGCCGGACCATGAACCACAAGTACTACAAGAACGTGACACCCAACATGTTCTGTGCTGGGTTCGTCAATGGCACCAAGGATTCTTGTCAGGTATGGGACTTACTTAGCTTGATAAATATTATAATACCTTCATCTTAGCTATTCAGCGGTATTTCTCTCATTTTAATACTTAATTTAATTTAATTTTTGATACTGTTTCTACTGAATTGAAACCCCTTGTGATGGCATCATTAGTTAAGTAGGTACTTAATTTTTATGCCAAACTCGAACGTGAAGTAATACTTTCTGTGTATTATTTTTGTAAAACAATAAATAATTAATAATATATACTAAAATGTAGAGTAGTAGCCAAGGTTTAATTCTTTGTAATATTCAGGCCGCCCATTGTGTTTCATCTTCATGCGTATGATGTTTCTTATTTTATTTCTTGGTGTAGGTACAATAAAGAGTTCTTATAATTGCACAAAAAACAATGAAATTGATAAAATACAAATTAGAAGCAAACGAATCTATCAGTCGAAAAAAGTATTCCTAGCCGAGATCTAAAAAACGTTAATACAATAGTGTACTCGGTAAAAAAAATCTCTTTCGTCCGTCAGTATTAACTAAAAAAGTACAAAAAAATAAAAGAATTGAATTAAAACTAGTACCTATTTACAATAATTATACCTACAATTGTTTTGACTGCAGTTCCATCAGTTAGATACCAGAAGATATTGGACACGTATTTCTTCATTTCTTCTGTCAATCAATCACCAAAAAAATGACAAAAATAAAGCATGTCACATTTTGGGAGTGGGGGCACGTGACGTCACGCCGTGCTAAAAAGTGTCGCACGGTGTGACGTCACGCGGAACTTAAATATTTTTTGTTAAATTGACAAAACAAGAAATATGTGACCAATATCTTCTGATTATCTTACCGACGGACTAATTATATTTTTTTAGGACACTAGCCTATTATGTGCCTGTCACATATTCTTACCTACTTCTTTTATCTTGGTCTGTAATATTAATTTATCGTTTTAGGCACTTCTGTTATAAAGTTTTTGTCCCAGAGGAATTCTTATGTTATTTTTAAGTCAGTTAGTTTTCAATTTTTCAGGGTGACTCTGGAGGTCCAGCAGTGATCAACAACAAGCTGATCGGCCTGGTCTCTTTCGGCGTAGGCTGTGCGGAGAAAGAGAAGCCAGGAGTCTACGCCAACATACCAGCAGCCAGGATCTGGATCCGGGAGGTCACTGGTCTTCCGTTGTGAGGAGTGCTCTGGATATGTTAAAACAATGCTCAAGCCATTCTTAAGAAATTGTGTTATAAACACAAAACACAACTCAAAAAATCCTTCTCGTTTGAACGTCGAGTATAAAATATAATTATTGTCAACACGCATTAAAAGACAGAGCATTGACAAGCAGTTCAAATTCTGTCAAAAATTAATTAACAAGAAAGTTATTAAAGGCCAATGTTTACAAATATTGTTTCTTATTTTTGGCTAGAGTATATAGATTTAGGAGAAACAAAAGAAAGTGGTTGTGAAGAATATTTTAGTAGTTAGACCGTTTTTTAGTTATATTGTAAGTACTAGGTATACCAATAGATAAATAATGTTATTTCGTTGAATAAATTTACTGGAAATCGTATATCGGATTTTTTTTCACCACAGCTTATCACAACATCCAGACCTAAATCCAACGCTCAGAAGAAGTTTGAATTGTTGTTTTTTTGCTGTTTCAAACAACAGTCTGCAGTTAGCTCAATTGTTTCAATTGTAAATACTAGTTCCAATTTGTTTTTATTATTTGATTGTAATTTTCTTTGTTATTATGAAGGTAATTATTAGAATGATGTACGTACCTAGCAAAACTTTGTACTAACCCAAACTTTGTTGAGAAAACAAAAACCCTGTGAACTGTGAACTCCAAACATTTTCTTGAAAGAAACCTGCCCGTTTTTATCAAACGAAAAACAAAAAGCCAAAAGTTCCCTCGAAAATTGATAACAATGTGTTTAGTGTATGAGTAAGGGAGCGAAGCCGAAATATTTGCCTACCAAATATCTACGTCTGAAGCAAAACCGCTTATTTAGTAATATTTGCCCAAGACGCCGAAAAGTCAATTCTTGGAGCAAACAGCGATCAGCAGTTGATTTTCCGTATTAGAACATCAGCCATTCACATATTCTGCCCATGCCTGGGGCGTTGGGCGGAAAGCACGGGGGGGTATTGTAGGCGGGAATACGACGCTTTTCAAAAACAGGTTTTCTCAAGGGTTGTTGCTACAGCTTCGTCATCTTTGTGTTGATTCTCACACGAATAATAATGATAATAAATTAATTTATTTTACCAAAAAAAAAACAATTATTATTATGTTTAACCATTGTCTATAGATCGTCGTATCCTACGAATAAGGTTACAGTCGCCACTGTGACCTTTTATTTTTATTGCATTTTTGGAATCTCCATTATCATTTACATCATATCATTTCGAAAAAACTAAATAAATAATGAATATAAAAAAGTTATTAGGGTTTTAAAATTTGGTTACAATTGCACTGATGCATTTAGCCCGACGAAAAAGGTAACAAAAAGCTTTGGGACTTTTTTTCATGTGCGAATCGCAACCGACGTGGGTATTTTCCGCCGAATATGGTTACACGCTCCACAGTACTCGTTTACCGCGGGCGAAAAGGCGCGCGTGCGGCGCGCGGCGAGTAGTTTTGCGTTGTAAACTGAGAAACTAAAACGAGGCAAGTACTAAGGTATATAAATTAGTCTCTACGAAAGATGCCCCTGCACGGAAAGAAAAGTAAAATGTAAGTACTTACCTATTTAAAGTTGAAATAATATGGTTATTAACACAGGTCATTAAAAGTGGTTGATCCGTGAAATTGTGTCAAAATATTGGAAAACTTAGGTATAAATTATTATTATTTATTCGTAGTAAACATCCCGTTTTAAATGACAAAGATAATTCAGTGCAGTTACTAATAAATATAATGTTCTACGAAAACTTTTTTAATAATATCCCAAAAATTTTCGATTTCACCACGCACCAGGCACGTGTCGATTTCGTTGCTTAGTTGGTTAGAGCGCACCTGTACTGAAGGTGAGGCGCGGGTTCGAATCCTGCTGAAATCGAAAATTTTTGGGACATTATTAAAAAAGTTTTCGTAGAAGATTTACCCAGTGCGAGTAACGCACTATAAAGCAAAAAGCTATAAATATAATGTTCTATTTGCTCTCATACATTCGCATTACATTCGCGTGCATTCTTGCGAATACGAATGCGAGTATTGAAAATCTTGCAAATGTTCGCCAATGCGAATGCAAGTATTCGTTACATCTCTATTATAGATGAATGGATCTATCTATTAGATTATTAGAATAGATAATAGAATACCTAGTTTTAAGATTGATATAAGAGCCTCTGCCTCTACATACTTATTTTCAGAGCAATGAAGAAAACTTTTGCCCTGGGCCTTCAATTGACATGGGCTACACACGTCCAGTTTCAAAAGAGGAACTGATCTTGCAGCCTGATCAACTTGTAATAATAAATGTAACAATCTCTAATTATATACATAGATAAGTATTTATGTAAACTGCACGCCAAGAAATTACCAAATGAGTCAGTTTTATGTAATTTTTATGGATTTATTAGTTTCTGCTTTTACCAATACATTTTGTTTTGTTATTTTTACTTGCAGAAAAATTATCAACTATTTTTCAAATCTTTCCCTCATACAACCATGATTTAAAATAGGTATGGTTATATGTTTTAAAAACTAGTGGTATAAAATTAAACACACATTAAATGTGCCTTACCTACTTTAAATTAGGTATTTTGTTTATAATTATAAATAGTGTTGAATGAATAGAAGGCTATTTTATTACCTACTAAATAAATCTGATTATTTAAAAAAAAAAATTTGCTAGTCCCCTACCTATACTAGTAATTCTATAAACAGTAGACCTCGCGAGCACTTAGGCGACCACTGTGGCGTGGCGGGCGAAGGTCTGCCTGCGACGCAGGAACATTTGTACGATCTGCAGGTATGGTTCCGGGTGTTCTGGTCGTTTTCTATATATTACAAAAAACATCGATCTTTGTAATGTATTGTGTTATGGAGGTATAGGTATCAGTTATCTTGTACCCAAAATACAAGCCCTGCTTGGCTTGGGGCTAGATAATGCTGTGTGAGTTGTCCAGCATCATTAGATTAGATTAGATTAGATTCATTTATTGGTACAAAAAATATACATGTCAACCATTTCTAATAAAAAACAACTTATTTAAAGAAAATAAATAAGATTACCTAAATACATAGTCATCATAACATACACTGAAGTAGGTACCAGTGTCATACATACATAAAGAAAATCAAAAATTATTAGTTTATTGATGTAGGGCTAACCTTTAAACCCAAGAACTCCTCCACGGTCATTTATTTATATCTGATTATATTATTTATTTATATGTATTAATTTACTTTATTTATACATAATACGAAAACATACTTATATACCAAATATACTTTATTTATATTTAACTGAATTTATTTCTTTATTTTACTTTTTTTTTCAACAATTAATTGTCTAATTACAAAAATTATATCATTTAGACGCCTGAGTGTCTGTAAAATAATACAAAATGTTGAATAACAAAATCGATAACTAAAACTTCTTCCTAAACAAAACCAATTAGGACAACAAATCGAACCGGTATTAGCATTAGGATATTTGACTATTTGATTGTCAGTCAAACTACGGCATAAGTAAATAGAAAGGTTAGTCCATAGTAAAATTAAGAATTCTGAAATAAAATAGCTTGTGGTCTACTAAAAAAAATTAATCTTTGAAATAAAACCTCGTAAATCTGCAAACATACGAAGACGAAACATTTGGCCGGGCTATTACTTAGTTCGTACGTACTACTCTCGAAGTGTTACAAAGATGTTCTAATAGGTGGCGCTGTACGGTAAATGCTCTAATGCTTATTGTTGCATTTTGCAGAGCTATTTTTTTCGTCATGGCAAAAATCATCAGTAGATCTTTACCATTTTATACGAGAACAAACAAATAAAAAAAAAACCTTTAAATTAAAAAAATAATCATCGAAATCAGATGTCTTAAGGCGGAGAGGTTCGGTAGCCCCCTTTTTGCCCTTTTTGGAGGAAACAAGCCTTTCATCAAAAAACCCCGACGACTAAAAAGATCTATAAAATTGTAAAATCTGTACACGTCGTTTCGTCCAGATCGGTCGTAAAATACGACCTGTAGAAGATTACGTACATTCTGACAGCACCCATACTTATGCTAGTAGTTGATGCAGAGACGCTTCGCTCACTTCGCTCGCTCGGTCAATTATGTAGAGACTTTACCATTATGAAATACACTATAAAACACCAAAACATATGTATTCTCTAATCTCACTTCTCACTAATATTATAAACGTGAAAGTTTAGATGGATGGATGGATGGATGGATAGATAGATGGATGGATGTTTGTTCCTTTATCACGCCAGAACGGCTGAACGGATCTGGATGAAATTTGGCACAGAGATAGATTATAGTCTGGAATAGGACATAGGCTACTTTTTATCCCGGAATTCCCACGGGAACGGGAACTACGCGGGTGAAACCGCAAGGCGCTGCTAGTCTATAATAGGCTCCAGGCTCATTGACGTGTTCTTTCATCGCGTTACGGCCGAGAGAGGATGGATTAATAATAATAATCCACACAGCATCATCTACCCCCAAGCTAAGCAGACTTGTGTTATGGGTACTAGATGAATTATATACTTAATACAATAGGACAATATGAACATATCTTTTTTATAAAACATAGAATACCAAAATAAATATTAAAATAAATATTTTTAAGGAAGGCCTACATTTTATGTAAATACAAAATAGGTTAGAAGAAACTAACAACAAAAAAGCCAATAAATGGCCTTCACAGCTAAATGCCAGTGTGGAAAATAAATACTCGCATTCGCATTCGCAACAATGTACGCGAATGTAATGCGAATGTTAAAAGGGCAAATAAAACATTACATTTATTTGCACTGCACTGAATTAGTCATTTAAAACGGGTTATTTACCATGATTTAATCTATGAGTTTTCCAATATTTCGAGACAATTTTATGCGCATGATCACGGAACAGCGGTTCAAAAGCGATTTAAAAGTTTTATGCTGAATTACCTTTTTCATGTGAAAGGAATTATAACGTATAGTCTCATTAATTTATTTAAAAAAAAACAATCTAGAATAAGTTTTGTCTAGCTTACGAAAGTACTACTTTTCGTAGTAGGTATGTCAGCAATCCTACAGTTTCATAAAAACTCGATTTAAGCTTTCGAATGATTTTGAGCCATTTAGTTAAAGAACTTTGATAAGTCAGCTGTAGTAGTTGTGATTTGTCCCGAATTGGGAATCGAACCCGAAAATTATCAAAATACCAAACGAAATTCTGGAAGGAAAGTAAAATGTAACCCTCTTAAGTTTGTAATTGTCCTTATTATTTCGTCGAATAAGGTTATAAAGACGGTTGTTACCTTCTTAGTTTGACTTCGTGTAGCGAATCTTCGTGGAAAAGGGTCACAATGGCGTTTAGAATAGCATCGATTTGAAACTTGCACGCGGAATAAGGTGCTAAGCGACAAAAACTAGGGAAAACGGTTTTTCTTATTCATGAAACTTACATGATAATTTAGCGAAAAATATAATAAAACGTTTTATTAAAAAAAAACATACTCGCTTAATAGAAACTTTTCGAAATAATTAGAAAAAACCGTCTCCTGTAAAGTTGGTGTTTTGCAATAGTGACCTTATTCGTAGGATACGACGAGATAAAACTTAAATAAGTTGCCTAGTTTTTTTTTCTTTGATATTTTTTGTATACCTATTTATGTTCCGGATATAGCGTAACTTTGATATTTTTTTGTAAAAAAACTACAAGTTCTATCGATGCCGGAGTTTTACTCTAGTGCTTGAAATGATAAAAACTTGATCTTTGTGATAATACTGAGATGAAACGAAATTGGGGTAAATTTTACACTGTGATCCGTCACCCGAAACTTCGAGTTTTAAGTTTGCCCTCTGATACGCAATTCAAGTACCTTACTTATCTATAGTTAGCGACTACAAGTCCGGTTGCCTTAAGGTTGAGGCTGGCTTGAGTTACTTTAGTGAAGTCTTTCCGAAATGTTAGCACTACGTTTGCAATTATTTCTCTCTTGTCTGTAAGGATAGTATTCATTAATAACATCGTCATCATCAAGCGTCATTTTACGCCACCGCCCCACTATGGGACAGGAGCGTGATTATCGTGTCAAAAATCTGTAACTTTCTCAGTTTTCAAAATATCTTAATGAATCTTTCGCAATTATACTCTTAGATATATGGACTATAAATGAAATTAAAATAAATAAATAAAAATTCTTTGTTAGTATTAAAAAATTGCCACTAAACTTAAAAAATATATTTTTTTAAGTTTCTTGCTGGATTTTAACTAATCCAATGGACGTAATTAAAACAAAATTCTACATTTACATAATAGAAAATAATACTTATACATTAATAAATTAATTAAGATAAAAAAAATACGTTAAATTAAAACTTACTTTTTAATGAGTAACAAGTAATAAAAAACCTATTAAAGAAGATAAATTGGAAACTAGTAAATAATTAAATAAATAACAGAAGTACTTTTATAAATATAAAATAGAATAATATTATGTAATTAAAATTCTAATAATCGTAAAAAAGTAAATGCGAGGTTTTGTTGGTTAAGAATCTAAAAGATTTATATAGCTTCCTGCCACAGTTCTTTCGGAACAGTTTCGTTTGTTCTCCTTAGGCTAGAGATATACGGATCAGATGAATGAAAAACGTCCTCATTTGTAGCCGACCTAGAGCATTTTCTGGAATACTGCAATCGATTTATTTTTGTAGTCCTTATAGCGGGACTCTTGAACATATTCAGACAATTGTCCAATAGGTAAAACAGCAAAATGATTATATTTCCTCCGTGGGGTAAGATCTTGTGTACAGAAGAGGGCATGTAATTCCACCTATATTTATCGACATGTAATTGTGCAGTACTACTCTGAGTATATTCACCAAATTTTTGAGGGTTAATGCTAATTTTTAGCTTTAAAACGAATCACTAAAAAAAACAAATATGGTTTGTTCAAAAAGTTGCTTTCGACCAACGATCACGGAATTTTTGTAAGATATTTTGTTGTATGTTTTCGAGAACTTTTTGGCGTTTAGTTGGTGTTAAGTTATAGTTTTCTTTCAAATACTTACGAAGATTTTCCGAAGTGGCATCGTTCTCGAATAAAAAAGAACATAATTCGCGTTTTGATACAATGAATTCACACATTTTGATTTATTAATACACTTGTTTGCACAAATCTAGCAAAACAGTTAAAATGTTTGTAGTTGGAACCTGAATTCCTTTTTATAGTGACAGTAATTGATAACATATGTATTTGCACACGACAATGGAAATCTGTACAATTTCCATTGCGGTTTCTTGCACACGTTCCTCGAAATATTTTCCACTGAAAATTGATAACTTATTTATTTCTTTATTAAGAAACTAAATATTGCGGTTCGGTAACCGCAATATTTAGTTTCTTTCTTTGATATGGTGATAATTTTTATCAAATTATGCGATTTTTCTCTTATTTATGGCGGAAATAATTATAAAATAGGTACCTTCATAAATTTAGTTAACCATGTTTCTTACGTAAAAAATAATTAAATTTTATTAAAATAAAACATTCAATACTACAATTTAAAGAAGAATGGCAATACCCGACCCAGTCCGAAGAAAAAATAAACAAGCGATGTGCAGTAATGTAATAAACTCTGCCGGATTTATTATTTTTTTATAATTTTTTCTATCTATCACTTATATTTTTAGAAGCAGGGAGTCAAAATATATTTTTATTTGTATTTTGTGCGAGAAAGAAACGAAAGGTAGCATAAAGCTTAGAACGTGACCACAGACGTGACTTTCTTTGTAACTGTCAATGTCAAAGTAAATCTATCAAGAAAAAAAAGATACAACGGCAGTCTGATTGGCTTACTACTGGATTTGCTGTCTACCATTGGTATGAATTTGTTAGTTACCTACCCTCTTTTTTCCGACTATACGCATCGGAAAAAAGAGGGTACCTAGGTAGCTTACAAATTGATAACTCGGCCGCACGGCATTCTACTGATTCGCCTACGACTGGACTGGCTAAAGATCTTCAGTACATACGGGTACTATGTCTTTGCGATGTTTGAATTGTCGGCTTACATCGTTGCTGACAGAGGGCTGGTGGGAAGAAGAGCTATTCTAGGATACTATTGTTATTGTGCAGCAGGCAAAAGAACGGTTGGGTGTTGCTCACATGTAATGAGCATAATCTGGTACCTCGGTTATGCAAGACATCAACCAAACCTGAAACCACCAGCTGCATTTTTGGACAGGCTTCTAATACAGTGAATAAATAATAATTTCTATTTACAATGCTGATTACCTATTATTATCTACAATGTTTTTTATAATGTACCTGTGATTTTGTATTTGTATAATGTACCTGTGATCAATAAAAAATAGCAAAGTATAAAAAATGTTTTTAATACCTATCTTAGTAGTTCTTGGTAACAATACTATGTTCTAATAATGATGGTTTTTAAGGTGAGCGCAGTTTACACGATAAACCTCAAGCAATAATGCATCTGTCTACATATGTACACTACATTTATATTTTTATTATATTTATTTATATACACTATACCTTCTATTATTATATGGATAACTATTATATGGATTTGTGATTATCTGAAATAAATGACTATTATATTCTATTCTATTCCATAAATCTAAATAAAATAAGCAGGTCCCTAAAAGAAATAAGAAGGCCAGGTCTTTAACAAACGGTTTATTCTATTATTATAATAGTAATTAATGCAAGTGCACATGCTTAGTGAATTAGCGTACGTGATAAGAGGAGTATTTCACCTACATTATTTGCTATGAAAATGTTCAACTGAATTTGCTCTCATAATATGAGAAGGCGTTCATTCTAACAAGACATAAACTACAATAACTTTTTTCTCCCAACTTGTAAAAGGTTTATTCTATTGATTTCGGAATCTTTCATGTACGTATTATTTATTTTAAAAGGTCTGGGTGATGCACGCCGTCGAAAAAAGTTGGGTCAGCGGATGTATGGAACATTGCCATTCTTCTTTAAGGTCATCAAGTGAATAAAATCCAGGATATATATGCTACAATTTAAACCAAATTTTCCAAAAAATCCACTTTCATGATTTTTCCTATTTTCCCACGGTACACTTTTTTGCCTCTAAGTCAAATTGGGGCAAATTGGGGCAAAAATTTAGTTTAAATCCTATTAGTATACAGATCAAGGAACGTTATAGTAGTCGTAACTCCTTGTCGGGAGACAGCGGTAAATACGAAAACTCAATTTGAATTTTCAAATCTGAAAAAATAGGAGGGCTTTCAAAAATTGACTGTAAAAGCTAATTTTCTTATCCATATAAGGATATACTTGAATAAGGTGGAAAGTATTAAGTACCGCGCTTTTAATGGTGTATAATAAGTAATAGTTTATCAACAAATATTTGTAAAAAAATCGATCTGAAAGTGGAGGATCACAATTTTTCCTACATCAATCAATTTACTTCCTTACATTCAAGTTCAAGCTATCGCTATTAAAATATGTTATTATACCATATTTTTTGTGGCATATGATATTTCAATCATCCTACTTCATATATTCACTGAGAAAAATGTAGAAATCTAACTTTTGTCAAAGTGATTTTTGGCACGATAATTACGCTGCTGACCCATAGTGCGCCCCGAGTCCCTGCCCGTGTATCCCTCCATATCTACATTCAAGCAGCGCCCGCCAGTGTTTTCCGTACACCGCGCCAACTGCTCCCGTATTCGCGGAGACATGACCATGATTTATTTATTGACTAACGACCCGACCCGGTTTCGTATAAGTTTTCAAGAATTTCGCGGTTTTGATGTCATTGGTAGAGTCCTTAAACAATGAATTTGGTCATGAAGTTTTTGAATTATGTTCACAACATAGTCAACGTTAGATAACAATGGAGAATGGATTTGCCCAGATGAATAATTTCCTTCACGACTCCAATTGATATCAAATCTCATCTCAAATTATAGTTTTACGGTCTCTCAATCCTATTAAGCAAACTTTTAGAACTTATAAAAGTTCGTCTGGTAGTTTTAAAGTAGGTAGGTGTGTCTACTTTAGAACTATAAAACAATCACCAAGATGTTTTATTTCTAGTTCAATAACAAACTATCTGTCTACAAATAAAACCCCATGACCTGAATAATGCTTAAAACCGCATCAAAATCCATTGTTATTTCAGCAGAAAGCTCGCAAACAAACGTAAACCGTGTTCGTTTTCTATTTAGAAGTAGGGGAGGGAGAGGGGAGATCTACGTGACGTCTACGTTTTTATTTATGTACGGCATACTACGGCATACGTAGAGATTTGACAGCACTTGACTCCGTGAAATATGGCCTTGTTGGTGATATGTCGGAACGAGTTTGGATGTTTTTACGAGATTCTGCGTTTTCTGAAGTGGTTTGCTGAAACGATAAATACGATTTTAGAATCCTATGTTAGTAGGGCCCAAGTAAAACGTTTTTTGATGAGTTGAAGTAAAAAATATGATAAAATCTTGTATCGGTACCTATGGCTTGTACGACCAAAATAATATGGATAATGAGGGTTCATTAATGCAGTCTGATTGGGATTTAGCTCAAACTTTGGCTTTATTGGTAAAGATACTTTTGTTTTGCGGTCATTGAATAAATTCGTGAGTGAACTCAGGTTGTCGCAAGGCGCAAAACCGTGCTTTCAAATATGGAGTAACTCGTAATAATTAGAAGATGCATATAATATTGATGGCATCAGATGACATACAGGTCGCGGGTCACAAGTTTGCAGCTTGTGGGAAGCCATCGAGCCTAAATTTGAATGTGCAACCTTGTGCGGTAGTGGCATTGGATTATTCGCAGCTACATATTTCATTTTTGCTGCTCATTGATTCATTTTTCTTTAGTTTTTTTATTCGTAACCAAAATGTTATTGGCGGCATCTTGCTACAAAATGACTTAGATGATGTGGTTAGTTTGTGTAAATAAGCTGTTCAGTCCAGCCATTGCGGACGCCTACATTGCGCGTGGTCCGACACGCACTTGGTCATTTATTGTTTTTGTAGTGTGCGAAAATAAAAAAATTGACAATAAACCCCTCGAACCCCTGGCCCAGCAGTGGAATCCTTTGGTTAATAGATGTCGCCAAAAAAACAAAAACTTATTATAGTTACGTAGTATACTAATTGCCTGCTAGTCTTGTTTCGAGTGACATGCCCCTCTTGACTTCCTTGTTATCATCATCATCATCATAGAAATACCTTCATTTGGCCATAATCTCATCTGAAAGTAGGTACCTAACTGATAACGTGGCCGATATATTACAAATCGACTATTCACTCCTGTATAATAGACGAAGGCTGTTATCTTCAGGAAAATCAAGAGATCAGAATGATGTTCCTTTCCTACTCGAACCGCACAACCGTCTAAAATATCAGTGTTTCCACCCACGCCTGATCCGCGAAAGCTATTAATAGAGCCTTTACGAACCTTTTATATGATTTATTATAAAAGCTTTAAAAAGTATGGTCGTTACGGAACTTGTATGGCTAAATATATCACGCGGATGTATGAAATTTTGTTGCGGACTCATTATTCACGCGACGCGATAAATTGCCGAAGTGAGAATGAGTTCGACGGAGATTGGAATCATGGCGAGATTTCTTACGGAATTCTTACCAAATATCAAAACTCTATTTGGCCTTGGCAGAAAATTATTAAAATAAAAATACCTTTTTGGATTGTATGCTGCTTTGGTAAAGAGGCATCTACTTAAATGTTTCGTATTTCAAATGTCTCAATTAAATTTAGATTTCGTGTAGGTACATGTTATAATGACCTGTTTCTGACCAGTTACGCCTAATTGATATTTATAACTTATTTCACAAATAATGTCGTCACATAACTTGAAATTTAATTAATCTATATCCTAATATTGTGATTGTTAATAATAATTCCAATTAGCAATTCACCTTATGTTATGTGAAATATAGTTATTTGGTAAATTTTAAGTTTTAGTTTGCAACACTTTTTCTTGTTGTGTTATTTGATCGTTTTTACATATTCGGCTAAAATCTAAATCGTAACAACAATGTACCTACTCTAGTTGTTTATGGATTTTACTTTGTTTAGTGAACTAATCAATAAATACCCCCTTGTTTCGGGGAGGACGCTTTTCTGATAGGTAGGTAATCATAATGTCAACTCAAGCTTGGCTAGTTATTTTGTTTGGTTAGAGCTAGTGGAAAGGTTCCCAGTCACAGCCAAGAGGCTATACAGTTCTGATGAGAAAGCTACTTTCTAAGTCCGGCTGCCTTCTCTTCACAAGCAGAAAATGAGTTTTTCAATCGCAAAAACTTTTTGAAGCATTGTCCGAGCCTTAAGGCCTGGTTCCTGAAACGCAGAGTGGGATTCAATAAAAAGTAAAAATAAAAAGTAAGACAATAAAAAGATTTTTCATGATGATGATGATGTGATGATGATGGACAGCTGAAAATGGCATAATTGCTATTTTTTCAGTCCTGTACCAAAAGTAATGTATTTATTTGACAGTAGGTATAGTAATTACTGTTACTAGGAGTACCTAGTTATGGTATTGGTGGTATATTATACGATGTAGCGCGGAAGGCGAAGGTCCGCCTGGGACGCAGGAGGTTGCGGGCCAGATTCCCGCCTTGGGACAAATTTTTGCACGGTCTGCAAATATTTGTTCCGGGTTTGGAACAAATATTACTCAAAAGCACTGCTGAGTTTGAGGTTAGAATGCTCATAATATGTGAATTGTCCAGCATTATCTTTTTTTTTATTTATTCGGGGTAACAAACAATTACAATCTTAGCCTAGTTTTAAAGATACTTATTCTAAGTGTTATTCTATAAGTGCAATCAACACCGTTACCCTCTTATAGATATGTGAAATATAAACAGGGCAAAAGTTATTAGAAGTAAGTACTAGGTAGGTTGGGTACCTAACCTACCTACACAGAACAATTTAATGTGTTAAAGAGATAACAAGATGACACATACAAAATATGATTTATAAATCAGTATGATTTTATAAAAGGATATATAAGTAGATATATTGCTTACATTATCGGAACAAAGAAATCAGACATGACATGCCTGATTTATTGTTTTCTTGAAGGAGAAAGGCGAGGAAGCGAAAATTTCAATGTCTGAGAAATTATCATTAAATGATTTAGCTAATCTACGCAGCGCGCTGCAGCGGTGCGCGTTCACCATTTGTTTTACAATTTGTGAGTGCAAATACATATTGTTTGCTTCTTTACCTCAAACTCAGTGTACATAGATATTAAATCTAATCCTATATGTATAGTATTTGAATGGAGCAGCTCCACTATTTACATAATGAAGACTCCATCTTAAGTTTAAATTGTTGGAGTTGTTGGTCTCTTGCGAGTTTTGACGCCTTTTTGTATGAACGTTTTAATCACTGGAATAAAGAAGCATTTGAATTCTTTTTATAGTGAAGCAGTGATTTTATTAACTTACCGTTTAGAATATTAATTGCAAACAGAAGTGTCGAGTATTTCTCTGCCAGAAGCGCGTTATGGCGCTCTTCAGGTCAAGTTTATGTCCAGCAGTGGACTTAACAGAGGCTGTTGATTATGATTCAATTTTAATTTGTATGATGCGGAGAAAATTTTATCAGTTTCATTTAAAAAGGGGTTTCTTTAATTCACATCAGCGGTAATCTACTTGTGGTAAGCTTTTGTTTTACCCTTTAAGGTTCAATTTCACCGTTGCAACTGAACGCGTTCACGTCGCAATGCAATAAAACATGAACTCAGTACGCTTTATACGATTTCAGCGCATTTAACCGACGTATAGTTAATCCGGTTCAAGCACTATACAAAGTTCAAGGGCTGTCATGTCACACAATAGATATTACGAATATGAACGCGATCCTCCATCAAGCCGGACATAGTTTTGTTGATCTTAGTTTTGGCAGAAAACGGTGAAATTGGATATTAGCTATCATTTATATATTGGCAGGGCCACGGTGGTGACTCTGCCAATTCGAGTAGACGGCTGCCACCGGGAACCCTTTTCTCGAACCATCTCAAGGTATGCCATGCCATTTACTTTGGGTTGCTTTCAGACCAGGGTCTGTTTCATTTTTATCAAAGATATCGCTTTGGTAGAAATGAAACCCAGGGTCTGGAAATTATTGCAGGCACACACTACCCAACGTAGTAATCCAATTGCTAAAATCCAATTTTTTTACTAATTTAGTTCTGGAAACAAGGACCCTCAAAGTGTCGCTATTTCTCGCTATTTCGTGATGACTCACTCACCGATCGATCTTAAAAATGTTTAGGTCTCTGGCAGAAGCGAAATTTGGAATATATAGGTAGATTTAATGGCCAAACTGAAGGAAAAATTCTAATACCATAATCAGAAAATCGTCATCAGAAAATAGAACCTCGAAATTTCTTACAGTTTATTTAGCTTCTACCTTACCTACGAATTTGAAATTTGAAATACATGTTCTAAATAAGGGCTCGGAAATTCTATATTTTATGTGTTTTGAAGGAGAAGGCGGACTTGGCTCTTCCCAAGCCGACACTAGCAGTTCAAACAAATCCGATGAAGTTTCATTACAAAGTAATGTCCGACATAGACTTAGCAACAAACGAGAACCATTTATAAAGAGAGACACGTGACAGCACGCCACCTGGCGGCCGACAGCGGGAACTCTTAAAAAACAATTTGACATGCGTGTAATTAATAACAACTGAGTGTGGCCACGAGAACGGCGAGTCGAATTTATCAAAACGCGCAGGTCACGAATGTATGGAACGTCGCATTTGCAAGTGTTTGTCGACAATCCACTGGTGGCACAATTCTGCTTTTTTCACTATGTTAATGATATTGTCGCAAAATCTAATCAGACGAAAGAAACTACATAGGTATAAGTAATGCGTGCGGTGCAATTTGCGCGAAGAGATTGATATATGGTTTCAACCTCGACACTTTTGATGCTCGTCCCGTTATCTGTAGTTTCTTTCATCTGAGGTAAAATACTTAAATGCGTCATTTTGTGACACTATCGTAGTGAAGCGAGTCACTTTTGTTGGACCACTTGTAGCCCGCTGCCCTCGTGGCCCACCCGTGAGGAGTGAGATCATTAATAGACTCGTACGCGTGCATGCGTGTGACGCGTCGCCGCCCTAATGGCCCCCTCGGGGGTCATGCATAATTTGTTACAGCCAAGATGACCCCTACTTAACAATGACTTAATCCGGGGAATTCAGCTGAGTTGTTGATTATACAGGGTGGGTCTTGAATAGTGGAAAACAAGGTAGAGCGGAGCTAATTAATAAGGTATTTTACTTTATATGAGAATACATTTAAAAATATGTTATTGATATGAATACGAGTAGCTCAGGCAAAAAATGTTATAGCTCATAAAATAGCAAAAGTAATTTTAAAATTCAAAACAATGTTTCGAGTATATTTTTTTAAGTACCTACCTAATATTTCATTGATTTTAAACACCATAAAATCACAGATAAAGTAGGAGGCGCAATAGTGTCATACGGCTGTGTAGGCAAATCAAAAAATTTCGACTGTCATCAACAACATCAGCGTATTTGGTTAGGTACCACCTAAAAAGTCAAAAGTCAATAACTTTATTTCTTAAGGCAATAACTTTATTTCTTAAGGCAATAACTTTATTTCTTAAGGCAATAACTTTATTTCTTAAGGCAATAACTTTATTTCTTAAGGCTTACAAAAAAGCACTTAGACAAGTCAAATTCTATACATAAATAACAAGTTTATAAATAGTACTAAACAAGAAACAAAATGTTATTGATTTTCTTCGCCTACATTTTTTGTTCACTTGTGGAAGAAGCGAAAAATAAACTACTAGTAAGTTTGTATAATCCTTAAAATGTAATACAATATTATTTGCCTATCTAAGTCTAAATATAATGAGATTTAGATACAGGTCAATCTCACTAATATTATAAACGTGAAAGTTTAGATGGATGGATAGATGGATGGATGTTTGTTCCTTTATCACGCCAGAACGGCTGAACGGATCTGGATGAAATTTGGCACAGAGATAGATTATAGTCTGGAATAGAACATAGGCTACTTTTTATCCCGGAATTCCCACGGGAACGGGAACTACGCGGGTGAAACCGCAAGGCGCTGCTAGTATTTATATAAAACTAAGCTTAAAATTGTTCTCCCATAATACTATTGTCGGTGCGGAACTGGGCGACACCTGGCCAAGCTGATGTTAATACATCATTGATATAATCATTACTAACTGACGTCATAACCACAGAGCATTATGGCGTCCACTGCGGCCAGCGTTTTCGTCAAGTTACGCGCGCAACTTGAAAATGCTTTTTTAGGCACTAACACTGACAGTCTGGCAACACACCGTCTGTGTCTGTGTGCAGTCTTGTTTTTTTTGTGATTCCTTTATTTGTTTTCCTTTAAAGATTAATTAATAAGTAGCACTGACGGCCTCTAAGGAACAATTGTACAGGGTACCTACTCCATATTCTAATACAGAAGGTTCTCAGAGGAACTCCGCGAGATCATCAAAACCTTGTCAAAATTTATACCTATGCCTGTGATAATATTAATCAGGCAAGTTAGTTTATGAGAGTTCCAGCAGGTAACCTTGAGCGAGCTCTAACGTGCACTAAAACACCCATCACCATTAATTTGAGATATTAACAGAGACCTTAGTTTAACAATTTACACCGCCAGCGTCAATTTGGACCGAGTTGCGGGTACGTGTGCCAACTAGAAGTGTACTCGAACTGAGGTTAGGTTATCCGGCTTTTTACTGCCGGAAAATCCGAGTTAGCATTCATCGAGTACCATTCAACATTTAGTTGGCATTGGTGTCACTCAAATACTCTGAAAAGAGTTTACTAACTAGTCAAAAGTATGAAAAAAAAACGCGAGTATGGATTGTTCCATTCTTGTTTTTGAATGCAACTTTACATTTTACTTTAAAAAGTGAGATCTACTTTTAAATGTTACAGATAGTTTTTATAATAACACCTAGGAACTCTATGAATAACACACACAACTTATGTAATTTTTGGTACTCATTAGCACTAAAATTACCAACATAATAAATAAATCAATAATGCCGGACAATTCACACAGCATTATCAAGCCCCGAGCTAAGCAGAGCTTGTGTTATGGGTACTAGATAACTGATATACATAATATAATACAACACATAGTTTTTATTACTATACATACAAACCCTGAACAAATATCTGCAGATTGTACACACATATGTCCCGATGCGGGAATCGAACCAGCAACCTCCTGCGTCGCAGGCAGACCTTCGGCCACCGCGCCACAGAGGTCGTCAAAATAATGTGTGTGTCACTCATCGTTGTGTTCATTAGCACCAAAAATTATGAGTCAGTGTGATATTTTCGTGCTCATTAGCACCTACCACTTTCATAAAGATGTATTGAATATACAAACTAAGCTAAATTTAGCGCCGAAAATAATAACAGTGAGTTTATCACTTTTATAATTTTTCTGACATCTAACAGACGTGTACCTACGCTACGGGTCCTTAGAAATAATGTCGACTTTTTTATAAAACTAGTGCGTCACACCCCACCTCTATGAAAACTATGAACTTGCAAGTGACCGACCCAGGCCGGCTTCTCCCGGCTTACTCACTTAACTTTATAATGCTCTCTCTTAAACTGTCACAACTTATTAATGGACCTAACTTGGGTTCTTTGTTTCTGGTGTGGGGAATACTTGTTAACAGTATTGAGCCTTGTTGTAATAACTACCTACTTGCACTGATGTCCATCTAGTCGGATTTTCGGGCACGGCGGCCAATCTCCACAGAGACGAGCCGTGTGCTGCGCGCATTACATCTAGGTATACTAAATTATAAAGAGGAAAGATTTGTTTGTTTGAATTAAATAGGTTCCGAAACCACTGGACCGATTTAAAAAAAATCTTGTAACATTAGAATTCTATACATTATCCCTGATGGACATGGGCGATAAAATATACCCGTGCAAAGTCGGGGTGGGCCGCTAGTAAATTATAATAGTACTTGCATCGATTTCGATGGCAGCGACCCTCGACATCACGGATAAACTCATTTATGTCACGAGCCCATACTGCAGGCCGGGCCAAAATTGGTCTTGTTGTAAAATATTTTATTATAATTAATTTTGGATGCAGGTATTAAGCGGGTTAACTTTGAACCAATGAATTCGTCAAACTATTCTTAGAGCTGTACTAAAACACATCGATCAAGGTATCCGATGGATCGAAGTTAAAACACTAGAATTATGAGCAATTTTAGATTTTCCTTCACACTAAAACTACAAAACGGGCTAAAACTGCGCTTAGGCCTACATAATGATGATGTTATTTGTAGAGCGGGATCACTTATCAACTTTTAACCAGGAATAGTTGAGTTTAAAAGATTAATTATTTGCAGAAAAAGCCCAAGAACGAAGTATGAAATTATAAAAACAATTTAAAAAATAAAAGTTAAGTAATTTTGGTCCAAAGGGAAGTACTTCGGTATAATTTTCACCTGAAAAACACTCACCTAATCAGTTTCTAGAACCTGCCCTAGAAATCCGCCCAGCGCAACATTTCAAAGTCAAAAGTTATATCCTTGACCCAAGAGTCCACTTCAGCCAATCTCTCTCATCTCATCTCTTGGCAGACCGCCATTGTGGCCTTCTAAGCATAATACACTAGCAACCCGCTCCAACTTCGCACGGGGAGCTGAAAACCTTTTCTACTTACTAAAGTACCTACTAATTACAACTCAAGACAAGATCCGTGTGATACATCGTAGGCCACATCCATTATGGTCAAGGTCTATTGCCGATTTAAAAACTTTTACAATTGAAACAGTTGAGCTAACCACATAATGTATTGTTATAAATGGTGTAGCTAGAGGTAGCCCAGTTGATCCAAATTAATACCAATAGGAAGCGTCCCCGAGACGCTGACTTCATCGAGAAATCATACCGTAAGGTAACTACATTGTTTTCATATAATTAATTGTATAAATCTATTGGTTAACGCGACACACGCCAGCAAACATCGCACTTGACATGTTATTTTCCGACGTTTTCAGCGATTATCGTCATCCATTCTAATAGTATAAAATCGAAAGTAACTCTTGTCTGTCTGTCTGTATATGCCTTTTAACGCCCAAACGGCTGAACAGATCTCAATGAAATTAGGCAGGGAGGTAAATGGTATCCCAGGGACGGACATAGGTACTTAAAAAACGCGTGCGAAGCCGCGGGCAACTGCTAGTATTTATATAAGCCAGTTTACGCAAAACCCCTTATGTAATGTATTTTAATTGATTTTGAGTTTGCGTAGTTCTACGTTCCATCTCCGCACTGTAAAGACGCGCTCTACGACGACGCAACGTCACGACGACGCAACGTCACGATGACGTCTCCATACGATCGTCCAACCGACCTCAGGGTCTTAGAACCGAACAGAAGAGTCTTTTATTTTTATAGAAAAACCGACAGATGCGGTGGACTTTGTCTTATAGTATTATGTGAAGAGCTTTTGTTCTTAACTAGTTAGGTATAAAATATCTGAACCAGACTCGTATAATAAGACTTTGGTCGTGGCATACAAAATTCAATCTCGTCATACACAAACACCATATTCAGCAAAGTGTAGTGTTGCCAGCTAGTTTTGACGTTGTTGCGAATGATTTGATTATTATGGTATAATTTATTACAGACTCATTTCTACACGCATCGTTGATCCTAACTTATGTACCAATCGCTAGGTAGGTACCTAATACAATAATTCTGACTGAAGTAAGGCATACAATACATATTTCTTTTTTATTAATTGCATTCATATAGTCATCATCATAGTGATTAGGTGAGTACCTGAACCTATTCATAATATGTTCACAGTACGAACCCATTGAGGGTGCTGCAATGGAAGACTGGCGGTATCATGCCTTGCTACTTACGAGAACTTACTTAATGTTAATGTATTAGATAGTTAGCCTCTCTCTCTCCATAAATATTGTGTTCCCAGCAGGGTCTATAGTGATTCTTATTTACCTAGACTTTAAGCACCTCTGTAGGTACACTTATAGAATGCAACAAATGATTGAGTATTGAGTTACCTATTACTATATATATAACAATTATGTCGAGTCGCTAAAATTGTCATTGAAGAAATCGTCAAGTTCGTAATTTTTTTTTTATGAGTAGTACTGCTTTAAGTTTGGATTCGAACATGTTGTTTTTTTATACATTTAATGTTTTCTGGTAATTTATTATAAACTAGCTGTTACCCGCGACGTCGTCCGCGTGGGGTTTCATTTTATATTTTTATGGTTTTCATAATTTTCACGATTATCGTATCGTATCGACAAATATTTTGTTCTGTTTGTTTTTGCTCTAAGCAGGGATGTTAGATGCCGACTCAGAAATTATGACATCGGTCTGTCAAAAATATGGTACTTTTCAGAAAATTAAGGTACGGTTTCTAAAAGTCTGACAAGTTAATGTTACAGTTTTTTCTAGAAACATGGCTAGCTAAGTAGAAAGGTATATAAACTCGGGATAACGAGCGACGCAACAAGATATCATAAATCGAATGAACGAACTGTATGAACGGATAAATGAAATGAAGAAAGAAATCTTCGGTTCGCGAGAGAGATGCAACATACACAACTTGTATTGGCTATCCTCCATCTCTCTCGCACCAGTTCAGTCAACGTCAAACGTTACCTAAAGAGGTTGTTTCATTCTACGCATAATACATCGATTGTAAAATTATTCTTATGAGATAAACATTAAGGCTTCATAGCACAAATCATAAACGTACAGAGTAGTGCTTAGCAGTGGAAACGAAACGTTTCTGTCGTTCGTTCCATTACATGACAAAATAATTTTGATGATTGAAAATTATGGTACATTTGCGTACCATAATAGAAGTACTATGGTACATGGTACGAAGACCTGGATTATGGCACGTGTACCATAATTATGGTACGTCTGACATCCCTGGCTCTAAGGCTCACTGCTCTCTGCATCATCGAACCTACCAACCATTCTGTCACCTCATGTATCCTCCAAATTGATTTATCAACGGGAGTTATTTTAGGTATTCCACAATAAGAATAATACAATATTAAATGTAGAATATAACATAATTATATTGATGAAGAAAGCCACTTCCGAATTTCTGAAAACGATGAATGAAATGTGTGTTCTTTTTGTAAAGGAAATCAAAATGTAATTATTTGATGGTATATTGCTAACGGTGGCTTAAATACATTTTCGTTAAAACTTTTCGTTTAAACTTAGTTATAGGAAAACACCGTCAAAATTTCAAAGAACCATGAATCAAATGTGTGATCGTTATCAAAGAGCAACATGTAAATGTTGTCGTTCTTATGCTAACGTTTGCTGAAGTACAGAGTATTTGAGTTTAAACTTAAATTTCACGTTACAACTTGGATATAAGAAAACATCGTCAGAATTTCAGAAAACACTGAATTAAATAATATAATTAATATGACGTAATCGTCATGAAAGGAGAATCTATATGAACTTTCACTCTTATTTTAAAAATCTTAGAGAGCCAATTTTAAAATTTCTTTCTTTGTACACCCCTACACCCTAAAAGGAACAAATACTCCAAATTTAAAGTCTCTAGAACCAGTGGCTCGGGCTCTGCGCTGTCTGTCAGTGTGTCAGTTACTCCTTTATAATAGATATTGATTTTAACCGTCATCGAGCTAGGGCAAGATTAGTAAATTTTTAATTTTGATGCGGGCACAACAAGGTTGTATCTGAGTTTGGTATTGGCGAGGCTGGTCATAAACCATATTTTTTGCAAGAAAAGGGTTATTCCTTACAAATTTCTAGGATGTATATACAAACTAGGGTGAGGATACCTTCTCAAAAACCTTAGATGAAGTCGGGAGCAAGGCTATAGGTCTATAGTTATTAGGGTATACCTTATTAGTTATGATATCGAAAAATATTATTTCAATACAATATCGACGCTATTGTTACTAAGAAAATACAAAAAAATCCTTAAAATACAGGGTTATTGATAAATTAGTGACAATACGTGAACTGCAGGTCCTGCTCATCATCACAAACACGTTCGTGAAGGCGCCAAGTCTAAATTAAAGAAATATATATATAAGTCACCTCTGATACTAAATGAAAAAACATCTTTGCCTGGAACCCAACGAGTTACTTAAGACCGATCTTTCACTCTCATCATCATCTTCTGTTAATTCAGGGCAGAGCTGTTTTTAAGTTGAGTTTCAAATAAAACCCCTCTAAAGAACGATTATTAATACCAAAATTAAGAATAAAGACCTGGCGTCTTCACAAACGTGTTTGTGATGATGGGCTGAACCTGCAGTTCACGTATTGTCACTAATTTACCAATAACCCTGTATAACAGGTAGGTAGAATAGTTTCTTTGGACTACAAAAAGTAACCTACGTTATTATGAAATTAACTGTAGGTACAATTACCATCTAATTATCCACCATTCTGAGTTCCGTTCCAGACTGCTGAATTGCTAAATCTGGCCACGAACCAGTCGAGCTGGCAGCACAAAGGGTCGTACAAAGCGGGCCATCAAAGATTCAAGGTATATTCTTTGTTAGTAGCTCATTTATTATTCCTAACCCTGTGGGCGGGTTTGTTAATGTTCTACAATGCGCTCAGATTTAACAGAGTATTGGAGTTGGCCGCACTGGGAGCTTTCAGTCTATCTTGCACCTACACCTGAGTCAAAAGTAAGAAAATACAAGGTTTATAGGGTTTGTCACTCATATATGTATAAGTCAAAACAAAATAGTCTACTTTCAAAAACGAACGATGAAGGCGGATGACGTTGAATCGCACAAAACGAAGGATCTTTCGATGACGTTCTTATGAAAAACGATTCTGAATTTATTTGTTAGAGATTTCATTTATTGAGCGTTTTGATCATTATTTTCAGCCAGCCTTAAATATCTAATCGCCCTGGCGAGACGTGCTTTTGGCGCCGACAAGTTTTTCAATAAAGATTTTTTTAATACGTATTTTACTTCGGTTTCATATACATAACCAAAATAAACATTAAACCGAAGAAGGAGGCCTAAAATACGAGCTGTTATTTCCCGCCTCTCGTTCAGTACATCTCTTGCGTCCTACTTTAACTAGTGAGTGATATGAAAAGTGGAAAAATAATATACATATTTATCGGAGTTAAATTGATGATTTAACAATCTGTGAATGTGCTAAGCAGACCTGTACTTCCTCCAAACCTGTGGAACCTTCATATTCATCTCGCAATGCGCCTGTTCTACTCTATGCGGATCTCAAACGTCTACTGTTAGTACTGATAGTACAGACCAATTCTACAAGATGACAGAGAAGAAAGTGAATCAGCTAAGTGAAATATTAGTAATTAGCTGTAATTATTGTATTCTGTTATTGTAATTTTCCTTAAATAAATGTATACATACTAAGTGGAATCCTACTTTTCCCGTGGTTATCGTAAGAGGCGACTATGGGACATACACCGGGGGGCCGGCAGCAGCGCCTCTTGCAGAATGGATTTACCACCGACCTGCGATCTCCACACCGCATACCCAGCGTGGGGGTTATGTGCATTACCCTCCCCCCCCATGAGATTTAACCCAGAAGGCGATTATTATAAGAGGCCTGCGTCCAGCAGTGGACAGTATTAGGCTGGTGATGACGCTGCATTCGACACGGCTAGGCGAGACTTCTTGCAAATTCTCAGGTAAGTTTCATTGGGCCCCTCGGAACTTCAAAATCGAGTTAACACAAAACTTTTACCTCCCACCTCCACCGCTGTTGCTGTTCATTAAAACAATAAAATCCTCTCTTCCAATAACTTCCGACATGAAGTTAACTGAGTCGTGACGTCACGTGTCGCGCACCTGCGGCTCACTTCGCGTCGCACCTCCGACCTACTGAACTGAACTTCGCTCGGTAACATGCCGGCAGTTTTGTTCTCAGTTCATTTTCAAGACATGAGAAAGGATTTTTGTTGCTCTACAATTCCAACAAGAATGATTTCCAATGGTAACTATGATAGTGAGTTCAACTTAAATCTTTACATGAAAGACTCAGGGGAAAGCGTCCTTTATACACCAGTAGTCTTAGTATAAGATAAGATTAGTTAACGAAAACTATAAAAGTTTTCGCGCTCAGACAGTATTCAGTTTTCACGCCATGCAGTATAGTTCCAAGGAGTATAATGATACCTAAACACACGTACGGCCACCGCCAAGCTATTGCACCTGGGATATCAGGTGCTATCTATAGCTTGGCGGCGGCTATTGTATTTATTATAATATATTAATATTCCCTATTACGTACATAGAAGTTTTTGTTTGGTTTCTTGTCGACACTGTGCTATATAAGACTATGTAGAGCCATGGAATCAATGCTAGACTAAAACATCGTTTGTATGAAATATTATCAGTTGAGAATATTTTAAAATAGGAGTATAAAGGGGCCTTCCGAGCCCCGAAGCGGAACTCTCACACTGCACTGACTCTCGCACGCTGCTCCACTCGACCGTGCGCTTTCACTCGCATATACTCAAAGAAAGGCATTTTATTGGAAACTAATGGACTGTACACAGCTCCGCGTGTTTGGAAAACTTGATAAGAAAAGAGATGAGTTTCGATACACAACACACAGACCGTCAATATAATATAGTGCATGAGTCTTAGAATTTAAAACTTAAAAATCAGGTTTTTACAAATTTCTAGGTTCTACAAGTAATTAAGATACCAAACACACAGGATATGTACAAATATCCCTCATGCTATGAACCCGCGCAATAACAAACTTTGAATCATTTTGTTTGTTTGTAATTTAATTTTATTGACATGATGTTGATTTTATTACCTCAATTTTTTTATAATAAATATTTAACATGTAGTATTTCAAAGCGACAATTGATTCGACTTGATTTAGCATGAGTTTATAATTATCAAATGTTTTACAATGATCACAAAACTACTGATTTGCTAGCTAAATAACACGAAACCAGTAAAGTCACAAACACGCGCAGCTTCGCGTTCCACCCTAAAACCAAAGTCCTGAACTGTCCAATACTTGAAAATTCCCTTATTTTTACATTAAACTGGACACAAAGTAATGATGAGAACCAGTCTGGCAGATAACCTTAACTGCCAAAACTTGTTATCTCCCATCAAAACACGAAATGAAAAGTTATAAAATAAAAGAATATCTCGATGCCCAAACAGTAAAGCTTTATTTGTTTTCACTTAGAGCATCAGGATTTATGTGTAAATTGAAAAGGCTCTTCTCGGGTAAAAATATTATGTCCGAGAAACAAAGCTTATCCACTCGTAGCTTGAGGGTGAATCGTAGGGGTGGGAGGTGTCGATAGGCAATTTATCGACTTGTGTCTACACTCGTTTATTTTGTAAACAATCAGGTTAGGACCGGTGCAGTCGAAGACGACCAAATTTACAGCTTAGTCAGTAGATATGTTTTCAGAGTATTTATGCTACGAAGGCTAATTTTATGTATTGCCTCGATATAATTTTGGAACTTTATCCACTTTAATTTCGAAGGAGTGAATTGTCATCTGCAATGCAGTTTTTAAACATCAGCAACAGATGGCATCGTTTTTCATTTCTAACAATGTAACCAAAAAAACTGTTTTTTAGGTTAAGCACTTTCTAAAATTACAGGCCCACTAATTTTAGTACCGTTGTTGGTATTGGCAGAAACGAATTATCATTATCGTTAATAATCAGTTAAAGTTGACATAGACCAGTCGGTAAGTCGGTTAATAACTTAATTTGTTTCTGCGTTGAGCGTACGCCCGATTTGGATGCAAGAAGTTATAGTACACTACATTTAACACATCACAACAACAACATCAGCCTATACCAGCCCACTAGTGGACTTATTCCTTAGCGTAGGGATTACCCTACGCTAGGCTGATTAACAAATCGTCAATTAATTATCCGCATAATATTTTATCGACAAACAATTTAATTTCTAGCCACTTTTTAGTTACGTAATCACAATTATTTATCGATGAACCAATTGACACATCCCTCCCTAGCACCCGGATGGTGTTACTAAATAATTCATGAGCTCGCTGATTGGAAAAAGACTGGTGGAGTTGACGACGTCTTAATACAAGCTGTGCAGATGTGTCGAATCAAACCCGCGTCAGGAGGTACCGTGCCGTGCCAGCGAGGTTGTTTGATGATTTGGACAGAGAAATTTTATATAGATTACCAGAATTAATTAGTTTGAACTTCGAACTCGTGGTATGATGGACAGAATGAGGTAGGATGCGGTTTTTGCTACCTAAGCGAGCCCTTTTCTCGAAAGGAATGGTGTTGACCGCTGTTGGCCATGACATTGTTACCGGGCTTGTGGTGGGCGCAGAGGGCGCCTCGCCGGTAAAGTTTGGTAAAGTTTGGTTGGAAGAACACGCACGACCCCTGAGGTGAATAAGACATTAGGTATCGAGACGATTCATTTTTCTATGGGACTTGATAAAAGAAAATATCGCAAAAGCTTACATTATTGAACAGTTACCACATTACCAATTTTTTTTTTGTAAAAATGATTCAATGATCGGGATTTGAACTACGTATTCCTTCGATTTTGAAAAGGAGAGCGCCAGCCACTAGTCCGAGAGGTTATCTAAGGTATAATTAGCCGATTTTATGATCCCCGGATGCCCGTGCGCAATGAAAATGTGCGAATTTTACGGCTTTTTATACAGCTTTTATACAACGGCCCCTTTACACCCCATTCCAGGGATTTATAAAATTAACGACATTTTAAAATGGCCCAAAATAAGAAATTCGCAGTCGTAAGATAAATATAAAATTGAAGGGAGTTTTTTGATCTTTATCACTACCCTACGTGATTAGACACAGACAGCAGACTGCTGCCAGATGCTGGATGCGGCAAGCTGAAGACAGGGTGCTATGGCGCTTATTAGGGGAGGCCTATGTCCGGCAGTGGACTAATATAGGCTGATGATGATGATGATGAAGGATATCTATAGAATGTGGGAAATTATTTAAGCCAGCAAATGATTTCTATTTGATGGAACGCCTCTGTGTTAGAAACCTGCTCAGTAGCTTCGGATTGCCGGATGTAGGTATCCGGGAGGTAGTGTCCTTTAGTAGGTAGTTCAAATAGTGAACATGTTTGAGATAAGACATAGATACGTGATTAGATTGTTCCATCTATCTGACAATGAATGTATCTACAATGAATGTGTTCGGTAAGTGATATTAATAATGACACGATATCACGTAAGCCCTAGTAAGTATATAAGATGATATTAGTTAAGATAATAGTTGGTAATAAAAGGTTGTCATCGAGAAGATGTGTCATCATCATCAGCCTATATTAGTCCACTGCTGGACATAGGCCTCTCTTAATGAGCGCCATAGCGATGTAACTGTTTTGTTCATTAATTTTACCTCAACTGCAGATAATTTATTGTTCCGGGTATTTTTACCGTTTAAACAATATATTTGTAATGGACTGAATCCAAACTAAAATTTTAAATTTGATAGCCAATCTGTTTTTCTGTTACCTTTTTACGCCTAAATCGTGGATGTGTGGGTATAAATTCTTCAATTTTATAAATGCTGCTGGATGTGATTGGGAATCTTTTTTGGATGTGGTGGGAATGAGCCAACTGCTGAACGAATCTGAATGAAATTCCACAGAAGCGCTGACGGTTGACCTTTTGCATTAATAAATCAGACATCATCTTAACTCTTAATTAAGTCGTCTCTTGACTTTGAAACTTAACACCATAAGTTTCCACGTTAATAGATACGTTTCTATCCTTCTACTTACACCCCAGACCCATGCAACCCTGGATCCCTGCCAAATGCGTTGTATGTCAAACATAAACACAGCTCGGGATAAAAATTGATAGCAATTCCGTGTGCGGAATGTGATAAGACAGATTAATGAGTAGTTATTCGGAGTGCTTAGATAGATTGCTTACGTTTACTATGTAATGGGGAAATGTAATGTTGTTCTGGGGATATGGGGCAGATTTGGGGTTACTTCAGAAATATGCGAGTGTAATGAAATGAAAATATGTCCCAATGTCCTGCTTGTTTTCCTCAAATTAATTCTCTAACTGACTGTCCGACTGTATACTGAAATTTTGGGAATTTGTGTCATTTCTTAGAAGACATAAGTTCCCAAGACTCTTGTGGGGTAAGCACTATAATACGAGGACCTCTGTGGCGCGGTGGGCGAAGGTCTGCCTGCGACGCAGGAGGTTGCGGGTTCGATTCCCGCCTCAGGACAAATGTGTGTACGATCTGTAGACTATGTTCAGGCAGTTCTGGTCGTTTTCTATGTATAATAAAATCTGTCTATGTATTGTATAATATTAGTACCCATAACATAACACAAGCTCTGCTTAGCTTGGGGTTAGATAATGCTGAGTGAATTGTCCACCATTATTTATTTGTTTAAAAACTTAGAATTGAGCAACGGCAGCCTCTCTCGTCCAACGAACTAGTCTTTGAAGAGGTTTGGATAAACTTCAATGTTTCCCCTGTAGGTGGAGCTAACGGCAACGCTACAGTCCTCCGTAAGAAGTCCCAGAGATTTTCGACTCGATGAGTACTAATTTGTGTACGTGGCTTAGTTGGTTAGAGCACACCCGTACTGAGGGTACGGCGCGGGTTCAAGTCCCCCCGAAATCGAAAATTTTGGGAACTTATTTCATTTAATAGACTGTGTGCGTACAACGAACGAACGTACATTCAAAAACACGATAATTCTGATGGATATTTTACCTACAACCATACCTTCATACCGTCCCAGATAAGCCTATACTAGAAGAAAGCTTCCAGAAAAACTTTATAGTTTAAATTGTTGTTTCTAGTTCAATTGTTGTTTTGTTGTTCAATTATAATCGAGCAAACTGATACATGAAATAATAAGGATACTCAAAATGGAGTCTACACTACACACGAAACTCGGCGACACAGCCGGCGGGTTTGGGTTTGTGCAACGTGTCAGTGTATGGATATTGTAGGCAGCCGACAGTGTTGTGTCAACTTGTCGGCGCGGCCTGTCTGCTTTGATGTGTACACTTAAGACCATAATCATTTTGTCACTGCTTTGTGTCCATGGGATCTCACTCTTGCATGTCCGATTTAATACCAGCCCTCTTTTTGCGTCGGAGGACAAAAAGTAAAGAGATCAAACAACAAACTATCATTTACCATGGCAACACTTAGCAAGAACCTACATACAACACGGACCACTAGCAAAAATCAATAGTCTAAGTCCCACAACAAGCCAAAAAAGTGTTTATCCCCGAACCCACAGGGGATTTAAGCTTTGGCTCAAGTTATCCCAATAAACCCTTCGAAACAAAGAACAAGTTACAAGCAAACAACGTCCGACTAAGTGATTGCGATATTAAGTCGCGATATTAAGTCGCGCGACAGTTACTCGGCCACTATTCCTCTAAAAATATACCGTCATGCATAATGCAACGGTTCAGCTGAGTGGCTGATGCCTACACCAACGTGTAACGCAACACTTTCAGGCAATGGAATAACATAACCTGTGTCTGGTTAAGAGTTGACGTACATTTTGAGTTGAATTGTCGTTTCTGCTTCGTCGAAGAGTAGTAGCGGATGACAAGCTATCCATAATTTGTCAAAAATCCACACCGAATTCTTTCCCGGAGTCTCACGTGAGACGCAGCTGTTCCTAACGTCTCTCGCAACCAGACGGGACAATGGACATTGGATCCCGCTATCCAACGAAAACACAGCCAAGAGATGTAGCTAAGAGCTCTAAGAAGTTTAGAAAAAAAGATGACCAGGCCATGAGTCTAAAAGAAAACCAACTTATGGCAATCATCTATAAAACCTGTTGTTTATTATAAAACGAGTTGACCGATAATATGTTTTTTTTCTTTTCGTCTACCTCTGGCTTTAGCGTGGTACCTAATTTTAGTTGGTTGTCAGCGTTTACCGCACAGTGTAATTGCATCCAAAAACCAGAGCTCCTCTAATGAAATAGTCCATAAATCGCAAATATTGGCGAGGACATGCCCAACTAGCTCCTCGAGCTCTTGTTAGCAACCGTGACGTCACGGATATATGTCGTCATACCCCTCTTGTCCGGGAAATACCTACTCGGGATGTAATAAGCTGATAGTTGGGTTGAAAGGGGATGAAATACGGAATAAAAAACATTTCCGAGAAATATGGATTTGATGGACTATTGGGGGAAATAATGCGAATCCAGATAAGTTATGTTCACCTTTTGTTTATGTTGGATTTTCTGTGTTTTTTATTGCTGTTGCCGTTTTTTGTTTTGAACCGTGAAATATATTTCAGGCGTTTATAGACATCCACGAGGGCTTGTGTATATTGCTATGACAATTTATATTAGCGTTTGTCGATAGTGAAGTTTCTCATGGTCCGCCGTGAGAATTTCACCGGAAGAGCAGGAACGTGATATCTTATCACTCTTGTGACCATGACCATTATGTTCACGCTATACAGATGTCACAAAATGAAACAAGTAGCCGATTTTTTTTACCAAATATCTGAGCAATCCGAGCGTTCATGGATAGAGTGTAGGTACCTAAGCTGTAAGGATTTGATAAAAAATATTAACTATTAGTCAAATACAATAATTACAAAAATACCCTATATGCTTATACACACTAAATAACATATAATGTTACAAAGGATTCTCGATTCAAATTAGGTAAGACTAAAATATTCTTAAGAATAAGATTATTGTGATTTAGCGCTTTTTTCATTCGTGACCCAGTCTTGACTCTCTACGCCCGGGTACAAACCGGTGTAACGGGGCGTAATGTCCCATTCGCAGGGAGCACGATACGTTACGCCCTGTGCTAAAATCAGTCTCGTTGCGAGCGCCATCTTTTCCCGTACTACATGATAGCTCGCTGTGTTACACTACGCCGCGCCGCGTAACACTGGTCAGTACCCACCTCAAGGCCGAGTATCTTCACGCGTCTAATAAAGCCAGTTTCCAGAGCACCGGCCAACCAGACGTGTGCACACTGCACCAAGCACCGGGCACATGTACCGCTGCTTATTTAGATTCTTCCCGACTCTAGAGTGCTACGTGTTATACAGGATGGTTGCGAATTCTCTCTAGAGTGCAAGTAAGTAGCTACCTACTTACTGCGCTAGCCGTTATTGGCAACATTTACCAGCCAACAACCGTGTGCCAGTTACAATAGGTTATTTGGTTACATTGAAAATAAGTTGCAAATTGTTTTCATCCTAGTCAGTGACAACGTAACAAAGCGTAATTAGTTGATTTAAAAATAAGTTTTTACAACTAATATGATCAGACTGCCCTTGAAGAAATATTAATTACACTTTGCATTATTATATCAGACAATACGTTAAAATTATTTCCCAGTAGTAGTCAAGTAGCCTATTGGATGAACCGATTTCGATTCAGTGTTTTATGTTTGTAAGATGTCTTGATTTGATCGTAAATATTCGATACTATGTTTTACGGTAATCGGTGGACTGGTCTCGTTTTATTGCTGTGATATCTAGTTTATTCTTCATGTCAGGAAAATAGCGGAGGTTTTTAATTTCGTTAGATAAGCTTGATAATTAACCCTTTTTTCACCAAACAGCAAGTGAATTGAAAATTATATTACTAATAATAAATCCCTCAAAATAGGTAACATCAAATTCCAAAGGTCTCATTTGCCGCCATTTTAAATTCATAACCTCAAAATGGCGTCTGCATGAGCCAGATAGGTCCCGGGCGGGACCCATATTGTTGCTATTAGGGGATCAGAGCAGAGTTATGTCCCACGAGTTTCAACTGTCTGCATAATTGGTTTTGGGTTCAGTTTTGAGTAAATCTGTTTGGATGTTAGTAAGATTAACGGGTTTGAAAAATAACGGTGCAGTGACATTGTTAGTGTGTTTTTAGTGAAAAATATGGTACCTAGTGAGGTACCTAAGGGTTGCCACTCTGGCGCATTTTCATATTATAATAATAATATAATTTCTTTATTCAGACAACTTAGTCTATTTTGTTAGTAAACTTAGGGCTAGGGGGTTAATACTTAATGCTAAACACGGATTTTGTTCTCTGATGTAGGGTATACATCAGAGGACAATAAAATTTGTTTGATATAACATTTAGGATGCTGTTGCTGCTCCCGCGGATTCTGCTGAGCAGTGAGGCTGTCTTTTTGCGCCATAATGCGTCGAAAGAGTCGGTACGAGCTTCGGCGAACATACCTGACGCACTGCAAAACCGCGGCAGCCGCAACAGCAACCTAAATGCGTTATTATATTGTATACGCAGAGCATTGTACGCCTTAAAGGTATTAGCTGACGGAGGGCATTTTTTTTTAAATATTAAGAAAAAAAAATGTTTGACATGATTTTGACATAATATGCATAATTTATGGTTTGACATCTTTCGACGGAAATAAATCAAGCTTTCATTGAAAACTGTCATAATTTATTTTATTTCATTTAATTCCTTTTCGTTACGACAAACGCATCCTTACTCCGGCAGAAACAGCCCCTTCTGCCTTCCCTTATTCCATTTCTGGTTACGAACCACTTAAATCAAAGTACCTAGTCTAGGAATTCAACCTTTAGAAAACTTGAGTAAACATACTCTTTCATCTTTCAAGGCCCGATTATTGTCTATTTTGCGTAATAAGGACCTAAAAACATGGCCGACATAGCATTACGTGGATCTTCAAGGTTGAAACTGAGGGTACTTACGGCTGAGAGCTACTTATGTGAAGAGCAAAAAGATTGTTTGATAAAATTAGCCTAGGTACATTATTTAACCTTTGCGATACATAACTTGTCCTATTTTGTCTTATTAATTTTATATTCAGCCAGTTTTTGAAAGCTTGCTCTGGTAACACTCATCGGGACAAAGTAAAAATAACACTTACTTAAAAATACTTACCTCCTTTTTAATCAGTTCGATGTCTTTTTCTGCACTAAATTGTATCCAAATCAATTTACTGTAGATATTATATATTGCACCATCAGAACTCATAAAAAATTAAACATTAATATTTATAAATAGTATCATATAAATAATTAAATACCTAAATCACATGTATAGAAACCATCATGATTTAAATAGTGGTTTCTTTGGTAAAAACAAGCCCTTTAACACAGTCGCTGCCCAGCCTCTAACTAAGACCCACAAGTGCGGGTGCGGTATGCGCAGTAGCTCTGCTAAAACATGTGCATCGTGTCGTAGGCAATGAAAGTGTTAAAGCATGACACACCTATCGACCGAAAATAACCTAAAATGTAAGGGTGTGGTGTTACAGTAAAATTCTTCCTCCAACCTTTACTATGTCATCGTTCAAGAGAAATTACCTCGACTTTGCTAGAGCCAATCTAGCAAAAAATAAGCGCGTGTCGAGCTGTAACAAGCTGTGGTTCCGTATGACGCAATATCTCTAAATCCCATGAATATGGTATGATGCGGAAACGAGGCGCAGAGGAGATGGGGTACGGGTGGTCTGTTAGCGGGGAGCGTTGTAATTTGATATTTTTAAATTTGAAAACTTTTTTATATTATGTACACTTTTGAAATTCTCATCTAACACTTAAGTCATTTATACTTAACGGCCGAGATTGTTCTTACAATGTGACTACCAGCTGGCGAGATTCAGTACAGAACCGTGATGCAAGGAGAAGGTTTATGTCGGGGGCCAAGATCCACTTCGAGTGGATTTAACCATTCTTACCTACCCCAACGGAGGACTTAAGTATACGAAACCTATCTTTTTTCTTAGGGTACCTACAATAATTTATTAGCCCACAAACCTACCTAAAACCAAGAAATACGACATGTTTCATCTAAAAATCTGGTGCAAAACAAATATTTACTTTTTTTTTACTTAACTTTATTAGTAAAAAAAAAGTAAATATTTGTTTTATTTGTTGCACAATTCAAACAATATAAATAATAACCAATCAATTACAGTTACAACAAATGGCCGACACTTAGCGGATGCTATGGAAAGGAAATCCTGCCGTAGCGCTGCTGGTCTTCCGGCACGCCAGAATGAAGCGTGTATGTCCCCGCTATCGCTCGCACTCCGCCCACTCCCGCTACATGCCTAGTGATTTGCGAGACAATGGCTTTACCCACTCTCTAGCTACGAGTACAAGCAGAGAACAATCAACATTGAACGATGGTAGGTATTGATACGTATCATATAGGTACCTGCAGGTACAGGTGTGTCAGCGAGCCCATGACTGCGAGATGAGCTGTGATCACAACGATCGAGTTCATTCATTTTCAGTGATTTATCAATAACATAAAGGTGGGTGGGAACCTCCAGCCCCATACAAACGTACTCATTGATTCATTTGGAAAATACGTCCCCGATTTTAATGCAATTTTGCAGACATAATCGGTTAAGAAATACATGTTTGCACCATTTTCGTTTTTCAAAAAACAAAATCATCAGGTGAGAGCTAAAGTAATAAAATCGCTTGAAAATAAATCAAAATGAATTTTCGCTCTTATTGAATGATATGTATTTCGAAAAACTAAAACGATCTAAACATAGTTATTTTGTATCCAATTACGTATGTGAAATTTCATTGCATTAAAGGGTGTAGTTTCCAAACGAATCGGCAAGTACGTTTGTATGGGAGGTTTGAGGTTCGCAACCTCCTTACCCTTACGCCATAAGTAGGTAACGTACGTAGCTTTATCCTGGTAACTACATCTTGCAAACTAAAACTAGAAATATGTAATTAAAACCTTCGCCTATAGTCTTTATGTAATACAGGGTGTCCCGAAACTCATCGTTAAGCTGAAAACGGAAGGCACATGGGCTTATTATAACATAAAACCACAAAATAAAGGTAAAATAAAGTCAGGTTAAGCTGTGCGTCCATCGCACCGGAATCAGCATCGTACGCAGCGCACGCGGTAGGGCTTGTTTCTTGAATTTCACGGTTCTCGGATTTTCACGGAAAATTCTGATATTTTTGACTTTTTTTTAAAATAATTTTATTGATTCTTCAAATTTTAATATTTTAATTTCCTTGAATTATGTTGTATCGCGTGTATGTGAAAAATAAAGCCAATTTACGCACCTTAACAAAACACAGACCTTTACCGAAGATAAAACTTCACAGTTCATCATCATAATTCTCCCTTAAAAATAATTATTCCCTTTTAAAAATAAAAATAACCCATTCATTAGCTTTTTGTTGTAAAATGTTTTGTCTTTCTTCCCCTAGCCTGTTGCTACACAGTGAGCTCTGTCGCCCCAACCATTTACACCTATTTATTGTACCGAGGAAAACTTATGTAGGTATATGTAGGTAGATACTTATGCTGTTATAAGATGTTTTCAGAGCCATTATAAACGTCTCATTATATGTCAAGCGATGATGATGTTCCTCCTAGCCGAATCTTTGGTCACTGCAGCTAATTTCAACTAGCCAGATGCGCAGGACATATTTAGGTGCCCAAGTGTGTGCGCAAATACAGGTGCACTCTCTATTGCCTCTCTCATTATCCGATACCACCACAAACCGACACGACCGAGGAGAGGTCAGGCGCAGAACCAAAGGCTTAATGTACTTTCCAGGGTCATAGAACCGCAAACTCCCTGACTCTGGGCTGTTATTGTAAATGTATCTTGCAATAAAATCTCAATCACAATTTTGACTGGACATAGGATTCAAACCCGGAACCTCACTATCGGCGGTTGAACCACTGGTTCAACCGCTACACCAACGAGGCAGTCACAGTAATAATAGTCTCAGTCTGCCTATAATACACGCGACAGGACTCGGCCAAGTCTTTCGTGAAGTAGTTTTCCAGAGCAAACGTTCGCACACTTGTTTTTCGTTCAAGCACCTTATGAGCCAAGTTTAGATTTTTGTAATGAAGCAGTTTCGTTAGAACGAAATTTCCAACCGTATTTCAAGCCCATTAATATAATAGAGGTTGTTCGTAACTGTCCGTCTGTCTGTCTTTGGTTTTTGTCGTCATTAGCCGTGCGAGTGTGCGGAAAAAATGAAGTGGATTCAGGGAATTTAGGTTTCTTCGAGAAAAAGATAACTTACCTGAGAATTAAGACAAATTACGTCGACAGACAGCGTCGTTATTAAGAAAAGAGTAACAAGGCTTCTGGTGAAAGGGCTTGAGAGAGTAACCGCCACGTCTTTTACTGACACTAAGAGTTTCGTTTTGTTGTTTTTGTCGGACACCAAACGAAACTCGGAGGTTCGGTTTCGGTTTCGGCCAGTTATTACCAAAAAGCCGATTTGCGAATAAAATAGTCTGAATAATATGGTTTCGGCTGAATCAGGTCAGAAGCTGTCTACCACCAAGCAGCATTTCTGTATTCCATTTATAAGGTGCCGTTGCTGGTGAAATTCCAGGCACATGAGGTGGAATACCATTGCCTTAGGTTGTCGGGCGCGATGGTAGAGCATCGTAGAGCGCATACTTTTTAAGGCGATGTTCTAATAATAAATTAGTAGACATCTACTTATAAATGTTTTCTACTACATTGCATTATGCTTCGGTACCTACGGTTTTCTGCTTTACTATTCGGGCTGAATAAAATACTTAGGTACTTTATCCTAGGGTGGTGTTTGACTATCAAGATGGTTCCTGATCTAGACAATAAAACTTAATTTCAAAACAAGTAGGCAAAACATTATGTTCTACAATAAGCTTTGTCTTGCCTTTAGCTGAAGATTTGTTTTATCGGAAATCTGTTTTTAGATCCGCGCGATACAGGCCACGCCTGGAGCGCGGATCGTTAGATATTTCAATATTTTGAATATTAAACGATATCTTCTCAAACTTGTATGTGGTACTATAACAACTTTAGTTTTTAGACACTACTGTTAGTTGTATAAGATTTGAGATTGATTTGATTCAAACATTTCAATTTCAATTTTTTCTTTATAAATATTGTTCTTGAGAGAGGTTTTCATACTAAATATTACTTAAACTCTTATGTTAACAGATGGAGGGCCGGATTATTCGATTAAAGTTCAGCAAATAGCCTTGGTTGAGATTTGATAAAACAGGCATGTTCGCATAGCACCAAACATGTGAACATACCAGCCCAAAGCAAACGCCTCTATTTGGCAGCGCTCTTATTCCTATGAATCAAATCTAATTCGAGTCGGCGGCGGCCAACGAAACTGGAAAAAAGCGAATAAAGTGATACAAACACGAGTGATGCTAGCGTAGAGCTAGAAATGAAAGAAGTGGCATTATAAACTTTTAAAATCCAACGTTTCAGTCACTTGTCCTTAAGTTGCCCAATATGTTAGGCTTTTGTTTGGGGTTTTATTGTGAAAAGAATGCGTTTTGCTCAAGGATAAATCAAAAAAATTATGCAAAGATTTTCATTACAAAATCTTAATTTAGGTATTAACCTAATTTAGTATAAGATCGATGTCAAAAGCTAAAGGAACGGCAATCACTCGCGGGGATTTAAATAACAAACCAAAGCAATTTTAACACAGGATGCAACGAAAAATAGTAGCACTCGGGGAGTTATACCCCTGTGAATCTAGCAACACTCGATCATTCATGATGTTGTTTTTTTTAAGTATTTTGGTGTCTGATTGGTCAACCGGTCTGTCTGCAACGAGAGCAAGTAGCTTTACACGTCTTTTTATCTCTAAACGTTTCCCTTGTTTTGGAGTTTATTATTGTGAAAAATAACTATATATTTTGGTCAAAGCTTTTCTGATGTCAAAAGCTGAACGCCTATTGACCGTGGAGATTTTAACAACAAACCAACCTTAGTATATTCTACACTGCTACACAGGTGCTACGAAAATTCGTAGCACTTCTTAGCCCTCAAGAAGCTACGCCTCAATTAATTCAGTGACACTCGGTCATTTATAATCATTATATAATAATTCATAATTTCAAAAGTTTTTTGGTGTTTGGTTGGTTAACTAGCTTGACTGCAAAGAGGCCGCAGCTTCAACCATTTTTCTTATCTCTGAACCGTAAAGTACCCATTTTTAATTGTTGGTAATTTATGGTGTTTCTTTCGTCAGTGCTTCTATAAAAGAAGTAATAAAATTCCTATTAAACTGGTTCAAACTAGGAGAGCAAGTGATTTTGTCGCTAGGTTCATCCAGCTGGTCTATTTCTGAAAAAATATAAATTAATCATTAAAAAATAAATGTACAGAAAATAGTTGTTTTATTTTCTGCGCGCATCAGAATGCAGCTACTTGCGGATTGACATACAATAAATAATTACGTTACATAGATTGACGTAATAAATAAGATATTTTCCATCGTCAACTCTACCCTTCTTAGCTCTATACACATACGTGCCTGTCAATATTCGATACGTGATATCTCGCTTCCGCTGAGTGTACCGCGCCGAGTGTACCGATGTTACAGGACTTGTCGGATTCAATAAATGTTGTAAAGTCCTTGCATTTATTACTAAACCACTCTAACGCTGATGGTTTTGCCAGACACGGAGCACTGCATTTTGCAACTGCAATGTTTTTTACGTCCGTTTTTTGTAAAAATACCTGAACAAGTGTTTTACAAGGTTTCTGTGGAACTAATTTAGGTATTAGTTTTACGTATGAAGAACTCTGAAATGTAAAGCTTCATTCGTTCCTAAGATGAAGTCTTCAGCTTGCCGCATCCAGCATCTGCTTGCAATTTTAGCGTCTGACATGGCCGAGGGTTGTACAAACTAGATACGCGCTACGTTCTCTTGTGATCTAGATTTATTTCAAAACCTACACATCTACATAACCCCTATGGAACGTGTAGGCTACTAGGATCTTTGTACGTAACTGAATTAGCCCCGACCTAGTTATCAAATCAAAATGCATGCACCCACCCGTCGACTTGTAATGACTTCGTCAACAGTTGCCGTGAGATGTCGCTATTCCAACTTTGCGTTACAAACGCAAGTTCGCGAAATATATTCATTTATGCTAACACACCCACTTTGCTAAACATAGACTTATTAGCTACAATACTGTACTATTTATTAAGTTAAGAACACAATGGTAAGGGGCTTCCACACTTGTCAAGTTTTAGGGCGTAGTGTAGTTTGTCGCAGAAGGGTAACTTGTTGGAGAGGGAGGACAACGTAACAGGCAAAAAGTTTAACTAAAGCAGTGTCCTTATTGGCGTCGATCGTACGACCGATGTGATTTCGTCTCACGATCAGTCATTAGGTAGGTACTCGCGTGATAACGCGTGACCAATTAGGATACTACGAAGTTGATGTTTTTGTATGTACCTATCTGTTGCAAAAATGTAAATTTGTTGAAGGAGAGATACCGCCAGTTGTGCTTTAGTTGAATCATAGAGATCTAAGTTTAATTTAACCATCAAGTTTGCTTACTTATTGTGTTGCTCTACTGGAAGTTTCACTCAATTTCTCAGAAAGTTGTACTTCTGCAGCACACTAGACTGTTCCTTGTTGTGCCAATATTGGAACATTGTTTGTATTTGACACAGGGCGAAGTTGACGAAGCGATATACGTAATTTATACGTTAGTATGTATTTGTACAATCCCCGCTTAAAATGGTTGAACAGGTGAAGCCTCCAAAACCCAAACCTGAAACAACAGAAACCGCTAAACCATACCACCCAGCTGCTAAAATCGCTCCAGAAAGCGCTTGTCAAATACGACGCAAATAAAATAGCAAATAGTCTAGGCACAAGTGAGGATGTGAATAAAATCAAACGCACTCTCGACTCAACCATAAGTCAATATGTAAAATGGTCAAATTACCGCTCCTACTCATCGAAAGTTCGGCGCCTTCTGGAGTCGAACGGCTTAAGAAATTATGTGGTTTAGGAGTTTCTTTGGTTTTTTGTGTATAGATACGGGATTTGATATGGCATAAGGATTTTGAGCACTGACTGTACTAACTTCGGAGTTCGAAGTCAAACTATTGTTCGGCTAATTTATCGAAGACGGAATGTATGAAGTTAGTGTTTTGGTTTCCGGAGAATATCTAGAATATTATAAGTTATACTAACTTAGATAGGTACCAATTCGTTTATTGGCTTTGTAAATTGCTTCTTAAAACTTAGAAAATCATCTAGCATCCATCAACAATAACAGACGTAACTAACGAGATGCAGTTTTCCGAAAACGTTTTATGTTTACATTTTTATGGACAAGTTATATTTATTACAATAGTTAATGAGCAATTTGTTATGTTGACCTTACTTAACTGTTGGTATATTGGTAGACATAATTAATTTGAAGCTGTTTTGAATGGCATTTTCCTGGAGAGTACTACCACTAAGCTTATTTCCGATAATTATTTGACCACATTGATATATTTAATATGGATTCTAATAATTATTGAGTTTCCCTCTTTATGTAGTTTGTACGCTAGAAGCTTCAATAGCCTTCGTATTACTAAAATAAATGATAAATTATTTGATGCATCTCTTTACTACCCTATTCATCATTCAAACCTTTTGACAGAGCCGGCTGCGCGGCGCGGGCGGGCGGGCGGCTGCGCGGCGCGGGCGGGCGGGCAGCGGCGGCGCGGCGCCAATGTGTTTTAATTCATAAAGTGCCTCTAGCTATGATCCCGCTATTCATTGCTCTGTGAGCTGCTTGGAGCCGGTATTACTTCATGAATGAATGTTCTTTTATGAGATAGTTCTATTTTGCTTTGGTAATGTTGTGCTTCTGCTAATGTTCAATCTAAATTAGTACATTATTGAGTCAACAATTAACCAACACCAACATCAATTAAGTGTGTAATTAACCCGCTTATATATATATTAAGTTTTTTTATGTAGGTATATATAAGCGTTTTTTATGCAGAGAAAGAAGAGAGAAGGAGAGAAAGAAAGAGAAAAATTATAACGAGAGATTTAGAGAATTAATGAGTACAGAAAATTGTTTATTTAATGGCTTAATAAAGTGTTTTGTGTGTTTCAAGTAGTTCTACAAACAAAGCATTTAGTGCAAACTATTCGTGACTAATACATTTTAATAAATTAACAAGGTGAAATACTGTCAAAATGTTTGTGCGTGACTAACACCAAATCTACTGAACAAATCAGACTCAAATTTAGCAAACTTCGACGCATTAAAATTCCTGAAGAAAACTTTTTTTTACCTCGGACATTACGAATATATAGTTTTCGTGACTAACCTACAGGTGCTACAGAAACAATTTTATTATTCAAAAGTAGGTACAGTTTGTGTATCATAAGTAGAGTAAAAGTCTACTAGATCCAGGTAAGAAATCAAGGAAGTCCGCGTTCGGCCCAAAGTTTTGGGTTCATTCTGACATTTTCTTCGTTCATTTACGGTCATAACAAAACTCACATAAAATTCCACCTCACCCGGGAAAATAATCACCAATAAACTACAAAGTTGGAAGCAGCAGATGCATTATAGCAAAGTGCATTAAGAGCGTGTGCATGAAAAATGCGATACATCGCTGGCTCAGCTGCGGCCGCCCGGGCGAACGTTGTAAATAACCAGCGATGTTTGTGTCGTACATAGCCGGCGATGTATTGCAACGGCAATGGATTGTATTTATAAATAACTTAGGATTGTTGAGTTGAAACAAGGGATTGCGATGATTGTGAGATCTCTGAAATGGAATGAAAAGTACCTACATACATACAAGAAGGTAGAAATAAGTGAAATCAAATGAAACACAGTGTTCAACTAGTCCAGCAGGCACTGTCAGTCCAGAGCATGAATTTGTTAATTATTTTTCAAAATAAATATTTTAAATGATGTACCTACTCAAATCCTATGTTACTATAAGTTGTATTGCTTAAATATGAAAAGTACCTACCTACCGACATAACCCACGTACGTACTGTATCATATCATTAAAATATGCTTATCATTATTACAATAATAATTGTATGTACAAGTGGTAATCTACTCTGCTATGGTAAGTTTAAGTAATAAGCTAAGATAACTTGTTTTACCTTACTTTTCATATTATATTCCAGGAACTTACCAATAGTGTAAATACCTGTCTAGACTTAAGTGGTTTACCTTAAAAGTTGTTAAATAAATAAAATAAAAAAATATGGCCGGCCCACTGTCACTTCAACTAATACCTAACTTTGATTCTTCGTTACGAATGCCTCGCCCTAGTATAGGTCATATGCCAGTCTCTTATGAAACCTACATTATAATGGTAGATGTGAAGGTGGTCCATATCTGCATTGTGAGAGATTGCAGCGCAGAGGAATTAGGGCGAGTTTGTAATAACCGCGCAAACATTATAATCACTGTGTGCCGACGCCGACGCCGACGCCGACGCCGACGACGCCCAGCCAGGGATGGGGTAGCATTCCCTTGTTGAAATAACTGTGTCTTTGAGGAAGGTAAGACTAAGAGGCTATACTTGTCCATAATGATATTAATCTTTTTGAGTTATTACAATATGTGTAAAATAAAATATAAGTCATGCTGGACAATTTATACAGTACCGTTCTCAGCACACATTACCTACGTCCACCGCCGCAGCTCCTCCTCCTGAACAGCCTGTAATGGTCCACAGCTGCACATCCCTTCCTCAATCATTTTTGTCAGCATGTTGGCTGGCGGATAGGTGGTCGCAGACAATAACCTCTAATGAAAAATACAATACATTGATTTTGTTTCTTGTAGGTATTGCTCGTGGGCTCGTACTACACTAGGCCTGCCTGCATCTCCTTGTTTTTGTGATGTCAGTCCAGAATCTTAAGAGATGGCTTACAAAATTACGTCTATAAAAGAAAAAAAGACATGTCGTAAAATTAGGAAACAATAGCCACCAGGCATCCCTATCTGCTTGCAAGACTAAGTCCATCTAAGCCCCAGTAATAGCGCCGCCGACACTAGATTGATAAACCTTGTTACAGGCAGGGATATACAAACCTAAGCAGGTTGTGTTGTGTCTTATGCAATAACTAAGATGTTAGCAAGCATAATTGTTTAAAAATCTTCAAGACACAAAACAAAATGGTGTCCAAATCACTCATCAGAGCAAAATGACGCAACGCCGAAAAAACGCAAGAGATTTACTTGAACTTTTTAGAATGTAGAAATAACATGGAGAGCCGGTTCAAGCACTAGCTTGGAATGGTTTCCTGACGCAAATTTAAATTAAATCGCATGTTTTAGCAAACAAACCCTTTTAATTTTCACGTTCTAAAGAAATATCTTCATTATTCGTCGTTCCCAACGCCGTAGGTTAATAAAGCTGTCATAATTATCAGGTCCCAATCGTCCACTGCTTGACACAGGTTTCCCCCACATACGCCACAAATAACGGTCGGTCGGTCGGTCATACATAGTTTAAATAAAATATAGGTAGAAAAGCACGGCTCAAGCTCAGTGACCCTCGAAAATAATCCCACTCCGTGACTGGCCACTTTTACTCAGCTCTGTGACGTGACGTGACGAGGTCATCCATCAAACGCTTTCCAATAAAAATTCTGAGTGATGCGGAGGATCGCCCAATCGCTGTTTTTGGTCTTACCGGCACAGCACCTGCGCCGCCGCGCCGCGCCGGCCGACTTACAGGCGCGGCGCGGCGGTGCCCGCCACGGCACGACGTAAATTGACATTATTCTAATTTCACATTTTTCTCATTCCTGCCGGGACTGGCCAGTAGTGGAAAGACGCTCACTTGTTAGTTGAAATAGATAGGATGTTACAAAGCTAGAAACAATCCTTTGTTCGGTGTTGGACAGATTCTAGATTAGACAGATTCGTAATTCGACAGATTCGCTACTCGACAGAAGTAAATAAAATAGCAAGTGGAACAAAAATATTTTATTTGGTCACTTTCTATGGATAAAATCGAGCAAGTCAAACAGTAGGTATCAAATATCTCGAAAACTGCTACACAAATGAAAAAAACAATCAAAGAGCAGGGTTTTCAATTTAAATACGTAAAAATAACATATTCAACGACTTTATCTTACTAGATAGATACAAAACATTTATTTGCAACTTTACCTTCTATAATTTAAATACGTAAAAATAACATATTCAACGACTTTATCTTACTAGATAGATACAAAACATTTATTTGCAACTTTACCTTCTATAATTTAAATACGTAAAAATAACATATTCAACGACTTTATCTTACTAGATAGATACAAAACATTTATTTGCAACTTTACCTTCTATAATTTAAATACGTAAAAATAACATATTCAACGACTTTATCTTACTAGATAGATACAAAACATTTATTTGCAACTTTACCTTCTATAATTTTGCCCCACATAATTAAGTGCCTACCTTAATGCGTTCGAAGTAGTAATTTTTTACATAATCAATGTAAACATTCACAAAATTAACTCGTATTCCTACTTTCTCATTCCCCACTTCATAAGAAGCTGAAGCATGAAACCGCACAACCTCCAGGTACCTGTACCATAAATAAGTAATCACTTGATATCACTAGTTCCCCCCGCCCCCGCCCCCGCCCCCTGTCTCGCCCTCCATTCACTAATGAAGTTGGTCAAAGAGCTGTGTCCCGCTGAAAGAAATTAAACACGAGAAATATGTATTTTCCACATGTTTTTCGCAAATTGTACAGCTGCCATTCCAAGTTGGCCTGAAGAGAAGTTCTCACAACGACACTGACGCGGGTGGCCACGAAGCTAGCGATGTGCTTGTATCAGGACCTAAGGTATCAATTGTTCAATTAGGTATTACAATTTAATTTGAAATTTGACTTGTCGTAATATGTTAGCCTAAAGAAATATTACATTTAATTGAGTTTTGAATTTTGAATAACCTGGAATGGGGAAGACTGCCTTGTAGGAGTTGTAGGTGTAGGTACTTAACTACTATAAGATATGTACGAGATACTAATATAATATGTACAATAGTTATTTGTCATACAAGAGTCCAAAGTTGCTTTTTAACCACGTGCTCAATTTTGATGACCGAGCAAGTGAAGGATTCAAAAATTATAATCCTGAGCGTTAACGAGGGAATCAAAGGAGCACGAGGTAAAAAATCTTTGTACTCGAGTGCAACACGAAACTTTTCATCCCACCTCAGCGAGGAAAGAGTATTTTTGCTCTTCGATATCTAAGTGCAAAGGCCGTTTTTATCCGCTAGAGGATAAAAACGGCTTTTGCATTCAGATATCGAAGAGCAAAAATCCTCTTTTGCAGATGGGGGGATGAAAATATTATATTTGTACCCCTTAATAATTGGGAAATGTGTGAAACCTATTATTTACAATAAGCAACCACATTTCTACAAATAAAATAAATGATTATGATTACTCAAGTTCCGCGGAAGACTACTATCTTTATTGTCACAAGATGTATTTCGTGTCATGGCCGCAACATTCTTTGGTCAGTTGTTCTTGATGACACTAATTTAAAATTTTGCAGAGAACGGTACCATGCGGCTAAAGAACATGCACATCCAATAAACTACATTTGTATTGTATTGTATTGTATTATAGATCCGCTTGTTTCATGGACCTATATGAACGCTGCACCGCCGACATGCATAATTGACTAAATAGCCGCCATTTTGAATAGCCAAGCGTGAGTCGCACAAGTTCGCAACTTTATGCAACTACTGAATATTTTTAGGGTCCATGAAGTTTGCAGCATCTCTGCTTTCGAATCTGTGCTCTGGCTCTGGACTGCCAACTAGTGCGCGGGGAATTTACTTTACTCATGAAATTTTCAGTCTTTGCATTATTTACAAGTTCTATCTAAATATCTTAGTATACAGTCACGCTGTTGTAAAAGTTATGAAAACTTTATAAGGTTAGTAATAAAATTTAAATTCATTGACTTTCGGGGATTTTTTTGCGTATCTGACTTGAGTAGATGGAAAATGGTAGCACGATAAGTATAGACTCGAACCAGCAGTAGTAATGTACTTATTCAATAACTCTAACCAAGCGACTAGGATATCACGAAATCAAACTACCAGGCGTCCTACTCCGACCAAACAGGAAAATCAGTTTTTGATTCGTTTTTTACAATTAAATCGCTAGCTTATGTGCGCTTGCACGAAGAGGAATCAGAAACTTCGATTTCTTTTAACGAGTACGGACGGGCGCAGGGTGATGACTCATTTTCAAGACGTTTCATACATTAGTTAGAAACTGTAGACATGCTGTATTAGGTTTTAGAGGAACTTGAACTCTGTTTCAGACGTTATTTTCCTCCGCAGCACGTGTAACCGATGTTACGAGTTTATTTTACTTATTAAGGAAACAAATTATAAAAGTGGAGCTTCTGTACCGGACACAATTATTTTTCTTTCAGATTTACAGAAAACAAACTTAGAAAATAAGTAGAAATAAGATATTTTAATCAATTGTATTGTTAACAAACGCATGGAATTTTTTTGTGAAATTGCCAACGGCCTACCTCTATGGACGTAGGTATCGCGAGCAAATGGTCTCGTCGTTGTGCACTTTACAACGACTCTATTATGCATGTTTTACAAGATCGGGTCGATAATGTTTTTTTTATGATCTTACTTTAAGGATCACCTCAATGGATGTCTCGCCACTGAGTCTCCTCGTGCTACTTAATTCTAAACAGAGCTCTATAAAGTTTACCCACTCGTTATCATTCGCCAATATCTACCCAATATGTTGCCGCGCATCACCCGCCCGTGTTGGTAGACTCCTATATTACAGATTTTATGTGAACCAGCTGTAACATGTCTGTTAACTGCTATTGCAGTTGAATAACAGTACAATAAATATGACAGTAGAACAATGTTACTGTGGTGACGCAGCGAGAACTAAACCGATTTTTCCGATATGATCACATGACATGATCACTGTCCAAAACGAACTCCGTCACCATTCACCACAAATACTCATGTATTTAGCTAAATTCACCCCAATCCTTCACTTTAAGTGTTGTAACTACAGTTAATATAGTTACATACATTTAAGTTTTAAAATTTTGCAACGGCATGATATCTAAATTCATATATTTTATTATTTCTGCTACAATATATGTTCTCAGATAAGTAGATGCACTAATGATTTTAATAGCCAAATGCTGTCAGAATTTTCGAGTTTGAAAACCTGATTGGAACCAAAATGTTCTACCTCTTGGTCTCTGACTGAACGATGCGCTATCAAACCCCTCGTACGATTTATTTCCAGTTCCGCGCGCTGACTTGCAAGCTCAATTAGGCGCTCTTAATTATTACACATTGTATGTTTAATGTCGTCGTGCGACGATGACGATCGACAAACGACGCGATAGTGCATCGTGCGCTCGATCGTTTTCGCGATCGACGCCAATTAGGATGCCGTCTGAGGCCGATCACGTCATGCTTGATATTCTGGTTTTTATCTGTGTCTATGGCAATTAAGTATTATAGTTATTAAAGAGTAGCTAACCCACCCACGATGTCTACGTCCATAAAGGAAACTCCATGCAAAATTTCAGCTTCGTAGGTCTTGTAGTTTCAGAGTTCTCTTGATGTGACACCCACTTTTCTCTTCTCTTTTATAATTGAAAAATATAGATGAAGGGACGCCTATGCATGTCCAGCGGTTGACTTATATGGGCTAAAGGTGATAATGATGGCTACATAGACTCTGATACCTACTAAATGTAATTTGTCCTGTTTCGCCAAATGCCCGCTTTGCTATAGAGGTTGACAATTGATTGCGGTGACTGTACTGTATCTCCTATCTCCATCGTCACAAACAAAGCTGTAAAACATAATTGTTTTGATACAGTGCAGCGATGGACCTTGCCGGACACAGATATATACATAAATAATACCAATATTGTGTGTTTGTGTGCGAACAATGGTTTCACTTTAAACTGATAGCGCTGATATTTTTTACGTTGATTTAGTTTTAGATAGCGTCTAGGCTGGTAGAAGAACGCATCTGTTTATATTTAATTTATGTTTCACAGCATGGTCTGTTCATTAATCTGGATGCACCTTTAGAAGAATAAGCCACGTTGAGCATTAGACAAAACTTTTTCAAAATCATACATGACATTAAAGTTTCGGGAACTTATTTTATTTCTTAGAGATTCCCCAGAGTGCGAGGGCTTGCGCACTGTAATGCAAAACCTTAGAATCACACATGACATTATTTTCACCGCCAGCTATTGCGAAACCTTGGATGAGTAATTTGCCTAAACTCGATAGGATAGGGAAGTACCTAACGATAACAACAAAGCCAATACAAGATCTCCGCCCGTAAGCCTCTGGGCACAAACTTGCTACATACATTCCAATACAACCCTTATAAGTTCCAGAACATCTACAACACACTATAAAATAGCCAAAGAGTCAGTTAGAGCATGTCGCAAGGTCCCGAGCGACCATTCATACGAAATACTGCGGCCCTTTCAATAAAATTCATTTTACGTCTTCCTAAGTAAATATATTTGAAATCCAAGTTATTTTACGATAGGACCACGATTATGGGAGACGTGGGTAGATACGATGTCTGTTGTACATCACTGGTTTATTATGAAATGTACAATGGTTAAGTTCCATTCCTAGTTGATAGCGAAAGTGCGAGCGATTTTGACATAAAACGTTCCATAGAAAACTGTAAAAAATACTCTACATATTTGTTCTAATCCGTCTAAATTTCACGCAGTACACGTAAATACATACAATGTTTATAGATTCTAACATAATTATATGCATTTGACTGAATTAAAATAGTAAAACAAGGCTGTGATTGGTTCACACGTTTGGTTCGTTTATTATCCTACGAGTGAGTTTCGGAAAATTATAAATTTAAGTGTTTGAATGCGTTAAATTGTGCTACACAGTCCCGTTGATTACCGGAAAATCATAAAAACACTAGGATTTTTATGATTTTACGGGTCACGTACATTGTGACAACATGAAGTTTGAATAAAGTGTTTCAAAAGTATAATCTAGTCTGTGTGTGTGTGTGTGTGATTACTTTTGATCACACACACATGTGTGATGTGTCTAGATGCCATACCGGCGGACTATAATTCTAAAAACTTACAACGAAAAACTACAAAAACACTAACCAAACTGTACCTACGGACTCTGGTTTGGTTTCTTTTACTTTAGGATTCAAAGCAAAAATAAAAGAAATCTTGATATTACAGATTCGGGTTTTCAAGTGATTTGAATGTTCTGTCTTCTACTTAGCCAGCAATGTACGCGTACCGCAGAAAAGTTTCCTTCCCGTCTTACTAAAGAAAATTGGTAACCAGGTGAACGGAGGAGAGTCGTAATATTTTTTTTCATGTCGGTCATTTGTCTGGCGCACGTGGCTTTTTGTAGACATTAAGCGCCTTAAAAAGGGCATTTAGGTACCTGAGCTTAGAGGGGAGAGAGGGGTTGATTGTTACAATTTATTGCGAACAATATGCTGGAGCGTGTCGTGTAACAGGGATGCTTAGGGTAAGTAGTCTCCATAATATTATCAATGATGATCATAGCTCAGGACAGTAAGAGGGCTAGCACCAGTCAAGGGTATAGACCCTTGATTGCTGCAAGTACCCTCTGCTGAGAGGAGTGATCATCATCACGGCGTTAGGCGGTGACTCTTACGCCGTGATGATGATCTCATCGAGTATCTATTTAGTATACAAAGTAGCTTTCGATAGCAACACTGACAGGTCAGCGCTAACCAGCATCAGCTGGTCGATTCTTGCAGCTACCTAATTATTCGTGAGTGTAGGTAGTGTATGACTCATTCTGTGTTCGCTGCATAATTGTTCGTTTTCTTTTGTTTCTTATTCGCATCACCCATCCGAACGGCAACTTTATTTCTTTTTTGCTTTTATAAATTGTAGGTTTATATATTTACAAAGCTTTTAACGATTCTCATGTAAATGGTTATCTTTTTCGGGAGAAAATATATTAAAATCTGTACATAAAAATATTCAGCCTGGTAACTCTTGTAGTTCCAGAGATATCTTGATGTGTCAGTCAGTTTCTCTTTTATAATTATAGATTGATATTGATGAGGAAAACCACTCCTGAATTTCAGGAACGATGAATGAAATGTGTTCTTTTTTTAATGGGAATCTATGTAAAATTTATTAGTTCTATTCTAACTGTTGCTGAGATACCTACATAGCATTTTCGTTTGACTTTTGACCTTTAGGGTGGGAACTTCATTTTTTTTAAACTTAAGATCAACAGTTTTTATATTCCAGGTTTACAAATGTTTTCTTACACTTATACAGCCCTCACAGAGTCACAGGTCTCTCAAGATTATGGTAGTTACGTAAATATGTTCTTAACAAAATACCTACTTAATTAATCAGAGAAATATACAAGCTTTGTGCAACAAAAACATCCTCCATTTATGATTATATTTGATTCAACCGATTACAAAATTGAAAAAACTGTACAATAATAAACGCACATGTTGTTAACTAAAACTATTTAGTTTGAAAATTCAAGTGGCGAAATAAAAAAAGTTTGTTAGGTATAAATTAATATTAGACTTTTAAATATATATCAAATGAGCGCCTTACTGGGTACTGGTCAAAAAACTGTGAAACATGAAAAACACTGTTTATTTTGAATGAACTATACTCGAGTCAGTTTTTTCTCTTTAATAAATGTAGACAAAATTAGAATACAATCTTATTGTATTCAGTATATATCAGTCATCTAGTACCTACCCATAACACAAGCTCTGCTTAGCTTGGGGCTAGATGATGCTCTGTCAATTGTCCGACATAATTTATTTATTTACTTTACCAAATTTCTTTAACCATAAACCCGTTTAACCAAACTTTTGTTTTCGCAGTCTCTGGCAAGGTAAACACCCGTGAGGTTTAGTTTGTTTTGTATCTACACGTCACCTGTCAAACGGACTCCGGACGCCGGACGGAACGACGGATGGACGGACGTGGTCGATGGACGAGTGCCAAGCGAAGCCTTTCTTTTTGGACCTGGACTCATAAATCCATCGCAGGACTCAGTAATTAAATAGATAACGCTCCGATGGGAGAAGTGCGTTAGCCGAGTGAGGTTTCTGAATTTAAATAGAAAATGAGGTTGCTTGGCGTTCGAATTCTGGGCAATTATTTGTTTGTTTATTTCTATGTCCAGCAGTGGACTGATATAGGCTGATGATGATGATTTGTTTGTTTATTTTTGCTCACATGTACATGTATACAGTTTAGCTTAATAAATGGGTGAAGTTAAATTAATATTAAGTCTGGTATCTACCTAGATAACAACCTTCTTTAAATAAAAGTTAGGTTAGGTGTAGTAATTAGTAATTACCTACCCAAGAAATTGTTGTAAAAACAACACCTCAACTGGTTGTTATTGGCTTTAACTTTGATCAACATTTCCATAGCTAAACAATTTTATTAATTTAATACTTCGCGCTACTTCTGGCTAGACATTAACTAGAATAATAAAATTAACCCGGAACAAGTTTACTATCTCCCAACTAAAAGCTGTGCGTAAACTATAAGCAGTCTGTACACTAGCCAAGTCCAAGGCAAGTAAGTCTTGCTACTAAACTAAAAGCACTTACTTCAAATTGGAATTTAACATTTTTTTATTATAAGTTAAGTATCATCGAACTAGTCCAATTCTTAGTGCCGATTCATCATTTTCGAATAAAAACACCTCGGTTTACACTCGTTTAAACATAATAGTTGACAATTTAATCCGTTGTCATTCGAAATTCAAATTTATAACCATCTTTTCATACAAACAAAAGTCGGTAACGGCTATGTTCCCGATCAAGCTATCTCCATTCGTATTCTAAAATGTGACCGCTACTGTCCAATTACATTCGACGGTATGTTATAAATAACATAATAGGCCAGTTGACATTTTAATCTGTTGTCATTCAATATTCAAAATTATAACAATCTACTCCGAAATACACAAAATGTGGTCTACTATCCACGTGAACTAGCCGACTATCCTCGTGTAAATGCCCCCTCCGCCTAATGGCTAAGCACACGCGGTTCCGAACGCCCCAGATTCAATAAAATAGTTACCAAATAAAATCGCTTTCATACACAAAACGAAAGCTTTTAAAAGTCTATTTTCATTACGGGAAGTGTACGGATCTAGAGCTACTAGAAGTTCTTAGGCAATTTCAATACGTAAATAATCTACATGTTCCTAATAGTTTGTTTTTTTCCAGTTTGTGTGTGTAATGGCGTATTATAGAGGTGGATTAATGGAGAAATGGCTTTGTATAGACTCCCTCTTTTGTTTTATGTTTTAATAAATTCTAATTATCACCTTAGATATGCCTCGGTTTCGTTCGAACGACGTAGGTAAATAGGGAAATAACTGAGTCAACAGGCAGAGTCAGTCAAAATTAAATTTTGTGGTGACCTGAGGTGACCAGTACATTAATAGTTTTCAATCAATAATGATAAACCTTTAAATCCTATTTTAAAAATGATTAGATAATTAAAGTAAGTGAATCGATGAGCAGCGAAAGTATGAGTGGTACTCACACATATATCTGAATCGACCTGGTGTACTGATATGTGATGAAACTTTGGACAGATTATACCAAAAAATCACACAATGGTATCAGAGTAACATACAATAATGTTTTCAAGCATCTCATGGGACTGTAGCGCTATTGTAGCGCTTCAGAAATGTATACAACATCCCGTGTTGTACCTCTTTCTTTATTGTTTTTGCTTCGTGGATTACCGACAAGATCAATATAGATTGATCTCGTGTCTGAAAATAAAGAATTTATTCTGCTTTATGAATCTCAAGAAGGAAGTAAGCCTTAATTAATAAAGCCTTATTCAATAATTTCCCTAGTTCTGTTAGCCGTGAGGTCGACGAGGTCGTGCTGAACGTTAATAACGTTTTTCCATCGCTCGACGGCGCGTTGCGGTGCGGTACAGTGCCATTCAGTGCGTTGGGGTACGATTATTTGCATAATGGAATCGTATTAATCAATTTATAAAATTACATCGACACTTCATTAAGAACAATCATTTAGTTTGTGTTAACTAGGTTAAGATGGAAACATTCTGCCCTCAGGCGGAATGTTTTATTTCCTTGATAATTTCATAGAAAATTTTAAATAATAAATGTGACTGTATTTTTCACAGTCTCGTTAGCTTTCTGTATGATTGCAGACACAATAAAACGTCTTAATGAGTCGCTTTATGAAATTGAAAGGTGTTTTTCAGAAAAATGAGAATAATTCAGGGAAATACTACCACCATACCTATCATCATCACCAATATTATCTACATTACTGCGAGGAACCAGAGGGAACTTTAATAAGCGTATGAAACAAAACGTGTGTTATTCGTCAAGTTGTCCGACTTTTTTTTATGTAAAAAAATACAATGTATACACAGGAAAAGAGTTGAGGTAGACTTAGACAACCATTTTTTTAAAATAAAATAGTTAAGAATTGATGAAATACCTTCCATTCATCCGTCCGTCTACTCGGACTGATATCAATGTTCGTTACATCACTGTGACCACTTAGGCTGCGTTTCTACCAGAGAATTGAAATGTTCATAGATAAGTGATACTAAGAAAGAGAGAAAATTATTTACTAGACATAACACACGAACCAACTTTGGTACAGAATTATAAGACTATTTAGTACTAGATAGTAGACAGACAAAAAAACAATGGTTCAATGGTTCATTTATTGGTAAAAGAAAATAGTATTAGGAACACAGCAGTACAACTCAAAAATATACCTAAGTTTATAAATAGGTGGGTAAACATAGGTGAAAAGTTATCAATAAACTACTAACACTGTATACTACATTTATAATTTTTTATCACCTCATTATCTCAAGTGGATAAGCAGCCTGAAGTCCATTTCGCAAATTGCACGCAAGTTAGTCATTTGGTCGTTTATCGATTTTAATTTATTAGCTAAGTGAGCTAGACTACAAGCCTTGAACAAGTAAACCTACGTGATAAATAATCTGAACTTCTTGACAACATAAAGTATTTTCTGATTTCTAAAAATGCAGTAATTTACTGACCTAGTGTGAACGCAGCTTAACGCCCGGTCCAGCGTGAGTGAAAGGGACAGGCGGCGTGAGAGAAGAGGACGCACAATCGTCTCAAAAGGCTTTATTCATTTGAGCGCGAACTCACCAACTTTGTTGAAAACAATTTTATCTAAAATGAAAATCTTTTGTTGGTGCAACTTAGTTTTTACTGTTTCCATGAGATCTTATTCAATTTCAGAAAGGAGAGTGGAGTTGATTTATCGCGTTTTCCAGTTGGACGCACGAAGCATATTTTGGTGGAAATATTAGATTAGTTTTCGCATTTTGGCGTTTTAAAAGTGTTTTCTGCCGAGACACTTGTTCGCAAATGGGCCGTACGGGGAAAATAAGTCTGGAGGTCGGAACGGGCCTGAGCGTGTCGACGTGCTTAGGGCAGAAGGACCTATTTGAATGAGCCACTAAAGTATAAAGTTTTATCTAAGCTATAAAAACTTTTCAAAGTCAAGTTACAAACCAGCAACACACAAACTAGCTTTTGGCCGTGATTTTGCTTGTTAATTATCCAACTCAACTACTTCAATTTAACTTACATTTAAATAAGTAAAAATAATCTGGACAATCCTGAAAGCATAATGTAGGATTACAAATAGTTGTTTTTTTAACACCCAAAACAAATATCTGCAGATGTTTTATAGATTTGTCCCGAGCCGGGATACGTACCTGAAACCTCTTGCTTAGCAGGCGAACCTTTACCCAATGCGCCACTAAGGTTCTTTAACCCTAGTGGCGCATTGGGCAAAGGCGCCGCGCTGTGACGCGCGCGCCTCATTTTGTACCTATTTACGTAGTAAATAAAGTTGTTTTTGTAATCAAAGTTCGCGTGTGAGCGGACCTTAACTTTGACAAGAAACGTTTAGTTAAAGGAAGTAGGTGTAGGACTTAGACGTCATTTAAAAAGCGAAAGCAATTTTCAAATTACAATGACGCCAGCAAGTTGAATAAAATCTGCTTGTCATTGTGTTCATTTAATTTTAAGGCAGAAACATTCTAACGTGTTGTGTCGTGTCTTGGTGCTTACCGTCGTGACGGAGAGTGTGCTCACTAATGTGTCGTGTCGTGGCGTGCTCTGGCGTCGTTTAAACGTACATAGCTAATGTTTTCTTCGGACTCGCATATATTTTTCAAGAAGACTTTCAATTTCTCTTTGAATTTTTTATTATATGTGTTTATTTATTCGACATAGATACATTTTAGCACACTTAGAATAATAAATTTTTCTGCAATGAAATTGTCGAGGGCAATTATTTTTAGGTTTCAGTCATTTTTTAGAAACACGCTGCAAACAAGCCCCCGCTAGTATATGTAGAAACATCTGGTTTGCCTGTTGTGTCGTGTCGCGTCATAACCCCCCACCAGCCCGCTCTGGAGCAATCGGTCGCGACCAGTTAGGGCCACGACAGATCGCGTCACGATACGACCTACAAATTCGTCTCCAACCATACCAAATATCTGAAACCGATATGCTTCTGGCGTGACACAACACGCCACGACACGTAAGTATGTTTTGTTTGTAATTAATGGAATTGCACCGCGCGGTTTTATCCGCAGGATTCTATGGACATTGTATGACTGTTAAATATATCTTTAACCGTTAAAATACCAAACAGTAGGCACAGAACTCGTAGTCTCAGCTGGAAACTAGGTAGAAACTGTCAGAAATTGCGAAAATTGCGAAAAGAAATTTTATTTGACCGTGCGTGTAGTGCACGTGCAACGCGGGCTTGGCCTAACAGACATAGTTAACAAATACCATGTAGGTACATACTTATTATTATACCATATAGATACCTATTTCGTTGAAATTGTTGAATAACATGTATCTCTTGGAACACTTTATTCGTAACTTCGTAAGCACCGAAAACGAAAATATCCTCGCGAATAATTGTATTCTTAACTCGAAGAATCATAACATTTTATGAAATAACTTTCAGATGCCAAATTCAATGCGATAAGAACATAATAAAACTCGTCAAGTGCAAGTCGAACACGTTCTTGGCTTCGTTCCATACATCATATTTTGGAGGATCCATAGCATTTTGGAGATTTTTCAGTTTTATCTTTCGAACTTATAATTTGGGCGACTTGTTACAGAAGACCTTATTGCATTAGGTATCTACCCACCTGAATGGTCCATTCAGACCTAGGTACGCGGTATTTGCTACCCAGAGCGGAAGGTAACTCGAATTCGCGCAGTACCTGCACCTACGAACTGCCCTGAAGCTCTCTGGATAGCGAATACCGTGCAGGTTCATAATATTAAAAAAAATCTCGACTGTCCATACAGTATCATCCAGCCCCAAGCTAAGCAGAGCTTGTGTTGTGATAGGTACTAGATGACTAATAGACGTAATACAATAAATTAAATTAAATTCGTACAATAGGTACATTACATAATGCATGTATATTATCTTTTCATATAAATTGAAAATATCCAGAAGACCTGGAACCGGAACCAATACTTGCAGAACTATAACTATAAATTTTAATTCATATTTGGATGTTTGCAGGAGCGAATTTTAAGAAAGATGCTGTTTTAATATGCCACAATATGAATATGCAGGTTTGAAGTTTTTACTCAGCCGTTTACCACGGAACCCTGAAAATAAAATAAAAGATAGGCCCTTTATTTTTAATAGCAGCAGATTGGGCAAATCTGGCAATATCGCGATCCACCCACCCAGAAACTCTTATTTAGATGATTTATACAATTCTTACAACGATATACGATTTAAGTACATTTATGGGAGCTATGATTGCTGAGTTATGGCAACCGCAGCCGCCATGATGGATTGGAGGACTTTGAAATAAGAACGCACGCAATGGCGTCCAAACAAAATGTTCAGTGTTTGTGAATTCTAAGCAAGTCTTAGGTTCGTATTATGAAACCTTGCTCAGTCATTGATCTATGCTTGAGTGACGTTTATGCCATAGAAAAACGTTACTCAAGCATCGCTTGGTGACTGATCAAGCTTTCATAATACGGGCCTTAGACAATTTAACCCAAGTGAGTACATAATCTTTATTCAAATAATTAAAGAGGCAGCCGATTTTATTTTACCTACTGTAATTTTTATTTTATTTGCATTCACACAAGAGAGAACAACTAATGCTTTTAACATGAGAAGAAAAGAGATAGAACAAAATGGCTTTCAGCCTCATCCAGTGTGCCAGATTTTCGGCACATCTATGACCCAAAAAATAAGCCGGTACGTCGACGGACTTGGAAACAATATTTTTGCTTTCGACGTATTTTTTTTTGTCGATTAAAATGCGACAATGTGATTCTTTCCTGCAGGAATGCCAGAGGAAATTTAATTACTGTACCTAATGTTAAGAACTGAAACAACAAATGTGCGGTTCAGTGGTTTTGAGTGTAAAAGTCCCAGTGCCAAATTTGTCGCTCCACTCCTACCTAAGTTCTTTTTACTACAAAAAGGTTCAAAATTTACAGGTTCTTAGATTTCCATAGAGACAAAGCTCAAAATGTATGTTTTATGATAATTAATTTTAGTATATTTATTCGTATTCTCTGTCTCTCTTCTCGGCCACGCATGCTAACCATCTAGGTGAAATCTATCTGCGACTTTTAACAATGGCTAAGCTGTGTTTTTTCGCTTTCCGCATTAGGAACTTAAAGCAATAATGTCAACGTAGGAAAACAAACAACTCTTACCCTCCGGGGGTAGAGTCGTTTGCTTTCCTACTCACACTCTACTACTACACTCAAAAACAAATCAGATACGTATTACCTAAAGTACGGTTTTACAGATGTCAAAGCAAATCTGTCAAAAAGAATCGATCTTGAACCTGCAGAGGTACCTGTAGGGTTGAATGGACAATGTTGACGACGCATCCACATACATTGGGTACATTGTTAAAGTTGAAGGAGTAAATTTCAAATAATTTACGCATTCGATGACAAAGTGACGTAATTTTTCTCCTGATTTGCGTTTTAGTGTTCGAGGGTTAGCTATTGGTTCATAAAATAGACATACTTTTATGTGAACTTTACTTTCAAAAGAACCTACTTAGTAGGTATCTACGTTTCACTAATAATATTCCTTGAAACTTTGTTTCAATTCCTCCTACAAAGCGCCTCATCGTCACCCTCCAGAGATAAAATCTGCAATCAGCCTTCCGCTCCATTCCTCTCATAACTTGAAAAAACGTAAAAACTTAACTAATTAAAAGAATTCAATCGCGTGAACTATCTCAACTCAATTTACTTTAACTATCCTCTATTGTCAGGGGTTTCAGGGGTCCATAGTAACTGGTTGGGATTCTGTGGCCTAGGGCTCGATGAAGGGACAAAAAACGAATGGAGAGGAAATTAAAAGGGCCCAGTTGTGAAAGCTGATTAAGATACCTAACTAGGTCATGGCACTGATTTCGGTGGAACTTATTTTAATCAACATAATTAAATATTGCCATGAAAAACTCCATGAAAAAGGTTTATTAAAAATCTGTAAGTATCTAGAATAATATTTTGTTTATATATTATTAAACTAATAATGTATATATTGTAAGAATCTTGATTCGAGAATAATATAAATGCAAAAGTAACTCGATCTGGTTGTCAGTCTGTTTTCACCACAAAAGGATGAAGCTTCTGAAAAATACCATTGGCTTCATTTCTCCTAAAATAGTATATGAAGTTGCGGCTTGAAGGCAGTAGTAGTAGTAGGTATATTAAATAACATACTGAAAAGCCCAATTATAGAATGATGTTTCATTCTCAATAAATTATTACCTACCTACATAACTTTAATACTTGTTCGTCCTTCAAAACATGTTTTTTGTAAGATTATTAAGGATAAAAAAGTAATTTGAGTCAAAATCTCACAAAAGTCATGTTTTCGTGAAGTTTCGTCGAGCAAGCAGGTTATAAAGTTACCTATCTATTAGATATGAAAGGAAAATCTTATCTGTTTGTTAGGTATTAGTCTAACCTTCATTCTGTAGAACTTACTAGATATTATAAATACGTAATACTTAGCAACTTTCATCATTATCAGACGATTTCTTGTGAAACCCATATTCATGTGAAATCGACTATCACAAATAACATGAAACTCATAACTTATAAAGTTATAATATAGGGATTGTCGCAAATAAGTCAGCGAATTAAATCTTTTAGAAGCGAATAAATAAGGAATAGAGAAAAGCAAGGTACTGTTTTACATTCAGGAGAAAGTTTCGGAGACAGATCCTTATGTTCCAAGACCTGAGCTGGCCAAGAGTGTACACTCAATGGACGTTACATTTACCTAAAGATTGGAGTTTTTGAGGGCCGGGGCGGGGCCTACGTGTCGACCATGCCCACCACTCCCAGTTTCTCCAGGTTATCTGGGTTTCTTCTAGCTATGTGACCGAAGAAGGTTAAGACGCGTTGGTAGCAGATGGTAGAGAACCTGGTCTGAATGTTCATTTTGTATATGGTTGTATGGTGAATAGGTACTTTAACGGAGAATATTCTCATTCAATTCTTCTCTATTTAGCAGTGGTCGCAGTTCAATGGCTGCTAGTGAGGTCCCGATTTCAAATTCCGGGTCGGGCCAAGGCCAATGTTATAGAGATTTTTCTAGCAAGAAAAAATATCAGTAACAGTCCGGAGTCAGGGAGTTACACCCCCGTGACTTGGAAAGCACGTTAAGCTGTTGGTCCTGCGCCTAACGTTTCCCTAGTTATATCGGTCTCCCGTCCTATAGGATTATGACAATGAGGGAATAGAGAGTGCACCTGTGTTTGCGCCCACTCTTGATAATGTCCTGCGTACCTACCTGGCTAGCCTTCGTTGAGACTGGCCACCGTAGTTTATATTCGGCTCAAAGGGCATCATCATTCATGGTCAGACTGCTAGACTTCCCTAATGAGTGCCATAGCGCCCTGTCTTCAGCTTGCCGCATTCAGCATCTGCCAGCAGTCTTTCGTAAATCGTCATCCCCCTGGTCAGAGAGCGTCCTACACTACGTTTGCTGAGTCGCAGTGTCCACTCAAGAACACGTTTACCCCAACGGTTGTCGGTTCTTCTTGAGATATGGCCAGTCCACTGCCACTAAAGCTTGCTAATCCTTTGAGCTATGTCGATAACTTCGGTTCTCTGTCGGATGTATTCGTTACGAATCCTATCCTGTAGAGAAACTCCAAGCATAGCTCTCTCCATAGCTCGCTGCGCGACTTTAAACTGGTGGACCAGCCCTACCGTGAGTGTCCACGTCTCAGCTTTGTAGGTTATGACGGGTAGGACGCACTGATTGAAAAAACGACGAAAAAAGAGCACGAGACCGATCACCAAGCCGCTGGTCTGACATTGTGACAGAGATTACGGGACTCCCAGTGAGCACTGCTCTCAGACAAGCCGAAGACAGAGTGGCGTGGAAGCAGCTGGTCAACTCCTCAACTAAGGCTTTTCAAAGTGGGCATGACCTTCAGTAATGAAGAGCACGATGAAGAAGAGAGTACTTATTACCTGCGAAACCATCGAGTCCGGAAATGTAACCCTCCACGCTAAAGACCCGTCCATCTCTATAGAGTCGTCAGAACAGCGCACCGACAAATATTAATTTGAAAGAATCCAGATTTCCCTTGACGCTGAGTCGTAACTTCAGCTTGCAATCTTCGGTAAATACTCGGTATTGCTTCTTTTGTTTGGTTCTGTTCTGGAAAGGTCAGCGGAGATCGTTCATCGATATTATCAATCAATACTTGTGTAGCTTTCAAAAATGATTTCAGATATTAACCGTGCCCAAAAAGGGACGTGGAATAAGTAGGTAAGTACCTTGTTATTATTTGGCATCCATCATCGACAGATGGATTTTACCACAGCTGGGAAAGTTTAGCTATAGTCAAGTCAATTATATTGTATTTAATGTGTATCAGGTTTATTTTAAACAAATAATGGCAGGGTTCAAACTTACTCTGAAGAGTGCTTCCACAATCCACTTTGTGATAATAATAAATCTTGCAATAATTTTGTTTCTCAAAACAACTTACTAGACCTGCAATAATATAACAAGTTACCACCAATTTTTACTCAGAAAAAACTCGTGCTGCTCCCTTCGCAGGCGCTAGTTTAGTAAGAAGGTATAACTGAGCTTTAAACTCGACCTACACACTCCAGTCGAAGTAGCAAAACCACCATTCAAATAGGTATATTATGTGGATAGCAAGACGTGCCGTTAGCAGCATCCTCGCGATTCCACGTCTGAGACGCTTCTGACAACCTCTCGTATTATTTAGAAGTGGATTGCACTCCCCCACTTCCCCTACTTCCCGCCAGACAGGAAGGGAGGGAAAGGGGGAGCGCTTGGTCACAATTTGCGATGTAAACGCGACCGCCGACACCCGCATACTGATTCACGCGAATACCTGACGTGGAATATCGTAGAAAGCATTCCAAATGTGGCGCCAAACTCAGAACTAAACAAGCAAAAGTGGAATATTGGAAAGAATTGTTGGTAACACTGCGCTCGGGGAACAACAGTCGCTTTGCATATTGATATTGACTTCTGCTTTCCGATCTTTGCACTGTTTGAGATGTTTTCACTGAGTTGGCAACTTCTGCAGTGACGTTGTTGCTTCGTAAATGTAGATTTAGGGCAGAACTAGAATACATTCATAGACATCTTAATATAACATGCAGCGCCTACTAACTACGAATGTCAGGCTTAATGTCAAGGCAATCTTGACCTGCAAACCAATAGGTACTTACAAGTTTAACTCTACACTTTGCTGGAAGAACTCTTTTTCAGTGTTAAGGTCGTCTATGAACATTATCCTATTAGAAAAGTTCATGCCATGTATTATTGTGTGTGTACACTAAAGAATAAAATAGATAAATACATAACGTAAAATAAGAGCGAGTCTTTTTCTGTAGTCGATACAGATCTTCGTTTGACCACAATCTCTTGAATTCGAAAACAGTGATTTTTTCCAGCCAACTTCGAATAAGCCATTCACATAAACCGTACAGCTGTATGGTTATAGGCATACACAGTTACACTGTGGTTACACAGTGGCGGTCGCGGCGTTAGAATCGACCCCACCACCACAGCCCGTGGATGTGGTAAAAATTTACTAAGGGAACTTAACAGAGGAAGGTTAGTAGCTTCCTTCTGTGTATTTTAACACGCCTACTGCGATCACCACTCTGCCTGCCGAGCGTGGTCAGTTCAAGCTCAAACTCAATATAACTTTGTTTCTTCAGAATTACAAAATAAGCACTTAGACAAGTCAAATATATCATCATCATCATCAGCCTATATTAGTCCACCGCTGGACATGAGCCTCCCCTAATGAGCACCATAGCGTCCTGTCTTCAGCTTGCCGCATCCAGCATCTGCCAGTAGTCTTATTGTACTGTAAATACTGATGCTTTTACCCTGTGGCTGCGTAACCTGATGTGGAATCTACTTGAACAGAGATCAGATTCTGATAAAAGTCTATCAATAGGTATTTCACCTGGTTTTGTTTCCCGGGAGGTGTGCGCAGGGCTCGGGCTCCAAAACACGGTCATTTGTATGATCATGGTATGATGAAGGGTGTCGTAGCGATAAGGGAAAGGGGCTGCGATAATGTCCCACGAGGAGACAAAGTTGCCGCGTTGCTGTTGCTTAGAACTCTTCAAACGCGGGTTGCGTAGGGAAAGCTCTGGACCTATGATCAGCGTTATAAACATATAGGGTGGACCAAATAGTGACGTCATAAAATAATCTGATCATTTTATGCAAAAGCTGATAATTTTTATGCAGGAAAGTATAATTCATAGGCTCATATTACAAAGAAAAAACCCTGAAATTCCACAAAAAAAATTAAACAGTTTTATCCGTTCCGCCCGAAAATTCTCAATAAAACGTAAAAAAATCAAAATTCGAAAAATCTGGATATTTACCTTCGGGAGTGAGGCATAATTTTTTTTTTCACTTCAATGTTTGGTCCACCCTGTATAAGGATAAGCTTGTGAACCTTCCGTAAAAAAAAATCCTTCTGCAGTGAAGTTTTTTTCTTTATACATACATAATATAACTTTTTTATTTTATCAAATAATTTTAGAATTTTAACAAGCTAGAGTTAATACAAGAACAATCAAATCAAAATATCAATAGCGTTTTATTTCTTTAGGCTTAAAAAACAAGCACTTAGAAAAGTCAATACTACTACATAGAAAATTACAAACAAATAATAGAATTAAATTGAAACTATACCATATCTCCGAATTAGCTGCCACAAAGGTAAACATAGGGGATACCAGTAAAAAATTAACCTCCTGTGTAGAAGGTAACTACGACAGTATTACGTTTTGTCGTAAAAAAATCTAGGAATTTTAATTTTAACCAAAACTTGTCAACTGGTCAATAAATTAAGGTCCTGGCATATTTTTAATCTAGTACTTTAGTTTCTTACAAAGATAATAAATGATAAACATGTTTTATGGGTAATTATTTTGTGCCACTGGGTCATATTCTGAGGAATGGGGAATAGTTCTGTCGATGTGCATTGGTACTGCACATTGGGTACAAAATGTAATGAAATGTTGCCGTTGCGGATGTTTTTGGCCTATATTGGACTTTTTTCTACCTCTGCGGATCTTTTGCGGACCGTGACGTTCTACGGGTCTTTTCGGACCAAAACGCGTATCGGAACGGCATATACTACAATAGCATACACCATATTCATGCATAGTGGCCACTGTACTAGCAGAGAATATTATAATAATACCTAACGTACCACTTTAATAGGATATTAAAATACTTATAATGTAGATATTACAACATTTTTATAATGCCGTCGTATTTTATTCAGTGCCTCAAAGAAAGAGATTTAGAAAAAATCGGCCTACTCCGCTCGCCGTTGCCCTTTTGTATATTTTCCAACAGTCAGTTGTTCAAATTCAAAGAAATAAACATAATGACAGTCAATATATTTATGAAAACTTATTGTACACATAAAAATATCAAAAGCTTTCCTAAAAATAGCGATATACATAATATAAATACTAGAAATAAACATAAACTCGATGTGCCCACAACCAGGCTTCACAAGATTAATGTACCTATCTTTTAAAGGGCAATGTATAAACTTCTACAACAAAACTCCTAGTGAGTTGCAAAATCTATCAATAAATAAATTCAAACAAATTGTCAAAACCTTTCTGTGCAAAAAAGCTTACTACAAAATATCAGATTATTTAGGGGATAAAAAACCTTTGGACGGGTTTTGCTCCAACTCGAAAAATAACAACTAACAGGTTTCTTAGTCGCTTCTTTACTTTAGTCTACATACCGAGGCGACAGAAATCAAAAGTATTTCCGTTATTTCCGTGTCAGTGTTTTATTTTAAGGATTTCACCTTTTCTAAGGGTACATTTTTGTAATTATGGAAATAAAGAATTTTTGATTTTGATCTTGTTATCTTCATTATATTCGCCAGTTTAACCTCATGAGCTCATTTTCTTTTCCTTGTCATCTCAATTAATTTTTTTAGGCAAGCTGTAACTTATGTAATGTTACTACTTACTGTTTATATTGTTGTTAAAAATAAATGTATTTCTATTTCATTCTATTCTTACTACCTGCAATTTGGGGAGTCACGTCTGGTGAGGCCTTATGTGCTCTTTCTTGTGATTTATTATGTAGGTATCCTGCGTTGGTATGAACGTTTTTTATCTACGTATGTTGAGCTGAATTGGATCATTCCACTTTTCAGGGATTGTAGCCAATGGATAATCCATGTTAGATAAGCTACCCTGGTACCATCCTGGTTTCATTCAAACAAATCCGTTCAGTCTTAGAGCATGAGGGCGTCACAAACACACTATACATTTTTTACGTAATTTGTGCCTAGTGATATTAGTTTTATAGGTGATTACTCTTTCTATTTTCAGCTTGCAATATATCATTTTGCAGTTTTTCTCATATATTACGAAACTAATCATTTTGTCATATTTCGGACAAAATTTGGGTTCGGTCTGGAGCTTTTTAATTTTGACTGCGGCAACACTACTTTCGTTTCCTGTCTCGGAGAAAACAAAATAATTTCAAGATTTTCTTCAAGTTCTTAGAGGATTCCAGTCCTTCGCCCGTTCTGGAATCGAATGTTCTTTCTCTGGCTGCGCCGCCGCGCCGCCGGTTTTTGCTGTTGGTGAAGTTATATGCTACCCCACAGAACTGTTCTGTGTGCTACCCGTTAAAGTGATCTTGCTGTGTTAGAGTTATTGTTATTACCTGGTTGTGTGTGTTTGCTGATAATGATAAAGAGCCTGACTCTGAGCCAATGAAAAACTGATGGTAATAAATGTGTACAAGCAGACGTACATGAACTATTGGTCGCGTGTGTCAACAAAACAGCCGAGCTCTTGGGAATATCGCAAAGAACATGGAATAGTTGTAAAAGAACACAAATCAACAGGAAGGGTTTCTTCGCCCACGAAAAAAGGTAGCAAAACCAATTTTGACGAAGTATTGACCAATTCACCTATTCTGCTATATGAAGAATCGTCCGTCAGTTTTTTCGCCGAAATTAATTATCTGTTCTAACGAAGGTAAGAATTGATTTAGGTATCTACCTCAATTTCAAAGAAAAGTCTGTCTTTATTTAAAAAAAGTAAAAGGATAAAAAGTAGCCTATGTGTTTTCCAGACTATAATCTATCGTTATGCCAAATTTCATACGGACCCTTTCCGTCCGTTTGCTGTTTTGCCGTGATTGAGTAACAAACATCCATCAATCCAAACTAATATTAGTGGGATAAAAAGCATTCCTACTGCTTCTGAGAAATGACTTATATCACTCATGCATTATTGCTTCCTGTGATCTGCATATTAAATATATCCTATTTTGTTGCAGGCCATACAGTAATAAAAACAAGGGTGGATACTGAGGTCAAGAGACATCGAAACAAGCTTTCTTGGAAAGCTTAACAACAGGCTTGAATACTCCAACGGGATAAAGACTATAATTGATAATCAGCTGTAATTATAGGCAACGAAGAAATAAAAAAACAAGAAAAGTATTTGTTTATATTTATTTCTGAGGTCAAATAATGCTACGCCTTTGTAGGACTAGGATATTAGTAATTTAGGCAGTGAAAACTAATGTACTTATGAATAAACCTTCCTTAAAATGTAGTTCTCTATGAAAAAAAACACTTATTTGTTTGTTTTATTTACTCTCAGAGGGCATAACCAAATGTTGCTTTGCTTTGTTGTTAGGTACAAGCATAGTGAAGGGTGGTGCGTGAGCCTAGGATTATTATGACTCGCAGAAAAGAACACCAGCAGCGCAGCGTGTGTAGTTTTACGGCGGGAGGCCCCGCGCCTTGTGAGATGAATGTATTTAGTAAAATAATTCTAGCTTTATGAAAATTTCCTGCTCAAGCAAAGCCGAGGGCAAGAACTATACCTAATGATCCATAAAAATTCAAGGGTTTGCTCTGCTGTCCTGTCACTTTCATAGTGACATTGATTTGTGTACATTATTGGCAGGATTAAAAAAAACGAGGTATAGTACCTATTAACTATACAGCGGGGCAATGCAGCTAGCGTCTTGGGCACGCTTCCGACTGGTCCGATTGATATGGATCAGTTGAGCTACTTGTAGATTCTTTGCAACAGTCTGCAGTTAGCTCAATTGTTTCAATTGTAACTACTCCATTATAATCGAATAATACAACAATACTTCTTGATTCGCCTGCTAAGCTAATTAATATGTCACAATCCTCCCCTGCTAATGATGACGCCTACAGAAGTGGCAATGTTTGTCGGAAATTATTTTATCAAATACGTCGCTTGGATAAACCAGCTGAGAGGCGTCAGTCGAGCGAGAAACGCGTATCATCTTATTGATTCCCTCCCGAAGTACGTTATACCTAATCTCTCATCGGTAGATACGTCCTGGAAGTCCTTACATAACTCAAGTAATAATATCGGCCACAGTGTAATATCAGTAAGTAAACATAAATCTCTAAACGGTATTACGTCTGGCGACCGTATCAATTCACACACGTCTGCCTGGCACAGTGCACCTTGATACAGAACGGAAACTTCCGCAATCACTTGAAGTTCACAAAGGGCTTAGTGCATTAATTTCCCGAGAGATGTCGTTAATAATTCGTAGAGAGTAACTACTGTGAATCCTGTTGGTAAGTTGCCCTGGTTCGTTACGGTTTTTAAAGTTTAAAACAATGCGCAATGCATTTAAAGGACGTTGACATTTTAAAATGCGATGAACTCCGGCTGAGCTGGCGTGTTGGCTCGTCCACAACATCTTGGTAAATAAAATTTAAGTCTGTTCCAAAAGCAATGTCGTTGGAATGCTCTGCACGACGTGGAATAAAACTCCGAGATTCGGGAACACTAAATCACAACACACTTCCGATACGCTCTGTTCTCGCACACACACACACACACTGGTGTCGGCTCCATACATCAGCGACTTTGATACAATTTGCCGTAGAAACTCGCCACTTTGATGTATCACCGGAAAAATAACAGCACCAGATTAAACGGCGAGACACATCTTACTGATCCCTATCGCACGCCAATAACGACTCTATCGCGCGCTCTTATGTCTCAATACACTGTGGCGAGTTTTTATTTTCACAGATAGCGCGTCTTGACAAATACTATTCTTATCTTGGGAGAGATAGGGTAGAATTTTGGTTGAGGAGCAGAGGGTTGATCAGAAAATTTAGCCATTACTCCTTCGGATGACTCCGTCGGTGAAATTTACTATTGCGAGGTTTTGTTCCCGCTATTGTTTATGGCAGATGAAGGCGATACGCTCACACGCGCGCCGAGCCGCCGATAAGCGGATAAAAATATGGCTACAGCTTTTTGCGTATGAAAAATAAACGATATTTTTATGCGTATCCTTTCGGGTGAGATTCGAGTTTAAGACGAAGAGGATTATCTCTTTATCGGGATATAATGTAGCGGGTTTATGTAAAGTGTAAAGGACAACAACGGGTTTCAAGCTGTTTTTGTTGTTCATTTTATTTGGGAAAAAAGCAGTGCGCCGTTTGCGGCCGCGTAGTACCTTGTTTATTGACCTACTACTATTGTTTACTCGAGAACTAGTTTCATATTTCTTTAGTGAATGTACTTTGGTCAGCCAATAATGGCTACTTTTATGAATGTATTTGTTTATTAGTCTCACTAGCTCTGTAAGTACCGAGCAGGACAATTTTAGACGCTAGCTAATATAATATAATCATCAATTTTGCCACGACGACAACAGTTTTCATTACTCAATTAAAAGGTACACTTATGATTTACGAGCTTAAAAATTAGCATGAAATCTAATCAAATGACACAAATCGCAGATCTTATTGAATGGATTTTGCTGAAGTCAACTAAAAATGTAAGTGCTTACCAGCTTATTTCATTTGCAAGTGCAATATTATCAAAGAGATTTTTTTAAATTGGATTTTTGACGTTGTTTTGATCTAAAACACAGTTACTATTTGTTCGAGTGTGTCTACAAATGAAGAAGGAATCCCAACGAAAACCTCAGACAATGTTGTGAGAACCAATTAAAAGCAACACCAAAACTCACTCAAACACACAGTAGGAGCCTTTACTCCGCCGCGAATAATTGCACTTCTGCGTTCTTCTGCACTGTGGAATTATTGCACTAAGACTATATGCTTGACCAAACTCAACTGTAGTGCACTATTTTAAGGTGCAAAATGGATGAACATAATATAAGTCTTAGAGTTTGTATAAGGACTAAGCACTGTGTGTTCTTCTGCACTGTGGCATATTTTACTACAAGACTACGCTCAACGTAAATTCAAACAGGCAAAACTTCATTTTTAGGGTTTTGTACCCATAGGGTGAAAACGGGACCCTATTTACCTCTCCGCCATCTGTCCGTCCGTCAGTCAGCGGGATGTAGGCCGAGACTGCCTACAGTTGAAATTTTCACAGAATGTAACGTACCAATTAAGCAAAAATAATACAAATAAATATTAAAATTAAAGGGTTTCTGATTAATTATATACAAAAACACTTATTTTTTTGGCCATTTTTGCTCAATTTCAGTCGAACTTGTATCTCTTGAACTGCAAAAGGTTGATGGTTGAAATTTTGACAAGGTGTGGATTACTATTTCCGACATAACAACAAATAAAAAAAATAACTAAGGAGCCCCATGTCCATACAAAGTTGAGTACCGATCACTGAAGTTAAGTAACGTCGGGTGCGGTTAGTATTCTGATGGGTGACCGCGTCATGATGGCTTTTTGCTATTTTAAATATTATAAGCTATTTTTACGATGTTACGGTACCCTCCGTGTGTGAGCGAGCCGACTCTCACTTGGCCGGCTTTATTCTAAGTCTGCAGATTTAAAATAGGAAAGCGAATGAAGTGAATGTTCAAGTGAACACATCTGTTTTTGCAGTGCAGTGGTGTAGAACAGAACTGACCGTGCTTGTGGGCGAGTTTCTTAATATTTTCAAAGCTGTTTTTACCGAGTTCGGAATGGGCAAGTTCTGTTGTTGTACAGTTTGTTGTAAATTCGTTTAGCACAGCCACCAACCAGCCTGCGGACGTTTTTAGCACTTGCAAGTTGCAATGGTTTTTCAGACGCGGTGCTTACAGATTGCTAAATATCGGATTGTTTATTTTTTTGTGCTGATTTTGTAGCAATAAATGTAGATGACAAAGATGGTTTCCAATGATGAGTTTAAATATCACTTATTACGAAATTACATTATGATATAACAATTACAACTAGTATTGACACTTTTATCTATTGCCTAAGAATCTTCGCCGTCACCAGAAGGCAGTTTACTTGTGGTTCCTACATGAAGACCTGTTCCGGTTGAATTTCAATTTTAACCTTCTAGTTGGTGAGCATGTGGTGATTGTTGCAAACACCCCCAATTCTTTGTGTTAGGGATATGTCCACGTCTAAGACGTCCACTACTGGACATTGAAATAAATAATAATAAATAAATATTGCTTGACAATTCACACAGCATTATCTAGCCCCAAGCTAAGAAAAGCTTGTGTTATGGGTACTAGATAACATTACATAGATAGATATTTTTTATTATACATAGAAAACAACCAGAACACCTCGAACAAATACCTGCAGATCGTACAAATATTTGTCCCAAGGTGGGAATCGAACGAAAAGCGAAGCAAAGGTCCGCCTGCGGGCGGACCATTGTCTAGTTGTGGACATCTTACAGCTGAGATCTGCTAGACATCTTGCCCACCATTCTGCTCTAGGCGTATTCAAATAGTCTAGCCCTTTGTGTACTTACGGAACCCTAAAAAAACAATCATATCATATTGTAGAGAGCCACTTGGCTCGCGCGGCACGCGTCTCGGAGCGTGACTTGCCTTATTTGCAAAGGGGATATTGTTTATATTTTACTAGCTGCCCATGGCTTTGCGCGTTTTTTCCGGGATAAAACATAACTACCTATTGAATAAAATTGGACAATAGCTCTAGTCTTACTTATCTATACTCGGTTTTGAATCCAAGACCTATTACGTCAACAAACACAAGACGTGATTTAGGAAGAGCAAAAAGAATCAAAATAAAGTTAACTATTTTGCAGTGCGCTTCCAGGGCGCATGAAATAAGATCGAATGTACCGACATGCAAGCAAAAATAAATGAAATATGAAAATTCAAGTTCAAAAACGTAAGAAAGACGAAGTAGCTTTCAGAACCTTAAGTTGTTTCGTTCTTCTGTCACGAGAAAACACGCGATTTGCTTCGATAATACCTGTGCGATGCCAGTACCAACAAATACCATCATTATTTCTTTGTGTATGATTATTGTACATCCCCCCCCTGTTTACAGAAAAAAATATCAGGAAATGTAGAAGCTAAACCAAACTCAGATACTTTGCCTCTTTATAATATTAGTAGGCACCTATTATATATTATTTTCTGTCTGAAATATCCGGAAATTTCTTCTCAATATTGAGTGGTTGCGCAAAAAGCTTTTAAAGATAAGCCTGTCAGGAATAGCTACATGGGACTTGTTTGATCGTATGTTTTGATGATCTCTCTTGGATTTCTAATAAGCGCCTTATTAGTTGTTTATAAATTTTAATATTATTAAAAACATATGCCCAGCAGTGGGTCGACAAGGGCTATGATGATGATGATAAAAAACATGAATATCTCGTTTTTTAATGTTTCCGTAGGTACCGCAAAAGCAAAAAGGAACTCTTATAGGACCAGTTTTTTGTCCGTCTGTCCATCTGTCAACCCTCTTTTCTTAGAAACGCGTGGAGGTATCGAATGGAAATTCACATCATAAACTCAAGTTACAGCTGCTTATGCCCAATTTTTTTAAAGTTTCCAAGGAAACCACATGCACACAAAACCTATTAAGGTACATAATTTCCGTTGAGTAAAAATCATGATATTTCGCAAGAAACAAGGTCTTATAATTAATATAACGTTAACTTACGGAACCCTCGTTGCGCAAGTCTGACTCGCACTTGACGTTTTATTTAATTATGTTCTGCCCGCGAGTTCATTTTTGTGGCATATGAACCTATAATTATGTTATTTTAGGTTTAGGTTTGTACCTGTGTAACATTTCATTTATTTCTTGCAGTAGTTTTCGTTAAACAAACATAAACGCCATTTTGTTATTAGCCGGATGCAATTATCAGAGAAGAGCCAAAGCCACCGACATAGCTCTCAGAATTATTGTTATTGTTTATTAAATATAGTAACTAACACGATTTATAAAACCAATTACATTAATTACTTAAAATCAAGACACATTATTTATAATTATCTAACAACTTAAAATTTTACAAAATAAATCAAAATAGAATATTAAAAATTAAATAGTTTTTGATAATGCAGGCAAATAAATTAATTGGTATATAAAAAAATAAAAATAAATAGGATTTCAAAATATTACAATGGCTTAAACTAATACTAACTAAAATAACCAATCGAACACGCATCCTTTCATTCATCCCTCTCGCAAAACCTCAGGCATACTAACATAAAACTCTTCCATTCATCTGCGAAGATATCACAATAATAATTAGTAATCATACCTAAGTAAACACATAAGTACATAAGTGAAACTAGGAAATAAAGTGATCACTTTGATTTTTTCTCCACTTCAATCTTTTTAAGGTAAAGTAAAGAAGCGAATAAGAAACCTTTACCTTGTTACAATGTTAGTTTTCGAGTTGGAGCAAAACTCGTCCCAAGCTTTTTTATCCTCTAGATAATCTGATATTTTATAGTAGGTCTTTTTACAAAAGATATGTTTAACAATTTGTTTGAATTTATTTATTGATAATTTTTGCAACTCACTTAGAGTTTTGTTGTAGAAGCGTATACAAATACAATGCCCTTTATAAGATACGTTAATCTTATGTTACCTAGTTGTGGGCACAGCGAGTTTATTCTTATTTCTAGTATTTAATTTATGTATATCGCTATTTTTAGGGAACCGATTGATATTCTTACGAGTAGGTATACAAGTATACTGTCATTATTGTATACGTCATTAGTACATATACGAACGAAAGTTTCTACAAAAGACAAATAAAAAATAATGTATTTACCATAACGATTACATATTAATGTGACAGATGAGGCACTTAACTATTACAGATATTGTGGTTTGAATTGAAAACCATGTTAGCCGTGCCGTGGTCCCCGCACTAGGCTAGGCCTGTTACGCGGGGGACCGCGTGTACAGGGGGATTTCCTCATTAAACTGAGAGTTCACAAGCGAAAACTGCCACAGTTTCCCGAGAATTAACTAAAAATTTAATAATTACACAAAGAATTTAACTTAAAAATATTCAGAAAACCTGGTCCCGAGAATAAGAAATCCTTTCACAAAAAGCTTTTTCTAAAACCAATACAAAATCTTAAAAAAGCGTATTTCCAGGAAAGTCGGGCGATATTAACGCCTTCTCTTGTAATCTGTAAGAACAAATGGAGCTAAGCTCTACCGCGGAGGCGTAACACTCTAATTGACGATGTAAAATACATATTCCACTCGACCTTTTGGATAAAAACCCAAATGAAAAAATATCCGACCTTTGACGTCATTTCCGTCGGCTTAAAATCTTTAACGGCGGTTCCGGTCGCAGTCCCAACTGAGGCAGGGCGGCTGGCGCAGTCTGATGGATTAACAAAACTATCCATACTTATAAAGTTCTGCTTTGGAGCTCATTGACTCTGAACTGTCAAACATTTAAATTAATCAAAAATCGTGCAAATATGTTTCAAATTGGATTACTCAGCAGTACATTGATCGGTTCGAGAGCGATTAGTCGCGCCTGAGCTCACAATTATTCCAGTACGGCGAACAAAACCAGCTGTGTTGTCTAACATCATGCCATGTTTGTGTGGCGTGCACCGCTTGCAAAGCTGGCTGTGTGTACCGCTATGCCGCCGTGCCTGAGCGGTGAGCGAAACCAGCCGCGTGTGTGGCTCTGTATCCCACGCAAGAGGTTTCTCGTGCGGCTGCGTCCCTGATACAGCCTATCCGATTTTTTATGCTTTTAACCCAGTTGTTTGGTCTGGCTACCTAATGAGGCAAGTACCGGCGTCAGCGAGCTGCTGACTTTCCTGGAGAACATCGGGTGGTTAGACTAGCAGCCCCCCGTCCAACAAGCAAAAACGGCCCTCCTGATGTTGGTTCTGGACTAGGTTGCGGAAACCCAGTCCAGAAACGTAGTAACCGTAACCGTAAGTAACCCAGCTGTTTGCTACTCTCTTCACGCAACATCGTAGATAATGAAATGATTCTGGCTAAGCACGGGGCGGGCGGCCGCAGAAGGCGGGCGGGATCTGCAAACATAGCCATTAGATGTTTGGATTAGCAGCCGCCCAGAAGATAAACGCGTTTAACAGATTTCAACATTTAGGGCGGTTTTGGGGAATGCTGGAAAAATTAGACAGTTTTAAATAATTTGTATAATGCATTGATCTGATTATGGGTTGTCTGTGTAAGGTATAGGCTGAGAGCGAGAGAGCTTTCCGAACGTGTCCAAAACCTGCTGTTTCCAGTAGCACCACACCATCCACCACTGGATGGTGGGGCTGTGGTGGCGCATTAAGTATTTCCATTCAAGTAATTTTAACGTTTCACCTACACGATCTTTCGTCGTTTACGTCTTTGTTTTTCGATTTTCTAACGATACAATAAAGAGCACGACCATATTTTACGTGTTTGGTGTTTCTAGCCTTTCACATTGGTTAATATAAGACGAACTCACATCTTTATAAGCCAATGCGAATGGATGGTCAGAAGTAGTTTGATTCAATTCAGTTCCTTGGATGAGAAGGAGCCATTTCCCTCTGCACATTCGGGTTAGAATGTTGTATTTGTAATTTTTGTTTTTATTTATCAAAATCTTTAAACTTTTCTCAATTAATAGACACTGTAACATCCAAATAAGGTTTGTCTGAGTGTCCGCGGTCACAGCGCGGTGTCACCCATTTTACAAGGAGTGATGCACAAATAAAACTGTTTTATTTTTATACTATTAGCTTGCTTACATGACATCCATGCAATCACACTAATTAATAATTTTTAATAATGCCAGAGTTTGCCCGATGCGGCGCGGTGGCGGGCACAATATAGTAGGTACATCATTTACTACAATGACAAGCAGTATTCAATTTCATTTATTTAATTATTGTTTTAACAACAGCTCCGCTTGGTGTGGGGCTAAATCATGCTGTAGATTGTCTGGCATAAAAAATATTATGAAAAGAGATTGGACTTAAATTTTGTGTTGATGAACCTATCAAATTCAGGATAAGGAATCAAACACAGGATTTTTGTGCCATAAATCACTCTCCATAGATGTAAATAACCTTTAAACGTTTCCATACAACGAGTGCAAAGCCGCAGGCTCAAACTAGTCATGTAATAAATGTATCCTCTTCCACGATTCACCAGAATAGCTCATCAACCCTCCTTTCTCATAATCAAGCTTCTTTCCGTTTCCATTATAAAGAGATTAGGAGCATTCGCGCAGAATACAAACATGGCGGACTGGGCATTTCCTCATGAATACATTAAATACAGAAACATTGTGGTTTCTTTATCCTGACGAAGATATTTAATTTATTTCCGGTTCTGCGGTAGCTGATTAGAGATCAGGGTTTTGATGTTGTCTCCTTTGAATATTAATATGGCAATTACTCGGACGCGCGCGAATGAAATTGGTATACCTAAGTCAGTTGAGCCATTTTTTTAACCATGTATCATTTATTTATTTATCAACATGACAACAAAAAAACAATTACAACTTATAATACACTTTTATCATAAGACACCTTTACATTCTTTGCAACATTCTGCAGTTGGTTCAACTGTTTCAATTATAAAGAGCGCTCTCATACTACCGCGCGGTAACGTAGGTGCGGTGCCGCAAGAGTTTCGCAATGACGTTGTCGTTGTACGAGATGCGGAACGGATGCGAAACTGCCGCGGACGCGCTGCGGACCTCGAGTTGCGGCTCCGCAAATACGATTCCGCGCGGTAATGTGAGACGGGCGAAATACTATAGATCTAATTGGTTTCTTTTCTATGGTGGTAATTAATTTTACAAACGCTTTCTCCAAGACCACAGCCTTATAGGTAGTTTTAAATCTAGACCTGTAAGGAGCATGGAAAATTTCAAAATAGGCCTATGCAAAATTTTAGATCGATCGGGTCAGTAGTTTAGACGCGGTCGTGGGACATCATCATCACATTGTAAATAACATTACACGAGCTCTTTCCGCGGCGAGCGAAGGCCCGCTTCGACGGAAGTTCCGGGTTCAATTCCGGCCTTGGGAAAAATGTTTGAACGGTCTGCAAATATTTGTTACGAGTGTTCTGGGTATTTTCATGTAGGTATAATAAAAAAAACTATCTATGTAAAGTATTTTACTAAGTATGTATATCAGTCATCTAGCACCCATAATACAGCTCTGCTTAGCTAGGGGCTGAATACTGACTGAAAAATACTGTATTTCGCTAAACTGAGGGCTTCGATTAGCATGTTTTTAATACAGCTATATATATTTAACCTAACTGAAACCTGAAGACAACTCTTTTCTTGCTGATCTTTATTTCTTTCGATTTATATTTAAATATTGATATGTCCAATGTATTGAGGCAGCATGAAGGCTCTTGCCCCCGCCCTTCGCTTCCCGCCCCCCCCCCAGTTGTAGGGTTGGCTCACATTGGCCAAGTGCATTAGCAATATTAACTACGTAGTACGAGTCCGAGTAGCTACTGCTTTAGATGAGAAAATGCGTAAGCTTTGCGAATATGAAAAATAGAACAAAGTTAGTGTTAAATTTTTAAAGCTATCATGGTTATTAGCACTGAAGTCATTAATAACGGGATAATTGCCATGGTTTGTGTTATTTTGACTATGAGTCGAAATATTAAATTTGATAATTAATTACACGCCTGTAATAATTAACTTCAGATTCGATAATGATATAGGTACAGAAAGCATTTGTTTTTTGTGATGGGATATAGATACTTGCTTAATACCACTAACCTCATGTAAACGAGCCTTTACCCCGTCTCGGCGCTTGGAGCATGATTTATTAGCCCCGATATTACTCCCATGCGAGTAACGACCACTTCTGCTTCTTTACAAATAACACCAATCTTATGCTAATGGACTAACGATGTTCCCGAGACTTGTTTAATCTGTGGGTTAGTCACAAGGTCCAACTTATATGATCAACTGTGAAAGGGTGAAATGTAAAAAAGTGTGTTTCTGAAACTTTCTCTTGTTTCAGGCAAAAATTTGCATGCATAAAGTTTAGGACCTGGTTTAGGAATAGGCATATTGTAACCTAGTACATGAATAGGTAGCAATTTATTGAAAACCCCTTTTCAGGAAATAGAAAAGTAATGAAAATTTATTATTACAACTATTATGAATGGAATATAATGTATGTATATCGAGTATCAACTCTGATGAAACTGTTTCAATAACTTTCTTGAATATGAATATGAATCTTGCTTAAATTGTACAACATGACTTGCCTTGTACAACTTCCAAAGTTATAATGGGTTAATATTATACAAAGTATACAAGGGGTTTATGAATGTACCTCAGCTCGTGAATGAAGATCGAAAGACGAAACCTCTCGAAAAGTTAAGGAGAATTCTATACGAGCAAAACTTGAAGCGTGTATGTGCCCAATACCAACACCAAAAGCGTCTTTAGAAATAAAAGAAAGAAAAACGGTGAATATGTTATCTCTGTTCCATATTCAAGGGTTAAAAATGCAGGTCGTATATTAGGCTAGTCTAGTCCACTGTCAATGAGTCCACGTCCTCGCGACGGCACGTGGCCCGTCACTGGACCTGTGATGTGTGGCTATGAAACTTTGGAGAAGGCACACTATTTCAGAGTGGTCAAATTTTGCAAATTGACCAGCTGTCAAAATAGAAGTCGATTTAATCTTATTCAATCCATCACCGAGGTCTATCCGTTTGCCCGATCCTCCCCTGAATTTAAAACTGTGATTTTAATTTAAAACGAAATAAAATTATAGAAATCTGATTCTCAACTCATGGGTCCTACTCTAGATTCGCTGAGTTCACTTCATCATCAGTTCGACAAACGTGTGTGCCAAGCTTGTTGGACAGCAATGTTGTGCGAGTCACCATTAGTTCGAATGTACGCTTGCGCGACAAATTGAAAATCGACAGCTACATAGATTAGGATGCCATATCCCCGAGTTAGCAACTGCAGGTGACTCGCAGGTTTAACGTTTAACCTGACTGACGCTAGACGCTAGCTTTCCTGGATTACCTCCTCAATATTTCAACTGCTTTAATGGACGACTTCTGTGTCGCAGTCGACAATGGCCGGTCTGTAGGCTGTCGGTTCGATTGCAGCAACAGGAATGTTTGTATGAACATGACTAAATTATGTATACTGATATAATTTAGTAATTATTTTATATTATTTCATATTATTATTTAGTTAATATGACTAAATTATATATACTGATATAATTTAGTCATAAACTATACTATATAACTAAATACTGTATGACTAAATTTAGTCATGATATTATCTGAATGTTTTCTATGTACAATAAATTAGTTTCTGCACGCCGATTCGCACGTTGCTTCTATAGAATCGATTATGGGCATTTATATCCCCTGGGAATTACTACGGGATAATAAGTATTTTTATAAATTTTATTCCTGGCATAAACTACCAGACATACATCCAAACTTTCACATTTATAAAATTAGAGAGACAATGTACCTATCTAAAAACAACAGAGTTATTTGGTCTTACTCAAATTAATCATTATTGTGATATTACAAAAGCTCTGCCTACTGTTGGGGTACCTAATGTTTTCTGAAAAAAGGGAAACTGCGAAGAGTTTGCCTTTTTCACTATTTAAACAGGTTCTGTGTTGACCGAGTGGCCCTTTACAAATAAATAATCATAGCTGTGTAAATTCTACGTTTTCTCTTCGGTATTTTTGTCTGCAGAATTCCTACATATAGTTCCCGGCTCGTCTCAGGGGCGCCCCGGATCGGTCCGTCTCAGGGACACCGCGGGGCAACATGTAGGTCACACGGTGCATTTTATAGTAGCGGAGGAAAAATTCCGACCGAATTATTGTGCCTTTTAACAACGGAGAGTGTGATCAAGAACATGCAAGCTTCTAAGGATTTGTTATGAAGTGGCTGGCTTTGCAAATGAGGGCTGAGAATGTTTTAAGGCTGACTTTCGACTTTAAGAATTTTGGCTAACTGCATTTTTGTGGTGAACTACTGGAATGGAGTTTTAACCGGCGAAGTAAAATATTATTCCTATTATTAACCACCAAGTAGATATCGGCGACTGGGGGGGGACAATGTTTTTTTTTAAACATCCCCAAGAAAGAGAGAACAATGTCGAAGGGAGGGGCTATACTCCATTGGAAACTATCAAAACTTTCCTACGCTCCCGCTCAACCTACGCACCCTAAACATGCCCTTGGCCATAAGTTCTACCCCAATAATCTTTATCAAAAAACCTTCTTCATTTCGCATTCAAGCAGAGTAAACTCGAAAAAACAATAAGCAAAAATACTTGAATAACCTCCAGCTTCATCGCAAAAAGGCATTTATTCATAATGTGTACGATATCGCGGCCATCAATATCTCGGAGATTGCTCAAATCCTCGCCATTGAGAACAGACGCCGGCGACCTCCGCGGATCCGCTTTCTTTGCTCACTAGGGATGGGGCTTTGACCCTTTTCAAGATGTTTTAGACTCGACAGGGAAAGCATGCCACTTTTTTTTAGGTAATTTTTTGACGTTGCTGCACCTACTTATGTGGTTTACCCAACGAGTTTTACCTGTAAAACTTCTATCATAGCAGGAGATCTAAGTATGTCCTACGATAGTAGACGATACGGGGCCGAATTCTACTAAATTAATCCCATAAAAATACCGTTGTTAAAAGAAACTAAAGATTGACGGATTTTATTTGCCGTTTCCAGTCCGTACTGGTTAACATAGTATATTCTAAGGTTATTTTCAATCCGATCAATCCGGTAAAAACAGTGTTTTATTATGAGTTCTCGCGAAAATAACCTTAGAATATACTATGAAACTAAAGATGTCGCGTGTTAAAATTCAGAGATTCTGTCGTTTAAGGTTGTTCGTCACGGGTTGGGGCACAATTAATTTTTTTATTTTTTATTTTTTCTGCTTTCCACGAGTAATAAAACTAGCAAAAAAGTAATTTGCCGCAAATGGTAAACCATTTTCTATGAACATAAGATTAAATCAACTTTGATTCTTTTGTATTTTGGGAGCATTTGGGAAAATATAAATTTTTAGCACAAAAATTCATATTTTCCCAATTGCTCCAAAAATACCCGTGAATTGAAGTTGGTTTTATCATGAGTTCGTAGGCTTACGATTTGCGACAAATTTTTCCGCTAGTTTTTTTGCTTTTGGAACGCAGAAACAATTAAAAACCACAAAAAATTGGAATCTCGCATCACCCCGCGACGAACCACCTTAAGGATGATTTTGCGACAATACTACTGTTGTAGTAAAGCTGGAGTAAAGCGATTGGTTAGTAAAATTCAGCCATTGAGTAATTCTTGGCAATAGTCGTCAAGCCAATTAATTGTAAACCGATAGTATCGGCTGTGTAAACTAAACATTAATTCGCAGGTCCCGCACGTAAGCAACGACCAACACGGGTCCTATCCACCTATATGTATATTACATACAATGTACGTATATGGGAATGTACCTAATTAATAATTATATGCAATAGCTTAATGTGAAGGCAGAAAGAAGTCATTTTCCGTACGCGAAGGGTGAACACGGGACCCTCTGACCAAGCCTCCGCTGTTTGTCTGTCAGCGGGTTGTATTTCATGAAAGGTAAAAGGTAGACGGTTGATATTTTCTCAGGTTGTGTATTTCTCTTACCGCTGTAAAAACAAATAATAAAAATAATAAATTTAAAAATTAAGGGTGGTAACGGAAACACCAGCTTGTAAAACGATCACCGAAGTTAATCAACGTTGGGTGCGGTCAGTAATTCGATGGGTCACCGCTTTATGTTAGCTTATTGTTTATTTTACGATCAATCAAAAAATTCTGAGAGGGTTCCTTACCATAATTTTAAGTAATTCTGGTAAGGAACCCTCCATGTCATTGTGCGAGTCGACTCGCTTTCGGCCAGTTTAATATAGATTTACACACGATGACATGTTTCCAGAAAAGAAGTTAACCGTACGTAACAAATTATCTAGTAATTTTTTATTTAATTATGTCTGGCTAATTAGTATAGTCCCAGAAATGGCGCAATCAACGCAGAGTAGCCAGGCAGATATTTTATCTGCATAGTATATCTCTTAATCATCATCACTATCAGCCTGTATTAGTCCACTGCTGGACATAGGCCTGCCCTAATAAGCGTCATAGTGCCCTGTCTTCAGCTTGCCGCATATATTTCTTATCTAGTTGTTATTTTCCTGGTTCGTCGTTGGTGACTTTCCTTTCTTCACGATGATGATTCTCAAAACCGTGTTCCAATAAAACAGGCCATGTCCCCTCCCTAATGCTCGGCGACAGAGATATTTAATAAATGATGCCTGTGAGTAGATACCTAAAAATATTATCTGAATCGCGTTCGCCCGCGGATTTACTTAGTTCCGGTTTTTGGGAGGTTTTTATGCAAATTTCAATATTTTTTAATGTATGACTTCTTGATAACGCTTTTACTGCCCAGTCCCTTCTTTTCATGGTACCGATCATACATCATGATAGAAAACCGCCCCGGGTACCAACCCACACTATGCCGCCGCTGCTAGTTTCCTTCCATACATTATGCGCCTCGCAGTGCCTCTAGCGGATTCTGAGAGGAATTATTTTTTCATTTACAAAAACTGAATGCAATATTATAGGTCGAATAGTTTCTCAATAGGAACTCTTTGTCAAGCAAACAGTATACAAGTTGTCAAGTAACAGTATTTTGGGAACTTATTTCATTTCTTAGAGATAACTAAAGCGCGGGTAAGCACTATAACAAAAAAAACATTAAGCAAACAGTAGTTGTAATGTCCTCGAATTTTTTTTTCGTGTTTCTATTTGACAAACACAGGTACAAGCGTCGAAGCCCCCGAAGAAACATAGCTAAGAATTCTTAGCAAGTACTTTTTATATCGTCTTATCATTTGATTACTATTTGAATATTTGCATTCGGCTTGGATAGACGTGAAATCTGCTTAAAATCAGTTTGCCTGTTAACAATTAAGGTATCTAAACTATAGTGCGAAGAAATAATATCAAGTTGATTTTCGCGTCCAGTCACGATAAGGTCCCTGGACGGGACTATCTCATTACTGGTTATATTCAGTTTCGATACAAGTCGTAATATTGCTTGTTGTAAGTCGTCATATTGAGCTGTTGTGTATTAGGTAATATTATTGCTTTTCTAGCGGACATGATAGGAAACGGAAAAGTCGGACAAAAAGAGGAAGATATATTTTTAAATAACTTATGGGTCTATTAATTTAACAAATTAACTCTCGTAGTATGGCAACCCTGTGGAAATCAAATGAGAATTTATTTAATTACTATTCTAAATCTAAATTCAAATCTATTTAAATACTAAATTAAAAGTACTAGATAAAACCTGAATGGTCTCATCTAGTACTTTACTTGCTTTATACTTTACTTTTAATCAATTAATTCAGTAGGTACATGTATTCACAGACAATTGCAACGAGACTCAGTTCAATTATCGGTAGGTATACAAGTGCAGTTCAGCCGGGATTCCTCGATACCCGGATTATCCCCAAGTTACCGGCTGGTTGCGAATGCGGGAGAATTTACTATTGCCCGGGTTTTAGTTGGAGGAAAATGTTTGAATTCTCCACTTTTACACGATTACGCTTTGTTTTTTGGATGAAAACAATTTGCAACTTATTTTCAATGTAGTCAAATATCCTATTGTATCTTTTTGTTCATATTTTCAGGCTTTTCCCAACACGTCTGTGTATCAATAACAACTTGATGCACTAGTTTCACTGCAACAACATTTTTTTCATGTCGATTAATATTTGTGATTGGACGCGCCCGCAACGTCCGAATGTCATCGTCCGATACATTGTCGTATTTAATAAAACAATTTAAAATGGACTGACGCGTGTTCATTTCACAATTACAAAAATTTCATCACGATTTCACTTTACAATTGAATTCGATCAGTTTTATTTACATAGTATATTCTAAGGTTATTTTCGCGAGAACTCATAATAAATAATAATATAATATAGTCTGCCTGTGACCATGGAAGCTGAAAAGCCTCCGAAACGTCAGGTTATAAACAAATATAAAATATACGCGATCAATCCGGTAAAAACAGTGTTTTATTATTAGTTTTATTTACGTTAAGCACGAAGTTATTGCTGTCAAGTAGAATTATTACGAGAATTTTCATTACAATATTCATACATACTTATTCATACAATTTTTTTGAACTATTTACTATTTAAATTATAAAAAAGGTAACAGACAGACATACAGAGTTACTATAGAATAACTCTGTTTATCTGTCTGTTATATTTTCACGGCTGAACGGATCCTAATGAAATTTGACATGGTATTCCGGGGACGGATATAGACTACTTGAAAAGAGTATGCGAAGCCGTGGGCGGCAGCTAGTTAGGAATTCAGTAATTCAGTTGTATTTATTTAGTCACATAAGACATGGAATAAGGCGTTGCATAACTCGCCCGAGTACAAGCACGTGAATATTTAAGGATTAATAACAAAAGACATAAAAGTATTTCCTTTTCTTTTTTGAATCAAAAAGGAGGTTCTATGTTAGACGGTATGTATATTTTTGTGACAATACATTATGTAGTTTTGCTGAACAGCTTGGTTTCACTAGGTATGCCTACCATGAGTATAAATGTGCAAGTATATGGTTCATAGGAGAAGGCACATACTTGGTCGCATTTGGCACCCGCTCTGGATAGATGAGACACTGCAGTCGAGTGGATTGGCGACGCTGGAGGCAGATCGTTTCTATGCCTCGTACTTGAAGTACCTACTTGTTCATACCAACCTGAGTAAACTAACAATTTTTTCAAAAATAAGCGGAAATTTTCTAACAGAGACATCTTTGTTTCTTGTACAGGAACCACTCCACCGATGTCCGATGTTGTTGTGTCGTTAGACAGGTTTTGAAATGCTGAGACGGAAAGGCATTCATTTTCATGCATAATACCCATAAAAGAAACTCCTGTAGCATAGAAGTAAGGTGCCTAACGAAATGTTTCTCACTTTCCGACTAGTTTTAATATGAAAATATGAACGTTAATTTATTATTGAACTAAGCATCATCGATCAACGCAAACCACTGGGCTTTACCGTTGACTTTGGTGTGTAGACTCCAATAAGTATTTCAATCAAAATCAAAATCGTAAGCTTATTGTACATTTTTAGACGGGATCGATGGACTTGATAGTAACAACTTAAGGAATAATCTTAAAACTCACCTAGGTCCGATATTACTGAAGTTCTCCAGTACATAGTATCCCTAGCATAACCCCGTCTACTCTATCGCAGTGTCCCATCTGCTCGTGCATAGTTAACGTTCTATGTCTAACCCCCGCAGAGACTACGGCCAGACATTTTTTTAACGCGCCTGTACACTCGGCACTAGTTCTCACTAGAACAATGTGAAACCAACACGCACCTTGTTTAAGGAAGAAGACTCCCATAGGTGCAACTCCCAAACGCCTTTACCTAAAAAATTTTGACCGCACGCTGTCCACATGCGCTGTCCATACACGCTCGGCAAAAAGCCGTAAGATCCTACCACTTGTTTCTAGCATGCGCTCCAAGCGTCCACAGCGTGCGGGCCACGCGCTTTGAGCTTTCGGTAAGCGTACACTAACGAGTGGCTAGGTTGCGGCAAGCTAAGGAAACTGCGCGTAGGCTGCAATTTTTGCTGCCACTGTAAAATGTATCTTAAAATTACAAGTTTAAGCCCATATTCTAAAGCCCATTAACGTGCTGTGCGCCAGCGGCGGCGGCGGCGGCGGCGGCGAGGAGATTGTATGCAATGTCCTTTTACTAGCTTTTGTCTAAATAATATATTATGTATATCTTCTTGCCAAATTGTGTAACATAGTTTACTTGTAAAAGAAAAGTGAAAAGGGCTCATGATGGACAAAGCAACTCTTGCATTAGTTTATATCTTTGATTCAGCTTTTAGTTTTTCAAGTCTTTTCCGGGATATACCTAAAGTAGCCTAGGGATACCCTTACCCGGGATACCCTACGATACATTCAACTGTATAAGCGTAAATAAAAACGCAAAAGGTCTTTGGCATTTCAAATATTTAGCAAAACATGAATGCCATAAAGTTTCAGCGCTTTTAATATTGTTAGGGAAGGTAATGTTATGACATTGTGGCACAGTGTGCAAGCAGGCGGTACAGGGGGAAACAGGAAGTGCCACTTCATTAGCCGCCGAGCGTCCAGGGTGCACCACGCTGCGAGCGCTAATATTTTACGAAACGATTATGGCCTCGCGTGTACTAGAAATATTTGCGACCGGAATAAACTCCCCGACAGTACTTTTATGGGTGAAAATACTTGAAATAGTGAGCTTAAGTAAGAGAGAATGGTTTTTGCAGTTTTTTGCATGTTCGCTTTTTATACGCAGAAAACGGAACGAAACACTGCATTAAATGTCCTATATTGAAATTCCAGTCGGATTTTACTGAATTCGCGAGTAAATTCTACGCTTTCATTGCATTCAGTTGGATCATTTCTATGAAATTTAGAGCGCTCTCATACTACCGCGCGGTACCGTAGGTGCGGTGCCGCAAGAGTTTCGAAATGACGTTGTCCATTATACGGGATGCGGAACAGATGCAAAAATGCCGCGGACGCGCTGCGGACCTCGAGTTGCGGCTCCGCAAATTCGATTCCGCGCGGTAATGTGGGACAGGCGATAATGTTAGCGATTCTCACTTCATCATAAAGTCATATTTGCAAGAGTATGTGATATATCATTGCTTTCCACGAAAAGTTGATCATCATGTTATGCTAACTTACTTGAAATAAAGTGCCACATTTTCAAATCAACTACACAATCCATTGCTTTTTGATTGCAAGCTGCAATGGTCTAATAACTCCTATGGTACAATCAGCCGCCAAATTCGAATAACCTACTCGCTAGTGTTAGATTTCGCCATTTTTTTTTAAACGTAATAATATAGAAAAGAATTGGGAAACATTTATAACTTTTTAAGAAACCTATACTATATACGAGACAAAACAGGATAAGGATCGGGAGAGTTCGGACGGGGAAATTATGATATGGAAATTCCTATAGGTACATACTTTACACACTATATGTTTATATTCGGATAACCAACTGCTTTACTGTGACAGTGACATCGTCGCAGAATCGTACATAGAACAATTAAATTGCAGATGATACGTGCGGTGCTGTTACACGGACAGATAGAAAATAGCTACCTACATGTGAATTGACATTTCATAGATGACGCAACGGGATTGCTCACTTAGGATTTCTCCACTTTTACACCCCCCCTTAGTTCTAGAACATTTGCAACGTAGAAAGATGATTAAGGGGGCTCGTCAAAGGTCGAAAGTAAACATTGATTAACAACAGTCAAATACTTGTCTATCCAAATTGAACTCAATAAAGCTCAAAATCCTTTGACGTACCCCTCAGCCAACATAGAAGCTTAGACCATGACAGAGTAGTAACGTAAAGCTTTTTTTGGATTTGCAAAATGAACTTTATTCCTTTGACTTATCGCCTGGCAGGTCAACAGATATTTACATCAGGCTTGGTTCTACGTCCCTCCATATTCATGACCTGTCTCATACATACATACATTCGCCGGCGAGTTGTCCCGCCTCTTGGAATACTCATATCTGGGACAGCCGCGTAAGATCTGTGTGCCGGCAAAAAGTTAAGTGTAGGTATATAGGCACCTACTTACAATAAGTTTGATCGTGACCCTAATTCGAATCTTACGCCCGTATTATAGAAGCTTGCAGTTGTCGATCTATGTCACTCATGCATAGAAATTTGTACGGAATAAATTTTGCTTCGAAAGGAGACGCTACGTGTAAGGAATTATTCCATCTCTGACTGAGCAAGCTTTCATATTTCGGCCCTTAATCTAATGAAATGCTTATAGGTTAGGTTAACGGTTTTAGTTTTTAACGAAAGCAAGAAGTCATTTATTAATATATTTTATTGATTTCTGCTGATACTGTACCACTGCTGGGTAAAAACCTATCTTTCCTTCTGATAAATCTTTCGATTTAACGCTGTCACAGCCCAAATCCGATGCCTATCTTGTCCTACCGTACCATTCGGGTAAATCTAAGTAATTCCTTTTGACAAAATCTAGTTATTTGATTGATAATATAAATATTAAAATTGAATCTGTTTCCTATCCTGTGTTTGTTTTATAGATGTATTTAAAACTTTATTTAGCTGATTACAGTATATACATTTCTTTTTGTTTTACTCAACAACATGATCAGTCTTTATATACGCGCGTCAGGTTTTCGCGGATAATTACAACGGATTTCCTGCAATATTATTGTTATAAATTGAAAACAAACTGCAAAGTTGTACGTTAATTAGTTTAGTCCGTTTTATTACAGCGTGATGCGGAGCGGGAGCAGCCTGGCGAGATGTAACCATTTAGACATGGGGATAGTGCTCACAGGCTTTCTGTGCAGGGGACCGAAGTTTACAGTGCACGACATGAAAGCAATAATATATTCCTTCAACACAAAGTTGACGCTTGGCGTCGAGTGTCAGATAATTATTCTTAGCAATATTTATTGAAGGAGAAATCTCCAATCGACAATAATAAATAATATTAATTTTGGACAGTTCCCACAGCATCATCTAGCCCCAAGGTAAGCAGAGCTTATGTTATGGGTACAAGATAATTGATATACATAATACTATACATAAATAGATATTTTTTATCATACAAAGAAAATACTCAGAACACCCGGCACAAATATTTGCAGATCACAAATATTTGTCCCAAGGCGGGAATTGAACCCGCAACCTCCTGCGTCGCAGGCGGACCTTCGCCCGACGAGCCACATAGGTCGTCAATAAACATAAATTGCGTATAAATTACACGAAAACAGAGTTGGTAAATTTTAGGTTAAGTGTGTGCGGTTTGACAGCGAATTTGGTTAACTATAACTGGTTTACCCAGCTGGGTACAGTTGGGCATGATTGACTATATTTGAAAGCCAACCAATGAGTCTGCTCTTTTCTAACTGTAAACTTCGATCTGCCTTAGTAAATACATAATTTTTTTTATCAATAGTCATGTTTTTACCTACTGGTAGTTAAGGATGATGATGACAAAATAAAATTGTATAAAATTGTAATGCTTTTTTTACAGACAGTAGGTAACAAAACATTGTAAGCCTGTCAAATTAAATAAATAACACTAAGAAATAAAATGGTTACAAAGTAGGTCGCACTGCACTGTCTAGTCTAGTCTATTCGAGAAACAGCGTGAGAAATGTTCCTGCTTTAAAAGATTCTTTTAAAGGAAACGCGTCTTGAATTATCGCATTAAATTCAAATTGTGGAAAATATTTTCAGATCTGGCGATCGTAAATCAGAACGGTACGTAAACGTGAACGTACAGTCACCACTAAAAGAGCTATACAGGTGAATAATCCAAAACCTCTTGTACTCACAAAGCCTCAGAAACCGCTAAACATGCTCGAATGCAGAACTCGATTAACTTTCAATGAGTAGGAACGCTGCTGATTTCATCGCAATACATAGTAACTGCAAATGATAGAGACATTCTTTTACTTCTTATTCTGATTTGATATTACAATGGATATACATAGTTAATTGTTTAGTGACTTCAGTTAGTTGTCCCTACAGCTTTAGTAGTTCTGTGTGTGCACAGGATTTTGGAGTCATCATCTGTTCAACTCTTTTAGGCGGTGAATGTGCACGTAATGCAAGAAGACGATTCTATTTTAGTTTGTTGATTTGTTAAAAATCTGCGTTAACTCTCTAGGACATGGAAATATATTTTCTGATACAATGGGACTATCAACCGGTACTCTCGACTGTTGAGTTAAGGTTGTCGCAGACCAGGACCGCTACACTGCCGCACAGCACAAAAATGTGCTGTCCATAATCAAAACAAAGTGTAATCATAATTGAATGACCAAACTTTCAGGGGGGTTAAGCTTTAATCCCAGAACACGAGGAAAAATATTAAAAAACCGACTCAGTTTTCGAAAATATAAAAAAATAAAAACGTCAAGCGCGAGTCGGACTCGCGCAACGAGAGTTCCTTAACTAAAGCTATAAGCTAATACAAAACATTGTATTAATAATATAAATAAAAGACCTTTTTTCTTGCCAAATATCACGATTCTAGTTCAACGGGAAGTAGGTACCCTACAGGTTTTGGTCCATGGCGAGAATCAAAATAATGCTTTTTTGTGATTAGACAATATTAGAGTTTTCCGATTTTTTCCTTTACTTGTGCTTTAAGACCTTGCTTCTTGCCAAATTTCATGATTCTAGGTCGACGGGAAGTACCCTATAGGTTTTGTGTGGATGTGATTCCCTTGGAAAATTAAAAAAAAAATGACATTACTGTAACTTTTGAGGGACGAAACCCTAAAAACAAAATGCTCAGTAGATTAGGCAATAATTTACTGTTGTATATGCTTTATTGTCATAGAACCGAAAAAATATGCATCGAAGTTGAACCCCCGAGCACAGAACACGGGAAAAGGGACCTCGCGGAAAAAATGTCTTTAAAGTATTTTTATTTCAAAGTAATTTTTTTTCTGCGTTACATAAGCAATAAAACTAACGGAAAAGTAATTTGCCGCAAATCTTAAACAACTTTGATTCATTTGTATCTTGGGAGGATTCGGTTGATTTTTAGCAAAAAATCAAGCCTTAAAAACTATTAGTATAAGCCCATATTTGATGTTTTTTATACTGTGTGGTAGCGGTGCTGGATATATGTTATGTGCGATGTCCATTATGTTCTTTAGTCCCATATTGAATGTTGTTTTTTCATTTGTTTCCTTCAAGACAGTAGGTAGGTACATGAATAAATCCTTATGGACCCGGTTAGGATGTAGCAAAACGTAAGATGGCTTCTAAAGGTAAGCATTATGTCTGAATGTAGGTTTTTATGTCTGTACACCGCAGGTACAAGTATGTTTTCTCAAGTACATTGTGTTCCTCTCGGGCCAGTGCTAAACAACCCTCCATATTTAATGAACCACCTCGTATATGTACATATATGAACCGCGGAAATGGCTGTCTCACATGATGTTACACGCAGGTACATACTACTAAACTACTAACTATTATTTCTGTCTTTTAAAGTATGACTGGGTTCTGTGAGTCATAAAAATTATACGCTCATAAGGCTAAAGCCGCTGCACCACCGCTGCGCACGGAGAGGTTACGCACGTGAGTCTAGCTTTGCTTTGCATGAAAATGTAGGTGGTAACGTCCACTGCATTCCACAATCACGCTACGCTTGAATACGCAATTAATATCGTCATTGCTGCACGCGTAGTTTGCTCAAATATGTAAGGCCTAAGCAGCTCCTCACTGTACGCTATGCTTGCGGTATAAGCGTGCGTCAAAACTGTGCTGCGCTACCAGTTGTACAAAGTTAATAGTTAATTTTGATAAAACAAATTATCTATATTTTTGGCGTTGACTGCACTATGGAATTCCTTAGATGATCATAGTCGTAGCACATTGTCTACGAGTAATTGCACGTTCTCGTAGACGATATGCTACGCCGTAGACCCTCTACGCAGTTCCGTAGCGGCACTACTCTCACTGTGTAAGTCCCGAAGCAAAACGAGTTCGTTTCCATTATTATAATCTTAATTAATTCGACAGACTCCATTTATAATGAAACGCCAAATATATCATTTTCATGATTTTTGCGAGATATGAATGCTTGCGACGAATACTAAAATATAGCTAGCCAAACTACACAGCTTTTAAATTGAAAATTGTATTATAATCAACATCAATCGAGACCTTATAGCGTAGTCTAATTAAACCAGAGACGTGGCAGGGCGGTGACGTCACAATCACTGGCAGGCTGTGACGTTACCGACATGTGGTGACGTCACAGTAGGGTAGTGACGTTTCGACATCGGCGCCGGCGCTGATTGCTGACAATAACGAAATAGCTCCGTCACAGAGTGATCAAACAAGTATGGTTACTAAAAAGCTAGAAATAATAACTGATATTAAGTAACATTTGCCGATGGCTTTGCTCAAATGGTACCTGAATAATATGTAGTATATAGTATAAAAAGTGTAGCTAGTGAAAGTAAGTAGTAATACAACAGTTAAGTGCAATTTGGATTCGCCCACAAAATACTCTGTTCATACAAATCATACAAAAGAACATTTTTTTTGCAGTAATTGGCCCTAGAATTTCATTAAATTGGACTTCTTTTATGTTACATTTAGAGATAGAAGGAGGCATATGATAAACGTACCGAATAGACAGCGATGTAGGATCGGTCAAGCGAACTTCTCTGACGACCTACAACAAACTCAAACCAGAAACGGACAATGCGCCTACAAAAAGTACTTTAGTATTTTAATACAACCATTCCTACTGCAAAAGATAACCCTTATTCCCTAAGTTTTACTTGCGATGTTTATTGTGTTTCCCGTGGTAGTTGACATACTGCCAGGCGTGCACTGCCATTAGTTAATGAGTGCCGGACACTTGTAGAGGCCGTTGTACGGAGACTGACTGTACCTCGAGTGATCTGTCACTCGAGAACAAACAGACAGATTGATTCCTACCCCCTCTTATATTATAGTCACCTAAATGTAGTCTGACATACTTTATGACCTCCGTTATGTAGACTGCTACTGATGTTAATATACGAAGGTTTCTTAAATGATTGCGACATGATTCTCTGTACTTTGCTTTTAATAACACTCGAATGGCACTTTCTTATTTCGACTACTTATCCCAAGGTTTAAGAAATAGATCATTGTGTCAACTACACAGCCCATTATCGTTATCCGCAGGAAAATAAACAATTTTTAATTTTCTCCAAAATGAACTGAATCTAAACACAATTTAACGGATAAACAATGTGGCTCGAAAACAATTTCTCGCGACGAGCGAAATATACCGATAATACTGAGAGAAAGGCTCCAGATTACTCAGACCTGTGGTTTTAAGCCAACGGTAGAAAGCCAGGGGTTTCGTTAGACTGGTGGTGTTGGAGTTAAGGTAAAGAGCCATTATGTTTGAGACGTGTGATCATAAGCGGTGTACGACTAGTTATTCCCGCGGTTTCTCTCGAAAATGACGCCTGTTTCAGTTTCATCACGTTTTAATCTCGGGATCCGCACACTTGACTGTTAATGATGCTACTTTGAATTGTTTAGCAGGGTTTGTGTTTTCAGAGAATTTTTGGCAAGGTTAGCTAGAATGATATCTGCTGGCATAGAATGATATCTGCCTGTGCTGACGCAGTGGGTAAATGGTTGAGATGTGTGAAGTTCTGGCTGAATTCCCGCTGCGGGACAAACTTTCACATGTTTTTGTAAAGGTTTTTCTTTTTCGGCAAATTATTTTTCTTAGCTTGATTTATACAGATTTGATATTCAATACCATAAGTACCTATGTTAAAAGTTACTCTCATCTTACTTACTTATAATACTACTACATATGTGAAAATCTGCGTATATGTTTAAATGAATGAAAACACATGGGTTAATCTAATTTTGAAAATTAACCGGGGGGTTCACAATGGGTTCACAAGTTTGTATGGAAAATTTTATACCTTGATTAGATTTGTGATAATTACACAACAAAGTAAATAATTGAACACTTATTTTTATTTTTACAAAACTTTTACTGCTTCGAGCCGTATCCTGATCCGAAAGACAACAAAAAATGAAATAATCAAAAAATGTGACTATAATATACTAATGTGAGTCTGTTGAATACAAATTCAACAGACTCATTTTGAGCATTTGATAAATTGATTGATTTTGTATTAAAAATGTTAAAATTCATGGTCTTCCTTTTATTTCTGACACTATGTTATTCACCAAAAAAAAAATCCTTATGATGAAGAAGAAGAAAAGCTACAGGATTATTATTTTTCTCGTGTAACGGCTTCGATTCCCGGTTTAACCATGTTATTATTTAAATATCTATAAATACAGATTAAATTATTTTTTTTATTTAAATAAAGTCTTCTTTCAGTACAACGTTCCATCTACATTTATTCAAGGTACTTTCCCTCCATGTGGCATATCCGTGGGACGCCCTGTATAGAACAGTTTTTTGTTCCGGGTGTATACAGATCGTTCAAAACTTTGTCCTGAGGCAGGAATCGGACCCACACAACCTTCTTCTCGCAAGCAAAGTTCGCTCACTGCGTCACAAAGACCGTCAATATAAACCGAACGAAGATAAATAGCCTAGCAACTACGAAACCATATCGCTACGTTCTCCAGCCGACATGTCGACTTAAGAACAATTTACAGTGGAATAAAATCACACGTAGCAAATGTGTAATGTTTGTCTGTCTGCGTCTACCGAACTAATATTAATGAGCTCCGTCTGTCATCACAGTCTACGCTGTTCCAAATATTCCGATGTGGAATCAAAGCTCCCGACACTGTTCCAAATGTTAAAATAGAGTCGAATATAGTTTGTAGCTAAGTTCGTTAGGGTCTATGTTGACGTAGGTTCTTGCACCTTCAATCGAATAGTTCGAACTGTGATAATTGACAAACTAAGTTCGCACAATGCATAACACTTTTGAAACTATCATGGTTTTTATAATTAAAATACTTGCAATGCAATCGCCAATATTGGTTTCTGGTTATCGTTTTTTCTTAGTGAACGTGTTATGTTGATTTAGTTATAAAATGATTTTCATAGAACAAGCTTTGCTTAGTAAAAGAACAAGATGATGCGATTTCAAATATCTATCGTTTTATCTAGTTCTCTTTTCACGAGTAAAGCAGAGCGCACACTTGAGTCACGATAGTTTTAAGACAGACTATTACTAAACAAAAATGATGAAGACGCGCAAACTTCAAGTGAGGAAAGTCTATCTTAAAACCATCGCGACTCAAGTCTGCGCTCAGCCTAATACGAGGCTGAACAAATGTTAGGTTCTATTTCACTGTTTGCTGCCAAAACGAAGTGAAGCTAATTCGTAATACCTATTGTGACCATGACAGCTCTTGAACTCGGTTTAGAGCTTGAGCTGGATCAACTTTATGTCAGTGAAATGCGTTTTCGTCGTTTATAACGATAAGCTGAGTTTATCTTATATTGAACGCATTCAATTGCAACGGTTAAATTAAATTGCATGTCAGAAAAGGACACAAACAAAATAATCGTCTTATTTGCAAGCAAACATAACAATTCGGTTACATATTTTTAAGAACGTGAAAAAATTTGCTCTCGAAAAACTTTGCACGTTTTTCGAGAGCAAATTTTTTCACCGCAGGGATGTGTAAAAATAGGCCACTAGAATAATTATAGTGTGTATGATAAAACACATGATAAAACACTGTGTAGAAGTTGGCCTTTATAAATATACAAGACACACTCCTAGAATGTCAATAACAACCACTTCATTGTAAAAGGTTCACAATCAGCTGCACTATGCACACATTGAAGAACCAGGGCGGAAGGGGAAGTGGGGGGACTCAGTTATGTGGGGTCACGTACTCGATGTAAAAACGCTTGTTTGTACGGAACCCGCGGATGTTGACGTATTGCAAACAGATGCTGGGAAATTGTTTTATACGAACAAAACACTTGTTAGGAGTATGTAATTTTTACTCATCGTAACTAAAATGAGTAGGTAAGTTTCGTTTCGTTATCCCTATCTGAGCTAAGTTTTTGTGTCAATTTCTTTACATTTTTTCTCACAGCTTCACAAATCTAAAACGGAGGTGCCGAACCAGTTTTCAGCTTTCCTTATTGAGTTTGCTGAGGTTAGGTTGGTTAAGTCATCAATCACTTATTGAGTTTGCCGAGATTGACCGAGTCTAGTCTTTACTCACTTATTGAGTTTGCCGAGGTTGGCCGAGTCTAGTTTTTACTCACTTATTGAGGTGGTTGTGATTGGCCGAGTCTTTCTTTAAAAATATAATAACGTGTTGTGATCGCATGTTAAACTTTTATAAGACAGTCAAAGCTGCTCAAGTTTTGATTACCAAAACTTTACAACATTACATTTTACTAATTATTTCTTTTTTTCCTACAGGCCTTGAGTTATAATAACAAGAAGTTATTAAGTAAAGTAAAATATTATGTTAATGTAGAGAAGCTAAAGATATGTGTAAGAAACCAAAGCAATAACAAAGCAGTATCCTCATCACAGCACCCAAGGGACTGAAGGCTTCAGTCTGGTGTAGTAAGTGGTAGTAAACCCATAAACTTTCTTACATCTATGTGAGAAAGTAGTACTTAGTTCTTTTTTTTTTTTCTGTATAAATATTTCAAGAATCTGCTGACTGTTTTGTAAAATATATTGAGTCAATTTTTAAATTCACATGTTTAAACAATTGGAAATTTAAACAATGTTTTAACATTGTTTAAAAACAATGTTTTAACATTGTTTAAAAACATTGTTGTAAAATATATTGAGTCAATTTTTAAATTCACATGTTTAAACAATTGGAAATTTAAACAATGTTAAAACATTGTTAAAACATTGTTTAAATTTCCAATTGTTTAAACATGTGAATTTAAAAATTGACTCAATATATTTTACAAAACAGTCAGCAGATTCTTGAAATATTTATACAGAAAAAAAAACAAGAACTAAGTAAAATCGCAAAAAACAATCAGGACGATGATTAATATATCAAACATGAATCATTATGAAAATTTGAAAAAATAGTTAACACTGTTAGATATTGGATTTTTCTCATTCACAAAAGCACAAAGTATTCAATTTATTCAATATACATAATATATATTTCTTCGACCTTAGCCCGTAAATTCCTCATACACCATTCAAGAGTCTGTAGCAAATAGTCTTCCAGAACCAACTTTATAATAAAACGAGTCAGTCTTACAAACAAAACTACCATTTTCAGGCGTTAGTGAGAAGTATGAGCACTGCGTAATCCCCCGGCTTTGCCCGCCTCGATCGATTCTTTCTTTGAGCTCCCCGGAAATATTTCACGTGAGGATCAACCTGTTCTTTAGTTCCACGTTCTTTCGGAGTTCTCACATTGTAAACTGAAGTTGAAAAGAACTTCGGTATGAACTACAAGCTTCATAGAACGAGAACTTGTTTTGTTAATTGAATAAATCCGCTGCTTCGCCGCTGTGCGCGGAGAGCTTTGCAAGAATATGTATTCGTCCATTGTAACCCACAACCAGCCTACAACTATCTATGCGCAAATGTCAACACAGTCCGTTCAGTAATTTAGCACGAAGAGGTAACAAACATCCATCCATACATCCAAACTTTCGCATTTACAATATTAGTGTGATGTAATAATAATATCTGTTGTAAATGGAAATCTTCAAAAATTTATTTACACTGAATTATTCTCAAATTAACTACTAGAGCTGCTTTAAAAAAGTAGTGTTATTTAACACCTTTACTGCGGTCACAATGCGCGCTAAGTGTGGTGATATTGGCAAATTTATCCTTGTTTGTTGAAACACGTCCGGCAGTGGACGTATTTGATCTGATGAGACGGGCGAAACAACGGCTCACGTGAGTCGTTCTTAATATAATCTACAATTTCTATTGATCATGATTTTCAAGAATATACTTTAACAGTTGAGCTCAATCTAGATTGTTAGGTACTAGATAACTGAGAAAATACTCGAAGAACACGCGGCGCAATATTTGCAAGTCGTAAAAACATTTGTCGGGTATCGAATCCGCAACCTCCTGCGTTTAGATTTTATAAGTAAACCAGCTGGTTTACATGTGAATTTGAATTTTACGATAATATTCGTAGAAATGTAATCATCATCCGCAGTTGGATTTAACCCACTGCTGGTGGATGGCACAAACTTTGGGAGGCCTATCTTACCGAAGTTTGTGCCATCGGATGGATGGCACAAACCTCGTGTCCTGTGTCGCGTCCTGTGTCGTAGAAAAGCAATATAAACAGAAAATAGACTCGGATTACGTTTATTTCATAGGCTTATATAAAACACTTATCAAATTTACTTAACAAACCAAATATCTCAAATATGAATATACCAAGCAACGAATTTTTTTCACTTAAGGCTTTTGAAAGCTAGAGTAAAGTGAAAAATAAACCTATTGCTAATTAATTAAAGACAGCACCCATGCGTCGTTCTTCCAATTTGTCAATGGATTAACCCATTCTAATAACTAAAAACAAAAATAAAAGAAATCTTATTTAAACTATCTACTTCAACATGTATTGTATCTTCTAACCCGCTCACTTACGATAACATACTATATTCCATTGTAATTACTTTTAATCCTTTCCATAACGACGGCGGTCGTTAGCTCGAGGCGTCGCCGGAATTCCGTTACATAAACGCATCTGCATACGAGGCTTTATTAAACGAAATAATGTACCGAACGCGTTCGACGTAATGAGCAATCTCGTAGACTCTCTACGCTGTAGAGCTACGGCGCTACGGAGCTACGCCGTAGCCCCTCTACGCTGCTACGGCCAGTAGTATCTACGATCTCGCGACGAGCGCACGTGCATATGCCTCGCTCTGAATACATCGCGTAAAACGTAAATAGCCGTAAATAATAATTTATCAATAAAATTAATGTTGTAATTAATTGCAAAAGTGTATTATTGTGATTTGGAATACCTCGTGTAGTTTGTGTAAGTGCTTCAAATGTTCAAGATGAAAAGGATTTGTCATCTCATCTTTCGGCTGCTGTTTTTACTTGACGGTAAGTTTTTAATTAACTTTCATAGTGAAAACAAAACCAATAATTTTTAGTGAATGAGTCATTTCTAGGACGAAATTTTAAAATGATTTATACTAATGGTAATGACATATTTCTTATTTAATGGAAGCCATTTGATTATCAATTAAAGGAAACGGAAGACTATCAAAATACAGGAAAGTGTTTTTCGCTACAAAATAAAATTTCATTTCTTTCTACACATAAAATTTTATTTATTTGCTAATGGAGTATTGAGAGTCAAATTTCCGTTCGGGAACAGCTTTCGACGGGCAATTAACGATACGCGAACAATTTTATACTTGTACTTTATTAACGTGACAATTTTCAATTATTTTTTGACACTTCTGCTCGTTTACGCTTAAAGAGGGTTTTCGTTGTAATCGGAACAGAACGCGTAAATACCTATAATTACTTTTTCCACAGGATGTTCGGATAATACAGTATAATATATTTTATAAATATTTTTGACACGACATTTGTAACATAGGATAATATTTGTTTTACATGTGCAAATATTTTATACCTTTCCTTTAAAATGCTTTATATCTAGATCAGAAAATGTTGAAAGCAAAATTCGTGCTATTTGAAGACCTACTTATATACATTTTAATAAGTAACAGGCATATAATTAACTGAATTTTAACTAAATTAATAAATTTTAAATGCTTTTAAATTATCTACTACAGCTAATTTATGTAATCAAATAAAAATGTAAATGAAGCTTAAGTTAAATAACATTGAAGAGGCAATCAAGTAATTGGATTATTAGCTTATTTTCCTTGACTTACATTAAGTAAGTATTTTTGTAGTTCATTTTACAGTCCTTAATATCAATGAATACATACATATTTGGAGGTTTTTGTTCATCAGTGTGGAGTGAAATAGGACAGAATAAAAAGGGTTTTCGAAGTTGATTTTAACAAAACCTCGTTTTTTTTTTACAATATAACATTACAGTCAGATTATACAAAATAATTAATCGATAAAATTAAACTCGGTAGTTTAATTAGTGTTTCTATTGAAATGAATAAATTAAACTGAGTTATATTAGAGTTATATTGACATTTGTATAGAATCCAATTTCAGGTGAGCTCTGTTTGAGTTTAAGTTTTCTATGGTCGATCCATACCATAGAAAACTTAAACTCAAATAGAGCTGAAATTAGTTTTCAAGATACACTGCAGAAATACTGAAGTTTGCCCTTTAGATCTAATTAGGTTGTAAAGTTTTTGAAGTTATGTATTTTGTATTATTGTATTTGGTGTCAATTACATTTCTCAATAGGGAATGCTTTAGTGCCAGATATATCATGATCAGCAAATAGTCTTGAAGTTTCTAAAGCCGAGTACTGACAGGCATTACGAGGCGTAATGTAATGTATTACACAGCTCACGTTCGTGCAGTCAGTACGGGGAAAGAAGAAGCGAGCAACGAGCAACGAGACGGATCGCTCACGTACTCGTATCACGCTCGCTGCGAATGGTGCACTACGCCTCGTAACACCGGTTAGTACCCAGCTTTATATTTAAGTAGTACTAACAACCTGGCCCGGCTTCGCATTCGATTAGCAGATTGGTCATTTAGATAATACGTATTACGTATAGGTATGTATTATTCAACAATTAAATACATTAGGTACTGTAAACGCATAATGCCTCCCGCGGAATGAGTACACTGGTGACCTGTGCTACAGGTTTTTCATAAACCTATAACAGGCACCAGTCTCTCACAACACAGGAAACACCTACCTTTAGTACCTGATAATTATTACTTAATTATTATTATTATTAGTACCTAATGTTAACTAAGCCTCTACATACCTAACACATAATGGGTACCTTTGTGAGAGAAAATAAACGTTTTTTTTTTATTAGTTTCGTACAATTGGTTTACGAAGCGCGCGCCAGCACAGCTCTAAATCGGCATGCATTTTTCCAATATCTTGAACAATCACCGTCATTTTTCAGCCAGTTGACACAAAAAGCAATATGATTTTCCATAAACCGGAAAAATCTTATAAAAAATAATTTGGTAGGGTTTGTAAGTTACGGCGTTTAAGTAAATATAGAGTGACTTACATCAGGTTTTTGGATCCCATAACACGAGCCCTGCTTACTGTATGTATTTTAACAGCATTTTGCTCAGAAGCCAATTTTTCTTTCAAGCTTCAATCCAGAAACCAATACCAGAAACTATCAGCTATGCGTTGATTTTTTTCTCTTGCACATTTTGGATTGCCGTTGGAGTGATAACATGCCATGACCCTTGTGCGTAGAGCTTATTAAACGCTAGCTAAAACCTGTGTAACAAGCATAGGGCTCAATTTAGGTAAGCCGAACTTGAGTTCGAGGTAGGTATGTTATAACATAATAAGAGCTAAGAACAAGCAAACACGCAGCCCTCGGAGTTGTGGAAGTTTCATTAACGGCAGTCCCGGCGGTGAGCACGAACAACTTTCAGGCAAAACATGGGATATTTGCGGAAATATTATACTTACAGCGCTCTGTTACTTTCAGTTATCTTTCATATAGAATTCGTGAAATAATGGTTTGTCAACTTTGAGACTGGCCGACTCGACCGAAACTTTGGCTAGAAGAATGTCGTGGAAAAAAAAGCTCTTAGCGGTAATCGCATCCGCTAACCTGTATGTAACCAAATTATTAGTGTGGTCGAAGCGACGCGTGACCCGAGAGCTGGTGACTATCTGGCGCAGCGCATCAGCATTGCCATGTAGCGGGGTCTTTGTTAATAAAGTATTGAAAAAATATAAAGGTAACGAAAAAAAATCGGCTGGCGTGTGCCATCATGCAAGTGTTTTTTCTTTGGTAAAAAGCATACCAATCTATTATACTTTTGTCATATTTTACGAAGTTCTATACGCGATTAGTCGCGTTAATTTAACCAACCAACTTTCAAAGTACTGTAAAGTACTTCCTCCTGTGGCTCAGCGCCCCAAAGTGGACCTTCGACCCCACACACATACTTTTTGATTTATAATATACTAGTTTTAGCCCGCGGCTTGGCACGCGTTGTTTCTGTGGAAATGTTTAAAGGTAATTTTTATCCCCTGGGGACTGTTTCATGGGATAAAATTTGAATGTGTAATTAAAATTTGTTTAAGTCCAGGTTTATAACTACATGCATGAAAAATTTCAGCCCAATCCGTTCAGTAGTTTTGGCATGGAGAGGTAACAAACATCCATCCAAGCTTCCAAACTTTCGCATTTATTATTATAAGTGTGATTAGTGTGACTTAAAGCTATGCTTCATTTTCTTAAATTCTTAAAATCCTTGCAGTATATCAGTCCTTCAAACAAAGCGGTGAACTAGTGAACAAATAAACACCCGGCTTCGTTTGAAACGTTCATTAGCGGGTGGATTCCCGCGAACAAGTCCTCATGGAGCGCAAACAAACAACACTGAGGCAATATAACACTTCAGCGAGTAGGTGGAGGCAAGGTGATACGGGTTTAGAGGGAGGGAGTACCATGCTGGTTAAAACGACGCGTTATCCAAGAGCTGGTGAGTAACCTGGCACAGCGCATCAGCATTGCAGCCAGAGTCACGGGGACGCGCGCGACTGGTATTGATAAGGATCAGTTGAGCTACTCAAGATTGGTTGCAAAAGTCTGCAGTTAGCTCAATATTTTTTCAAGTCGCGTTATCTAGTTAAAATTTGATTCTAAATTAGTTTGATGTGATGAGTGATGCATAAAACGAAAAAGACTTTAGATAGTACTTTGTTTACAACCGCCGGTTGCCATGGAAACCATTAGTTACATATACTATGAAAATGTATCATTCATTGTGATATATAGGTACGTTACGTTTTACGGCGCACATAATATATATTCCTCGAGAGTTTAACTTTTAAGAGACCACCTCAAAATCAATCTTCAGACAACAACAAAAGAATAATTATAATCTATTGAGAACTGGCGAACATATCACCAAAAGTTTCGTGATTTTTCTCATCTTATGCTAAAAATTTTACGTGACCAATTTGGTATCATTTTCTATACAATAAAGAATACATTTTTATAATCGTTCCATAATAGAAATTGATGAACATACATAAACCAAAAATACATTGAAACAATTATAAAACCTTCTCCTTGAAGTCGGTAAAAAACAGTGTCAAGTTATTCTAAACCTAAAAAAAAAAAATAGGTTGGTTTTAATATTGATACCACAACGTAGTTGCAACGGATTACACTACAATCCAAGATACTCCAAGATAATTCCAATCTCAAGACCTGTAGTTCCATTACTGCGATGTCCATTGTGTGCTCGTGCGTGAATAACTCGCTCGGACTTCCCGTAATTTGCTCCAGACAACCTTGTTACGTCACATCCGAGTCGTTATTATATTCTTTACCTATTTCGCCATTTTCCGGTGCCTTGGTTGACATTGAGATACCTGTTGTTGTCTGAATATTGGGCTAAGATTGTCTCTGAGAGATTCGATTATAATATGGAAATATTGTCGAAAAAAATACTCAGTCAGGATTATGTTTTTTTTAATGGCTTATATAAAATAACCTTTCGGTTTGTCACCTATTTTGAGATAATTACAAGATTTACTTTGCGGAAATCCATTGCAAAATATAAGGATGAAAATATTCAGTAACAATTCCGCGCAAAACCTTCTTTGATAAATAAAAAGAAAGAATATATCAAAACAAGTCGTCAACTAGTTTCGTCTCTCCATGAGACATCTTCAGGATACCACAATACTCGACCCTAACACAGAGTGCCAAGCAATGCCAGAGTTCCACCAGAGATGTTGCCACTCCTATATATTTTAAAACCAACACACAATGAGATAGAAACCATTTCAGAAGATCTAAGAAACTAAAACGGCGTAAAGAATATTTTTACACGACATGACCTTCACGACATTGACACCTACGTTGTTCTTTCGAGTGGAAAACCGGATTATTGTTACATGATGAGTAACCAGAGCTCGGTTTGACGATAGTGTCGAAACATCATTGTGAATTCGTGACGTATCTTTTTTGTACGGGATTTGTGAAGTGTTCATTTCGGCACGTCAGAGACTATATCAAGTCCCATAAGACGTTTCGATACTATAATCAAACTGAGTTTCGTTACTCGATGGTTTCGAGACGTCACCGAGACGCTCCATTTTTGTATGGCATCCAGATGCCATACAAAAATGCTATACAGCACGTCTATTGTGTGGACATGGAAAAAGGAAAATTACATATCAACATGTAACGTTTCGATACTATAGAATAACAAAAAAGTTTATGGTGTTTTTTAATGCGAATCTAAAATTATCCAGAATAATATTAAGGTCACGCGCGTTGCAAAGTAAATCTGGAACCCCGAAGCCTCCCAGTAGGTAACTTTCTCAGAAAATATACCTGCCTACCAGCCTCGTAGGTAACTGCTACACAAATGTACCCCGATACATTTGTATGGTAACTCTCTCCACTGGGAGCAGTTCCCACCTGCGACAGTTCATAAGGCACATTTCAATTTGCGCGTCGTCGTCTAGCCGCCGCCGCCGCCGCCGCCGCCGCCGCGCGCGCGCGATCGAATTCCGACAAATCCTGATCTTTATTGCGGCAGCGTGGGGCACTAAAACAGTGGCGGACGCGACTTTTTGACGCAGACTTATTATTGTTATTGAATTTTTAATAATATGATATTAAACGCATGATTGTAAGCTAACTGACAAGTCTATATATATTATATATTTTTTCTTTTTTCTTTATTTCGATACTATCCCTGTAGGAAATAATAAATAACACACAACAAAAACTTAAGGTAGGGACTTCCCTATCTTAAGTTTTTGTTGTAGACTTGATTAACGACGAAAATGACGAAAATGAAATTTTTATTATTGAAAAAAACAATCAGAAACTACGCAAAATTTTACGTCTGTATGTAGGTTTGAGGGGCTGATGCCACTAAGAGTCGCATCAGCCCCCCAAGCCACCAGCCGATGCCGCGCCTCCCTCGGCGGCGCCTCCCTCGGCGGCGGCGCGTCCGAAACGTAAGCCAGCTTCAAACAGCCCTTCATAAAAGGACAAACTTACAACATTACTAAAGAACCTTTTTACTAAGATTACGGATAATCCTGAATGAGCGAGCCGATGGCGCTGGCGGTTCGGAACTGATGATCGATTGGTTGTTCGCTCATTTCAATAGAAAATGGCGGACCAGTTTATGGGAATTTCAATTTTCTAGATATATACTATACTGGTTTTTGACAGTAAAGCCACCCTTCCCTTTCCTTTCTAAAACCAGCCAGGTATAACATCACATTACACAATCATACTTACTTATCCTGGGTTTCAATCCCGGGTCGTCAAAATTTGGTATTGGCGGGTTTTCTAGTAAGAAAAATTCATCATAACAAACCGAAAGTTGACGGACTTACATCCCCGTGCTTCGGAAAGCACGCTAAGCCCACAACAGACGGAGATATAATAAATAATACTAATACAAATCATAGCAAGGTAGGTACTATATTACGCAGCTTATCTAAGCAATATTTGATTGATAAGTGTGCAAAAAAGTGAGTTTCAGATTTATGTCTGTCAACAGGTATGCATAAAAAATCAGTGTTCATAAAAAAGTATTTTTTTTGTGTTAAAATGTTGTTGATAACCTTCTTCTGTACGATGTACAATGATTTTATGATATTAGGAATCTGAAAGTAGAGATACGTATATTTTTATTACGTCACCAAAATATGTCGACAGATATACCACGGTATATTTTCGTATACTTAGTAAGACATGACGGCCGCAGAGCTAAGGGGTCCAAAAATATATATTATAGCATAGCCACCGTCTGTCGCAGCTTACTATACCGTAATATGCTTACTATATTTATTAAAATTACAGCTCCGGCTGGTGTGGGCTTTAAGTTGCCTCTCCACGGTCGTCCCATCGGACTATGGGAGTGAGAGGATTGAGAGTGCTGGCCTTCTATCCCAGACATCAGTTCCCAAGGAAAAGACAAAGACATTAAATCTATATGCAACTGCACACATTTTACAATTGTGAAGAATAAAATATAAAACGTAGGAATGAAATAACCTACATACATTTCCCAAGAAATCGACGAGCGTAGCCGCGTGCATAAACTAGTTATAACATAGAAAAGCCATAATGAAGCAGGTAAACAATCAATTCACTGTAACTAATAATAAAGTAAGAAGCGAGTTCTTTGTTGCAGAGCCTGAGCCTGCCTCACACAACTTCATGCAAGTTTCACAAGTTGCCGCCTCTAATAGTGATGAATGGAGCAACGGCGTCGTATTTCTTTCATATTGTGCTTATTTATGAGCTCTATGTTTTATGTATTAGAGCTCAATGTTATGCGAACTCTGGGAGTCGTCGAGAACAAGAGGGAACACTTAGGTATTGAATTTACTGGTGTTCTTCTTTACTTCGCGGAAAATTGTACATTGTTAAATAGTGTCGGCATCTAATTTACACTTAAATATTACAATGAGGTTAAATTTATTTCCACTGTGTGTAGGACGCTGATTCTCGGTAGTTTTGTGTTGTGGCTCTGTGCACAAGTGTGCTGGGACAACATTTGTGGACTAAAAATATATTTTAATTGAAAAAAATATTTATCAATAAAATTACAATAACAAAATACAACAAAAATGTCAGGCAATGAAATTCTGTAAATGATAACAAAATTACAGGAGACGTCTAAAATTACTCAAATATAAAAAAAAATACCGTCAACGGGTGAGAATTTTATGTTGTTGAAATTTTTTTCGCTAATAGAAAACTTAACTGACTCAGAGGGGCAAAGGCATTATGAATGTAAGAGATTACGATGACCGTGTTTTTATAGTAATATACATACAGGGTGTGTCGTCAAGAGTGGTCAAGTCTTCACTTACGGGTAGGAGGCATCACTCACGCGTTACGTGAGTGAAGTTGCGAGCAAAAACTAGCTATAGGAAAATACATAACTAGCCAGCTATTATTAGATCTGAAAAAATATTGTACTGTAAATAATATGAATACATATCATAGCAAGGTATATCACGCTGCTCGATTTTTAGAAAATAGATTTAAGTGTAAATATTAGCTGTAATACTAGTTCTAATTTAATACTATTATTTGATTGTAAATATTAGTTATAATTATTATTGTATTCTTTTCTTATTGTACTGTTGTTTCAGTTTCTATTGTGTTGATTTGAAATCATTTTTCTTCGCAAAACAAATACTTTTCCCGTCTTTGAAAATAAAATCGAGTTGTGAAATCAAATCAAAGGTTTTTTTCGATTGATTGGATCGCCAAATCTTTCAGAAATGTTATTAATGAAAATCCGTCTAGAAAATACCTTCGTATCAAATAAAACTCAAAATAATGTTATAATATGAAATTCCGATTTCCTAATCTTTCAACTTAGTAAAAGCAATAAATTAAATATTTTGGAAACAGTTCATAAGAAAGGAATACGAAATGCCACAGAAATTTCCCTAGAAACTCTAAACTAACTCTTCAAAAGTCGATAGGCCTCCGAAATATACCATGCCAGTAACCGTAGGGCCTACGACGTGAGTTACGGGCAGATCAGAGCCCTACAGTCCTACGGCAGCCATTTACGACTCTATAATCTTACGAGCGACCTTATTCGGTCGCACCCCTGGTGGTGGGCTAGCGGATATCTTTGTCTATCCGGAAATAAACAATTTGAAAAACAAAACTGTGAACATTTTATTTTAATGTTAGGTTTAATTTCACGCCAAAGTAAAAAATAGAAAATTCACTAGGATGCTCCTACCTATGATTTGGCCGAATAGTACAGAAGACCGTACGCGCGTATTTATTGCGTACAATTTACACATAATTCCAGTTAACATTTTCAATTTACTTGAACATTTTTCCTCGGCGTAGTATAAAGCACTATGTATCACTCGAGAGACAGTGTGATTCCTACCTCGAGTGTTTTAAGGCCAAATGACACACTCGGTAGGAATCAGGCACGTTCTCGCCTCAATGAACAATGAACTATTTCCGATAGTTATATGTATAACTTAAGTAATCGTTTTTTTTAGTCAATGCTGTCAAATTTAGCTCAATCGGTTGATAACTCGTCTAAAATTCAGTTACAAGAATTGTACCAGACATTCATTCATTGTAAATATGTACCTACTAACTTACTAATAGGGCAAGTAAGGTATATAAAAACTAAAAGTGGTGAGCCTGAAGAAGTTGTCACTTCAAAAATCCCAAACAATAGAAAGTCGCTACACCAATGACCATGTCCGCATCCTTGTAGCGGTCCCTAGGCGCTCCAGATGTCCCTCGCACCCGTAGCGCGGGTGCGAACGCTACTGCCGCGGGTTTGTAACACTTACCCGCTATGGCCACACACACTCAAACACCTACCTTTTTTATTTTATGGACGAATGTAGTGAAAATTTGCCTTTTCACTGATCTTTTCCAGTTTATTTCTTTTCCTTCCTTAGAAAACTATACTAATAACGATGAAGGGTAAGGTGTGATCGGTACGATTATTGCTCGATCCTTAGAGATCAGTCTGAACAAGTAGGTAACAATAACACGGAGGCTAATTTTTATGCAATACATCAGTTCTTATGGGACAGAAAGTAACCAGAAAATGTTTCCATTGAACAAAATTAGAGACTTATAATAATGTACCCATCTATACAGACTAGGTAGTGGTATCTGTTGTAACGGGTAAACCTGTAATAATTGTTTAATGTTTATTATTACTTATTGTATGATTATGACTAAAAAACGCGTACGAAGCGGTGGCGACGGGGTCGAAACAATATTAAAATACCAGTATACTCGGTACAAACCTATACCGGTGGTTTGTTTTCAATCATTCTACGTCGAGTTTGGCTAGTGTTTAGCTGTGTGAGAAGCAACAATGTCTCAGTCCAGCTGTCAAAAGTTGACATCTAATTAAACAACAGGTGGTCCTCTTATCTTATAATTAAACTTATTTCAGTGATAAGGGGCCGTTCACTCCTATCGTGATCGCAGCAAGTTCTTATCAGAGAACGTTACTAAAATGTCAAAATTCTGAGCAGGAAATGAAATTATAAAAACTTTTGAAGTTAAATACAGGATAAAAGAATGTTTTTTATCATCATCATCATCGTTATTTCACAAGTATTAAATAAAACGAATTGTGGTCAGCGCTAATTGTGACGGTCTTAGACCTATGTCTTAAGAGGACGCAATGCGCACCATTTTGTTTTGGTTTATTTACAAGAAAACTATACAACTTATGAAGAAACTGGTTCAAGGAACCAAATAATGAGTAATAATCTACGAATCAAAACATAGACCGCACGGTTCTTGAGATCAGAGCAGATTATGTGCAAAACAGTGGACTTTCATGATTTTTTAAAATCGTAATTTCTATTCTCAATCGTGTTTTCACGTTCATGAAACCAAAGAACAAAAATGTTGAATTTTATGTGATTCGAGTTTTTAACCACGAGGATCCCCTGACTACCTAGACCTACTGAAATTTAGGCCTAGTTTGACACTCAAACCCGTTAGGTTCTTAAGTGGACGATTTATTTCTTGGAGTGGCAGACTAAAGAACCTAATTATTTCTGTGTCCCTGAAGCCAATTTTCTGATGAGACTAACATTTTAATATTTAAATATTCCGACTCCTTCGGAAACTTCAGTTTATTTTGCGCGATTTACAGTCTTTGAAGATTTCGAACAAACTCGACGACAACTCTAGACAAAGCCAATAAGTCAAAGCCTGTCACCTCTAGCCCTCTTCTAGACAAACACTCGAGTCCACTAAACGAACGACTCGACTCGGCCACTCGACCACTCGACCAACCCTTCTGCTTGAGTGCAAAGCAAGCTAGTTGCGTCTAGGTACCCGCTGGGTCTTGTTTGACCACCTCTCGTGTTCTGAGTTGTTTCTAATTATCGAAGTTGTACTTTAGTAACGCAGACGTCCGTATAGCAACCAACCTTAGAAGCATAATATGATATTATTAATTTAAGTATAAATAAAGCTCCACATACTTTTAATTTGTATTCCAAGAGTTTACCAATGGCAGGAAATCTAAATTAAATGTAATATTTCTAAACAAAGGTCTTTGTTCTCCGGTTTTTTCTTGTAATTACTTGTCAAAAAGAAATTTCGGTCTGATACCGCCCGCCCCGCGGGTATTGGTGTTGCCAGACCAGTAATTATTCAAAAAAAATACGCAAAATTGATTTTATTATTTCTTTTGTTTACAATTTAATAAGGAATAAAATATTTCACACGCAATTACGTAGACTTCTAGAGTTTTCTGGTAGACCTTTGAGTTTGCGGAGTGCGACCCGAGGGACGAATTTAATTATTTGTCGCCTGAGCAGGGGCAGATGTTTGTTCGCAGAAATGTTTGAAGTAGGTACCCCACCGCCCCCCAGGTGGTCGGTCCCCCTGGACCCTGGAATAATTACAGGAACCGAGAGCTTTGTAAAAAGTCAGAGATACCCCGGGGGGCTTTCTAACAGTTCGCATTAACATATTATTACCTGGAATTGGTCGATACGGAATAACTGGGACCATGATAGTTGGGAAATATTTCACGCCGAGTGCAGCTGTAGCTTATCACACTGTCTTACAATTGTGTTTCAACAAAACATGTTGGAAAATACGTTTAATAATGTGAAAAGTCTAACTTTGTTGTAAAAGGAACAAACACACGGGTGATGTATTGCGATACTCACCCCCGTAGGTGTGCTTTCCAGACAATCTTAGGGCTCTTTTCTTGTCATGCGGATATCTGTGGAAAAGAGCCCTTTAGCGAGAGCGGGCTTATGACTGTTTTTCTTAGAACATTAGTAAGTCGCGCCCGAAACCCATTGCTTCGCATCAGCTCCTACTGTCCACTGTGGTAGTGGACAGCAGGGGCAAAAAATACACTCCACTACACACTACAAATATAAGCAGTTCGTTTCCATCATGGATGTGATTTCGTTCTCCCGCCGTATTGGTCCAGCCCCTCCGCGCCCCAGCGGATACACCCGCACCCCTTGCTGCTTACACAGGACACTTTGTCGAAGGTTTTTCATTAGCAAATTAATTGTTTCCAAAGCTTTATGATTTTCAAAGTGTATTGCAAATGTTTGTGTGATATTGTTGCGGAAGGGGTCCATTGAGGGTTACAGGGGGTCCAATGTCACAGGGTTTAGAGTTGTTGTCTCAATTACAACATTCTTTGGATTTCAGCTGTCAACAATTTGTGTGAAGTGTTCTCAGGTTGTGAAATGTGGGGATATTTCACTGGCGAAGTTTTTGTATTTTTCATAAGATCTCATTAATTATGTTGTTGGATCAAGTTTTTCCATGAAATTGGTTCAAAAGGTAGGACAAAAACAAAATCCTACTTGTTGAAAGTCAAGACATTTTAAAAGTAGACTAAATTTTATTCCAGGCCCAGAATAACATCTATTCGAAATTACAGCATGATTTATTTAGAAGTTTTGTCGTGAAAAAAAAAGATTTGTTCATTTTTACTTTCCGTAGCGTACCTAATCGAATTTCTTTAATTCTACGTTTGGACCTCGAATATCTTTTCAGAGTTTTCAGACCTTTTCTAGCGGTATCTGTAGAAAAGGTTTGAATAAATGTATACAGCTTCCGCTGTAGAAAAGCTCGAAAACGATGACAAAGCTGGTATTCTATTCAAAACTACCGGTTACTGTGCCCCTGCGTTCAGGAACCTAGTTGTGCGCCGTGACGTCACGTCCTGCTTCCAACCCGCGGGTGTTTGTTCGCTACAATACGGTATTTATCTTCACTTGTGAGGATAACTCGATATTATTATGTTCGTGTTTTTCCGGTTGCAATTTCTATTTATTTCAAATTACCAGCCTGTACGCTTTATAGGTCCATATTTTGTGAAAAATTTTGGTCAGATACATAATAATGTAATATGTAAATTTTGCAAATTTCCTTGACCGAGAAGGAAAAATGTGAACAAAATAAATAAGTAACCTAGCCAGAAATATTATAAACATTTATTTGTGAGAGGTAAATGTTGTATAGGGAGGTAAAAGACGACAAAATGGGACGGGGTGGGCTCCAAGTATGAACATCATTTGATTGTTTTGATAAAACTTCAAATCCCCGGGACAAATATTATTCGGGAACAATTTTTTAATGGGACCATCTCAGAATTTTTCTGTATTCAATAGCGAAAGAATTATCAAAATCGGTAATTGACGGAAAAATCGAAGAACACACAAAAGTAAGGAAGTCAACTTAAGATGAATTAATAATTTTGATATACTTGCATGCGAACATTAAATCTCCTTTGTTTTGAAGTAAGTTTAAAATGACCTTTAATTACGTAATTTTAAAGTCCCCATTTAGAGTTGTTGATGTACAGTTTCTCTATATGTATATTCATATTTTTATATATATATATTATGCAGTATCTATCGAGGTGAATTAATGAGGGTACCTTGATAATGCGTACCTACGTCTGGTACCTGTAGGTACCTTAAATTATACACAATAATATATTGTAAGGTTTTTGTATTATAGTGCGTAAACCCTCGCACTCATTTAGTCTTTGTTTCCCCTGCAGGCGCCAACGGCGCTAGAGCCGTAAGAGGTCCTAACCTAAAACCTACTAGTAATTCGTGGCTTAGTTGGTTAGAGCACACCTGTACTAAGGGTGGGGCGCAGGTTCGAATCCTGCCGAAATCGAACATGTTTAGGAACTTGTTCAATAATGCATTGCCATGCTTGAGGCGCCCAACAACTGTAGGACCAACCTACTTAAGTCTGCCCCCTTGTCATTTTTGTATCTATCTACTCAATATCTTGTCTGCGAATAGCGTAGATATTTTTTACAATAACCTCGGTAGGTTATTGTCCAAATAGCATAGCTAATATTTTCACTTAAATCTATTTTCTAAAAATCTAAGCCGTCACCAGAAGTCGACATCAGCGGAGTCCCTCTAACGGCGGAAATACGCTAATCTTGACCGAGGTGACCTATTCGAGCCGTTTGGGGTGGAAACCTTAGGTTCCTGGGGTCTTGGGGCACATGGAATATACATAGATCTAACAAAACTCCTAATAGAGTCCACAGGTAATCGGAATGCTGGCTTTTATTTCGGTCAACAAATTAGCATTGCCACTCAACGTGGCAAGGCGTGCTGCCAGCACTCTGAGCACTTTGCCTTCTGGTGACGGCTTAGATTTTTAGAAAGTAGCTTTAAGTGTAAATATTAGTCGTAACTAACCTAAATTTAATTCTTATGTTGTCTGAAATAAATTCTTTTTTTTTAATTATTATTGTATTCTGTTCTTGTTGTAATTTTCTTTAAATAAATAAATATGTTCAAAAATAATAGCACAGGTAGATAAAGAAACAAAATGTTTAGATTAGTACTTATCTTGTTTTATTATATACCTATTTAGTTTACTTTACATAAACCATCGCCTTCGGGTTAAAAAAACCTGACATGATGTTATACTGTCTTCTAAAAATAAATAAATAAATGTATCTCTCAAATTGGGTTGTGGAAAACCTTTTCATAAATATTTCAACAACAACCAATCAATGTTGAACGACAAAGAAGGAAAATACGTAGAAATAGGCTTACAGCTAACAAGCATGGGGGAACCGGGGCAACGTGACACAAACACGTTCATCATATTGTTTATCATCTCGAAAACCTCCGTCACTTTCAATAAAAGAAAATTAAAGTGCCGCCAATCTCACGACTTTGTGGCAAACACGACACGTAGTACGTATGACGTGAACGTAGGTACGGTATGAACGTAGCTACTACCTCAAGGCACTCTCCGGGGCGAGGTATTTGCTGCGAGAAGTCAAGTAGAGGTACTTGGAGAAATGTAAACAGAGCTCTTTGTGGTTCGTGTGACTATGAACAGTAAGCAAAATTCCTACCCCTAGCTAGAATTTGGAACATATGGCTTTCTGTACTGTACCTGTCAGTCTCGTAACTAGGTACTAGCTTTCTGTACTTTAAGTATCATCATCAGCCTATGTTAGTCCACAGCAGGACATAAGCCTCCCCTAATGAGTGCCATAGTCTTCAGCTTGATGCATCCATCATCTGCCTGCAGTGTTTTGAAGATCGTTATCCCACCTAGCCGGAGGGTGTCCTACACTATGTTCACTGAATCGTGGTATCCACTCAAGAAGATGTTTACCCCAGCGGTTGTCGGTACATCGCAAATTAATTAAGAAGAAGAAGAAGTTAGAAATAGCCTAGTTTATGCATAGAAACCACAAAACTTACTTTCGTATCTAATGTATTTTAGGTTCAAACTAAATATGGAAATAAAATCAAGTGAAAAGTCAAAATGGATTGACACCCACCATATTATTTTAGTACCATTGTGTTTATGACTAACCTATTAGTTTGAAACTAAAGCGATTGACTAACAAATGAAACAGCCAATAAAACTAAGGCCCGACTAATTTCCCAAACGCGCCATTAGCATTAACGGCTCTCGACCCCATTGTGGTCACAAATTAATAACTCTGTGAGGCACACCCCACTCTCCCCTTTTCTAGCAAACCCTGCAAAGCTGTGGAATTGACCACAATCCTTGTGTTTTGAAATTGTACGGATAGTTTATTAATTCAAGGGTCGGTGCTTAAATATTATGAAGGTAAAACTAGGGAATTTAATTATATCGTATTTGTTTTGTGTTAACTAGTTTTTATCCGCGGCTTTGATAATAATATATCTACGTATTTTTTGCGTTAAAATTTGAACCTACTCGTATAACTCGAGAACACGAATCAATCTATTTTAATGATTTTCAACGAAACCTGAAATACTTACCTAATTATCAACAAAAATCGAATAAAAAGAATAAGCGAAACCAGTTTCAAGGTATTTTCTTCTACCCTTAAAATTTTGTAATTAAAATTCAATTAAAAACTCTTTATTTTTAGAAATGGTCACACAGGACACATAAACAGTCAAATTATTTTTAACTCATAAATAATTACTACCTTCTTGGACTTAAACTGCTGACTGAAGCTACAAAATCAATTATTTTGTACATAATAATGTCTTTAGAAACATCGAAAATTATCTCAAAATCTAATAAAATGGACGTGACAATACGGCTTGTACTTGAAATTCCTAGACACATTGGGTTTTATCTTGCGAACAGTACCTACTGGCGGTTCTCAGAACTCGGTTATGGAGGCAAATTAATTCGCTAGTAAATCGCCCCGGTCACGTCGTTACCTACTCCACTCTAATATTTAAACAAGAGGTATTTACTTCTGACTATTTCAATCGCACTTTATATCCGTCATTATCAATATGTTAAGTTGAAGTTTGTATGTATGAAGGTAGTAAATGTCAAGAACCGATTTTGAAGAAGGACTGATTTAGAGAATGCTCTCATTAGCAGGTAGCTACATTATTCCTTGGTTTTTTAAATCTCGGTACCACGTAAAGAAAGCAATGGGAATTCTAGTAGCGAGATAAAGTATTTATCTAGGGCTTAGCTAGGGGTTCGAAGTGTGATTTGACCTACCTATATCAAATCAATTAATTTATTAAATTTAATAAGAAAACTTAACTATAAAGTTTCCTTTCTAATTTGGACAAAATACAGTTTCCGAGTAAACAGAAACAGCAGCGTGTTCCGAATTCCACCGGCAACCGTTCCAATACTTGCAATTGAACTGAAACTACAAAATATTTTACACAAAAATTCGAACGCGCCAAATAAAGTTTACCAATAAAATAATCTCGGCCACCCGTGTCGAGCACCCTGGGTGCATGCTGTAGCGACAACTCTAGGTCGTAGGGTGAAGTAGGGATAGTCGCTTCAGTTCCCCGCAGAGAAAAAGCGTAAAGAAGTTTATCTATAAGAACATTGTGTGTCAACGCTCTTGGCGTTCTTTTTCTAAATCCATACTAAATAATAAAAGGAAAAGTTTTTTATCCGTCGGATTTTTGATATCAAAACGAAAATGATAGAAAGAAGGTATCCCGGGGACGGAAAACAGCATTTGAAGCCGCGGGAAAGAGCTACTTAATAAATCTGACATCTGGAAATCACAATCAAGTATTGATAAGTTCAGCTTATTTTTCAAACAAAAAAAAAATCCTGGTATCTATAAAACTTTATTGAGTATTGATTTTTACCAGCGGGCACGTAACCCTGGGGTGTCAAATCGGACTTTACCCTACACACACAATTGCACATAAAAACAACTTGTGTAGAATATTTTAGGTATAGGGCCGTTGGTATGTTACAGTGGAGAAGTTATAAAACCACCTAGGCGTCTAAAAACAAAAAAACTAAGGGTTATTTTCGCATGCGGATTTCCGCCTGCGTGCGGTACTGGTCTGGGCCAGGATACTTAGCCTGTGTTTTAATGGGCTTCATCCTCGAGAAAACATATACGTCATGAATTTCGTAAACTACAATAAGAAATTTCATAAAAAAAAAACATTCAATATCAGTATGCACATTTTATTATGTCGTTAGGTACTTGTAATTTTTCTAACCCTCATGGATTTGGCCATCTACTTCCATCTAATAAGCCAACCTGTTTATATTGTTGTTTAAAAAACTTAAAACCGACTATATACCTACCCCTTATAGTTAAAGTGATTTTTTAAAATCTCTGCGGGATAATTATAACTTTTTTTAGGAATTATAATTAAAATTAATTATTAACAGACCACCTCAGGATCACTCTCTCTTCAACTCCCTTTCAAATAATCATCCAGATGTTCGACTGTTTTTGTTTTTTTTTTGTTCCTACCGACAAAAAAAACCAAAAACAGTCGAACATTGAACCTTCTCCGGTTTCGAAGTCTGTTAAAAATTTACAACACTGTATACACCTAGAAATGTGTTTGAAAGTTTGACCCAGTTCAGCTACTTTAATAATTGACTTTGCCTTTTCATATCTTATTAATATCGAAGGTTCGTATGAAATCTCTACAAGATATCGATGTACAGAAAGTCTGTATAGCCCCAATTTATAACAGTCCTGTCCTAACTATAATTACTCAGTCCCTTCGACATTGAAAGAAAAACATCTCTTTTCCATTTATAGACAAAATTGGAGTTATAGAACTCTGGGCAAATGGAGTACATTTATTGTATTATAGGAACATGGCTGACGACGACATGATTGAATCAACCTACCTATGTTTGAGAAGGTATATGTACATGTTTCCTTGTACCTAATGTCAGATATTTTCAACGGGAAGATTCCAGATTTGTGTTTTAACAGACCCGGGCATAGCTTGTTCTACTAAATAATAACTACGACTTCTTTACTCGATGTTTTGTGAGATATTTCAGTTTAAAAGCTTAATATTAAGTTCGAAAACGTACCTTATACTTAAAACAACGTTTCATCAAAAATCAAATAACGAGTTCAAATTCCTTGTACATTTAACGCTCTGAATCGAACCGCGTTAACCGCGTTTATAGAGTTTTTTTTAATGAACGCAACTCTTCAATTTTTTTGTCTGTAGGCCTCATTACCTTCATTATTAATGCTAAATGCTTCATTAATAGTAAAAATGTGCAGTTATTTCCTAATCTTACGTATGTTAGATTTTGTGACGTGTCCAAGAGGATTTGATATTTGAATTGAATGCTACACACAGGCCCCTCCCAATGAGCGCCATAGCGCGTGGTTGCCGCAGCCTTTCGCAGGTGGTCATCCCACTGGGCCACCGGGCGTCGCACTGCGGGATCGGGCCTCCTAAACTCTTCTTTTTGTGGCTTTTGTTCTCCTGACAAAGTTCTTACTTGTTTCCAAGTCTTTAGCCTGCCTAGCTTCAAACTATAATTAGGTCACCTCAACACGTTACGGCACTGATACTCTGCTACTAACAATACCCGTAAGCTCTGCCTAGCACAAACAGTAGCTCGATTTATAACCCATCGTTACGATATGGTTACGATAATGTGCTCTCTCGTAAACTCGTCGATAGATTAGTAATGCCGCTTCCTGATTGGCTGCGGTTTACGAGCACTCGCGTTTACAGCCGACATGCTGACTTCTGCTGTGTTCTGGAAACAATCATACTTATAGCCTTTTAATGACATGTGACTCTCGTAATCACTCAGCCGTAGCGGTCGCAGCGAAAGAATTGACCCCTCCAACCGACCCCGTCACATGGATGTCGTAAGAACCGGCTTAGAGAAATGAGGCCGCAGTGTTCCTTCTGTATATTGTTAATATTGTAATTTCAGATCACATAGGTACTTAATTAGTAAATAATTATGTTCAACATTTGAAAGATGTTATTTATAAGCAACGTTTATCTTCTTTTTTTTATCACTCGGTACGGTAATGGAGTAGAGTAAGCCTAGTAAGTTATTAAATATCTTTGAATAATTGATTTGGTCATTTCAGAAATAACCACACAAACAGAAACGAATTCTGCTAATGTACATTTTGCTATGATAATGGTAGGTATAGTCGCAGAATCGTGCATAGATTAAATAACATCTAGATAGTGCGTGCGGTGCTATTAGCATGGAGATATTGATAAAATGGTTGGAACCTTGGCACATTTGGCACGCGTCCCTCCATGTATAGTCTTTTCATCATAGGTAAAATGCCATAATATATCATTTTGAGACGATATCATTGCTATGGTGAACCGATTAATTTAATGAAACTAGGGCCGTGAAAAAGATTTTATTTTTCCAGAACAGAGACAAATAAGTTTCTTAAAAATAAATCCTAAATTAATAATCCTAATTTAAAAGAAAAATTGGTTGCCTGTAAAGTCGGTATACGGGCGAAAGTTTTACGTGACAACGACTTTGAGTGGTAAAATAATGCCCGAGTGGAAGGGACGCGTGCCTCTCACTCGCTCTCATTGTGAGCGCATAACGTGAGCGGAGCGTAACGCAGTTTCTTGAAGTGTCACCCGGCAAACCAATTTATAAGACGTTGTCACGTCAAAAAGTGACAAAATCGGTCTCCACTCCGCCGCATGTGCTTTGGTAGAGCCGGAAGTACCTACCTCTTTGTAATAATACTGTGTATAAAGATCGTGCGTAGGTACCTGCGGTCAGCTGTCTTGTCATTCAGCCTGATACCTAATACTTAGCATCTTGATATCTAATACTATGCCAAGACAATATAAGTACCTCTATACATCAGCTAAAACATTATAGGTCTGGAAATTCTATTGGAAATTACCATAGAATCCTCTATTGTTAATAAATCAGTGCCTCTATTGTGGTTCACCTTTTGAAGCCGTTGTCTGACTAAATCTTGTAGCATATTAGGTTCGTGTGGTAACCACGTTATCAATAGCAGTGATAATGTCATACTATACGTCATTTGTACGTTGCATAGGACCTACAGGACCTACAGACAATGATACAATGTACAAAGGAACCCATTGTAGGGTTGTCACACAATTCTAAGTTAGTGCGCGTTGCAACGCTTGCTTGTTACCCGTTGGGAAGCTATTCGTTTCTATTGGTCTCTTTGAGTTGAATTCTAATCTAGTTCTTTTTATTTCCAGTGGGTAAAAGGAAAATAATATGATAGAGGCTAAGAATTTTTTATTATTGTTGAATTTCTCTATAATCCTTTACCCTGATTCAAAAACCTGGTTATTTTTTAGTGATAACGTCACTGTTACCTTGTTGTTTTTTCATAAATGTCTTTGTTGACATAAAATATCGAGGATTCTAAATCGGAGTAGGTATAGGTATGTATTTGGGCTCAGTTGCCATGACCGTAACCGTTTCAATCGTTTTATTCGATTTTAAACGCAAAACACCACAAATGCTTCATTATCCACGATTTATGTGGTTTTTAAATATTTATACCGAAAATGAGCTATTATAAATTCGGGGACTGGTTTCGATCATCAAACGTGCCAAGCCTGCCAACTTCTTTCAAGAGCGATCTCAATTCAATTTTAGAACTCCACTCGATTGCGGTAAGTGTTACCATTACAGTAACGTTCGCGCTCAAATGGCACAATATGGCGATTGTCAAAAAGACGCCATTAGACGTGATCGGCGCATTATCGCGCCATCTGTCGCACAATGGCTGTACCACACATGTGATAGGGCTGTCACGTGCGATAAGTGGCTGAATGGGATGATTTTTGTATTGTTATACTGTCGTCGCTTTTTATGTCTTTGAATGAATGAAAATACATACTTAGGTACTGTATAATTTGAGTAAGTCAAGGATTAGAAAATTAAAATTAAGGGTAGTCTTTTAGTCTTTTCAAGACCAGAGTGAGTAAATGAGTGAGGGTTTTAATATATATATATTGAGATACAACGTCATCTTCGGGCATATCGCCCTTACCATCATGTGAGATTGTGGTCAAACAAAGGTCTATCTAAGTAAAAACAAAGACTTGGCTTGAGGGAAATCATTAGGGCCCCAAATCCTAATGAAATGTTATAATATCATCAGCAAAAACATCCTATTTTTCTAAAGCCCCATAAATTACCTCATGCCGTCGGAAATAGAATACGTTTCATCCCGGTGATCCGACATAAAGGAAGTTACAAAGAAAGTCTCGGTAATACCCCCCTCCCCCCTCCTTAGGGACCCCGCAAACAGTAATTAATTCCGCGCGGGTGAAGCCGGGAGCTGCCTTTATAGTACGTGTCGGGGTCACCGATCGCAGAGTTGATGTATTATTTGTGAAGGAATAAATAAGACGGACTTTCTGGAATTATTTTGTTCTTGCTTTATGAATAAGTGATAAATAAGGTTTTTCTGGAGAATTTTTGACAAAATCTGGCAACATCGATCGAGCACTAACCTGGAAAAATACATTTAGGTACCTACCTACCGTTACTGAATGTAAAAGGGTGACAGAGGTAATTCGCTACGAAAACAAAGGATGATGTACCTATAAGTGTAAATAATTTAACAGTCTTGAAATTTTTCATGGTGACCTAAAAATTGTTGTTTCGATTTTTTCAAAAATTTCAACACTACCACCAAAAATGACGATAACACACTAAAAGTGCTTTTAGTAGGTATTTCTAGCTAACCTACTGAATCACTTCAAACATTTATAGCAAGCACGTACACGTACAGTCAAGTACCTGCTCCTCCCGGGGCCGTCAGATGCCGCTGTCTCCGCGAAGCTATTTCCGCTGAGCACTGACGTCACAGTTAGCGGCAGCGAGGTTGTTAGGTTGACAGCAGGTTAGATAGAAGGTATAAGGGGTTAGCTAGTAGGAACGAACAGATTGGAATTAATGTAATTATTAATGTGTGTAATGGAAAGTAGATATAAAATATGTAGAAGTAGTCCAGAAGTCCGAAGTCGAACAAAGGTGAAAGACGTTGGGAATCGTATCACGGAACTAAAATGGAGCTGGGCAGGACACCTTGCACGGAGACAAGACGACAGGTGGAGTAAGACGCTAACTGAATGGCGTCCAAGAACAGGGTACAGAAGCGTCGGACGTCCAGCCGCAAGATGGGCAGACGATATAACAAACGTCGTGGGGCGAACCTGGATAAGATTGGCACAGGACCGTGTGGAGTGACACAAGAGTTTGGAGGCCTATACCCAGCAGTGGGTGAAGTCAGGTTGTGGATGATGATGATGATGAGTTCTAACAAATCTTGATCGTTGATGCTGGGGCTGCCTAGATTCTGCAGTGCATCAGAAATGTTTGCGCAGCACCACACAGACGGTATTCATGCGGTTATGCGCAAAAAAACAGTTTCCCTGATGCGCAGAGTACGGGACAGTCGCAACCGCATCCTGGGTGCTGTGGCAGTGCCTGTCATCCCCACTCTAGAAGTGCTTTGTGCGGAGGGTGATCAATCAAGGAACCTATTTCCTTGATTGCTATCCTCGGCTTGTTGATTTGCTGCACACAGTGCCCATGCTATTTATTAAATGGTTGTTATATTTATTCTATCCTATTTATTTTGTTTTATCTGTACCACTCGTAAACATAATGGACCCATGGTTGTCTGAAATAAAGCTTTTTAAATCCGTACGGCGTGTGTTGTCAGCTCTGAACTAGCACCACCCCGACTCTTCCCGTGGGTGTCGTAGAAGGCAACTAAGGGACATACACCGGGGGGCATCGCCTCTTGCAGAATAGATCTACCACCGCACTGCGATCCCCAACTCGCATGCTCATCGTGGGGATTATGGGCATTACATCCATGATATAAAAGCCAATAAGGCGCATATCAGACGGAGACCTGTGTCCAGCTGTGGACCATTATAGCCTGTCGAGGTTGGGGTTGAGTTCTAGAAAAATCACGAGAGCGGAGACCGCTATTCGGTGGTGATGATGATGACCTGCTGACCGAATTTCCGGTCACGTCGACCAGACACAACAAAAACTAGCCGTGTGTTGCACTTAGTACTAATCTACTCTGTTCTATATTATTATTATTATACACGTGCTCTCTCTATTCCTGGTTTCTATTTGTAAAGAAAATTACAATCAATTAATAGAATTAAATTATAACTAGTATTTACAATTGAAACAATTAAGCTAACTGCAGACTGTTGCAAACGATCTACAGGTAGCTAAACTGATCCATATCAATGCCAGTTCGAAGCGTCCCGCAAGACGGTTTCAATTATATCATTTATTGCTATAAATATACATAACATGACTTTAGTGAAGTGACAACCCTGAAAGCTACGGTGATCTGAATCTGGCCGATTATGAGGGCTATTGATTGATAATGGCCTCCGAGATACTTCGGACGGACATACATGTACAGTACATACCGATATATTATAATGATATAGGAGACTGAAGATATAGTGGCTCAGTTGGTTTTGTGTGGTGTTGCCTAGGATATTGTAGCGCGACTTACATTTTTGTATTTCAATGGAATGGCTTGGGTCGAAGATTTTGTATAAGTGTTTTGAATAGGTATGTTGAATAGGTATTTTACGGATACATATTAAAGGTTGGACATTAGGAAGGTAACGTGAGGCTAAACGTGCCTGCCCCTTTAACTTGGGGGCACCTTTTCTATAGCTATAGTAGGTATGCATTATGTAGGCAGGTAATTCATCTATTTTATTATTTGGAGAATGTCATTTCGAGAATGTATGTTATTTCAAGTATGTTAATGTTGAATGTATGTTATATCGATTCAAATTCTTTTCGAGAATGTAGGTATGTTATTTTAAAAGAAAAGTTCCAAAGCTTGTTTTGAAAAGCATTTTCAAAGTGTTTTTGATCAAAGCGCTTTTAGGTACTCCTATTTTGTCAGAACTTGACGAACCGTTTAGGCAGCCATAAACGAATTAAACTAACTGAAACCGTTAGGAAATTAATTAAAACCAATTCTCTGAATCAATCAAGCTATTACCCAAATTCTACCATCTAAGTTAAGAGTCCGTCGACCATCAACGAGCAAATAGGTATACTCAACGCGCGCGAGTTCAGAATGGGATGGGACCTTTTCGGACCAGACACGCGCTGTCGGTAGCGTCAGCCAGGTTGGATTGATGCTTGCGAGATGAAATGCCGCAATAGAGAGCCAAAGCTTTAAGCGCATTTTCAGAATTGTGGACGAAACTAAAACGTCACGCTCGGGTCAGTGACGCTCGCGCTGAAACGACTATTTGACGATATTAAAAATAAGTTCCAAATTGTTTTCACCCTAGTCACTGAAAACGTAACAAAGCGTTGATTTTTATTAAAAATATGCCTATTTTAGGTACAAAACGGGATTAAAATTACACATTTTTTTAATGATCACGTGACCGAAAACGCTCTACGTTTGGTTGGATCGCTGGTGACGTCACACTATCACAGATTACAGTGTCAATGAGATCTTCTTGCTAGGTGTGGTGTGACGTCATTGCTCAGAGCACGGGAGCCATGACACAGATTATCGTTTCGGCGCGCCATTTTTTTATTGAAACTTAAAAATTTGTTTTATAAGCAAGACGACTGGCCTTGAAGTAATATTAATTTGCATTATTTTTATCAGATAATACGTTAGAATTATTTCCCAGCAGCCTCCATTGGTCATCACCTGTCACCAGTTATGTTTAGTCCTTATACAATTTAACCCGGTAGTTTAGTCTAACGCGGAGTGCATTTTCACTTCCCATTTTGATGGATTAGTATTTATTTGTTATCTTCGAACTGCTGCGAGAGAGAGTTCGGAACCGACATACATGGAGAAGTCTCGTATCGAAGGCCAATATCCACTTTGAGTCGCTGAGCTACCAGGAGGAACTAAATAATTTAACTGACGCTACTTTCATCAAGAACTGTCCGTTACTATTAAGAAAGTTGTTTGGTACTTTGACGAGGTTCCATCCCATTTAGACACCGCTCGAATAATATCACTTTACTTTAACCCATTGCATAACATCGTTACGATAGACTCCTTAGTCAATTATCCCGAAAGTAATCCAAGTTTTAAGTGATCGGAGTTGTTTCTATTGGAGTGCGGGGGTTAAACAGTCTAAACACGAGTTAGCGACGTTTGCGATGTAATTAATTTGATTGGGCCGATGAGGGGGGTCGCGGTGAGAGCGGATAGCGAAGGGGTTAAGTTATTATGTGGTAATGGTGGATATTACACCCAGAATATAACTCAAAATGTTTTTTTATACATTAAATAAATGAATAATGCTGCACAATTCACACAGCATCAATTAGCCCCAAACTAAGTAGAGCTTGTGTTATGGTACTAGATGACTGATTAACGTAATACAATAAATTACATAGGAACATAGCGCATCTAAATTGCATATAATTAAATCCATATATTTTTTATCATACACTGAAAATACTCAGAACACCCGGAAAAAATATTTGCAGATCGTACAAACATTTGTCCCAGGACAACCTCCTGCGTCGCAGGTGGACCTTCACCCGCTGCGCCACAGAGGTCGTCGATTTATTGCAGCGCATCTAGACAGCCCCAAGCTTGCAGAGCTTGTGTTATGGCACCAGATTACTGATAGGCCTGGATACATTATACTACAACATATTATTATTTAGATTTTTATCTATTATTGTACTTTGTACTAAACACTAACAGCGGGGCGGCGGCGGTGGTACGTCCTGAGTGCTAAGTCCGACGTGGTTCCGCTATCCGCTGAGACCCGAGCCCCACCTCGTCATCCACTTGATTTACCGTTTCCACTAATCCGTTGAATAACTCCGTACCTAGAGCAGCGCGGAACGCTTAGCAACCTTACACAAATGTTTCATTATTTTAATTACTTGTACACTCTCCTGGCATGGTGGCTTGTCTCCCGAGGTCACGGGTTCGATTTTCTGAGTAAGAGAATATATACGTAAATGAATTGTTTTCATTTACGTATACATACATCTTGCTACCTTCAAGTATACAAAGAACTCTTTTACGCATACAGGTCAAATAGCTCATTTTGTTGGTACATATACTAAACTCAGGTAGTAAATCATTTTCTTAAACAGTTTCACTGACAACCATGACGCACATCTCCATGTTGCAGCTGATGGAGCTCCGGCGGCACTCCCTCCGTGTCGCTCAACTCGTGATTTGACTGACCTGTAATTTTTTTTACCAATAAATTGATCATTGACCGTCGACCACATCTTCACATTCCATCAGGTGAGATTGTGGTCAAACGAAGGCCTGTTGATTATAATAATAACTGATTATTAACACCGCAGAGGCTGGGCAATGAACGAGTTAATTCATCTCATCAGCCCACCTGCTGAACATGCTGTGAACAAGACAGATTTTTCGTAATCATCACGCTTGGTGGCAGATCGGTGATCGCAGTGAAGCTGTTTAAATAAACAGAAGGAAGCGCTGCCCTTCCTCTAGTACGTAGATTACAGGAGTACTCATCTGGTTGGTTCTCGTAGTCAACTTTTACGACATCCACCGGTTGAGTTGGAGTGGTCGCTTTGCCGCGATAACCACGGCATTTACGTTACCTTAAATAGGTTCTTAACTAATAATCATCATAACACTAATATTTTAAATGCGAAAGTTTGTATGTTTGAATGGATGTTTGTTACCTTTTCACGCTGAAAGTACGGATCGGCAAACAGGTCGTTCTAGGCTTGGAATAAAACATAGGCAGTTATCCCATAAATCAGTTCATACGGGACAGAAATAACCTTAAACAACGCGTGCAAAACCGCGGGCAGAAAACTAGTAACTAATATAACAATAATTAGAAGTACATAGTTCAGATCAATCCATTCATAGTACAATCAAATGTGCGGCACAGCTCACGTTACTTTAGGTTACTTTTGTGTACCGAAAACGGAACAGGCATTTCGTCCATTTGGAAAATGATTTCGCTATTGTATGAAGAATCCAGAGGCGGTTTATTCCTGAAGGGAGAATTATTTGCACCAAAAACTGAACAAAAAAAATAGCTAACACTACGGAATATAAGTCTGTTTTTAGTTATTTTGAAACAGTAAACCTACTTGTCGCAGCCAACCTGCTTATTAACCCGTTCAATCAACAGCCTAGCCCTATACAATACATTGCTGGTTTTGCGTTCCTAGTTCAGTTAACCCGAACCACCCCTGCAGCAGAGGGGGGAGGGCGCGTTCGTGGCGACTCCGTCACCCAGGCACCCAGAGTCATTTGCGCGAGCCTTGCGGTGTGACATATCCGGGTTATGTCACACTGCAATACATAACAGAATACATAACCAGCAATGTATTGTGAAAATGCAACCAGAGGCTAGGCTGTTAGAACGGCTAATCAAGCTATTTGGCTGCGACATAGATATATTTTTGATCTTGATAGTTAGCAGAGTTAATAGGATTCTAAAAATGGAGTCGGTCCGTTGTAAAACTGTTGCAAGTGACGTAATAACTCTGCCGATGAGACGCTGTGAATTCCAGTTGTTCCAGCAGTCTTTCAGTTTATTACAGAACTTAACACTGTACCTAAACCTTATCGGAGATAAACGAACACTGTCATAGTATGTTTGTAGATATCTAACATTTTTATCATATTTTATTCTAAGACAATTTTTATTAACAAAGTTAATTACAATTAAGTAAAAGAATTAAATTAAAATTAGTATTTACAATTGAAACAATTGAGCTACCTGCAGACTGTTGTAAACAATCTACAAGTAGCTCAACTGATCCATATCAATACCAGTCGCGCGCGTGCCCAAGACGCTGGCTGCATTGCCCCGCTGTATGGCAATGCTGATGCGCATAGTTAAACTAATTCTGTACCAAATAAAGCGTTGTTTATTTTACGACAGAGTTTGCCGCATTTATACCTCGCAATAAATAAACTGTATTACTATAATTCAGTATTGCATTGAGTTTCTCGCCCTTAATGAGCTCGCTTGACTGGCAACACTCAATGCCGCGCGCGAAGCTGCTCTCCCGAGAAAACGGGGAGTCACGCGTGTGGGGAATTTTAATGTAGGTGTAAGACTATAAAGCTGTGCGTCCACCGGATTGGAACGTACGCAACGTGAGGATGTGTTGCTTTGTAATTGATTTTTATGGTACAGCGTGCACTAGATCGGCATAGCTGCCGATACCGATGCCAGGCATATTGTAAATACTTATGGTCCGATTCCGCCTCGGTGGACGCACAGCTTTTGGATTATAGTGACCCTCATCGATAGGTAAGGGTCAGCTCACACCGAGACGCAACGCGATGCGACGCTGTGTGCAGTTTTAAGATAGTTATTCAAAGTACAACTTTATGTACTACACAAAGATACAAATTTTATTGACATAATACAAAACTCTCCGCGGCTTGTGAAACTTAAGGAAATTATAATTATAACAATTATAAATTTTACCTGCCATTTTTGTTCATACCTAAGGGCTGTTGATTTTGTTTGAACAATAAAATGAAAATGATATACCTAACCCAACATGCTATACAATACTACTCGAGTTATCGCTTCACACAAAGCTTTGATAAATGTAGCTTTAATAGTATTGTTATTAGCACTAAACTAATTGCTGAGCTTTAATTCATGCGTTTCATTGCGGTGGTAGTTCATTAGTAAAGTACCTACGCTTCAGGTTGGAACACAGTTGTCGTCACGAAATTTGCGGCAAAAAATTTATGATAAAACTATTTTCTGTATATTATATTTCACTTTCGTGATTTTTTATGTTTTTACTAATGACTGGTAAAAACATAAAAAATGGTATTAAATCGCGACGGAGTCAAATCCAATAAGTCAAAGATCTTTAAAATCGGTTTAGCTGGTCTTGAGTTATAAATGGTGTAACTAACACACTTTGTTTCATACAGGGTGGAGCAAACAGTAACGTCAAAAAAGAAATGAATGCCTTACCTCCGGAGGTATCAGAAAATACCCCACGTAACGGTTAATCTGTTTTTTTTTTGTAGAATATTAGGTTTTTTTTTTGTAATTATGTCCCCTAAGTATTTTATTTTCTGGTATAAAATGATCATGTATCTAACAGTAATGCAAGTTACGAATTTTTTGACCGGAAGTGAAGAATTTACGTTTGAACGTGACAAAGTTGAATTTTCACTAACAACATCAAATTATAAATATAAAAAAATAGTTCATTGTTTCTGGGAGATTTTAAAAACTTTGCGAGTCCTTAGTTTTCATATTATCACTAAAACAGTGCTACTTAATTAGCTATTATTTGCTTTCATAGGTCAGGTCAGGTCTTTAATAATAGTGAAAATTCCCAAAATAGTAATTTGATCCCAGTAACTTATTATTGCCTATTTTGTTCATTTCGGATACGAAATGAACTAAAGTAAACTCAAAACAGCCGTCCAACCAAATTAACTAAACTAAGATATTCAAACTAATTTTTTTTTTGTCAGTGAGTTATTATTTTACTGAATCAAATGTAAGAAAATCATAACTCAAAATTTACGAGAAATCGGGGTCTTTTTAAATACCCCGGTGGTTGAGGCATTTGTTTTTTTTTGACGTCACTGTTTGGTCTACCTTGTATTTACCATAGACATAGAATTTTTCACTACGCTTAAGCCTATGGTATTTACAGATATATTAAGATGACAAGATGATTGATTTTATGGATAAACTTACGCAATAATTATTACCTGCTCATTAGGAGACAATTAAGCAGCCACATGACCTTTGCTGCTATTAAGTATAATCTGCCCTTCTTCCCCATAATGTGAGCACCTTATGTATACTCATATAATATATAGGCTTTATTCGCTGCGGCATAAGTGGTAGCTGTTAACACGTTTTATCGCGCGAATAGTTAATGAGTCATTAAACGAATTGTACAGTTAACTGGCTCGTTACAACTTAATTAATGAGTTCAACAGTAACTCATGGGTTAACTAAATCTATACTAACGTTTGATTACACACGCAGTAACCAGGTGGAAAACCATGTCAGGGAACAATGAAGGTCGACGTGAAGATTTTTTTTTGTACGATCTGCATCTTTTGTTTCGGGTGTCCTGGGCTTTTTCCAATTATTTATTTATTTATTTTTAGGAAAACCATCAGCACACTATACTTAATTAGGTGATACAATAGTACTTGAAGGGCCATTGACAGGTATCCACTGATAGTTTTAGAATAATGTCACTTAAAGGTACCTATATAATGTACCTACGTAATGCAACTAGTTTAACCTCTTACACACATTATTTTTTAAGTAGCTGAAGTCGTTACTCATTTTTTAATCCATGCATAATAAAAAATATTTATCGATGTAAATGATACAAATTACCAACATTATACATCGTTATCTTCTTAGAGCTTGGGGCTAGATTAACATGTGAATCGTCCAGCATTATTTATCTAATTCTTATGGAGTTGGCGCAGAAATTTCCGCTAAAATTATAAATGCGAAAGAGAATTCGTTTGTTTGTTTCGCTTTCGGCGGTATGCCAAATGGAATACGTGCATGTCAAGCATATTCCATCCGGAATGTTCAATTCCATGTCATAATGTCTAGATATAGAATTTCGAGGATCCCTTAGCATGCCAGTATGCTTTAATGGTAAAATATTATATTTATTAAATGAAAAATCTTTTCAAAAATGGTTTGAAAGGGCATTGAAACAAAAATCTCTACAGAGACTGAATTTCTTCCCCATTTTATGTCATAAGAAATAGGTTGGCATCGTTGTAGAAAGTTGGTTTTATTCCTGAAATAAAATGCTCTAGATAAGTATTAATTCTAAAATTGTTTGAACATGAAAAGTACGTTTTATTTGGTTGTAAAGATACCAACAGAGGGCTCCTCGGATTTACATAAAATCAGAATATCCATTCAGAAAACTCCAGCCCAATTTGCATTTGATCAGATACAAAGGCACTAAAATGGCTGCCTATTTTAATTTCACACAAAGTACACGAACTACCAGAATTGTAGAAAACGTTATAATTTACTCCGATTCAAGCTAACTTGTTCGCATTGTTGGGAACACTGGATCGAGGTGAATGCGAATATTCGACTCAATCCCCCCGAGATAAGGGTTAAGGTGCGCTGGTTATGTTAATAGACCTATTATGACAGATATCATTATCTGCGCGGCCTCGGAAGGGTTAATTTATAAATTCCGGCCGGGGGCGAATTATTTTCAATTTCGCGAGGAATCCCTCAGAAGTGTTTCATTCGAGGATTTCTTTATTCGATTATAAAGTAACTGCGACAGGTTTCAGGCTTTTCATTGAGATGCTTTAATTTTTATTAAATTACACCCTGATTTATAACTAAGGTATTATTGAAAGGCAATTTTGTTCATTGTTGCTATGAAAGCGTTTTATTCTTATTTATTCGGCAAGTAAACTAATTGGTTATTAACATTTTAGATAAAAGCCTCAAATCATACATTCAGCAGCCTACGAAAAAAATAGCATTTAATAATATAAAAATAATCATCAGTATCACATTTTTAAAATAATCGAGGCGTTGGAAACTGGTCGTAGCAACAAAGACGGTCCTCAATGGGTAATTAAAAATAAACTGGGTAATTTTGGAGTCCAAATGCGAACACCTAAGGGCCACATACCATGAGGTGGTCCAAAACAAGGCCAACTCGCCATAGCTAGAAGATACACACGAGTAAACATTCTCGAAACTTTTCCCAAATATTCCGTCCTCCGTGAAGGACAGGGATGCAAGTTTCTGGCGTGACAAATAGTTGACATGTGCGGGACCAACTTGTAGGCCTGGCTTACACTTGCCCAGAGTACTGGCCTAGTGGACTAGTATGGTATTTTCAAGAATTCATTATGAATATCCCTCGTTTAGGGATGAAACGCTGGTGATCTTCCAACTCGAACCAGGTCGGTACAGATTTCTATAGCGATGAACCTGCCAGTACTCACTTGTGTTATGTTTTTTTTTTTCTGGGAATACATAATGTTTCTTTGACTTGTGTCAAGAACTTACCATCTGCTTATAAGGCTTGTTAAAGCATTATGTATTTTAGACTTCGTTCAGTGAACAGTTGTTTACCACCTTCTTGGTATTAGCACTTAATGCCATGATGCTGGTATAAAAGGTTGTAGTTAAAACTGCGCTTTTTACACAGCGCCGTTATAATAAGTTTGTTTGAAAAATCCTTAAAATTGATAGCAGTTTTAAGCGTTGCGTTTTCCAGGGACTAAACACAATTATATTTGACGTGACTGTGCCACGTGGCACTCGCTTCACTACTTGCGACTCGCCTCTCTACTTCCTCTCTACTCGCCCAGTGTACACGGCTCCTAACAACACAACCCTCTTCAACGTTCTCCATTGTGTTCGCTAGTCAGATGAGTTACGTTGAGAAATAATACTAACTTTACGACGTTAGGTACCCGCTAGTTCTAGTAACTACAGGATTTCTACTAGTATCTAATGGGAGAACACATTTGTACAGAACTGAGAACGGAAAGTGGGGTTATGTATGGTTACACTTACTTACTGACACAGAGGAAAATCTTCAGTGTTGCTGCTTCAATACAACTATGAGTTAATATTGCTTTGTGGATGTAGTACTGGATCTTTAATAAAATAAAACCATTGCTGGACTTAACACAGCATCATTTAGCCCCTAGCTAAGCAGAGCTTGTGTTATAGGATAACTGATAAACTAAACACAATACATTACATGGAATATTTATGATGTATAGAAAACACAGAGTCCCGGAACGCAATGATTGATATTATGTGGCTTATTGTATGAAATAAACCCAATTAATTAAATACTAAACTTATGTATTTTTGTGTAACTGATGGACTCGGATGTCTGAATAAAGAAACTTTTTATTTTTATTATTTAAACCAATATCTCAAATAACTTCCAAACTTTTAGCGGGAATCGAACACACAACCTTCTGCGTCGCAGGTGGACTTCACCGATGCACCACAGAGGTCGTTAAGTATCTTTTAATCAAGTTATGGTGAAATAAATATAACTTAAATAAAAAGTGACTCGCATATCAAATGAAAGTAACAAAAATTTCTCACCAACTTGGAAATATGAAGCAATTATCAGGCAATTATAAGTTGGGAATGATCCGGGCGAGACGTTCCATTACTAATGAAAAGGTTTCAGAGGAACTCACTCGGGTGGAATCAGGCACGCGACATTGTATCGCAGATTCTGTTGGACTGGAATTTGGACTTATTTGACAAATTAATGTATTTTCTGTTAAAATTCTCCTCCCAAAGAGGTTTAAAGACTTTTGTATAGAGGGTGGCTCTAACATTGGCTACAACACTGTTTTTAGGGTTCCGTACCCAAAGGGTAAAAACAGGACCCTATTACTAAGACTTCGCTGTCCGTCTGTCACCAGGCTGTATCTCATGAACCGTGATAGTTAGACAGTTCAAATTTTCACAGATGATGTATTTCTATTGCTGCTATAACAACAAATACTAAAAAACAGAATAAATTTAAGGGGGCTCCCATACAACAAACGTGTTTTTTTGCCGTTTTTATAGTACGAAACACTTCGTGCGCGAGTCCGACTCGCACTTGGCCGGTTTTATTTATTTTTCAAAATCGCGACGCACAATCTTTATACAATATGTCACTGTAGGATAGTCAATCCCGTAAATTTATAAATTCTACCTCTAAGGGGGTAAAAAGGTGACGGCAATTTGTAATGTATGACATGAATTTTTTTTATTTTTTATTAAACTCAATGTGAAATATAAAAAAATACAATAATTACGAGTACAAAAACGGGTACCTATCAGGATTTTTCATAACAACCCGTGAAACGGGATTTCGTTATTGAAAACGGATTTCAGGAATTTCCGACTCATACAATAGGGTTTCTATTTAGATACAAGACACATAAACATAACATAAAAATGTCCTATAAAATAATGTTCAAAGTTTCAGGTTTCTGAGATATTCACATATGAAAATAACTTTAGCTCTACTTTATTTTCCAAAACTCCAAACTCTTCAAATTCCTTTCGGTTCTTGGTACGAAAGCTCGTTCAAGGAGTAGGTACCTGCTACTGCCTAAAATCAGCATCATTTTGTTCTGCTTAAGCTAATGTAAATGTTGTTCATCGTCATCCTCAGGTGGATTTCCCATACCCAAACAGTCCTCCCTCAGGTTGTGCCACCACCACGTTCCTGTGCTCGTACGCCCCGCGCCGCGTAGGTACTATGTACTCGTATGTCGTCGACCAACCTAGCGACCCAGCGTGGTTGCTCGACAGCACACTCATACATCCGCTTCCAAGCGTGCCTCCTCATTCCTAAGTGATATTCTCAAATCAATTTACAGGCACATAACGAGGTACCTATACATTTCCTATACCTATCATATGCAATTCTTCCAAAAAACTTAAGCGAAATAAAATAAAACTTAAAAATCCTAGCGTTGATGATAAAAACCATCCCATTAACCACATCGTTGAAGGTAAGGCCGCCCTTAATGTGTTTGAGGCACTTAAGGCACATCGCTCGCAACCGAAACCTTAATAAAATGATCGCAACCTCCAACTTTTACACTCTATCAAACAAAGTCGATTCGTGTAGCGCCCGCAGTGACCGAGGGAGAGCTGCATGGATGTGAAACTCGAGCCTAGACTGACGTATTATGGTCTACACTCGAAGTTCGGCGACACAAACTGCCGCCGGACCGGTACGACATTTTAGTGTATAAATATTGGGAGGCAACCTACAGTGTTTTGTTAACTTGTCGGCGGTCCGGCGAATTCGGTGTGTCGACTGTAGACTCCAATAAATCGACACCTAAAAAAAGACGAAATTAATGTTCCAGCCGATTTCGGCTATGGTGACTAGACAAGACAATTTTAAGATTAACAAGATATCAAAAAGGTATTATTTATTTTGTTTATTGTTCTTCATTCCCATACGATCTTGAGGGCGCTTCCACTCCACATGGAGGGGTAATATTCCAAACGACTTTTATGAATAACACTGATAACAGATTTGATAACTTCATTGATCGGCAAACGAATTTCTAGGTTTTGTGCCTTAGAAATAATGATATTGGCCTTACTCATAAACGGACAGAGCGGCTGGCACTGTGCTGTCGCATAAAAAGAGTTTCAATCGAAATTTAAACAACGATTCGGATTTTAAAGTTGCACTGAAACTGGTCTTCTCTACTGTACCTACTTATTATGTCGCTACCGGAGTTACACTTCTATTCACGCCTAGTATTTATACCATGACAACTCATGTCACAGTGTAAGTAATAGTTAATAGCAAGTTCGCTAAAATATTCCGTATCACAGCGCCTGTCGGACCGTCGTCACTCGGAGCATATCCTATGAGGTGCTAGGGGTGTCGCAGTGGCTACTCCGACAACACTCCGAAACAAGACTTGACCTAATTAAAACTTTTGGAACCGTCATGATTTGAGGGTCCTAGATATACGTATTTTGTAAACAATGGCGTTACAAAATATAAGTAATATTTTTATAAAATAACTATATTACGACCCGTTGTATCATCGATGCAAATCGCAGAATTAGGAAACAGTTGCCGGGCGCTACACCGCCGGGTAGCCGAGACTTGACAACTGACCATTTACCACGAAAATAATGTATTCTGTTATTTTAGGTATTTCGTGTTTCCTCAACCTTGGGATAACCGCATAATAGTTCGTCTTTCGTTACCTTCTGAAAAAACCTTTAAATCAGTTTGCGGCGAAACCGGAGAAAAACCAATCATGCAATCAATCCGTCACAAAAATTACTCACTCCGAATTTTCGGAGTAATCCATCAAAACATCCCTAGACACGTGTCTACTACGAATGTGTGTACGCGATGTAACGTTCTCCATAACAATGTTTCGGGTTTTTGATTTGAATCAATCTTTGTGCGCGTGTGGAGCCGGCATAATACGCGTGTAGCTGGCATAACGCGCGTGTGGCATACTGCTCGTGTGTAGCGGGCATAATGCGATGTGTAGGGTTTATGATACCCGTCGGTTTGACGGACGTAAAGCATGTTTGACAAGTTGCCCGGTTATTTAAACTAGACAATCCACACAGCATTATCTAGCCCCAAGCTAAGCAGAGCTTGTGTTATGGGTACTAGATGACTGATATAAGTACATAATATCGTTTTTACATTACATAGACAGATATATTTTTACTATACAAAGAAAATATCCAGAAAACAGGAAAAAATATTTGCAGATCGTACAAACATTTGGTCCAAGACGGGAATCAAACCCGCAACCTCCCGCGTCGCAGGCGGACCTTCACCCACCACGCCACATCGGTCATTTGAAGGTTTGTGATACATTTACAAAACAAAAATATCACCTGAACATGCCAACAAAATAATTCAGCATTCAGAACAAACATGTGTTTCCAACAAAAATATATTATTTAGCATGCGCCATCATTTAACGAAGTAAACTTCATAAATACGCGCCTAAAATAACAACCCTGTTTTATACTCGCTCGTAAAATGTTACTTATTTACCTACAAAAGAAAGAAAGAAAATAATTTTATTAATACACTAAAAAGCAACCATTTAAATCAATAATACCTTCTTAAAATAATAAAAAAAAAACTAAGAGCTTCATTATATCCAAGACCGACGACGCAATCGCTGTACGTCAGCTTGCGGCTGCGTGTTGCGCGTCGTATTGCTGAAGGTGACAGTGAACTCGTTATGTCAGTCACCAAGCTTGATTGTTACAAACAAATTCACATTTACATACACTTACAATAATACTAATAATAAAATAATGTGTAGGTAAGTGTCGAAAAAACGTTTATGTATATATATTTTTATAACAGTAACATAGAATTACTTAGATAAATCTTAGAATCGCAGCCTAAGCCCATAATACTAAGGCACAATTTTCAATCTCAAGTCATGAATAGCTATTTTTCAAGGTCGTAACGTAAAAAAACATCACATTTGAGACAGCCAATATTCAGTTCAAATCTAAACCTAAAATCCGAAAGGAGATAGTTTATATCTCAATGGCAAGGAGAAATGAGCGACGTAACAAAGAAATGCGAAACATCGCGACGACCCTTGTCACGGCCATGTCGAGGGACAATCGACGACAAAACTATATTAACTAATTTTTCTATGTCAACACGAGAGAAAAGCCTATTGGGCCATCTAACCTGCAAGCACTGGTACGCAACACCCTTTTCTGAGTAGGTATTACCTACTTAGGCTTATTAGACACATTATCTGTTTACCTACGTACATATGTCCACAGCTGAACAATAGGTCTCCCAATAGAAGGGTATTGCCATGATCTGAGATGAGAATTTACAAATACCTAAATCTTGATAGAAATTACCTATTTGGGGCGGAAACCCTAGGTCTTCAGGGTCCTGAGGCACATGAAATAAATAAATACCTTACATAACTTCTCAATATAGTCCACAGGTGCTCGGAATGCTGGCTTTTATTTCGGTCAACTGTTCGTTTGTTTGAATCAATTTTCAATAATGGAACACGTAAATCAATATCATTATACATATAAATGATAAAGGATTACCTGACACACGGACAGACAGCACAGAGCCACCACTTGTTCTGGAGATTGTTTGTTTCTTTTAGGGTGTAGGGGTGTACTAAGAAAGGAATTTTGAAATTTCGCACTCAAAGAGTTTTAAAATAAGAGTGTAATAATTTTAAACAAAAATGCTCAGTAAACGAAAGCAATAGAACGACAGAATTTTACATGTAGCTTCTCCTTCACATATTTGTTCATTGTTTTCTGACATTCTGACGATGTTTCTTATATCCAAGTTTTAACATAAAAATTAAAGTTTAAACGCATATGCTCTCAGCAAACATTATCAACATCAAAATTAACATGAAGATTCCCCTTGATAATGATCACACATTTAAATTCATCGTTTCTTGAAATTCTGACGGTGTTTATGATAACTAGTTTTAACGAAAATGCTCGGTATCTTTAGCAATGTAACAACAAAAAAATACATTTTGATTTTCCTAACAAATAGAACACACATTTCAATCATCATTTTCAGAAATTCGGAAGTGGTTTTCTTCATCAATATAATTATGTTATAAATTTTACATTTAATATTGTATTATTCTTATTGAGGAATACCTGAAAAACCTTCCGTTGATAAACCAATTTGGAGGATACATGAGGTGACAGAATGGTTGGTAGGTTTGATGATGCAGGGAGCAGTGAGCCGTAGAGCAAAAACCGACAGAACAAAACGTTTGTCGATAAACATGAAAATTAAGAAGAGTATAAAATTAATCCCCACGCGGCCGAAATCCCGGGTAACTTTTCATATAAATTTCAGAAATTATTACACACCACCGCTAAGGGTAGTTTTGTAAAAACAAAAAATAGGCGGTAATAATAATCTATATTTATAAAAGAGAAAACTGGGCGACATAACAAGAGTACTCTAAAACTAAAAGAGCTAACTAGGTAGGTAGCTAGCAAGGACGTATAGGCTGAGAACGTATATTTGAAAATTCACATGGAGGGATTTATAGGTAGGTTTTCTCATAATAACTTTTAAATCGTCAAGGATTGGTAAAACATAGGCTTTAATAGTTTACAATGAAACCGCGGGCGAGTCGGCTGGTATTTATTATATTATTAGTAGGATTATGAATATCTTTATTTTTTTTATAGAAGACAATATGTTTGAAGTAAAAGTTATGTTTTTTTAATCATTTGGGGTTTCCTGTTTTCGTGAGAGAAAAAAAAACAATATAAGAGAGAGTTTTTGCGCTCATATTGTGTATTTTTTAAAGTGATTTAATATAAAGCTACACAAAAATTTATATTTTATCCCTAAGAAATGAAATAGGATCTGAGACTAATATAGCGCCGCCGGTATAGTCCGTAAGAGTGAATATCTATTTTGTTAAAATATTTTGTCGTGTAGATCAGCTATTGACCATATTTTGAGAGTAGTTTGACTATTTGTAATAAATAGATTATATTTTTTTCTAAATAGATTAGAAATTAATAAATCCCAAAAATTTACGATCTCGACGGGATTCGAACCCGCACCTTCCCCTTCAGCGCAGGGTTGCTCTTTATCCAACTAAGCTACGTGATCTTATCTAGTCGACCCGAAAATCTTTGGGAGTTCTTTCGGCACTTACGCCGTCAGCGCCACCTACAGAGGAAACAATGAAGTTATCCAATTCTGCTCAAAGGCCAAATTTACATTTAGTTCTTTGACGAGAGGTATGGCAAAACCTCTCGTCAAAGAATCCCGTCGAGATCGTAAATTTTTGGGATTTATTAATTTCTTAGAAATTACCCAGAGTACTATAATAAATAAAAACCTTAGAATCAAGCAACGGCAAAACCTCTCGTCAAAGAACTAAATGTAAATTTGGTCTTTGAGCAGAATTGGATAACTTCATTGTTTCCTCTGTAGGTGGCGCTGACGGCGTAAGTGCCGAAAGAACTCCCAAAGATTTTCGGGTCGACTAGATAAGATCACGTAGCTTAGTTGGAAAAAGAGCAACCCTGCGCTGAAGGGGAAGGTGCGGGTTCGAATCCCGTCGAGATCGTAAATTTTTGGGATTTATTAATTTCTTAGATTAGAAATTACCCAGAGTACTATAATAAATAAAAACCTTAAATAGATTAGTTTAAGACTTAGATAAAAATAATTTAAGGTTTTAGAGAAATCTTTAAAACAGGACAAAATTGGGTAATTTACCGCGAAGCCATAAGGCTCACAGAATGCGCGACTGTGAATGATTTCAGTCGAATTATTCGACTTCACAAATCATTCGAACCATTCGAATCGGAGTTGATTCGACTCGGCAGTCGTCGAATAACGAATTGAGTCGACGACTGCACGACTGCGCCGACTCGGCAGTCATCGACTCCGACTCGGCAGTCGTCGACTTAGTCAGTCGGTATCAATTCATTAATCGACGACTGCCGAGTCGACTCGGCAGTCATCGACTCCTATTCGAACACTAACGAATTGAGTCCGACTGACTGAGTCGACGACTGCCGAGTCGGAGCGACTCGGCAGTCGTCGGTTATTTGACGTGGATAGTCAAGCTGGGGCGGGAGCGGCCTTAGTTAGAGAGAGATAGTATCATACCAACATTTCATTCGACTCCGGCACACTCCGGGTTTCTACGTCGCCGCCACACGATGCTTCACAGGTAAAAGTTCTAAGAGTACAAGTTAGTAAGTTTAAAAATAAAAAGGTGGATGTAATATCAGGAGTTTTAATAAAAAAAAACGAACATGAAGCAATCTTATTTTAACAATATGAATAGCTTGATAGAATAAAAAAAAAAGAACGAAACCCCTTGTTTTTGGAGTTACGTTTCGTTTTACGCAAAATATTATTTTATACTATTGTATAGGATCGGGTGGATGAAATCAATCGAAAACTCACAATCAGCGCCATCTAGCACGCCACGGCGGAACCACATCGCAACGCCGCGCGCAACATGGCTCACAAAATCACGGATCGACTAACAAATTCGGATGATCAATTCGTAGAGGCATTAGTAATTACTAATTAGTAGTTGTCATTCGACTTGGAAGATTAGTATATTACTAATATTCAAGTCGAATGAGTAAATTAGTAGTTGTAGATCATTCGACTTGTCAGATCATTCGCAGTCGCGCATCTTTATCACAGAATAAGTACATAAACAAATAAAATGTTATACTATGTGTATAGTAGATGTTGATAAATATATAGAAGGAATCTGCCCACCCTCTGGTAGGTGCTCGCCTCTTACGAAATCAGGGGTCGATTCTTACGCCGCGATCGACAAAGCTTGAACAAAGCAATCGACTACATTGTATACTAATATTCATCTACGTAAAGTTTTTACTTTGTTATAATCCAATACAAGGGTGTATTGGATCATAACAAAGTCTATGTTATGTGTGTATAGGAAAAAATTACATGTTTGAATGCAAACTAAAAACGATACTCATAAAAAAATGTTTTTACGAACTTGACTATTTCTTCAATGATAATTTTAGCGACTCGTAGTTTATTGTAATACGTATCGAATGCATTAATAATAGGTAAGTACATCATAAGTAGAAAGGCATGAAACCTGGCCTGTCTTCCATTGCAACACCCTAAATGGGTACATACTGTGAACATTTTATGAACACTCACCTAAACCACTAAGACCTGATGACTGTATGAATGCAATTAATAAAATATTGAAATACTGAAGTCTGCGGCACAGTGGGTGAAGTCCGCAGCACACCCTGAAGGTTGCGGGTTTGATTCCCATCGCGTGGCAAGTGGATGTACCTACTATTACACGCAAATATTTACTAAAGGTATGCATTGTATGAAAGAAGCAAATGTATTCACTGTGCACCAGTTACTGCTACATGCCGCTAACTAATATGCACGCCGCTATTCCGTTTTACAGGCATGTGTAAATGTGTATTCCCGGCTCTAGTCGGCTACAGACTATTGACTGGAATACCGATTAAGGCTGAGAAGATAGGTATGCAGTATTAGATCCAACCCGCGAATTCCTAAAAACATAACAATGATAAAGCATTTCTAAAACTATATTAACTAAAAATACCATGTCCGATTGATGCACTAGGTTTGTCGACGAGAGGAAGTAACAATCATCCATCCAAACATCCGAATTTCATTTTTATAACATTAGTCTTCTGTCTTTATAATATGATGATAGAACAAAGATACTAAAGTTATTCAACTGAGTGTACTGTAGTTTTATCTCGTGACGGATGGCAGTGACGGACTGTCATCACCCCGCACCCCCCGCACCCCGTGCACCCCCTGCACCCCTCGGGTCGGCATTATCCCACTATTCCGGAATTACAAATTCCCTTTACGGCGGGTTTAAGGAAATGCCCAGTATAAGGCCCTTTGTTGTGTGTCATCATATTGTAATAAGGTTTTGTAGCGCTCTATCAGGGCTGACGATGTAGCCAGCCTTACCTACCACTGTAGCTGAAAGAGCGATTCTCAAAAATATTTCCATACAAATGTGTTACGCTAAGGTTTTGGTTTAAAAGTAATTCCGAGGAGGTGGTTTAGTCCAATAACATAGGTACATAAATAAAACTAGAGGTATTATATTATTACCCCAGCGTGTTTTTACTTTATGATGACACTAACAATTTGCTTGTTTGTGCTATGTTCTATGAGATAATCTTTACTAACAAAGAAATTATAACCAACTACATAATAGAATTAAATTAAAACTAGTATTTACAATTGAAACAAATGTTCAAACACTATGTTCTTGAAATGATTGTATATTCACAAATTCAATATAACAAGATAACTTTTTTTTGTGTGTTCGCAAGATTACTCTGAATATTTTACGAAAGCACAAACGGAGCTCCTTTATTATAGTGGTGTCCACCAGATTTAAACATTTCAGCGTCATTTTGCGTAAGTTACGCTTATCCAATAAAGTGGCTATGCGACGCGACGCGATGCAATAAGTGTCGAGCGCGGGGTCTAGCGACATGGCATGGTATGGCGCGGACATTTTGCGACATGGATGGCATCGCGGTAAACGAGCAGCAGCAGTCGCCGGGTTAAGGTGTTTTAGTACCTATACCCGGGTTGCACTAAAAAAAATCGTACAACTTGCCCAAAGCCGGCGGCCCAGGCGGCTGTACCACGCGGGCCATTGCTTGAAGCCTGCGGTAAGCGAAGAGAGAACTAGTAGCAAGGTTGCGGCAAGCTCACTTACTGAGTGTTGGCTTGGCGTAAAGTGTATCTAAAGGATATTTAAATGCTCATTTTTGTGCTGTTTGGTAGCGATGCGCGGTCCATATACATATGCTACTACCGAATGAAATCCTGAGAACTGTTAACCCGCTTACATGCATAATGAATTCGTCAAACTAGGTACGATAGTTTTTATAGTGAAATTCTGAAAGTTAAGTTAATAAGACCTGGGTAAACGTGTTCTAGAACAGAGACTATGACTCGGTAAACGTGGTGTAGAGCGCCCTCATATCAGTTACAATAGCTGATGTAAAATTCCCATGAAACAACAAACAGACAAAAAAAGTTCGATTGTCGGCGTCAGCAGTCTCGTAAACGGTTACACCTATCCACTAGAGATCTGCAAACTCCAAAAGGAACCGAACAATAAATCAGCACCTTTAATACCCAGATTTCATTTGTAGGATAAATCACACACCTATAAAACGAAACCTAATAACTTTGCTCGGAAGCCATTCGACTTTTATCTGCGAGAGTTTTATCTCGAAGATATCACATAAATTCTCTCCACACATTTAATTTGAAGCCGGGCCAGCTCTGGTCGCGCCAAATATTCCGGTTACACCACATTTATCAGTATCGAGTACTCTATATTGTTTGGCTAAACCCAAGCTGAAACTACACTTGATTTTATATCATAGGCTAAGGATGTACTAGTAAAAAATTCTATGTCTATGTTTTATATTTATTTTTTACCTACAAATGGTTTGAAGGATGATCGATGCCTGCAAAACTGGTTTTGTGTGTTATCTCTACACTTCAAACTGTTGTCTGTATGCCTTAAATTGTTTTAATGTGTGGAGGGGTGTATGTTTGTTACTTCTTTTTGGCAATACCACTCAACGGAAAGGACTGAAATTTGTATGTACCTATATCTAGAGCTGGAATAACCGTTACTGTGCATCCGCATTAGTTTGTTGTATTCATCTTAGCATGATAAATTAACCTCATTTAGAGATGATGTGAAAAAAAAAATGTGTCCGACGTGAAACTCACCTCACCTCACCTCGAGCCTATAATGGTCCACTTCTGGACGCAGGCCTCTCCCTGATAATCGCTTTTTAGGCTTTTTTCTCATGGGGGTAATGCCCATAATCCTCAGACTGGGTATGCGGTTTGGGGATCGCAATTTGGTGGTAGATCTATTCTGAGGCGCTGCTGCCCGCCCCCCGGTGTGTGTCCCTTAATCGCCTCTTACGACACCCACGGGAAGAGTTGGGAAAGTGCAAATTCTAAGCCGGCACCACAATCTAACTCATGCTAACTACTTAGCTCGCAGAATTTCACATTTGTCTACCATTTCAATATTGTTACTAGACGACTGATGTGGCGTTGCGGGCGATCTCCGCTTTGAGTTCAATTTCCACCTCGGGACAAATGGTTGTACAATCTACAGATATCTGTTCTAGGTTTAGGTATTCTCTGTTTACTGTCTATTTGGTACCCATAACACAAGCTCTGCTAATTTTGGAGCAGGATGATTCTGTGTGAACAATGTCCAGCACAATCTTCGATCACCCAGTGCGGCTTCTCTCCGCCAGTGCGTCGTCTCTCTGCCAGTGCGTCGTCTCTCCGCCAGTGCGGCGTCTCTCCGCCAGTGCGTCGTCTCTCTGCCAGTGCGTCGTCTCTCTGCCAGTGCAGGCCAACCTCCCCGCTGCTCCCGACAGCATCACCACGTCTATCCAGAATCCAATCGCAGTATCGGATAGAGGGCGTCCATTAAAATGTATTTATTTACCCGACTCCACAGATAAGCGACTGACAGAAAAGTTCGTATCTGGCGAAACTAAATTAAAATTGCTTTATCGTTCATTTCAGCTTTTGCTTCTCCGTCTGAGCGCTAAATAACTAACATTTGCTCTTTCTGCGTTGAAATAGAGGGCACCTATTTCTACTAGAAAGATAGCTAACGCGTTTGTTTACTGTGAAAACCCACTAAAGTTTTCGTTATCAGCACACTTACGTCCACCAGTGAACGAGCCTCCCCACACCAGGGGAGCTTCGTCATAATCATCACACGCGGCAGGCAGACAGGTGATCGCAGTAGAAGGAAGTGGCTGATTATCATCCGATAGGTTCCTTCTTCGGTTCTTACGATACCGCGGACTGAGGTTGGAGGGGTCGATTCCTGCGCCGCATCCCGGACATCCGTCAGTAATATAACGACTTTAAATGATTTCCCCGTAATTGCAAGTTGCGCTATTGTCCCGCGAGAGTGCGCGCGCGCTCCTCCAGTAATTGCCGACTGTTCCGTACAATTTCCGTAATGAATGTGACGTGATTGCATTCCGTGTGACTCGTCGATGTACTTGTTGAGGTGAATCATTGCTTAATGATGTGATTTATTTTTATTTCCTGCTAGGTACTGTACTGGTCTGCTTGGAGTGGTATATCAGGATCGGACCAATAACATTTATTTTTTTGCGATAAGGCAGCCGATTGTTCTTCGATATTTAATTCGCATTTAGGTTATTAGTTTTGAGCACTGCCACCTACTTTATCTTATTATTCCGTTTAGCAAAGGAAATTTCAAAAATCCATCGCACAGTTTCTGGTACCTTTCTTTGTGTTTTCGCTAATACGTGGAACAGTCAGAAGTCCTCGCGATTAAAAGTAAAAGCGCGCTGATTCACCTTGCGCCATCAATTTTTTTCTTAAAATTTAATAAATCTTAAGGAACACTGAAATGAAACTTTTGACCAAGACGTTTCCTTTCCCTTGATTCTAAAAAATATCTAAAGCGATTGAAAGTTAAATAAAATTGGAACAATTTAAATAAAACGGCGACAGGCGCCTCCTCGTTAATAACCGACTCGTATTTCTGCAAAATGCGCGAAGACTTTCCTTCTCGGAGTTCACGGAAGGTCGATACCACTGGTATTGGCCATTTTCGTGGTATTATTTTTTATTACATATGAAGTTTCTCAGTTTGGAGTTAGCTCAGTAAATGGGTAAAGCGAATAAAAGCTAAATAAATAAAACTTGACATTGTCTGTCCCCAAATTCTCTGCAGCCTACACATAAATAAATAAAAGTAAATAAATAAATAATGCTGGACAATTCACACAGCATTATCTAGCCCCAAGTTAAGCAGAGCTTGTGTTATGGGTAGGTACAGGTACTTCATGATTGATATACTTAATACTTCGATCAAAAATAAGTAGTTCGAGGGGGGCCGGCAAAGCCGGAAATTTTTGATCGAAGACTTAATACAATCTAAATACAAGATATGTATGTATAAAGGGTGTCCCAAAACTTTACGTCAAGCCGAAAGCGGAAGACGATGGGTTCATGACGACCAAGAAAAAAATCGCAGATATGTGCCGCTATAACAAGATAAAATAAAATTATTATTAAAATTAAAGGGGCCTCCCATACAAAACACATAATTTTTTTGGCAATTTTTTACCTTTGTCGAGGCTGTATCTTTTGAATCGTAATAGGTAGATAGTTGAAATTGTCCGACGACCTCTGTGGCACGGTGGGCGTAGGTCCGCCTGCGACGCAAGAGGTTGCGGGTTCGATTCCCGCCTTGGGACAAATATTTGTACGATGTTCATTACGAAATTCATTATTAAAAGTGAGTGGAAAGAACTATTTCTACAATTTTAGTTGAATATGTTTATATGTATGTTAATATAAAAAATTCACTTTAATGCCTTAGTAGGGGGAGCCTATTAAGCATCAAAGTGATTTTTTTTATAATCTTTTCGAACTACTGTTTTTGTCGCTAGCCAGGACAATAACATGTATTTTAATAGGTTTTATTCTCGGTAAAGCATTAATCAAAATTTGAATATTTAATAATAAAACCCAAAAAAAATATGAATGTGATGTATATTTTTATTTTCTCCTAAATCAAGGTCATTACTTTTTTCACGAATTTTCTTAACTCTCATGTTTTGTGATTTTAGCATCCACTCAATTTCAAAAATCCACCCTGCATACATAGCAGAGAACCGGCTTACGACGGACGGTCAGCAGGAGCCGCCAGCCGTCTGCTCACTCCTCAACTTTAACATTTTTAATTTTTATACAAATTGCTCTCAAATTAAATTGCCTTCCTCGGACAGTTTCCATACAAAATCATTTTTTTTTGATTGCACGGCCAAATGATTTTATAATATTTTCCTTTATTTCCTCAAAATAACATTATTTCTGAGTAAGTATTAATTATTTTTCCATGAATTACGGATGGATGAAAGTGAAAACAATGGAAGATATTTTATGAGTGTCAGTTTTCAGGTAATAGTAACCCGAACAAAAACATTCATGTAAAGTAATCAGTAGAGCTTTCTCGTGATCTCAACACTTACGGTGGAAGTAGTATGAGAGGAGACTTGGCATCATTTTACTATAATGTATTTGTTGTTGTTTTTAGATACAAACATTGATGACTTTGTTGTTACATACAAACATTCCAAACAGTCTAAAACCCATTAAAACTCATACGTTACAAAACTCCGTTCTGTTATTCATAAAGCTTACAATATATAACACGAGCGGTAGTCATTTTATTCACAATGGGGGTCAAAACGACCGCACAACGTGCGAGCTGTACGCGGACAGGGAAAGGGTTAACCCTCTGACAATTGAAACCTTTTTACTGACCACAAGCGGCCCTTTGAGCTATGCCGCCGGAAATACGTCATGTACCGGAAACACCGGAAACAATACAACGACTTTTTACAGCAAGATGAATGTGGGCCTAGTTTTTCGATGCTGAAATATTGGAGTTTTTTGAGCTTTTGTATCATAATTTATGGCATGTGCGGAAAGTTTCGTTAAAACATGATAGCCTGTAGATTCCTTCTCCCGTTATTGAGAGGCATAGTTTGTGCGCATAATATTGACGATGCCTTCCTCTTCCACATTTTTGTATGTACATATTGGATTCGGTGCAAAATAGCTTGATGCACGCGGTGCAGTACAATATGATAAAATGCTTTTCATCATTATACTTCATCATGTTGATGTAATGTAAAGCAATATAAAAGCGAGATATACCTACATAAAAACTTACTTTTACTTCACTCTAAAGAAGTAAAAGTAGTTGAGACCAAATCACGGTTTTGTATTTCGAAAGTTATTCAGTCCATACCTTTTTACGACAAAAAGACGGAACAATATGTAATTTGCTAAGGAGATAGATCGTTTCCTTGGAAATGGTACTTTTCCCGGGAAACGCGTGTAAAGCCGCGGGAAGTGCGCTAGCTGTAGGTACCTAAATGTTAAAAGTTTTAATGTTGAGGTTGATGCGTACTCCTGCACGCCCAATCTCTACTTATTAAATAAAATCAATTTTACGTACCTACTTTATTGCTTATCTCTTTTATTCCACGTCCGTATCGTTTGAGCTCTTGTTCACGTATGTTCAAAGTAACACTATAATGTGGGCTTTATATGTTAAATAATGTTTGAACTCACGTGTCCAACAATTTTACTGCTAGACCAATAAGTTAGTCAAATCGATAATGAGGTTCCTGGGTCTGGCTAAAGTTGTTAGTAGGATTTTTCTAACAAAAAATATTCACAGTAGCCCGGATACTGAAAGAAGGAGTTACCCGGTCCTCTGTACCTCGAAAAAGAAGTTAGACCATTGGTCCAGCGCCTGACCTCTTTCGGGTCGTGAGTCACGTGCCATCGGATTATGGGACCTGTGTTTGAGCACACACTTGAGCACTATAATTATGTCCTGCGCATGGCTTGTTTTCGTCGAGTCCAGCTGCCGTGGCCGAAATCCGGCCAAGAGGTCATTACTATCGTCTGGTTTAAATTTATTGATACAATGATATGTTTATGTAACTTTAACATTGTATCAATACATTTAACCCTTCATACTACCAAACTAAACTACCAACCTAATAAGCATAGATTATTATGATGTACCTACCTAGTTTTACTATATAAAATCTATTGTTGTTTGACGAATTCATTACGGATGTAAGCGTCGGTTGGTGTTCTTCCAACACAAATAAGGTTCGTAGTTAACCCGCTTACATCCGTAATGGATGTACCTAGTATTAAATATATATATCGATCTCAATTCTCAGATCTCAATTATAAAGTGTTGCTTCATTCGTATAAATAATTTATTGTTGCGAAGTCGAGTCGGCGCTAAATCTTATTACTGGACTATAAAATGTCTGCATTCTCATAAATATTTAGCGCCAGTCGGGATGATACAGGGCGAACGGAAATACTAACGAAAGCTTTCAAAATAAGCGTAAGCTGAATGGAATGTCAGGCATTCTACTTTTTATTATTGGTGTATCTTTATATGATGAAATGGGATAAAGTACCTATGTGATTCATTGCGTAAGGATTTGTAAAGAATTTACTTAATTGTTTTGTAAAAAACTAAAAACAGACTTCAAATCTCTCTTAATCATCAAATTGTTATAAATGTGCGTGACAAATATTAATGTAAAAAATGTAAATAAATATTTTCGGGAATAAACTTTACATGATATTATGATCATATTATGTATGATGGAAATATCAACGAACATAGGAGGGAAGAATTATGAAAAGGCATCAATAAAAGATGGGAATATTGCATTGAATATATTTTATTCTTTTTACCACCCCGTATCGATACCATGATACTTTTGGGGGAAATTTCACCTTCTACCGCAAACTGCAGGTCGCTACATGCTTATGTTTTCAATAAATTATTTCCTATTCCTATTTGTGTGATGAAATGGCAGTCATATTACATTTTACACCTAGGCGAGAACGTGACTGATTCCTATCGAGTGTATCAATTTTGGGACACGAGATAGGAATTATAACACACGAGGTAGGAATCGCACTTTCTCCCGAGTGATACATAGTGCTTTATAATACGCCTACGAGGAAAAACTCTTCAAAATCACTCGTGTAAATTAAAATTGAAAAGTCAAATTATGTGAAAATCGTGTGCAATAAATACGCGCGTACGATTTTCAGATCGTTCGTTTTTCAATTATTGTTCCGAATAGTACGTAGGACACCAAATCGGATTCGCAATAAAAACTTTTTGTCGTTTGACCTGTTATAAAAATAACCATAACAACCGGCTGCTATTTCAGAAATTATCAAAAACACATTAGAAATAGATTTCCATACACTTTTTTCCCCGCCAAACGTGTGAGAAATGAAATTCCATAGAGTTTTCCATTCCGCTTTTTAGTTCGCTTGCAATGACGAACTTTCTTGGTCATGTTTGGAACAGGAATAATCAACTTTCTGAATAGGCGTAGTAAAGGCTTCTTTCTAGGTACATAACAAAACATTAAATCAACTAGTAAAACATAGCCTGAGTAAAACCGAGTGCACCTGCCAGTGAAACAGGTATTCCCCGTAGGTAATATCATGTTTGATGGAGATCAGAGCAAACTTCCCCCGCCGCCCGCCCCGGGTATTCCACTAACAAATACCTCGGTTTTATTGCCTATTTACATGTTAAAATAACTATTTACTGGGTTATTGGTATTTTGTAATACCTGATTCCTGAAACTGAAATGCAATAAAGTAAGTTCAGGGAAAACTGACTTTGAAATTCCTGTTATAAGTTTGTTCCCAGAAAAGGAAAAGCAATAGAGCTAAGCCATTTCCTGGACACGGAACTGGAGTGAGCGGATGGAACAAGTAATGAGTTATTTGTATTTGACAAGCAGTTTTGTACGTATTCAACTTCTGAAGTTTTCGCTCAATTGTATTTTCAGAAATATCGACTGCTTTCAAAACGATTACGCATTTCCGTTATATTAATACGAATCCCGAAATATGTTTTTATGAATCTTTGTTTTTTATTCAAAGATAAATATAACTTATTTACCAAATACGCGTGAACAAAGATGGTAAGTAATATAGGATACAACATGTTTGACCAATTTATAATGGTATGCAAAAAATATGTCGAGAGTACGGCAAGCAAATCTGATTTTAACAATTATGGAACAATGTAAAAATCCATGCAGATATAATAATAAAATATAAATACATCACAGACAAAGTTATTAAGAAGAAAACGAATCAAGACAGATAAGGAAAGAAAATATTAGGTGCACCCAATCCTGAGGGAAAGATCAAGTTAGGGAACATTTCAGACATTAATAACAGAATGACAAAGAGACGATATTTTTTTTAATATTTTGAGGATTTCAATAACTAAATTCAACGATCTACTGAGGTAGACAGGGGGTAGCGGGGAGAGGGTTGTCGGCCCCGACATCCGACAAATGTGAACAGCGCCATACTTACTCATAGGCGCGTGAGATCCGACACGATTTTGCTGGCAAAACACGCGAAATTTCTTGTCGGCGTCAACACAAAATCGGTTTCCGATAGATGTGAATAGCTTCATATAAAATGCTCTGCCACTGGAATATCCGATTAAACCCCGGACCCGACACCGCCACGGCCGTTTTACTTATTTACTTCACGTTAAATAGTACACTCAATAATAATTTTATTGTAAAATTTTACTTGTCTAAGTGCTTTAAAAAAAAAAAAAAGTTATTGATGTCTGAAAACCGATACAATGAAATAGAACAAGCAATTTACATTTGAAGCAGCAGTTGAGCTAACTGCAGACTGTAGCAAAAATGTAGAGGTAGCTCTACTGATCTACATAAATACCAATCGGAAGCTTCTGGCATGGCAATGCTGATGCGCTGCGCCAGATACGCACCAGCTCTCGGGTCACGCGTCCCTTCCACCAGTCGCTCATATAAATATTGCGAGGAAATTCGCAAACTTGTGAGCTAAATAATTGAGACAGGAACTGAAACTCAGAACGATTATATCCTCATCAAATTCAAATCAACAAAATCGTCGTATCATTTTAAGAGTGTTTCTCCGTCGATAAGGATAAAGTGCGCGGATAAGCGTTGTCAATCCTTTGAGTCGTTTAAAATGTCGTATTGTAGGGCCCCAGTGAGGGTAAGGAGTAATCGATATCGAGGGATCTTGAGAATCGCTTCTACTGTTCAAAGTGTTCTAACGATGTTCGGGGTGGCTGGTGGAGGGGTCAGGAACCTGATTTAATCATGTTTATTAAATTCTATTGTTTCTTTCTATTCAATTATTAGTTTAGTCTAGTGAATAAATAGATATAAAAAGGCTTACTACAAAATATCAGATTATTTAGAAGATAAAAAAGCTTGGGAAGGGTTTTGCTGAAACTAGACAAGATAAAGTTAAAAACTACAACCCGACTACGTGAAAGTTATAAAAGTTTGAAACATTTACATTGACAAAATAGAATGACGTATCGGTCATATTTGATAGGCATAGAGTTGAAAATGAAAATAGGTCGTAGGTATTGTAATTTTTCTCTATGGGGCCTGCAGCCTGCGGCTACCAAAATTTTAATACGCGTTTTGAAGGCTTATTCGGGGTCGGAGCCCTAAATCCTATAGCCTATAACCATCGGGGTATTGAGACGAATCAATCGATACATAATTTGTTGAAATCGAACCAGTAGTTTCAGCGCTACGTGCAACGCGGGAACAAAGAAATCGGCCACATACATACAAACATACAAACATACAAACATAGGGTGCTAACCTCATAACCCTCCCCTGTTGGTAGTCGGGTAAAAATTAACAGGCTAAAGGTTTCTTCGTCGCTTCTTTATTTTAGTTTACATACCGAAACGACAGAAATCGAAAGTACCACTTTATTTCCATTGTGTTTTATTTTAAGAATTTGACCTTTTCAAAGTGTTCATTTTTGTATTCATGGAAATATAGAATTTTTGATTTTGATTTTGATTTCAGATTTGGCCATCTACTCCCATCTTAAAAATACATCCTGTATTATTATATTTATCATATTATTGTTATAGTGTGATGTATCGTGGTTGTGGTGTAAGAATCGACCCCTGCAACTCAGCCCATGGATGACGTAAGAGTTGATGAGAGAACCACCAAAGGAAGGGCAGCTCCAGTGTATTTTAACACTTCCACTGCGATAGTCAATCTGCCTGCCAAGCGTGGTGGGGTGATTATGACAAAACTACCTTTATTTGAGGAAGGGTGTTCAAATGTGGACGTAGGTCAGGTATGTATACTGAGGAGTATGCAAATAAAAAATAACAGGAAATAAAAACGTCATCTGACAATAACAAAATAAAACAATTACAACCATATAGGTATTTACTTTTATTACTTACTATTACTTTTAATTGCCCTAAAATCTAAGCCGTCACCAGAAAGCAAAGTGCCCAGAATGCTGGCAGCATTGCCACGTTGAATGGCAATGCTAATTCGTTGACTAAAATAAAAGCCAGCATTCCGATCACCTGTGGACTCTATGACAAGTTTGGTAAGGTCTTTGTATCTGACAACTGTCTCTCACTCAGCAATAATACATTTATGTGAATCTCACTCAATTCGAAGCGTATTTCATAAACTCAACTCTCACCGTACTTCAGGTGTTTCAGCGGCATGTTTTATAACATTTACGGCGGTATAAACAAGATATAAGCAGATATTGGCAGTAAGATCCTGATGTCGGTCCGCGCCTAAAACACGTTTAACACCCCAAGGTTTAGCGCCGCTGTCCGCCGTAAAGAACACTCTACTGGGTTATGTGTTTACACAAATAAAAGTGTGTAACACAACGCTTAAATATATTAAGTGATAAACAACCTCGCAACTTTAAACTCGTGGCACAACAGTGCTAGGATTTTGAATAAATTTTATCAATCTAGTCAAAACGAAACGCATCTCAACGTCAACCTCAACAGCCATTAATGGTATTAATTATCAAGGGATAATCACCATAATGGCTTTTATTTCATGTGGGGTAATGCCCATTATCCCTACGCTGGACATGCGGGTTGGGGATCGCAGTTCGGTGGTAGATTTATTCTGCAAGAGGCGCTGCTGCCCGCTCCCGGTGTGTGTCCCTTAGTCGCCTCTTACGACACCCACGGGAAGAGTTGGGGTGGTGCAAATTCTAAGCCGGCACCACACAGCTCAAAACGAAACGCATTAGTAAAGGATATCTCAATAAGGTTTCATTTCACCGATTGGTGCCAAAAGTAAGATTAATGTACCTTCTTCATTCTCTGTTCTGTTTTTTTGAAGTGTTTATAGTTTAATGCATGTAATAGACAATTAATTATACGTCAATTTTATGTCAAATTACTTTGCCAGTCTATTATTTTACTATGCAGTAAATATACTTTTATTTTAAATATCAAAACTATGCCTGTGAAATGCAGTGAGCCGTTTAAAGCTCTAAACTATTTTATGTTGAATGAAATTGGACCTTAGTAGTTAAGGCGTCGCTTTCCCACCTACTCTATCTAAGCCGACATGACGGCGGCTAAAATAAATATATAAATATTGCTGGATAATTCGCACAGCATGATCTAGTCACAACGTAAGAAGAGCACGTGTTATGGGTACTAGTGATAACTGATATACATCATTATACTTAATACATTAATCTTATTCACCTCCTGCGACATCCTCAGTAAGTTATGGACCATTAATTGGAATGGGTGCTATCATAACTGGTCATATTTTCCCATAAAGGTACCCCAATCTCATCGCAATAAGGATCAGTACCATCCGATTGAATTCGCCAGTATTGCCAGCTATAACCCCGCTGTAAGCTCCACTAATTAAATAACTAGATTACTGACACAAGGAAAACAAAAACGAGTCGGTCATTATAGCAGAGACAAATGGAGTTTTTCTCGTGTCAGAGCCGGTCGGCTGGCGCGCCGCCAGCCGCCCGCCCTGTGTGGTACAAAGGGGATTTGATTTCGCGTTTTGCGATTGTTTTGGTGTTCGCTTTTGGACGAGCTGGGGTTTTAGAAAGATATTGTGTTTGGGAGGACATAGGTTGATCAACAGGGATGACGACAGTAATGTTACTGTCGTCGTATTCTATGTAGAATAACCAAAATTATGTATTTACCTATTTATAACTGAGCCATATATTGCAAAACACATATTATGTTTTTATTTTGATCGAGATTAATATTTACTTTGATTGAATTAAACTACTATATGACACGTTGAACAGCAATCCGGACCATTAGACAACTGTGACGTCACGCCGTCACAATCTCACTAATATTATAAACGTGAAAGTTTAGATGGATGGATAGATGGATGGATGTTTGTTCCTTTATCACGCCAGAACGGCTGAACGGATCTCAATGAAATTTGGCACAGAGATAGATTATAGTCTGGAATAGGACATAGGCTACTTTTTATCCCGGAATTCCCACGGGAACGGGAACTACGCGGGTGAAACCGCGAGGCGCTGCTAGTATAATATTATAAACGTGAAAGTTTAGATGGATGGATGGATGTTTGTTCCTTTATCACGCCAGAACGGCTGAACGGATCTGAATGAAATTTGGCACAGAGATATATTATAGTCTGGAATAGGACATAGGCTACTTTTCATCCCGGAATTTCCACGGGAACGGGAACCACGCGGGTGAAACCGCGAGGCGTTGCTAGTGGTATATAAAGCCACAAATACTATGGATAAGGTGTGATTTTCTTTTCTTGAGAACATTAAGGTCATTCTGTATCGTCTGATGTATCTGCATCAGTGACGTCATAGGCAGCGTTACTAGTATTCTACCGTTTTTAGACCTAAACTCAAAATACTCTGTTAAAAGCCCTATTTTTCCTTCAAAATCTGTTTTGTTTTTTGCAGAGCGATGATTTTATGATTTACATTTTGTGTTGAGTATATTATACTTATTATATCTAAAAACATTTCGGAGTAGTTTCTCAAAATCAGCCATCATGCCTATTTCAATTGATTTGGAAGATCGTCAGTCACTTTTACTCATCGGTGACCAATTTGCCAAATAAAGAAAAATCATAAATAATCAAAAAAGAAAATTTTCTCGGCTAATCTATTGTGTAATTTACATATAGATTAGCCGAGAGAATTTTCTGTATGGAGAAGAATTACCGAAATTACTTAGATCTGTAGATTGTTTGCAACAGTCTGCAGTTAGTTCAATTTGTTTCAACTAAAAATACTAGTTTTAATGTATTACTTGATTGTTATTTTCTTTGTTAACTTGGATGTTAAGTTTGATTATTCTGAATCGGTCTAAGTCGAGATGAGAACTAAAATAATAGGTACGTACCACTTAACAGTAGGTACTTACTGAATAATGAATATTGTTTCTTTATCTACTTATTAAAAAATACCTTTGCAAAACATGCCAAAAATTCCTGCTACGGTATTTGAACCAACAATATTAGCTTTCAGTCAGTTATTCGCCCGCTACGCCACTCACAACCTTTACAAACAAGATGGACTCTGCAGTTAGTTTATTATTCAGTTTGTACTGCAGCCATACAATGTCGGAACTTCAGCGTGTATCCGACACCAAACCCCATCAAAGAATTTATTATTAAGTGTTCCAACAGTGGTGGTTCCGTTTTGTATTTACGCGCACACTAATATCTGGCAGCCATCCTAACTGGTCGCCCCCCCTCTCCCATGGGGTTCGACCTCACCTCCCCCTCCTATGGGGACTGGCTGGAGACTGCTCACATAACGTTACATAATAATCAGAAAGGTTAAATTCACTTGCGCTGAACATAAAAAGGAAAATACTTTAGACTTTTTCACTAAACTTAAGGAGACAGTTTTGAGCAGAACAGTATTTTTACCGTCTTCGGAAAACGGTGAACGTTCTGTGATTTGAATGTTAGATTTTTTATGTATGTTCGTCGTTTCGAAAATATGACATTCTCTCCGTAGGTGAAATTGTGGACCGTTTTAGATTAATCTGTCGCTCGCATAGAGGATGATCCAGCAAGACTAAAGAAACGGGGAAGGCGAAGCCAAGTATAAGTTTTTCAAAACAATTATAATTATTCAAGTTTTATAATTATAAAATTAAAGGCCTCCTTTTCTTTACTTCATCCAGCTTCAAAAATTTAAACTATGTGAAAAAAATTACCTATAAAAAAACTTGCGTAAACAAAAAGTTGCCTCCTAGTTGGGTAGAGGTTCCGGAGATCACCTACTCTTTATATATAAACAGAATACCTAAAACCTATGTTAAAAGCAAAACTTATGTAAAAACTGTATCTGAAAAGAAAATTACCTACCTGTTTGAGTTGCATAATTATTATGCTTTTGATACAGACAGAAGTGTTTATCACGAACACCGTACCCCTGTCATGAGCATGCCTACTTCATGAATATTCCTGATAACGCTATCAATGAGTCCGTTACGCACCCCCGCACCCCTTGCACCCCTAAACAACTAAAACCCGACACCCCTTGCATACCGAGTGCGTATCATTCGCGGCCCCGACTTTGAAATAATTAAATATTTGATTTCAAAAATTAAAAGAGGAAACTCGTCATGTCATGCTATTTCATAAGTCTCTAATGTAACTTTAACACAAAAGTAAAATAAAAACGATGTTACTGACATCGTGTTTCGAATAAATTTCATTTATTAAATTTGGAACGCACTTACTGCGGTTTGTTTGTTAAATACACTCACTGGCTAATATGCGTATACACTTATTGGTTTCAATTCAGATAGACGTCAGAATTGAGTGACGCACGTCCAGGTTGTAGAGGTTGAAATCAATCTAGATTAGATAAGGTAGCATCAGTTGGTATGTGGTCAGGCGCCCGACATGACGTGGTGCTGAAATCAAAAGTGTCTGTTAAGGTTGCTCCTTTTGGTGTCGTTCATACGCATACACATTCGGTTAAACTTAAAAAAAACACAAACGGATGACATTTCACTCCTACATGATACAGTTAAAGCTCTATTTGTTTAAATCATTATTTTTTGCTACGCTACGCCGATGATAGGTATGGTTCTTTCTGCTCAGCCCTTCGATCAAAGGGTTGACAAAGTGGCTCGCCATCTATTCTGTGAGGAATACGCCATGGATCACGATCTGATCTATAACGCCAAAAAGACGGAAATGGTAATCTTCAGATCAGAAAAATCACCCTTTTCAAATCATATTGTCAGTCTTTCTACACATGTCAACTTTGCACAGATTACACCAAAAAATCACACGATGGTATCAGAGTGACGTACAATAATGTTTTCAGGATTCTCATGGGACTGAAGCGCTATTGTAGCGCTTCAGAAATGTACACAACATCCCGTGTTGACTCTCTCAATGCCATCCAGAGAAAGAGGATAACCTCATTTATGTCCAGAGTTGACATGTGTAAAAACTCAATTATAAGGAGTATGGCAGATCGTTTGATCTTGTCTGACATGTACAAACGGTGGGTGGCTATTGCCACTTACAATATTTTACAGTATTTAAATTTTTTGACGTACGTGTATGTATGTACCAATTTCTGTATTATTTTTTTGTTTCATGTGTAATAATTTATTACACCCACATTTTGCCATTAAGGTACTTGTAATCACTTTCGCTCGAGAAAGGTGCACAAACATAAAATCTTTCCTGCATATTATTACAATTTTATTGGTCTGTCATTCCACATTTGGTCATAGGTTTTCTCCCTCTTCCAATTACGTGAAAATCACTGGTAATTATTAGACCAACCAATAAAAATTACCACAAAAATTGGGTATTTTCTTCGAAAGCTACATTACGCTGATGAGAATAGGGTGAGGATTTATTGGACGCGTTCTAAAACGTGCTTACAAGTTATTTGAGATTCCGATCTCTCACTGGAGATGTGAGTCGTAGATACGTCAGTCGTAGACATCGTTTCAAGTACAAATAGTTCAGAGTCAGGGCCCGGCACGTCTCGCTAACAGGTATTTTATTCCCTTATCTCGGCCGCCGATGGCGCCGCTCGAGCGCCGATCGGCTCGTATGAACAACTTTTTAGGACTTCTCTTAATGCGCCAAGTAGGGATGTACTAGTTTATAGTTTAAAATACCATCGTAAAGGTACACAAATGTTTGATATTACCTATCGACCTCTATTTCCTTTAGACCTTACAGGACTCTTGGACATGTCACAAAATTCAAATTTCGTAAAACTAGAAAGTAAAGTGATCACTTTGATTTTTTCTTTACTTCAATTATTTTAAGGTAAAATAAAGAAGCGAATCAAAAACTTATAAATTGTTAAATTGTTGCTTTTTTGTTGGAACTAAACTCGTCCCAAACTTTTTTATGATTTGAATTATTAGCTTTTTTCACTATTCTGGATAAAAAGTGGCCTTTGTTATTATGTTTCCAAGAACTTAAAGTTTCACAAATAACCAAAAAACCAGATCTTCACTTTGTTGATGTAAACTTTCCGTTCTTTAATAACCGACTTCGCAAATAAAAAGCAAATTCTAATCATGTAAAATTTGGATCTGTATTTTTGTAATTTTGCTAGGAATAAATGCAAGGTTTTGATTTTGCACCGATTTTTGTTTATTTAGATATCGATATATTCGAAGGCCTTCCCTAGCAGTCCACAGCTGCCCCCACAGTCACCGGGCACATCAAGTAGGTTCTCTACCTCCCAGTGAGAGGGTAATCAGAGAACTCCGGAGCCCCACTCGCGAGGCCTCTTATCAGTCATTTCACAGTTTGACGGCTGTTACAGTTCGACTCAGAAACATTCGCAATACGAACCTTTCTCTTAACATACCTCAGAAACACTTCTGCCCTACTTCTTCTTAAAGTAAAGTATAGGTAGAGTAGATCTACTTTGCGCGTGGCTTTACGATGTTACAATTGAAAGTATAAAAAGGAACTCACGTTGACTAAGAGTAACTTAACATAGCTACTTCTTATATTTTTGATTTGGAAACTCGTTTAATCTCACTAATGTGATCTAATTAGATTTTCAATGTTTGTTTCAGGTAAGCTGATAAATTTGGGATGTAAGTGGACTATTAACTAGGTTCAGGATGCGTAAGATTCACCACAAACAGAAATAACAGGTAAGATTGATGTCTTATACTACTACTACTTAAACTACTTAAACGTGTATTCGACAGTCTAGTGGTTATACTACTAAACGTTTCCTAAAGTTCGTATACGTTCGATTCGATCGACGTCCGATCCAGTAACGCACAATAAAACGGTTTTGTACATATGGTACGAGAGGTTATTAGTTTGTGTAAGTGGTTATTTAATTGACGTTCTAGTTGAATAAATAAATTATAATCACTTCCAAACAGATACCAAATCTCTCCCATATTTGCAACTTTTCTCAGGTTCTCGTTTCGTGTGAGCCCCGTCGGAAGTTTGTGACTTTTAAGAATAACAATGTTTTATTTCAAAATTTAAAAGCCTTAAAGTGAAATGATTATTCCTATTTATTCCACCGAACTAAAGTTAATTTAAAAATATCTCAGTAAAACACATTTATGTAGGTGTAATTTCAAAAAACCTACGTGTTAATGTGTTTTTTGCAAACGCCTTTGCTTTCACCAAAATTGACAGTGACTTAAAACTGCTTCGGTATTTAATTTCTGTGTAAACCTCTGTCTCGTTAACCCTAAATAGTAGCTCGGAATCAAATCAGCATCAACTAGCCGCGGTCACTAATTGGCTGACCACTTGGGCTGTGCGGTCGGAGAGACCGGAATTGATTGTGTCGTATCAACTTCCGGAGGCTTTGCGCTGATTGTTTTACAATATACGTGATTCATTGTCATTTGAACTTTTTCATTAATATAACAATCAATAAAACAAAATTTAAAAAAAACTATATTATTTCCGTACACACAAATGTGGATGTACACTAAGAAAAAGTCCAATTCCTAAAATACTAATAATTCAGGGTTGAAACATGTCAGGATTTTTAGACATTAAAAACAAACATGGAAATTATATTTAAATTTTGATTTATGTCGCTTCGATTATAATGTAGACTAAAGTTAAATCGTGACAAAAGAAGCCTTAGCCTGTTAGTTGTTATTTTCGATTTGGAGCAAAGCTCGTCCCAAGCTTTTTTATTCTCTAGATTATCTGATATTTTACTAGGCTACACATGATTTAGGGCACGTCTTTCGATCACTGGACTTGAGCCGCAAATAAAAAGTTCAACTTTAAGATGACAATTTATGTACCTACCTACGTATAGAATTCGATACCACTTATTCTGACCGATATGACATAATCGATTAATGGCACGTTAGAGAATCATATAAAACAAATCTTTGTGAGCAAGTACAAGAATGTTTCTAAACTAAGAGCTCCAAAACTATTCAAGAAATCGAGATAAAATTTGGTACACATGTAGAACATAAAATCTGACTTAACTTACGGACTTGACTTATTTTAAGACTTTCGTAGAAAAGTAGCTGAGCATGTAAATGTTTCAAAATAGAATAACCTTTGTAAGTTCATAAGTACCTCTCTGAAGGGTTTCCTAGGGACGAGGACACTTGAACTATTTGATATCGGACCTTCCGGCTGCCTCTCACGTGCCACTAGGTAGCTACTCGACAAACAGATTATACGCCATTTTAGCTTCAAAAGGTTGCGAAAGTACGCGGAATCATGTAAGGTTATTTATTGTGATGTTTGTCCTTGCATAAAAATGAGGGAAAACATAAGACTGCGTGAGTGTCGAAATATTTCGGTACTCACACAATCTTTGTATGCACCAGGGTGATTTTTTGGGTTCCGTACCTCAAAAAGAAAAAGGGACCCATAATAGGATAATTTTGTAGTCCGTCTGTCAACCCTCTTTTCTCAGAAACGCGGAAGTATCGAGTTGAAATTCACATCATATATTCTGGTTCGTAAGCTCTTGGAGCCGCGATATAAATCAAACTTCTAAGTCAACGCAATCAAAAGTTACAGCCGTTTATGGCCTTTTTTTTTAATTTTCCAAGGAAATCGCTTTCACACAAAACCTATAGGGTAATCCCTGTTGACCTAGAATCATGAAATTGGGCCAGAAGCTAGGTCTTATAGTACATGTAAATGAAAAAATCTAAAAACCATTTTGTTATTAATTCACAAAAAAATAATGTTTGATTGCTCACGAGTACAAGTTTGCACGGAACCCTTGATGCGCGAGTCCAACTCGCACGTGACGTTTTATTTTATGTCTTATAATTGCACGAAAGATATTTTCTCACCGATATTATTAATAAACCCCTAGAGGTTAATCAGTCGGGTAGTATCTTTAAGGCGCTATAAATAATTAGTTAGAAAGTGCGAGTTATCTCAAAGACGCTAGAAATATCTGAAACTTACTCTCGCTCGGCTCAACTTTAGAACAGGGTTAAATCAGAAGTTGAGTAAAAGCGGGAAAGCGAGATAAATGGTGATTTAGCGCTATCGCCGCCGCCAGGTGGCGTCCGCTGCAGTTTTATCACTTTCGGACCAGCCGCTGAAAGCTGCGAATGCATTGTTCCTATTCCGGGATAAATTGTTTCGTCGACAGGGGACAGAATTACTTTTTATTGTTTAGAAATTTGGGCGCCTAGACTGAATAGAACGTTTTGTAACTGACTAAAAAAGGAGGCTATCAATTGAAAACGAATTCAAAGGTTAGATTTTTCTACTCCAGACATTCATACTCATTCTAATCTAAAGTCTATACCTGAGTTGAAAATAAACAATGTTATTTGTAAAGTTCTCGTGAACTCCATAACCCTTTTGTCCTCACAAAACAATATTAAAAACAAAATTCCCGAATAAATCTGGAGACAATTCCCAACAATTCAATCAGTTGGCAGCGCTTACCTTCCAACTAACTCAATACATAGATAAAGCAAACTTTTGTCGGAATAACATAACTCTGCTGAGCTGAATAACACCTTGTGCTACAGTGTGTAGGGTCACAATAGATAAGCAGAGGATGCTCCATGAATATCCAAAATCGGAGGGCAATCGCAAGGTACAGTATCGTACAGATAGTCTAAGATATGGGGAGGAGTTTATTTACGAGATTTGTAGATTCGAAATGTCACAGAGTTTTGAATACGTAGCGGAATGAGTAGGCATCGAAAAACCGATTTCTTATTGTATATTGGGTATTAAGAATATTGTTTTAATTTTTTATAAAATACCTATGTAGGCTTGACGTCTGCATTTTTTTTGAGGGAGCAAAAAAATCTATTTTTATTCTTATTAAAGTTGGTAGAGCGTTTTGCGATAGACTTCATGGAGATGAATACTACAACACACCTGTGTACTGTCCGTGTATGATTACTTAGATGTGACTTTGCAGCGATGGTACTCACTTAGCATCAGCAAGGCAGGGTTTATCAGCACATAATTAGGTACATGGTACACTGTTGACAACGATTTTTCTCTGAATTAATATAAATTATCCATAGAATAGTTATAGATTTTTTTCTCAATGTGATACATCATGCGTAATTTTTTTCTCTTTATGCATAGCCAAACATTGTCTTGGGTGTTCTGTTCAAATGAGGTCCTTATGTCTTTTGTGTCCTAGTTACATAAAGCACACACTCAACAACGTGCAGACATCATGACAATCCCACCGCCGCCGTCTCCGGCTCTACAAAACAGAGTGTAATCTGAAGTTCCTAATCGAATCTGCTCAGATATCCAATTTGTTATCCACGCGACTGTACGACTATCTGTGCCTACCTGTACCTACCTGGCCTCCACATGCCGGTACAGTCGTGCACTTTAGCAGCCTTTTATCTGTGCCTACCTGCATCTACCTGCCTTCTACAGGCTGGTACAGTCGTGCACTCTATCAGCCCACTACCTTAACTTGTCTTGTTCTAAGTTTTGTTTTAGCTAGAAGTTTATTGATCCTGGTTGCGAAAGGAAGTTGATTTTGCACCTACTCTCACTTAAAACGATTGAAGAGAAAATAATCGGAAGGCAATTTTTCCAGCATATTTTTCTCCCCTCAACTAAAAAGCTGTTATAAGTTTTACTTGTGTGTTTGTCTGGTATCGTAGGTCTTAGAAAGATGCACCGATTAAACTCGAAGCGTGGTCTCGCTATGCTTCATGTATATCGCTATAGCCGTTCATAAGATAATTCATTCAGGAGTTTTTTGAATTTTTAGTTTGTAACATTAGGGCAAGCAGATGCCGGATGCGGCAAGCTGCAGGCCTCTCACCGGGCGGCTCGTCGTCGTCCAGCAGAGGACTTGTAAGTTGTACAGGCTGTTGAATAGCATAGAGTTTATTTTGTTAAGTTTATATTTCATTGTGTAAGACCACTTCCTCACCGGCTCGATACGTAAAAAGATTTTTTCAATGGCTCAGCTTGAAACCAGAAACCATCGTCCTTGACTTCTTTGGTTTCTGTATCTTTGAAAACCGATAGGAAGGTCGAACTTTTGGAAACGCGAACCGAAGTTTTGTAAGGATTCACTGTTCACCGAAATATTATTTGAAAATTAATTTGTTAAACTAAACGTATTGAGATTACGAGAAGAGCCAAGTCAGCCATTTTATTACTTTAGACTATGAAATTGGCAAATTACCCAGTTACACCTAGTAGTCAAGGATAACTTTCGAGTAGGTAACTTGTCAAAGTCGAATGTAATGGAATGGCTGACTTGGCCCTTCTCGTGGTCCTCTATAAACGTCAGAAGTATTACGAGATGAGACTTGGTATAATTTTAACATAATGTTTTTGATTGGATCTCACCACTTTTTGTAAATAGGTGACTGAGATAGAAAACCTGAAATTCATGATTTTAGAATTTCCCAATTAAGAAACATGCAAGTATTTCAAATTTCAAGACTGAGACTGACTGAGACGTCCAAGACAAGGAATATACTTTGTTGGGCGTCGTCTAAACAAGGACAAATCAAAACAATATTGGTGGAATGTATGTAACGGAACTGGTATCATCAGTAATACGGATTCATCTTACTAACGATTCAAGCAAGTATGCACATCCTTACACTTTTCAGTGAGTGGTTGACAGTACTTTTGCCTGCCTTTAAAAGGTGGGACGAATCAAGAACGTTTTCAGCATAAAATTTGAGTTTCTTGACTCGTCCTCTTTGGGCCAAATCCAGTGCGACGAATCGAGAACAATTCGAGCAAAGCAGAAAGTTTCAATTTTAAATTTGTGACAGTATTGATTCATCATTTAATTCGTTTGTTGTCCGTTTTCGTAGTCGAATGTCAACCAGTTTTGCTGCGTTTGTGCTACTATGCATTGTAAGTTTATGTTTTTGATAGTGATAGCCATGCTGTAACCTTAATGTTATCAGTTTTTGTGAAGTTTTCATTCATAAATGCCTTTGTTGACATAAAATATGTTGGATTTTAGAACCGAGTGTAAATTAATAAGTTTCTGTCCCCGATTGAACGAAACAGGTAGGTGTTAGGTAGGTATCTGCTAAAGTTAGTTTATTTAGTAAAGTGAAGTATCTTCCTAGTAAAGTAAAGTAATGTTGGAAATGTGTTTACAGGCGTCGCAGTAGTTTTACAGTAACTACTCGGATGGATTACACTACACTCGAACCACGGACTGGACTACTTTTTAAAGTGGTTAGAAAGTGTGCTTGCCGTTTTGTAGCGACCGTTATTTGTTCGCTCGGATCTGTGCTAGTCAACTTCTTAGGTAAGCTATGGAAGCGAGAGAGGGGTGCGTCAAATAATACTGACCGCTTACCAAAATCAAAATGTGTATGTCCACGCTTTTACGCGAGTTTATATCAACGCATATAAATTAACCGACTAAAAAAAAGACGAGGTTCTATATTCGGCTTCATGTAGGGTTTTTTTCTGTATGTTTATCTAGTTATCCGTCAATTGTTTTGACACAAAAAAAATCCCATTCAAAAAATATTTTGCTATTGCATAGTGTGATACCGATAAATTTTTGATTCCCAACAAAGTAAAAAAAATTATAGGACCACCTCGAGACACTTTTTAGGTATTTCTCCAGCAAAATTTGAAACAACAGTGTAAATAAATTAAGAAATTATAAGTCTGTTTTTTTCAGAACACTTAAATTATTTTTAAACGCGTGTATCGCCTTTGCTTTCGTTCCAGTCCTTCTAAACGTCCTGTGCTGATGTGGACTTCTTGTCAATTCTAGTTAATTCATCTATGTTATTAGAAAACTACCTACAACGTAAAATAGCGGCACCGCTATTCCATGCAACCTGCATCATGCTGTATTTTCCTACTGTTAGTACAGGTTTAAGCCGAGATTTAGATGGACTTAAGTTTTAAAAGTTAGCTGCAAGAAGATTATCTACGTTAGCCAGCGCAAACTATTGATCACTTCCGATTTAAGTCGTAAACCAAAGGCATAAAGTTGAAGTTCTATCGAGTAATACTTTTTACGCGAACTCGGTGTTTTCTACTTCTAATGAATTATGAGTTTAGAAAATTAAAGTCCTATTGTTTAATAAACACAGGACGTGATAAGTTATTTTGATCTTATGAAGGTACATACGAAATTTGGCAGGCCTCAGAATTTTTGTTGGCTGCAGTTTTCGCTTATACTCGGAATAAGCGGCAGTTTTATTAGACGGTGTATCTAAGCGGTAGCGGATTTGACAGTTTTCAGCGTAAACACTGCCTTATGTGCTAACTCCATGATTGCAATGATACATATTAACACCACTGTCACTAGCCCTGACACTGTCACTGGGGCATAATCTCACAAACATAGGTATATCGGCAAAAGTAGTGTAGGACGCCCTCTGACCAGGCGAGATGACGAACTGTGAGAGACTGTCAAGGCAAACTGAAGACCGCTATGGTGTTCGAGGCCCATGTCCAGCGGTGGACTAACACAGGCTGATGATGACTGTCTGACCACAAATATAATAATACTTTAAGAACTTGGTCTGATGAAGAGAACAATGACATAACGAGTCATTTTTGAAATCCACAAACTAATAATTTAAGCGGGCTATTGGCTAGTTCTATCTCAAAGTGGTACAAACAAAGCCGAGTTTCCTCAGCCCCTATCCGCGGCCCAATGCACATTGGACCACATTGGGCAAGTCCGAGTCCGTCCGAGTCAAAGTCCGTCCGCTCCGGTGGACGCTCACAACGCATTGGCCCAGCACAATGAGCCTTTATTATACGCGCTTCATTGTCCGTACACTCGACGTATTTGTTTAACATTTGTGTTTTATTTTATCAACCCAAGATGCAAATAGGGTCTAAAGCTGTACGTACACCGAATCGGAATCGGAGCGTAGGTACGTAGCGTAAGGATTTGTTGCATTGTATTGATTTATAAGGTGCATCATGCACTGGATATGCATATCTACCGATACCGATGCCGACGATGTTGTAACCGCTTGCACGATTTCGATCTGGTGGACGCACAGCTTTAGAGAAGCGTGTCAGTTTTTGTGTCGAAAATGACACAGGACATGAAACGTGATACGATGATGATTTTAAACGTGACACGCGAAAGAGAGCCAACCAAGTAAAAAAAGTACTTTCAAAATAAGATTTGAAAGTGCTTCACCTTGCATTGGTACCACATAAACATATTCATGTTGTTGCTATGAATAAATGTTTTTAAATAAAAAATACACAATGTAACGTTATAATTACATGCAATTCCTACAATGCAATTCCTACAATACATAGCATCTTTATCATGAAAATTCCATTCAAAATGATTGATTCTAATTTGTGGGCAAGTATATAGTAGGGTAATCATTTTGAATGGAGTTTTCATGATACAGATGCTATGTATTGTAGGAATTGCATGTAATTATAACGTTACATTGTGTAATGTACTGCAACTTTGCAGATTACTACGCTGAACTAGTTTCTGCCTGCTTCCGCGAACGGTTTTGGGGTTATGTCTTTTCCACGGAAACTAATTTATGGGATAAAAATTTACCTGAGTACTATCATGAAGTTACATCTATGCACATTTCAGATCCATGCAGGCGTTTTGTCGTGAAGAAGGAACAAACCAACAATCCATCCATACTACTTTCGCATATAAGATAAGTAGTGATTCGTGCGTAGCTGAGTGTCCTACCCTTCCCCAGTGTACGTTATTCCGCGCATCTTTGTGTTTACATCACCGTGCTGATTATTTCGTGTTCTGATTAATATCACGTTTTCAGTGATTCAATAATTAAGCTATATGATATAATAGATCGTTGGACGACTTGGACGTATTGTTCAGTGAACGCAAATTTGCGTTCATTTCGATTGAGATAAACAAACAAACAGCTGTCGTGGTGTTGTTAGTTTAGTTGTAAATGACAGGAAACTGTTTTTGAATGGATGAGCGGAAGTTTCCATTAAAGCCAATCCATGCTGCTGACTTCGAAAATAGGAGCAGGTTCTATGTTCGGCGGCATGTATGTTTTTATTTATGTAGGTTCCTATGTCCTTCGAGCTTGAGCTGCAAAGAATAATTGAAAAGAACAATTTCGTTCGTACAATAGAGGTGCAACTCCCATTTTCGTTTCCCATTTTCTTCCATTTCTGTCCGTCAAGCAAGAAGAATGATCTTCATAAGCCAAGTGGTCACAATATAAAAATTGCGCTGCCTTTAGGGAGAAAATTGAGCTCCCAGGTGTAGATCGCGTAGTTTTTTCTTATTTTCGGTGCCGACTATATAGAGTATCACAAATTTATTATACTACATATCTACTAATATACGATTATATAGAAATTTCCTATAAAACTCTGAATTCAAATTACTTTTTCAAAAGTTGAATAGTATGCTTTCTCAATCAAAACTCGTTTTTGTTCCCTGTTTTTGAGCAGCAAAGTGACCGTTTTCGAGCGGGAGTCGTGAAAACACATGTCATACTTAATGAACCTATATTACAGACATAGGATATCCTTGCTTTTATATAAACTAAAGGTATAAGTAGATACTAATAATTATATCACTACAAAGTAGTCTGCGTGAAGGCTTGTATCTCCGCGCTCTCACATATTGACGCAGTATACAATTTCCCGCGCACTGAACATGATGGATGTTATTTTCGTCAACCGTTTACAAACTCAATTTGTCACTTTTCATGGCAATTTGATGTGACAAGACTCACGTTTAGTAAAAAAATTCGATGAAATCGCCCGCGTAAACGAAATGCAGATTTATTGTAATATTTTAACGAGAGGCGATAAGGTTTCAAAAACTCAACTTTCTTGCAATTTAACTTTGAATTAAGCGATCGCAAAGATGAAGAGTCGTGTTAAGTAACGTCCAGAACCGCCATTACTGTGCGTAATAAAATGGAAATCTAAATGAAAACTTGCTCAGCGCCATAAATGGAATTACGTGAGAGCCGTCTTCAATGCTAAGTACTTCCATGCATAGTAAAAATGTCCTTTAAAACTTAAACTAGAAAGCTGTAGAAGTTTAAAAGACGCTGGAAATTTCTCTAGAAATATGAAAATGAGTTCTGAGTTGTCCCTCCGAGCCCGCGGGACTGACTCGAGTCCGCAACAGGGAAAAGAGCATTTCGATCGGTTAACGGAGAATTCCTTCTTCAGTTTCTATGTTTTATGCCACACGGTTCAAATTGATACCATTTGATGCCAGTGCGTTGCGTTCCGATTTTGCTATCTAACGTCTGTCGGAAAGTAATAATAGCAATAATAGTATAATAATAGTAATAAATTAAATAAATGGGGGCTCTCATACAACAAACTTCATTTTTTTGGCAATTTTTGCTCTACTTTTTCATTGCTGTATCTTGAAAGTTGAAATTTTGACAGGTTGTAGACGATTGCCACTATAACAACATAATATGTTCTTGGATTGATCGCGTCTTGATGGCTTTTTGCGATTTTTAAATCTGTTTTAGGGTTCCTTTTGCTAAATAGTTATGTACGATGGTACGTTACCCTCCGTGTGCGAGCCGACTCACACTTGGTCAGCTTTATTTTAGAAGTCTTGTCATTTATTTGAGGCATTCCAAATACTAAATCAATATAAATATGATAAAAACGCACAATTTAATAAGACCCAAGAAGAAGCTAACCAGATCATACTTGCAAAACTATTTAAGGGACAATTTTACTCTCCTCCATAAAATTTATGAAAAATCATGGCATTAGTTTAACTCACTTTACGTAGAAAATGTGGAAATTACTTTTATAACCATGAGCTCGGAGACAGATATTTGGACACTTCCTATAAAAATCTGTGAGAAATTCTCACATAAAAGAGTTCCCGAAATCGGGCTTTAGTTCTAACTTGATGAACGAAAAGTTTTTAACTCAAATGATTTCGCAGAAAAACAACCGCTGCTCTTTACCGGAATGAAACTCCGTGTTTCATACAGGTTTTTTTCAAATGAAAGCCTTTTTGTGCCACTTCGCTTTGTTTCGTTGAACCTACTTAAACGCCTGCAGGGTGTGTGTAGCCGTGTATACCTACGAGTACATCTCAGTGCAATTTCTTTATGAAAATAAAAGCCAATTCAATTAGGTAGGTATTATAAACAATTGTAATCCCAGTTTCACTTTGAAACATAGATAACATCAAGACATTTGACCTCTGATCAACCAGTTGTACAGAATATAACACTTCAAGCCTTTTGATCCAATCGTATCTACCAGTTGATCCGCTACGTCTTGTTTTAGTCAAATATTGTTCCTGAGGAACCAACTGGATAATTGGTAATATCCCAGTACTCTCCTTTACACCGAACACTTTAAGTCAAAAAAATATCTTGTTTCGGAACTACCACGCTACAGATATATCTGTAGCGTGGTAGTTCCGAAACAAGATAAGAAGAGTGAAGAGGTGCCTTCTAAGCCCTCGCCATGCATCATCAGCCAAGGCCATAAATCTAACTCTTTTGTATATATGAGTACTTGTTATCAAACGGGCCCCGCGAGCCTCGCGTAAATTAAACTTTTATCTCTTCAGTCCATAAAGCGCGGCCATCGCAGTGACTGCGTCCGCCATTGCAGCGCTGAGCGCTGTTTGTTGTGTAAATGCAGGCATTGTCACGATTGTGCACAAGCCCTTTCTATTTAGATTGATACAGCGACAACGAATTTCAGTTTCATTTTGAAATGTATTGCTCTCAAACGAATCTTGCAATGATACATGCAACATTAAAGGCTAATGCTCGCGGCGAGGGGGGGGGGGCGCTTTAAAACGTACCTTTTGATTTTGCCATTTTGTGTCTACCTGTGAAACGTAATTTAATATAATTATGAAGGTGCTAATTAAATCATGTTTCATACCACTTTATGCTTTTAGGTTACTATTTCCATATTAATCAAACCGACCAATACCTTTTATAGCTAAAAGCATAGGTAAGCAGGTAGGTATACTTGCCTACTTAGAGCTGGTACATAATCTACTAATGTGTTCGCTCAAGGAATTCCAATTCCCCGGCGGATTCCATAACGGAACTGGAAATATTCCATCGGATCTATAGACGCAGTGAACTGATGAAAGTTTGATCATGTGTTCCACCGCCGTGTGTTTGCTGCTTTATCGGGAGTACAGTACAGTAGTGTGTTCGCAGCTTCACCGGGCGGTGAACACGTAAAATAGGGTTTTATTGTTAGGAAGAACACTCATTTACTGACTATACAACTGATTCTTAACAGTTCTCTTCAATACAACAGTAGGGTCTACCGCTACCAGGGTGTCTATAGAAATGCTCGTCGAAACTATGATACTGTTTCCTTACCTTATCTTAACATCCTGCTGGACCCCACAACTGGGCAAACTGGGCAACTCCTCTCCTTCCATACATCCAGTATGTAGTCCAGGGCGCCAGTTAGTCACTTTTTACTTTTACTTTAAAAAGGTTGAAAGGAAGAATGAAGATCTAATATCGCATGATTTCCTTGAATATATTAATTAGTTTTAATAATTTGACTTTTCTCTATGTCTGTTTTTATTTTCTATATTTCTTCACATCACATCACATCCACACTAATATTATAAATCCGAATGTTTGTATGGATGGATGTTAGATACTTCTTTAGCCACGTTTATTGAACAGATCGGGTTGAAATTTTGCGCCTAAGCCCAAGCCTAAGGCCTAAGCCTTCACCTGGAATAACACATAGGCTACTATTAACCCTAGAAACAACACGTGCAAAACCGGCCAATATTGATACTCTCATGCACCTAAGTAGAGTACTAAAGAAAATGATAAGAAACCCGCAATTGCATACTTTGAAGCACTAAAATATGTTTCCAGAAGCTTGTTAGGATATAACCGTTATTGTTTTTCCTTCAGACTAACTGTATTTATAACTGAAATAGTTATCTCGTCGCATCGCTGCGATACTCCCGGCCACAGAGGTACACCTTTACCCTCGTCTTTACGTCATTACACAAAGTACCGAACAATACCAGCCCGTGGACCTCTAAACAATAACATTATCATACGTAGGAAGTGGCACGAGTGGTCGAGTGGTCGAGTGGTTGAGTGGAAGTGGGCCGAGCTGAAACGCCCGAACTACACAAAGGAAAGTCGAAATACAGCGCCCGAGGGAGGAGAAGGGGACAACTCTTGTATTTCACATTTTAATACTGCTATAGTTATAGTTATAGTTTTTGCTTAGACTTCCCTCTGACCTATAACTTACAAGCTTAACTTACCTTTCTAAACGATTTTTTTTCATATGTACAGAATAAAAATACTTTCTTTGCTATATTTGACAGATTCTATAAGGTGCGTTTTCTGCGTTCAACAATGAATAAAACTGGTCGAAAAAAAAATAACGCAAATCATAAATTACTACCAATAAACCCAGGATAAAACTGACTTCATTAGGAAATTTATGATGTTTTTAAAAACTAAAAACCGCAATTTATAGCTGAAATAAATTTGTAAATAATAATAAAGGACGCCAAATGCCCTTTATTATTATTTATAAACTCAAAAGAAAGCAAGAGGATATATATTATTATGTAATATAGCCTAAAACTAGAAGATATTGATAAAAATACACGTTTGCTACAACTCAAGCATAAACAACTTAACTCGTTATAATAATTATGTTATGATAAAAGCCTCAAATGTGTTTATTCAGGCTTGTGCCGAAAATAAATGAAATGAGTGCCCGTATGTGATACAAATATCGACATGCGTGTGTGAGACAGATATCGAGATCAGTGTGTGAGACAGAGATCGAGATCCGTTATTGGCGCAAAACACTTTAAACAGGTATTTCACTATCATCCTTAACTCCACCATAAACAACTAGTGCCCCTCCCCAGTGAACCAATAGGCCCCACCTCAGCATAATGTTGCTCTACGCAAAAATTGAGTAACGCTGGTTTTCTGGCAGGACTTTCAGTGCGTGTGGACACGGACAACAGACGACAAAAAGGATGAAACCTCCGATCACTAAAAACAAATTGTATACGTATGTATTCTATATATGTATGTATTCTATTCTAAAAAAATAATTAAATTAAAACTATATGTACTATGAAAATTGCCTTGCTGTTCAACACGGGACCACTTCAGACAACAAAGTACTTTACGTGATTAATTGTATTGGGAAAGAATCTTAGAGCAGATCTTATACCACCACTTACCTCAGCGAGACGGAGGCCAAATGCATCCGAATAAAAAAAACAGCACTATAATGTAACTTAAAAACGTATGTTTGTGAGTTAGCCAGTTCTCCCTTAGGGAGTCGCCCGAAATAGCGGAACTTGTTGTTATCTCTCGGAGTAAAAACTTGGCGCTTTATTTGTTTGTTTGCGGCTTGGCATTGTTTTTGTCGTTTCGGCTGCTCTGTGGATCATATGCATGTTCCGTCCACATAAATAAGATACTACTACTTAGTTTAAATTGATATATTTAGACATTGAGCACAAAAACATAACAACAACAAGCGGAACATGGAACAAGCGTCCAGTTTTTTCACAGAATGGCTCTAGTATATTTCTGATAGGTTCGTAGCCACGAACTGTTCAGTGGATTGATAATTATTCATTACCAATTAAATTACAATGAAATATAGTATAATAGAAACAAATTAGAACTAGTATTTACTAACTAGTACTAGTAATTGAGCTAACTGCAGACTGTTACAAACGATCTACAGGTATCTCAACTGATCCATATCAATACCAGTCGCGCGCGTCCCCGCGACGCCTGGCTGCATTGCCCCGCTTTATGGCAATGCTGATGCGCTGCGCCAGAGCCTCACCAGCAAGCTCGGGTAACACGAGTCTCGGCTAGGACAGTAAATAGATAGTGCGGATAGTAGAAATAAATAGTGTATGCGCACGCACTTGTGCACTATAGTAATAAAAAGTATTTATTGTTGTGTATTTATATCTATATCTATGTACGATGGTAAGAGGCCCCACGGCATGCCTCTAGTCCTATGGGAGCTGGGGAGGTCTATTGTGTGGGACGCTACATGCGTCGACACACTCACGCCTTCCCATATTCCTAGGACTTCCGTGAGGGCTGGTGCGGCGGCAGATTTGGCCGAAGATCTCAAGAGGCGCAAATATGCAGGTACAGAGCCGCATTTGTTCCCATTGGAGTCGAGACCCTAGGTCCTTGACAACGTGTAACCCGAGAAACCGAAGAGCAAAAGCCAATGTGCTTTCCGTGGCTCGTGGGTGTTACGCCGCCAACTTCTAGACTCCGATAGTCCGATCCGAGCTGCTACAGCATGCTCCCTAAACATAACACTACATACATACACAGTATACACAGTCTTCGTAAACTGATAATAGGCATCATACATACTTATCTGCATATGATGAAAAATTCTTTGGAACAAAAGGGAAAAGTCAGGGTGACCAACTAATACCCTTCAAAAATTTCTTTAATAATTTTCATTAATAACAAAGTAGGAAGCTATTTAGACTGACGGGAGACCTAGATTAACTTACAAAGGACACTCATTAATCAAACTAAAATCCTCCTTACAATGTTATTTGTAAGTCTCTTGTTCACGTGTGTCATTAAATATCTATATCATTAAAAAGTTTTATGTATTGGTTGCTGGATATTTTCATGTTAATTTAAGTTGAGCTTATGTTATAGTAGCAGATGATGGAAACACTAAATAATATTAGGAATAACTCCTTAAAAAAACCAGACAAAGCACACAGCTTTGTCCACACCCACACACCATCATCTAGCTTCAAGATAACTGAATACTTTATGCATTACATACATATTTTATTACGCATAGAAAACACCCAGATCACCTGGAAAAAATATTTGCAGATCGTATAAACATTTGTCCCGAAGCGGAAACGAAAATTGAGCACCTCCTGCGTCGCAGGCGGACCTTCACCCGCTGCGCCACGGGGGTCGTCCGAAAATATTTTTTCCTTTTTATAAACCTTTTTGACAGTACAAGACTACAAAAGCCACGCCAAGCTGCGTGTATTCTGTGCGTATAATTAGTCGAAGCTAAACTTAAACGATCTGAACAGTTGTTATTTATATCGCCTCTCCTTAATTAGCTAAGTTTCTAATATGCATTGTTTGAATTCGTTTGTTACTGTAAGTTTTAGTGCTTGTTTCAAGTTTTACAAGTTTAATACATATTTCTAATGACTTATCACACTTGAACGGGTATTTACGTGCATTTGAGTCTACGCATACAATTTTTGCCGTTCATTGATCCTTTCCTTTGTCTTTTGTGATAGAATGTATCCATTGAGCGGCGAGACCAAGCGGGATATCTCACGAATGCTCGTTAATCAACAAGGAGCGCTTATAACGACAAATGTAATACAACTTTCAAAGAAATTTAATTTGTAAGTAATGTTTGTGTGCAGTACTCTTCTAAAGATAAGTTCTTACATTGGAGTTGTCAATAACCAGGTATCAAGTAACCAGCTACCAAAAAGTTTTTTTTTTCATTTATCACAAAACAATATAGCCAGTAGAATCGATGACTATCAAATAAATTATTTAAGTTTTAAACATCGGCTTAGTTTGGCTACAAATCAAAAACTTACTGAACTTTAGGAGCCCTTCAGGAATGAGGCTTGTAAACCGATAGCCTAAATAAATGATTGAATCTAGTCTGGACAGTAGAGGAGTCTTTGAGAACTCCGATAAAGTCAATTGGACTACAAGGTGAACCCGTATTCTTTGTTATTTCTAATCTAAAGGCTTAATTTACACACTCTTAATGTGAATTTGGTTTAAAATATTTTATTTTATTTTAATTTCAATAATTAACCATATTTTAATTTTTATAATGTTACAAGTAAGATTATTAGAGAAAATCCGAAATAGTACATTACTGACAAGGCCAGCTATGGGGTTGGATTGGTAGTCACAATATGATGGCGGAAAGCTCAGCGTAGCGCAGGTCCAGGCCATCACAGCGCGGTCAGCGAGAGCTGTAATGATGACCAAGCTTGAAGGCCGAGACCATAGTAAGCTTAGCTTGAGACCACAATAGCGAGACGGGCACTCAAAAAAAAAAATTATTTATCATCATCATAAATCATAACAGTTTTTTTTAACCCTAAGGCGTTGCTAGATCTTCTTAAATGGTAAATACAAGAAGGTTCTTAACTTATCTAAGGTAAAATTCAAGTAGTACTACTCCAAAACACATTTTGCTTCTATCACAAGCTGTGCCATTTCCATGACTTTCGGCAGGTTTTTGATAAAATATATCAACGCCGCGCTAACGCTGTTCTCGGAGAGGATATTCAGTAAATAGATTGCGAGTGACATGGGGGTAAACTTAAGTAGGTTGGTCCTACAGCTGGGCACCTCCAGCATGGCAGGGCGGCGGCGCGCGCCCAAGTAGTTGTAGGGCGCGCGCAGCCGCCAAAATATATTTAAAATAGGACCAATAAAAATAAAACAACAAAGTAATCGATTACTTCAGATTGATAGTCACTAAAAAAAAAGCACAACAAATACCAGCTTATTTCATGTGATGCGCAACAGATAAATAATAATCATAATTATTTCATTGGCATCCTGTCCTATTTGCATATTAATAAAAAAGTTTCGCTTGATGGCATTTTCAATTAAATAAGCCACATTCATCTTCAGTTAAATTTAAAGTAAACAAATATTCCAGAGATTTCGCGCTGATTGATACCAACATTTGGTGTCTTCGTTACACGCAACGCAAAAACTAGATAGATAGATAGATAGAACATACTTTATTGCACACTTAAACCTAAAAAGAATTTACAAATTAAACAATAATAATATAAGTGACAATTGGCGGTCTTATCGCTCAAGAGCGATCTCTGCCAGACAACCCGGTATGGATAGGATTATTGGATATATATGGGGTAAGATCGGTGTGCATCTAATGGTATTAATTATAAATGTGTACATATTAACTCAATATTTTATATATAAGATACATATAAATACATAAAAATACATACATACCTAACCTATAAATATATACCTATTATCTACTTACAATAAAATATGAAAACAAGGGCGTGTTCAGTGACAAGAGGATAAAAAGTGTTTCTTTACAGTTCTTTTCAGTCTGCGCTCGCGCGTCATTGCGTGCGGTCGATGTGAGCGAGTATCAGTATGAGCGAGATTATTAGTTGTGCCGACCGTGCTAAAATGGATTGCAAAGTAGTTAAATGTAATCAATGCAAGATCGTGATATGTGAATTGTTAGCTTTCATTCAAAATAAAGCCGACATAGTGGATGAAGAAGGGATTGTTCGGCTGTGTCTGGATGCATTTCCAGCTGAAGAGATTACGGCAGCTAAGAACTTGCTGTTTGACTCTATTGTTACATCGAAGAGAAATATTCCTCGGAAGAAGGCTGGAAAATCGGAGCGGGACCTGTTCGATATTATAACACTGTTCAAAGAAACGGATCCAGAGTCAGTGCCGATCTTTGTTGCTCGCGATCTACAAAAACTCCCCCCGATCACATTTGATCATATTGATGCTAGCAGATTACTCAAAGATATTTTATTGCTACAAAATGAGATGAAGATCGTGAAACAAACCTATGCTACAAAAGAACAATTGAACTCTCTACAAAGTGCACTCTTGCCGCAACAACGAAGCGCAAGTGACATAAGTTATAGCAAGGTTAACGCTAGGAGGGGAGCATGCCTCATGGAAAGTTTTAACTGTGATAGTGGGCCCATGGGACTACAGCATTTTCCAGAAAGATCTGTAACGGCATCTCCAGAAAGTGTTAATTTGTGTGGTTTCCCGGTACCCGCTCGTAGTACAAAAAATAGCGCCAGTGAATCATCGCCGCTGCAAGTCCACCCGCCACTATCGCAGAAACAAGCCGAGCATCCGTCCTTGTCTTTCAACAGCGCTGGGGCTATGACTAAGCAGTCATCCCTGTCACGCAATAGCGCTGCGACTACGGCTATTTCACCGCAACAGAACGACGAGTGTATTGTACAAATTAGGGAAAATAGCCACAATACAGATGCTTTTGTTGATGTTCTAAAACGAGATGGGGACTGGAAAAAGGAAGAGCCGTCTGAAGAATGGAAGTTAGTGCAGAGGAAAAGGCTGAGAAATAGATTTACAGGTTTCAAAGGAGCCGCAGTAACAGAACCTAGCGGGAACTTCAAAGCCGCCCACTCAAGTATTCCGCTGTACATTTTTAACATTAATAAATGTACTACTGCCGCGGATATTAATGCATACATAATGGATCGGACGGGTGTGAAAATAACTGCTGAACAAGTAAATATGAAGAGAGTAAAGGAGTACAATTCCTTTTTAATAAATGTACCAAGAGGAAAGATGGGTGTTTTTATGGACCCGAAGTTATGGCCCGACGGAATCTCTTATCGTCGATATATTGATTTCAAGAACCGCCGAAGGGGGCCTGCCGAGGCGCAGATATTGAATACTTTACCACAATAGTATGGATAAAAGTTGTGTGTTCATAAGTTACAACTGCAGATCTGTAATGCGGTCGGTTGACTGCATAAGAGCGATGTGTGCGGATGCTGATATTATAGCACTACAAGAAACCTGGCTTCTGCCACACGATATTTCTTTCTTGGGGACCATTGACCAAGGCTTCAGCTATACGGGATCTTCGGCAGTGGACACATCAGCGGGGCCTCTGCGTGGGAGACCATATGGAGGTGTGGCCATACTATGGAAGACTAGTGTGTTCCAGGATGTCACAGTAGTTCAGTGTAATAATGTGCGTATCGCGGCAATAAAAATAACTCTAGCAGGTCAGAGGTCGTTAGTTGTTTTTTCAGTCTACATGCCGACTGATTGTGCTGAAAATCTAGTGGAATTTACCGAATGTCTTGCTGAAATTAGTGCTATAGTGGAGAGTGTTAATGCGGAATCCGTGTACATTCTTGGGGATTTTAATGCTCACCCTGGACAGGACTTTGCTAGGCACCTCATAGACTTTTGCTGTGAACAGGATTGGATATGTGCGGACTTTGAAAGACTAGGACTACATTCGGGTACTTTTACATATGTCAGTGATGCACATGGCAGTAAGCGTTGGCTAGACCATTGCCTTGTAACCCAGGCCGCCTGGGCCACTGTGAATAATGTGTGTATCCGGCACGGTGTGTACTGGTCAGATCACTATCCACTCGAAGTGCATAGTAACATAAACCTTATTAAGCCTAAATGTTTGAATTGTAATGTACAACCTAACAGTAAAGTAACTTGGGGGCAAAGAGATAGCAGCCAAATAGAATCTTATAATTCTCTTTGCCACACATTGTTATGCAAATTGGAGTTACCACTCGAACTTACTAATTGGTGTGATAAATTATGTGACAATAGCGACCACAGGTTAGCAATAGACACATTGTACAAAAACTTGATTAATATACTTAGTAAAGCATCAATTGAGAGTTTTGAATCTGCTCAGGGTAAAAATAGGAGGCGAGCCCAAGTTGTAGGATGGAACAGGCACGTCAAATGCACTCATGGGGAGGCTCGGGTGGCCTATCATACATGGCTCATGTGTGGAAGGCCACCTAATGGGCCTGTTTACCAACATATGGTTGAGACCAGAAAGGTGTTCAAGAGCAAATTAAAATGGTGTCAGAACAATCAAAACCAAATTAAAATGGACATATTGGCAACACATCATGCCTCTAAAAACTTTACCAGCTTTTGGAAACACACCAAAAACCTATCTCCGTTGAGTGGTCTGCCTGTGAGTGTAGGTGGTGTGTCTGATCCGCAATGTATTGCCAATGTATTCATGGATCAATTTAAGGTTGAGCCAAGTTTGTCAAGCAAGCGTGTGCAGGTGCTCAATACTGAGGTTCAAACTGCTGACTCCCATGTGAAGGTTGATACTGAGGAAGTTCAAAAGATCATTAGAAATATGAAGAGGGGAAAATCCCCTGGTTATGATGGACTCAGTGTAGAGCACCTGCAACATGCTGGTACTCACCTGCCCAGGGTGCTGGCTATGCTTTTCAATCTCTGCATAGGCCACTCTTACTTACCAGAAGAGCTCATGAAGACCATTGTTGTGCCCGTCATCAAGAACAAGACAGGCGATGCCTCAGATGTGTCCAACTACAGGCCTATATCTCTAGCCACGGTGGTTGCGAAGGTTTTGGATAGTATACTTGACAAACACTTATTGGAGCACTTGATCATTCGAGATGAGCAGTTCGGGTTCAAATCTGGTCTCTCCACTGAAACGGCGATCCTGTGCCTCAAGCATACTGTCCAATACTATACCAGCAAGAAGACACCAATATACGCCTGTTTTCTGGACCTGTCGAAGGCATTCGACCTGGTTTCTTATGACATCCTGTGGAATAAGCTTGTGAAGGACACCACAATGCCCAGTGATCTCATAAATGTCTTTAAGTTCTGGTATTTAAATCAGAAAAACATGGTTAGGTGGTCGGGCTCGCACTCTGAGGAGTACAAGTTGAAGTGCGGTGTGAGGCAGGGGGGGATAACCTCTACAAAGCTTTTTAATTTGTACATCAATCAGCTGATTGGTGAGCTCAGTAGAACCAGAATAGGCTGTTCTATCCATGGCCATAGTGTAAATAATATCAGCTACGCAGATGATATGGTTCTACTGAGCCCATCAATCAGTGCCCTGAGACGGTTACTCAAGGTTTGTGAGACATACGCAGCGGCCCATGGACTCAGGTATAATGTAAAAAAGAGTGAACTGCTTCTCTTCAAAGCAGGTACGAAGAGCTACTCTGTACCCCCGGTCTCGCTATATGGTACTCCTCTTAGTTGGGTGAAACAATTTAAATACCTGGGTCACTGGGTCACTGAGGATATGTCAGACAATGTGGATGTTGAAAGGGAGCGTAGGGCGTTGTCGGTGAGGTGTAATATGGTGGCTCGCAGATTCGCACGTTGTACAACGCCAGTCAAAATTACACTTTTTAAGGCATATTGTACTTCTTTCTACACGTGCAGTCTGTGGGCCAGATATACACAAAAAGCCTACAACGCCTTACGCGTCCAGTACAATAACGGCTTCAGGATGTTGTTGGGGCTGCCGCGGTACTGTAGCGCATCAGGGATGTTCGCGGACGCGCACGTGGATGGGTTCCACGCAATCATGCGCAAGCGGGTCGCATCCCTGGTGGGCCGCATGCGCCGCAACACCAACAGCCTGCTGGCCGCCGTGGCGCAGGACCTCCGCTCCAGTATCATGGGCCACTGGATGATGATGCTGAAACCAGTATCATCGCTGGTGGCTCAATGATCTGTTTATTCTAATTTTATTTTATTTTGTTTAATTTTTGATTATAATTTTATTTGATTTTAAATTTTAATTTTATTAATTGTGTAGGTACTTATTATTTAATTTTGAAATCGTGTATGTACATCTATTCTATGGATCGACTGGGTCTGAAATAAATGATTTTTATTTATTATTTTATTTACCATATCCTTGAAAATTGGTAGTGACTTAGCACACCTTACAGTGACCGGCAATGCATTCCATAGTTGGACAGCCCGAACAGTAAAAGAGTTGCCGTAAAAGGATGAAGAGTGGACAGGTATTTGGAGCGAAAGGGTTTCAGATGAGCGGAGAGAACGAGAATGCGAAAGGTGAAGAAAGGTGAAACGGGCTTTGAGGTAAAGGGGTGCAGAAGATACAAATAAAATGTTGTAAAGAAGAGTTAAAATGTGAAAATTTCGCCGTAGCCGTATGGGTAGCCACTCGAGCTTTCTGCTTTCTTTTTTCTAAAGTAACTACCTACCTACGCCATAAAGGAAGAATCACCATACAAAACATCCAACACTCATTTCGATTACGATTATAATTATACCTTCAAAAGAAAATTAACCGACAAGCTGCGTAAATAGAATATGTGATATAGTCACGAACAAATCTAAATTGCGTAACTGAGTAGAAGACTGAGTAGAAGCGTAGTGATACTCTACATATTAGAGATACCTACGTGTCCCCTGGCACCCTGCTGTGTGTTGTGTTGTGAAGTGCCGGTCTAGTTTGGACCGAGGCGAGCTAACAAAACATAACGAGTCGGACAAACCGCGCCGCGGTGGCGCTGGCGACGCAATCAGCGCGGGGAACAGCGCCACAGCGCAGCGCACCACTATTACATTACTGTATTTGTTACCACCGTAGGAACATTACAACATACACTTGATGTCGTTATTTCCGTTATTCAAATAGGACTATTACTCGCTGCCTGCTACTGTTATTTTGGTCAACAACAACCTACCGGGTCTCTTCAAGACACAAGTGAATAGGTATCTTCTAGACCTTCGTGATTCGTCGTCAGCCACATTGTCACTTAGCATCAGGTGAGATTGTAGTTAAAGGAATATATTGACTTTATAAAAAAAAAAAAAAAAGGAAGCACCATAGGGATTGTGCGAAGAAAGAAAACCCTTCAGTACTGATGTTCAGTTCATATCAGTGCTGATTTGACACACTGAAAAAGTTATGATAGTTCTGTTGCCCTATCGTTGCATCGGACACCAAAGTCACCGGCCTGTCGACAAGCACTATCGGCTACCTATAATATTAAATATACGTAGGTACACAGAAATATCACACCAACCCGCCGAGCTATTAGCTATGTCGGCGAGCTGGGAAAACTCGTCAAAACTCGCCACCATCGGCATTTTGCCTCACTTCCTTGAATCTGACACTGACTGTACTCGAAATACGACTGTACATAAAAATAATAAAACAACTTCATTTGAATTAAAATCACATTTTAAACTGTGAACCTTCCCCCAACATTTAATTATGAACTCGCATCCAATGAGCTCGTAATTGAGGCACTGAATAATCTGCACTGTGGTGTGTCAGCTCTGTGTATCAGTAATTAACTCGACAGAATTCGTTAGCGGCCAGCGGACACAGTGGACTACAGCGGACATTTTCCCCTCATAACATTAGACTCATTCAGCGGTACTCACGAAGCGGACTAAAGGTACAGGGGACGCAACGGACATTTCTTCATATAGCATTATACTTTTTTGTCAAGCGGACAGCGGACACTTTCCCACTTAGCATTAGCCTCTTTCAGCGGTAATCAAATCGCGATCGGCGCAGCTTTAACTCGTTTACTGGCAATTAGTCTTCAGCGTGTAATGAGTGTTAGGTTCATTTCCGGGTGGTTTGGTTAGTCAGGGGACTAATGATCATTGATACAGGGTGTTCCAATATTTGATTAAAGGCCGTAAATTTTAATGTTCTATAGTTTGTAATTGATGTAGGAATCCTCTGAAATCCAAACTCGTTCGATTCAAGATTGTAAAACTCCTATATTTTAGAGTTTTTAGAGCAACGGTTCATTGAAAATTTATAATGTTTACCGAAAATATCTTCTCGAATACAGCGACTCGTGTAGTTGTGATCAAACTAAATTGTTTAACCTTCAACAAAGACGTGCCTTTAAACAGATAGGCGAGAGTGGTCGACTGTGTACATACGGGGGTACACATTGAGCCTGTAACTGGATCAGCAAACGAGCGCCCGCGTGTGCTCGTTATGTACCTCGCTCCACACTTATGAAGTGTGGAGCGAGGTACGTTACACTTTATATTATTTAATTTTTAGGTTTCAGATAACTCTTAGTTTAAAAAACCAGTAACATAACCTTTAAAGGATATTTTCAATACTAGGTACCTATAGCTATAGCCTATAGCTGTCTGCAAATGCTATAGCTATAGCCTATAGCTGTCTGCAAATGACATAATTAGTTGCTTTTCTCTTTATTTTCAATACTAGGTACCTATAGCTATAGCCTATAGCTGTCTGCAAATGCTATAGCTATAGCCTATAGCTGTCTGCAAATGACATAATTAGTTGCTTTTCTCTTTATTTTCAATACTAGGTACCTATAGCTATAGCCTATAGCTGTCTGCAAATGCTATAGCTATAGCCTATAGCTGTCTGCAAATGACATAATTAGTTGCTTTTCTCTTTATTTTCAATACTAGGTACCTATAGCTGTCTGCAAATGCTATAGCTATAGCCTATAGCTGTCTGCAAATGACATAATTAGTTGCTTTTCTCTTTATTTTTTACGTTTCTCTTCCTAAGATACCTATCCTGTTTATACAAACTTATAGTAAAGGATGTGCACCTAATGTAATTACCTGTCTTTTGCTGTACTTTTCTTACTTTTCAAAGAAAAAAACAATCGATTTTTCATCAGCTTGTCATAATTTGACAATAGTTTAAACTTTTTGTCAACCTCTAGTGTGTTTACTTGTGTGTGAAGAAATCAAGACTTGGAATTAAAACATTGACAGCTGGTAAAATGTGAAGCAGTCACGTGGGATTCGGGCTCGTGGGTACCCGCGTCGGCGTAATGCGTGCGAACTGACACTTCATTTGGTCTCGTGCGATCGAGTCGGTGAGGACACTCGGTCGCTGGAACTCGATCACTTTCAACGTAAATCATTGCTTGTTTTACCTTCAGTGATAAATCATTTTTACAGACCTGTCACTATGTGGTGACTATGTACATAGGCGTCGCACGCGCTACGCGCGATGGCAGGCGTCCCGTCGACGTCTCATGCTGGGAGCTGTTCAGGGAGTACAACATACTCACTCTCACGGGTGAACTTATCTATCAAGTAGCCCTGTTCACCCACAACAACATGGACTTGTTCCAGCGCCGCGGTATCAACACCGCTCGCGCCCTACGTAGTAACATCTACCACCACCGCAACGCATGGTCACACCTAAACACAAGCTACAGAAGTCAGAGAGGTCCGTTTATATATAATGGGTCCTCCGGTTTACAATCGGTTACCTACCGGACTGGATCCGTAATGCAACTTCCATACCTATATTCAAGAAAAAACTCAGAAAGTGGCTCACTAAATTGGTATTGTATGATATCAAAGAATTTTTAATTTGCCAGTATTATAAATTTATAATTTTATTTTTTATATTTAAGTGACATGTAATAATGGTATTATGAATAAATTTCTGTATTCTGTCACTGTCAGTCTATTTTGTAACTATTGTAGTCACGTTTGGTTATAATCTTTTAAATAATTTGTTTACCTTTAGAAGGACATAAATACTGTTATCATCTGAAACGAGAATTTGCCCACTACTTGATGCCAACTACCCTAGTTTAGATCCATTGAATTCTTTTTGACAATGACTCGGCAGCAATTAGGTACATGGTATTGAATAGCTACCCACAGCTCCCTCTTCGGGGAGGAATGTTCAGCCGTGGACTTAGAATTTGAAAAAGGAACAGGTTAACAGAAAACTTGATATATATGTTTAGGCTGAAAACCCAACCATAAACAAACAAGAAATAGCTAAACGAATCATAAAAATCTAAATTAGCATTTATAACATTTGTCCCTTAAATCTTGGGGCTGTTTACTTTGCCCATTTTCCCATTATTCCCGCTATTCCTGGCATCAGTATGCAAATGGAGGTTTTAAATGACAAGTCCTGCCGCAATGAATCACCCTGTGACCGCGACTTCGTAATAACGCAGAAGAAATATATAATTTTGTACCTGGCTTTTATAACTTCTTTTGTATTTTCGGTGTGAAGTAAAATAACGAAAAAGCTTTTTTGGTTCGTTTATACGGTGACTCATTGGATAGTTCTTTTACAGAGATTACAGGGTGACTACACCACAAGGAGTATTTTTATCGTCAACGTATAAGACACGGTTGTGTCCACGGCTTCGTACGCGTTTTTCCATCCGGTCCCTTGCATTATTAGAACGTCCAGAAGTAACAAACATCCAAACTATATTGTTTTATTTTATCAGTGATGGTCAAGTTTGTGGCCACCATCTCACTTGAGTGAGTAAAGATGTGGCCTAATGTGGAGCACGGTTTCCCAGAAGGAACTTATTCACCCTGGATTCGAAGACTCCCAGATGGTACTCTGGCGGGAGAACAGACGCTGGAAGCTCTGTAACTGTGCTCATTCTGAATGTAGAGCAGAACTATATGGTTCGACACTGTTGTGGTATGTCGACCAGTTGGTGCGGGTACTATTTTTATCACTTTTGTACTATTACTGTACCTAAGTAAAAGGCATAGGTCTGCTAGATGTGTGTGCGTAACTAAGCCAGTCTCGCTAAGGTTCTCCGCAAGGGTCTGTTAATCATAGTTCATCTAGATAAACAAGAAATTTTAGGTTTAATACCGTTTTGTGGATACTTTGTACGAGAGTTTGCCGTGTTCGGGTCCTCTGAACACGACACTTACCTAGGTACATTATCGTAAAGTTATCCAATATCTCGGGAAGTAAAATCCGGAGTAAATACTCCGGGTCATTACCCGCCCAGACAGATTGCGACGAGCCGAGACACAGAGGAAATAATGTAATGTTTACAGAACTACCATTCAGAAGTAGGCTACGGAAAAAGCTTTGTGACGAATTTACAACAACCAAAAATAATAAAATAAAAGTATGGCGAATCTACACATAGGTAGGTACTTTTTTTCGTGACGAATTTACTTTGTGGCAAATGTACAACAACCCGGTAAAAGCCACAGCCGGCACCCACGCCACGTAGCTCAACTCTGTCAACGCTACGCAGGCAGTGCACGCGTGCGTAGCTTCACTTGATGTCAGTTAAAGTAGGTATTGTCATAATTTATCAGTAAAATATTTCTTGAAAACCCTTTAAAACCGCCACAGGAACTCCGTAACGAGTTCCTCGCGAACAGAAAACGTCACAAAAAACAGTTTTGAATGTAAAGCCAACGACGCAGTGTTTATTTCACATTGGAATCCAATTAGACGATAGAAAGGCCAAGAAACAAATAAAGAAGACGAATGAACCGCGGGTGTAATTGTTGCATAAAAAGCTGCTAACGAGGGAGGTGGGGCCTCTCAAACAGCGGGTTATTACCCGCGTAATCTTAAATTTATAATGAAAGAAAGCTCGATTATCATTAAAAAAATTGTATTCATTGCGTTTATTTAGCTATGCTTTTTTATAATTTTTCAGTTGGTTTACACATTACCATGGTTTAAATGTGTTGTGAACGCGTAAATAAAAAAAAACTTAACTTACTGTAATAGTCTGCAGATAACGCATCTGTTTCATGTATATCATAAGCGTTACATAAATACATATAAGTATCTGTTACCGTAATTTTCACAGTAAATACATTTAATTGACAAATGCAGCCTCTGTGGCGTCTTGTTTGTTCTATCTGCAGATGTTTTAATTCTGTCGTTTTCTACCTATGTATAATTAAACAAATAACTATCTATGTAATGTATTGTATTATGTATATCAGTATCTAATACCCTCAACTTGTGTTGAACTTGTTGTTGTGTAGCATTATCTAGTCAGATAATGCTGTGTGAATTGTCCAGCATTATTTATTTATTTAGTTAGTACTAAAGCTACCGTTGTTTAACGAATTCATTATGATTGTAAACGTGTGGTGATCTTTCAACACAAACGAGGCTCATAGTTAACCCGCTTACATTTATAATGAAATTTAATTACAATCAAATATTTGCTACATTATTTGATACGTTCATAGAGTTCATAGAGTACACATTAAACAATGCTCTATAGTGCGTCCCTACGATAGACGTCAACCCCTATCGTATATTTGATCAGGCGGGTCTCAATCACATTCACTATTTGCATAAAACTAAACTGAAGAGTTTCAGAACTTATTCTCTTCAGTAAATAAGAGACCTTTCGAAGGGGTATGGGTTTACTTGCGAATTCTAGAGGAGTAGACGAAGACGGTCTGATGTAATTGTTGGATTGAAACCCCGCTAACGAGTATAGCAGGGCTTGGTCAGAATGTAAGCGGGCATTTTTATTTGAACGCTATTTTGAATTGATGCTCTTATTGATTGATGATCAATATTTTTTGCATGAATATGTTGAAACATTTAATTTATTCACCCTTATTCATTTATTTTCTAGTCCAGACGTGGTCGGTGTCAGCCATACTTTATTTCACCACCCGAAAAAGCAATAAAACTTGAAGGTTTAATCGAAAACGTCACTCACACTCACCAGAAGGTAAACATGGAAAACTCGAACAACCATCTTTATAAAAAACTGATTTAACTTCAACTAACAACAACCAAATTGAAATGATTCAATGGCCCGCAAACTCAATCAGAAGTTATGGAAGAGGCTGAATAAGACAGTTTAATAAACCGTGAAACAAAACGCTGCTGTAATGGCCTCAGCTCTGAAGAAAATTGTGAAAATAAAACGTCTGAAGCCGGTTCCGTTTGTCGCTGTAAAGCGCTATTCATTACTGATGCGATTCACTGAGTTGCTCTAGCGTGCCCACCCGACTTCACTCGCGCCGTCGCCGTCAGCATCATAAGGACTAGGACCATCGGGATGCGATAGTTAAACGTCTGAAGTAGGTACCGTTCATCACTGTAAAGCGTTATTCATTATCTACTGATGCGTTTCACTAAATTTCACTAGCGACGCGAGCTGACTTCACTCGCGTTATCAACAGCGGCGGGGTTTCCATAGACGAGCATGGTGCTTTGTCATCTTTTTCGCCAAATTGTTGAACTTATTGTACATGGTACATTTTTTATAAATTGGGCTGTTAAACTCAATAAAATTCAAAACTCATACTAATGCATTCTCTTTAGACCTTACAGGACTCTTGGACACGTCACAAAATTTAGATTACAATGTAAAAATAAAAAATAAAAAAAAACAGTATTCATGTCCAATTCATCCATTTTAATATACTTGATATTTTGCTAGTAACTCTTTTTACAAAGGATTTATGTCTGACAATTTGTTTGAATTGATTTATTTACAATTTTTGCAACTCACTTGGAGTTTTGCTGTAGAAGCGTATATATTTTCATACATATCTAGATTTTTACTTGCTAATAAAATATTTGTAAACAAATGGATACCTACTTGTGGCAAGGCAACGTCGCACGTTAGACGCTGGGAAGACTTTTCGTGAGATGTTGAGACTGAGCACATCCCACGTGAGACGTTGGGATAACCCCATTATCTGCAACAAAATTGCCTCAATTCAGTAAAACGGGTCACCTGTCAAGCAGCCTGGGTTGGCATTATCTGACGACACGGGGCGTGACGCGGAATCCTACCCACGTGACGTGTCGTAGCAATGTGTCCGACGCGACGACGTGACGTAGCGTACCAGTGCTGTCTACTTATCTGTTCACATGTCGTGTCTGGAAGCACGGCCAGCCTCATGTCCGTCCGGTATGCTGTTCCATCAGATAATGAGAGTGCACTTATGTTCGTGCACACACTAGTGCACCACATTTGTTTTTCGAACAAATAACAAAACGTATAATCTATGAACAGCAAAAGTCTCCGTTGAGACTGGCCACCCTGGCCGATATTCGACTAGGTGTTCCTACTCCTAACATACAGGAGGAGATCATCATGTTCACGTGGAAGCTTTGACAGAACTTTATTTTCTGCGAAACCATCAGAAATGTAATTTTCGTAGAAAACATTTTAGCAACGCATATTTGTCGAGGCAAGCCGAAACAGAACGTTCCTAGGAATAGAATTTCGGGTCGGATTATTTCGCGCGTTTACTCAAATATTTTCTGAACATTTATTACTGTGAGTGACCTACTACTTAATTTGTCAATAATACTCAAAGTAAACAGTGTTTTTTTCAATCTACAGGTAGATATAGCCTCAACTGTTCCATAACAAACTAGCAAACTCATTCTAGATTTAATTTTTCAATGTTGTTATTTACAAATTTTACTGATATACGTTAAGACTACTATTGTATTGTAATTTACTATGTACCTTTGTCTTCTTTTAATTAATGTATTTAGTTTTATTAACCGTTTTAATTAAATAAATATACGAACAGTAGTCTTAATACGAAATTGCAGCCATGGGTGAGTTTGTAAGACTTTTTCTATCACATACAACTAATGGTTGGATGGTTTCATTTCCTTTCAACTCTGAAAAATGTTCAATCTTCTTGTTTCGGCGTGAAGTTATATTTTACCAAACCATCATTTATAGTTCGTCGAAGTCGAAAGAACCCTTAATACTCAAATACTATGTTTTAATCTAACTAAAGTATTATCTATATGTAAGTTGGTGTCATGTACTCTACATTGTAGAGCTGGCTTAATTTGAATACTTGTCTCCGTGGCTGAGAGCGGCGCGATTGGTGGAGACGGACGTAACAGCATTAACGGCGTATAACGGCGCATTACGTATAACGACGCTTACGAGCCCGCAGCCAGGGCTTTGCGTCTTTGCCAGGCGGATGTGGGTCGCTTAGACATTTCCTTCATTCTTCCAATAGCTGGGAGTTAGACGATCCAACATGTCTATTTATTTATTCATACTTTTCGTGCTGTATGTTCCTCGTACGAGAGTTATCCTAAACGTTAATGGTATGGAAGTAGTGGATGTGTACGAAAAAAAATACAAGCACAAAGAAGACTACTTCTTTGTTCTTGTACGCGTTTTGGTACTAACCCAAGTGAATTTTTTAGTTTGTTGCTTTAGTTGCCAGTATTGTTTTCTTCCTTCCCCAGTCAGTATGAATATCTTAGTACAATTTACTTCAGTTTTTGTGCATTAGGTACTTAGTTTAGGAAGTTACGTTGATTAGGACCACCATCAAAATGGAGCGAATTGGAAAATGTGAAACAACGAATATTATTTTGACTTCGATTAATAGAATCGAAGTCAAAATAATATTGGCTTGTACTCATTCCTCTCGTTTTTGTTATCCACTTTAGTACGCTATAATTATCCCCGCTCTAGTAGATCTAAGTCTAATAATAAAAAAATAAATAAGAAAGCATTTACCATTGAAAGCAAAAAAGCATTTTCATAAATTCCTTTCGAAAACATTCGCACTTGGTCGGTACAGTGCGACACCTTCACGCCTCGCAAAGGATTTGTATTCCATTTCCCGCGCGGCGGCGCCACCGACGCACAGCCCGCGATAAACACCTACATTACTCGAATCAGACACATCGACTAAATAAATTTAGAATCAACTAATAAAATAAAATTAAAACTAGTATTATTATTAAACAAGTAACTGATCCATATCAGTGCCAGTATAAATACCTACTCGTTTTCGTATTCGGTCCAATTTCACCGTTTGCTGTAAGATCAATAAAACTAAGTTCAGCTTGATCGAGTTCAAATTCGTAATATATTCTGTGTTACATGACACGTCTTGAACTCGGTTTAACGCTCTAACCGGATCAACTTTATGCTGGTTAATGTGCTGAACTCGATTGGAGCGCTAAACTGAGTTTATCTTATGGTGAAATAGGAGTAGCTTAGTCATTTATAATGAGTTGTTGAATCGACTTGGTGACAACTAAGTCTAAAAAAACGTTGATAAAATAATAATACTAATATAAAATACTTGTAACGAGAAAATTCAGAAATACGAGTTACACGAACTATGGTAACTATCCTTTTGAAATTGGTTTAGGTGTTCATAACGATAATTGTTTCAGGATCCAATTTAGTAGTTGTGCTACATGTAGATTGTTTGCAACGACAGTTGCAAAGTGCAGGTAGCTCAATTGTTTCAATTGTAAAGCCTAGTTCTGATTTGTTTCAATTATATAATTGTAATTCTCATTGTTAAATAGGTAAGATTCCAAAAAATAATAGATAGTAGATTCCTTTAGGCCTTTATATTCGGCTACCGCCGCCGCGCCGCACCGCCATTGAAATCATTGAATGTTTTTACCCTTTGGGTACGGAACCCTAATGGAACACAACACAGATAAGAACAAGAGTAGGTATAGAACAACATATAAGTGGTGTATGATACCCACTAAGGTGGCCGCTAAGTGAGTTACCCCGTGGTGCGGGCGGAGAGACCCCGCATTTGTAAACTGCAAGTCAGTTTCGGACGTGATTGGAATCATGCGGAACTTCTTATCAGTTCCGGAGTTTCTGGTAGTTTTCAAGTAAAATTGGATAAGTGATCCAAGTACAGTAGCATCAGTGGATGTACCTACCTTGATATTTAAGTAGGTAAGTATTTTATGTGTTATAAATAAACAATCCAAATTCATTTCTCGTTTTGATAATTGCTTGATAAGCTATATTATTGCTTTGTATAGGAGTGCAGTCCCTCTGAGTAAACCTCAATTTTGTATTTTTTACGAACCAAGTCTTAAAAAACACAAAATGTTTAGTTTAAACTATTGTCAAATAGCAGAAGTAGAAGTGTATTATTCTACTGAGAAAATTAATTCAGTAAATAATAAAATGACACAAAATAAGTACCTACATAATAAAAGGATGAATTTATTATAGAAATGAATGTAACAATGACCCAGCTGCGTATCGATCAGCTGTCGCTCTTATTTGCAGCTCCTCGCGAGGCGGTGAGATTGCATTTCTGCGCGTCGTGCGCGGCAAGCTGCGCGGGCGGCGCGGACGGCGCTCCTGATTGGACGCCGAGGCTGCCTCGGACGCATCGCTTTGTGTTCTAGTTGTTTTCAATAATTTATTTATCAAAAAAGACTTACCTAAGTTTTCCGACATAGAATTGATACAGTTTTTTGGTCTATGCGTTTTAAAACTCATACTCACTGATTCATCAAAATAAAGAGATTTATTTCCTTAGACTACGAAGACTCTTGGATATTTCAGATATTTCAGAATTTTTTTGTTTGTGGTGGGGCGCGGGTTCGATTCCCGCCTTTTTTGGGAACTTATTTAGGACCTGTGCTATTTAATAAGTATTTTATTCTAGTGATTTAGGTGCAGTCGACGACAAAAAGCGCTAATCCAACTAATATTATAAATTCGAAAGTAACTCTGTTTGTCTGTCTGTTATACCTTTTAACGCCTAAACGGCTGAACGGATCTTAATTAAATGTGGAAGGATGTAAATGATATCCCGGAGACGGACATAGACTAGGTACTTGAAAAGCGCGCGCGATGCGAGCTAGTCGTTGATGAAATTCAAAATCGCATACACATGCTTCGTTACCTCTGGACTTGGAATTTCGAATGTAAACCCAAATCGGAAGATTTATTGTATTCCGTTTTCGTGCGTTTGTTTATCGGTACATCGACAAAGGACAGTTTTACTACTTACTTTATTGTGGCCACGAAAAGCTTCAACTAGATTATAATAAAGAGCCAAGTCTCCGACGATACAAGAAACAAATTAATGACACCCTCCATGATTACCCACACCTCGTCAGCGCTAAAGTAGGCTTCAACATATTACCCTGCGACACACAACTCCCTCGAGGGTGTCTTCGCGTAAATCCCTAAATCCCTCGCTGCCGGACTCACACTTGGCCGTAAGCTCGGGGTTACGTGATTAAGAGCTCTACAGCTACTAATGGTGTCTACTCAGAGCTAGTATGTTCGTCTTGAATGAGGATACATCGACTGACTTGAAAGATATGTTTTCGTAGTCATTTTATCAGATGAGATACGTAGGAGGGTATCTACCTTAGGGCAGTTAGCGCAAGTCATTGATTTAAATCCATACTAATTTATAAATCTAAAAAAAACGGAGTCTGTCTGTCTGTTACCTTTTTATGCCTAAACGGCTGAATGGATATCAATGAAATTTGGCATGTAGGTAGATGGTATCCCGGGACAGACATGGGCTGCTCTTTATCTCGGAAAAGTGCGAGCAAGTACTCTTACTGACTACATGAAACAAATAGAGATTATTTACAGTTTTCTATAAATATTGAAATAGCTACAATCTCTTCCTCCTGCCCATAGAAGCAGAGCTTGTGTTATGGGTACCCGATGAGTCATTATTTATTTGTTATTTTTAAGTATCAGAACTTAGGGGTCTAGTCTTATTGTATGCTTATACTGTTTAAATTAGCTTTATACTATTGTTCATGTCAGCTTATAAATACATGTTAACATTACAAATTAGACTAGACCCCTAAGTTCTGCTACATTTAAAGAACGAATAAATAAATAAATAATGCTGGACAATTCACACAGCATTATCTAGCCCCAAGGTAAGCAGAGCTTGTGTTATGGGTACTAGATAACTGATATACATAATATAAATACATTACATAGATAGATATTTTTTATTATACATAGAAAACGACCAGAACACCCTGAACAAATGTCTGCAGATCGTACACACATTTGTCCCGAGGCGGGAATCGAACCCGCAACCTCCTGCGTCGCAGGCAGGCCTTCGCCCACCGCGCCACAGAGGTCGTCACTACACAAACAATAAGTGATCCATAACACAAGCTCTGCTTAGCGTGGGGCCGGAGCATGCTGGATGATGTGATTGTAGCTATTTTAATATGTATAGTTTTGGAATAATTTCGATTTGTTGCATTTTGGCAGTAAGAGTGCAACTTCAGGAAGTAAGTGGTGGTAAACCTGTCACGTTCTCGAAAACTTTTTCCAGTTTGGTATTTTGCAAACTAGGATGCTAGAAAATGTTTACTTACCTTGTTTTCATTGAAAAACTGATGATCAGTGCGCTCATAAAGATATTATTGAATCCATCCTATTCCGAATGTACCGAGCATGTGTTAGTGCTTATTTTGTAAGCCTAAAGAAATAAGCTTATTGAGTTTGATTTGAAGTAGAATCAATAATTGAATATGTTTCCACGGTGATCATCGTCAGCCTCTTCCTACTCGATGCTGGCTTGGCTCACCATCACCTCAGTTTTCCAGCAATCAACGGTCCTTTTCATGCTTTTTTAGATGAAGGGGATATGCGAGTTGTACCGTGGCTACCGCTCCGTAACACAACGCTTCTGGTAGTAGAATAGGGTTATTCTTTAATAGGCTTGGTGACCAATCAAAACTGTTTGACAGGGTGACGAATAAAAACAAGTTCGTCACGTGACCAATAACTACAAAAATAAGACTTGACCTTATAGAACCAAATTTACATATTACTGATTGAAACAAATTCTTATGATGTTTTTGTGTTATGATGACCAATTTGAAAACCTTTTTGAGCGATTGTTTTTGCTTAAAACCTACCCTAAAATAAAAGAAATAGTAAACCTACAAGCCTTAACTAGCACATATTCAACAAACATCCAGACACGTCCTCTCCACTCGCTGGTCATACAACTAATTATAACAGAATCTAGCCTGCTCCAAGTATACTCAGCATACCCTTAAACCCCCTAACTTGGATGAGAGTGCGCGCGCCTCCTGGTGAATAGCTCACAAAGTAGCTGGGAACTGTTTGAGCGGCACGTAGCTACTTCGCTGTGACCCGTCGACGTAGCGCACGTAGCTACTTCGCTGTGACCCGTCGACGTAGCGCACGTAGCTACTTCGCTGTGACCCGTCGACGTAGCGCACGTAGCTACTTCGCTGTGACCCGTCGACGTAGCGCACGTAGCTACTTCGCTGTGACCCGTCGACGTAGCGCACGTAGCTACTTCGCTGTGACCCGTCGACGTAGCGCACGTAGCTACTTCGCTGTGACCCGTCGACGTAGCGCACGTAGCTACTTCGCTGTGACCCGTCGACGTAGCGCACGTAGCTACTTCGCTGTGACCCGTCGACGTAGCGCACGTAGCTACTTCGCTGTGACCCGTCGACGTAGCGCACGTAGCTACTTCGCTGTGACCCGTCGACGTAGCGCACGTAGCTACTTCGCTGTGACCCGTCGACGTAGCGCAGGTACTATGCCCTGGCTGGAAGGCAAGTCTCCAGGGACCTAGACTCTTCAACAGTTTTGATAATTGATATTTATTTCAACCATAAACTACCGTTACAGGAATAGGTATCTAAACGCAATAGCTTGGTTCAATTTTAAAATAAATTATGTTATCACAATTTATCGCTAGGTAGGTACACGATACATACAATATATTACCCACCAAGTACAAACATAAAGTACAAATAACACAAAACAAACAATAAATTTCTTTATTTAGCTTTGTGCGCGGTATCACATGCTTTTTTCAGTATCCAAAATAGCCAATGCCTTTCTCTGAAATATCATATCCTTTGTCAAAGATCGGATCAGACGTTTAAGCTAGAAAAGATAACAGACTTTTACAGACAGTGAGACTGACTAATTTTAAAAATTATAATAAAAATATTCGCTTACCACAATTTCGTTCAAATCCTAACCAAATATCAAACACAATCGTGACAGAACCGAAGCAAAAAAGGCCCACGAAGTTAATTTTGTAGTTGTTAAAAATTTCACGCTAATCCAAGTCCATTCGTGCTCCAAACGTCAACATTTACGTTAGATTTAGCTACGGCCCAGCGTGGGGAGTAGCACCTGCTCTCCACCACCCCTCGGGCTAGAGATGCAAGATGCCTCGACTGTCCCTCAGTCCACGGGGACGATGCACGGGTTAAACAAATATTAAATTCTGTGTTAAGACAAAACAAACACTAAATCTACAGTTTCTCCGCGGCGGCGGCGCTGCGCACACCTTGATTCCCAATGAAGTATTATATTAGTAATTGTTGGTTTCGGGATAAAAGTACTCGTATCTTAGTTATTCAACACGGACCTAAGTACTTTTGAATGAAAACGATTTAAGGATATCTTAATAGTAAGGGAAGTGATTTCTGGGAATAGAACCTACATCTATGCAAAATTTCAGCGGCATTCGTTCAAAAGTTATTGCGTAAAGAAGTATCTAACCCTTCCCTATTGCTTGGGAGAAATCGCTCTCAGCGATAAGACCGCCTTTTGTAGATTTTTATTCATGTAAATTTTTAGTATAAGAAAATGTTCATTCATTCATTCTAACATACCCATTCATTCATATAACCAAACATCCGTACGTGAGATGTGTTAGTGTAACTCGAATGCAGAAGTTGTAGTATCAGTCTGACGGTTTCGCTCAAACAAGTTGAGTTGTATTTTTTATCTTTTCTCAAAGAATCTGATTCTTAGTTTTTTTTTACCAAAAGTTTTCCAAACTCTATAACCGTCTGAGTTTGTTCCAAAGCAAATGTTTATATAAATTGTGAAAATACCTCCATTTCTGCAGAAGTAACATTAAATATTTGGAAACAAAATACTACCGCACCCCGCGAGGTGGTCCCCCTTCCAGGGGTGCTGGGGGTGCAGGGATGTCCTCAACGTAATGGTGTTTACAGTAGTGTCCGGTTGAGATTTAGTTTTCGTTTTATCAGTGCCCGGTCGTACCTACCTACTATTCCTCCTATAGTACGTTGAACTAGCGATGGTGTTCCCTTACGTGTGTATGATATTGATATGAATCACAAGATGATGTTTCACTCTCTCGAATCTGATACCTGTGATGGTTTTCTATGTATAGTAGAAACATTTTATGCACGTAGTGTATTGAAGTATCGTAGTATCCATAACACAAGTTTTGCCTAGTATGTGGTTAGATGAATCAGTGTGAATTTTCCAGCATTATTTATTTATTTTAATTTTAAATTATTCTATTGAAATTTATACCGCCTCGGGATAAAATCGAATAATATCCAATTTCCACGTGGCGATTCTGTGACGACGATGCCACTGGCACAGTGAAGCGATTTGTTTAGCAGAAGACTACCCCAGATTATTATCATTACATTTTACTATTACATTAAATTTATTTGCTTACCTCATATTGAAATGCAACAGTTGCAGCGTAAGAATCGACCCCTGTTACTCTGCCCGTAGATGTCAAAAGAACCAACAAAAACCAAAATAAAAACTTATCAGACTAAAGGCAGCAGTTTCCTTCTGTAAGCACCTTCGGTCCACTTGCCGATCATGCTGATTATTGCAACCCCTTGTTTGAGGAAGGCAGGTTTAGCAGTGGACACAAAAGTGCATGTATACGTTAATAGGTAAGTATAAATATTAATAATAAAAAATAAAATTATTTTTGTACGATGGCGATTATTCAAATGCTGCTTAGATGAAAGTTGTCAATAACAACAGAGCCGAGAGCTCGAGCCCCAGCTGATCGAGTCGAGTCCCGATGTGTTACTGCATTACTCTCAGTAGGTACTCGTATAATGCGAAACAATAGCAACTTCAATCAATCAAAACTATAGCTCCATTTCAATCGCGTTTTCATAAAAATAACTGTCGATACAAATATATTTCTTTAAAGATTAAACATTTTGCAATTACGTTGGCAGATTACCATTCGATTTTCATACGTATGTGGGAGGCTCGAGGGTGTTTAATCTTTTATCTGGTCCTGGGGATGATTGATTCAAAGAGGGGTAGGGGGGATGCGAGAAGTCGCTGCTAATTGGACGAGAGGTGTCGGTGTGTATCGCGTGTAAACGGATCTCGATTGCCGATTTTTAAACTCATCAATTCAGGACAAATCTCGCGGGGGTCATCATCAAAAAGGATATAATACTATATAATAATATAATACTTTGTGTTTGTATATAAGCGATAAGGCCGGCGATTGTACAAGTGTGTCATGCAATGTTCTTAGTATTATAATATTGATGGTGTACTATAAAGTACTTTTTATACCCCATCTCAGAAATAATATTTTTGCTCTTCGAAATCTGAGTGCAAAAATACTCTTTCCTCGCTGAGGTGGGATGAAAAGTTACGTGTTGCACTCGAGTGCAAAGATTTTTTACCTCGTGCTCATTTGATTCCATCGCTAACGCTCAGGATTCTAATTTTTTAATCACTTGCTGCGCTCGTGATTTAATTTTAGAATCCTTCGCTTGCTCGGTCATCAAAATTGAGCACGCGGTTAAAGAGCAACTTTGCACTCTTGTATAACAAATAACTATTATGTGTACCTATGACACTATTTTTATAAATGTGAAAATTTGGATGGATGGATGGATATTTCTTCAAGCCAAAAGTACTGAATGGATAGAGCTGAAATAATTATACAAAGATGTAGGTTTTGACCTGGAAATACCTTTTCAACATCGATTTATCATCTATTTAGAACGATCCCATAGAAAGAGCGGGTGCGAAACCGGAGGTAAAAACTAGGGCATTAACACACATCATTGGAATCTGAAGGAATTATTATCTATTATAATTTTAAAACTTTATAATCACTATGGATTTTCATATGCTGTTTAAATGTATATCTGATAAAATAAACGTTTTTTTTATCTAGCCTCGAACTAAACAGAGCTTGTGTTATGTCTTTGGAAGATGGCACTGGCTTTGGAAGTCTATTCCCAGCAGTGAATAACATTCAGCTTTGGATAATGATGCTAGTGTAGACTGTAGACAATAAATGCCGGCCAGATTATTACTAAAAGGAATTCCGAGAAGAATTGCGTTTCAGATGCAGTTTCAGGAAATAGGGGTTGAAGTCTGGGTTTTATTTATTTTTCTGTTTGCTTTCCATTTGAATTTCTGAGCAAGTAGTAAACTGTACCTTAATCAAGATTATCTAAGTGTTTAAAACAGTTTATTTACGGTTTTGTCGAAAACACAAAATACTTTTCTAAGATTTATTATGTATTTACTCCCCATAGCTCTAGCTCATCACTATCATTAATAAAGTAACCTTACAAGCAAAGTCGTGGAGAACAGCTAGTCATTCAATAAAATGACTTTCACTTCCTCTACAACACAAACAACCAAAGAAACAATAACCTAACAAAGCAAAACAGCAATAAGAAAATAAAAGGCAATAGGTGGCAATAAAGACAATACAACTGTGCCGTAAGTAGTAGGTGGTGGGTTGTAGGGAGGGGCACTACTACCCACCACCTACTGGCACTGTACTATACTCAGCTTTAGTAGATATCTAAAATATTTGTTGTAAACAAAGGGGCTAAAAAATCATAGAAATATTGGTCTAAAATGTTTAACGACTAGGTCATTGAAGCAAAACGCACAATATGTGTATCTGCCACTTTTGTTCATCACTTTATTACAAGCTTATATTCAACTTGCCCTGTTAGTTTGTGTGGGACAAGTTTTGCTACTAAATTTAAGACCAGTTATCCTCAGCCGGTTGAGTAGAAATTTGGTGTATTTATGAGTAACAGTGACTTCTGTGACAATGTAAAATGTAATGGTACCGTCGAGCTGGTCGGATGATGGAGACAGAAGGTGACCATAGGAACTCCTAACCGAAACTACGAGTTGAGGTTCATTACATTTGTCTTCCAAAGCACGTCGGTCCCACATGATTATAAAAGCCTGTTTAAAAAAAGTTATTGCAAAATATTAAAAATTTATACGTCGAATTTTGGAATCCCCATTTGAACCTTTTTTTGACTGCACGAGTGCAACTATGCGCTTGCTTGTTTGTTTACAACAAAAAACTTGATCCTAGAACCCAGTACACCTAGTATTAGTCTCGGCTAGATAAAGAAGTCAGCTAAGCTCTCGTATTCTGTCGGTGTGGAGGTAGATACAATTACTAGCGGCGAATAAATCACAATTAGGACGGACGGACGGACGAATGGACATTAGTCACGACATGGACCGCAATGGACGGCTGGGGAATTGCGAGCTTATTGAGGAGAAGTGAGGTACTGGATTGTGGAGTGGAACATGTGGCAGGTGGTAAACGAATTAAAGCATTAAAAATATACAAGTACCGTGAGTGACGCCGTAACGTAACAAGTCACGGAATGTAAGAAATCGTTAAGGAATGTCGCATGGGTTAAAGATAGGTTAGAGCTAGATCGCACAATCAGAGAACCTATACCACAACATGATTTATCAAAAATACGTTTTTTATATCCTACGGTTTATAATAATTGTTTTATCGTTTTTATTAGTATCTACTTCTGGCCGCTTTTTCAAGTCTATGTTATTTAAAGCTTAAAACTGTTAGAGGTCGGATTGGCTTTTAGTTCAATCCGATCAGTAGAATTGGCTTCAAGAAGTGCACACATACCAACATTCACATTGTACCTACTATATGTAAAAAATTGTGTTTAATTTCTTTATTTAACTTTTAAGGTCTGAGCTCTAATACAATCTGTCCATTGTAATACGAAGTGTCCACCGGCAATTAAATAAATTGCCAAAGTTGATTGGCGAAAGCGACTTGCGACTCGTGCAAGTAGACTTTTGCAAGACTTGCCAAACTTGCTGCATGCGATTTTTTTATTTATCTACACATGTGCGTGGGAACGCACACGTGTAGATAAATAAAAAAACTGCATTCAGTGAAAGCAGTGGTCAATTGACATCTGCAAGAAATAGCGGAAGTTACTTGCCAGTGGAAACTTCGTTTATCGCATTGTGTGCGAGTTGTGAGCCAGCTGTTTGCCTCACAGCTGCATCCGTTCCCGGATAAGAATATCGTCCGGATCGATGGAAGCAATTTAGCCGGTTCATTACCTGAATGCGATTAATTTCACCCATTTATTCCCGAATTACGCAAATTACCCCATCAGCTGTACACGTCTTACATTATTGAGGAGCCGGAGTGGTTGTAATGTGAACGAGCACGCAAGCTCGGAGCTCGGAGAGGTCCAGGAGTATGCCATGTACTACTTTTTTTGCTGGCTGGAACACTGTAAACTATTTAGTAAACGAATCCGGTTTGTAAACATACGGTTGGTGTCAGAGGAAACGTAGCAGCTTACATATGTGTCATTTTTAACCGACTTTGAAAAATGGCGGAGGTTTTATGTTTGACTGTATGTATGTTTTTTTATTTTATTTTATTTTTATTTTTATTTTATTATTATGTATGTTTTTTACAGTATGTTTGTCGATTTTTCCGTCCATCATGAACCGATTTTAAAATCTTTTCGCTATTTTAAAAAGAATAATCTCAAGGTGTATTTGTGAAAAACAGTGTGCAGTTAAGTGTTTCAGTGTTTTTAGTTTTTTAATTGTATAAATTATAAAAACTAAAAACATTTTACTCTAAATATGAGAAAAAAAATCTATAAACATATTAATGAGATGAGGCAAAAAGCAGTCGAAAAATGTCCATGAAATAACAAAATAAATTTCAAAATTTTATTCAGTGTTTTCAGCAGTATTATCCTGTTTTTAACACCATGAAAAAGTATGCGCAATGTTATTTTGTCATACGGCTGAGCACGTTATCAGCTGTAAGGTTTTTGTCACTTACACATAGGTACATAATTATGTGTACTAACAAGGATAGCTTTTAATAAGTTATAGTTAATTTTACTACTCAATTTACAAAGTAAAGCTACCTATTTTTTGTAACAAAATAAAATAAACATCAAAATCAAATTTTCTGGCCACTCAACGAAATAAGCTTATCCGTAACGTAACCGAGTGCTGGAGTCGAGGACAACATAAATACATTTTACGCATTTTTTGTATAGTCTAGTGAAATAAATATATGTTGTTGTCAATATGTAAAAAAAATGTATGTTGTCATCGTACTCATATTAAAAATGCGTTAGTTTAGATGACTGGATGTTTGTCACGTCAAAGCTAACGAACGAATCGAGCTGAAATTTAACATAGGAGTAGCGTTAGATCTAGAATACTCGCAACATGGCTACTTTTGATCCCAGGAAAAAGCGTGCGAAGTGACAGGCATTACCTAGTTATGTATAAATAACCTTTCATAATAGCATTGAATATTCCTGTTCGTGTATCGTTCAGCGCGGCTGTGGGCGCGGCGACGCGTGAAGAACAGATACTTGTGAGAAGTCATGTGCGAAGGCGAAGGCTGACTGACAGCTGCCTTCTTAACACGAACCGAAGCTTCTTTTTCTTATTCAATCATTCAAGTAGTCCTTGTCTAAATTATATATACAATTTGTAAGCTTTGAAAATAAATAATAATAAATAATGCACAATTCACACAAATTCATTCAAACCGGCCCAAACAAAATACTTGAATTAATAGAAATAATTTCATACATATTTTGAGTGAGCAGTGAGGCTGACAATCATCGAAAGATGATCAATCATCATCAATAGTGATTATCATGAATCATCGATAGTGATCATCATAATATGTTGGTAGAGTCAAACCGAGTCTTGAAACAATCAAACGAAGCAAACTCATTATTTAATATCTTCCAAAGATAATATGAAATAATTTGAGTTCATTAGCGCTACTACCCCTCCCCTATACATATGAAACAGCGGCTCAGAGAAAGCCGTTATCTTTTATCAGCGACGTAGCGTAGCAGTGTAACGTAACGGCGTAGCTAGCGGCGTTAGAGAGATTGATAGGAGCGTTATTGCGGAGTGAACTCATCGGTGCTCATTACACGAGAGGTGAATTTTAAACGATTGCTAATGTATACGTACGAGTATGTGTGTTTGTTTACATTTTGTGTGTTTGCTTATATGTATGTCATTGTGTGTTTGTGTTGTAGGGAGCGGGTAGAGTGTGGCTATTGATGCTTGTGCTACACTAAACCATATTCTGAAAACTATGCAACCAAAGCAAGTTAACTTATATTTGACAACTTATTGCATTTCTAAAGCCATTATAAATGACTCGACCTTCGGTCTCGGCCTTAATTTCAGCGTGTTCATCAAGGACCGCCATGCTGCCCGCGCTGTGATGGCCTGGACCTGCGCTACGCTGTGACGGCCTGGACCTGCGCTACGCTGTGACGGCCTGGACCTGCGCTACGCTGTGACGGCCTGGACCTGCGCTACGCCATGCTGCCCGCGCTGTGACGGCCTGGACCTGCGCTACGCTGCGTTTTCAGTCATCATCTTTTCGGCCAACAACCTCTCATTGCTGACCTCGTTAGTTAAGTTCTGTTTTCAACAATCTTAGTGAGGTACCCACTTTTATATAATTTTACAATATTTGAATGAGCTAGAAATACTAGATACTGCGCAGTTTCCCATTTCTCCTGCTGCACCGTAGTACGTACGTGTAGAGGTAGTTGAAGGTTATAATCGTAACATCTTAGAGCGAGGTAAGCGCCGTTTATTGCGTACTTAGCTCCGTCAGAGGACGGCCCAGTATTGTCGTATCGACAATGTAACTGTAGGCCGAGTGTAAAGGTAAGACAAGTCTTACACTGAGATATTTGAACTGTGACAGATTTCGTCTTGGTCACGGGTCACTAATATAAGGTTATTTTAGCATACAAACTTACTAACAAATTATGGATCAGTGTAGTCCGAAATAAAGGAATTTTATTATTTTTTTTTTTTTTTGTACGGTACCTTAGGTAAGTAAGCACGACAAACTTTCAGGTTTTTATTTAAATTATAACCGCTAAAAGTTAAGTTTAACAGAAAAAATAAGAAGGTAAAGTAATTTTCAACTGAAAATTGAATTTTTATAAATATGATAAAAACTGCTCTGTCTACAAAGTTGCACATCAAAATGTGATGCGAACTTAGACCGCCGCCACCACAGGCCAACTTCAGGCCAACTTTTAACAGGAGGCGAAGAAAAACCGTAATAAAATCCACTTGTGAACTTTCTAATGTTGGTTTAATCGCGCCTTTACTTTTATACCTACCTACTTTTACTGCCCGAGTTTCTCAAAGTTCGGATGCAACGCGTTTTGAACAACTTGGTGTTTTTATTCGTGAGGAGTTTTAAAACGTTTTATTTCAAGCGAAAACCGTTGATAATACGAAAGCCAAGTCAATGGGAATGGAAGTGCTACGAGATTCGCCACGGCGTAGTCACTCTACGGCGCAGCAGCTCTACGTGAGCATAGTAGTGCTACGAACATTTTATTTCCTTTGAGGTTTATAATAATTGGACTCTTAACAAAACCTGTTCCTTTTATTATATGTATGTATAGCGGAAAAGGAACCTCACAAAAGTACCCATTTATAGGCTACTTTACTTTATATGAGAAAAAATCAAAAAATTGTTGAGATAGCTTAGGCAGTCGGAAAATGTTCGTCACAAAATATCTAAAGAAATTTTAAAATTCTATTTAAAGCTTCAGTTTTTTATCTGTTGTTATGCCATACGGCAGTATAGTAAAACTAGAAGTATCAACTGTCATCAGCAACATCAGCGCATTTCTATAGGTCTCACATTCAACTAATGTCATGACCTCAGAGCAATATATCGTGCACTTCGTCCAGCGTTAGGCGCGCAACTTGAAAATATAATTTTTAAATGCATTTTTAGGGCACTTATTCATCACACTGGTTCATTAGCACTATAAAACTTACATAGGGAATTATAAAAAATGGCTGTAATACCCTATAACGTGTTGGTTTATGAAGACCAAATAATGTGTGTCGATACCTAAAAGTTAAACGCTCTCTCATTTATTCTAAAATAGTGGAGGAATCCGCCACCTCGTTGAAACCCGCCGTCCATCACAGAAGGCTTCGCGCCAGCCGTTGTCCCATACGTACCCCATTATACCATACGTCCCCATTATACCATCACGTAAATAATGCGCGCACCCCCAACACAAATACAACCACTTAATCTCCGAAATAAGACACATGACGTTATAAATTGCGCGAAACAGCCGCGCAACCTCTTGTCACCAGTAGTTGGCCAAATTGGCTTATAACTGTGCTTATTCCTCTTCACACACGAGAGAACCATCCCCCTTTGAATAAGGTTCAAAATGCGGTGGCTAGATGTCTTTCCTCTTGTTGTTTTGGCATGCATTGAGGCCGGGCGTGAATGCGCACAATCGCAGGAATGTGGATATGGAAATATGACGTCACAGTGCCTCTGTCATATTGTGCTGTAACACTTTGTGTGAAGCTCATTATGACTAATTGGTGTACTTTGTACCAGAACAAGTGTACGAGCAATGAGCATGGATCAGCTGGTTTTATTAAATTAGCAAGGATGCATTGTTTTACGTCATCAAGTAAGGTTATTGATAGACGAAGCCTGTGATTTCACATTATTGTAGATAAAATCATTGATTTAAATTATCAATGTAGGCTCTCTAGTGAGTGTGGAGAATAATCTTATCCTCATATTGCACATCGTCATCACCATCGCATCGGCTGCAATGATCATCAAAGGCCTTAAGCCTTTTAATGGCAACAGCTGGACAAAGGTATCATCCCTCCAAAGACCGCAAAGACCAGTCCAATGCTGGAGTGATCAGTTGCACAATGTAGGTTTGGGTAATTTCCCGTAATTTTCTAACCATAATGACGGTATCGCTAAAAAAAGTATAGTATAGTATATTTTCTGAACAAACCTTTTCATAATAATATTATATAATTCCATGTAGAGTAATATAGCATAATATTGTATAATTTCATGTAGAGTCGTATTTTGTTAAAGTAAGTTACTCTATATGATATTAGCATAAGTATAAGTTTTAGTTACAAATAAACGCCTTTGATTTGATTTGATTTAATTTCACTTTTCAATCTATGGTATTCGAGATCTGCGAATTCCATACAACAATCCACATCCACAACAGGTTTATATATTTCCATGAGAGTGCTCCACCTAGTAGTAACTGTACCCGCTGGCTTCCTCCCCGAGCTCGAACAAATGGATCATTGCAGTAATATTCAGAGAGTGAAGCCAAAATAAACGTCTATAATTTCCTTTTTGCAGTTGAATGTATATTATTCTTGACAATAGAGCTCCGCGTTTGAGAACAGGGATGAATTAAGGAAGACTTATGGTGCAGTTATGAACTAATGTTGTTCTTGGCGAGCCTTGAATTGTTTACGCTTTTAAATGGTTAATGTTTTTCCAAAAGTGTGTGAAGACCTGTTTTCGTCGCCTTAAATGCCGAGTTTATTGACGTTAATTTCCCAAATCAATCTTCTCTTTTGGAAAATTGATGTAACATAATAAAAAAAAAGCTCTCAATGATTTTCAGTACCTACCTAATTGTAATATTTTTTTTGTTTGTGTGTTACGTGTTCCTGTAAAAAGTTCCTAATTTCTTATCCAAACCTACTTTACTGGATAAAATGTGTGTGATTCTTGTGCCATCTGATAGTTAAACTAGTAGGTACTGACAATAATGGAATGAAGCATAGAGTAAACTAAAAAAAAATCAATAAACAAAGAAAATTTGGCATGTTCATTAATTAGATCGTAATGCACAAAAACTTTACTGCTTTTTGATACATACTTTGCCCCAAATGCAATCATCCTGAGTCCATCCCCGGGGTGTGAAGGTGGGGGCTGTAGGGGTGGCAGTAATTAGCTGTAGCTGCAGTTATTGTAATGAGAGCACCCTGTAGCTCGGAGAACTAACACCTCGTTGAGAATCAAAACATTCACGAGGAAAATGTTTTGCGAACAAAAAATATTGAATTGAAAAGTTGTTTGATGCTGTGCGGAGAAATAAAATCACTGTTTTTGAACCAATGAAAATTGTGATTTAAAAAAAATCACGCATTCTTTATGGAGCGCGGCTCGATGTTTTTTATGTAAGTATGATTTAATTGTGTAGTGCATTCAAATTGAATTTCTTGAAGCACCCCGTTGTGATTAAATACATGAACTGATGCCTAGCTTAACTTGCTTGTTTGTTATTCCACGTTAAGCGGGTTTGGTATAAGGTGGATTTGTTCAAACGCAGTTTTCATTGGCTGTTTTACTTTCCAGTTGCATTTTGTCTCGAGCGTGTTCTGTCACAACTTGCTCTATGTTAGATTAAATTTTATTCTATTCCATCCATTATCCGAGCTGGCGAGTTAACACTAGTGTTTATGAAAACCTTGATAAATCTTTCTTCAAAATTAAAAAAAAGCCGTCGTATACCTACCCAGAGCACTCCCGCTAAGTGGCGCCACTTCCGCAAGCAGACGCGGGCGAGCAGCACTCTGGGCGAAGGTTATTAATATTAATTAACACTCTTAAAAATCATTTAAATTGTAACCCTGCAGTGTCGCGGTGGAATCCGAACTTCAAAAGCTGTGATGGTATTTACTGGCGATGCTGTTGAGAGATTGTGAAAAGAAAGTAGAAGAATTCTGGTATGAACCGGAGTAAAGTGGAAATGTGGTGTGGTGATCTATCTTATTGTTAAATAAATAGTGAACCGGACAAGTGCGAGTCTTAATTGTGTAATACATAAAATAACAGAGAGGTAGATGGCGCGGGGTTAGGGGTCAGCTCACACCGAGACGTGACGCGACGTGCGGCATCTCGAGACGCAGCGCGGTGCAGCTCGGCGTCGCGGGGAGTTTTCCTATTATTAAAATATAATTTGTATCATTTTGCGTAGTAAATACACATGTAGGTACTTTGAATCACTTTCTCAAAAAGAGCACGCATCGTCGCGTCGCTTCTCATTGTGAGCTGACCCGAGTCCCGGGGTACTTTTTGTTTACGGTAGGGCTGTAAGAGCCATGTATAAGAATCTTATTTTTTATAAGTAATGTCAAGCGTTGTTTACTCTGGATCTGACACTCATCTCTTTGGGCACAGAACTCTAAAAACTGCACAACAATTTGCAAACACTGTAAGTGCACACAATTTACGATAGCGAGTGTAGACCTTTGCTAATTTCATTATTAAGCTTATAGCTAAGTGGGTTGGAGTTTCTTATTCTGGAAGGTGTAGGTAGGTACCTACGGTAGGATCTACGGGAGGTATAGAGAGCTTCATGGATGGTTTATTGCCCGAATGGTTCATCATCAAAGGGTCATAATCTTTCTGAAAAAAATATTATGATCTATGGTTATCCGTATCATTGTTCTTTTCTCGTGATTCGTCCTCAGACCATTTTCCTGTTGCCACACAGATTAAGGTATCTCCCCTTACTGCCTCCTCCATAAAATCCAACCTGCTTACTGTTTGAGTTTTTCGTGTAATCAATTCTGATTGGACATCTACAAACAAACTTATGAACCGCTTGTACGGACGTGTCGTACATTTGAAGTAAAGTTAGTTAAGTAGTTAAGAGTGCAAAGTCAAATCACTGATCACTTTTCAAAAGTTTATTGAATGAATACACGTAAAAACACAGATAGCAAGTAAACGATCCGTCAGACGTTTTTATCGCGTCGCGGTCAGTAGAGCACTAGTTGTAAGGGCGTAAAATGCCGATTCAGTTAAATTAGATATATGGTACGTCTTCGTACATATTTCCAACCCCAAAAGGAGATAAAACCGAAAGAGGGAATCGTTTGTACAAAGTCAATTCAAAAACAAAGTTCAAGTAAAAGTAAAAAGCTCTTAAAATAAGGTACGTAAAAGTAAATGTAATTATAAAAGTATAGTAAAATAGTAGTAACTAATCAAAATTAAATAGCACATCCTTGACGCGTTGTGGAGCGGCCGGGGGGCGGTGCTCGCGTGCTGCCGGCGCCGGGCCCTCGCGCGGGCGTTCCACCATTGAGGTTGACCGTCGAAGGGATTTGTGCAGCTTCTCCACAGATGCGTACGCCGGCGATTGAGTGTGTCGTGACTGTAGCTCGAATGCCTCGCGTTCTATGGTGTTAGTCGTAGTAGGGGCAGAGGTGGACTTTCTATTAAACCAGCCTCGCTGCCTCGCAATCCAAACTATGGCGACGCTGATAGCGGCGATCACCAAGATGTAGCTGATTGCGTAATGATGTATGTCATGGCTTGTCATAGTTTCTGGTAGATGTAGTTCGTTTATCTTCTGTTCTTGTAGCCATCTTTCAACCTTCTCATGATCATCAGAGGGGTCGATGAGTTTGAGTTGTGGCGTTTTCATGTTAACAATGCCATTAACAGATTTCTCAAGTTGTGGTATCTCAGGTAGGTATAAGTTGACCCTGGTATCGCTGTGGTAGAGGTTGTGCGAAGATATGCTTAGATCTTTAGTCTGCATCACGCATCCTTGTCTTAGTGTAACAAGTGCAGAGTTTTTTACTTGTAGAGATGTGACGTCTCCCGCGCATACAGTTCTAAACATACATGAGTCATCGCAGCAAGTCATAAGCCATGTATTAGTTGAATGTAATTCAATCCAAGCGGACTCGCAGTGCTTTCTTATCGTAGTACATAATGAGGTCGTTTCGTGACCTAGAAATTTAGCTTCACAGGGCGCATCTTTGCTTTCTAAGTTTCTCACTGGGAGATTAAGAATACATACAAAATTATCTGTGCTTTTTTGTATGCATCTTTTCAGCCCATCTTCGCTTAGGCTTATGTAAGTATTTTTTCTGAAGTTCACCGCTATGTACTTAGATGATGTATGTACGTATTTAGTTTCATTTTGCTGTAGTATCAGTGGCAAAGGTATTGGTCGGTATAGCGTGAAATCTTCATCACTCGTCAGCGGAATGTGTATCTCGAACATGAAGTAGTTGTTCGTAACTCGAGCCTTTACGTAGAGTAGTTTGTAAATGTCTTTTATGTTTTCTTCAATGTTCTCAACTGGGAAAGTTAGTGTTTTCGGCAGTTTTCCGGAGATTTCATTCAGCTGTTTGATCAAGTTGACCGGTGTTAGTAGGTGGACATCAATGTGACCTTTATAGACATCCAGGAGTGCATTGAATAGTATTTTTTGCACGTCATTCAAGTTGGATAGTAGTAAGTGTGCCGTGAGCGATACTGAGCTAAAGTAGTTAGTAGCCATAACCGTTCCAATTTTAGACTCCAGTTTTGAGAGTTTCATATTAGTGTCGTTCATGTATTTATTTATTAGTTGAAATTGATGTTTTATGTTCTTTTCGTTTTTCTTCATGATCTCATTTTCAATTTCTATGATAGAAGTTTGATTTTTCATTAGTTCCAATAAGTATTGCTCATTTTTTTTTATAGCTTGGATGTCTCGTGTGTATTTTTCAGCAAAATGCTGATCCAATACTCCAAATAAGCTGTTTGCAACGTACCCAACTCCGTCGATCAGACCGCGTTTTTTCCGATAAGATAGGTGTTTATGCGGCGACAAAAGTAGGGTGTTCAAGTAGTTAAGTTGCTCTAGTTCAGCTAGTAAGTTTTGTGTAGTACTCGCACAAAATCTCTGGTCCAGTTCTTCGCAGAGGTGTGCTATGTTGTTTATGTAGTTTTGTAAGTCTTCATTTGTCTGCCAGTAGGTAGTAAGGTTGTAGAAGGTAAGTAAAATCCATTCATCGTGTATCTGTTGTACTTTCCCAATAGTGTCGTAATAAATTGGCCGATTGTTTCCGAGGTTCGTTATTTGAGCGTTCTGAATGGTACTTTCTGCGTAAGTTGGGGCGCAGTGTGATCCAGTCATCATTGTTATCATGGTAAGGAAGTAAATAAACATAGATAAGTAGTTTATTCCTTTACCACTGCGTTTTTGGGGTAAGTTTCCAGTTTGCCGCTCGTCGTCGTCGTTTTGGCTATTTGAACTTGATGTTTCGTTTGTTAATAGTTTAGCCAATTTTGTGACGGGCCTCTTCATTACTCCATTTTGAGTTTTTATGGTGGTGACTCTGACCTTACCATCTTCCCCGGGGTGAACTTGGATGACTTTCCCCATGGCCCATTTTCCCGGTGGTAGGTTGTCGTCCTTCACCAACACGACATCACCTTCAGTTAAGTTTTGAGTAGGTTTGTGCCATTTACTTCTAGTCTGCAATAGGGTCACGTAGTCTGTAGACCATAGTTTCCAAAAGCGGTTTAGCATGTGTTGAGTTAACTGCCATCTCTGACGTAAGTCTACGTTTCTTTCTTCTTCATAGTTAGACAGAGGCAGCGTCATAGTAGGGCTTCCAGTTAGAAAGTGCCCCGGAGTCAAGTAGCTGTAGTAGTCTTCTGGGTCTTCAGTGAGAGGACAAAGAGGTCTTGAGTTCATGCATGCTTCTATTTTACAAAGCAGCGTCGCAAACTCTTCGTAGGTTAGCTTCTGGTCACCCAAGATGCGACGTAGATGGTGTTTCATTGATCGTACGGATGCTTCCCAGATCCCCCCGGCAGTAGGCCAGGCGGGGGCGTTAAAATGCCACTCGACTTTCATTTTTCCCATTTCCGTGAAGAATTCAGACGAGAGCTCTGTTTTCCATAGTTCGTATTCGCTTCTCAGTATTTTCGATGCACCGATGAAGTTGGTACCACAGTCTGAGTACATGTGTTTTGGCGTACCCCTTCTAGCACACATTCTTGAAAATGCTGCGATGAACATTTCGGTGCTCAGATCTGAGACAAGTTCAATGTGCACGGCCTTTGTTGCCATGCACACAAATATAGCTATGTAGCCTTTAGTAGTTCTCACACCTCTACCCTTATTCAGTTTTAGGTCGATACAGCCTGTAAAATCAACCCCTGTATGGGTGAAAGGTCGCGAAGGGGTGACTCTTTGCTTAGGTAGATCAGCCATTTTCTGATAGTTATCAGTGGGATTAAATCGGCGGCAGCGCACGCATTTTCGTAGTAGATTTTTCACGGTTTGGTTGCCTCCGACAATCCAGTAGCGTTGACGTAAGTATGCAAGAGTCAACCTTGCCCCACCGTGCAGAGTAGCTGCGTGGGCCTCTTCAATGACGAGTTGAGTCAATCTTCCATGTCGAGGTAGGATCATAGGATTTTTCATGCCCGGTGGTAAGTTAGTTTTGTTCAGGCGGCCCCCGACTCTTAAAAGTCCATTTTCAAGATAAGGGCTTAGTTTGTAGATAGAACTCCTTTTAGTTAATGTTTGATTTTTCGCAAGTAAGTTATATTCCATTTCAAAATCATTATTTTGCATAAATTTCACAATCAGTTCATTCGACGCTTGTAGTTCGGTAGTAGTTAAGTAGGTAGGTATCTCTTTATCGCCACGAGCTGTATCGTGTTTCGAGGGGCGCGCCTTTGCAATAAAGCGCAGAATCCAAGCTACGATGCGCCTTACCCGTGTTATAGAACTGTTGTTATTTATTAACTTTACGATCATGTTGTCGTCTGTTTTAGTTATGGCTAGGGCTGTCTCTTGTTTTCGTTCGATGTTTGTTGTAAATAAACAGTTCACAGTTTTAGTTTCTTTATTTTTGCTAAAAGTTTTCAGCATTTCGGGCCCATTCCACCATAAATCAAAATTTAGTAGTTTTTTCGGATTCACTCCTCTGGTAGCACAGTCAGCAGGGTTATTCTTAGACTCTATGTAAGTCCATTGTTTTGATGGTATGACTTGTCTTATCTTCTTCACTCTATTTTCGACGTATCTTTCCCATTTAGTTGGTTCTCCCTGCAGCCATGCGAGTACGACTTTGGAGTCGCTCCAAGCCGAAATAGTTACGTTGTTTTCGTTAAGTGAGTTTTTTGCCTTTTCCATCAATTGTGTTAATAATAAGGCGCCAGCTAGTTCAAGACGAGGCAGGCTCAGCTTAAGTGCGATTGGGGCAACCCTAGTCTTCGCTGCAAGTAAGTTCAGTACAAGCTGTCCATTTTCGTCCTTGACCCTGGTGTATATGACACAAGAATATGCCTTTTCGCTCGCATCACAGAATCCTAGAATTTCAATATCTTTCTCTGTGCCCCCAATCCATCTCTGTATTTTGATAGATTTTAGTTCAGGTATTTCAGCTTTTAGTTTCAGCCAATCGTCTTGTATTTTGTTAGGTAGGTATTCGTCCCATTCAAGGTTTAGCTCCCATACTCGTTGAAAAATCAATTTTGCCGTCACAGTAACTGGAGAGAGCCATCCCATAGGATCGTAGAGTTGTGAAATCTCAGATAATAGAGTTCTTTTTGTTAGTGGTTTCGTCATATTTTCTTCCAATGTCCAGTTGAACATGAAAGTGTCCGACTTAGGGTTCCATGACAGCCCTAATGTCTTTGTGTTTTCATCTTCGAAGTCAAACGTACACGTTGTTGAGATTTGATCTTCTGACAGTTGTTGTAGGAGGTCAGGGCTATTTGAACTCCATTTACGTAGGTTCATGCCGCCTTCCTTGAGTAGTTCGATTAGCGATTTTTGCATTTCTATGGCGTTATCTAGTGAGTTGTCGCCGCTGATTAAATCGTCCAAGTAAAATTGAGTTTGTAGTATTTTGGCGGCTGCTGGGTACTTATGCATGTAATCCAGTGCCAGTTGCTTAAGTGTTCGCATAGCTAGCCACGGCGCGCATTTTGTGCCGTAACTCAAAGTACATAGAGTGTAATTTTGAAGTGGCTGAGTCATGTCAAATCTAAATATGATTTTTTGTAGCGATTGTTGATCTTCAGCTAGCCATATGCATCTATACATCTTTTCGATATCTGCAGTGTAGGCATATTTGTAGGCTTTCCACTTCAGAATCAGAGCCTGTATGTCTTTTTGTAGATTAGGCCCCTTTTCCATGAGCGCATTTAAGCTTTTCCCATTTTTAGTTGAGCTGGAAGCGTTAAATACTACTCGCAGTTTAGTAGTTTTTGCGTTTTCTCGCAGGACTCCATGATGCGGTAGGTAGCATTGTACTAGCTGACCTTCGTTATTTTGCTGAGCTAGTTTCATATGTTCTAGTTTTAAGTACTCATTCATAAAGTCCTTGTACATAGTAGATAGTTTTTCGTTTTTAGTAAGTCTTTTTTCTAGTTGTAAGTATTGTGAGACTGCTTTTGGCCTTGAGTCGCCGAGTTCAGCTTCGAAGTTTTGGGCCATTGGCATCTTCACAATATATTTGCCATCAGATGCTCTAGTAGTAGTTTCTTGGTAGTATTTTTCGCACTGATCGTCGGCGTTCATGTCATTTTCATGTTGAGTAATGTCCTCGCTCTCCCAGTATTTGGCAATGTCTGCGAGGTCAATGATGGTAGCGTGGCAGCGCAGAGTCTTCAGTTTTCCACATAGTATCCACCCAAGTTGAGTTTGTTGGGCGACGGGTGAGAGTTGATTTCCTCTTAAGACGCCGTCCATTATTATCTCAGCGTAAACATCAGCTGATAGAAGTAGGTCGACGGAGCCTCTAACATTGTAGTCTGGGTCCCCTAGTTTTAAGTTTTGTAAATGTGGCCAGTAAGCCTTTTCAAAAGTTGAGTTTGGCAAATCATTTGTTAGCTTTTTTAGTATTAAAGCTTGAGTGCCAAAAGTGTAGTCAGTGTGTATCGATTTGCAGGTAAGTTTTACCCGTCCTTTACACTCTCCCGACACGGATCCGACTCCGGATATTGTTGCGTTGAACTTTTTCCGTGGAAGGCGTAGTGATTGGGCTGCGTTCTCCGAAATCAAGTTGACCTGGGAGCCTTGGTCCAGCAGTGCCCTAAAAGTTTGGTAAGTGCCATCGTTGGCCTTGACCCTTATTTTGACAGTAGTCAGTAGTACTTCAGTGTTTTTCTCAGCTGTAGCGGAGAGACAAGAAGGTGAAGAAGATTCTGCAGTACTAGTTGAAGATTTTTCAGTGTTATTTTTAGTAGTTTTAGATGGTTCTTGTGACCTTTTTGCATTGTGCAACAACGTGTGATGCTTGTAATCACACTCTTTGCAGGTTTTTGTTGAGTTGCATTCCTTGTTTCCATGATCGTACAAGCAATTTTTGCAGAGTTTTAGTTTTGCGATGGTACTGATGCGCTGCGAAACATTCATTTCTATGAATTTATGACATTGCATGAGAACATGATTCCCATCACATAAGGGACATTTTCCGAATGCAGCAAAGTAAGACCTGGCTTGCTCTTTATTGTCCTTAGTTAAGGTTGATTTTTTATTGTAGTTCGGTTTTTGTAGTTCATTGTTAGTTGATCTTTTATTATAGCTCGTATTTCCAGCTTGTTTCTGGGAATTGTTTGTGTCTTTTTGTCTGTTTTTAACTGTTTCTAAGGCCATGAATTGGTTTTCTAGAAAAATTAGGAATTCATTTAAGTTAGGTAAATCTCTGTTAGTAATCACGCAGTAATCGCTGTAAGTAGCAGCATCCAATTTTTGTGACATGTAGAACACTATCATTGGGCCCCAGCTCGTAATTTCAACCCCCATGTTAGCAAGTCCGTTTAGGCTTTCAGTTATGACATCGTGTATTTTCTTGATGCTATCCGCAGTAGGATTTTGCATGATTGGAAGCTGTTGCATCGCATTCATGTATGAAGTAAATTGAAGACGGCGGTTGTCAAACCGATGGTTCAATATCTCCCAGCACGAGTCGTAATTTTCGGCACTAACGGCGAGATGTTGTACTAGGCGTTCCGCTTTACCTTTTAGTTTAGTTTTGAGGTGTTGCATTTTTTCTGCCTTAGAGATAGTAGGGTTTTTGTGGATTGTTTCCATGAAGAGATTTTTGAATGAAATCCAGCGAGCGTAGTCTCCGTTGAAATCTGGTATCTCAATTTTTGGAGCTGATTTTTCGTAGTGTTTGTTTGACCATATTTTACCATTTAGTTTTTTCTTTAGTACATCGTATTTAGTCTCGATTTTTTCGAATTTAGTAGAGTAGTTTTCACTATAATTCGTTCCCATCAGGACTTCTTCGAGTTGCCAGTGTAGCTTGTCGATAGAGTCCCATTTTCCCTTCAAGATGGAGAGGTGATCTTCAAACTCCCATTTTTCTGTTATAAGTTCGATTGTAATTTTTGACATAGCTCGTTCCATAGCCTTGAAGTTACATTCTTGGCGCTGCAATAACTTTCTTATTTGATCATCCACCTCCGTGGTATTGTTGTAAACAGGGATGGTCGTAGAGTAGTCTTCCAGCATCCCTGACAGATCGAAATCAATATTCGATGATTCTTCTACATCATGGTCTTCGAATGAACTCAAAAGTTCAATCATGCTTGCTTTAGTGACATCATAGAGTTCTTTAGTTTTCCCATAAACGTCGCTAGTAAAGTAGGTACATTGGCTTTTATCCTCAATTTTTTTAACAAGAAGTTCATTTCTCATGTCAAAATCATGCCAATATTCTTGAAGTGTTTGAATCCGCTTGTTTACGTATTCTACAGTTTTTCTGGAACTGCTATCCTTTTTGTAGTTAGAGCATAATCGTTTTATTAATTCAAAACAAGTTGCTTGTTTGGACAGTTCATCCATTTTTGTAGTTTAGTTATTCCTAAGATAGTTCAATAGTAAGTAGCTAGTTAGTAGTTGTAGACAGGTAGTAACCCAGTGGAAGTTTCCAGTATTGTGGTTCAGGTCAGGACACGAAGACAGGGCAGTACCTAGTTCTTCTTCAAGTTTCTTCAGATTCTCGTAGCTTACGGCGATTCCAAAAGTACTTTAATGTCCTTACCTTGAAGTCTTCAGTGCGTATGCGACTCTTCGCCACGAAATATGCGCCTTCTCAACAAACCTGGTGAGACCCGCTGGTGGGAGGCCAAGCCGCCGATTCGCAATCGCGGGTTCCAAGTCACAAAACACACCAAAAAAACAAGTTAGGCCGAAGGACCAAATGTACGGACGTGTCGTACATTTGAAGTAAAGTTAGTTAAGTAGTTAAGAGTGCAAAGTCAAATCACTGATCACTTTTCAAAAGTTTATTGAATGAATACACGTAAAAACACAGATAGCAAGTAAACGATCCGTCAGACGTTTTTATCGCGTCGCGGTCAGTAGAGCACTAGTTGTAAGGGCGTAAAATGCCGATTCAGTTAAATTAGATATATGGTACGTCTTCGTACACCGCTTCTTAAACCGAATAAATGGGTTGTTTTATAAATCTTCTTGTTGTCCTTATCCCACGTGAGGTAAGGTCGGTAATACATGTATTTTCCTTCCACTCTCCTCTTCACACTATTCTCACAATATTTTTGACTGTATTTAATAATAATGAGACTTTTTTTTTGTCTTTTTTGCTATTGAAAATATGTAAAACGTACACAAATACAATAACAATTCGGGAATAAAAACAAAAAAAAATACCTTTCAAACAGCTGAATTGACTGCAGACTGTTGCAAACAACCAAGAAGTAGCTCAACTTCATATCAATAACAGTTGGAAGTGTCACCCAAGACGATGGCTGTGTTGCTATTTATTATTTTTTTCAAGTCAAGGGTCATAGGGTCAAACTCGATTGGACTCACCTCATGGCTACCTCCATGTTCTTTGTTTAATTTAGTTTATTTTAGGTACCGTTGTTTATGTCGAAACAAATGCTATTTTATTCTATAAAACGTGCAAATTATACAAAAACTGGCGGTCGTCGAGTCGACTTTAGAAATATCTATAAACTTAAAGCCAAACTTTCATCAACACGATAGGTACATAATACTCGTATGTAGAAGAGATTATATGCGATCTTCGTATCTCTTCTTCAACCTCTACCCTAGAAGTACTTACCATCAGTTTTAAGCGACTAACGATTTTGAACCCACTCTCCTCGCGTGAAGGTAGTCCTTCCTCTGGTCTGAATCTATCGCACTATATAATAGACTAGCCTCCGTGTGTCTCGCTCACGGTTCCAAAATATAACGTAGCCATCATGCGATAATAATTATCACCATCAGCTCAGCATCAGCTCATTACAGTCCACTGCTGGACATAATTTGCCTCGGACATACATGTAACAATAATCATTATTTTATCAGCCCGCTGGATCCTGCTTTTGGGCACAGGCCTGACCATTATCCCTGCAACTGAGAATTTTCAATATCAGGCGTCTGGTTTCGTAGGTTATCTATTACAAACAAACCTACAAACATGACATCTTGTATAATATTAGTAGCAGAAGATTTAAATCAATTAGAACCTACAGTTCTCTCGTGAAGGTTGTTTTTCCGCTGCGCTGAAGCTGACTCTAATTGAATAGCGCGCTGTTAGCGCCACAAAGAAGCTGTTATCCAGTAACAGATAGCCCGCTGCAGCAGAGGCAGATACCTCACTGCGGTTATCAAAGTACCTCCTGGAATCATGTCATGCCGGAGCAAATCATTTTCTTTCATTATTTATTTGCCTCTAGGCTAGATATGCAATTATTACGATCGAAGATTCATTATTTTATCTGCATTTTTTTTATCTTTGACTTTCTAACGTTTCAGCAGATTTACACGCTCCCGTGCAGTATCACAGTATATGGTTAGTAGTGTCATCCTCTAATAATGACTATGTGCACAATTTCTAAGAAATTGATAAGTAATACAAATTTCAGCAGAAAATTAAGAAAAATAATAGATAACCTACCTTTACATGTAACTTTATGGAGCAGATATACTGAAGGTAAACTGGTGGCAGATTGCTTGGCTATAAAGGTCGTTGACTTATCTCCTTCACGAAATCACAATAGGACTCAACTTAAATCTTTGCATTTTATAGGGTTATACAATTCTTTGTAATCTTACTACCACCGATACGCGAAAAATATGGACCTATGTTATTTTGAATTTATAACCGTTTTTGTTATTTTAATTCTTATGTTACACACAATTCATATATTTTTTTCAGCAATATTAATGAAAAGAACTAACCATACTCATACATTCATCAATTCGGTTAAAAATAACTCAGGTAGTTATTTTAAAATACGTTAGAAGTCAGAAGTTATTCCCGATATTGCATTTTTTTGGGTTCTGTTGGTTGTCTTTTGATTACTAGCACGTTTGTACCACGATACTCTATCGACACCGGTATCGCTTTACATTTGTATGAAATGCGACAGAATAGCGTTAAGAATGAATTCATTTTTATCGCTATTCTGTCGTTTTGCACAATGGTGCAGTTTCGTGGAGGAGGAGGTGACCGACCTGTATGCTGTATACTGTATAGCCACGTTCTACGACACGTAGAGCCTACAGGAAGAAAAGTTATGAAGAAGAAATAATGAAACTGAACTAGCTGTTTCTGTGCTGTTCCTGGGCTGGGTTTGCTGTGGCTCCGTGTTCGGTGCAGCCTGCGAGTGCAGACAGGCGCCGTAATTAGTGCAAACTAACACACTGTGTGAGGAAGCGACTTCTTGCTTCCATTAGGAGCTTCCATCTCATTTTAATTCATTTCAATCTTCTAAGTACGCAAAAGCTGGATTTTACCTACAAATTTACTACAATTAGGTAGGGGTAATTGTTATAAGTAATGCATAATTTTTTGTGATAAATAAAATAACTCACGTAACGTTGCCCTACCACTTTAATAAATAAATAAAGAATGTTGGACAATTCACACGGCATTATCTGTCCCCAAGCTAAGCAGAGCGAGCTTATGTTATGGGTGCTAGATAACTGATTATATACCAAGAACGGCTGAATCGAATTTAATGATGTTTGATTCATTGGATTTGTCTCCGTCCCTAATATCAGAATAACTAGGTAATTACAAATTTAAAAAAAACACGAGCGAAAAATATACGAAGAAAGTCGTTTTCTCGGACATTTTTCGTATTGATGATCTCTCATTCTGCGGCGGAACGAAGTCTGCCGAGCCAGCTGCGGCAGCTAGTCATATTATTTTGTATTTCTTGATAGACATCAATCAATTAATTAGGTTTTATGAATTTTATGTTTCTAATGAGAGTAATTTCAATAACTCTGTCAATTTTATAAAGTATATTCTTTTTTATAATCAATCAATCATATCATTTATTTGCAAATGTATGATAGTACAATTTTCATAAAATTAATGGAGTTCTCATAATTTTACTTCTTTAATATAATTTTACTACTTGCCATCAAATCATCATCAACAAAATTATTTTAATAATATGCAAATGAGACAGAATTGCAAAGAAATAGTCAATGTGGTTCTATTTATTTGTTGCGCATCACATGAAATATGGTATTTTAAGACTAACGACAAATTCGTGAAGTAGAGAAGTGAAATCGGTGTGGAACATTTACTGAAGGTACGTTTTGATTGTTCTATTTTTTCACACTCGAAGTGAAAGAATAGTTGTCTAAGTGCTTTTTTGTAAGCCTAAAGAAATAAAGTTATTTACTTTTGCCTTTTGAAAAGCATTGTTTTTCACGCGAGCACCCATTATAACTCGGTCTTGTCATCCTCCCTCGCTACGCTGCTGGGGAGTATAAACAACCTTGTCTATAATGAAGCGGTTTAGTACCTTGTCAAAAATATACACTCTATAGTATTAGGTACGTCTGTAATAATAGAGGTACCTGTTTTGATGAATAAGTTAATAAATAAAAACATTTGAATATCCCGAATCAAACACTAGTATAAAATAGGGATAAAATCCTCAGTGATTGATGACATGTGACGTGGTCCACTGAAACGAAGTACCTATTGATAGGTTTAATAAAATCAAAACTTTATTGCGATTTTTAGAATTTTGTGGCAGAGTTGGGCAGATATTATGGCCTACCTGGGGTGTAAATATACACTTTTGGTTACAACGCTCATCACGAAAATACTTGAATAGTAGGTATCTATACTTCTTCACTTTTATACTGCTCCCTAACCAGAGCAGTATAAAAGTGTAGAGGTCTGTAGAGCTATAATAACTAGCGGCGGCACTCGGCAGCGCTCGCCTCGACTCGGCTACAGTAAGACGCAGGCTGCGGCTGACGGCGCTGGGAGTCGTTGGGGACTCGCACACGACTGCGGATTTATTTTTCCTATTTTGTTAAGGTAATTAACGGTTGTTCGTTTTAAAATATTTGACGCTTTGTTTGATTTTGCATAACAAGATATCTAAATGATAACATTACGTTTTATTAGTACCTATTAAAATCTTTACAATTTTAACACATCGCAGTGTAGGTACACTGTACAGGGGTAAAAGTACAGTATTTTTTATCATTTTCCGCTATTTAAATGTATGTAGGTAATAAGATATATCAGATTAATCGCGTAGCCTGTGTTCTTATTTAATTACATCATCGCAAAAGCACCAACAAGAAGTACTCTTGTACAACTTCAAAATCTACACAAATCAATGAATAAAAACAGAACACATGCCATTAAACATTGTGTTGACCTAACGGTTGTCTTGTCATACTGGGCCTAGATCGCAGTATTCACGGGATCAACATGATAATCAAATTCGAATTGCATAAAGTTCCAATTTCTCTTTTGAATGAGAAACACGATTAACAGAAGAATACAATAAATGAAACTGCACTGTAATGTTTCGCACATCATTTGGTCGAGATCTCAGGAATCCTGCAATCTATTGAAAAGACTTATGCTTTGATTCGTAGGTTCACTCATTATTTGGTTCTATGAATCAGCTTCTTCATAGATGTGTAGTTTTCTTGTAAATAAGCAAAAACTTGATTTTTGCGCTTACGCCTTTCCAAGAACGTATGTTCTGTCCCGCTCCTATGAACGTATAATCCTATGCCTATACTTTTAACAAAATGGTGCGTATTACGCCCTCTTAAAAATTCAAAATTCAATAACTTTATTTCTTTAGGCTTACAAAATAAGCACTTAGACAAGTCAAATTTTATACATACACAGTTTTATAAATAGTAATTATTATCAAATAAGAAACAAAATGTTATTGATTTTGTTCGCTCAAATTTTGCTTCGTTCCCCGACATTTCGAGCACTCGCGACGTCGGCGTCGTCATGTGCAAGATACCTTCGTTCAGAAAGTGTCGCGCATTAAGGTATCGGTCGGAAGCAATTATTGTTCGCGGAATGCGGAGCCGAGAGCCGAGAGCCGAGTAAGGACCGAAAGAGCCGAGTAAGGACCGAAAGAGCCGAGTAAGGACCGAAAGAGCCGAGTAAGAGGCTTGCACTTGAAAGCCTTGATTTCGTTGAGAGGATTTTGTGCAAGGGAACACATTTAAGTTTATTTTCTTTGGAGTGTCTGGATGTTTTAAGATGGTTGGTCGTGGCTTTGGGATCTAAGGGAGACACGGCAGTAACATTACAGATTACTGAATTCGAATAATTAACAAATCAAATAGGTACCTGACATACGTTTGTAGCAAACTTTGCCTAAAATCTAAAAACGATATTTAAATAAGCCCTCTATTAATTTTGTGAAATAAAACGGGTTAACTATGAACCTCGTTAAAGAAAAAATCTACGAACTACCAATACTTTTGATAGCAAAAAAGGCCCCGTTTCTCTTGATTGGATAGATATGTAATTTAAATCATGCGTTCGAATGTGCAATGAACTCGAAATTAAATGCAATGCAAATATATTTGAAACCGACGATTTGTACCGAACTAAAATCTACACGCAATCCCTCATCTAGCGCTCGCGCTGCGCGCTAACTGAGCACCACAAATAAACACACCTATTATGCTAAACACCGTTATTTATCTGAAGACGGCGCATCCAGTACAAGCCATCGGACAGTCAGCAACGAAACTCCATCAACACATCAAATATTACAAAACCTCTTAACCGTTCTTTAAGGGACAGACTGGAGTAAGTAAACAATGAAACGATCAAGTCCGCTCAGTAACAATAACCACCACACATTAACAACTGCTTTAGTTAAGTACCTAGGAACAAATAAAAACAATAGTTTCATATGACAAGAGAATGAAATAGCGTGGAAGGACCACCTCCTTGGATTGTGAGGTCTAGAGAGAATGAGCCTTTGCCCACTTTGTGGATGACCAGGGATAAAAATAACAATGTAATAGATTATTAGTACAACTTTTCATGTTCAGAAATTTATGGAATAATAGTAGTTCGCAACTTTTGTAATTTAAACATGCGTAAAATACTTTATACTATTTTTCAGGTCAGTTATTTATGGAATGTTATGCCGTTCAGGTAATATTGAAATCAATTCGCGTTCAGCGACTTTCGTTGCTGACTGTACAACATCTACAAACAGTACAACATCCATTATAGTACATCCACGGTACAATTAATACAGTAGAGATGGTACTACCGTTGCACTGCCGCCGCCGCTGCCGTCGACAACGCTAAATCGTCCTCGAATCTAGTTTGGCTGTGTCACATGGAAAATATACTTTTGCATGTTACATCGTGAATTATCTATTTGTATTGTTTGTTCTATAAAATAACATGAAGTAATGTAAAATAATAATAAATCTTATATTTTCTTTTACATCCATGAAGTATGTTGGTAGTGATCGCGGGTAAAAGTATAGACATGAAATTAGAAATACAAAAAACCTTAGAAAAACGTTAGGGCCACGGCCTAGTACAGAACACGTTGTTCTGAGATACACGACGGACAATGTTATAAATAACGTACCTCACGTTGCAAAACTTTGTAAAAGGCTTGCCAGTGCAAGTTACGTCTTCCTAAAACTGAATGCTCACAACTCTCTGCTCATGGTAAACTACGCCTACGTACATTCAGTAATAAGCTACGCCATTACAACATGGGGAAACAGTTTTGATATAAAAAAGTAGTAATATGTCAAAAAAGATCAATAGGAATAATTTTTGGTTCCAGTAAAATATATTTAGCAAAACCATTTTTCGCAAAATACAAGATAAGGACAGATGTGTCACTATTTATAAATAAAATCCTCAATGAAATAAATAAAAATAGAACGAATCACACACAAAGGACATGCACAGATAATAATGTAAGAAACATCAATAAACGATACCTATACCTATAACAAGTAAGGCTAAAAAAAGTTTAAAAAAACAAGGGAGACTGTCAAAATAAAGATTATATAATATATGCCTACAAATATTACTGAAATAAATAATTTGAATTACTATAAACAAAAAAATTAAACTCTTTCGGGAAAAATACATTTTACTACCTGAATGAATTATAGTCAACTTAGAATCCTCATTTTCGGATGAGGAACATGTGAAAGATTAAATATAAATATAGCGGAGCTTCAGATTTGCGTAGAATAATTATAATTCATAAATGTATTTGTAATCTATTGCAAACTGCGTCGGACTCATAGAACACTCAAACACTTCTAACATAGAAATTACATGAAATACAAAAGTACAACTAGCAGACCTATCGTTTATACCTTTACTGGTGATCCTTTAGTGTATGAGCTAGATCTCTCCGATTTTGTAGGGTTCTGTAAAAACGGGACCCTATTACTAAGACACCGCTGTCCGTCTGTCCAATGGATAGTGTCCATCTGTCACCAGGCCGTATCTCATGAACAGTGATAGTCACACAGTTGAAATTTTCACAAGTGATGTATTTCTGTTGCCGCTATAAGATCAAATAAAAACAGAATAAAATAAATATTTAAAGGGGCTCTCATACACAAACGTGATTTTTTTGGTCGTTTTTGCTCGATTTTGATAATGGCAATAGGTAGACGCTTGAAATATTCACAGAATATTTGGTTAAATTTTCACTTTAAAAATAAATAATGAAATTAAAATAAAACAAAAATCTGAGGGGGGCTCCCATACAACAAGCCGTTTTTACAGATAATGGTATGAAACCCTTCGTGCGCAAGTCTTGGCTTCGAGTACCTTCTTTCTGTGCTCATATCAATAAATCACGCACATCTTACCGAGTGAAACTTCTGTGTACAGTGCGCTATATTCTGTGCCTCCCTCCCCTCCCACCCCGCGTGCTTCACACTGTTATGATGGTATAAACAGGGTGTAACTTTGAATTATGTGTTGTTTGTCTGTTTGTGCTGAGGAATGATGCATAGCGTGTCGGTTGACGTCTTCACAAATACTCCTGTTCAGTTCCTTCGAGATCTGAGATGAAGCAAGTCCCGCTATCTTTGTTGATCGGATTGAACCATTTGCTCATCGTATTACATAAGGTGTGTGGTTTCCCTTTAGATCGGACATTAAGGCAATATTAAGACATAGGCTAGCAGGGGGTGCGTACGCTTTCAGTAAAGAAATAAATAAGCGATCATTAATACTGCAGAGCAATTAACATTTATCGTTGTAATGTTACAGTTAGGTTTCGGTGGACAAGGCGCTCACGTACCACCACGGCCGCACGCTCACGTACCACCACGGCCGCACGCTCACGTACCACCACGGCCGCACGCTCACGTACCACCACGGCCGCACGCTCACGTACCACCACGGCCGCACGCTCACGTACCACCACGGCCGCACGCTCACGTACCACCACGGCCGCACGCTCACGTACCACCACGGCCGCACGCTCACGTACCACCACGGCCACACGCTCACGTACCACCACGGCCGCACGCTCACGTACCACCACGGCCGCACGCTCACGTACCACCACGGCCGCACGCTCACGTACCACCACGGCCGCACGCTCACGTACCACCACGGCCGCACGGGGGTGACTGCCCCATCACAACCTTAGCTTAAATGACAGTTTATTTTGATTGAAATCGTTCTCAGAAGAAAGTTAGAGGTGTTTGAGCTTTACTATGTTGTAAAATAAATGAAATTAAACTAAACGTTTAAATGCAATCCGCACCCGAACAAAAGGATATCCGAAGCAATTTGTATGTAAAAGTAGATTGGAAACACATTAACGGAGTTGTCGGAGAGGAAGTACTCTCGAGAGGAAGCTGGAACTGTACGGAGTAGAGCGAGAGGAGGTGGGGACTTTCGCTCAATATAGTTACGTGATTATTTCGTAACAAAGAACAATTTTGGTGTTAATTTGTTTCGGTTGTGTTGGTTTTGGTTTTAAATTGCTCAATAAATTAAATAAAAGTGTATAAAATAAATCTATATGAAAGACTGAAAACTACACCACACTATACACACGTATTAACATCCAACTCATGCTGAGGCAAGGACGGGTTTGTGACTGCGATAATAAGTATGTTTTGTCGCTTACCTAATTTGTTTCTGTTTGAGTCAAAAACACTTTTGCTTAAACATTTTTGCCCAACACATAAACTTTATAATTACTAAAAGGTTCCTAGATATGTTCAGAAAAGATGCGTGCGAAGCCGAATTCCCAAAGCTGGCTCTTGCACTACACAGAAGTGCAAACTGAAAAATGCAGGTGGCGCTGTGCATCGAATTGATTCGCAGCGTTTGAGCGCCTGTAACGACGAACAAATAACGATTTGATGCGGTGGAGCCTTCGCCGGCGCCGCGCCAGGTCTGCGGCGAGTTCTGTGTATTTTTAGTAGAAGGGATATTTGAAAGGTCATAGTCGTGTTGCTCTTCGATTTTCTTTAACTATTCTATTTGTAAAGCCATCGCCCAAGCACTGAGGCCCGTATTATAAAATCTTGGTCAGTCGTCGATCGATGCTTGAGTATCGCTTTTCTATGGCATAAACGTCACTCAAGCATCTATGACTGAGCAAGCTTTCATAATACGAGCCCAGGTGTTGCAGGGTTGGAACCGTTCTTTTTTTATTTCACAAATATTTTTAATTCTTTCTCACACTGGTTAAGATAATTAAAAAACAATATTTTCCTTTATAATTATTTTTTTAATTGTTTTTGTTATGATACCATAATAACATTATGAGTACCTCCTCCTAGTATGATTTCGATGCGTAGGGAGATGACAACATCCCGGGACAGCCGCGGGATGAAGCTAATAGCACACAAATACAAAATTCATATATTTACAATTACAAAATTATAATACAGTTTACTGGTGGACCAACAATGAAGTTAGCAATGGTTTTAAATTTACCTTCCCAGTCCCCGCGAGGTAACTAGCCCTGTAAAGGCCCCCGGGGTCCACATTGACCCCGGATACCTCATCGACCCCACTCGAACGGTCACCCTAGCTAGAAAATAAACAAAATTTCCCTCACAAATTGTCTTAACTTTTTCGCTCCAATGAAAATTCCCAAAGCTAATTAGGCAGGGCCTAAAATTTGATATCCACAAGGAGCTAATTAACACCCTCGCGGCGCTTGTGTCACAATTACCACAATTAAACGCGCCTAAAATAATATTTGGGACAGTCCGCAGGCGAGCCACGTGCACACCAGAGGGCGTCCTGTGGGTATGAACGGAGTCAAGTCGTATGATCCACTCGCTTCTGAATACATGTTTACTGTTGAGGTAGTATTTTAATGTTGTTATTATGTACATTTTTGGTAAAGATTTATCTGTACGTACTTACTACTTCCGCAGATTGACGCTGATTTCATAAGTAAGAATAGCTCACAATCTGAACAGTGATCGGGTCCCCGAGATACAGGTTCATCCTAGGTTGGGAATCACTGATGCAATAATTTAGTCTGAATTTAGTGTTATCTTTTTTAATAAACTTGATTTTGTATATATTTCTGTTATTTCTACAGTGAAACTGAACCGTCATGCGCGGGTTAGTTATACTGAATCGCGTTTAGTCGGCTCCAGTCGTGAGGAGTGCATCGTGTTAAAGAAGGTTCATTGATTATTAGTGCAATTACTTACGGTGTACGGACGTGTCGTACATTTGAAGTAAAATTAGTTAGTTAAGAGTGCAAAGTCAAATCACTGATCAGTTTTCAAAAGTTTATTGAATGAATACACGTAAAAACACAGATAGCAAGTAAACGATCCGTCAGACGTTTTTATCGCGTCGCGGTCAGTAGAGCACTAGTTGTAAGGGCGTAAAATGCCGATTCAGTAAAATTAGATATATGGTACGTCTTCGTACATATTTCCAACCCCAAAAGGAGATAAAACCGAAAAAGGGAATCGTTTGTACAAAGTCAATATAAAAACAAAGTTCAAGTAAAAGTAAAAAGCTCTTAAAATAAGGGACGTAAAAGTAAATGTAATTATAAAAGTATAGTAAAATAGTAGTAACTAATCAAAATTAAATAGCACATCCTTGACGCGTTGTGGAGCGACAGGGGGGCGGCGCTCGCGTGCTGCCGGCGCCGGGCCCTCGCGCGGGCGTTCCGCCATTGAGGTTGACCGTCGAAGGGATTTGTGCAGCTTCTCCACAGATGCGTACGCCGGCGATTGAGTGTGTCTTGACTGTAGCTCGAATGCCTCGCGTTCTATGGTGTTAGTCGTAGTAGGGGCAGAGGTGGACTTTCTATTAAACCAGCCTCGCTGCCTCGCAATCCAAACTATGGCGACGCTGATAGCGGCGATCACCAAGATGTAGCTGATTGCGTAATGATGTATGTCATGGCTTGTCATAGTTTCTGGTAGATGTAGTTCGTTTATCTTCTGTTCTTGTAGCCATGTTTCAATTTTCTCATGATCATTAGAGGGGTCGATGAGTTTGAGTTGTGGCGTTTTCATGTTAACAATGCCATTAACAGATTTCTCAAGTTGTGGTATCTCAGGTAGGTATAAGTTGACCCTGGTATCGCTATGATAGAGGTTGTGCGAAGATATGCTTAGATCTTTAGTCTGCATCACGCATCCTTGTCTTAGTGTAACAAGTGCAGAGTTTTTTATTTGTAGAGATGTGACGTCTCCCGCGCATACAGTTCTAAACATACATGAGTCATCGCAGCAAGTCATAAGCCATGTATTAGTTGAATGTAATTCAATCCAAGCGGACTCGCAGTGCTTTCTTATCGTAGTACATAATGAGGTCGTTTTGTGACCTAGAAATTTAGCTTCACAGGGCGCATCTTTGCTTTCTAAGTTTCTCACTGGGAGATTAAGAATACATACAAAATTATCTGTGCTTTTTTGTACGCATCTTTTCAGCCCATCTTCGCTTAGGCTTATGTAAGTATTTTTTCTGAAGTTCACCGCTATATACTTAGATGATGTATGTACGTATTTAGTTTCGAAAAGTATTGTACGTATTAAGTACTCGCATGGCTGCAGCTCCTTTTGGGGTTGGAAAGACCAAATGTACGGACGTGTCGTACATTTGAAGTAAAATTAGTTAGTTAAGAGTGCAAAGTCAAATCACTGATCACTTTTCAAAAGTTTATTGAATGAATACACGTAAAAACACAGATAGCAAGTAAACGATCCGTCAGACGTTTTTATCGCGTCGCGGTCAGTAGAGCACTAGTTGTAAGGGCGTAAAATGCCGATTCAGTAAAATTAGATATATGGTACGTCTTCGTACATACGGTTTATATAATTTACTTGTAAATATTTCCGTAGTTGTAGACAAAATTATTGCTCTAACAATTCAAGTTTCATATCGAGTATGTGCCCTTTAATCCCCGTTCAAAACCGTCCCAACATGTCCAACACGCAACAACCCGCTCTCTAAAAGTTTTGTCACATCGGCTCCGCCAGCGAACTGTCAAAAATGACCCCACCAGGAGTTTCGCATTAAAATTTCGCAACTACATTGAGGCGGGTTAAGCCGGCGACTGTATCAAAATTCAGAACTGCGGGTAATATTTGCCGGAGAACTATTTTAATTTCGTGCGAACAAGTTTTGAGCGAACGAGAATTTTAATGCGTGTTCTGGAGGTTATTTAAAGTTAGGGATGTCATCAATCAGCGAATAAGGCATTGTGACAGTTCGTTTCAAATGGAGGAGCGAGCGAACTGACAGTTATGGGTTACAGAGACAATTTATTGCGGGAACAACTTATATTGTGTAAAACATCGATCTCTTGTTGCCCAACTAACTTTACACTAACTGAAGCTTGCTGTTTGGAGATCGTGCTTACCTACATTTTGTGTTTATCAGAATTTTTGCCAATGTGACTTGACAGAATAAAAAAATATCAGGCTGGTTTCGCGTAAATGCACGCGCTGCACGTGGCTTCTCCCACAGGGTAGGTACCCGTCTGCACTTTGTCACTAGCCTGAGTGACAAAGTGCAGACGGGTACTAGTCTGATTTTCATCTTTATGATGAAAATCAGACTAGTAGTCAGAAAATTACGGCTTATACAAACAAACTTACTAACATTAGCTCTTTAATATTGAGAGTTTACGTGTGGTAAATGATAAACCAAACGAGTATAGAGAGAAAAAAACGAAATGTATATCTCTTAGTTTTGGATTTAACCTCCCATCTCAAAAACCCCTGTATACGAAAAAAAAGAAAATGTAATATTCATCTCCTTTCTTGGATAAATCCGAGCTCCCTACCAGCCACCATTCATATAACGACCACCGCTAAATTACCTCTAAAGCCTCCCTAACGGAAAACAGAACCTTTTCAATAAAAAGGCTAACGATTAGTCCACTAATTAACGAGCCAATTAATAAGCCATCGCGGCAAGGGCTTAACGAAAATAAGGCTTTTAGGGAGTAACTGTTCGGTGCTTTATTGCGAAAAGTTTTTTTAATTTCAGATAAAGTTTTATAATATCACAAGTAATGTTTGGGGAAGTTCGTTTCGGAAGCTCTATTTGTACCGACAACCTGTGTACCCGTCGGTGCAACAAAGCGGAAGCATTCTTTTGTTTCTTGATTCATTACAACATACATCAGCCCACTCATGTACGTACACGGCTGGATATGCCTCCGCTAAACAAGGAGGAATTTACGTATACTCTCGAAGGCGGTTACCGCAGTTGAGGTGTTAAAAATTCATTAAAAAACTGCTGCCCTTCCTCTGTTCTCTTAGTCCACTCGTACAACATCCGTGAGCTGATTCGGAGGGGTCAATTCTTAAGGCTGTCGCAGATACAGCTAACAACCAGCACATAAATGTAAGTACAAATATGGGTTTAAACTCGTTCAACATTAGAGATACATTTTACAGTGACAAAATGGCTTCTACTAGTTTCAAACGAGTGGTCCGCGAGCTGTCTGCCATCTGATGCCGTCAACATAAAATACATTTAAATGTTACGAGTTAAAACCCGTATTCGAATGCACATTGTTGTGCTGTGCTGCAACGGTGCTTTTCAGGTGAAGCTTTACGACGCAATCGCCTCATAGTGGATTTAATAAGGACAAACCATTCAACTGTGGTTGATTTTATAAGCTCATTTCTCATGATGATATATCCTAAGCCTTGACACCTAAAGCTCTAGGTATATCCGTGCCACCTACGTCATTTACATTTTGACACGTAATTTGGATTTACGAATAAATAGTATTTCTGTAAAAGCGAGAACCCGTGTTGTGTTGTGTTATGATACTTTATTTCAGCAAGTGTCACAGCAGCCAATAACTACATTCGAAGAATTTCCTTTCCGAGTCCACCAATAGTTCATTCCTTTCAATATCAGAACCGAATCTTTTCGCTGAATTGACAGCCATTGTTGAAAGAAACCTCGTATTATCGGACAATCGCGCATCCACTGCTGGCAGTGTTCGTTAAAAGTTGACGGGCATTGTGAGCGGTGCGCAATGACAAGCGAATTGTGAGAAACAATCGTGGGAACAATGCGACTACACGCGGTAATGGAGAAGTGATTTGTATTGGGTTTTAAGGATGAACGAAAAATGTGATCGATTGTCATTTTACTTATACATATATAATGTATACCTACTCGTAAGTATATTCTTAATAATAGAAATAAAATAGTCAGATTGGATGACATGTGCTTGTTGCTTCTTTACATCCTGAACATATTGGACTGGTTTTTTTTTCTTAGTAAGCAGCCGCGAGCAGAATCTTGTTATGTATACCAAAAACAAAATAATATTTCCTGAAATGCTTTTAAGAATAAATATTTCCCCAATAATAATTTCTCCATTCTTAAACTACCTATAATTTTCAGTAGATGGCGTTTATAGTCGGACCAAACGAAAAGATCCTTGTGCATTTCGTACTACTACATTATCTGAATGAGTTTCGTTCGACAGCCCTATAATGTTCTGCGAATTGATTCAGTCCAAACTTCGATCAAAAATAAGGAGTTCGCGGCCTCCCCCGTAGATACCTAGAGCCTTACAAAAATGTCACTCAAAATTGGGTTCGTTTTGTTTTGACGCAGACAGTTTGCGCAGAGCCTGACAAGTTTTTCCATACGGAACAAGAGATTGGTGGAGTCGAATTCATTTTATTTTATTTTGTAAGTAGGTAGGTACCTACCTGAGAATTATATACCTACCTACTCAGTTTATTTTCTATAAGGATTAATTAACAGAATTCAGGTAAAGATAACGAATCATTTATTGATGAAACTATAAATTGGTGTCTCAACAGTAGGTATTTATACAAAAGGGTCATTTCAGACATACAATAATTTAAACTTACAATACAATTTCAGGCAGGCACTCTAGATTAAAAAGAACTGGTTCCTGTCTGCGGCTTTGCACGAGTTTTTTTTACGGGAAAAAAATAAACGTTTTATAAATTCATACTTCTGGTAGGTAGGTAAGAACCTAGTCTTTCTTTTATTAGAGAGTCTACGCAAATGAAATTTTAGGGCGGGCCAACTAATTATTTTAAAAATCATCAACTAGTAATATTAAACTTATTTTTATGAAAAATATATTAATACATACTATAAATGAAAAAAAAAATTTAGAAGAAATAGCCTCTCCATTTATCAATTTAGAACAAAATTAATATTTTAACATAGGCAAACCAAACAACAATATTTTATGCTGATTTCACAAGTATATGACTCACATCTCAATATACGGGTAAAAAATATATATAAACTTACTGAAACTAAGAAATTCCATCCTTTTTCAGCACTTTGGACGAGTGATTCTTGCATTTTTTGTACCCATGCTTTTTGTCTGAACGCTAAAATGACACTAGTTGAAAAGCTTTCCTAACATGTCAAAATGTCTCTCTTTTGCTACTGAAGGTTGTGGCGTGCGCATTGTGAATCTAAGGGGGGCCGGCAAAGCCGGACATTTTTGACCGATGAGTCCAAAGCTTGTTTTTAATCTTTTTGTTATTTCCATCAATGTTCGTACAAAACATTGATAGTTACGTTAGACGACACCTTTGCTATTTCCTTTTGTATTTTTATGGTGAGGTTTTTTGTAAATAACGTTATTTCATTTTCAGGTAAGTTCGTGGAATATGGAACCGGCGGCGAGGTTTTCGGAGTTTCGATATGTGTACAGATCCTGCGTGCTTCCGTATCCTCGAGTCTCAGGTAATCCTAATCAGGTTGGCGTGTTCCTTTCCGCCGGATATCTCACTACCGCGTTATTCAACGAGATTAGCGAATTTGAGATACATTAAGGCTTTCACTATTTGGTTGTTTATACGAAAAAAAAAATAGTTTTAATCTTAAAGAGATTTATTCTTTTATTGAGCAGAGTTACTCGATTGGTTTTTTACAACAAGGAAACTGTAATCTTCTAAATAATTAATTTAATTATACCACGGCTGAAAAAGCAATTGAAGATTAGCTTAATCTGGCTTTTCAGCCTACGCGATTCACAAACCTTAAGAAACATTTTCTCTTTTCTCGTTAAAAAGAAACACTTAAGAAGGAAAATTGGTTGTTTCATCAAAAAAGGAGTCAAAGCAAAAATAATTAGGTGAGATCATAGCGTCACACCCCGTATATCACACGCACGGTATTCACGACACTCTGTGTAGCACGTTCGCGACGCCCTGTATAATAATGGGGTAACGGCCCGTATCATGAAGAAAGGAATACATTCTTAATTTACTGAAAATTTCAATCTTGATGTTCGCGGCTCGCGGAACGAGTCAGGGGCTGGCACAAGTCATAGACGTAGAGGGTCTATGATAGGTGTGTGCTACGCCGTAGAGGGTCTACGATAGGTGTGTGCTACGTCGTAGAGGGTTTACGATAGGTGTGTGCTATGCCTTAGAGGGTCTACGATAGGTGTGTGCTACGTCGTAGAGGGTTTACGATAGGTTGGTGCTATGACTTAGAGGGTCTACGATACCGATGTGCTACACAATTACTGTAGCGTCTCTTCGACATCGACACATGCAACGCCATACAGACACAAATTGTTACTAAAATATGAACTTTGTATATTAGTAGGATAAATATGTACTCTGGTGCGCGTGACATCTATTTTGTACACATACAAAAAGTGCTCTAGGATTCTAATAATTTATTAATAGGTTTCTGAGCCATCGTGATCGTGCAAGAGCTTAGTTACCGCCTGTAGTATGCGAGTGTTGAGAGGAAAGTGATAAATAATACTGGAAGCTTACGATAAAATGATACATAGGCTCTCAGAAATCTACGTCATACCAACCATTCCTTGAAGTTTTCTAAATCGCGATTTCCTCTTCCTTAGCACACAAAACGGTATTATACAGAAAAGCTTCTTAACTTTGGTATTGTTTGTTCGCAAAGATACGTATCTAAGGAGGCGCGACTAACGCGCGAGTGCAAACAGCCAGACAGACGAACGAGCGCGAAATCGCTTCGAATGAGCGGAGTTAGTACCTTTCAGAGATTCATATTCTGCATTATTTAGCGTATTTTAGAGGAAAAAAATATATAATTTATTGGCTATTGTAGTGTAAGAGAAAACTGAAATTTACATAGCAGTTTAGAATTGTTCTAGATAATTACATAATCATCAGATAATAAAACTAATTCTTTATTAATAAAGAAAATTACAATCAATTAATAGATTTAAATAAAAATTAGTGATTGTTTGTGTGTGTTTGTGTATTGAAAGAATTGAGCTGAATGCAAACTGTTGCAAACATTCTACAGGTAGCTCAAGTGATCCGTATCAATAACAGTCGAAAGCGTAATTAAACTAATTGCTGCTGATAAATTCAACAAAATAATACAACTAAAATATACAACAAAATGTTTATTAACAAAGAAATATACAATTGAATAAATTAGAACTAATATTTACAATTGAAATAGTTGTGCTAACTGCAGGCATGTTACAAACAATCTAGATGTATTCATAACGGATGTAAGTGGGTTAGCTACGAACCTTATTTGTGTTGGAGGAACACCAACGTTTTATCCCTTAACGAGGAACTTCTTCACGAAAAATTTTAGTCTTCCAACACAAATAAGGTTCGTAGCTAACCCACTTACCTCCGTTATAAATTTACCGAACTACGATATTTTTTATAGTTAAATCTGGAGGTAGCTCTGCTGGTCCAACAACACATAAGTATGAAACATTTAAGAATTTACCTACATGTCTAAATATCCACATTCCCTGAAACAGAGCACATTGCTAATTATATATCAGTGGTAGTTTTAAAATGATGTCCGAGTAAACATTAGGATTCAAACTAGCGAATAAATCCTTCGATTATTCTCAATCAAATCGACTCGACACTCTTGTCAATATTTGTTCATCAAACGATCAATTACTCCCGTTTTCCGAGCGCTCACGGAACCCTAATATGCAATGGTTCGGATTAGTAACAGTTCGCGGGAAACTGAGGATTTTAAGAAGGAATTTGCTGAAAGAAAACACAATGGAGGCTTCAGAGAAAGAATTTAATAATGAGATACATCTATTTTACAGCGTTCGCTTACGCCAGGATTTTCAACTTTTTGAAGTTGAAAGCAAACAACCAGGAATTGTTTGTTTTCGTCCATTTACATTGGGTACCTACATTGAAACACAAATAACGAACAGTAGGTAGTAACAGTAACGAACAGTAGGTAGTAACTTTAACAAATAACAGTTCAGAAATTGTATATTACGTGCTATTTATTCGATCGTCACAAATAAACTATTATTTTTGGTGTGATTCACGGGCGACGTTTTAGAAAACCTGCAATAGTAAGTTATTCAGGAAGTATCCCAGTTGCCGAGCGGGTGCTGACAAAACATTCATTTTTGACCAAAAATTATATTATTCTCGTAGACGTAGTACTAGTATTATTCTCGTATTTGTGTAAAAAAATATCACATTTTATTTTCTTCTCAATTTTTGTTTTTCTATTTAGATCTTTATCTCTCACTTCGTTTTATATCAACACGCATATGTTGACTTAGTGATTACGTTTCCACACATGTCTGCTGCTGCCGACCGGTGAACCTGCCAGCGATATCATACGGTCTACATAATACACATAAAATGATTAAAATCTACAGCGATGATAACCAATAAAAAGTACAAAAATAACATATTTTAAAGAAAAAATTATATATTTCTACATTATTTGATTCGTCATTTATTTTGTCGCTATAAAACTTGCATCTCTGATCACTTTGTTCATTACCTCGCTAATCCCAAAACCTCCGGCCTCCTCGATGAAGGGAAACAACTCGGTAATAATAAGCGAGGAGTAACCCCCCCCCCCCACCGTCCCCCCTCCCCCGGTCCCCGCTAGGTGCGGGAACTCGAACTTTCTCACTTTCTTACTAATTACTAACGGAATTCCCGCGCGGGCCCGGCCTGGGCCTGGCTAGTACTGAGGGCGGTGCGTTCATATGCGATCTATTTTTATGATCGATAGACCTTTGTTTGACCACAACCTCACCTGATGGAAAGTGAAGATGTGGCCGACGACGATGTATCACGAAGGTCTAGAAGATACCTGTTCACTCTCGTCTTGAAGAGACCCAGGTTGTAACGGGCCGGAACAATAGTAGCAGGCAGCGAGTTCCTAAGCGGTACAGCGGTACGGCTGATGAAGGAATGTCATTTATTTATTTAATTCGGATTGGCATCAACATATCTAATTACAGTAGAACTTAATTTAGATACAGAAAGCTAATAATTGGTATTCGCTTATAGAAACATTATAAACTACCTATGTGTGAACACTAATGTAATTTTTGCCGTTGACAATTGCGCTCTTAAAGTAATAAAATTAACAAAAACAATAAGTAAAAATTAAAAGTACCTATAACTATATTATTTGCAAAAGAAGTTTAGAGTGATGCCTCGCCTTGCCCTGTGCTGTGCATGCTGGTATTGAAGGGGTCAATGTTCAACATCCTGCTGCTTCATTGTCGGTTCCACTCGCTCGCACTATAAATGAATATTGTGATGATTATTTTATTTCATAACAAATAACACAGAGAGCTGTGCCTTTATTCGATGATGGATTATTAGTCACAAGGTTGTATTTAAACAAACAATAAAAAAAATATTAAAAGTATCAAGTCACGGAACGAAAGTAGTATTATTAACCCAGCTATTAACCCCACCAAAAACATTTTTATGTAAATGTGAAAACTCCGGCAAGTTCGTGCAAAGAGAGGAGCCACCTCCACCGATGGAGAAGCTGAGATCATAAAGTAAGGTGACAAGTTTCAAAGCAGTTCTGACTCGACATTAGTTACATTCTTTCATAATTTCATTGTTATCTTGACCAGTTTTAACATACACAGTTCCAAGTCCGCTTTAATATGCATCAAACTCAATTAGGAGCGCGTTCGAAACATCGTACACTTACCCACTTTTCCTATTTCTCTATGTATGTTGAAGAATCAACACTACAAGATCTACCAAGTTAGATAAAATCGACTTTTATCGCATATCTCCCGCTACAGCTCTACTTGTATTTAAATAATGCAGGTTCTATTCCGCTAAATCCCGTGCGTTCATAGTGTACAATGTACAGTGTATAGTGGAGGCATTACTAATGCAGTCCACTAGCTGATGAGGTGCGGGTTCGTATCCCGACCGGCACTTAATATGAACTTACTAAATACTGGGCTTTGTTACCGCGCATTCAATGGGAGGAAAGTTCTTTGTCTTAACCTCAGAAAACTTTACACTAACGCGCTAAAATCACATTTTGACAAGAAAATGTGCACGATTTAATACAACCTATTACCTAGTCGATGTTTTAGGCTAAGTACAAGCCGGTTAAAATGTCTTTCTAGGTTTAGAAACAATTTTTTAATACCTTCATGGTAATTAAGTTGTCAAACAATCAATATCAAACAACCAGTCATTCTTAAAAGGACAGGGACTTTGAATTGTTCATAAAGGTATACCTACTTATAACTGGTTACAACAGTTATTAAATTCTGTGAAGTTAATTGTAAGAGCGGTCGTCGCGTCGTCAGGAAATATTATGTTAGACGCTGATTAAATACCAAAAATAACACAACATAATTATTAATAATTTAAATAACATCTAACGAATATTTTAATCAGCTCTGAGAGACTCAAACGAAAATATTCTCCCAAAATATAAACTCATCCTGTTTCCTCATTTCCAAAAAAGCAATAAGAACACTTCACAAAGAATTTTAATTATAAAGTTCAACGTCCGAAGCAATAAGGTAGATAAGGCAATGTTAGTTTTATTTTCATTCGTATTGAGGTCAAATTAACTCGCACATAATAATATGAGGTTTTTCTAAATGGACAGTTTGTAGGTATTCGGCTCTGTCAGTTTGTAGGTATTCGGCTCTGTCGACGGTAAACTCGGTGGCTTTGGCTTTGCTATGATTGCTCATTAGTTATTATTATCAATTACTTAATAATACAGGGTTTCTTTTTGAGATGAAGAATTAGAGAAAAGTCGTAAACGCAATAATTTACCGAAAAAAAAACAGAATACCTAATTTTTTATTTTTGTAAAGGTTCATTAATGTTTCCAAAATTCATTACGAATAGATATTTTACTGAGGATAAAATTCATTTAAATACAGGTAAAATATCCTGGCCAAATATCCAAGCAAGCACTTCAGTTGATCGAAAAAAATATAAAACAAAATACGATGTTGTTTAATAAAGGGAGTATTCAAACAAAATTTGTGAAAAATAGCCATTTTCTATTGTTCATAATAATGCATTTTTTGGAAAGATTGATCCTTATCAGCTACCGCATCCGTTGGTGCATAAATACAGACTGTAATTTTGTGTGTAAACCAATCAGTTCGATTTCCTGCAAATGCCGACTATTCACACTTGGCTCACAGCATGGTGAGGACTATTCACACTTGGCTCACAGCATGGTGAGGACTATTCACACTTGGCTCACAGCATGGTGAGGACTATTCACACTTGGCTCACAGCATGGTGAGGACTATTCACACTTGGCTCACAGCATGGTGAGGACTATTCACACTTGGCTCACAGCATGGTGAGGACTATTCACACTTGGCTCACAGCATGGTGAGGACTATTCACACTTGGCTCACAGCCTGGTGAGGACTATTCACACTTGGCTCACAGCCTGGTGAGGACTATTCCGGTTGGTCGAACAAAAAGCCTCAACTCATTTAGTTAACCAGTGATTCTCATCATCGCTACAGTGTATGGTTCCCACAGTTCCACTTCTCCCCTTGCTCACGCCATATTTGTTGATCCCGAGCTTTATGGAGTCTACACATCAAAGTCACCGAGGCCGCCATGTCGCCGACGCCGCTATGTCGTCTACCAAGCTGCCGACATCCAAGCCGGCGGCGGGCTGTGTCGGTGGCCTCGGTGACTTTAGTGTGTAAACTCCTTTATGGATAGATTGATTGATCGACTTCATTAAATAAAGTTTGCACACAGAATGTATTATGGGCCCAAGCTAATCAGGTTTTTTTTTAAACTCGATGGCATTATGGGATTTTTGGCACGATTGTCTTTTGTTTTTCATACGATTATTGACACGCTAACGTCACAAATCCAGGGCTCCGGGAAAAACAAAAGGGGATCGCGCCAGCTGGTATAAATGTATACTCGTCCTCATTACGAGTAAGGTTCGTCTCTGGAGGCAGTCTATTTCCCGAATGACGCGATCATTATAACAAAGGTGCAGCTTCACTAAGGTCCTAGTACTCTCCACCACATAATAGACGGTACAACTCTGCTAGGTAATGGCTGCTTCACATGAACACAGCCGGAAACGGATTATGAATGAGAGCTTAAATCGTAATGAATGCGAAAGTATCTCGTGCTATATGTTACCTTTGTACGACTAAACGGCTGAACGGGTCTTTATGTTTTCATAAAGCAGCAGGTACACTGAATCCTATCACGTGGTGATTATTACCCCCCCTCCCCTCCCCCCTGTGTATGCTTATGAGGAGGAAACTGTAGCATTTGGAATCATATAATATCATTATTCGGTTGGTTCATGTTGTTACAAGGTCTTACGTCAAGATGTATAGTATCACACTAATATCATAAAGGGTTGCGAAAGGTTGAATATTAAGATGTTTGAAAGTATGTCTGTTACCTTTCCACGCCAAACCTACTGAACGGATTGGGCTGAAATTTGCAAACAGGTAGTATAAGGCAAGGAATAAAACAAAGGTTACTTTTTATCCCATAAGTCAGTTCCCGTGGAATAGAATACACTTTAGACAACGCGTGCGAAGCCGCGGGCAAACACTAGTTAAACATAAACCTCGTGGGAGCCTACTACATGAATTAAACTAGGTACATTTTATTCAAGGATTAGCTTAGAAGACATATATCTACATACTACATCCGCCGAGGTAAGGGATATAGTTTCGCAGATGTCCCGGGGGACATGCGCGTGCAAAGCCGCGGAGAAGCTCGGTTTGGTAAATACGAAGTCAGAAACACAAACAAAACTAGCTAACAAAGCAAAAAATGTTTTATTCTACATTTTAGATTGTACCTACCTGAAAGTTCCTGTTTAACCGTGTTTTCCGTCAACTTCCTAAAACTTCTCTAACGACCCCATGCATATTTCATGTGACAGTTAGGGTTCCGTACGGCTCGCAGAGGCAGCGAACGCTTTATGAAGAACCCTTGCAAAGTTATAGGTTTTTCCGAAATGTCCTGAATTATTCAACAAAAGTCTTGACTTGCCGAGTGGTTCCCGGAGTAGCAAGTACTGGAAGGTCGAATCAGGTCTTAGGCCAGTATTATGAAAGTACTCAGTCATAGATGTATGCTTGAGTGAAGTTCATGCCATAGGAAAGCGTTACTCAAACATAGACCGACGACTGAGGACGCTTTCATATTGCGATCGTAATGTTTAACTTATTTCGGTTATCAGACTCGTTACGCTTGAAATAGCGAGCTCTGACTGCTTGCGAGCTTTCTTATTATAATAAAATAGCATGAAATTATCTGACAGGAATTTATGCTAGTTTCTCTCTCTGCCCCATACAATAGAGAAGTATTATAGTTATCATGGCAACAACTAAGACTTGATGTTTTGAACACAAAGTACACTTAAGTGTGGTGTAGAAAATACTTTGTGTTCAAAAATTCTAAGTATATTATAAGTAAATGTAGAATTTTACACTAGAGCACTACTTTCTACATACAAGTTGCCAAGCAAAGCGTCGATGTTTATTTAGAATACTCGTTATGGTCCGTCCACACCCCGGACACGTAATCACAAACGTAATTGGTTTTGTTTTGACAGCTTGTACAACGCTGAGCGAGTCAGGACTCACCATGAGTTCAGATTTCAATAATTTAATGTTTGTTTTAATTTTACAAAATATGTATGTAGTAGTAAGACTGGGCCAAAAAGTGCTATTAAAAGTTGTGTCATGGCGCCCGGCTTAGATCATATTTTTCAAATGTTATCAAAGCGGCACATGAATGATGACATTTTCAATCGATATCTTTTTCAACACGACCTATTAAACAATTCTACCGCAGAAGGTAGCAAGTTTAGTTGCGCTGCTGATATGTTTTCAGTAGAGGATAATCTCTACCGTTATCTCGCGTTGAATCTCAGCCACAGGGCCCCATCAAAAAACCCTTACGTTTGTCCGTGAAATATTCAGAGTGGATGATCGTTACCGTAATCCTGCATCCCGGTCCGGAGCCGTCCCGGACGGGCCGGTCCGGGCGGGCGCCGGAAAAGATTAGGTTTTAACGCGCCGTTACACCCGCCCTCTGTGACGCCCTCGTAATAGCTTCGCACAGCGAAAATATACAGTAGGGGAACTATCGTTTACTTCCTTGAGATCTTCGGAATCTGGAACATTCTTGGTGATTTTGAAAATGATACTGATCATTTTTCGACGACAACCTTTGTGGCGCGGTGGGCAAAGGTCCGCTTGCGACGCAGGAGGTTGTGGGTTCGATTCTCGCCTTGGGACAAATGTTTATACGATAACCAAATATTTGTTCCGGGTGTTCTGGTCGAATTCTACGTAAAATAAAAAATATCTATTTATGTATTGTGTCGTATTATGTATATCAGCTATTTAGTACCCATAACATAAGCTCTGCTTAGGGCGGGCTTGATAATGCTTAGTAAATGGTTCAGCATGATTTATTTATTTATATTTATTATATATAATAATGTTTATATATAATAATGTTTCGTTTCTGTTCACGCTGCACTGTTTCAGCGTGTCGCCTCTCAATAGACAGTGGAATTAGACATGTAGTAATTAGACGAAGCCGATACCCGCTCGGCTCGTTCCCGGGTTCCTTGTTCCTTGTTTCCTCGCATTTGTTCCTTGTTCCCGCAATTCGGAGATAACGTGTGTGCGTTTCTTTTCGTGACCATTAGCGGCGCTACCGAAAACAGGGATTTGAGAGGCTTAGAGGTCGCGCGGTCTACCTGGACCTGTTCTTCAGGAATTAGTGGCTAGTTTGGGCTGCAGGCGGAGAATTTGATTTTGTTAGTTAATATTCGTAGAAGTGGCACAAGTCCGATTGTATGATGTAGGTTTTGTAGCGGTCGTGACGTAAGAATAGGGTACCTATATGAACAGTTTTTTTTTCAATGATTTATTTATGTTATTTACTTACCGAAAAATAAAGCACCCTCTTATAATTTTTAATGAAATGAACGAAAAATAAAACTGCACTTAATTTCGGGTGGTAAAACACTACCAATTTTTTGTGACGTCACCGTGAATTTGTCAACTCATAGTGCTTCTGTTCCTTCAATCAGAATAAAGTTGGAAACAGACAGATAGATGGCGCAACACGTAAACAACAAACATGGTGTTTGTTGTTTGTCCGATCAATACATTTCTTTCTTTCAAAAAAGATATTCCGCTACTGTTTCTTGACAATACGGTGAACAGTGACGTCACGTTTAGAAATTTAATCCTTACTCGTAAATATCTATGGTAAATAATTAAATTTTACAACAAAACATTAGAAAATTGAAAAATAAATATGCAGATATTTCTATATCAATAGAGAAAACAAATAAAATAGTCAGTTTTTCTGAAGTCTCATGCATTTACACTATTAAATGGTCCATGGATTTTGTAAGAGCCGCAGGGGAAGGGAGCTGCTCTTTTCTGTGTAATGTAACATCTCTTCTTTGATCAATCTCACTAATATTATAAACGTGAAAGTTTAGATGGATGGATAGATAGATGGATGGATAGATAGATGGATGGATGTTTGTTCCTTTATCACGCCAGAACGGCAAAACGGATCTGGATGAAATTTGGCTCAGAGATAGATTATAGTCTGGAATAGGACATAGGCTACTTTTTATCCCAAAATTCCCACGGGAACGGGAACTACGCGCGTGAAGCCGCGAGGCACTGCTAGTAACAATCTATAGATAGGAAATGTGACAGGCGGCTGTTAAGTGATCGAAACAATCAATATTTGTGATCTTGTGATCTAATTTGTATCTAAGTGTTTTCCGAAAGCCCGTTAGTGCGTATTCAAGTATTGATGTAGTAGTAGTAGATGTAGTGGCCATCGCGTTGTTGATTGTGCGGTCGGGGGTTTGGCGATAGCTCTGACCAACACTATAATTATCCAAGCCTGCGGTTACTAATTGATTTTAATAAGTAAATAAATAAAGCTGGAAAATTGGGTATTTTACTATGTATGAGAAAATAATCAAAAAATGATTACAAATTAGAGGTAGCTTAGACCAAAAGCAGTCGGAAACTGTTTAATTAGTTTAAGTTCATAAAATATTGACATAAATTTTAAAATTCAATTACCTAAATGTTTTAAATTTTTTTAATCTGTTTTTGAACACCACGAAATAGTAGGCGCAATGTTATTACGTATTTGGGCTGAGTACGTAAACTAAAATATATCATTGTCATCAGCAACATCAGCGGATTTTCTTAGTGACTAGACAACTGACTTCATCACTACGTCCAGTATTTTCATCAAAATACACGCAAAACCGGAAAATGTTACTTTTTACACGCAATTTTAAGGCAATTATCGATTGAATAAAACAAAATTATCGTTTATTAACACTATAGAATCTTATTGAGATACTTTTTTTTTAAATACAAATGAAATGGCTTTAATTCCGTATCATCTAGCCTCAAACTAATCAGTGCTTTAAGGCCTGTATTACGAAAGAAGTGAATGACTCCTATTTAAGTGTCGCCGCTCGTTGTATGATTGTATGAGATCTAAAGATCCCTGGCCAGTGCCCGTCCTCAGTAAACAGTGAGGGGCCACAGCAGTTCATTTGTGACGTCACGAGCTGTTTGCTATTCATGGATCTCGGCTGCCGTGATTGCTCTCGACCTGACCGGCTGGAGTAGAACAATCACGATGGTTTTAAGAAGTCGGTGACCCTAGGGTGGGTAGAGCTTACACCTTGGACCGCATTTAGCTAGAAAAGCATATATACGTAATTTATATACCAACACTAGCTTTATAAATGCGGAAGATGGATGGATGTTTACTTCTTCATGCCAAGACTACTGAAAGGATCTGGCTGAAATTTTGCATAGATATAGGTCTAGACCTGGAATAGCACAAGATTTGCATCCCATCAATCAGTTACAATGGAATGGAAATAACCTTTGAAAGTTTCCGTAGAAACAACGCATGCGAAGCCGCGGGCGGAAACGTTTAAAGATATTGACTTTCCACATTTTGGCCGTGCAAAGTAATCCTGGTCTGTTCTATCCTAGATTTAGTGGGTCTAGCTCTCTAGGACTTACCAACCTTAGCCTGCAGAGAAACGTTCTGATCCGTCATGCTTCTGGGTTCATAATTATGTTTTTTGGCCTTGAACCAAATCGGCGCTCTACACTCATTTGAAATGTGTACCTCTATATGCACTTATGATACGTTTGGTGGTTAGCTTCAAAATCTGTGGGTTTATTTGACCCAAAAACTCTTTCTTTTGTAAACAAAAAGTTGAATAGTAAATCAGTGTAAGTGGTTTTAATTCCAACATTTGTGAAGTTCAGATTGATGGGCAAACTTCTAGGGCCTTATTGATTCCTGAATGCGCGCCCTTAAAATAAAAGTTAATGGGGGACGGAAATAAAAGTTGGGCATTTTACTGACAGAGTTCGGGTTTCTTACTAACGGAGGGGGGTACAATTAGTGGTAGGTATATAGGGCTCTTAAAGAAATTCGAACTATAAAAATAAAAAGATATTTGCATGGTAACTGTGACTCGTAAGCACTCGCATGTCGCGATAACACTGCTTATACGAATAAAATTACGACCAATAGGTTTAGTGCCTATTACCACTGTCGATCGGAACCTGGCGGGGAGGGGGTATTGCGTGGTACAGGACGACGGCCGGACGACAGATACCTACCTTGGTTTACTAAACTAAAAGTAATGATAAGGAGTAGAAGACAAATTATTCACCACAACTAGTATTTACACTATAAATGTAAACCGTCTCCAGAAGCCCGCGGTTCTTCTGAATGATTCCCAGAATGCTGGCAGCATTGCACAGCATTGTACAATTAGGTGGTCTTAGGTCTTTAGGTGAACACAGACCTTAATAGTAATTGAACACAATTCAAATCATGGAGAAGGTCGTTGTGTTCTGCTGTAATAAGATGTATTATTTATGTAACATTTCATTACATCCATAATGAATTACAACCTTCGCAACAGTTTCCCGGACGTCCGCGCCGGCCCCGACTGCGGGGCAACAGTGATTATGATTACACACGATCAGGGTAACAAACCATCAATACCGAGCGAGTGCTGCCGGCCTCGGCGCGGGTTTTATTAAATCGTCGCCCTCCCTCCCTCACGGAACCCGACTGTTTACGGAACTCTAAACTCAATAAGCTACGACGAAAAAATAAGCAGCTGTATGTAAGAAGCGAGCGAAATAAAACTAGTAAAATAATATTAAGGCTGAATTGCCTTTGGATGAGAGCGGATGTTCCTGGGTTCCTGTTGGCTTTGGATGGAGCGGATGTTCCTGGGTTCCTGTTGGCTTTGGATGGAGCGGATGTTCCTGGGTTCCTGTTGGCTTTGGATGGAGCGGATGTTCCTGGGTTCCTGTTGGCTTTGGATGAGAGCGGATGTTCCTGGGTTCCGGTTGGCTTTGTAATATACATTAACTTAAATCTGTGTTTCACGGAGTTGCCTTTGCAAAGCCATTACTTTAATATATTTGAATGTAAATCCTGTTAACGCATCCCAAACATCGAGCGCTCTGACTTCAAAAAATGTTTTTGTTATTTTCACAAAGTGGTTTATATTTTGATTCGCTGAATAAATCACAATAGCGCGGGCATTTTCCCCGACCCTAATTAAAGGGTGTTGTGCTGTTGACGTGCGCGGCGATACTGGCGGAGGGATGTTGCTCCTTATTTGTTTAAGCAGAGTCAAACGAATTACTGCGCAGGGTTCCAGCTCTTATTTATCATTTCAATATATTTTGGTGATCTTCGAAGTGTAGTGGACGTGTGGCTTCCTTCACCAAAGATGGCAGGTTTGCTCCGTGTTGATGATGATAGTCCTAGTCGAATTTCTGCCCAGGCGGCCAGTCCCAACAGTCTGCGTGCGGTGCGCAGGACATTATTATAGTGCGCAAGTGTGTACACAAACACAGAAGCGCTCTCTATTCCTTCACTGGCTGTGAGCTACTCATTTAATAAAAATAATTACTTATATAAAAACATCTAAAAACGTGTAATGACCAATAAGCAAAAAGTTCATACGCGAATTGACCTATCTCTAATTTGCATATTGACCAATCTTCATAAAACGCATACTGACCAATATTGTATTGGAAAATCCGTCAAGTGAGTGTATCTCTTCGGAAAGATTTGCAACAGTCATAGACTTGGAATATCAACACACGATTTGATTCTATAATCGCAACAGAAACAAAATCATTAAAAAAACGCAAAAAAAAATAATTCGAGAAATACAGAAACTTGTAGTTAGTAACTTCGCTAGAAAAATAACTCTTTAAACAATATTATCTTTGGCATTTTTCCTCAATAGATCATCTCATTAGATCATGGGCTCGTGCAAACCCAAAATATCGGGTTCCCCTTTTAATTGCGGAACCCCAAAGTATCGCGTTTCGAGTAAATACGAGACAATCGGCTTACACCGAGCGTTTTACATTTTAATTAATGGATCAAATATATTCTTTTTAAAAGGTTAACGTATTACAATTATGTTTTTGTTTTACATTTTGCATCGCATTTATTCATTACTGAAAACTGTAGCTTCATTTATGAAAGCCGGTGCCGGTGGGAGACGCGGAGGAAGTTCAGTCGATTCGGGGAAATATTCCGAGAACAAACTGCCCGAGGGATTTCAAGTAATCGAGGGATATATCCTTCGAATGTCTCTTCTATAGCAATCGATATTGGTTTTTTAATAGACTAGCGGTCCGCCCCGGCTTCGTATGGGTATACTCTATAGCCTATGTTCGTCAGGGCTGTAGGATTCTAATTGTGAAAGAAATTTTCATTCATATAAATCAGTCCAGTAGTTTCGGAGCCTATTTCAAGCAAACAAATAAATCTTTAATTCTTTATAATATTAATAAGTATAGATAGTAGGTACTTGTATAATTAAAAGATATTAGGTTCATAAGAGATTGCAGACATTAAAAATATTTTGTGTATAATTTTGTGTATTTATTTCACACACCTGACAAAAAAATATACATGCCAACCATTTCGAATGAAGCACAACATATTTAAAGAAAAATAAATAAGACTAAATACATAGTCATCATAACATACATTAAAGTACCAGTGTCATACATACATACAATACTTATAGTAAGACATATGAACGTCATGCATGCAACGACGGCCGCAGAGCTAATGAGTGCAAAAATATATATGTATTATAGCATAGCTCCGTCTGTTGTGGGCTTTATCGTCTTTTACATCTATAATTTATTCAAATAAGGTCTTAAAACCAAAAAGATCATAAATCATTAGCATGAAGCGATTCAAAGTGAACCACACTCAATAAACAAACAACAAAAACTCGGAAACAATTCCACACCAACTCAAACACACTCCTAATAAACGAGTTTCGCAAACATATTGTACTTTCGTTAATTAATTGTGTTATTAAGGATGTTCTTTTGGCAATTATCGCGTAACGTTAGCACTCGTTTGGTAATGAGCGGGAAGTCTCGCCTAGGGCGGGCGGCGCGCGGCGCGGGGAGAAGGGGAGTTCATAAGGGCTTAGACGCGCGCTATGAGAACGGGACGGTATCTTGACATAGCAAAGAATTCACATTCATTCGTATTTAAATAATAAAGTTGTAAATGACGTCATCTCTCCTACTGTACCGCTCAGATTGGATTCGAACAGAGCAGGGCAGCATGAGAAATGAAATCATTCTTTATCTACCCAAATATCATAAACCCTCTCTAATGCGTTCAAAAACCATAGGCAATGACCAGCATTACCAACCAACAGAAATAAACGGAACTGTAATGAACACATAACCTACTGAAAACCGTAGGTTATAGAGTTTAAATTTGGAATAGGTGTCAAATTCATGTGAGTGTGCTATACTAGTATCTACATTCTAACTATAAATCGCACGACATTTTGATCTCGAGTGACACAAGAATAGTGACTTTGTTCGTTTGTCTATGATTTAAAAAAAATACAGATATTCGAAACGCCGCCATTTCGAGCTGTCATTTGTTCGTTAGCTTTTTATTTCCAGTTACGAGTAGACAAATTTTCTGATAAGTTGAATAAGTTCTTTATTTCTGTCGAAAATGAGTGATAGTGACTCAGAACCACTGTCAATGTTAACTTCCATTACTATAATAAATAATTTGCTTCTGTATGTGATCAATTTATTTTTTATTGCATTACACTGGTAGCAATGCTGGTCATTTCCCTATGGTTCCTGAACCCATCATAGAGCCCTTATGATATTTGGGTAGATAAAGTAGTGTATGCAACTGTACATAATTAGGCATTACAACACTCGTGTGATGCTATTAAGAAACTCGCCTTCGGCTCGTTTCTTAAACCCACACTTGTGTTGTAATGCCCTCCATTATGCACAGTTGCATAAACTACTATTATTTTAAAGAATGAGATAAATCCCATTCCATAAATACGCTTGTTGTTCAATCCGTGCTTTAGGGCAGCTACCAGAAACATTCAAGATCAAACTTTACAGAACATTCCATTATTAAAAAAAAAAAGTAGAATGCATTCTCAGTATTTAAATAAACTACAATCACCTAGGTGTCCGTACCTAGACCGTGTGGAGTTCGCGATAGTCTAATGAAGACAAGTGTAGACTGCCGTGTGCACGCAATTACCTACATTAAGACAAGTGTAGACTGCCGTGTGCACGCAAGTACCTACATTAAGACAAGTGTAGACTGCCGTGTGCACGCAAGTACCTACATTAAGACAAGTGTAGACTGCCGTGTGCACGCAATTACCTACATTAAGACAAGTGTAGACTGCCGTGTGCACGCAATTACCTACATTAAGACAAGTGTAGACTGCCGTGTGCACGCAAGTACCTACATTAAGACAAGTGTAGACTGCCGCTTGGCTGCCGACTGGGCAGTACATTAAGGTGATGTGTCTCGTCAAAATTGATCTTCAGGCCATCAAAATCAGTAATAGGTTTATTAGTGGTGGTCCCCACTCCATCAGTCGACTGCAGCAGATAAATAGCCATCTAAAGTTCTCCGTCTCGTCGCACTTTTTGGCGGATTTTATGGTTGTCCTTTAATTTAATAAACAAAGTATATATTAGACAGATTTGATTCTGATTGACTCTACCAATCGATGACCTAAATACCTCTATATTTAGGTCATATTTTTATTATAGTTGTGGGTTTGATTACCGGATAAGGCAAGTAGATTTTCAGAATTCTGTGAATGCATTTCTACTTATTTTAAAAAATAATGGAATGTTTCCTTTCATTATAATTCGTTAAGTTCAATATTTCGGGGCTGCCTCTAGGTAACGTTTGTGTGTAACATTCTGTACAAAGCAATGGATTTCCGCAAGGTAACATTTGAATCAATTATTAACGTAGTCTTTGTGCACTTAGTTTTCGTTTGAATTAGTTCCACCCCTTGCAGATCGCACGGGAATTATAACGTTGTAATTTTATTATGATACTATTCACTGGCTGTTGAAGGGGCAGCAGAAACAGACTTTACCGTTCCATTCGCTCCAGAAATAATAACTATTTTCAATATTTACAATCGTACAACGTAATATTCCTGAAATAAAATTAATTCAAACCATGTTTTCTCGATGAAAAGTGAAAAGAAGTTTGAAAAAACGACGCAAGCTTTTATCTATAACCCGAGTCTCCCCCGAGCACCTGCACTCGTGGCACGGAGTGTGCTGAAAAAGAATTATTAAATCAAAACAAGTCTTCATAATCCACTGTACTCGACTAAAATTCAATTTAAATAAAATTCACTGGCCCGAGGCGTTCAGGGCGGGTTCGGGTTGAGCGACCTGGTCGCGCGACATACGAGGGACGCTGTGTACCTATTGTGTGAGTGCGGATATAAGAATAAAAAAAGAGATCCCCTTTAGACTTTAAATCAATACGATATAACGACTGAAGAGGGAGAGTAGAAGTAAAGGACACTTGTACTGACCCCACATATAGCTAACCACTCAACATAAGTGGCGTCAAAGTAAATTTAATTAAGTTTTTTAAAGGTTTAGAACAATAGTAGGTACTTATGCTAATCTCACACACACGTCAGATGTCGCCCAGTTCCGGACCGACTAACAAAGAATTTGAATTTGATAATATTATCTAAGGAAAATAATTTTAAGCTTAGTTAGTTTTACTTAAATATTGACCTGTATCTAAATCCAATTATATTTAAACCTAGATAGGCTAATTTCTATTGTATTACATTAAGTAGTATACAAACTTACTGATGGTTTATTTTTCGCTTCCTCCGGAACAGCACCTTAACCCAAACAAAGCGCGGGGAATACAAACTGGAACAAGTTCACGTGTGAAATTACTGATTATACGGCGGACGGGAATTTGCATCGCAACGCGACGCGGTGGGGAGGGGGAGGGGGCACCATGGTAATGAGCGCTGGGCGCCGCCCTTGGCTTCTACACCTCACTCTATCATCATCATCAACCTATATCAGTTCACTGCTGGACATATGCCTCCCCTAATTAGTGCTATAGCGACTTGTCTACATCCTGCCGCATCCATCATCTGCTTGCAGTCTTTAGCCGGTCGTCATCCCACCTGGCCGGAAGGCGTCCTACACTACGTTTGCCGAGTCTATTTTTGCACATTTTAAGAACCATCCGGTCCGATACATACGTATACACACAAACGCGCGCTTCTATTGAAGCGCGTTTAGATGAGTATCGGATGTGTCAGTCAGTTGAGTTTGCTACAAGTCAAAATAATTGAACCTCAGCCATGATGCCTCATCAATTTAACACAATGGCGCCCGCGCGCGCCCCTCCGCGAGTTAACTTATAGCTTTTAACTTTAGTTTCGTTAATTACAATAAACGAATATTACTTAATTCAATTCAATGCATTTATTTCAGACAACAATATATTATAAAAGAGTATTCAAAATGTGTGAAAATAAATAAATAAATAATGCTGTTGTTGCAGTGTTTGATGACTGATACACTTATGAGGATACATTACATAGATATTTTTATTATACATCGAAAGTACCAGAACACCCGAAACCAATATTTGCTGATCGTACAAACATTGGTCCTAAAGCGGGAATCGAACCCGTCACCTCCTGCGTTGAATGTGGACCTTTGCCCGTTGTGCCACAAAAGAATTTAATATTTGAAAGTCGCTCCTGAAGCCAACTCCCAAATGTTAATTCCTCATTCCGTTTGTTGTGTTTCGATATTGAAATTAATCAAATTCCTCGTCAAACCGTTACCATTACTTCATGTCATAATAATTATAGATTAAATTTGCTCTAACTACACGGTACAGTAGTCTTACATTATACAAGCTGTAACAAAAAGCTAGGTTCAAACGAATCGAATCTGAACCATCCCTGAAACTTTCAGGGGCGGTGGTGTAGTTTCAGATTCGATCGAACAAGAAAATTTGGTGAATCCTACGGGGATATGGGGACACCAAATTTTCATCTTTATTTAATATTCGATGGATTGTGTGCATATTTGTTTGTCATCACAAAAATCAGAAATTGTACAGTTAAAAATAATTATAAATACGAAAGTTTGGATGGATGAATGTTTGTGAATTCTTCATGCTTCATGCATGCTGCATGCATGGACTACTGAACGTATCGGGCTTAAATTGCATATATGCACATCTAGCCCCAGAATAACATAGAGGCTACATTTTATCTAATAGAATAGTTACCATGGGATAAAATTATAATTAACTATGGAACGTTTTCATAGAAACAAAGCGAAGCCGTGCGTCAAAACTTGTTTAAAAAATAAATTAAAAAAGGCCGCACGTAAGCCTTTTAATTTAAATTTTAGAACTGTGAAGACCCCTAATAGGTACCAATGCAATCCCAATCCTTCTTCGAACGATATGGGCCAACAATTTTTAATTGTCTACTGGTTAAACATATCTATAATTTTAATTCGAGTTTTCAAAACATAATTTTGAAGATTTTACCTTTGTTCTATGATTGGATCTGAAGCACACCTGACAGCGCGGTCTTCCTTTTAGTAACAGCCTGTATACATTATCTCTCACGGAAGAGTCGTCGCCAACGCGGCGTGCTTCCAATAACGCTCTGGCTGTGCTGTCTCCCTCGCGCCTCTCATTATGCGGATAACTAATTCACACTTATTAGATTCTACACTGTAGACAAATAAATAAATAATGCTGGACAATTGAAACAGCATCCGCATGTCATACTTGATTCTTAAAACAACAATCTGCCGATCGTACAAACATTTGTCCCGAGGCAGGGATTGAAACCGAAACCTGCTGCGTCGCAGGCGGACATTCACCCGCTGCGCCACAGAGAGTCTTAACACGACCTAGACAATAATCTGTAGTGAACGTATTTCCGTTAAAATGGGTAAGGCACGGTGCCTTACACAATAATTTATAAGCTATAACTATCCACTTATAAATACTTATAGAATGAAATCTTTAATAACTTTATTGTTTTTAACAAACGAAAAACCAACTTCAAATTTTATTGTATTTACAATGATTTTTAAGTTTTTCACTACGAACATTTTTTTTATTGATTTTCTTATCTCTCGGGAATGCTTTGTTTGGGTCCACCTTGGGATTATTCTCCTTACAATTATTTTCCAATACGGTCCGAAAATTCCGAATTAAAATCCAAAAGTTCCAAAAATCGACGAACATGCATAAAATTAAAATACCGCGAGCAAAAACGGGAATAAAAGTTACGTTTGTTGTATGGGAGCCCCCTGAAATATTAATTTTCTTAAATTTTTTAAGTATTTGTTGTTAAAGCGGCAACAGAAATACATAATCTGACAACATTTCAACTGTCTAACTATCACGGTTCATGAGATACAGCCTGGTGACAGACTGACAGACGGACATACGGACAGACGGACCACGGAGTCTTAGTAATAGGGTCCCGTTTACCCTTTGGGTACGGAACCCTAAAAAGGAACGTAAAAAGTTTTCGTTAAGTACCGGTGCTAAAACTTTTATACTTTTCGTAAACTATGCACAAGCTTTTTGTTGTTTGTTGAACTCAGATATTTATCTAGTTAAAATAATAGCGTAGATTGAACGGCAGCGCCACACCACTCCTGGCATGAGGCAGATATCTACAATCGATCTCCAGCACGTGAGGAGTGCGCACCTCCCTAAGCGAGTCACAGGTAAGCCACCAGGCCCCGGCCCGGGGGAAATCACCGCACTATGACAACACAGCCAGTTCCTTTGGAAAATTAGACCTTTGATTATGGGACAGTGAACTATAGCAGGGGGCCACGGCCCATTGACCAGAACCTACCGCTGAGGATGGGCCATCACGTCATAGTTACCCTTTATGTAACGGCCGTCCCTTTATAGGAAGGACCTTGATACCTACTCACGAGTATTAGTTAGAATAGTAGTTGTAGGCCGCAGCTGTGGCTTCAAGCAGTTTGATAGTTATGAACCCTAACTTGTAGGTAAGCTCTAAGGCCCGTATTATGAAAGCTTCCCCAAGCATTACTTAAGCAGTCATTACGTGATCTCTACTCAAGCGTTAATTACTCAAGTAATGCTTGGTAACCGTTCAATATATGTCTAAGCAGTTACTCGAAGGCGTGGACGGAGGAAATCCGCTCTTGACGGCTACTTGAGTGAGTGTAGATTTTGACATGAGCTCCCAAGCATTGTTTGAAAATTAGTATTCACTCAAAACTAGACATAAGCATCACTCAAGCAGAGCTCGATGACTGAGCATGCTTTCATAATACGGGCCTATGATTTAGATCACAATATCTTTGTTATTTTTACCAACTTCAACATTACAGAAGGTTCTAAATTGGGCTGTTTATTACACCCAAGCTTGACAGCTTAAAAAAACAACATAATTCTTTAAAGAAATCACGACCAACAACAATTTTGGTGATATCTTCGCCAATTCTTAAAAGATTTTGATAGTTCTCTCTCTTTTATATAAATATAAATTTTCAGGTGGTCACATAAAATTGTGATACTTAATGAATTCCACCGTGCACAATCTTAAGTAACAGTGTTTTGCCTTAACAGGGCTCAATCGTTTTCTTTTGATCTGTTATAAACTACTGTAAATATTTATTCCTGATAGCTATTACCTTCACTGATAAAATATGATTTTCAAAACACTGTATTCTCAAAATCTATAAGTTTTAAAGGTCCAAAACGCGGTAATCAAATACCTATACTATATACCTGTTACAGAAAGTAATCAAAAATATTTTTTTAGTCTTCACATAATTTTATTTTCTGACACTTGTTACCTTTTTTACTATAGACAACCCATAAGGCTCACACACTTACCAAATGTATATTTTATACGCACAAAGAAGATACAGTGTCCATCAAACCAAACTATCGAGACCCGCGCGCGAGTCTGGCAGGTCAACTGATAGTGCCTACGCATCCGACCGGTTACGTGCATTTTTCTTCAATATCGCATTAAAAGTCATATGACCTGGTAGATAATTGAAATTCCATGAAAATAATACCAAACACTATACACGTGTTACATAGAAACTATGCACCTAATCTGCAGCCGTGGATTGCAGCATTGTTGTCCGTGCGGTATAATTGTCATTCGCCGAGTACCTACTTTGCTGACCCAGCAATGACGTCTTTCCCTGAGCGTGCCCGGCCTGCGAGCGAGCGCGGTCACGTCATTCTACCTTTGGTACTTACATTGACCAAGCGTAGCTTCGTTACTTTTAATTAGATTTACGAACTTTGTAAAAGTTTTCTTAATAAATAGTTTAAAAGTTTTTGGTTTTTTTTAAAACCGTCGTCTGTGGCCTCCGTAATTGGCGCAGGCGGTAGGATACGTCGAAGCAGTGCGTTTTCGTCCAGGAAATTCCCAAAATCGGTTCCAGACGAACAGACCCCTGTTTGAGCTTTCAAGTCTTCATCGGCGTATCTTGAATCTACGGGCACACGGGCGGCGGCGCACTTGACAATCAGTGTAAGAAGAGACCAAATGTGAGTACTTTGAAACTTTCTTTAAAGTGTTGCCTCCTCTCCCACCATTTTCCATCCAAGAAGCTCCGAGGAGGAATCGGCCTCCTCAAGGCAAAATCGTAGGGAGAGCGAAATAGATAATTTTAGAAATTTAGATAGTTTAAATTTTATGGAAGATTGCGATATTAGTGTTAATTTACCTCAGAATAACGATAGCATAGTAGTAAACGAAATCGACGAAATGGCTCACGAACCAGATAATATCTATAAGGCACTCCGTATGGTCCCGGATTTCGATGGGAACCCTAACATTCTTACCAGATTCATAAGAATCTGCGACCAATTAGTGACGCAATTTATCAGCAATGATCCAGGACACGAGCTAGCCAATTTATGCCTCATGAATGGCATCCTTAATAAAATTACAGGACCAGCATCCCGGACCATCAATGCCAATGGCATTCCCGATAATTGGTTAGGGATTAGGAATGCACTAATAAATAATTTCGCGGATCAGAGGGATGAGAGTGCCCTCTACAATGATTTGTCTTTATTAACCCAGGGAAATGATTCCCCGCAGGAATTTTACGACAAATGCCAAACCCTTTTCAGTACGATAATGACGTATGTAACGCTGCATGAATCTGTGCCTACTACCGTGGAGGCAAAACGGGATTTGTATCGTAAACTTACTATGCAGTCTTACGTAAGAGGTTTGAAAGAACCTCTAGGGGCCCGTATACGGTGTATGAGACCCCCTACTATAGAAAAGGCTTTGGAATTTGTACAGGAAGAATTGAATGTTATGTACTTGCAACATAGGAACGAGCCCAGCCGGAATCCAGCGACGCAGACATTATCTAAGGTACCGTACCTAGCACCTAATAATTTCAGTGTACCGAAGGGATTTAATTTTGGTGTTCAAAGGCCTATGCCCATGCAGTCGCAACCGCAGATGCAACCGCAACCGCAACCGCAGCATTGGCGTCCAGCTTTTCAGTTCCATCCCCCACAGCGCATGCCATTACAACCCTCGCGTACGCAGCAGATGTTCCGAGCACCCCCTCCGAATTATAACGCGCAAAATAGTGGCTTTAGGTTCCCCCCTAGGAACGCACCCCCTCAAAATCAAGGGCCGAAGCCCATGAGCGGTGTAAGTCATTTCGTGACGAAAGCTCTTCCCCCTACTATTCAGGGACATGATTGGCGTAAATTCGGTAATCCTCCCCCGACTAATTACTTTAAGTCCAGGGAAATGAATTACAATGAGGTAGGTGACTACTCTGACTATTACTACCCCGACTACTACTACCCTGACAGTGACTATCCAGAGACTGACTATGGTAACTTCTACGGCTACCAGAGCGTTCCGGAATATTACTGCGAGCAACAGGACGACCCTCAGACCACTGACAATGTACCATCGAGCTCAATGACTATTGAGCCCGCGCAACTGCCTTTTGAACAAAAGGATCAGGATTTTCCTTCGGGTCGTTCCAACAGAGAACTAAAATAGAATTAAATTTACAGTCAAAAAAGGAGTTACGGTTCATTCAAATATCGAACCCCCCTCTTAAGTTGCTGATAGACACCGGTGCCAATCAATCATTCATTAGCCCTGAAGCAACATGTAATTATTTCTCTCATGTGCCAAAGGATTTTGATCCTTTCGAAGTCACAAATTCACGCGTGACTAGCACCCATGACTATTCGATCACTATTCCTCACTTTGCAGAATTTGGCGATCAATCCAATATAAAGCTTTTCATCTATAAGTTTCATAACTACTTCGATGGATTGATAGGCCTAGATCTATTAGAGAACTGTAAGATAGATCTAAAGAATAATGTACTGGTAACTGAGTTAGCTAGAATACCACTGGCCCGTTATCAGTGTAGGAGAGCTAATCGTGAGGAAACCATTCCTGCCAATTCATCTAGGTTGATTAACATCCCGATCGAACATCCTGACGGTGACATCTTTGTGACTGAACAACTAATGTGTAACTGCCTTATACACGAGTGTATTACTACCGTGACTGATAAGACTGGAATAGTTGAGGTAGAAAACATGACTAACGACGACATAGTAATCTCGTTTAAGGACTCGACAACGCGAGTAGATGTCTGTAACATAGAGCAAACAGAAATCGAACAGGACCCCTCTCGAGTGAAAAAGGTCTTGCAGAATTTAAGAACTAAGCATCTTAACGTCGAGGAGCGAGCTAATTTAGAGACCCTGTGTGGACGGTTTGCTGACGTATTTTACATAGAAGGAGAGGCACTGACTTTCACGAATAAAATCAAACACAGTATTAGGACTACAGATGAACTACCGGTCTTTACAAAGAGCTATAGATACCCCTATGTACACCGCGAGGAAGTTAGGAGCCAGATAACTAAGATGCTGGATCAAGGGATCATCAGACCATCTGACTCAGCCTGGAGCTCACCTATATGGGTAGTTCCAAAGAAAATCGACGCTTCTGGTAAACAGAAGTGGAGATTAGTGGTAGATTTCCGCAAACTAAATGAAAAAACCATCGACGATAAATATCCCATACCTAACATCTCGGACGTTTTGGACAAATTAGGTAGATGTCAATATTTCACCACATTAGATCTTGCCTCTGGGTTTTATCAGGTAGAGATGAACCCTAATGACATTGAGAAGACAGCTTTCAATGTCGAGCACGGCCATTTTGAATTTATGAGGATGCCAATGGGCTTAAAAAATTCTCCATCCACCTTCCAGAGAGTAATGGATAATGTCCTCAGAGGACTCCAAAATGAGATCTGCCTTGTCTATCTTGACGACATAATCGTCTTTAGTACATCCTTGCAGGAACACATGATAAACCTAGAGAAAGTCTTTACTAGGTTAAGAGAGTCCAATTTTAAGATCCAAATGGATAAATCGGAATTTTTACAGTTAGAGACAGCTTACCTTGGCCATATTATAAGTAGAGATGGTATAAAGCCTAACCCAGACAAAATTATTGCCATTCAGAAATATCCTTTGCCCAAAACTAGCAAGGAAATAAAGCAATTCTTAGGACTTTTAGGGTACTACCGGAAGTTCATCCCCGACTTTGCCCGTATCACCAAACCTATGACAAGGTGCCTTAAGAAAACTAATAAGATCACTCTTGACGCTAACTACGTAGACTGCTTTGAGACCTGTAAGCGACTACTGACTAATGACCCGATACTCCAATACCCTGACTTTACCAAGGACTTTATTCTGACGACTGACGCTTCAAATGTGGCACTCGGAGCCATCCTTTCTCAAGGACCTGTCGGTTCAGATAAACCAATTTGTTACGCGTCTAGGACTTTGAACGACAATGAGCTTAATTACTCAACCATCGAGAAAGAGCTTTTAGCCATAGTATGGGCTACTAAGTATTTCCGGCCATACTTATTTGGGCGTAAATTCACGGTTTTGAGTGATCATAAGCCTTTACAGTGGGCTATGAACATGAAAGAGCCTAATTCTAAGATCACACGGTGGAAGCTAAAGCTAAGCGAGTACGATTTTCATGTAAAACACAAACCGGGAAAGAAAAATACTAATGCAGATGCCTTATCCCGAGTAGAGATCAATAATGAAGAGATTGAATCTTTTCTCTCAGAAATCGATTCATTAGTAGTCCATCATTCTCAATCTGAACGTTCAAACTCTGATACTGCCACGGCACATACTTCTGCTGAAGACCCCATACTCGAAGTCCCGATAACTGACGATCCAGTTAATAAATTTCATAGACAAATCTATTTCACAATCGTAGGAGACATAAAACGACGTACGACAGCGACGAAACCCTTCGACACACATACTCGTACCTTTATACAAGTCTCGCAATCCACCCTTGAAGAAGATGTTATTAATGCCATCAAAGAATACGTGAACCCCAAGATTAAGACCGCTTTAAAAATAACTCCCCCACTAGGCATGTATGCTATCATCCCCGTCATTCAAAAACACTTTAAAAGCTCTTCTATGAATTTAGTTTTAGCAAAAACTGAACTAGAAGACGTAAAGGATTATTTAAAACAGCAGGAGATAATAAAGCATTATCACGATGGGAAGACAAACCATAGAGGCATTAATGAATGTTACTTGGCTTTATCTCGGCGATACTACTGGCCGAAGATGAAAGACGAGATAACTAAGTACATAAACGAGTGTACAGTTTGTGGTCAAAGTAAATACGATAGAAATCCTATTAGACCTCAATTTAATATTGTACCCCCAGCTTCGAAACCATTCGAAATAGTACATATGGACCTTTTTACAGCACAGACAGAAAAGTACTTGACCTTCGTAGATTCTTTCTCTAAGTATGGTCAGGCTTACCACTTGAGAGATGGTACAGCAGTTAGTATTATACAAGGACTATTAACTTTCTGTACACATCACGGACTTCCTTTGACTTTAGTGACAGACAATGGGACAGAATTCACCAACCAACTGTTTACCGAGTTTACACGACTACATAAAGTAAATCATCATAGGACCTTACCTAACTCGCCGAATGATAACGGTATTGTAGAGCGTTTCCATTCGACTCTGTTAGAACATCTGAGAATCCTTAAGGTTAAAAATAAAAATGAGCCAGTCGTTAACCAAATGCCTTACGCAATATTAGGTTATAACAGTTCGATTCACAGCTTTACCAAATGTAGACCCCATGACATAGTGAGAGGACATTTTGACCCTAGGGACCCACTTGACATTGACTTGACAGAACACCTTATGCAACAGTATATCCTGACACATCGAGATCAGATGAAGACAGTTTATGAGGCGATCAACCAGATTACTACTGCCGACCGCACATCCTTGATGACTAATAGGAATAAAAATCGAGAACCCGAGGTACAATATGAACCAGGCCAGCAGGTGTTCGTCAAGAACCCTTTTGCTGCTAGGCAAAAGCTAGCACCCCGGTTCACTCAAGATAAAGTTTTAGCTGACCTCCCAATCCATATCTATACATCTAAAAAGAAGGGACCCGTAGCCAAAAATCGTCTCAAGCGAGTACCTAAGAAGTCCAAATTGTTACAGGATTCGACTATTACTGATACTGCATCTGACGGCGGCACTGGAGATAAGACTTGAGAGCCTTGACAATGGACCCGGACTTCTTCCCTTTAAACTTGGTCAAGCCAAACTTATCACCCACTATCATTCTTTCCTGCAGTATGTAGAATTAACGGACTTAGAACATAAGGTTGACTCTATTCGTGACCAGATTAGCTATTTTAGGATTAAATTGGAAAATAATACTTTAGATCTTTACGAAATACAGCTAGATCATCTTTCTAAAAAACTTGATAAAGTAAATTCCCAGCTGAAAGGCTTAGAGCCTAATCGCGTCAAAAGAGGTCTAATTGATGGTCTAGGATCTATAATTAAAAGCGTTACTGGTAACTTGGATCATTCAGATGCGGCGCGTTATGATAATGCCATTAAGATACTAGAAGGTAATGAACATAAGATAATATCTGAGTTCAATGACCATATTAGCCTTAACAAAGACTGGATGACCCAATGCACCCAGATAATTGCGAGTATTGCAGAAAATCAGGAGAAGATAAATAGTACATTAGGATTAATTTTAGATAGTAATGCTTATGCTGAGACAAGTCTCTCGAAATACGCAAAGTTTGCGCAGCTTTTAGCCATCATCAGTGAGAACACAGATGATTTATCTTTAGAGTTAAATAGGATAGAAAATATGTTAGCTTTTGTACGTGCATCGAGCACACATCATAGTATGTTAGGAATAGATAACTTAGAAAGTATGGTAAATAAGCTTAAAACTATCTATAGTAAAAGTGAAGTACTTGAGGATGACTTGCGCGAATATTATACGATCATAAAACCAGGCTCTTATTTTGTAGGGAAAAGACTAGTTATCATATTTAAATTCCCAATAGTTTCTCCAAGGAGCTTTGATTTTTATAAACTTTCCATTGTCCCAAACAAACTTAACCAAACCCTTATTCCCTCATATCCTTTCCTGGCAACCGACGGGAAAGCTTTCATGTACATGGAGGCTGAATGCCCGAAGTTCAATCGACATCGTCTCTGCGAAGAGAGCATCAACCACCAGCCCAAGGATCATCCCGACTGTATCCAGAACCTCATAATTCATCAATCCTTAGACACATCATGCCAGCCAACTAGAATCACCCTCACGAAGGAAGCTATGGAGCAGTTAGACGACCGACACTACACCCTTATCTTTCCTCAACCAACCAGAACGAGATTACAATGCGGACGTCAAGAATTCATCACTCTACACGGAAGTTATCTCGCCACTATCCCACTAAAATGTTCTTTACAGACGAACGAATTCATCATCATCAACACTAACGACCAAATAAAGGGACAGCCGCTGAAGATAACGGAAATCCCAAAAAATTACACTATCGAAGACAATCACAGCATCCCTCATCTCAAATTGACTACAACCAATCTCAAGGGACTTCATCACTTAGAAGACAAAATTTTACTACAACGCCCATTCGATTCAAAACCAATAGACGGTACACTTTATCACACAACTCTACCACTCTATATGTCACTATTCGGTGCAGCTGTACTTGTTATCATCATCATAGTACGACGTCATAAAAAACATTCCAAGCTAACGATCAGAAATCCATCGAACGAGAATGGACATACTTCGGAGCACACATACGCCGTTCCTGACAGATCTACACCCCGGGAGGCTGTTCCAGCAACATTTTCGCTCAATGTTCTCAAATAGTTGCTGCTCTGAGGAGGGAGGTGTTACATAGAAACTATGCACCTAATCTGCAGCCGTGGATTGCAGCATTGTTGTCCGTGCGGTATAATTGTCATTCGCCGAGTACCTACTTTGCTGACCCAGCAATGACGTCTTTCCCTGAGCGTGCCCGGCCTGCGAGCGAGCGCGGTCACGTCATTCTACCTTTGGTACTTACATTGACCAAGCGTAGCTTCGTTACTTTTAATTAGATTTACGAACTTTGTAAAAGTTTTCTTAATAAATAGTTTAAAAGTTTTTGGTTTTTTTTAAAACCGTCGTCTGTGGCCTCCGTAATTCACGAATGAAATTAAAGAACAATCAAAAAACTACAAATAAACTTTTTTTGGGCGATTACTCTAACGCACTTTATCAACTTATAGTGTACTAGCAGCGCCTTGCGGTTCCACCCGCGTAGCTCCCGTTCCCGTGAGAATCCCGGCATAAAACATAGTTCCCTGAAAGGTAAGCTATCTGTAATCTTTGACGTCTCGTATAATCTTTAAGCGTATCTGGACTCAGTTGGATTTTTATTTATTTATTATTTTTGTGTTTTACTATTAGGTACATTTATATTTTTCAAAGTGTCCTTGAGCGACGGTCATTTGAATTTTTCGGCCTCCAAATTTAAGTCTTCGAAAAAGATTTTAGCAGTAAAAATTATGCGACGGCATGCCTCGTCTAGTCTTGGATATTATATGGTCCACAATAAACTGTTCCAATTCTCTCATAATATTAGATGCATAAACAGAGGCGTACGAAAGCAATTTGTTTAGAGCTTTCGGTATAATTTATTGGTTTATTTCGTTCGTTGCTTTGTGAGAGGATCTTCAGATAGTTTTGTTCTGAATTTCAATAGTGCTTGTTGAGACCCTTACTACTACTAGACTGCGCATAACAGTTAGTGCATCCGTACAGGAACAACAGGAAAATTTTAATTGATTTCTTTGAGAAACCACTACCTAATTATTGACTCATTATATTAATTGGTATAAGAATAAAGAATTTATTCATAGCCACCTACAAGTTATACAAAAAAGGGAAATACAAAAACAAGTTTTATCACTTAGTATGAAAAACATAGTAAGCTTTTGGGATTAAATTTTAAATATATCATAATGAAATAAGCGGCGCGGCGTGATGTAGAGTCCCAATAGTAAAAAAAATTGTAATTTTCCTAGTACGCGGCTATCAGGTCCCGTCTCAGCTTAGTGTCATCATCGACCGAGGACGGTAACGACGCTGGCTTTCAGTCAGAACCAGCGTGATAGTGTGACGTCGCGTCACGAGTAACGGTCCACATATTAAACATGACAAAGTCTAACATAACACACCCTTTACACTTACATATTGTTTCCGCGCCTGCGACTCGAGTGGGACTTCAGGGTGTCGCCCGTTCCTAACTTAATAGCATTGCTAGCGGTGTTGTTGTAAAAGACAAAAATGTAAAAATGGCTACGAGCCCCTCCTATATTTTTCCAGTAATAATTAAACAGAAGTACTAATACGAAAAAGAAGTTTGATTTCTAATTCAATCAAGTTGAACCCCAAGATTCAACATTTGGCGACCGTGACAGGACAATAAACCATTGGAAGCAGCAAAAACCTAACCATCTGAGGATTCATTGGAAACAGCGTGCGCTTGGAGCTTGCTTGGATGCTGATTTTATGGTCAATTGAACACCAAAAGTTCATGCCGGTACATCAGACACTCATGAAAGTTAAGTAAAGTGCCCTTCCTTTATTTCATTTTGGTCCCTAATTCCTTTGTACCTTGCCTGCATTCCTAACCTTACCAATTCGTTCCCGAAGTAAATCTAAACTCTAAATTAAAACAAGAATCTGAGTAATCAACTATTTAAATCCATTAGTATGTTCTAAATTGTTTAATTTGCAGCCTAACAACCTATACCAACTCATTCATAAAACTAAATATTCATTCATTTCATACAAAATAACACTCTAAATCTTTGAATTCAAATAAGTAATCATATGTTTCTAAAGATAGGTAAACACATAATGGTTCAATGTGCTAACTGACTACATGTCTAATGATTATCCAGGATCAACGCTAAAGTGATTCGTGATCATAATAGGCACAAATATTTACCTACACAAAATTATAAAATACGAACTAAGATAAGGATCAACTAATTATTCAGAATCTACTCTAAAGTGATTCAATATTTAGTAAAGAACAGGTCTGTTCTTAGCCCAATTACGTTACTCTTTACGTTACGTTTACATTACGTTATTCTCAAACTTACAAATTAAAATATAATATATATTTATATAATAAACCTTTTTATTATATTGTATTGAGATTTATGTGCTTAAATTATCTTCGTTCCCTTCTTTCTCCACTTGCCTAGTTAATCAAATCGTTTACAACATACCTACATCTTTTAACTACTTGGTTAACATTACACTGTTTTAATAACAGGGTTAAAGTTTGTCACTTGAATTTTAACATACTTATATCGGTAAAATCATTTCTCTGAATAGATAATTAACGCGTTTGGTTTATATTTGAAACTAACTTTTATTTAACGGCATTTTCCAGGATTCGTTCAACTGGTAAACATTATATTTATCATAAACTTGAACTCGTGTGACCTATCGCTCGCTGAGAACAAAAGAGGATCAGCTGTTGTTTACCAGTCGCCGGCTTCCAGGTGATATCTACCTACTTCAGATAACGCCCAATTGAGGAACGTGAGCATTAATTACCTACTTAACTTTTACTAGAGGGAACCTTTTGAGCTTTGTTTGATTGATTTTAATGTACCTAACGGTAATTTAACTACAATAAGTAATTCATAACGTCTTGTTTTTCTATTCTAATAATAACCTTTTTGGGTTGTATTGCTAAGTAGTAAATTGTTTTGAATTATGGAGAAAACCATGGCCGACAATTCAGATAAATTGAAAACATTAACTATCAGACGAAGCTCAATAAAGGGTCAAATAACCAAGTTCAAGAAGTACCTAGAAGAATTAATAAATAAAAAATCCGATTTGGATCATTTGGAACTTGCTGAATTAACTCTAAAACTTGGAAGATTCGAAATCTTGTCCTCTAAATTCGAAGAGGTGCAGAGTGAGGTGGAGGTTCTTAATTCTGAGTCTATGGAAGTCGAAATTGATGCGCGTGAACTTATTGAGCGTGATATTATAAGATTGATTGCTATGGCTAAAGATTTAATGGATCAAAATAGAGTAAATTTAGAGTGTTCTCGCGCTCAAAGTGGTCACTATAATATAGAGAAAAGGGAAATAGGAGTGAAGTTACCTCAAATTGAGATTGCTAAATTCAATGGTTCCTTCTTCCACTGGTTGGAATTTCGCGACACATTTACATCTCTTGTGCACAAAAATGAGCGTTTATCGTCAATTCAAAAGTTTCATTATTTAATTTCGTATCTTGTAGGTGATTCTTCTCGCATAATCGCTAATCTGGAAGTGTCCGCAGATAATTACGAAGTCGCTTGGAGTTTGTTGTTGGAGCGGTACAATAATAAACGATTGTTGGTGAATCTTCATCTAAAATCATTGTTTAACATCAAACCGATTACTCGTGAATCCGAGAAGTCCTTGCGTTTTCTAGTGGACAGCGTTACAAAGGATCTGCGAGCTTTGTCTAGCCTCGGGCAACCCACGACTCATTGGGACGTACTGATTATTTACATGCTGTCATCCAAATTAGACAGCCGTACTCTTGAAAAGTGGGAAGAGGCACGCAACGGTTTCCCTGATGTTCCAACCTTGTCTGACTTAAATAAATTTTTAACTGACCGCGCGGATGTTATTGAGGCCTTAAATCGTTCTCGACCTCAGGATAATGGTAATGGTGCAGGTTCATCACACCCTAAAGATAAAAAAAACGCACCTGGTCGTGATTTATCTTCAAATTCACCAAAGGGATACCAAACAAAATCATTTGCTAGTGTGGCGCCTCCCGCCGTCTTTCTGTGTGTGGTTTGCAATGCTAATCATAGAATTTATGATTGCCCTACCTTTAAGTCTAAGAATATAAAGGAGAGGCTGGCAGATGTAAGCAAGTATAAGCTGTGCGAAAATTGTCTGAGGCAGGGTCATCCGGCTAGCGAGTGCCGAATGGGAGCTTGTCGGGTGGCAGGCTGCAAAGGTCAGCATAATTCCCTTTTGCACCCTCCTGGGGAAACACAAGCATCTGTCAACTTTTCCAAAGAAACTCACACTATTGATTGTCAAGTAATATTAAGCACTGCTCTCATAGAGGTACAAAATCCGATTACAAACCAGTGCGAAGAGGTGCGCGCCTTATTAGATTGCGGCTCGCAGTTAACTTTTATCAGTAAGTCATTACAAAAAAGATTAGGTCTAAAAACTAATCCATTTAATAACATAAAGGTGATTGGCATCGGTAATACGTGCCATAACAATGTAACAGAAAGTTGTGTCGCACTGCTAAGTTCATTGACGACACAGTATCGTGTGTCACACGCATGTTTTGTTCTTGATGAATTGACAGGAGAACTACCAAAGACTCCAATTGACATCAAGAATCTAAAAATCCCGCAAACAGTTAGATTGGCTGATCCTGTATTCGACCGGCCCGGTCCGATCGATATCCTTATTGGTGCAGATTTATTTTGGGACGTCCTCGGATCCGAACATCGATCGTTAGGTCCAAACTACCCAAAATTGAAGTCTTCTAAGTTCGGATGGTTGTTGGCTGGTCCAATGTATACCAAAGATTCTAAATCGCAAAAAAAAATACACTGTAATCATGCAGTCGTTCAAAATGATAACCTCGATGAAATGTTACCAAAATTTTGGTCTCTCGAAGAATTACCTTCTAAGTCTTTTTTGAGCTCCGAAGATAAAAGGTGTGAAGAGCTCTTTAAGACCACCACTACACGTTCAGAGTCCGGCAGATTTAGCGTAGAGTTGCCAAAAAAGGACTCCTCTGACTGCCTGGGTGATTCGTACAACTTAGCTAAAAAGCGCTTTCTATACTTAGAAAAAAGATTTAGGAAAAATTCTGAACTTAAATCTAAATATGTAGATTTTATCCGTGAATACGCAGCGTTAGATCATTTATCGGAATCACCCGTCCCTAATCCCGAATCGTCCTATTTTTTATGTCACCATGCAGTAATTAAGGAGTGTAGCGAGTCTACGAAGCTTCGCGTGGTGTTTAATGGTTCTGAACCTACCTCTTCAGGCTTTTCAGTCAATGATATTTTACTAAAAGGTCCGCACGTACAAGATTCCCTTTTTTCCATCTTGGTAAGAGCGCGTCAGTATCAATACGTAGTCACTGGAGATATTGATAAGTTTTACCGACAAGTTCGTATTGCAAAACCTCAAGACCGAAACTTGCAGCTCATATTATGGAGAGAAGAAGAGTCTTTGCCCTTAAAGACGTTACAATTAAGTACTGTTACTTATGGAACAGCAAGTGCAAGCTACTTGAGTACACGCTGCCTGTGGCAGGTGGGTGAGGAGTGTGATGATTCGTTTATCAAAAATATAATACAACATGATTTTTATGTTGATGATTTGTACACTGGGTGTGATGGTGAACAACAGTTGCAATTTATAGTCAATTCGGTAACTTCTAAACTAAAATCAGCATGCTTTACTTTGAGGAAGTTTAAGTCAAATGTACCTCATTTACTGGAGAAAAGCACAGACAATGAGTCACTTTATTTCAGCGAATCTACAAGCACGCTTGGCTTGGGTTGGAATCCCGCTAGTGATTCGTTGCATTTTCCATTTGATATGCCTCCTACAGGTAAAACTATAACTAAGCGCACAATAATGTCAAATTCCTTTAAGATATTTGACCCACTAGGCCTGATTAGTCCTTGCATAATACTGCCAAAAATAATGCTTCAAAAATTATGGCAACTAAAACTAGATTGGGATGAGCCTGTTCCTCAGCCAATCCAAGAATCATGGGTTGAATTTGTTGATAATTTACCATGTTTATCAACGTTACAGATTCCTCGTAAGGTAATTTGTAACTCACCTAAAATAATTGAAATGCACGTCTTTAGCGATGCATCGCAGTGCGCTTACGGCGCTTGCGTGTATATGCGAACAATTAATGTGAATGATGAAGTCTCGGTTAATCTCTTGTGTTCTAAATCTAAAGTATGTCCTCTTAAACCCACTACCATTCCCCGTTTAGAGTTGGCAGCTGCATTACTCGCCGCCAGGTTATCCAAGAGCGTCGTCGACTCCATCAGAAACAAGCCCGCTCGAATCGTCTACTGGTGTGACTCTAGCGTCGTCTTAGCCTGGCTCGCCAGCGATGCAAGTAAGCTCAAAACATTTGTGTCTAATAGAGTCGGAGAGATTATTGAGCTTTCCGAACTTTCTTCATGGCGTTACGTGCCTACCAGTGTGAACCCTGCTGACATGATCTCCAGGGGAGTGAATGCCAGTAAACTTCGTGATATGGAGCTTTGGTGGTCGGGTCCTAACTTCTTGAACCATGACGAGTCCCTGTGGCCTACTCTATCTTCACCCATGCCTGAGGATTTGCCTGAAAGGAAGTCATGTTCTTTGTCCGTATCTACCAATGAATCGTCGTTTATTGATTTTAAAAGGTTTTCTAAACTAAACAAACTTCAAAGATCGTTCGCATTTGTCAAAAGATTCGTGCATAATTGCAGAAATCCTAACTCAAGGTTATCAGGTCATTTATCCGTTAAAGAAGTGAATGATTCCTTCTCTCTATTGTGCTCGTTTGCGCAAAAGGAATCGTTTCCAGATGAACACAAATTGCTTGCAAAGGGCAGTTCATTAAATCATAAATCTAAATTGCTTTCTCTGTCACCATTTTTGGATGGTAATTTAATCCGAGTCGGTGGAAGAATTGAGTCGTCTAACTATAGCTTCGAAACTAAACATCCAATAGTACTTGATTCTTCCCATCAGCTAACAAAATTGTTATTTGATCAAGAACACTTGAATCATTTACACGCTGGGCCTCAGTTGCTACTGGCCTCTGTTCGTCAGTCTGTTTGGCCCATCAACGGGCGTCGCCTTGCTCGCCAAGTTGTTCGTCGATGTGTTCGATGTCGGCGCGTTCAAGGTAAAGTGCTACAGCCCAAAATGGGAAATTTACCTAGCTCCCGAATTAATTTGGATCATCCGTTTGCCTCTGTAGGCACCGATTTTGCAGGACACTTTAACATTTTAAATCGGAAGGGTCGTGGTGCAAAACTGCAAAAGGCTTATATGTGCTTATTTGTGTGCTTGAGATTTAAATGTGTCCATCTTGAAGCCGTTTCTGACCTTTCCAAAGACTCATTTATGATGGCACTTCGCCGATTCGTAGCCAGACGGGGTAAACCTATCGAAATATTCAGTGATAATGGAGGTAACTTCACTGCTTCCGCGAAAGAGCTAAGTTTGTTCCTTAAACAAAATTCTGAATCTCTGTCTGACCTTGCATCTCAAGAAGGCATAAATTTTATTTTTTCACCTAGCTACGCTCCTCATTTTGGCGGTATCTGGGAAGCCGGAGTAAAGTCAGCCAAATATCATATTCGTAGAATAATGGGTAATTCTAATTTGACATTTGAAGAGTTAGGTACATTGTTTACGCAAGTGGAGGCTATCTTAAATAGTCGTCCTTTATGTCCTCTCTCTTCCTCGCCCAACGATTTCCTCTTCCTCTCCCCAGGGCACTTCTTGATCGGAAGACCACTGACGGCGATGCCATCTCCAGCTCTAGCAGACCGCCAAGAACACTCGCTACAACGATATGCCCGAGTTGAGCAATTGCGACAGCATTTTTGGAATCGATGGCAGAAAGAATACATTGCTGAGTTACAAACAAGAACCAAATGGAAAATAAACAAAGCCCATCTAAAGGTTGGAGACCTCGTGCTGCTTCATGAAGATCACGTCCCTCCTCTAAATTGGCGTCTCGGACGAGTATCCAAACTTTACACGGGACCAGATGACATAAATCGTGTCGCAGATGTCACTACCAATCGAGGATGTGTTCGCAGAGCCCTTGTTCGCCTGTGTCCTTTGATGGATGACGAAGAGGTTGAAAAGCAGGCTTTCCAACGGGGGGAGGATGTTTCCGCGCCTGCGACTCGAGTGGGACTTCAGGGTGTCGCCCGTTCCTAACTTAATAGCATTGCTAGCGGTGTTGTTGTAAAAGACAAAAATGTAAAAATGGCTACGAGCCCCTCCTATATTTTTCCAGTAATAATTAAACAGAAGTACTAATACGAAAAAGAAGTTTGATTTCTAATTCAATCAAGTTGAACCCCAAGATTCAACACATATTATGTTGGAGAAACATTAATGATGAAAATACAAGTTAAAGTCGAAAAAAGAGTTAAATATTATATTTATCTACCCAAATATCATAAACCCTCTCTAATGCGTTCAAAAACCATAGGTAATGACCAGCATTACCAACCAACAGAAATAAACGGAACTGTAATGAACTCATAACCTACTGAAATCCGTAGGTTATAGAGTTTATCTACCCAAATATCATAAACCCTCTCTAATGCGTTCAAAAACCATAGGTAATGACCAGCATTACCAACCAACAGAAATAAACGGAACTGTAATGAACTCATAACCTACTGAAAACCGTAGGTTATAGAGTTTAAATTTGGAATAGGTGTCAAATTCAAGTGAGTGTGCTATACTAGTATCTACATTCTAACTATAAATCGCACGACATTTTGATCTCGAGTGACACAAGAATAGTGACTTTGTTCGTTTGTCTATGATTTAAAAAAAATACAGATATTCGAAACGCCGCCATTTCGAGCTGTCATTTGTTCGTTAGCTTTTTATTTCCAGTTACGAGTAGACAAATTTTCTGATAAGTTGAATAAGTTCTTTATTTCTGTCGAAATTGAGTGATAGTGACCCAGAACAACTGTCAATGTTAACTACCATTACTACAATAAATAATTTGCTTCTGTACGTGTTCAATTTATTTTTTATTGCACTACACTGGTAACAATGCTGGTCATTTCCCTATGGTTCCTGAACCCATCATAGAGCCCTTATGATATTTGGGTAGATAAAGTAGTGTATGCAACTGTACATAATTAGGCATTACAACACTCGTGTGATGCTATTAAGAAACTCGCCTTCGGCTCGTTTCTTAAACCCACACTTGTGTTGTAATGCCCTCCATTATGCCTATGGTTTTTGAACGCATTATAGAGGGTTTATGATATTTGGGTAGATAAACTACCATTACTAATATATAATATTAGGTACGTTTACACAATTCTTTTGAGAACTAAAATTCTTAAACCATATTACCAGTTTTAGTTATTTACATGCAGAAAATGAAGAATGTTTAGGGTAGGGTATGGAGCTTTTTTGGTAAGATAATAATATTTTTTGAGCTTAGATTAAAATATGAGTAATGAATTGGTATCGCGTAATGGAGGAGGTAGATCATGCCAACAGCGCGGGGATGCCAATCGAAATTAACCTCGAAAAGTCACAGTTCGATGTGGTTGGGTCAGTAAAATCAATTTGGACTGAATTCAACTGATATGCCAATTACTAATACATGTTTTCTAGGAAAGCTTGGCGCTGATACGTGCATTAGATTTTTGATATTTATTATGTAAAAAATCGGATACACAAAAAGGTTAACTGTAGGTTTTGTCTTGTATTAGTATGAAGAGTGAAAGGTGTAGCTGTGTGCGAGGAAGCCAGAAACAGGCAAGTATCCTGTACATATCAAATCACTTCTCCACCATTTACGACGGATAGAAACCATTTATCCGCACTCAAACTCAAACGAAATCAATCTTGAAACTCACAAACACTTATTTTTAAAGGTTCAATTCAGCGCAGAATTCGGAAACAAAGGGCGTTCTTTGAACGAACAAAAAAGATTTCCCTTACAATAGAACTCTTAAACAAATACTCCGAGATGAAAGACTCTTTCCGCGCAAACGTCGTTTAACTTGGAACAAATACAGTTGAAGGTAAGTCGCCCTACGGTCAGCGCCGAGATTTCATCTAACCCTTAACTACTGACGAGGAAATGCAAAACGTCAAAGAGCACTTGCCTTTACAGAATAACAAGGGCCATAGAAGCGCTCAAGAGGTTTTAACTGCAGGGTCGTAATGCGGGTGTTTTCATACAATCAACGTATTTTTATGAAAAACAGAACAGCAGAGGGTTTTAACTGAGGACTTGGGACAAGTTTTTCAGATTTAGATTTTAGGTACAGGCATTGACGTAAGTAGGTACGGTAACTGGTTTAATACTAGAATATATTTATTTCATAGACTCGATTGTAGTTATCAAATTATTTTTAGTGATTTTGTAGGCTTTTGGTAGGTATATCAACTTTTACAGACCAGTAGGCAACGAAAACTTTTTCGTTTTGAACTTTGTTAATGTGCTTACTCATACTAACCACTCTCAAGTTAAGTCAATTAGCAAACCAACCAGAACTGAACTCAATAAATAATACTGGCCTAGTACAAATCGACTCGCACATGGAGGGTTCCGCACCATCGTACATAACTATTTCGCAAAAGGTACCCGGAAAAATATATAAAAAGAATAAATAAATAGAATAATATAAATAGATAAAAAAATAAAAAAATAAAAAGAATTAACAATGCAAAAAGCCATCATGACGAGAGGTCACCCATCCAACTACTGACCGCGCCCGACGTTGCTTAACTTCAGTGATCGGTACTCAACCTTGTATGGAAATTGGATCCCTTAATTATCAAATTTCGTTTATTTTTATTATTTACTGTCACAGCCGTAATATTAATCTACACCCTGTCAAAATTTCAACTGTTACTGTTACGGAATTAATACAGAGATATGGTCTCGACAAAAATTGGCAAAAAAAAAAATACGAGTTTTGTATGACCCGTTTTATTTTGATATATAATTTAAAATTATTATTAGTTGTTATAGTGGCAAGAAAAATACATATTCTGTGAAAATTTCAACTGTCTACCTATTACAGGTAATGAGATACAGCCCGCTGACGGACAGACAGCGGAGGCTTTAGTAATAGGATCCCACTTTCACCCTTTGGGTACGGAACCCTGAAAATTATTGTTTATAAGGGTAATCTTATACCGTGTGATTGATGTTTTATATTATTAGCTGTCAAGTTATTTAGTGTTTTAAATAAACTGAATAAACTTAACTAATTGAATGACTCAAGTGAACTCTCAATTTCACGGATCATAATCAACCGATAAATACAACAATGCTACGAGATACGCATGCTATCAGTATTTTCATTATCATCTCACGAAACTCGAAAATATAAAAAACGTTACCCGCTTCGGAATCTCCAGCCGAATCTCCATCATCCTCGTAACAATAATAGTAATCATTATAAAGGCTTGATCCTTTCTAGTTGTAAATGGCGTACACTGCAGTGCACTCACAATCTTTCCATAAATTTCGGAGCGCGCCATCAGCCGTAGGAGCCTAAAAATAAAGCACTTGTAGATTCCGCGCACGGACCGACGATTTTAAGTGCCCTTCTGACCGTCCGTTATTATCCTACTTTTCTTGCCACTGAGTGTACACGAGCTTTTCATCGGAGCACCTATACCCACAGGCTAATAAAAAGCCACAAAGTTTTTTTGTCGTCAAAGCCACACTTTGTAATTTACCATTTCATTGTGGCACAAAGAATGTCAGCAGAAAAAAATATAACGTATCCGTATTTCGGGAATACAATAAAAATATAGGTGTATTATTTTATCTTTGATACTGGGTTCGGTGACCGCGGCTTTAGCTTTTGGTGAACTATACATTATGGCATTAAATGAATAATGTGGCGCATGGCGCATCGAGCCGACCGTGCGTCACTGTCGCGCGCGATCATTGATTTATCGCGTGTTATCTCAAATTAACGCAGGTGGCGCGGGGGTCGCAGCGGCTCATTGTGGACCAACGAGCGACTAGCTGCTAATACCAACAAGCAACACTATTTTTCCACTATATTCTTCGTGCGCACTATTACAATACCATACAATACAAATTCATTTATTCCATTCAAATACAAAAGTACACTAGGAAAAGTCAGGCTAATACAACATTGATAAACAGAATTAAAAATAAAATTAAATAGCAGGTACATTAACAATGTATGGAATAAAGTCATCAGCAAGAGCTTCGTCAAGATTATAATACCTATGATTTTTCTATGAATAAATTTTCAATTTCAATTTTAAAAGCAGCATTATTCCCGTGCACCTGTGACCACGGTGTCAAATGTGCAAAGATCGCTTGAGAGGGCATAATATAAATATATACAGTTATGTCAAGACACTGCAAGTACAAGTACTGACGTATGCTTGCACACTTGAGGAAACACACTGGTGTTTCCTCCCCTCATGTTTACACGTTGTGGTAGTTTTCCGGCAGTTATAAATATAATATTGTGGAGGAAAAATCTATATTTTCAATAATATCGGTCGCGCATTCATGTTTCAGACATAATATATCGTAGCATTTTGTCCCTATTGATCTACGTCGGTACTTTTTCCTACCAACCATTTTTTTTATATAAAGCATAAACGTTTCTCGTTGTAGGAAGTTTTCCGTTTCCCTGGTCCGCGGTTCCCTGGGAGAAATGTTAAGAAACGAGCAATATGCAAATGGAATCCCCGTAGGTACAAGCCGACGCAGGATTGCTCGTGAGCCGTGCTTTTAATAAAGTCTACGTCCTACGTCTACGGTATACGGTATTACGGTATTACGTCACCGTATAAATATAATATCAAACATTTACCCCAAAGAATTCACCATCGCAATATCACCAACAAAGAACTTATATTTCATCGTAAAAATATTTACATCTTATTTAGTTGTTTGTTAATCCAACCCTTTTATGAAATATCTCAAATGTTTTTGCAATTTCTTATATGAAGCTCTTTGGTGTGGTTTTTGCTTTACACTGATTATTCTCTCCCCTTAATAATAACTTGCTACAGCCGTGTTCAGTGGTGAGAGAAAAGACATTCAACGAAACACGACATTCTATGTTCGGTTGTATTATGTATATTTTTTAACTTTTTTTTTGTTTATTCGTTGATTTCTCCGTCAAATTAATAAACTGATATGATGATTTTTTCGTTATTGTGTAGGTAATTAATCCGAGATGGTATCATCTTTTTCTTGTCAATTGGTCCCGCGTTACTTAGAAACAGTGCAAATACCAAGAAATTGGAAATCGGTTTTTAGTTTTTTATTGTACCAGTAAAAATAGCATCGCCTGGACAAGATAGAGCGCGAGAGCAGGTAACGAAAAAAGTCATTTTAGTGATCATGTTTTTACTATCTGCATTAAGTTATTTTTACGGCTACTAGGATTTACCAGATGAGTTACCTTTTATATCTAAAGACTTTCATAAAATACATAGAAGGTGAATTGACCGAGAATACCTGTGTTTCAAAAACACAAGAACAAACACATTCGAGTTAAAGTACAAAACAAACGCTTACAGTGGACTTTACGGCTCAAAGAAGGAACTACTTTTTAACTCATCCTTAGAGTAGACATTTAAACCAGTCAAAACACACACATATTATCTACATTATTAACTTATCATTTTATGTATTAACACTGAGAAAAATATAATAATAAGGAGTTATAATTATTTATTATTAATTTCGTTACAATGTTGTCTTATTCCTGTTTAAATCATGAAATTATTAGGAAATTTACCTGAACACACATCTTTTTTACCAACAACAATCAACACACATCGAAATACTAAGTAATTGATTTTAAGAATGATGTGTATATACTGTCCAAAGGGAGTCGAACAAATCGTCATCATCCAATCTGATTCCCTCGAAGTGCTGGTTGTGCCTATGTCAATAATACTAATCAGTGATATCATTATAAAAATAATCAATAATCGAGCCTATAACGTACCTCCAGCGTTTGCTCGACGCTTGAAACGCATTTGGATATAAAAACAGTCAAAGTCCTTTCCCGGGATACAATATTCTTCTTGGCAAATTTCATTAAGAGCAATTCAGCCGTTGGTCCGCTGAAAGTTAATAGACAAAGTGACGGAGTTACTTCCGCATCCAAGAAAGAACGGAAAGGATGGACATAGAGCTAGGTATAATACTCGTAGTGGGTCGCTAGAATCGCTTTCATTCATTTCATTCGCGTATATTACTCCGGATTTAATGTAGCACTCTCTACATGAAATGTATTCTGCATGAGTAACATGTTTAATTCTCTACCTGATGTATTCAAGGAGCTAGCCATCAATACACTGAAATCAAAGTTACATAAAGTGGTTACCTGACTGCTGCTTTAACTCCCTTACTGAATATTTGGACCACTACTGCTGCACTGTACAAAACTGACCCGCTGCTGGGAACCTGCTGGCAAATTACATGATGTAATTAACCTGCTGGTAGTAAAAATAGTCGTTTCTAAATTTTAATTTACGTATAAATTGTGTTTCTTTTAGATTTATTCATACTTTCACTGTCATGGTAGAACATAATGAACTTATATCTAGATTAAGACCTTATTTTGTATGCACATAATAATATGTTTCTTGCAAATAAATATTACGAATATGAGCATGGCTAAGTGATGTGATCATACTCTATGTTCATACTCTCTGACAGGCCCTGCCCCTCGCAGTGTGAGCAGTCGACTGAGAGATAAAAAAGTTAGCGTCATTGTGAAGGAAACAGACGCACTGAGATTTAATATTCTACTCGTTACGAGCTGCGATGAAACTATTCCAGCACTTTGTGCGGCTTACACGGGAAACTCGGCTTTGTTTCATTCGTAACAAGATTTTATGTCATTTTAGTTGTTTAAGGGCTTTTTAACTTGGGCAACTTGAATACAGAAGAACAAGCAAATCAAATACTAAAAAAAACCTTGTAATAAGTGTTAGATAGCACCTAGAACATGCCCGATAACCATACACCACACTGCATCCGTTAACGAACAGGCTCATCCACCCAAAACAACTGCGGCGCTGGACAGAGAATGGACACTCTAAGCCTTCTTTCACCAGAATCTCACCGATCGTATGTCACGATGTGGCCATTCATGTATCATGCGAACATCTAAAACCTTTTTACTTATGTCTTGACTACTGATATGTTAAGAAATTAATAAATCCCAAAAACTTATAAATGTTGTTTTACTATACCTAGGTACCTACATCATTCATAATGAATGAAAGCGGGTCTACTACAAACCAAGTTTGTGTTGGAAGAATACATAAAATTTAAATCCTGTTATTGGCTGTAAGTGATATTTTTATGTTAAGTTACTTTTATTTAAGAGAGCTGTGGATTTTGTAAAATTAATAAAATAAAATACCAACCCTGAAGAAGTCTCTCGTGAAACGTTAGTGTTCCACCAACACAAACTAGGTTCGTTCGTACCCACTAATGTTATTTTAGAAAGAAAATTGAGTCTTTTTCTCCCAGATTTCCTTTGTGATACAGCGATAATCTAAAATGAGACCATGTTGAGTGAATGAGAACTGCAGGAATGCGCCGACACGACGATGAGATTTGCGCTCAAATCACTGTTGAATATCCACAAGGACAGACTGTCGCCCCGCTGCTGCTGCTGTTACGCTTTGTGCTGCAAATTGGTGGGGTTACTGGCTACGCGCCGCCGCCACATCTAGATGAGATACAAAGCCAGTTCATCTATACTCTTTTACTCTCAACTAGACAGGTAAGGTTCCTACTTCATGCAGACTATCATTATTGTCAATATATTTCCATTACTGGCATATTTGTGACATTACAAGTTTGAAAAGGCTGGAAGGTTTTGTCATAACTTGGCAGACAGATTGGTGAAAAGGCAAATTATTCATTCACCTTATCTTACTAAAGGTTAACGAGAGTACCTGTTTTACAAAGAGATCTGAGACTTAACTTTAAATTAAAATGCTTTGTGTGAGACTTGAGCTTGAGTTTATCAAACTTTTTAAAGTACTAAACTTTTATCTTGCAGAGATCTTTTTATTTTTTAAGTCATCTTGTTATATTTTTTGTGATGTTTATACTTAAACGATGTACCTACTGTGTGTTGTTGAAGAAAATAAATAAATGCTCTATCAATCTATCTGGTGCTGCTGAGTCACGGTCAAGGTGAGTTATTTACCTATTTAGGTAGACCTACTCCTATCAGCCAATATTATAAAAGCAGGCATGTTATCATATCACACAGTGAAGTGAATGAAAGCAATCTCATCTGGATTCCTCGACGTCATCGTCAACGGACACTCCAATCTGTATACAGCTGCAGGTATTCAATTTGTTTATTTTCTGTTTCGGCTCCGATCGGCGGCCCCGCGATCTCGGATGGTTTCTTTGCATCCAATGTTTTCTCTGGCGAAGGGTGAAACTGATATTTGTATATTTTCCTGAAAGCGTGTGAATTTTCGTTTCTCCCCGTTCAATATCAAAGTGAGAATGAGCCACAAATAAACAAGAACCAAAAATTTCGTTATTATAATAAAGAGTCGATCTTATCTAGCTCTGTATTTTGAAGATGCTGCGTGTAATATCCAGACAAAATTATTTTTTAATTGTATTTATCTCCCCATACGTCCACTGCTAAATATGGCTTCCCCAAACAAGGGGGGTGGGGAAGATTTAGTTAATTACTTTTTAATAACTAATAAGTCTTTACTGTTTATTCTAAGCTGTCCAATTGCGGGATGTAAAATGAAAGAGATTTAACACTGCAGATACAACAGGCGGACTGGTCATCAAAAACTCTAAACTCAAACTTCTTTATTTCCTTTAGACCTTACATGACTCTTGGACACGTCGCAGATCGCAATGAAGGTGTCATTTTATTTATGTATTCAATTCATGTATAATCACTGGATTCCACAACACTGGTTGTGGAATCCAGTTAAACATAAGTGATTATTATATTTTTTTGTGTTTAAAAAAGATAAAACGACTTAAAATTTGAATTGTTTCGGAATTCTAGAAATAAATTAATCCAAATTATTTTCATTGAATGGTCCTCAAAAGAAAGGATCGGTCGTCCGTCATTTTATGCGATCTGCAATCCATCAACTTTGAAATTGGTTTTTCCAAAACTTGCTTACGCCCGATGTCATGGAAACCAATGGTTCCCAGTGATTTTTAATATTTGTTTTATATACGTTTTACGGCATACCAATTTCTCGATCAACAAACATCTAAAGACCAACCTCAAAATTAAACCTTCATAGATAAAATGGTTGTAGGTGATTTTTCAAAGTTCTTCCCCCCATCTCGGAAAGAGTATTTTTGCTCTTCGATATCCGAGTGTAAAATCCGTTTTTATTCGCTAGAGGATAAAGTAAATTGAATTTAGACACATCATGCGCACGATGTTCTAAATTCAATTACTTTATCCTTTAGCTCTAGCCTAAAACGGGGACGAACGGGAATAAAACTTCCCGTTGGCCCCCATCGGGGACAAAGCGTGGGGACGAACGGGAATAACCCGATGTTTTTACCTCGTGCTCTTCTGATTGCACACTTGCTCGGTCATCAAAATTGAGCACGCGGTTAAAAAGCAACTTTGCACTCTTGTATAACATATAACTATTGTAAGCTTAACGGGATAAATGACTAATCCCTCGAGAATACAATTATTATAGAAATATTTCGGATCATTTTCTACACAATGAAGATGTTTTTTTAGGACCAGTCCATAATTGTCGATGAAATCGAGGAACATACATAAATAAAATACATACAGCCGAACATAGAACCTCCTCCTGAAGTCGGCTAAAATTAATAGGTTATGGACAGGATTCACCCAAATGTCGTCTCAACGGGGCAGATAGGGGCAAAACGGACATTAGGTACATGATTGACATGACCATAACGACACCGAGTGAAAGGTGACATCTTATAAATAAATATAATCATTACACCCACGAATGTTGAAACCAGGAACTGTAATATAACGTAGAAGACTGTTCTCACGGGAGGCTCCCCGTGAACAAGATTCCGTCCGCGACCAAACTGAAAATATCCACCTAAAAGTTATTAATTGAAAATATAGGTAATTGTTGAAACGAATACCTTCCAAGTAACCTTCGATACTAACAAGCATTTTGTCCACAAAGCGCACGAGTGGGCACGGTAATAACTACCTCCCGTATGTAAACGGTCCTTAGGAAGGGTCCCTCCCTACGCTCAGGATCAAATCATAGGAAATTAGTTCAGTGCGGTCATCCACCCTAAACTCAATACTCAACTGTAACCGCAAGGTCGTCACAAGTTTCATTATCCTCTGGCAATGTTCGTAAATCGACGCAGCAGTTAAAGGCAATTGAGATTACATCTGACATTCGATTCTCGCCCTAAGCCTTGTCTGGTTTATCGGGATCGGCCATTTGCTTTTTACATCAGATAACGATGTGATTAATTTGTTCGAGAAATTACGCTCTGATTGCTTTGTATTTAAACGGAAACTTTAAAAACCTCTTTTGTAGCATTTTCAGGAAATAGGACGAAAGAAAATAGTAATAAAACCGGCCAAGTGCGAGTCGGACTCGCGTACGAAGGATTCCGTACCACTATCTATAAAAACGGCAAAAAAATCATGTCTGTTGTATGGGGGCTCCCATACAACAGACATGATTTTTTTGCCCTTAAATATTTATTTATTTTAATTTTATTATTTATTGTTAAAGTGAATATATAACTAAATATTCTGTGAATATTTCAAGCGTCTACCCGTTGCCGGTATCAATATCGAGCAAAAAAACGTTTAATGTTGTATGGGAGCCATACAACACGTTTGTTGTATGGGAGGAGCCCCGTTAAATATTTTTGATAAATACAAAAAATTATAAAAAAATCAACTGTCTAACTATCACTTGGTGACAGACGGACAGCAGAGTCTTAGTAATAGGGTTCCATTTTACTCTTTGGGTACGGAACCCTAAAAATACAACTAGGTACTTACTCTAACTATTGGACTTTTTACGTATACAAATGACAGTTTGACTTGTGGCCCACTTGACCCCGACTTCCTCAAATAGCACCTCCTAACGAGGTGACAATAGCCTTTTTGCTGATTCAGCCCTTAATTAATAAACAGCCATGAAGGTCTGATTTATTGCCCATTAGGACCTCCGGGACAGAGAATAGCCGAGAACACAGCCCCTAGCGTGTCACTGCTCAACGTGATATTTGTGGAGACACCATATCATACATAACATTATGTATTTGTTTTGTAGTGTGACCAAAACATACACCATTAACAATTATCTGTATAGTTTCGATGTCCTACACTTTATACTTTTCCTATACCTTACAAGCGATTTCTAAAAAGGAGGAATTGCTCAATTCAACTGTGTTTTTTTACACCCGACCTGGTCCATAAAACTTTTATTCCGGAGCATATTAAATAGAGTAAGTACCCATTTCCGTTCATTTCAAGTCTCTTCATCATCATCATCATCCGCAGCCAGGCCTCCCGAAGTTTTTGCCGTCCACCACGGTCCTGTGCTATCTGCTTCCATTGATACCCCCCGGCACGTACTATGTCATCGACCTACCTTGTCCGTCCGTCAAGCCTCTTAATCAGGTAAAATATTTACATTTTGTTACATTAAATTATTGTCACGATATCGATATTTCGGCTGTTTTCACGTTTTTTGGCAAAGGCCTCCTCTGATCCTTTCCCCTTGCTACTGACATCAAGTAAGGACGAGGCCGATCTGTCCGCCCGCGAGCGGAGAACACCAAGCGGAATGTCAAATCGGTTCTGATTATTTGTAAAAAACTAAATCAAAAGAGATGTTTAATTTTCTCCACGAGCCTTCTAAGTTTTTTCTGTATTTAATCTTAATACAACCTCAGAAGGTTAATGTTCCAAAACATCGTTTCCCGAGTGCGCGGGGCAAGGCGGGCCCAGCGCTACTGGATTATTGAAACGGTGGATAAAGGTGACCGGAGATCCCCTTTGATTTATAAACTTTAATATCGTGTTATTAAGGAAAGCTTCCGAGTGATTTGGTAGATGATTTATACGAGTAATAATTCTCTTGAACTTGATGGGCTGATTTCGTCACATTGATGTGATTTTATGAGAAGGCATGCAGTCAGTGACTGGCGCAGGTGCTGCAGCTGTACGCAGGGCCTCTCGGTGGTAGCCACTTCCTTCTCGTGGGAACAGCTTTTTCTTTCAGCGATTAATGCAGCCTTTCTACACGGTTCTAGAAACCTATTATACCTATATTTATTGCTAATAAAGGGGTTACAAAATGAAAAAAAAAATAGTGGAAAATCTTTTTCGACATTATCGGGGCCAATCGCAGTTCGAAACAGTTTTTAGTTTTCAAAGCCTTCGGAAACGGATGAGAATGGAATTAAAGTTCATTATGTATTTAATTTCATTTTCTGACTCTAACTTGAATGTTATTCGCTGTGCTTGTGAAAGTATGCGCGGTTCGAGTTTTGGTTTTTACTTTTAGTGATTGGAATACCTACCTTGCAGGTAATTATGGTTAACAACAATTTTGAAATAAATAACAAATAATTATTACATGTACAGACATTTCTTCGCCGCAAAAGGAACCTTATTATTCAACCTTACACAATTTTGTTTCTGTAGACTTTTTAGCAAAAAACTCAATAAAGTAGGTACCTATAGGTACCGGCAGCGGCCGCCCGCATGAGCTCCTCGTTTTTGAACTCTCAAAGAAGATTAAATTCCTTCCCCCCGCACCCCGCGGCCCGCGCCCGCAGCCCCCTCCCGGATTGATTAAAGCACCACCTTTGAATCAAGCGACGACGTAGGTAGGTACCTACCAGAACTTTCAAACACTACATTCCGAACATTCCTAGGAAATGACTTCGTCTTCAGCCCAGCGCGCGGCGGCGCGGCGGCGCGGCGGCGCGGCGGCGCGGCGGCGCGGCGTGTAGGCTTCATGGGAATTCTATTCCGTCTGGAATCTTGGTTGCCAAGGAATTCGGTTGGTATTTGAAATCACAATCAATAAAAGTACAAAGTAAAAAATATAGTCCTCTCGCGAATGCTGCCTGTGTTTATGAAGTCAGTAGCATACGGTAGGTTATTATCAGTGATCGGAATTTCGGGCGCTTATTTACCTAAAGTTGGTGTAAGACACAACATAGAGCAGTTAAAACCATCTTTCACGGGAATACTTTCCCGTAAATTCCCGGGATTTCAGAACATTCTAAAATAATGATTTTTTCACCGGAACCTTATTTAAAGACGAAATATAAGACACTTTTATTCTGACGCGAAAATCGATTTTTGTAAAAAAACGCGTTCAAAAAAGGTGTCTTATAATTCGTCTATAAATAAGATTTCAGTGAAAATACATTCTAGAAAATTCCAAAATTCCCATTTGGAATAAAACAAGTTTGGGTTCATCTCACAAAACAGACAAAATTATATACCTATATTTTTTTTTATAATATTTGTTTCTATTATTCTTACGCAATTATCAAACAAATTATAAATGCGTATGAATAAGTGTTTTAAATTTCGTGTAGAAAAAGGATTTTGGCATAAAATCATAAATATAATTAAAAATGTTTTTTTTTTCAGAAATATTGACTTTAGTGAAAAACACGTCAGAATAAAACTGTCTTATATTTCGTCTATAAATAAGATTCCGGTAAAAAATCATTATTTTAGAATATTCTGAAATCCCAGGAATTTACGGGAAAGTATTCCCGAGAAAGATGGTTTTAACTGCTCCATGTTGTGTCTTTCACCAACTTTAGGTAAATAAGCGCCCGAATTTCCGATCACTGGTTATTATAGAAGAACGGCTGCGACGGCGGCGTGGCAAGGCGGTGTGGCGGCGGCGGCGAGGTGAGATAGCGTCAAAGATATCTACACTAGCAGGTTACATATTAATAATGTACATAGGTACTTACTACGCCTGTGAGAAATTTTTTTTTTCGTTAGTCTCAAAATCTTTAGCTATATTTCTGTTCTCTCACATTGCTCGCATTCCCTTGTAGCGATCTGTTCACTACCGGTCTAGAAGTGATCTAGAACTAGATTATTTTTCGATGTCCAATTAATCCTCCCTCTTTTCACAGCACCTGTTAGTGAAGACTAGATATGGGAGGCCATGTGTAGATACGGAGAGAAGCCACTCAGGGGCATATCTCGTGGACTTGAGGCTCTGCGCTGACTACTTGTGTCGGGTTGTCCAATTATTTACGAAGGAACTTAACATCTAGACTTCTAGGCTAATGAAGAGTGTGTTTTGACGAGACTGGGAGACGCCGGTCGAGATCAGCACACACACGCTGATCTCGACATTCAAGTCAAACGCCCGAGGTATGTATGGGAGCGCAAGGGTTCTTGAATAGTGAAGGAATTGCTTGCATCGATTGTGTGCCCACTTGTGTACGCCACCTTGGTGGACCATGGGAAAAATATTGAACTTGCTCCACCAGCATCTCTGAATGTTCACAGCGTTGTTATGATTAAAGCAATACTCATTGTTTCTTATGATGATTACGAAGTCGATACTGATACTCAATAACGTGATGTTCCTGCTTGCAGCGCTTGGCTCCCATTTCCTCATCCGTCCCTTGCACAATCAATTTAATCATAATATTCGTAGCGACAACCTTGTCATACAGTAGGTACCTACATCGATTGAAGCCCCGCATCCCAGCACAATGTTGAATGCGGTGATTACGGCGACGGCACGCCCGCGCCGCCGCTGTCTTCTATCTAGCACCGGCGATTACCGCCGGCAGGTTCTCGCCGTCAGATTACTGGTCGCCGCCGGGTCAGGTGCCCAATCTCCGCCAATCGGTGGCCTCGATCAGAACTGTTATTGGATTGCTAATCAAACTACCTTGCATTGTGGGTGAACAGTTTATAGTTTGGCAGGTTTACAAGATACGCATTTATTTGCTGCTCACGCAAAACGATAACGTTGTCCGTAGAAAAGCATTTTCAAACGAAATACTATCGAAAAGAAAAAAGGTTCATTTCATTATCTCCTCTTCAACTGTGCATTCCACGTCTATGTGCTGTATTCGCGAAGAATTCAAGTATAGGATGTAAAGTTAGCTACGAGTACATAGTCAGTAGGTACTAGAGGTTCAGTTCCCTCCCTCCCTTCGTCCCTCGACCTTGGCTCCTTTCCTTTCCGCACATTTCGCAAACTAGGAATCCATCGAGCTATCTTTATTTCTATTTCTCGACGGAACCGACGTAACTTCATTTCGCTCCACTAACTATCTTCTGCGTCATCTAATTTACGAGCCCCGATAAGTTGCGCGATACCGCGGACCCCGGACATTCCACTCAGCTGGGAAACTAAACTCACTAGAGTTTACACTAAATATTTGGACATGGAAGCCTTCATAATTGAGACACGTTCGACTCGTGCTTGTATTTTACTCATTTAGGAGAAGGCGACAACTGACATGTTCTTGAAGCTTTTTGATATGGTTAGACGACATCTCACCAGACGTCGTCTAACCATAGCTGCATCAATACCTAATACCTACCTAGCTAAAACTACACTATGGTAGTGAAGAGTAGACTCTGCATGTATTGTTTGAGCAAGCATTCTGAGCTGCCCAGTTACACGTGCCTGCAGCATGGAGATGCGTTCGCGTTGTATCGTCCATAGAAGCGTTTCTATAAAAGAGCCTCTGTATCGAATGAATGACACTAGACTAATCATTCCTTGTAGGAAACTAAATAAAATTCGTAACGATGCAAGATTTGATAGAAAATGCAAGGAATCGAGCCATAGTCCAAGTACAGGTCCGATGGGAGTATTACAGTTAGAGTGGTCGAGCTGTTCCTACAACGGCGTTGTCGGAAATGTGAACGATTGCAGTTTCTGGGGGTGAGCCCGAGCCCGAGCCCGAGCCCGAGCCGTCAGTAGCAGGCGTCGGGCGCAGATGGATGGAGATCCTCCAATCTCTACTCTTGTTTATATTTATGTTTTACGATCGAAATGTCTAGCAAAAACACTTTTCCGTAAAAACTTTAGGTATCGCTATCACATTGTATAATGGCTGGATCTAATTGCTGCAATGAGGTAGAACGTCATGCTAGTTCCAGTTTTTAGGGTTCCGTACCCAAAGGGTAAAACGGGACCCTATTACTAAGGCTCCGCTGTCCGTCTGTCCGTCTGTCCGTCTGTCACCAGGCTGTAACTAAATATTTCTGTTTTTGGCCATTTAAGTAAATGATATTTAAAAAATTTAGCTGAGTATACCTACCCATGTTATATTATTTTGTAATCGAAAGATACATATCCAAAATGTTGATTATTTGTACGTCCTAATATACAATTGTTCATTCAAAGAGTGTTGGTTTATTTCACTTAATTCTCATGCTGACTGTACATAAATCCACGATGGAGGAACCGATGACGAATTTACCCATAAAAAATAATATTTTATGCGACGGTGACAAATTTACCCTCCAAGTATGGAACTTAAAAGTAGCACAAAAAATGGACCGATGACGAATTTACCCTAACCCTATCTCATGAACCGTGATAGTTAGACAGTTGAAATTTTACAGATGATGTATTTCTGTTGCCGCTATAACAACAAATACTAAAAACCAGAATCAAATAAATATTTAAGGGGGCTCCCATACAACAAACGTGATTTTTTGCTCGTTTTTCTAGATAATGGTACGGAACCCTTCGTGCGCAAGTCCGACTCGCACTTGGCCGGTTTTTTTGTGATTTCAGCTTTAGGAAGGTTCAATGTTTTTATAGTTGTAAAACTACTTATGCTGCAGTTTGGTCACCAACCATTATGCGTAATTTGTTACTGTGCTAAAGCATACCTTTACGCAACAGTTTTTTGGAGTCTCTTGACGTAAAAGAGATTTAATACAATCATTAGAAAGTCGATCGTCTCCCAAACAACATTCATTTCATTTATTTATTTCTCAAACAATTGACATTGTGTGATTCTAAGGGCCAGCTCACACCGAGCCGGGACTCGACGCGACGTGCGGCCTCGAGACGCAGCGTGGCGCAGCTCGGCGCGGCGCCACGGGGACTTTTCATATTATGTCAATAAAATCTGTTCCTTTTTGTGTAGTTAGTAAAGTCATATTTTAAATCAGTGTCATCAAAAGTACGCGCTGCATCACGCGGCGTCTCGCTTCGTCTCACGACGTCGCGTGACGTTGCGACGACGTCACACTGTGCCGCGCTGCGCCTCGTGAGGTCGTGCTGCTTGAAGTTTTCGTATAATTTCAATTGAATATTATTGCCTAGTGAAAAAATTATGTTTTTTGAATCACTATCTTACATATAAATATATTATTATACAGTGTGAGCGGACCCTAAGTTAATTTAGCAGTTTTGTAAAAACCCTATTCTTTTATTTTATTGTACGCGCGACCTCTTGCACCCAACTTGAATACTAAGTATAACATTTCATGTCATGAAACATAAACAGGAACAAGAGGTGACCTCTAAACTATTAATCACAAACACAAGTATGAAATGTTATAATTTGTATAATGATTTCTTATGAAATCCGACAGGGAATTAGTATCCAGTGTTAAGTGCAGAGCAACTTCCGGACATTTAAATGATTTCAATGGGTATAACTCAGTTCTCAGCTATCACCAGAATGTCGGCGAGTGTCGACGAAATGGTGTTCACCACTCTATTAAAAGTTGGCTGAATAAAAAGAGACTCATCACGTCCGTGTAACCCGGCAAGACGTTGCGAGCTCGCGAGGCGGATACTTATGGCCAGGATATTCGAAATTAGCCAATTTTCGATTCAATTTTAAACGATCAAATATCGTTTGTTTTGATCGGACTAAAATATATGTTGCAGTTGGATAAACGCTATTGATTATTTTATGGTTCAAAACACGATATTTATCGTTTCACCTGAGGATAAAAAATTACGAAGAAAGGATAGTTTTTGGTTGTTTTTGTTGTTGTACTTCAAGTGTATCAACGTTTTAATCTCAAAAAACATGTCAGAGAACAGGCAACGACGTTTAGAAGAATGTTCAATGGTCTCAAAACCTTCTTTTAATGTTGATAATAAGCAAAAACTTTATTTTTGGGCTTGCGTTGCTGTGCCCTGTCCCGCTCTTGTGAACGCAAAATCCTATGCCTATCCTTTTCACGTACAGAGAATTAAGTGTATTTTTATATCACGCGTTGGGTCCACGGAATCGTCTAAAGGTATTTATTTCCTATGGGAAAGGTTTTATGTGATAAAAAGTTTTACTCCAGGCTTAGAGCTACGTGTACGCAAAATGTCAGCCTGATCCGTTCATTCCTATTATTTGGTCATTAACTCAAACTAATTATTGGCTCTATAGACTAGCAAAGCGCAATCAAACAGCTGTTCAATATTATTATAACGGATTTGTACAATCGACGATGAAACAGATAGGATTGATACTCTTAACAAGGGGGCTGGGGGGCTGGGGGGCTATCACCAAATATCACCTATTCGTAAACACAAGAGGGGGTTGGACGTTAAATAATGAAACTGGCAGCTTTTGAAGCAACATTTAATAGTGTGTACTGTGTACTGTGTAGTGTACTGTGTAGTGGTACTGACCACTAGCTAACCGGCAGGTATCGGTGAGCCTCCTTAACCGACTATTGCAGTAATTAATTGCAATATTAATTAAACGCAAATAGGAATCAACTCGCAATGTTTGGGCGCCGCCCACACCCACACGTGGGAGACCTAATCACCGGGAGCTAATCACGTGTGCACTACCTAGGCAAGGCACCTACAGACCAGATACTGTTATAGTTACAACTACAATCAAACAGATAGTTCTAACGACTATGGAGTACCTGCGGACTTTCTTGGGTGTGATAATTATGTTTCTTTTGAAAAAACTAAAAACGACTTCAAATTCGAAATTATTCTCCATGCAATAACGAAGAATTTTCCAAGTGGGTCCCTAATTGAGGAAAAGACCGAAAAACATTAATAGAAGAAAAAACAAGCCTTTCATAATTCTGATATATTCCCAACCACCCCATTAACCTCAATGGGGCGGTTGGGACAAAAAAAATCCCATCTGCCCCATTACAAAAGTCAATGGGGTGGATGGCATTTTCTGCCCCATTGACTTTTTAGATAGAAAGAATAAAAATATTAAATCTCGCTATTCATATATTTATTTTGCTATTCACATAATAGAGTATTAGTAGGAACAGTCGGAAATCAAAAGGCCAACTTATTTGAGCTAATCAAGTTCGTGTTTATTGTCAATAACATTTTTCGTAAAATAATCACAACGCAAATTGTAAAATCAAATAATAATCTTAGGAAAAACAGTGAGTAATAAAAGCATCATACGCTTTGGTTTTCTAACTAGTAATCTCTTAAGTATTGTAGTATTGTTTTCAAATACTTTTTATATCACAGTGTAATCATCACATTTTTACAATAATTCGCATTCACTCAGCTACGTGCGAGTGTTTATGGCACTGTCCCTCTCTTCGGGTTAATCTTACTTAAAACACGTAAATAGTGTCTAGGTAGGTTTGTGACCGCTGTAATTTATTTTTACTCAAACATAGCATGTAATCTGCTGATTATTTCGACAACCTTCTTTGAGTAAAGTCGACCTTTCGGGCCTACCCGAACAGGCGGACAGTAATATTATTACTGTCCGCTCTATGCGGTCCGTAATATATTTTGAATTTCGAATTCTATTTGTTTTGTTAATAGTTAGGTGAATAAGGTTTTATGCATACTGAGCAGTGCAAGCTTCACTGGCTGGTTAGAATAAAAAAAGAAAACGCGGGAATACTCACAGGTAGGGTTGCCAACCCTACTATATTATATAGTATCCTACTATATTTGAGCACCGCCTACTATATTTCTGGAAAAAAAATATAGTAGGCGAAACTACTATATTTTTCGGACCCTAAGAAATTGACATGCAACAATTATTTAATGCGTGAAACGGAACGCATCCTCTGCATTGGAAGGCTTGAGTAATGTCAGTCATTCTTTGACCGTACGTACGGTACGGTATGTTATTAGGTCCGAGGTACGATAAAGGAAAGAAGTCGCTAGTTCTTAATAAATTATTATCTACTAATAAATAATATTGAAATAAGTTTGTAATACCTACCAAGTACCTACTGTAATATAACTATGTTGAACAGAAACTACTCTTTTTTTTTAGATTTTTCCTATCCTACTATATTTTTAAGAGGAGGATTTCCAAATCTACTATATTTGAACCAAAATAATCTGGCAACCCTACTCACAGGTGAGCATCAACTAAAGATGAGCATCATCACTTTGATATGATTTTCAAAAATTTTGTAAATTAAACACAACACTTCAAGAGGAAGAAAGTTTTTATGACTTTTGTCATACAATACCTACTTTGGCTATATTTCGTTGCGCTTCATACATAGATCAAGCACGGCCTAATCTATGGTATCTAAGCTGCACGGCTAAAGCCGCGGCGTGCAGCAGCGGCAGCGTGCACGTTTAATGATGTCACGTTAACAATTGTTATGATTTGCTGTGTGTGTGTGACGTACATAGCTCAATATGAACATACCACATGAGTTGACTCGTCACAGGTGATTTGCGAGACCCGATAATGGGATCAAGTGACAGTAACGGCTTTACGTAAGTTAGGCGACACGTCGCGTCGGCTAGATTGTATCTAATTATATGACAAGGCTCGCCCTAAGCAACGGTACATACATAAATACATTTATTATTAACTAGCTGCCGCCCGCCGCTTTGCACGCGCTATTCAAGTAGCCTATGTCCGTCCCCGGGATACCACTCACCTGTCTGCCAAATGTCATTGAGTTCCTCTCAGCCTTTAGGCGTGAGAAGGTGACAGACAGACAGAGTTACTTTAGAATATATAATATTGTTAGTGTGAATATAATTGATAGGAAAGTCTCATTGTCTGTTATCTTATTCCGTTTCAATGACAGAACGGAACTAAATGAAATTCGGTAAAAAGATGTTATTGCATTGCAAAGGACAAGCTCTAAACCATTCCGTTACAACATGTACAACATGGGGAAATAGTGTTGACCTAACAAAAGTCTGACTGTGTCAAAAAAGTGCGATTAGAGTCATTTGTGGCATAAGTAAAAGAACCTCAGCGAAACCTTATTTTGTAAAACTTAAAACAAGGACAGTTATTTCAGTATATATACGAGCACAATAGAAATATACAAAAATAGATTCAATTATTGTAAAAGAAAGGACATGCACAATTTAATTTGAGGAACATTGACAAACTATACGTACCACAAAGTGAGGCTACAAAATGTTAAAAAACAAGGAGACTGCCAAAACCTACAATAGTATAACAAGCTTCCTACAAAAATTACCAACATAGACACTTTCAATACCTTTAAACAAAAAAAAACTTTTGAAAGAAATGCATTTTATAGCCTCAAGGGATTTCTAAATTGTACCATACAAGAATCCTCATTTTTGGATAAGGATAATAAAGAAAAACTGGACTAATAGGAAATATTTATAGATGTATATTATTATCATTTGTTATTTCATATTGTATCAAATTCTAGGAAAAAATAATGTAGATAAGCTAATTATTAAAATATGGATTGGTATGGGATTTAAATGTATAATAATATGTTAATAATGAAATGTAATGTATTTATTTAGAAGAATGTAATGTAAATTTATTTAAATAAATAAATAAATAAAAATCATTTATTTCAGACCCAGTCGATCCATAGAATAGATGTATTTAGACTTACCTAGTATTGTTATAATAATGAATTAATAAAATCTGAAATCATAGTCTCCAACGTGTAGGATAACGCGGGTGAAGCCACGGGTACAAACTAGCTATTGTACAACGTTTTGTAAGAAAGTTTCACACGTTTCGGTCCAAAGTTTGAAGATACTTTACGAGATGGCTTTCGATTGTTTAACTAAGCGAACTCGCGGCAGATCTATATACCCTCTATCAGAGGGGAGAGATGTGCAGTCCTTGGAATAGTAATTCAATAAGTAATACTATTAAAGATAATAATTGTAGTAAAGATATCGGCTTTGAAACTCAGTATCCAGATAACTTTAATAATCCGAGTGAAACTGCGATATCGTCGAAGTGCATTACATTACGTTTATCTTAACTGGTGTTGTGGAGTTGGCGGCGCGCGCGCGGCAATGTATTGCGAACTTGTACAAATATCGGTTCGAGGATTACTGGTTGAAAGTTAGGGTGCAGTCACGGTGAGCGCATTTTAGAACTAGTTTGTTGTGGTGGTTCAACGTTGAGGCTTGGCCAGCTGACAGCAGAATCGAACCACTTCGGTTTGAGTACAAAGTACCGGCGCTATCGCGGATCGGCACACCTGTAATGTTTGAAGATGCTGTAACATTATTATTTTAAGATACCTTACGATAAAATATTATAGCATCTTAGGATAATCATCATCACACACTGTTAGGATACGATAATTATTTATTTTAAACGCATTCTCTTGTAAAACGGCGAAGATGTCACACGTATTAGTTAAATACATAATTCTCTTTCCACAGCAAGGCATCTAAGATAGGACCGTAATATGAAAATATGTATTATATTAACCGTGTGTGATCGCTCATATTGATTGTATGGCAAGCGATATTTTATCTTATGATGATATATTATATCTTCGTCGTCTGTGATAAGCTTTAAAGTCCTTGGAACAATAATAATGTCAATATAAGGTTGTAATGTAACAGCAGTAACAACCTTGTAATTAGGTCTATATTAGCCCATTACACCGGGCCGCAGTAAGCATCGACGGCTACTTCCGATAATGTTTGCTAATTGCTTTCCTTCGCTAAGAGCCGTCGTTAGACTGTATTAGCTGAGCTCAGAATAATAAGAAAACAAGTGGTTTTTTCACTACACATCTCAAATGTTGTATTTTTAAATGACGCAGTCTAAACATAGGTACTAAACTACTAAAGTTATTATTGTAGGGTGCCTTTCTAAAAGCCAAACATTTGTATTTGGGTTGGCGACTTGGAACTCTATTAGTACTTATCCTTGTTTAGTTGTTACTTCCGCTAGATTGGCCATACTTTCATCTCTGACTGAGAGCAGGTTTATATTATTTCCTTCATACTTAAGTAAGTAATGGTAATATGACGATGTTTCTACGTACCTACCTAGTTTAGACCTAGGCAGTTACGTTAAGTTCTTTTTTATGACGAAAATCATCATCAATACAACAACAGTACCTACAGCCTGAATGTCACCTACTAATGAGTTAAGCCAAACTAGGTTTGGTGCACTCCTGCTTGGCATTAGTCCCGCGTTAGTTTTAAATTGTTAGGTACCTATTTAACTTTACATATTACTGGTTAAATAAAATTCCCTCGGTTCACATAAGGGTTGTCAGCTTAGTAACATCACGTAACATGGAGTTGAACAAATAGGTGGTAGATATTGATGCATCAATAATGTATTTCTCATGAATCTGCTCACAGGTAGGTGCCCGCTGCCAATCAGATGCTCATCAGCTTATTGTATGTAATATTACCTCGTGGTTCTATTGTACCTGTTCATACAACCTCTTCATTCAATATTCAGGGGTTTTAATGTCTAATAATAGGATTCTAATTATTATTAGTGTTGGCTTATATAATTATGTACAATATGACAGAGCGATAACATCGTGCTGACTCCACAAACGTCATTTTATTGAATTATTCCAGTAGTACATAACAGTGACAGTTCAAATTAGTTTATCTACGGGCTATTATTACGGTTTTCTAAATTGTATTTAGGTAAGTACATGAGTTGACTATAGGTGTATAAATGTAAAATCATTTTCAAATCACTCAGATTGTGTATCAAGTTATTGTTTGAACCTTGCATCGCCGCGGCCGCCAGCGCGATTGGCTTGGTCTGCATCTGGTTCAATTCCAGCGCACTGGTAACATAATCCATCTGAATTAGATGAATGCAGATCGCCAGGCCCCGACGACGATTTACAATCATAATCACAATTATTATTATTTGACAGACACACTTGATAATATCGATATAACATAATGATAATACTGAAAATAAACATACTCGTTGTGAAGCTACAAGTGGCACCTGTGGCACACAACTAGGCTTCACAAGATTAAACTATCTTTTCAATATAAATGTATACGCATCAAAAAAACAAGTTAACCAAAAAAATATCTGTAAAAAGTGAAGTCTCGCTATCTAGAAGATAACAACATTATAAGTTTTATTAGTGGAAAATTCTACTCTAATACTTATTGATTATCGAGGCTCGTGTCACCAGAGATAATCACCAGTTGTCCAATTTACTGTCGGAGGACAAGGTCAACAGTGGATCATTGCACCGCGCCAGTAAGTAATGCTAGTGTCCCAGCGTCGGGGCCAGCTTCGCATCGCATTCAATCAGTCCTCCCGATCCAGCAATCACATCGATCACAACTCGCTTTGTTTACTTTGTGTGCCGAATACTTAATTTTAATGAAATTAGGGTTTCTTCCGAGCGCGGGCATCCACTGTTCATCTGTTTGGCCTCGTTTTACAATCGGCAGTGGAATACTAAACGTGCGGCTAATCAACTTCAAAAACGAACGGTTCTTTCCAAAAAGTAGGATTAAATCGTGCGTGACGTGGTTACTCTTTTTTAATCAACTTTCAAAACGTATTTGTCACTTCAGAGACATGCGACGAGTTGATTTAGAATTTATTAATAATCTATGCACGAGCAAAGTTCATTACGAGCAATAGATAATAAAAAATACAAGAAGCCACATTGATGTCTTAAAAGATAAATGTAAATTCAAACATTTCACGAGCTTCCGACGAAGTAACCCTCCATAAACGCCACAAAAGATACGTTTAATCCCTATTAAGAAGCTGTTATCGTCAAAATAACGTCATCAACATTGTAATTACAAACCTATTCACACAAACACATCGGCTCATTAAGATTCAGTGAACGCGAAGAGGGGGCGGTGTGCCGCAAGGGACGCCGCGCGGGCCCCGTCTCTTCCTTCTTGCCACAGATGGTGTAAGACCTCGCTAGAACCGCCCCTAATCGTCCTCCTCGAACTAAACGGTAATGAAATCTCTCAAAGGCAATACGTCATTCCTGCCATCAGCGGTGACAACATCCACCATAATTGGAATCCGTAACAAACAATTTGCAACCGTAATTCAGGGCTGGAAAGGTCGAAGTCGGGATGAAAGGGTTGGATTTAGTAAGTGAGTTAGATTAGAGGCCTTGACGGCACACAATTGAGTGGTTTTGCATGATCGGTGAATTAATTTTGATTTGTTACGTCGGAAGTGGATGCAAATATACTGAATTTTTAAGTATCTATTGAAATTTAATACCACCCAAGCTTAGGTACCTATTTGTTTTGACTTAGTGAGCCCAGTTACATGAGTTTTCTTTTATCCCTAGAAATAATTTTATAACAGTTTAAAAATTCTTTTATTTATATTTGACTAAAGCCCGCCTGCTTTGTAAAACCAAAATTAAATAAATCAGTAACCAGCCTTTGTACATTTTCAAAGTGGAACCCATAAAAAGGGAAACCCATTTCATAAGTCATAAAGGGAGCCAGGGCGTCACACACATCCCGGAAAAGTTCAAAAAATTATGCAGCGGAAAGTTGTCGCAAACAAACATAGTGTACGAGCGAGTGCGAGCGGGGCCTCGAGCGGACGCACTGCCGCGCCCCGGGACGGACTCAGGGGAGGGACTAGGTTACAGTTACATTCAGTTATTAGCTGTCTAGTGCTCATAACTTAACACTAGTTCTAGACCCAAACTCAGCTAACCAATCCCTTTACTATAACAATAGTATCGTCGCAGAGTCGTCCATAGATGAAAGAAACTCTATAGTGTGTGCGGTGCTATTTGCGTGGGAGATCGAAAGAAAGCTCTCAATCTTGACACTTTTGACACGCGTCCCACATCTGTAGTTTCTTTCATCAAAGGTAAATGCCAAAATATTTCATTCTGAGACGATACCATCGTTATTTTGAAACGATTAATTTGGTGTAATTAGGGTCCTGCTTACTTTAGAGCTATTAGATGATACTGTGTGGAATACCACTCTCCTGAGCTCTGGTGATTCTGTGATGCTGTGCGGGTGACACTTCGTGGATTGGACAACTTTAAATTAATTTATTTATTGATTATTCGGCCTGTGACCACTTTACACTGCATAGAATAGGTAAGTAAGTAAGTAAATTATTTATTTGTCACATGAAACAAACACATACAATTGGCTTTTACAAATCAATTTTTGTACATAATTTTAATATAAAAGGTAAAGAAAAGGATGTAGAGGCACTTCTTAACCGGGTAATCGGGCTTAACACATAGAACCTACAATACAAAGCACAATACAATACAAAGTTGATTATCATAACCAAATATACGCGTGTGCTCAGTGATAATATTGCTCTATGAGCAAACACTGACTTTCAGCTATCACCTTCAGGGTGACGAGGCGAGGCGAGCCCAGTAATACACGTCTGTCAGTCTACCTATTGCCTACAACTATACCAAAAATTAAATTTACAGTAATCGATTGAATACTATGATTGTTTAAAATAATAACTCATATTTCAAGCTTCATAACATAATTGCTATGAATTTGAAATTTGAACTTCTACCAAATTATTTATTTATTATTATTATGGATCAATTGAGCTACTTGTAGATTGTTTGCAACAGTCTGCAGTTAGCTCAATTGTTTCAATTGTAAATACTATTTTTAATTTAATTCTATTATTTGATTGTAATTTTCTTTGATAATTATTTCATCTGTGCTTCTACTGCTATTTGTACAATTTGTTGTAACTGACTGCGTTGCGACATAAAAAACATTTACACACAATATATCCATCATTCGTTTCTGTAGAAACTTATTGAGAAACTCATCAGATTGACACTTCCTCAATTTTTATTGTAAATGAAGACAAAAGTATATAGTACCCCCACTAAGCATGGTCCTAGGTTCGCGCCTCGTGCACATGTCTGTTCGTATTTGTCTTCGCGAGTACCTAGTACTCGTACATTGCTATTAAACGATTTCAGTGTTTGAAATGAAACGAGCATTCGGCGGAATGTTGGAAATGTTCTGATTGGTTTTGTCATCGCTTTGAGCTATTATTCATGTTTTGGATTTCAATCCGATTGAATTGAATTTGAAAGAAGTTATTTGAATACTTCCAAATCGTGTCAATCATGATGTAACAGTTTACGGATAGGCTTCAGCTTGTTCTCCTGCAGGATCATTCACATTGGAAATGTATTATCTAGGCACTGCAACACCGACATCAACACTACATTAAATAAATAAATAAATAAAACATTTATTTCAGGCAACGTTAGTCTAGTACAGGATGTAAAATACTTAAAAACTACGGCCCATATAAAATATATACCTTATTCTAACATACATAAAATATATACCTATTTACTACCACGTAGAGTCGGCGGCGATTAAGATAACATCGAAGAGCGGATTAGATCCAACACTTATTTTAGCCGTCTCTTTGCTAACTTTTGGTAAAAAATACCGAGGTAAGTCATATTATTAGTTTTTATAATGTATTTCTAGAAGCTGGTTAGTATCCATGTAGGCTGGCCGTAGTTTTGCTATTATGTTCCGATTGCTTTGTTATCCTGATCTATTCACTGGTGGAGATTATTGTAATAAGGTATCCCTTCCCCCCTCCCCCTCCACTCACTCCAGTGACTTAATATCGAAATCTGTATATTATTACTAGAGCTGATTCTGCCGCGCGTTCGCACGCGTTGTTTCCATGGGAACGCCGGGTTATTTATATCCTATAGCTAACTTATATTCGCCGATAGCCCGATCCGTTCTCTAGTTTTAGCGTAAAGAAGTAACAAACATCCAAACATTCGCATTTAATGTGCATACACGGATATCTTGTTAAAGTAGTATTTAAGTATGATGTGATCTCAATTACATAAAAACAGAAACAAGTAGGTACCTAAACAATTGAACACCCTGTCTGGGCGACGCAACGCCCTTGCGTTGCGTTGTATTTGCGATTCACTTTTTTTTAAACTAGCTGTACCTGCGGCTTTGCCCAGCGAAGTTTATTTCCGTAAAATTCTAATTATTAAAGGTACATGTACATTTATTTATTTACTTTATTGGCATTCAAAACAGAAAACAATCGAAACATGACACTGTAGTAAAGATTATAACTAAGTTTCTTAAACTAGATTGAATTCCTAAACATGGATGCACAACTAGGTTTGAAATACTAGGTACTACACTGCTACATGTTTGGAAGGGAGAAAATCCAACAAGTTAAAGATATTTAAAAAGAACCCATAGGTTACTGCGGGTATCAAAAATTCGAACAGTTGCTAACAATGTAGGTAGGTACTTTATTCAGAAATAAATAACTTGTTAATGAACCTGAATTTCAACATTTCAAGCACTAACTACCACTCTGTTCTCAGAGTTTCATTTACATATATATAACTGTTTAAAATGATTCAATTCCATACCGTGCAGTACCCTGCGTCTCCCACGCGTGCAAGTCATCTCTCCTGATGTATGGCCGGCGCCCCCGCTCCCCCGCTCCTCCGCTCCCCCGCTCCCTCCTTCATACAAATAGGGAAAAGATCGATGACTCACATAAATATATTTGCACCCAATTCTTTCATCACTCTTATTTGCTTTTCCTGTATCGCCGACAGACAACAAACATGACTTATCATAATAACAGGAGCTCCAATAGAGAGAATGGAGATACCGGGTGTGCCTACTCACTTTGTTTGTGACAGGAGCGACAAAGCCTCCGCCATTCTATTATTACTAATGGCCTGATTACTTTCACCGCTCTAATATCAGCCATTTCGGTCGTGTTCAGCGTAAGGAACACTCTGTTGCTACACCAATGTATCGGGAAAAGGCTTTAGTGATTAACCAGGCCTCTGTACCAGCCTCTGTTCGTTTGATGTTCCAAAAGAATCCTAAAATATACCGAGTTGGTAATTTTTCCTTAGAAATTGATTATTTTTACGTATCTAACTGATTACGAAAGCAATTATTATCTATTATTAGCCTTAGAATTTATTTATTTTTCGTGATAAAGGTACCTTAATGCATACGTAAAGTAAGATATGACCTTAATGCATACGTAAAGTAAGATATGACCTTAATGCATACGTAAAGTAAGGCGATACATATAAGCAAACTAATATTAGAAATGCGAAATTTACGCCAATCGAAATTTTACAAAGTCATGGAATAACACAAAGGCTTCTTTTTATCCTATAAATTTTAGTTCTAATTATAAAGAAAAAACTTTGTCAAAGTGAAAGTCAAGTGAAAGTCTTCGTAGAAACAAGGCGACGCGAGCTGAAACTAGTGATGTGGTCTATCTATGGTAATAGGCGAGGTTTAACGTTATATTTTAGAATGTGAAACTTTACTATAGCACGGGCACTAATAATGCTGATAACTGTAATCCAAGCCCACCCCGTCTCCGTAATGGAAGTGACGTCACTCAATCAGCGCACGGTCGCCGGAAACGGGCCCAGGATACCATTGTATCTTTGTTCCCCGCCCCTAATTGGGCCCTTTACGACCCCTTGTGGGGTCAACACGGATTATCTTGTTACTCTAGTTTTCCTACCTTCACGATGGCTCTGGCTGCCACTGGTTTATGGAGATTTGAGATAACAAACACGCATGTAGTTTGCAGGTAAGTACGTACATCTTTCGTTTGCAAATTGGTTAAAAAACTTAACCAACAAGTAACGTAGGTCGTATCTACGATGCTTCCTGTCCTGAGCATATATGACGTGAATGAGAGGTAGGTCATTGAATTAATTCTTCACATCGAAATGTATATAGCTTTATGTGGCCGAGATCTCCCTGACATTATTCGAAACGTGCAAGACACACATCTTCGTCCTAAGCCCTCACACTGGGTGGACCCACCAGGGACCGTGAACAGTGTAGAGTAACGTAGAACTTAGTGGCCGTAGTGTTGGCCCTGCCAGGTTATGTCTCCCTTTTGACCGGGAACCGGGAATATTAAATACCTCATCCATTGGCATCCGTGAAGCAGTTTCTGATAGTAAATCGCCCATCGATTATCGCTTTCCCTTAATTGGTTATACATTATGTAACATGGGTATGGTGCAATGATCATTCACTCAATGTTCGTTCTAGAGAGACTTTTCAATCAAAGTTCTGCTAAGGTTTTTTGTGAAAGGGGTCGACCAGGAAATTAAAAACTATTCAAGAAGTAGTACATATTATAATGGAAAACCACAACTGCGGTCTTCATTCCTCTTGCCAAGTGTGCTAATTAAGAAACTCTCGCTGGCTGTTCTATTGGCTTTTTTTAAATATAATTATCCACGCTGACGTCACAAATCCAGGCTCCAGTATACGAAAAACAAAAAGGGTTCCAGGGGTGCCAGCTTTTGAAAATGTACCTAGACGATATAGCTAATAGATACATAGATATATATCTACTACTACACTAAACGTTGGTAGTGGTAAAGTGGAAGGAGACGAACCACGGTAAGTGTTCCCTGTCACCAAGTAACGTTACTGAATGTTTTTTTATAATATTGCAAAGGCGTCGATGTTGATGTTACATAACGTAGAATGTAGAATAATAAGCATTATTAATTGGTCCATTAATATTGAGAACCCCGGGACTCGCGGTTACGAGAACATTGCGTGTTGCGCTCCCTAACCTACTAATGGAGGAAACAAATGTGTGTGCGCGGTGCGCGGCGATGTATTGCGCCCACCGCGATAATGACGACGATGACCGAACGGCTGCTGTTATACTGTTAGCTCTATTCTGTGAAAATTTATTTGGTAGTGTTAAGGTTCCACCGCTGGAGCCAGAACTCAGCTGATCGCGCGCATAAAAGGTCATCGGTCTTAACTAATTATTTATGATTCCTTTTCTTATAAATTAACATAAATTCGTTCTACTTACGGACCAAATGACACATGCAACATGCAACAGAGGAGGCCTCCCTACCCTCACTAGTGGATGTCCACTGGCTGAGATAATTTATAAATTTGTATGTTAGATTTATGTCAAGATAAATAAATAATAATAATAACAGAAAATAGTGGACAATCCACATCGATGATGATGATGATAGTTTCAACTATAAGCCCGCCCGCGTCAGTATGAGGCCGCCGCCGTCGCCGCCGCCACTAATCACGCGGCACACCTGCCACGCCGCCCGCCGGCCGCGGCCGCCCCGACAGACCGCCCGGCCGACGCGGCTCACGGTATGATTTACGTCGCGTTCTCAAAGTCGGCTCTACGTCTGTTTACGTCGCTGAACTGCGTCGCCTGTCCTGACAATACCATGTGTAACAATACTAACATTACACTTGAACTCGCATGCAGCTACAAAGTAAACTAAGTGAAACAGTAAGAACCCTAACCCCGAGCTCCGAGCTCCGTAAAAATCAGAAACAGTCGCACCACATTTCTTTACCAGCAATAAGACCCGAATAAAAATATCACGTCCGAACACAAAAAGTATTGTCCCGAAAAGACAGGGCCGGGAAGGAACCCGCGACAGCTCCCCCGGGGGGCGTTAGGGGTTGTCGGGTCCGAGCGACCCCATTCCGGGGATTTATGGGGCTTACGGCCGGGGATTAGGAAAAACACCTTTTGTTAAGTGATTTTGTGATTTTCTGGATAGTTGTTCGAGATGGCAGAACGGTTTCTTTGTGTCACTTCATCAACATCGTATGTGGCACAATCATTATTCTCAAAACCAAAATGGTCACTTATTATATTGACTAGGAACCCTGAATTATATTAATTTTATAAACAGACATCCAAAAGGAAACCTTCATCCCTCGAAGCGTTTCATCAAAGCAATTGTTATCTACATTCCGGCGCGTCCTATAATCATAGAGTCGGCTATTGGCTCTCGTCTGACCGAGCAGGGCGGGCGAACCCGCGGGCGGCGGCTACTCTCCAACAAGCTACGTCCAAGCCGACCGCAGCTTCCATACCAAACTGTTGCAAGGAGTATGTGAGGTTAGGGGGTGGATTACTTACTACAGTATTCTCACAAATTTATATAAAAAGTCAAAAAGTCAAAAGTCAATAACTTTATTTCTTTAGGCTTACAAAAAAGCACTTAGACACGTCAAATGTTATACATAATTAACAAGTTTATATATAGTAATTATCAAACAAGAAACAAAATGTTATTGATTTTGTTCGCTTCAATTTTTTGTCCACTTGTGGAAGAAACGAAAAATAAACTACTAGTAAGTTTGTATAATCCTTAAAATGTAATACAATATTATTTGCCTATCTAAGTCTAAATATAATGTGATTTAGATACAGGTCAATATTTTTATATAAAACTATGCCTAAGATTGTTCTCCCATAATACCTACTATTGTCGGTGCGGAACTGGGCGACATCTGACCAAGCATTAACATCATTGATATAATCATCTATGGAGTAAAAGGCCTTGATAAGACTTCGTTTTATGTACTGTTTTACGAATAGGGAGCTCAGTTGCTTCAGATAGAAGCTTGTTATAGAAGCGTACGCAATTTCCCATAAATAATTTGCATACCATTCGTAATCTATATAATGGAATGTGTACCTAGTTTGTTCTTGTTTCTTGTATTTCTTCTCGTGAACATCACATTTTTTCAAAAAACTATCTCTATTTTTGTGCGTATACATTAGATTTTCATAGATGTATTGCGATATTACTGTCAAAATATTTATGTCTTTAAATAGATCCCTCAAAGAATCGCTTGACTTTAATTTATAAATTGCGTATACAGCCCTTTTTTGAAGAACAAAGATAGTCTGGATGTCGGCTGCCGGTCCCCAAAGCAAGATACCGTAAGACATTATACTATAGAAGTAACTGAAATAAACTCACCTAGCTGTATCTACATCGGTAATATATCTAATTGTTCGAACCGCATAGGCTGCTGAACTAAGTCTGCCTGCGAGAGCATCAATTTGTGATCTCCATTGAAGAGAAGAATCAATATGTAACCCTAGGAAAACAGTTGAGTCTACAAGGTCAACAATCTCATCCTTTAGCATCATCTTAGTTGGGAGTTCTCTTACTTTTGGTAACATAAATTTTATGCATTTGGTTTTTTTAGCATTGAGTAAGAGGTTATTGGCGTTGAACCAATCTACTATTTGTGAAAGCGAATTATTTACATCGTCATAATCATATTTATTTCTGTCAACTTTAAAAATCAGTGAAGTATATTATTGTAATAGAATATTGTGATATTATTTTTAAAGTATTTATATTATTATAGTAGTTTTATTTAAAACACAAAGTTCTCTCATTGGTTATTGAAAATTGTGGCTCATCACACCTTTCCTATCATTAATGAACTTAGGTATGTAAAAAGGTAGGTATATCTATTTTGTGAAAACCGTTCATGGTCCTTGTTCCGCATGGACGACCACGTGGCCTCCAGGGTCGACAAACCTGTTAACCCTAGACTAACAGAGCAAGGAACAGCCAACTGGCTATTTCTGGTATCAGAGACCAAGATCCACTTTAGGTCACTGTACCATGTAAAAAATCAAGTGCCTACAATAGATTAATGGCAGGCTTGGCAGGCCACCACTCGGCGTGTGTTTCAGCAGAGCAGAACATTGTCTTATCCCTAACCCTCCATGGAAAATGTAATTTGAAATTAACTGAACAAACCTGCCTATTTATCCATCGTCATGTGGCATTATTATACCTTTCTTTAGTGATAAACCACAGACTGGCAGCTCCCCGCCCCGGCTAGTGCGGCTGTCCCGCCCTCGTGGCGCGGAGTAGCGCCGCGCCGCTCGTACCCCTTCATCGTCATCATGCTCAATCATTTATAGCATTCTATATGTGTACAGAGGTGCTTAAAGCTCATCAGGAGAACATGAACCATCCGCGGCGGCACATTATTGAAACTACTAATTATTGTGTGACCTTGCTATGAGGTGAGGAATCGGTTAGGTATTGTAAATCTCATCAAGCGCCCGCCAGTCTGTATAAAGCTTTTGATAAGATAACGAAACATATTTAAGTAACCGTATTTGAATATAAGGAGTTCCTTAGCCCTTTCTGGCTTGCTCTACATCTTGTAATAGTTTCACAAGTTTACATCATGTAGGTCGATGTAATCATAACGTTGAAAGCACGATAAATATAAGATGAAAGTACTGTATAAGTGGCGCATACGACGCAAATACTTGAGTAATATAGGTAGGTATGTTTATTCTGTGCTTACACCCTGAAGTGCGTCAAGTCAAGTCAAAAGCTGTTGTCAGTCAGTGCAGATGATGACGTGGTTTGGCCATCTCTATAAAGTTTGACACAGTTTTCCTCTCGTGTTCTCTCTCGAAGCTAGCTTCTTAACACATGAAGAACGTATGGTGATGCGAGCGTGGGCTATCCGCTAGTATGTAAGGGCCTGCCTGAGATGAGAAGCAGGCTCCAAGTATGAGGAGAGGTAAAGAAGCTAACCAAATAAGGAAAGTTTGTTCCCGGGAAACCAAAACTTCGCCTAATTAAGTTCACACATTCGGGGAATATATAACTTCACTTTGAATTAATGACTAGTGATGGCTTCAGAAACTTTCGGCTGAACTTCTAGGACGAAGCATCGACCCGACAATATTTAATCTAAACATTAATTATATTTTTAATAAAAATAAAACGTTCTATTCTTTATTGAGCACGCGTGGTATGGTAGGTACATCCATTTATTATGTACATTTATCTCATGTAGGATACATAATGTAATGTGGGATCTACACACATAATTAACAATAAAATCGGCCAAGTGCGAGTCGGACTCGCGCACGAAGGGTTCCGTACCATTATTAATAAAAACTGCAAAAAAAATCACGTTTGTTGTATGGGAGCCCCCTTAAATATTTATTTTATTCTGTTTTTTAGTATTCGTTGTTATAGCGGCAACGGAAATACATCATCTGTGAAAATTTCAACTGTCTTACTATCACGGTTCATGAGATACAGCCTGGTGACAGACGGACAGACGGACAGCGAAGTCTTAGTAATAGGGTCTGCGCCGTGCGGCGTCGCGCTTCCAGCGGTTTCACGATGCGATTTCACGATTTGATATATGTAGATACGACTTGTCAAAAGCATTTGATTGCGTACACTATGAAACATTAACCAGGAAACTACATCAATATGAAATAGTGGACTCCTCTTTGTATCTTCTTACATCTTACTTGAGTTATAGGATACAAAGCGTAGACATTAATGAGAAACGGTCTTTGGGGTCTGTAGTTACAACACGTTGGGTGTACCGCAGGGTTCTATCCTTGGTCTTTTCCTATTTTTAGTATACAGGGCGTCCCACGGATACGCCACATGGAGGGAAAGTACCTTGAATATTGTAGATGGAACATTTTACTGAAAGGAGACATTATTTGAATTTAAAAAACCATTTAAATTCATAGATATTTAAATAATTACATGGTTGAACCGGGAATCGAACCCGTTACACGAGAAAAATAATCATCCTGTAGCTTTATCATACTGATCGAAAGGCTTCATCATAAGGATTACTTTTTGCTAAATAACATAGTATCAGAAATAAAAGGAAGACCATGAATTTTTACAGTACAGGTAGTTGCCACTTTTCAAGAAAAAATGTTAAGATTGCCCCTCGACGGACGTGGCTCCGTCATAAATTTAATCCGTAATTTTGAAAAACACAAATACTTTTAATTACGCATCCTTGCAGGCACACTCACAACTTTATCTGTCGTTGACCAAAATGAAGCGTGATTGTATGAAATCGCCTGCTGTAGGACACCAACTACAAAGTGTTCGTCTTTGTTCCAGGAGGAGTATGGTCCCTCAAGAACCTGTCGATCTCGGTGCCGCGCGCCGTGTTGTCCGGCGAGGGCGAGGCGGTGCTGCTGCGGTGCTCCTACGACCTGGAGGGCGCTGCGCTTTACTCCATCCGGTAACCTAACGGACCTCTCTATCAATTATTATGACTGTGGAAAAAATATAAACAAGAAACATCTTGTGCGTGCTCACAAGTAGCATCGCGGCTTGCTTCGCTCGCTAGGCTCACAAATCAATAACGTTGATTTTTTTAAGCTAATAATGTAAGCTCATATATATTAGTTTTTATAACTCAATTATTAACAAATAAAGTATTCAATCTTAAAACGAAATTAAGATGAAGAAATAAAGTGTTTTCCATTATATGCACTTCAATTTTTTTATCACTAGAAGAAGAAATGACAATAAAAACCACGAGCACGCTGTATAATAGTATGATCGCTTCGCTCCCTGCGCGCACTGGCATGGCGTCCTGAGGGTGTGCGATCTATGTTCAGGAGAACATTGCGTTTCAAAACCTTATCAGTCTAAATACTGAGTACCATCTTCGAATAACACGCAACGCGTGAAACCGTCAATAATGTTCCAGAATGCATCTTACAGCGGGGTTATAGCGCTCTTCTGTACCTACGGAAACCATTTTGTTTGAGTGCAGATTGTACGGTGCCTTCTCTATCTTAGTGACATTGGTGTGTGTGTGCGTGCAGATGGTACCGCGCCGAGACGGAGTTCTACCGCTACGTGCCGCGGGAGATGCCGCCCTCGATGGTGTTCCCGCTGCCCGGCGCCGAAGTTGACGTGAGAATTACAATTGATCAAATAATGCTGGAAGCAATCCATACGACATCATTTAGCCTCAAACTAAGTAGAGCTTGTGTTTCTGGTACTTACTAGATAGCTGATATAAATAATAGGTACATATTATACTTACTACATACATAGATTTTTTATACATACATAGAACACCCGGTCTGATCGTCGATCGGCCTGTTGGATCTGCAGATATCTGTATCTGCAGATCGTACAAACATTTGTCCCGAGGCGGGAATCGAACCTGCGAACTCCTGCGTTGAAGGCGGACCTTCACCTGTGCCACAATGATCGTCGACGATAAGAGTTTAGTACTACATTTTGACGGGGACATTCCTACGGAGTGTTCCAATAGTCCGTGCTTTGATAAAGTACTGGTATCTCGATGAATGACCTTTTAATTCTTCTGATGCATTCTCTTCGACGGAATTTAAATGTACATCAAGACAAATCTCTAAGAAACACAGTTTGGTCAATGCTACCTCTAGCCTTCAATGCTATCTTAATGACACTCTACTTCACTCAACGAATTTATATGTTCCTTGACTTCACTCTCTTCTTGAATGAGATCTGAAGGACTATTAGTTTATCACTAGACAAATTTGTTCAGAAATGGGTCGATTACTGTTGATAGTGTGATCGATGAATATACTGGGAATCTAGTATTCAGCCCAGAAACTCCATGCACTATGTTTAATGGTCCAGTTGGTGCAGTCCGCTTACCAGTTGGTAAAGGTTTGATTTTGGATAATATACCCCCAGACACCTCCAGGAGTGGATGGAGGATTCCTAATGACGATCTCCTCACTCATTTCAAACTCATTCAAAATTAAAAATTCCTAACCTAACCCGAGAATTACTAATAATAATGTATTTCTAAAAAATTAATGATGTGACTTTTCAGTGTGTTATTTTGGGGTTGTTGCAGTTGGCGCAGTCGGACAACCAGCAGGTTCGGATCTCGAGCATGCACCGCAGACTGAGCGGCGAGTACCAGTGCGAGGTCTCCGCCGACGCGCCACTCTTCCACACCGACATCCGCTCGGCGCCGCTAACCGTTGTCGGTACGTACAACAAACGCATTCCGCTGTCAGACATCAGTCTTCGTCGTACAAAACTGCAGGACTGTTCCTGAATTATAGACGTTGGGACTTTCCAGGAGCCACAACACACAACGCAAGTGTGAGCAGAAACCACAAAGTAGACCAAGGAGGTCCTCGAGGTCTAAGCGGGACCTTTACCACCGGTAAAGGTCGCAGGAAACCGCAGGGTGCGGGTAACACAAGATCGCTCATTGTAAAGATATCTATGGTTTAAGGTGGTTTCTGAAACTACATCCTTCCAGGCAGACGGGCTGGTAATGCACCTAGTGCTCGCGTGAGAAGTAGTCACCTGCAGTCTTAGACGATTTAACCCGCTCTGCAGTGCATGCGAGCGGCGAGTCTCGAGTGCGTTCAAATAAATACTGTCCGTTTACAACACAACACTATGTTCATCTTCGAGCGTGCTTTTAAATTTCTGCACGGCTAGTATTTTTTATCCCACTTCGTCCTGCTTTGCTTGCTTGCATAGGTTCCTTTATTTAAAGAAATAGGAGAATGCCTCTATATTTTTGCTTTGAGTACACCTACTCCGTATTCGAGAAGACAGGCTCCCGCACGCGGAGTGAAGGTTGTAGGTACACCTACTCCGTATTCGAGAAGACAGGCTCCCGCACGCGGAGTGAAGGTTGTACCATAGGCTTAGGATGTACAAGACCAACAATGTCAGATTAGCGGTGTGACAAAAAATGAAATGTAAATGTGTGCGTGAAATAGTGTTGTCTTGACTCTAGCATAATATTAATATCGATAGTCTTACTGGCAAAATTGTAAGACACTAATGAGTTTGTTATCAAAGTTGTTTAAAAAGTATCTTAAAATTAAAAAAAAAACAAATACATTTCAAATAGCTAAACAAATAGCAACAAAGCTAAAGCTAGGTAAAAAAAAAAATATTAATGAAATGAATTGGTGCAGCTAGTATGAAATAAGCGACTGGTAACCTATTATGTTAGTGTATCACGTTGTCAAGAATATCTCACTAATATCATAAATGCGTAAGTATGGATGTTTCTGGGTATGTGTTTATTACCATGTATGTAAAATAAAACGAATCCACAGTTAAAGTCCAATGCATTTATAGGCAATGTACAGCACTTACAAGTCAAAATTACATCTCATTATCACAAAATGAAAATAAAACTTGTCATAACTAAGTATTGGATTCCGGCTAACAAAAATTAAAAAGCTCCCATATTCACATTTACACATTGTGACTCCGAAGAATTTGTATCAAAAAATAATGTTAAAACCAAATAAAAAACTATTGGGTCGCCGCAAAAGTAATGGATCCTCCTTTTTTGAAGTCGGTTAAAAAGGATACAAAATTTGTAGAGTTTTCTTGAGTGTGTCATTACTTTTGTGCTAACTCAATATTTATTGCCCTCTAAATAATATCGTCTTATTTAGGTGGGTTCTTAAAGTTTGCCGATTAAATTTCAATAATTTGTTTTCATGTTTCAATCGAAGAAGAAAATAAATTTCAATAATGCTTTTCTATGATCGCTTAATGGGTTCTGATCTAATACATGATGCTTTAAGCTATCAAACAGAAATTGATTGTTGCGTATTGATGAGATAGTACTTGATTAGAAGGACCAGGCAAAGGTTCTGCTAACGGTGGTGATATAATATCTCTATTTACGTAAGAACAAGGCGTTCTTTTCTTCAACTTGATCTGCAAAGAAAGAAAATTTACTTTGTGTATTATCACTTTCTTATGCTATTGACGACCATTTCCGCAGTATTATACTTACAGGTACAGATAAGGTTGGTATTGAGTCTTTCATTACGACACGTCGATGTTTCCTTTGTACTAAGCATTTGGATTCAAAATGTTGACTACAAACAGTAGAGTTCTTATTTGGAGTCCAGGAGCCCCTATTTATAATCCGTAACCATTTATCATAACAAAGAATTGGTTGGAAACCTGTAAGAACATAACATTATAGATATTATTATATTAAATCTAATTTTATAAACTAGTCGCCAATCATCAGCATTGGAGTATCATTCCCAGTCCTCTGGGTTACCTCTAACAGTATTGAACTGAATTACCAGTAACCCTGTTTTATTATATTATATTTAGTTTTTTCTTTTACTGGAAAGTAGTGTTTTATTGTACTTAACATAAGTACCTAACCCTATGAGCATTCACGTCGAACCTACCGGCAGACTCGAATTATCGACTATCGATACTTATGACGTCATCACTTTGTCAATCCCTATCGTAACCAAACAATTTTAAGTTTTACACCAAATATCCAAAAATTCTTCATTTAGCATTGTAATTTGATGATAAGTCTAAAGAGAAACCAATTATCTAAGCTTTCAATAACTCTTTTCCCTCTTTTCAAACAACAAAAGGCGAAATAAGGGTTATGAAGAGTTCAGTAAAAATAGTCATAAATTACCTGTGAAACGTGTATTTATGTGGATTATTGCCTCTTGTAACGTCACATTCACTCACTGAACACGACACCATGGTTGCCGAATAAAGAACTTCTGAATAGATCGTAAGATTATTAATTATTTGTACATATTCACTTCAACTTTGAACAGGCAGGGACGCTATCGCCTCTTAATCGCGTAAATAGTGTCCTAAAGACATCTTGTTTCGCTATCTCTTTTTCTCGCGGCAGTGTGTATCAACTAAATACCTCTCGCTCCCACGCTTTGTTGGTCTATTGAACGTAGTGAAAAATTCTATGTCTATGGGTTGTACACCTACTCCGTATTCGAGAAGACAGGCTCCCGCACGCGGAGTGAAGGTTGCTAATTTCATATTCGTGTTCCGTCTCCAATTAAGATAATAACTTGGAATCTAAACTTTACAAGATAATTTCATTTCCACTCCGCGTTTCGGCAAAACTTGCTCCTAAGGTCGTCAAATTTAAGTGCCTGTGATTTCACCGGCAGTAACTTCAAACCAAAGTTATGATTAAAGTTTTCTCACAAAAAGTGTTTTATTATTAAATACTGAAGAAGGATATGGTAGCTGTAACCCTTCTCTTTGATCCGTCGGTTAGATACTAATTGTCACTTCGGACTTATCGCTTACATTATTGCGGCGGGCCGGGGGCGGCGCGGGCGGCGCCAGCAGCAAGCATGCGTTCATGTTCGAGAGGAATGGTTGCTGGCGAAAGTGCAGTAGGCACAACATATTTTCTGCCATTGACTAAAAGCATAGAGCACTCTCACTCCTCTTATGTCCAGCAGTGGATTTACGTAGGATGATGATAATAATGCTTAATCTACTAAATACTAACTACTAGGCTACACAAGATGAATGTGTCTTGAAAGGGCAAGGGCAAACTCTAAGCGAGTTGCAAAAATCAACAAAAAACAAATTGAAACGAATTGAGGATAAAAATGGTTGGAACGATTTTTTCTCCAACTCGAAAAACTAATAATTTTTTATTTTTTATTTTATTTATTTAGATGGAAAACAAACAGCTTATGAATCTTAAATACTAGGAACAATGGTGGTAGGTATAACTTAAGCTTAAGAGTTTTCACTTATATGTATAACGTAAATATGCTTAAAAATAAAAATTACATAATCTGATAAAGTTGATACAAGACAAATAAAATATAATAATGAAATTTAAACTGAGTTTATAGTGCTGTGCCTGTTTGTTAACAAATACGGAGTAAAATGTTGGTCTAAAGAGTCATAAAGTACATCCCTTTTATAAAAAAATAAAATAATAAAAAATATAATAAGATACTACTTTAATATATGAATAAAATAATATGTAAATATAATATATAAATAACTGTTTATGTAACGTTTAAATAATTACATACTGCTAAGAATTGAAGAAAGCCATGGATACTGTGTGTTTAAATATATTTTGGTTGGTGTGGAATAGATCAATTTGTGAGTAGTTTGTGTTATAGGTATGCATTGTGCGAGGCAGGTATGAGTTCTGACGGTAGTTAGTGGAGCACGTCGGGTAGTATAACTTAAGATTGCTTCTACGAGAGGAGCGACCAGAGGGTATCGATAATTTGATGTCTGATAACAGTGAGGGGGCGTCAACTACGTTTAACAATATATTATGAAGTAGTGTTAAATCCGCGGCTTCTCTCCTGCTTTCCAAAGGTAACAAGTGATGGTGTTTACAGCTGTCAATATAATCTGGAATAAAGATCCTATGTTTGAAATTAATAAACTTGAGGAATTTCTTTTGTGGTTTCTCTAGTTGGGTAATATATTTATTATATTGAGGATTCCAAGCCTGGGAGGCGTATTCTAGATTACTCCTAACTAGTGAACAATACAATATTTTTAGCGTCTTCAGCGATTTGAAATCTCTAGTTACTCTAAGAAGAAATCCTAGTGTCTTCATGGCTTTTGCTGTGATCTTTTCAATATGCTTGTTAAATAATAATTTAGAGTCCAGTGTAATTCCTAAATCTACAATTGTGGTCGTACGAGTAAGCGACTTGCTATTAATTTTATAGTCAAAAGAAAAAGGAGGAGAAGTTCTATGGAAAGACATACAGTAGCATTTCTGAACGTTAAGGTCTAGCTTATTAACGGAACAATAAGCATAAAGGTTGTCCAGGTCTTTCTGCAGAAGTGAGAGGTCAGAAGTGGTGGTTATATTCTTCATTATCTTCATGTCGTCCGCATATAGAAGAAATTTTGAATGAACAAAACAAGAGGAAATATCATTTACAAAAATATTAAATAGCAGGGGACCGAGGATCGAGCCTTGTGGAACTCCCGAAGGAATCAATGATGGATAGGACTCAAAACCATTCAGAACTACAGCCTGGCAGCGACCCTGGACATACGAGGTAAACCACCTAAGTAGATCACCTCGTATTCCTGCAGCGCAAAGCTTCGTGAGTAGGATAGAGTGGTCTATACGATCGAAAGCCTTGCTATAGTCCGTGTAGATTATATCCACTTGACTTCCCGATTCCATGCCAGCGGTGACCGCGTCGATAAAAGTGACAAGGTTGGTGGTAGTGGACCTACCTTTAAGAAACCCATGTTGCTGAACTAGAAAAGAGTGCTTAAGAGCTCGGTAAACTTGTTCGTGAACTATCTTTTCGAGGACTTTGGCCAACACACACAATTTTGAAATGGGTCTATAATTGCATACCTCGCGTTTCGAGCCCTTTTTGTGGATGGGTGTTATAGTTGCACTTTTCCAAATTACGGGCATGACTCCTTCTGTAAGAGATCTTTTGAAAAGCACACTAACAGGGTACGCAATTGAAGTTGCACAGTTTTTGAGAATGTGTGGATGAATGTCATCCGGGCCGGCTGACTTATTACAATCTAGAGTTTTTAAAGAGCGAAGGATGCAAGACGGGGCCACTTCAATAGCGCATATGTCGGCGGAAGGCAAAGGTAAGGCTGTCATAATAGGAGGTGCTGGTGAGGATAAATAAGAAGCTAAGGTAGAGTCGGCAGATGTAGATACAAGCGACGATAATGAAGATGATGAAGAAGAGGAAACAAGAGAAGTGGGCCCTGCAATTGGAGTTGATGCTAAGTAGCTTGAATCAAAATAGTTTGCAAAAGCATTACAAATGCTTGGACCTGTGGTTAGATTGGTTGTTTTGTACGTCATAGATGACGGGTAGCCATTGTGTTGCTTATTTGACTGGATGTAAGACCAGAAAGCTCGAGGGTTATCTTTAATGGAATGTTCAACTCTTTCAATATAATTACGATAGCATTGGTGTTCCACTCTCTTAGCTCGATCACGAAGTAGTTTGAAAGAGTTTATGTCACTTATGTTTTGATACGTCTTTATTTTTCTATGGTATTTATTTTTTTCTTTTAAGATTCTAATAAGTGCAGGAGTGAACCAGACCGGATAGGTACTAGGGCGAACTTTCTTTACTGGAACATACTTAATTTTAAGCTCAGTTATAATGTTATTAAACAAATCGACCGCTTCATCCATAGAACCACTCAGTAAAAGTGAATCCCAGTCATAGGTATCGAGGTTTTCACAAAAAGCAACGTAATTTCCTTTAGCATAGCAATAAATTGGCCTAGGCTGAGACACAAGGGTACTGGTATTTACAAACGCCGGACAGATGACATAGGCTGGATGATGAGCGCTATCTTCTTTGGACAAAGGATCAAGACAGCGCGTCACACTCACCTCGTCGTTACATAGAACTAAATCTAGTATTCTGTTCAATTTATTTAATATATGATTATATTGACCTAAGTTACTGAAATGTATCATATCTATTAATTCGGAGTGATTAGCATCATTACTATTATATTCGGGCGTTAAGTAAACATAATCAGAACTCTGTTTCCAACTTATATCACTTAGGTTAAAGTCACCGAGTAATAATATTTTGTCAATTGGGTTCTGAGTTGCAACAGTTGAGACTACTTCACAAAAGTTAGATAGCTGAGTAGTGAACGAATGTCCTAACTTTTGTTCGCATAGGTAAATACAGCCGAGGTGTATTGTCAAAGGTGGATTTTGCCTGTTACCAGTAAAGTTAATCGTAACCCAGATATCCTCCGCTGTTGAGTGCCATTCCGGGCGCGCATACGCAGCAAATTCCCGCTTTACAGCGATAAGAACGCCTCCGCCCCGCGACTGGCGCGTGAGCGCATAGTCACGGTCCCGCCGCCATACAGTGTACGCGTCACTAAACAATTCCTCAGTTTTGAATCCGTCGTGTAACCAAGTCTCAGTCAGCACCACAATATCATAGTTGTTCAACTGTATACTTCTTTTAAATTCCAGCGTTTTAGTCCGCAGACCCCTAACGTTTTGATAATAAATACTAAATACCATGACCACAATCTAGCCGAACAAAAGTCCGGCCAGAAAGTGCCTTGATGTGGATTATGTTTATAAATAAGAAAGTTATGTTAGGGGTTTGCGGTTCAAACACTGGGATTCGAGAAATATACTGGGTGTAATGTCGTGCTGGGTGAACATGGCTACGTAAACAGTCAGTACTCATAAATAAAGTGCGTGCAATACGATGAGACAAGTAGGTATTTACGGGTGATAGTGTTGTTTTGTATGGCGACGGTCCGGTTGTGTTGCAGTAACAGTTCATTATGATGTATATAAGATGTGTATGATGATATAATGTATGTTGGATAGGTAAGTATGTAAAATTGTAAAAGTGCAGAGTTAGGGCAAGCAATAGGATAGTGGTGTGCTCATATGAGTAAGGTAGGTAAGTAAGTAAAAATTTAGTTATTTTTCGAGACAGTAAATATATAATATTAGGTACATATGACTCTTTTACAGGATCAGGGTGGTTCATAATAAGGAAGACAGGCAAACAGACTTTACATATGTAGGTTATTAGGTACGTAAAACAAAGAAACAATATTAAACACAACAAGACTAAATTAGTACACAATGGGGAGACAGGCAAACAGACTTTATATAAGTAGGTTAATAGGTAGGTACAACACAGACACAATATTAAACAAAACAAGACTAAATTATTACACGGTGAATTACACAGATTAGCGAGTAGTCACTTCAGTTTAGTAAGGTCCTCCTCGCAGGTTATCTGGATGATGGGAGAGGTGTCATCTTTCCTCGTAAGTATTTTGCAGTTCTGGATCCAGACAAATTTAATGTGTAGCTCAAGCGCTAGTTTTTTCGTTTTAGATAAGAGGTGTTTGTTCTCACGCGTCAGATGGTCATTTATAAAAACTCTCGACGAAACTAAAGGAAAACCCACATCCTTGCCGGTCAGGTTCTTATGGGAGCGGGCTGCGGCGACGAAGTTTTCTTTGGAGTATCTGCACAGGAATCCAACGATGATGGATTTATCAGCGGACGCTGAACGAGCTCTTGTCACAAAATTGATCTGGGCGGGTAGGACAGGTTGGCCGATTGCATCACCTATTTGGGATACTAATTGAAATAGGTTTTCAGCTTTCTTCTGGGGAATACCTTTGATTTCGATGTTATTAAATCGTTCTCTTTGTTCTTTTATGGCAATATCTGCGGTGAGCTTACTCAGTTTCATTTCTAGTTGGGGGTAGGTATCGATGCCTCCGCACTTATCTTCCAAAGCAGAAACTCTTTTCTCCACTTCTTGTGTCCTGTTTTTTATATCCTTCACTTCCTGCGCGATGACGGGGAGCTGCTCGAGGCGGATGTTGATGCCTCTAATTCCGTCTCGTAGTTCCTGCAGGACAAGGTCCAACGTGGCGGTTCCCGGCTGCGGCTGCGGCACGGGCGGAGCAGGCGAGCTGTTCGCTGCTGGTGTTCCCGAAGAAGTGTTTGTTTTGCAGGATGCACACAATAACGTAGCCAGGCGGGCGGTTCCCATCTTCCTGTAGTTCTTTTCACTGATATTCGCGCAGGAAAAGCAGTACTTGTCGGAACAACTCGAGCAAGTAACTCCGTCTGTGAAGTCGGTACGACAGGCACGACAGTAATTCATGATTAATCTTCAAATTTATTTGCGTTTATAATAGTTTAGCGATCCGCGAAGCAAGCAAGTTACAGGTGATTTGTAACGCGTAACTTTCTAGGTTATCTATCGAACGGCGATGATGTTAGCGTGCGTGCTTACTGCGAGCGAGCGCGGAGCGGACTGATAATACAACGTAAGGGTTATTGTTCGCCTTTTTTAAATTCAAATCACATTTATATCAGACACAGTAAGTATGTGTACATACCTAGACCATATAACGATAATAAAAATCAAACGTACACATAAAATAGTATACTAATAATTACAATGAATTAAGATAAATAATAATATGGCGCTCATTAGGGGAGGCCTATGTCCAGCAGTGGACTGATATAGGCTGATGATGATGATGATGAAGATAAATAATAAATATAATCTATATTAACAAAGAAAATTACAATCAAACAATAGAATTAAATTTCAACGTCTCCAATCCAAGCTCAATGTTTGGTATTTGGATGACGGAACTCTGGGTGGAGAGGTGAACACAGTTTTTGATGATCTTAGAACCATCACAGATTAATTTCAAAAATCGGTTTAGCATTAAATTTTTCAAAATGCGAGCTGTTTAATTCGGACTCTTGTGTAGACAAAAACAATATCATTGGTAAATTCAATAGTTTGGCCCCCAACAGTTCAATAGTAGATAAATGTTCACTTCGACTCCTTGCTCCTGGGCTCACCAAGTCTTGATGAGTCTTTTTAGCCATTTGTAGATGAGAAAATACAAAATTTCAACAGAACTTCGGACAGACTTCTCAAAATTAATAGCCATGGCTTTTACAATTATTCGGTTTTGCCTGTTTGTACCTAAATTCACGTATTCTTTGAGATGTTGTCAACTGTGGAAACACAGCGAGCTCTTGGTAGGCGTAGACAACATAATAAAGAATACTTTATCATCAGTTTTGAATATATATTTGGATGACAAGGCATGGTCGCAGGCCTCCCTGCCTGTAAAATTGGGAGGCTTAGGTATTCGCAAAATTTCAAGTGTAGCCCTACCAGCGTTCTTGTCTTCCGTCTACAACACTAGTTCTTTAGTTGAAAAAATCTTAATCATTTGGTCCCTGGAATTTCATTCAAAGTTTCATTTTTAGACGAAACTCGAACGGCTACTATTATTTTTCTACTACTATTATTTCGACGACCACTGTGGCGCGGTGGGCGAAGGTCCGTCTGCGACGCAGGAGGTTGCGGGTTCGATTCCCGCCTTGGGACAAATATTTGTACGATCTGCAAATATTTGTTCCGGGAGTTCTGGTCGTTTTCTATGTATAATAAAAAATATCTATCTATGTAATGTATTGTATTATGTATATCAATTATCTAGTACCCATAACACAAGCTCTGCCTAGCTTGGGGCTAGATAATGCTGTGTGAATTGTCCAGCATTATATATACAGTTTGTTGGTAAATTAGTGACAATACTTGAACTGCAGGTTCAGCCCATCATCACAAACACGTTTGTGAAGACGCCAGGTCTTAATTCTGAATTTTGGTATTGGTAATGGGTACCTCCCGCAATTCAATAATCGTTCGTTAGAGGTTTTATTTGAAACTCAATTTAAGAACAGCTCTGCCCTGAATTAACAGAAGATAATATGAGAGTGAAAGATCGGTCTTAAGTAACTCGTTGGGATCAGAAGTGACTTATTAGCGATAAGGCCGCCCATTGTACTATTATGTTTAATGTTTATATCTGTTTCTTTTAGTTTTATTTTGTGGTGTACAATAAAGAATATTGTATTGTATTGTATATTTTTTTTTAGAATTTAGACTTGGCGCCTTTATAAACGTGTTTGTGATGATGGGCAGGACCTGCAGTTCACGTATTGCCACTAATTTACCAATAACCCTGTATATATAATATATTTTTTTTTTACTTTACCTTGAAAATATTAAAGTGAATAAAAAAACAAAGTGAAGAAGAGATCATTTTATTTCCTAGTTTTATTAGTGTTATTTGAATTTTGTTACCTGTCCAAGAGTTCTGTGAGGTCTAAAGAAAATAAATCACTTTGATATTTGATGATCTGCTCGTTCTGTCAATTAGTACCTACCAGTTCCAAAACATTAGACTGAAAACTGGCGACGGAACACACGAATTCAAACAGCTTTTGAAGTATTACCATTATTACTATTGTCTATTAGTTATCCTGTGGTAATACTACCTTATCCTATCGTGTAATGGTATAATGTATGGTCGTGTAACCGGCGCGTGCGTGTGCTTGCAGACCCGCCGTTCCGCGCGCCGCAGCTCGCGATCTCCCGGGAGAGCTACGCGCGCGGTGACGTCATCCGCGCCAACTGCTCCGTCGACGACTCGTACCCGGCGCCCAACATCACATGGATCATCGACGACCACAAGGTATGTCTGACGATGGAGTCTCAGACTATCAGGGAATTATACGTTTCAGCCGTAGTTGGCTTGGTTACTTAGGGTTGGTTTTTTGTTTATTCCCTTTGGTGTGCTCCAGCCACAGAGGACTGAGCGCACTCATCTCTGTACTAGCTAACGTACACAAGCTTGTTGCTTAGTTTTCACGTATTTGTTGGAAGATACATATCGTATCTCATTAGGTCCCAGCCCAGAACAATTAATGTGTTAATGTAACAAAGTCAACAGAAAAAGCTTTTTAAAATTTAATTTAATTTGTAACCCATCATTTGGATTTTCGAAGAACACAACATATTTTTATTAATAACCCACATCTACGAGAACTACCAACCACTGAAACTGCAAGCCACATTTTATCCAAAAGAAGATACTTACCTTACCCTGCATCTGTATATTAAAAGCGGCAATGTTTGATAGAAAACATACTAATTATTTCAAAACAAAACAAGAACTAGACAACAACGATAACAGACGAAATAAAAATAAAATAATACTCCCCGGTACAACCCTAACAACTGCTAGTAAAAGCCCCAAATTTAGATGAACTAAAATATTCAATAAACTATCCGAAAACCTAAAATGCGAACCAAAAGATAATATTTTTATGAATCACTTGAAAACTATATTAATACAAAAATGCTACTATTCAATCCACGAATTTTTCTCCGATGATAGTTTAAAACAATTAACCGAAAGTGTACCTACTAGCTGACATACTGTCACCTACAGACTAAGTTAGTAAGTTAACCTTATCACGATGGACATTTTTTATTTTATTTGCCGTTGTAGGGATGACGCTAAGCATACCTACTGCTATAAGACAATGCTTTAACAATATGTATGTATAACCTACCTAGTGATTATATTCCTGAGCTGACATTAAATTTCGATTCGCGTTATTAGATTAATCTTGTTAAATTCAATTACTGTTCAACTGATACTTAACTACAATTGTACTTGTAGATTGTTTGCAACAGTCTGCAGTTAGCTCAATTGTTTCAATTGTAAATACTTGTTTTAATTTAACTACAATTATTTTTATATCAAACATGACATTGCTAATTATTGCTATAAATATGAAGTAGGTATCCAAGTAAAAATAATTATTAAGCTAACAAAAGCGAACTCAATCTTTGTAATTGTTGCACCCTGACAGGGTTTTTATGCATTGTGTATCTACTAACACTACCTACACCTAAGAAAAATATGTATGCAATGACGGAATATGAATGAATATGAAACTCAATCTCCAAAACAATGGCCCGATAATTGGCAGACTGTAAAAAACCGCAGCAAAAAACTACAACAAACATAAATAAATAATATTTCCGAGCTCCGAGCCCCCAAACGTAATTATTACCGCTGAGGTTCTGGAACCGTCGTCGATCAACAGAAAAACGAAAACAATATCCTCTCTCGGTAATAAATACGAATCTATGAATAATGCCGTATTCTTTTCTACAAAGGGTTGTCATCGCCGACTTTCTAGGGATTGGCGTATGGCTTTCAACTGACCGGTCATTTAATTCTTGAGATAATAGTTGCCAAATATTTCTTCCATAATTTCTTCTATCTATCAACAGAAAAAATTACAATGCTTGATGTGGGCTTCCCAAAACGCGAGTGCCATTCTCTCCTCGAAGTATTCGAGCGTCCCGATCTCACATTCGCGCTCCTCACATTTTCTTTTCTATTTTTGTCAAGGTAGTGGGCGAATTACTTTCGTTGATTACCGATACTTAGTTAAGATTTTTAACAAAACGTCTGACTAACAACGGCGACCAGTTATAAAACCCATAAAAAGGAAATGAAATCCATTGATGGTGCTCATCCCTTTACGAGCTTGGGGATACATTCGCACAAAGCCAATAATGAACATCGGACTGCAATCCAATTAAAATCCCGGCTTTTTATCCGGCTTTCAACTTTGCTCCGCGTAACAATAAAAATACAACCGAAAGTTTCCTTTCGCGTTTTTTTATTATGTTTTGCGAATGATGGAGAGGTTTACCTACTAGCGCGCTGCGGAGCCAGGGAACTTTGTTTCACCCGTTCTGTTTAATGGAAGAAGGAACTAAATTGAAAACATTTTTAAGCTTTCTACGTGTTTCTATGGAAACAGGTCACCAGCAATTTTAATATACGTTAATATAGCACATAAAATAACTTTATCGAAAGAAACAAATAAAAATGAACATTTACTTACCGTACGACATCAGCAGCATTACTCAACCACCAGACTTTATTTCCATTTAGCTGTAGAATAGAAATAGATTAGTGTCTTACCTTTAGAATGTACAGTGTTCGTTTAGAATGTACAGTGTTCGTTTCAAAATCATAACATGCGAACTTTGAAAACTGAAACTTAAAAAGACTAGAAAGTTAAGTTACAGGTGGTAAATATTCAAATAGCTCGACATTATTTATTTCGCCTCCTAAAGCTATCACATGAAGATCCGCGCGCGGAGATGGATGCGCTGCCTCAATTTCCGGATTCCACGCTTCTAATGGAAACCTCGCGGAATCTGTCTCCGTCGGCTTTCATATAACACTTATCTAGGCTTACAGTTAGATGTACAGCTTTTAACGTAAAGCCATTTATCAAAGAGCACGTCTATCTCTTTCCCTGGTACCTCATGGTGACTCCGCTAACCAACGTGGATCGCGGCCTGTACGATACGTCACTTCTCTGGGTAACCAGTTTTGAGCTATAGTATTGAGAATTTACGATGATCGGTTTTCACTCTGATATAATAATATGTTTTTGTATATACCCTGGCTTGGGACCCGACAACAGATTGATCTGTATTTTTATCATGATCTCAGAATTCATTAAACCTGAAGACTTTACTTAATTGATTGTTATTCCACCACCAGATCGCAGAAACAGTCTCCCGAGCCCCGGAACAGGACTTCAAGGAGCACGGCGCGTTCAGCCAGCTGGAGATCTCGATCCTGGAGGTGGCACCTTACCGCGTGGGAGTCACTTTTACCAGCGCTGGACTGCAGCGCGGGTACCAGGACGGGACCTACGGGGCCTATTCCAAGGAAGAGAGAGATGAACAGGAGATACTCAGGTACGGATCAACTGGAGTTGTAGAGATGATCACTTTATTACTAGAGAAATAAGCACTATTGCTTTTGAAAAAGATGCCGCAAGTCGAGATGGAAGGATGCAGGAAGGGAAACACCTTGCGGTCTTCCACTGCGTTCTCGACGCGCCTGAGAAAAATACCAAGAGGTGGTCTCAGGAGAATTATTAAAAAAGCTGATCACCACTATAATAGGACTAGGAATACAACTCTCTCTCTCTCTCTCTCTCTCTCTCTCGTAGTATTATAACCAACTTCGAAAAAAGGGTGGTTCTTTTTGGCTGTACAATGTATGTTTTAATGTATGTTCGTCGATATTTCCGTCGTTCATGGACCGATTTGGATTACTTTTTGCGGTAGCATACAAGATAATTTCGAGGTGGTCTAGATTTTATTCCCGAGAGACTAGTATTTATAAAATAAAACTTCAAAAACAGTTTAGTTTAAAACTAAGGGATTCGAAGTCGATGTATATTTTTTCATTTCAAAACATTTCAATTATTTTTCTTCAGCTACTAGACGGGAGAGCCCTGCCTCTTATGTCTGCCAGCTGAAGAAAAAACTAGTCACGTAAAAAACTAAATACAATCTTTCCCTTTGACAGACTAATCATGTCATGCTACTACTGTAAATATTTTGCTTATTTGACAAACCGTACTTAAATTTAAACTGACCTTTGTAAGTTGAGCTGTTTCCGTCGGCAGCTACACCCTGGTGCCGCCTGCCTCAGGGCAGTTCCTGGTGTCGTGTGCGGCCACCATCTTCGATATCTACGCGCGCCAGTCACCGCCGCGCCTCGTGCGGGAGGACGCGCCCCGCCCCGCCTCCGTCACCGGCGAGGACTCAGGAGGTTAGTGACGTCACCATTACAGACTTTGTGTTACCTTTGAAGCTGGCAAAAATATACCCTGCAGTGTCTTGGAAAAAAACAGCTTCACTTTCCAATATACTGTAATTTAGAAAAGGTTGTGTAAGATAAGCATATTATAATTTAGTTATCTGATTGTAGTTATGTGTTAGTGTATGGACCGCCTGTGGCGGTGAAAGCCTCCTCGAAGCATTTCCATTCTGCTCTATTTGTAGCTGTCCCAGACCAGAGCTTTCCTGCAGTCTTTGCCAGGTCGTCGCTCCAACAACCCCACAGTGTCTTATCTTTCCTGCAGTCTTTGCCAGGTCGTCGCTCCAACAACCCCACAGTGTCTTATCTTTCCTGCAGTCTTTGCCAGGTCGTCGCTCCAACAACCCCACAGTGTCTTATCTTTCCTGCAGTCTTTGCCAGGTCGTCGCTCCAACAACCCCACAGTGTCTTATCTTTCCTGCAGTCTTTGCCAGGTCGTCGCTCCAACAACCCCACAGTGTCTTATCTTTCCTGCAGTCTTTGCCAGGTCGTCGCTCCAACAACCCCACAGTGTCTTATCTTTCCTGCAGTCTTTGCCAGGTCGTCGCTCCAACAACCCCACAGTGTCTTATCTTTCCTGCAGTCTTTGCCAGGTCGTCGCTCCAACAACCCCACAGTGTCTTATCTAACTAAAATTAAAAAACATTCGTGGTCTCTGCATATGTTGGCCCAGACATGACATCGGCAGTTGTACCTCATGACGAGTTAGCCCCTACTCGGCCCGTCTGTGACCATTCACGTAAACTGAAAACGAGTTCAAGTTCCATTCAAGACTTCACGATTTTCTGGATCTTTGAGAGGAGTCCGACTGCGTATGTCACAATGATCACATTGCTTCACACTCGTATTATAAATGCGAAAGTTCTGATTTCAAGATGGTTGGATGTATGGATGGATGGATATTACTTTTACACGCCAATACTGCTGAACGGATCGAGCCTAATTCCGCATATAATAATAATAATAATAATATAATAATAAAGCCTTTATTTACTGATTTTACAATTATTTTAAGTGTTTCATTATGTGCTAGTCCGGTAAATCAGCGTGTCCTAGTGACACATAGGCCTCCTCTAACGCCTAGTCTTCTCACTTCGCTTAGTCCTAGAACATCCCATTTGATATTTTGGAGTGCATTTTCTAGTTCTAGTAGCCTTTCGTTAGTTCTTAGAGTTAGTGTATTGAGAGTTGCTATGTATGAGTTTTTTGAGTTTCGTTTTCTTCTCTATTTGTTTTTTGTATTTTCTTCTCTATGTTTGTGTTTAGTTAGAGGGTTGCGGTCATTTTCCCCCACGGAGACCGCTGTCCGGCTTGGGAGAGTATTGGTTTAGGTTTGTTGTATTTTTGTAGTTGTTCTGAATTTTTGTCTTCCGGTTTCCGATGTGCATCACATGTCATTGATTACTTTCTCCTGAAGTTGAGTTATTTCTTTGATGGCTTGTAAGCCCAAGTTGATTTGTTTTGTTTATTTTTGATGGAGCTTGTGAAACACTTTCGTTGTCTTGTTGTGTAGGTGAATCTGTTGGCATTCTCTTTCTTTTCTCACTATCTTTGGGAGTATAAGTCCTGTCTTTCACCACCAGTCTGTCGTATCGAATGAACGCAATTTTTCCCTTTTTTCTTTCTTCAAGTTGTTTTACTTTTAGCTCTTTCCTAATATTCATAACTTCTTTGGGGTAATCTTCTGTAATGTAGATGTTCTCGGGGAGATTCTTATTGCTGCGAAGTAGTTCTTGTCGGCGCCAAGCAAGGGTGAGTGTTATTAGTATGGGTCGCGTTTTATTGTTGTCCTTTTTTCCAAGACGCCGGACACTACTTATTTCCCATTTGTCCCAGTTTTCGAAGCCCATTTTTCCGCTGTTGAGGAAGTTGATAATTAATTCCAGAAGGTCAGTGTCGTCTTTTTCTTTCTCTTCTATTCCGTGTATCACAGCGTTGTTTTTTCTGACTTCACGCTCGAGGATGTATACTTTTTTATTCAGAGTAGCAACCTGGTTTTTAAGTTTGACGTTTTCCTCCACTAATGGCTTTAGTTTTTCATCGATCGACGCCGAAAGGTTAGCAAAGCTTTCAGTTATAGTTTTGGTTTGTTTCTGGAAATCTCTTTGCATTTCTCTCATAGCATCTAGTATCACTTTTGTTGCAGTATCCATCTCGATGTTTTCTTTAGTATTTAGTAGATTTTTTCTTCTCTAGTCGCACTTTTCTAGGTTATGGTAGATGGTAGAATCTTGTTTCTAGTTTTACTCATAGATGAATACTAATAAACGGGGAAGTTTTACTGTCTAAGCCAATAAATATGAAGAAGGGCCAAAACCAAGTGGCAAGATAGGAAGAAGAAGATGTCTGGCGATGATTTGGCTTTTTTAGGTTATTATGCCGATTATTGAATTGCGATTTTTGGTGTAGATTTTGCAGTATTTTCACTGTTTTCACTTTTCACGTGTGTACTTTGAGGTTTTATTTAGTGTTTTTTCGTTCACAACACGAAAGCGTCACTTTTTCGCACTTTTTGATATATTTTTTCCGCGGAAGTTATTGACGTACGTGTTCACTCGTCGGAAACCCTAATATTAACCCTAATACCCTATATAATTCCGCATAAGCCTGGAATAAAACATAGACTACTTTTTTTCTCATAAATGAATTCCCATTGTGTAGAAATAAACTTAGACAACGCGTGCGAAGCCACGGGCAGAAACTAGTCTTAAATAAAATATGATACAAAATCAATAACATTTTGTTTCTTGTTTGATAATTACTATTTATAAAGCTGTCTATGTATAAAATTTGACTTGTCTAAATGCTTTTTTGTAAGCCTAAAGAAATAAATTTATTGACTTTTTTTTAAAATACAAAAGCTCTTAGTTTTACAGGTTATGATAATAAGAAATGACACTAAGGCCCGTCTTTATGAAAGCTTATTCGGTCATAGATCTGTGCTTGAGTGACGTTTATTACATATGAAAGTGAACACAACACGATCGATGACTGAGCAAGCTTTCATAATAAGTGAATGTGTTGTCTACAAAGAAGTCGCGCGCGTCTCAAGGGTTCGTTTTGGGATCTTATTTACTCTCCTTTAATGTAATTCACCTTTTTCAAACCACTTGGTTCGTACCTCATAAGCAGACATCTACTGATACAGTTAAATGTGCGCGGATGTTTGTCATTATGTATCTCCAATAGTTGACATCTATCGCTTTCCGCAGGTGCAGCGGCCCTCAGCAGCGCTCTCCTTCTAACGCTGAGCGTGCTACTCACGTTATGATCACTCGGAGAGTGTGGATGGCTAGCTTTTTGTCAATTGTAAGGGAGCGGGGGAGGGAGACATTATACGTACGTTATCTCGACGAGAGTGAGGGAGAAATAGAACAAATTGTATAACCTTGTAACGATACCAAAAACTGGTATAATTGAGTGTACTCGTATGTATCCAACTGTCCTTCCAATTAAAGAGAAATAATGTATAAAGTCTAATAAAGAGTATGTCGTTAATAGCTACTTTTATTTTGAGTAGCTATCGAGATGATTCCGCGGGCAAAAGCTAGTCGTAGTATAAAGTTTCGGTACCTCATGTCTTTGGCTAAAACTTTGTAAATAAGTACGTGTTTTGATATTAACCCCGAGAAAAGACTTACGTTACCTCCTACTCGTGAAGTTAGCTACAATACTGAACTTAGTGCCAAGTAATGTAAACAGGGAAAATACGGGAAGTTTTCAAGAACGGTGGGGAATTTCCTTAGTTAACTCAAATCTCTACCATTCCCTCTCATTATCTTGCAAACAGATAAGGACAGCGTTACACGTAAGAAACTGAATGTTGTGATAGACTAGAGCCAAAATATTTGTATTGTAGTCAAACTAAGTCATTGTATATTAATTTATGTATTTAAATGTTGCAGATTTAATATTACATGTGAATATGTAAATAAATTTATTAGTTACCTGATTTGTTAGTAGTTTTATTTTATAATGAATAGTCGCTATATACATTTAGCAAATATTAGGATCACCTTCCAAGGATCATGATTAAGGTCCATCGTGAAGTCTCGGTTTTTTCTTTATTATAAAAACCAATTTTATTTACCTTCCATAAAAATAAATATCCAGAACCCTCTGTGATCCTAAAGCAGAGCTTACTCAATTAGGTCCGCCGTCGGCCGACTCCGGAGCGCGACTGAGTGGTTCCAACCTGGCGGTGCGCCAGCCAGGTGACGACCACAGCGCCACTCCACCACTACGCGGCATTCTCCACCGTAACCACCTCGCAATACTAGCAATTATAGCTCAGCACAACTGCTTTACTAACCTTGCTAACATTCCCAATTCAAAAATGGAAGTTTTCTTTGCTGAATACTTATTTTGACCTTACTGGCCAGCAAATAGGGACTATGCAAACTGCACCACCGATGTGAGTAAGAATACTCAAATAATTCTAGAGACCCCGTTGGATTTTGAAACTAATGACTATCACAATAAGACGGTAAATAATTGTCAACAAGAAAAGTGCAGTTTACCACTCGATTGGTTGTTCGATTGTGAGCGGTAATGGGCTATAAATAAAGTTTGTATTCAGATTGGTGAGATGAGTGGTATCGCTGAAGATGTTTTCTGTTCAGCAAATTGAATATTTTGTTTAGTTTGTTTGGAGTTGTTCCGAGAGAGGAGAGCGGGGCAATATCTGAGGAACTCGATGAAATTGTACTTCGATGTTCTATGAATGAACCAGTTTTGGATAACTTAAGTCGTAAGATGAGGAGTTTCGGAGTTGGAACTGAGACGGGATTGATTTATGGATTTCGTTGTCAAACAAGAAACTCACATTCTTGTTGTCAGTCATGTCTGTCCGTCTGACTCTCTATATTATTATGAATCTTATCATTGATTTTGCGGAACATCATCTTATGCCTTTAATATAAAAAAACAAAAGAGCTACGAGGTGCTACGAGGCACTACGAGGTGCTACGAGGCGCTACGAGGTGCTACGAGGCGCTAGGTAATGCTACAAAACTGCTACGCGCTACGAATTAGAAGCTCTGTGCATGAAATGGTTATCTTCTTATTTACCGGAGTAGCAAAAGACATTCCTAAGATTGAACTATAGTAAAATGGACTAGAGAACCAAAACAACAACAGTAGACTATTAAAGAAACCAGCAGCGGTCATTAACAGATACGGTAGCTCCACGTAAGATAATCCACTTTCATCAGTTAAAGAGGGTAAGTACCCAATGTGATGAAAGTAAATAAATAATAATAAATATTCCACGCAGCACCATCTGCCTCCAGCTACGCAGAGCTTGTGTGAAGGATGGCTACTAGATCACTAATATACTTAATAGAATACATTCCATGAATACATTTTTTTTACTATACATAGAAAATGCCGAGATCACCCGGAACAAATATTAGCAGATCGGACAAACGTTGGTCTCAAGGCGAGACTCAAACACGAAACTCCTACGTCGCAGACAGACCATCGCCCGCCGTACCGCAGAGGTCGTCTAAGTAGTAGATAGTAGAAAGTCGTAGGCACCGCGAACACGGCAGCAGGCGAGCTTTACACGAAACCTGAACTTTTAGTTTTTAATTTGGCGGTAAATAACCGAGTGAGGAGCGAGCGACTCGGCCGACCCGAGTCCTGGTGCACTCGGTGCATGAGGATACTAACGCTATGTTTGCTTAAAAAATGTTGTCGGATTCACACGCGCTGTTTCTATCGAACGGTTCAAAGGTTATTTCTTCTTCCTACTTGTTCTTGCGTTAAACTAAATAGAGTAGCACAAACTAAACATGTAGGTATCATGCTCGACCAAAGACTATCTTGGCACAGAATACAACTACAAAACTAATATGGACTTTCAAAACAATGCGTCATATTCATATAGCATCAATAGATCTCCTCAGCTAAATTCATATTTCACTTGGTCAATCTATCATAGGTTATTGCTTGCCGATTTGTGGAGGGGCTACAAAAATTAATTGTTTGCACTAGAGAGAGCACAACGCTCACTGTTAAAACTAATGTTTTTCAAACCCTACAGGTTCTCTACCGAGAGTCTGTACCTTGAATCAGGACTCCTAACAGTTAGAAAGTTCTATTTACTTCAGCTAGTCCTTAAAATACATAGGTCACTGTGTTATGACGCAGAATCAAAATGAAAATCAAAAATTCTTTATTTCCATAAATACAATAAAATGTACACTTAGAAAAGGTCAAATTCTCATGCTCACACTCTCACGCAGAACATGACAAGATCAGTAGCCGTAGAAGGAATCATCCGGTACCCAGAGTTACTAAAACTACATTTGCTATGAGGCAATATAAATGGCAATCCTCTTATATTTATAATTTCCTTAAAAAGTGCAAAGGATGAGGCTCTTATATTATTTACAACACACGTTTTATGTTAATTCATAGTTGCCCTAATCTAGAAAGCCAGGCTCTTATCAGCCTGGTGTTACTGGACGATGACAACAATGATACATAGTTGCCCTAATCTAGAAAGCCAGGCTCTTATCAGCCTGGTGTTACTGGACGATGACAACAATGATACATAGTTGCCCTAATCTAGAAAGCCAGGCTCTTATCAGCCTGGTGTTACTGGACGATGACAACAATGATACATAGTTGCCCTAATCTAGAAAGCCAGGCTCTTATCAGCCTGGTGTTACTGGACGATGACAACAATGATACACATTTTACATGAATACACGAATTTTTAAATGATTATTTTACTTTTAGTCTAATTATACCTTACTCTTAGTCTAATTATATCTGTTCACATAATATCTTAATTTTAAGTCTTAGTACGTATAACTTCGAACGCAAATACTTAAATATTGTTATTGTAATAATGGTAAGAGAGGGGTCCCCTAACACAATCAAACTTTGCTTAAAAGGTGACTCTAGAACCTGTTTGTATAGTCTTTTTAAGTAATTGCAATAAACATTTTTTTATTATTTTTTATTATTATGAATATCTGGCATGTAAGTACCTACCCATAACACAAGCTCTGCTTATTTCGGGGTTAGAGGATGATGTGCGGATTGTCCAGCATTATTTATTTATTTATTATTATTATTATTAGTATTCGCACTAAATCATTGGCTACATACAAACGGACAGACGTAATGAAGTGCCCAGTATCGAAACAAAATTCTAAGTTTCCAAACACAAATCGCCATCCTAAAACCAGAGGAAGAGCAGCAGCTTTTTTGTAATTGACCGCTTCCTCTAGGATCACCATCCGCCTGCGCAGGCCTTGGACCAGCACTGGACCTGTACCCTAGGGTCTGATATTATGATAAGGTTTCGGTTACATAACCGAATAGGGAGAGCTAGTAGGTAACTCAGTAAACTGGCATGTAAGGAATTAAGCCGAGTGTACACGAACTATCTCCAGGACTGCCAGAATTATTTGAAATTATTTCCTGGAACATTTCTCAAGTGGAAAACAGAATGTTTTACTTCAAGTGGAGCCTGGCTCAGCTAGTGGACTAGTGGAACACTTTCGGTTTGTGTGGGTTTACAGGTTTATTAAACCTTTTTTATGCCCTTAAAATTTTCTCCCGCAACTGGATAAAAAAGCAATGTGTTTCATTAGGAAGCAGTAATTATTTACTCACAAGAAGCCGCCGTTCAGTCGTGAAAAGATCCAAAGATATTTATTTGCATCAAACATGATATAAATATAATTAACGTCCTCATTGTCTCTATACTTAAAAATGCATTAATCTCATAATTATTCCCGTCGTTCAGGGATTTTATATAAATAGTTATTCATTAATTTAATTTCTATGGCATCTTATTATATATTTTTATAAACATTGTCAAACAGCATTTTATTTATACTATGCCGAATGTGGGGGAGGATCTTTTAGATATCTAAGGTAAGCAAGATAACTTTGCATTTTATTATTATTGTTAACAGATTAAGTTTGACTCTCGTGTTTGAATTGAATCACCGAATCAATAAGTTCATCAGATAGAAACTTTTGATCAGTATAAGCAACAGGATCGATTAACATCAAAAAAGTTTTTGTGTAAAATTCCAATTTTCTTAGCTATTTTCTTTTTAAAACCCATGAATTGGAATGAACATTTATTTCCTGTAGCTGCATCGGTTAAAGTACCTCTCGCTAATGCCTTGTCTCCAAAAATCTACCCTGTATAGAACCAACGATTTTGGTCAGAACAAAAATTATTAAGGTGTTTTTAATTTGCATCAGTTTATCCAGTTTGATTTCATTAGATAAGATTTATCTGGAACCCTACAGTCTCTACGAGGCGAGGGTTAGCACAACAAACACATTGTTTTTGATTGCTCCGCATAATGTCAGCCCTCGGTTTGTCACCATATGCATACATATTTATGTGTAGTTTTAGCGTAATGGCAGTATTTCGTGAGATAGTACCAAAAAACTAATTTCAGTAATGTCAGCGGTCGGACGTCCGCTATAAATGTGGACGAGGAGGAGATTCCGCATTGTGTCCCGGATTATACAGTCCATATAGTTCGGGATGCGAGGGACCCGGCCTGAGCCTGCGCCACTGCGAGTCACAACGTGGACATAAGCTAGCTAACATTAAACAGTAAAGAACACAGAGAGATCTCCAAATACACAAACAATTAATAAAAAGGGGCGGCTTTCATATCCCCACCAAAGGAAAACTATGCTTGATTATTTTGAGAAAACTTAAGCATTTACTAGGATAGTTATTAAATACAATATACCAACTAATATAATATATCATTGAGCAATTTTTTCTATTGAGCTACCTGTAGATAGTTTGCGACAGTCTGCAGTTAGGTTAATTGTTTCAATTGTAAATACTAGTTTTTATTTAATTCTATTATTTGATTGTAATTTTCTTTGTTAATAAAACTTCCCTAGAGCTAGGAATTACATATGCGAATGCACATTGGTCAAGTGTTGTAGGCGCGGTGGACGTGGCGCTGGACGGGTCGCGGCGGGTGTGGCGCAGGACGGGTCGCGGCGGGCGTGGCGCAGGACGGGTCGCGGTGGCTGTGTCGATCTTCGAATTAGGACTATGTCCAGCAATATATACAGACTAAGTTCACTAAATAAATTCACAAACTGTAGGTACCCTCAGCCCTCGAGGTACATCGAGTGGATCCCATGTGCAGTGGACAGCCAGCGCTCGCCTCCGGCACTACCACTACCAGTACATGGATCGTGCCGGTGGGCACGTTGCAAACTTGGTAACGTGCCCACCGGTTCCATGTAAAACGGTTACGGTACAAGTCTGTATTAATGAGAGGAATGTTGGACAGTGCTCCGCCGTCGCGCACGTCTCAGCTCGCCACCAGCTCGCAGGTACTTGCACAAACTTACCTATTTCAACACAACATTTTCATACAAAATTACTTGAGGCCGAATTTCACTAAATTAATTGCTTTAACATAACAACGGATTTGTCTCGTTTGATGAACGAAATTACAGATGGAAGGAGGTGTGTCAAAATAGTCAAGGTTCAAACTAATATATGAATCTCTCCGCGCACATACCTACCGCACCCACTCGTCTAGAGGTTGGTGCACAATTTGGCCCCATTTTTGAGTTTTTAATATAAGAGATTATTTTATTAGGTACTAGCTAATCTACAGTGTCTGTTAGGTACCATAATACAAAAAATCATTTTATCAGCCAAAACTTCGTCAATTGTATAGTAACGCTTATTCAACAGTTTTTTTTTGTAAATAACTAAATGTGTTTTTTTTACTTCTAAAGGTATTTTATAGTAAAATTTAATAGAGAGGTACATAAAGCTCTTCTTGAGATGGAGTTTTAGATAGTCTAGTACGAGGAACCACTACATGTTCGTTATGTCTAGTGTTGGGACGAGATTGTTTGATTATGGCCAGAGATGTCGCCCAGTTCCGCACCGACAATACTAGTAATAAAGGAGAACAATCTTAAGCTTAGTTTTATATAAATATTGACCTGTATGTAAATCACATTATATTTAGACTTAGGCAAATAATATTGTATTACATTTTAAGTATTATACAAACTTACTAGTGGTTAATTTTCGCTTCTTCCACAAGTGGACAAAAAATTTAAGCGAACAATATCAACAACATTTTATTTCTTGATTGATAATTACTATTTGTAAAGCTGTTTATATATAACATTTGACTTGTCTAAGTGCTTTTTGTAAGCCTAAAGAAATACAGTTATTGACTTTTGACTTATAAGCTCATATGCCATTGTCATTATTTTTAGTACACTACCCTGTGCAAACTCGGCTATTCCCAGTAGTCTTACCGAGTAAGACTACTGAGAATTTTCTTCCCAACAGTCTTACTAATAGTAAGAGCTTACGTTAGATTGCTGGTTTTCCAAAATTTTTTCCAAAAACGTTTCACTGATCCCTAACTTCATTGCACATCATATTACTAATATTCTAATCGGAAAATAGCTTTTCTAGGTTCAATACTTTTACATTAACTCTATAACCTACTGTGTTCAATTCATTTTGAGCGGTTTGTGCGTGTTAGCAGAAAAACTTTGACAAGTCAGCGGTAAAGGAAAACTTTTTTTTCTTTTTGTTTGGTACTCTGTTTGTCATCACTCGTCACGCAGCACGTTTGGGTAAAAATCTGATACGAATACCGAACAGAGCATAATAACTATACCCAGCCTAGAGATGACCAATTCGCACGAGCCCGTCTGCACCATATTGTAATGGTGGCTATTTAGTTAGGAATTCGCATTCAAATCAGATGAGAGCCATGAGTCCGGCCGGCTATCGTAATCCTGCGACGGTCTGCGGCTCAGACGGATCTACTCGACGCCGAGTGGTTCGACTGTAAGAATGAACGGCTCATTCTGTGTGAATGAATTAGTAATTCTATAAGAATGAATGGTAATTCTGAGGATTGAACGAGCTTCCAGCCAGCAGTTTAGAGAAATAATGAAAAATGCGCTTTGTGCGAGCCAGGGCGCGGTTTGAAGGAACTTGGAGATTGGAGGCGATCTTTTGTTCGGAGCCTTCTATGACAAGGTGCTTCATCTCTGAATAGGCTGGGTAAGGAATAAGCGTTTTCCTGCTCTTCACAAGAGTAACAAGTGGGTATATTATTTTATGGTCGAGCCACAAGTTGGTCAACAAACCAAGATACACCTAAGTAATGACTCTCATTATTGGGTAGTTAACGAGCGCACGCGCAGCCCGTCTGTAAACAAGTAAAGGGTCGCCGTGGATCACCCATCACTGCGTATTTGAGTAAAAATTATAATCTTGCTACCAGTTTCCATTTTGTGGTAAATTCAAGTGTTAGCACAATGCTAATAAAGAGTATAAGCGACATAAATGATTGTATAAGCGGTATAATGAGCAGATCGAGTGCGATGGCAAGGTCTCGCCGGCAGCAGCCAGCAGGCCCGCAGGCCTCCGCCGCACTGTGCCGGCGCACTGGCCGCTCGCCAGGAACCTCGCTGCTTCACCAGCTCTTCTCAGACACACTCGGCCTTGACTCACACGGTCAGGGTCACACTAGTGCATATCTTTATAATAATAGAAAGGCAAAAGTTTGTCAAGGTTTCCAATATAAGATCTCCAACAGTTCTGAACAGGAGATAAGATTTTGCGTTACCACCAACAGAGGATACACTCTTAAACACACTAAAAATCACATAACAATATCTTGAGTTTTGTACACTCTACAATGTTAAAAATCCTCTGTCACAATTTAGCTTAATACACTATTTTACAAACTACGAAGTTACTCTCCTGTGTTCAAAGTAAACTTCGGTTGTCACCTTGTGTTAGTCTCTGGTATCTCAATGAGCAGTGTCGGCACTCGGCGGCGGCGGCGACGGCGGCGTAGCGGTGATGGACTTGAGTCGCGGGTTCGTATTTCGTTACTGTTGGAAACACTAAGTACTTCTCGACTACCACCATATTGGAAACTTATTTTAATTTCTTTTACTTCAAATAAAAGAAGAGTCAATAAGTCGGTCTTTCTAAGATGACTAAGTTCCAGGCGCTACCTTGTTAATAAGGACCTTTCTCTTAATTTCCCTTTAAATATCAAAAATGAAAGACATCGCCCAAAGAGATGTCAGAAAAGTGGCTTTTAGGCTTGAGAATAAGAGTCGGCGCAAACGAGAAACTTAACGGACACCTGTTTCAGGCTTTCAGCCACTGCTCATAATGGATGAAAAGCGGCGATGCACGCATCATCGTCCGTGCCTATAGCTTGGACTAGTAATGACCATTAGCTGTCGTATGTTTTGTGGCGATCCTGGATATGTTAACTATAATACTGTAATAATACTGCTGAACTAATGTATTAGTCTAGCAGTATTATTACACAACTATTTCATTAGTCCTCGACAATGGCGATCCTAACTTTATTTTCATACTAGCGGCCCGCCCCGGCTACGCACGGGTAGACAGAGCTATTTAACAAGGGGCATCCATAAATGACGTGAGGTGATTTTGGTAATTGTTTGATTTGCCCCTCTCCCCCACGTGAGATTTTGGTAATTGTTTGATTTGCCCCTCTCCCCCACGTGAGATTTTGGTAATTGTTTGATTTGCCCCTCTCCCCCACGTGAGATTTTGGTAATTGTTTGATTTGCCCCTCTCCCCCACGTGAGATTTTGGTAATTGTTTGATTTGCCCCTCTCCCCCACGTGAGATTTTGGTAATTGTTTGATTTGCCCCTCTCCCCCACGTGAGATTTTGGTAATTGTTTGATTTGCCCCTCTCCCCCACGTGAGATTTTGGTACTCCCCCACGTGAGATTTTGCTCGACCCCCTCCCCCCCTAAACGCCTCACGTAATCAATGGATGCCTCCTTATCCGTTTGAGAGCTATGATGTCGCAACAACCCCCAGATAGATACACTTGTCAAACTTATTACAAACCTTTTGTGGCGGGGCCGATTATAAAAAAATATAAATTATAAAAATATACTTTAGCGCTGGTCATATCTCGGCTTTGATTGGTTTGTTCAAAAATAGAGTTCAATATGTCGAAATTGAACACTACGATCATAACAGTGCTATCATAAGAAAAATCATATCTAATTATACAAAAGTAAATAAAGCAATCTCCCCCAGGGTGGTGTCTTAGGTTGTATATTATTCCTCATATACATTAACGACCTACCTAAAGTTATAGGATCTTCATATTCATTATTCACCGATGATATATCAGTAGTGATACCCTGTAAATCTGACTTTCTCGCTTAAACAATTTACTTGACTCTAATTTGAGTACTAGTAACTCGGTTAAATGATCGTAATTTCCAATTAAATTTTAAACAAAACGAAGTTAATGCAGTTTAGGCCCTATCAGAAAAACCTCTCACATATTAAATATACATTTCGAAATATCCTATTAGAAAACATTGATATCTATCCTGTTTTCCCTCATACATTTTGATTCCCATTTAAAATGGAAGGAACATAATAATTAAATTAAACAAGTAACGACCAAATTTTCTAGATTTAATTAAGCATTGTTTGAATTAGAAAAATCTACAGATATTGAAACGGCTACGACCGCTTACTACGCATATGCACACTCTTGGTTACAATACGGGCTCATACTTTGCGGCAATAGTACAGATGCGAACAAATTAATGATCCATCAGAAGCGTGTATAAGAATCATTCACAACCTGGACGAAATTTCGAGCTGCAAACCATATTTTAAACGTGATTTTCTTTTAACACTCACTGGTATAATTATAATATACTTGAAATAAGTGTGTTTGTAAAAATGAATATCCATTTTTTCGAACCTTATTCAAGACCTAAACACTTAAGACAGCACAATCGATTAGATATCCCGTTGTCCAAGTTGCAAGTTGTGCACTCAGCTCCTCATGCTATGTGTATTCAAATCTAAAATCCCTCAACATTTCCAAAGTAAAAGCAAATTAACTCGATTCAAAGCCTTATTAAAACAATATTTAATAGAACACAGTTTTTAGTTGTTGCCAGAGTTTTTAAAGCTGACGAAACCTTAAAAATCATTTTTATAACTTTCCCTCCTGTTTGGCTTTGAATTCTACCTTTATTCCCAATTTCGTGTTTGTAGACCCGTTAGAAGTACCTTATCAGTGAGTGAGTGATGGATGACAAAATAGTAATATTAGGAGGGTCGATATTTCCTCAAATTAACCCCTTAGTTTTCATTTGTAACAATGATACTGATAGCTGAAAAGTTCCGTGAGATGGTCCGAGAAAACGGTTCCCGGTGGCGGCCGCCATTTATTCGACTTGGCAGGGCCACTACCGGCCCCTGATAGACCGTTTGGCATTCGCGGGTCAGCTCAACGATAACGAGTGACCATCGGGTGGCAAGTCGCCCTTTAGTCGGTAACGAGTGGATGGTGAGTTGCCCGCTCGCAGCGCCCTAAAGGATAAAGGGTTTAACATCTTAGGCGAATAAGCACTTTGGTTTGATTAATTATTCATTGTTTTCTTTTACAAGCCGTCTGACTGTTTCACGAAAACAACTTAACAGAAGCTTTTAAGACTTAAAACAAATAAACGAGGCTACGTGAGCTTAATGTGTTTCACATCACATTATAATTAAATATAGTTAGATCGAAATAAAATATAAACCATTTGTGACAAACTAGTACCAAGTGTCTAACTTAGGAACTAGAAAGTGACATAAACAAATGTATATTATTATGATATTAATTTTTTACTATTATTTTATTTATTTACTGTCCTTAATAAGACATAGTAATCTATATTTATAAAAGAGAAGGAAAAACTGAGTGACACATCAAGAGAACTCTGAAACTACAAGACCTACGAAGCTGAATTCGGTTTTTTGGAAATTCGTTTTCTAAAGTAGTTAAAATGGTGTCAAAGGTCATTTTTATAATAACTGCAGAACCGTAACTGTTGGCCCGTCAAAATTTGTAGCGTAGAAAGTTGACTTAAAATAAACAGACACGTGGGTTTTTTGAAATTCACACCCTAAAGGGTGTGGAGTCAAAGATAAGCCAATCACAGACTAATCGAGATATATCAGGAATTGTAATAACTGCCTGGAAGAGATCGCTTCTAAGCGATAAGGCCGCCCATTGTATTTCTTATGTGTCTCTTTGTAATGTTATTTTTTGATGTACAATAAAGAATTTTTGCACTGTAACTGTAATGTGTTTAACTGTGTTGGTCCGTAAAAATTAGTAGCGTAGAAAGATTACTTAAAATAAACAGACACGTGTTTCAGTGTTTGTTGAAATTCACGCCTGAAGGTCAATGACGTGGAGTCAAAGTTAGGCGACTCACTGACACGTCATATCACGGAATCAAAGGAACTAGAACTGAGGTCAATGACGTGGAGTAAAAGTTAGGCGACTCACTGACACGTCATATCACGGAATCAAAGGAACTAGAACACCAACCCAGCTGACATTTTGCATTAAGGTTTCTTTTAAGACGTAGGCACCCACTAACAACGGATTTTTGAAAATTCCTATTCTAAGGTAGTATAATCTCATCTCACTAATATTATAAACGTGAAAGTTTAGATGGATAGATGGATGGATGTTTGTTCCTTTATCACGCCAGAACGGCAAAACGGATCTGGATGAAATTTGAAACAGAGATAGATTATAGTCTGGAATAGGACATAGGCTACTTTTTATCCCGAAATTCCTACGGGAACGGGAACTACGCGGGTGAAACCGCGAGGCGCTGCTAGTATAATTATAATTATAATATTGAAATGTCTGTAACTTTTAATATCGGATACCAATGATCTGAAATTTTCAATCTTAAAAAGGGAGGGGTCCTTAATTATAAGGAATCGTTATTATTGGGTTTAGTTTTACTTTTTTAACCAGTAGCCCGAGTTGCTTGAAACTGAAAATATTCTGAAAATACTAAAAATACAAAACAATTTAACATGACGTCTCTCAAGATTGCTAAAAATATTCCCCAAAAAAGGGATAAAACGGGCTATTTAAGTTTAAATTCGTAGCTTAGTACCGTATTGAACTGGTTGATAGTGGTAATGACACTATTTGTTTCAAAATAAAATTTGAAAAATAATCAAAAAAAATGACAGGAAACAGATTTCAGGATGTCGCGAAACAACCCTATTTAATGGTGGAAACTTTGCTGCTTTAAGTGTTACTTAAGTAGGTTTTTGTTTAGTTCCTAGGAACTGTTTGTTTCCCAAATAAAATAAAATAAAACACGATATAAATAAACCCAAAACGAACTGTAACGGTTTTTTAATTGAAAAGGATTTCAGTGATTTCCTACTCTTATACAACAGGATTTCAGCGAATCTCGTGAAGTTATTTTTACTCTAAAATCCACGCGAATGAAATTGCTGCAGCAAACAACAGCAACATCCATCAACCTCAGAGTTAGCAGAGCTTATTAGAGCTACGAATTTACTGGGGAAAATCATTTGGCCTTGCCGTAAAGTTCAATTTTCAATTAGAATATCTCTCAGCGCCGATTCTCGCTCGATCCTCGGTCGGTTCCGGCGGCTCTCGCGATGGGCCTTCATTCTCATTCATAGAATAAAATATCGGCACTAAGTTACGCGTGAGTCGGTAGCTCTGCACTATTCATTGTATTGATTTACGAAGAGACGCCTGATTCCGATTTTTATTGCGAATTTCAACACATCCAATGAATATCTTAGTAGGTTACCTTCTTCAAATTGCGAGATATTCTGAACTCTATGCGAGTAGCTATAGGGTCGAAGTTGTCGGTCATGGGACAAGTCGTTAGAGTCACGATTATTCGAGATGTGGGTAAAAAGTCGAAGGTTGGAGTCATCGAACGGAGTACGTTGTAAAGATTTCTTTCGGGAGAAATACGACTCTTATAGCTAGAGAGGATAAAAGATTAATCTCTACAAGTATTTTAAAGAAGGTTTATTTACCTGATGCCGTGTACGTAGGTAGCGCGTGGAATAATCAAAATGTAAGTACTTACTATCAAGTTGTAAGGATGGCCCATTTGTCATAAACTAACGTTCCAAGTACCCAATGCCCTTGACTCGGTATACGGTTTCAACACTTTATTGGTAGATATCAAAATGTGGGCCCACTAACGTCCACAGGTGGACAAACCACCACCAGACGACGACTATACATACAAATAGCGACCATAATAGTCGTCCCCATCCATCAACTCCCTGCGACCGCCACAATATCTTCATTCCGGCGAGTTTTGTGAGTTAGAGTATTAAGGACTACAATCAAATCCATCTCAAGTAGATCTTCAGTTGTTTTTGTTTGTAAGTGTTATTATAATGTTGACGATTTTTTCAATGATAAACTTTAGTAGGTACCTACATAATAAGTTATTGCACGTCATTCTCTCTCAAACATATTTTTGCATGCCGATTGACGGTCAAGCATGTTGATCCATAAAATGTATTTACCTATTACCTTACATAGCACATGTTTTGGCAAATAAAAATCTTTATCTTTATCTTTATCCAAACAAGTAAGTGGACCAGCCATCTCGCATTGCTGCAGGTTCCAGTAAATAGATATAAAGTGAATAGTGAAGCGATAGTGCGCGGTAGTAGCGAGTCGACCGAGAGGAGAGGGATACTCTTCTGTTTATAATAATAAGAGCTCGGCTCCGTGACTGCAATGTCGATGGCGGAGCGCGCGGGAGCAGCTGGCACACTACGCTGCGGCGCAGTTAAACCAAAACAAACTCTCGGTAGAAATCGGGCACTCTCTCGAATGTGCGCTTCCTACCGGCAAAGCACAAATGACACTCTCGGTAGAAATCGGGCACTCTCTCGAATGTGCGCTTCCTACCGGCAAAGCACAAATGACACTCTCGGTAGAAATCGGGCACTTTCTCGAATGTGCGCTTCCTACCGGCAAAGCACAAATGACACTCTCGGTAGAAATCGGGCACTTTCTCGAATGTGCGCATCCTAGCGACAAAGCACAAATGACACTCTCGGTAGAAATCGGGCACTTTCTCGAATGTGCGCATCCTAGCGACAAAGCACAAATGACACTCTCGGTAGAAATCGGGCACTTTCTCGAATGTGCGCTTCCTACCGGCAAAGCACAAATGACACCCTCGGTAGAAATCGGGCACTTTCTCGCCTCGGTGAACAACTACATTGTTAGCTTTTGGATACAGTTAACAAAAAGTGTGTCTAGCTCAGAAATAAGTATTTAATTTACGAATTCAAAGTGAAACAGCTATTTTGAGTTTGGCTGTACGTTTTTGGGTAAATTAACAGTAACGGGGATGAATCGCCGGCAGGAACAGATGGCGATATTAAAACCTGTTTAATTGAACAATATTGTCTTAAGAGATTGTGTTTTTAACTAGGACCGCGCCCAGGGTTTCTCTCCACATTTACAAAGCAGCCTATAACTGAGCAGTAACAGGAGGAGTAGGTCCCAGGGTGAAAAGCTATTTGTACAAACTAGAAAGGAAGTACCGTACCAACCTATTGACTTTTGAATTACTTAAGCTTCAAAGACCAAAGTTACTTAGAAGAACTAACCACTCCGGCCTCACTGCTCACAATGATGTAATCCAGATAACTTACAAAAGTATTTATCTGTAGGTATGTAAATCTGCAGATATATTTAAGCTCGCCACGCCACGCCACCTGGTGCTCATTAAGCATAATGATAATCATTAGTATGCCTTTTCGTCCGTTCGCAGTAAATAAAAACGGCCCCGTAGCCGCCAGGTGGCGCTGGCGCCGCCATTAAGATGCTGACAACTGGGGAGGGGGGGGGGGTGGTATATTTATTGTACAGAACCTGCTTTAAATGTGCATGATTTCTGAAATAGAATCCGTGGGAAAAGTTTAAAATCTTTTTTTGAAGGACCGAACAAATACAATTATTTACCTTTTTTGTTTCGCCCTATAGAGGTATTATTATTACAACAACCCCGAAAATTCGGAAAACTGAATCAAATACTATCCTAAGATAAATCCATATCTAAAATATTGTAGGTCTAATATTATCGATTGCTGAAATACAAACAATTTTCGTTTCACTTTGAACACCTTAGGGTGTGATTTTTAAAATTCCTTTCAAAGTGCAAAGTAAGTAACAGTTTCAAGTCTCTCTGATCTGCGATTTAGGATGTGGGTCTCTATGAGTAAAGATAAAATAACTGTTTTTGCATGTGTTTGTGTAGGTATCAGTCAGTTGAGACACAGTATAGGTACATATGTGTGCTGCTACGGCAACACACTCAACTTTAAAATACTATCAATTTTCAAAAGTCATTTATTAATGGTCATTTTCGTAGCAAGACCTACCTAGTAGTTAACAAACTGTATGAGCCACCCTGCAACCCTGCAAGCTTCAAGTCTCTACGGTAAGTGGTTTGTCTATGTATGTGTCAGACAAAAGAGTTTAATATTAGTATAGATAAGGAAAACAACTTCCGAATATTAGAAAACGATGAATCAAATGTGTTTGTTTTGTCAGAGGGATCTACATGTAAAATTGTGAAGTTCTAATGTTGAGAAAGAGTGCATAATAAACAAACCATGGAGCTCCAGCGCAGCGCAGCGCAGCGCCGCGGTTTAAATCATTTATTTGCAGACAACGGGTTACAAGTTGGAATGCTTATTTTAAATGTCCCTTGCGATGACTTACCAGCTTAACAGCTTTGGTGTGCAAAATTATGATAATAACAAATTAATATACATGCAGATACGGAAAAACTAATTAAAATAATGTCAAACTATTTAAAGAAAGATAACATTGGTCCATACAAAATAACAAAAAGATTAGCTAAATTTCAATTAGGTAAGTTTTACAAATAAAATTAAAATGTCAGACTTATAAAATTTTAATGTTAGAATCCGTGAAAAATTCATTGATATGATAGCAGTAGCATTTTAATGTCAGTGTTTTAAATATTTTTTGCTTAAACATCATTAGGCTCAACTCGCGTAGAGCAGCTGGTAACTTATTAAATATTTTTGGAGCACCACAACAGTTTTTACGATGTAGAGCTCTGTGGCCTCCGTTTGAGCAAAGGCGGCTTTGGTCACGCCTAGCGCCTGCTCCGCGAATGAGTAGGTTTTTGATACAGCTCTTGATTACACTTTACAAACAGAGCCATTTCTAATATGAAAAGGGATGGTACAGTAAAGTGGGCTTTGCAGCTGTCAGTGCTTGGTAAACCTTGTATATTGGTAAACCTTGTATTTTGGTAAACCTTGTATTGCTCTGATGCACTTTTTTTGTGCCCTAAATATTATTTCCCTATCTTTGCAGTTGCCCCAAAATATTATCCCGTAGCGTAATTTTGATGATTCATAACTATGATACACCGTTTTTAGGGCATCTAAACCAACGTTCCAAAAGGTGTTTAGTAATAATTTGTTTGTTTTGAAAAAAATAAAAACCAACTTCGAATCCCTTAGTTTTAAACTGTTTTAAGTTTATAATAGTGATCCCTCGGGAATTACATTGTTATGTACCTCGGGATCATTTTCTATAGAACTACAAAAAACATCGAAATCAATACATAGAAACGGAGGAATTGACAAACATACATAAAAACACACTTACCTACCGCCAAAAATGAACCTCCTTCGGTTAAAAATAGCGGTATTTAAAACGGTGCGTCGAAGCTCGAAAATAAATGTTGAACCATCAACAAAATTCCAAAAAAATAAGAAAAATATAAAAAACAAAACAAAAAATTCAAAAACAAGCTCTGCTAGATAATGATGTGTGAATTGGCCAGCATTATTATTATTATTAATTACTTAAACGGCGAATTTTAGTTTTATTCACATCTCCTATTTTTGATCCCACGGGGGCAATTTTGATTTTTTGGAGTGCAAGTTTCAAATCTCTTCGATCAGTGGATAAAAACTGTGGTTTGAGAATGAACTGAGAAACTCAGACTAAGTAACTTAGTCTGAGCTGAGAAATAAGTATTTATTTGCGTATCCTTAGCATCTGTCGGTTCAGCCCTTGCTAATGAAAACTATACTGTTTTCGTTTAGAGTTAGAGATCGGGAAACACCGTCACTATTTCAAAACAAGATCAATGAAATGTTTGGTAATTGTGCAAGGGGAATCCACATGTGACATTTTGTAGTTCTGTTGTTAGCTCTTATACTTAATATAGAGCATTTTTATTTAATATTTTAACCACATTTTGCCTGTTGGAGGAAGTTTCAAAATTCCTTTGTTAGTGCTCCCTTTCGTACCAAGACCCTGCAAGTTCCAAGTCTCTACATAACTGGTTCAGGCTGCAGCTTGTTTTTATATCAGGACAAAGAGTTTTATATTAGTTTATAGATTTGAACGTTTTTATCAAGTCAAAATAGGATAAAGAAATAAAAGAATATATAACAAATCCTTTTACCTTAAAAAAATACAATTTCCGAAATGGGAACAACCTTTCCAATAACCTTTCTTCCTCAAAAATAAGCAATTTCAGAAAGGTTTCTTTTAAAAACATGAAATATACAATATCTCCGAGTGGAAGGAACTGGGGCTAATACAGATATGTCGATGATTGTCGGAGGGAGTGCGCGGAGCACCCCGCGCTCCCCTCGCCGCCAACCTTTCATTCAACAAATGCAAAGGGCGGCCAATTGCCGACATTAATGCGCACTTCTAGAGAGGAAAACCTCACCATGATCCTACTTCGGAGTTCTATAAACCGCTGGCTGGTGCTGTCGACTGCGATATAAATCAGGGATCGCCGCATCCATCGATGGCCACAGCATTGGCCACTCAGGAGTACACCACACTGGACAACTGGTTGTATACCTTGTATAACAACACTTTGGAAATGATACACGGAAGCTAGCCGAGAGTAGCGAGTGACCTGCCCTTCCGACCTCAAGCTGCTCGTTGCACAAACTGACTCTCATTTTTTTTAAATGTAATAATGAACATATCGAGATTCGGATCAACTGCGTTTCAAACGAGGAACCCGCCCAGCCGCCCACTGCTCCACAGAGGGCGTCTTTTTAACTATCACGCATTCAGGATTGCCGCATCCTCCATATTTAGGTACATATTATTATCATTAATATAAGATGGCGCTATGCGCCGCCGCCGCCGCCGCGCCGCCGCCGTCGCCGCCGCGCCGCCGCGCCGCCCGCCGCGCTGGCCGCAGTTACAAGATAATCAGCGTGTCACGGACAGCGGCCATATCCGCCGTCGCCGCGCTGCCCGCCGCGCTGGCCGCAGTTACAAGATAATCAGCGTGTCACGGACAGCGGCCATATCCGCCGTCGCCGCGCCGCCCGCCGCGCTGGCCGCAGTTACAAGATGATCAGCGTGTCACGGACAGCGGCCATATTCGCCTCCACATTATTTATCAAGCAATTACATTAGCGGCAGTAAGTAGACAGGGGCAAGGGCGCGGGCGGGACGCAAGGCGCCCGGGTCTGCCGGGACGCATGGCGCCCGGGTCTGCCGGGACGCATGGCGCCCGGGTCTGCCGGGACGCATGGCGCCCGGGTCTGCCGGGACGCATGGCGCCCGGGTCTGCCGGGACGGATACATGCTAAGGGTTGTAGCACACTCCAGCCGCAGCGCTACTTACCGCCCAACACAAATACATTCTTGAGGAAAGCAAGACGCGCTATAGCCGCGTTCATCGCTCGCTTGATGCGTGCGTGGATAGCGAACTTGCTGCTAGCCGTTGCCGCGTGTACAGCGTGCGGTCAGCAGGATTTGAGGCGCATGCGTGCGCGAGTTGTGCGGTAGCGGTGCTTCAGATGTCGGCATATCCTTAGCCCTCTTCAGTACGTGTAATCTCTGTAATTTGTAAACGTCGGCAAGTCGTACATTACGGAGCTGACCGCACGACTCTGACTGTAGCCGATCGGCGGCAGAAGGGAGCCGACCGCACCACTCTGACTGCAGCCGATCGGCGGCAGAAGGGAGCCGACCGCACGACTCTGACTGTAGCCGATCGGCGGCAGAAGGGAGCTGACCGCACGACTCTGACTGTAGCCGATCGGCGGCAGAAGGGAGCCGACCGCACGACTCTGACTGCAGCCGATCGGCGGCAGAAGGGAGCCGACCGCACGACACTGACTGCAGCCGATCGGCGGCAGAAGGGAGCCGACCGCACGACTCTGACTGTAGCCGATCGGCGGCAGAAGGGAGCCGACCGCACGACTCTGACTGCAGCCGAACAAAGCAATTCTTTTCTATACCATATCTATATCTTTGATTCCAAAGAAATAAAACTCGCGTCCAAACCGTCTTGCCTCCGCGCTGAAGGACCAAGACACTGAATTTTTTAGTGGAGTATAAAATATATATTTTTAATCTCAGGCCCGGTTCTTGCGGCTGAGTAATGTGATGGCGGACCCTGGGAGCCCGGGACCGCGGCGGCGGCGCGGCGGCGCGGCGCCCGCGGCCCGCGGACGAAATACCAACTAACACGTTTTCCTGTTACGTTTTACAAAGACCTTGTTTATGTTCGTACGCTTAAAATATCATTTTTTCTTACAGATAACCAAATTTTTTTGATCTATGATCTTTTTTAAAATAAATAAGAGCTCAATAGATAGGAACCTGGTAATTCTCTGGCATTATTATTATAAGGCTATTTACCTTAATAAATGAAAAGAACTTAATATATGAAAGAGTTCCTTTATTGATGAAATGGTAAACATGTTACATTTACATACAGAATTGTTGTATGCTGCTGGCCTTCAAGTTCAGCGCGGCGCCGCCGCCGCGCTGAACTTGAAGGTAGATACTGTACCTACTAGTGTGCACTCCACAATGCACATTCTACGTTAACGGCCTGGGCTCGCTTCGTACAACGCAACGCTTTGTTCCGAATCCCAGCAGCCTAGGCACGCATATCCAAGTCTTTCGAAGACAAAACCTACAGGCAATGGAATATAATGTGACATTTTACAGTCTGTTTCTCTAATTCAAAGTGTACCTTCCTTACTACTCTACCTGAATGAGAGTAACGCACGCAGCAAATGAAAAGCCCAACACGATGGCTCGAAGATCGAACCATGAAACACGTAGGTAAATCTCTGTTTCCAACAGCATTCAGGGTCACACTCACTTCTGGTCCCGGGGGAGTGATCGATTCCATCCGTCGTCACTTCCCAAAGAAGTCAGGTTTTGTCGATTTGTCGCGACATTTGTCATAAAAAGGAGGTTTCGCCAACGATGATAGTTTAATTGCTTCCGTTTGAGAGTTCGCGCTTCCTCCGCCCGGGAAGCCCTCACATGTAAGTACTTACGTGGCGACTCGACGTCCATCGATAAGACTTGTAGAAGATATAACTTTTTGTGGAAGATATATGGATTCAGATTTAAATGGTAACTTTTGTTTGTAAGCTTACAAAAAAGCGCATATAGGAAAACTCTCGTCTCAACTATGTATTATTTTGTTCTTCGATTTATTCACTCAAATTTTCTTAAGCTAGAGATAAAACTGTAACGGAAACGGAGGTTCCCAACCCTCCCACCACTCCCTCCCCCTGGCCCACACACAGCTCTGTGGCGCACCAGCTCGGACGCCCCTCTTTACAAAAACTCACAACACATGACGGACTGCCTCGCACATAGCACTACGCACTTCGGACTGCCTCGCACATGGCACTACGCACTTCTTTTATTTGGGAGAGTTTTTGCGAAGTTTCGTACAAAGGAGACTATCGTCGACAACCGTTGATATTCGGTCAAGGTCAGCGTGCGTGATTCGATATCATTTCGAGTGGAACCAGGTCACAATATCATTGGTCCTTGCGCCAGAGTAAATGTTTGGGCACGATTGATCTTCCAACATTTGACAGCCTAGTGATAGGATTTTATTTATAATTATTCTTGGTGATTTATTGACAACAACCTATTGCGGTGATCTACGAACGTGTATTCTATCTAAATCATACAAATTCTATTGTATCCAAGTCATATAAATGTTAATGCTATTCAATCCAAAAAGAAACTGTTATTGTTGTATGAACTAAAGAATTTGAGGAGTAGCCGGAAACCCCTGGCCACGGCTTTCGCCTCGAATCAAACATTCTACTGAACATACTAGCGTTGTTGATAGTTAGCGACGAACGAGTATTTTACGCATTTGTAAAATAGTACGAGAGCCCACGACCAAAACCATGCATCATAGCAATACGACCGAAACTGTATAAGATCGTCCGATTATATGATTCTGAACCCGGCTAGGTGTGTAGTAACGGTCAAAAGTGTAGCAACTGCGAGGGAGGCCATTATATTATGCTGTGTCAAAAAAAAAGCAGTCGGTATAGTATAGCAATACGTCTGATATTGAAAATGTACATAGATTTTATAATTTTATGACGAAAAAGTGGATTTTCAGACATTTTGCGCGTAGCATATAGCCCGAGCGCGTTTTTGAAAATGTCAACAAAAACCGACCTGTATCATAGCAACCCGGATTTTTTTAAACCTTTTGTGTGGCTGCCGAGATTACTAAAAAGCTGTTTTCAGACATTTTCGATTTGGATATACTGCCAAAAACAAAAATAGTGTTCCAGAGTCGCCTGGCACTGGCAGACACCTCAGCGCTTGTTACTCTCCAGGGCCGGCTTTTCGCGTGTGCGTGTAACTAAAATTTTTTTTTTTTGTTAGAAGTCTCGCTAAAATTTTATGTATGTTGGTGTTGGTAATTTTTGCCGTTACATTGATGTTTTACGTTTATACGAGACACACTCTGGCAAAATGTTTACATGCTTTCCTTGCAATGACCGGCTGCGATTACAATCCCTCGTTAAAAAAACCCACTAAAAATGTTAAATAATTCGAAACGCTACCAAGAAGCGTTCACTGATTCGGGCAGCTATACTTCTGATACTGAGAAGGTAAGTATTCTCCGTTTTGGAAGAACTCACTCACGTGCTATCACTGTGCAAATGAATAAAAAAGAAATGATGAGTCGAGCTACGACTGAACATTTTTAGAACGACTTAAAATTAAAAACGATAAGGCTTCGACAACTCTAAATGAATTCTGAATTCCAATATGTGCTTAGCCAGTAATAGCCCAAACAATAGGTTCATCATCAGCCTATATTAGTCCACTGCTGGACATAGGCCTCCCCTAATGAGCGCCATAGCGCCCTGTCTTCAGCTTGACGCATACAATAGGTTAGTAACAATCTATAACAAAATCCCCAGCATAATCAAAGACGAGCAAAATGACATAACTTTCTTTAAAAAACTCAAAAGCCTGCTTGCCGTAAAATGCTATTATACTCTAAACGAAATAATAACAAACTACTACCAAAATTAAGGTAAACAAATTCATATCCGCATTCAATGACCTCAACACCTTATCTTACCATTGCAATGGTAGGCAGGTACCATTGGGACGTAGAGTCTACACAGCTCATCACTCAAATCCGAAGCTTGCAACAGTTCCGTGGAGGATCTTGCAGATTGTGATTATTTGGTCATAAGCACGCCGCAGCTCAAGCGAGTTATAGCCCAAGCATCCCAAAAAGAACTTGGTGGGATAAAGGTAAGGGTAGTAACTAAAGCATTGCATGTAGAGGAACCGCAAGATTTTTTTCTGAATTTTCTCTGTTGTTGAAAGTCAACGGTCTTTGGGTGTAGGTACACTATCCGTTCCTTGATCCTAGCATTCACCGGCCACACGTCCGTTGACATGCAGGTATCATAGAATGCCACTGGCACGCCAATTTTGTAGGACTTATAGTCGTCTTTTGTCGTCAATTTAACTACGCTGCAAAAGCCAATGGAACGGAGCTGTTGGAGCCGACATCTGGCCAAGCATTAACATCATTGATATAATCATCTATGGAGTAAAGGGGTTTCTTGATAAGATTTCGGTACTTTATATACCACTGGATATACTTCATCATTCATATTTACTGTACTTCAACATTTACAGAGTGAACTGGCTAAAAACTATTATTCGTATGAGCGTTCTGTCAGGCCACGGACACTCTGCTATAATAGTTTGGAGGAGGAAACTAACGAATTACAATTTACGGGTTCAGCTACTACAAGCATCTTGTCGACTGGATGTAGCGTGGCGTGATCTATGTTGACATTTACATCGATGGTTGCCTCGATTGCAACCCGGCCCAGTGACTAAGATACCCGACTAACTGCCTACCATTTTGCAGTGCGGCCGTGGCCTAAGAGTCGATACTAAATGATTCGTTAGAAGGAATCAGTATTTTGGACGCTGCGTACGGTACGGTAGTAAGCAGCGCTCGGAAGTCGCTCGCTCGCCCGCTCGGAAGTCTACCCTTAAGCAACTGTTAACATTATTGTGCTGGAATCAAAGGCGCTCCCTTTTGTTATTCAAATGGCTTCAGAATAAAAACCTCGCCCTTATCTCCTGATCCATAAGGTCTGTTTTACTCGGGGGGCTTTCTTTTGTGTGGATTGTATTAATTTCATCTTTTTGCTGATTCTGGTTGTGTTATTTACAGTGAGCTGCGCCACGGCGCCGCGCCGCCGTTGCGCTGGGCCGAGCCGAGGTTCGGAGTAACGATGCCATTTTATTATTTTGATAAGTTTTTGTATTTCATGGTAGGTAGATACAGGCGTTTCTACAATAGGCAAAGTCCCAAAGTCCTAAAGAAAATCACAATCAAAGAAACAAATTATAACTAGTACTGATATTAACAATTGAGTTAACATCAGACTGTTGCGAATAATCTACCAGGTAGCTCAACTGATCCATTCCAATACAAGTTGGAAGCATCCCCAAGAAGCGCTGCTGACTGCATCGATGCTGTCTCAAATGATTATTGTGCTGGGCTAGCTCTAGATAGTGTGCAGCGGTCTGCAGATACCACAAATGATTATTGTGCTGGGCTAGCTCTAGATAGTGTGCAGCGGTCTGCAGATACCACAAATGATTATTGTGCTGGGCTAGCTCTAGATAGTGCTGGGCTAGCTCTAGATAGTGTGCAGCGGTCTGCAGATACCACAAATGATTATTGTGCTGGGCTAGCTCTAGATAGTGTGCAGCGGTCTGCAGATACCACAAATGATTATTGTGCTGGGCTAGCTCTAGATAGTGTGCAGCGGTCTGCAGATACCACAAATGATTATTGTGCTGGGCTAGCTCTAGATAGTGCTGGGCTAGCTCTAGATAGTGTGCAGCGGTCTGCAGATACCACAAATGATTATTGTGCTGGGCTAGCTCTAGATAGTGTGCAGCGGTCTGCAGATACCACAAATGATTATTGTGCTGGGCTAGCTCTAGATAGTGTGCAGCGGTCTGCAGATACCACAAATGATTATTGTGCTGGGCTAGCTCTAGATAGTGCTGGGCTAGCTCTAGATAGTGTGCAGCGGTCTGCAGATACCACAAATGATTATTGTGCTGGGCTAGCTCTAGATAGTGTGCAGCGGTCTGCAGATACCACAAATGATTATTGTGCTGGGCTAGCTCTAGATAGTGCTGGGCTAGCTCTAGATAGTGTGCAGCGGTCTGCAGATACCACAAATGATTATTGTGCTGGGCTAGCTCTAGATAGTGTGCAGCGGTCTGCAGATACCACAAATGATTATTGTGCTGGGCTAGCTCTAGATAGTGTGCAGCGGTCTGCAGATACCACAAATGATTATTGTGCTGGGCTAGCTCTTTGATTTTGCACTGAACCTGAATTTAGTCCGTGCAACGTGGTGCAACTCACTGCCCAGCCCATGTTGCTGCGGCTCGCCGAGAGTCTGTGCAACGTGGTGCCACTCACTGCCCAGCCCATGTTGCTGAGGCTCGCCGAGAGTCCGTGCAACGTGGTGCCACTCACTGCCCAGCCCATGTTCCTAAGGATCGCCGACATCTGCGAGTCCTCCGACTGCGAGGATCAGCGTGAAGACGGACTGTTCATGCTCTTCCGCGTAACGGCAGCCGGTATCTTAACAAACTGGCTAAATAAATAAAATAAAAAGCCCTCTCCTTGAGAGCACTCAGCCAAGAATAAAATATAACCTCTAGCGATTTACGCAATTGCAGAAGTCGAGTTTAGCGGATCATTGGCCGGCACGTGAGGGCACGGGACAAGAAAAGCTACTTGCGCTCTACGCCTCCGCCCGGCGCCCTACGCCTGACGAGGGTCCCCCTCGGGCGCCTCTAACTGTGCACGAGCCAATAACCGACTCACTCGGGTCCTTTTCTCAGTCGTCGGACGGACCAGCGGCGATGGTACTGAAGAATATCTACATTTTAGGGAAAAGAGGTGGATTGAAACCCATTACGACTCAGGCTAACTGTGGACCACCAAATGCTTTGATTTAACCGTTACTGGACGTAATGGGAAAAAACAAACACGAGAGTCAAGGACTTGGTTGCCAGAGAGCATAGTCGTAGTCATATATTTATTTGCAAATAACATAAGTGCATACAAAATTAGGTCTTAATCTAGATATAAGTTCATTATGTTCTACCATTAATGATGGCATGCAAAATTTTAAATTAAACATTATACATACATTGAAAAAATAATAATGAAAAACGAGCTTTACATTTATTTTTACTAAATAGATTAATTACATGTTATTTCCCAGCAGGTTCATAAATGAGGGTATTTTTTTTACAGTGGTCAAAATATTCACTCAGCTAGTAAAAGCAGCAGTCAAGTAACCATTTATGTAACTTTGGTTTCAGTCTATTGATGGGTAGCTCCTTGAATCCGTCAGGTTGTGCATTCGCACAGCACCAGGTGGAAGAGGATGCTCCATGCGTAGTTCAAGGCAACTCCTAAAGTTACGTTATTTCAGAATCGTTAACGTAGCAGGAATCATTTCGCTTGAGGACAAGCCGAGTCGTGAAATATGACATCTCAACAATAGCGGCCGTTACCAAAGAGTTACGCGTGTTTACTTCGAATGTTCATATGATATATATATCTCTCTAACACGGGCTAAGAGGGAGTCCGCTGCTGGGGCGAGGGTTCTGTACTAGATGTAAGTTAGTGTAATAGTAATAGCTCAGGTCAAGAAAAAAAAAAAATAGGATCTGGCAGGGAAGTGTACAGTGCAGACATAATTTGACTCTGAATTAATAACGAAACTTCATAACCAATAAAACTGACCAAAAAAACGCAAGATCAGTGGTATAAACAATTTTTTAAATATTTTTAAACTTACGCGATCTGAACACATATTTATAAATACTATTTATAAACAATTTTTTGTTTTTAAACAGTTAAATGTAACGTTTTCCAACTAGAACTTGTAAATGAAGGAAAACTGAATAGTCCGAAGGACTACGGAACAACGGAACAACGGACCTTACGTGTATAGATATGTAAAGCACTTCCTCTCGGCGCACCCCGCGCCTTCTGCCACTTCCGCCGCGGAACCCCAAGATCCAGATCTGTCCCCAAATATGTAGGAAAAACACTGGAACCGTTCCCTTTCCGACCAATTTACTTAATACGATATGGCGAGCTGACTGCGCCTTCCCGTTATTACCATAAACACTGATAAATATCTACATCTACCGAACGGAACTATCGACCTTCTACTTCCTTTTTCGTTACATTACTCCTTTTGGTCCAAGCTCTTATAGAAATTGTACTCTGAACCTGAAATGTACGCGAAACGCGACTGTTTAGTATGCGATAGATTGTCGCGTCTGTATAATAAAACCAGTGAAAAGATTGGCTAAGCTTCAAGTGTACCATTGCAACTACTCTACTCACTCTCCCTTCGTCGGCCAAACCAGTAATGTACAGCAAATCAGATGTACCGTCCCTATAACGCATGCGGGTGATAAGACGCCCTCCATTGCGCAGCAGGTACTAGCGTGTGAAGTTATTGCAGTACAGAAGCAGTAATGGATGGTAAATCAAAGATTGCCGATAGTTGAGTATTCGAGTCGCGTACTAAACCCAGTTTTGACAGGATTTATTATTTTATGACGTCATTGAATTTTGATGTGTCTCCCGCGACGGCGGCGGCGCGGCGGTGGCGAGCGAGGCGGCGGCGGTGGCGAGCGAGGCGGCAGCGAGGCAAGCCTAGGGTGAGCACACGTGCGTGCCGCGCGAGGCGGCGAGCGAGGCGGCGGCGAGGCAAGCCAAGGGTCAGCACACGTGCGTGCGGCGCGAGGCGGCGAGCGAGGCGGCGGCGAGGCAAGCCAAGGGTGAGCACACGTGCGTGCGGCGCGAGGCGGCGAGCGAGGCGGCGGCGAGGCAAGCCAAGGGTGAGCACACGTGCGTGCGGCGCGAGGCGGCGAGCGAGGCGGCGGCGAGGCAAGCCAAGGGTGAGCACACGTGCGGCGAGTAGCTCGCGGGGTGCAGTTCCCGGAACTGCATGGCATAGTTTTCTGACAAGAACCATGCAGTCTAATTGATTATGCACGGTATTGTATAGGGGGGTTAGGGTAAATTCGTCATCGGTCCATTTTTTGTGCTACTTTTAAGTTCCATACTTGGAGGGTAAATTTGTCACCGTCGAATAAAATATCGTCATCGGTTCCTCCATCGTGGATTTATGTACAGTCATACCACTGGTACCAGCTTCAAGATATTTACGTCTGGACTCGATTACGTGTACTGGTGTTGCCGATTTAACCTATTTCTGATTTGTTGATTTCCTCTAATAAAATAGACCTCTAGGTTACCTCCCTGACCAATCGAAATGTTGGGGAGTTTCTACCAAATTCATTAATTTGTAACAGCTTTACTTGTTAAACTTTTTATATTTCTGAATATTAGCTACCTACCTATCAAAAAAATGACGCGCGGAACAAACTTGCAATCAATCAATCAAACTCTTTTTTATTTCCTTAAATACAAAAATGTAGGTACACATTATAAAAGGTCAAATTCTTAAAATAAAACAGTGACACGGAAATAGTAATATTTTGGATTTCTGTCGCTTCGGTATGTAGACAAAAATAAAGAAGCGACGAAGAAACCTTTTAGTTGTTATTTTAGTTGTACAGCCTGTTAGTTGTTATATTTCGAGTTTGAGTAGAACCCGTCCCAAGCTTTTTTATCTTCTAGATAATCTAATATTTGGAGTAATTTTTTTTTCTTTTTGCGCAGAAAGGTTTGACAGTTTGTTTGAATTTATTTGCTGATAGATTTAGCAACTCCCTCGGAGTTTTGTTGTAGAAGCGTATACATAGCATTTTAAAAGATATATTAATTTTATGAAGCCTGTAATGTTGTGGGCAAAGCGAGTTTATGTTTATTTCTAATGTTTATATTATGAATATCGCTATTTTTAGGGAAGCTTTTGATATTTTTATGAGTGTAAAACTAGTTTAAATAAATGAATGGACAGAACTGTCATGATGTTTATTTCTTTGAATTTATCACGCAGGGATTCTCTGGGACCCATATTATAGATTGCACGAACAGCAGCTCTTCTGCAGCACGAATACGGTGTTATCATCTACAGCGTTCCCCCACAGCAGTAGGTATACCATAAGACATAATATTGTGGAAGTACCTGAAATAAAGTCTAGATGTATCCACGTCTGTAAGATGCCGGATTTTTTTGACTGCATACGCTACAGAACTTAGTCGTTTCGATAGTTATGTGTGGACATCATTTCATCATTAAAGTTTATTATCTTAGATGATTCCTAAGAATACGGTACATTCTACAATTTCTAACGTTTCTCCTTTTATGTTTATATCAGCCATAACTTGTTTTAAATTAGGTGATATAAATCTAATACATTTTGTTTTGTTTCGTTAAGCAACAGATTATTGACACTAAACCAATGGACTACTTTTGGGATTGCAAGAGGAAGATGCTAAATTCAGTTTCATAAACATATTTGAAGCGACCATTTCTTTATTATTATCTAGCTGACCCGCTCGCGATTTCATTCGCGTAGACTTTAGTAATAATAACAACCTAAGTAACATTGGTTGCCATGTAAACTATCAACGCCAAAGTGTTACGACCAATCCTTTACGATTTTAAAGTTATTATGAGAAGACCTTCGATCAAAAATTTCCGGCTTTGCCGGCCCCCCTTAGATTCACAATGCGCACCCCACAACCTTCAGTAGCAAAAGAGAAACATTTTGACAAGTTAGGCAAGCTTTTCAACTAGTGTCATTTTAGCGTTCAGACAAAAAGCATGGGTAAGAGCTCGTACAAAAAATGCAAGAATCACTCATCCAAAGTGCGGAAAAAGGATGGAATTTCTTATTTTCAGTAAGTTTATATATATTTTTTACCCGTATATTGAGATGTGAGTCATATACTTGTGAAATCAGCATAAAATATTGTTGTTTGGTTTGCCTATGTTAAAATATTAATTTTGTTCTAAATTGATAAATGGAGAGGCTATTTCTTCAAATTTTTTTTTTCATTTATAGTATGTATTAATATATTTTTCATAAAAATAAGTTTAATATTACTAGTTGATGATTTTTAAAATAACTAGTTGGCCCGCCCTAAAATTTCATTTGCGTAGACTCTCTAATAAAAGAAAGACTTGGTTCTTTCATACCTACATACCTACCAGAAGTATGAATTTATAAAACGTTTATTTTTTGTCCCGTAAAAAAACTCGTGCAAAGCCGCAGACAGGAACCAGTTCTTTTTAATCTAGAGTGCCTGCCTTAAATTGTATTGTAAGTTTAAGTTATTGTATGTCTGAAATGACCCTTTTGTATAAATACCTACTGTTGAGACACCAATTTATAGTTTCATCAATAAATGATTCGTTATATTTACCTGAATTCTGTTAATTAATCCATATAGAAAATAAACTGAGTAGGTAGGTATATAATTCTCAGGTAGGTACCTACCTACTTACAAAATAAAATAAAATGAATTCGACTCCACCAATCTCTTGTTCCGTATGGAAAAAACTTGTCAGGCTCTGCGCAAACTGTCTGCGTCAAAACAAAACGAAGACAATTTTGAGTGACATTTTTGTCAGGCTCTAGGTATCTACGGGGGAGGCCGCGAACTACTTATTTTTGATCGATGGAGAAGACCTATAAATCCGTCAATGTGAATTTCCAAGAATCCGTCTTCAAATAAAACTTCATTCAGACGCATAGTACCAGAAACGCAAATTACCTTATACGCGGATGGCCAGAAATGGATTTCGCAAATTACCAGATACGCATACGACCAGATTTTGTTTCGCAAATAACTTCATGCAAAATTTCAGCATTATAGCACTTGTAGTTTCTGAGTTCTCTTGATATGTCATCCAGTTTTCTCTTTTATAGTTATTGGAACGTTTTGCAAACACACCGATAATATTATCTAAAGGAATAGTCCCTACCTCTCTAATATACATCCGAGTATTAAATATTATTAAAACTTACGCGATCTGAACACATATTTATAAATACTATTTAACGGGTATTTATCGCGTTTATTTACCTTATTTTCCCGACGTTTCGACAGGTTTACACACTGCCGTGGTCACGGGATGACTCGTTAAAATTCATCCCGTGACCACGGCAGTGTGTAAACCATCCGAGTATTGTTTCCCGAATTCCACGCGTTTGAAGCTGCAGATATAAATTTAATTATAAATTTAAAATGAAGTACCTACCTAGTACATAATAATTATGAATATAATACCACAGAATGTGAATTTCTAAAAAACGGGTTTTAGTAGGTGCTTCCGTCCTTAACTAAATTTCCATGCAACAGACTCGTAACTTTTCTAGTTCCTGAGATTTCTTGATAAGTCAGTGATTGGCTTTACTTTCACCCCACACCCTTGTTGGGGTGTGAATTTCAAAAAACCCTGTCTGTTTATTTCAAGTCAACTTTCTAAGGTACGAATTTTAACGGGCCAACTGTTACGGTTCTGAAGTAATAATAAAAATGACCTTTGTCACCATTTTAACTATCTAAGAATACGAATGAGACGGTTAAAGTAGTGTGAACGCAGCCTTACCTAGGCCATAAATATACGGAGACTTGAGACTTGTACAAGTACTGATAGGTATACGACGGTGTGAATGCACACGTATCTTGCTCTCTCTCTCTCTCTCTCTCTCTCCTTCTCTCTCTCCCTTTCGTGCTTTACATTCACGGATGATACTTGTGAGTTGTAATGCAATATCAATCGCTTAGGTACCTGACACTAGTGCATTTTATAGATTTTTACTTGGTAGGCAGTTTAGTGATGGTTACACGCAGGAGGTTGTGGGTTCGATTCCCGCCTCGGGACCAATATTTGAATAACTAAGCAAACTGAAAAAGTTAATGAAAATCACGTTGTCCCGAAACTCGAAAGTTCCTGTTTACCTCTCCTCTACCCCCAACTCCCCTTACCTCCTCCCCTCTCGCGGCGGACGGAAAAATTGTTAGCCACGCATGACAGGTGCCGGAGCGGAGGTGAGAGGTGGCTAACGAAGGCATTGTTGGTTCTGGAGGAAAGTTCGGAAGTAGAGCTCTGTGGCCGAGAGCTGCGACGCCCCCTGCCGGAGCATGGCCATCAACGGAGAGGTGACGTCATAGCCTAGCCAGCCTAGCGTAGGTCACCCATATACCTAGGGTGGAAACATTATTATGTTTTCAATCCATGTGTCAACATATATTATAAGCAGGTTGATGAGTTTCTAGTAACCGCCAAGAAATTCGTTTCCATATAAAAAACGACTTAAAAACGAATTTATTAGAATTTACACTAAATATCTAACACTAATAGTGATGGATCATTTGAGCTACCTGTAGATTGTTTGCAACAGTCTGCACTTAGCTCAGTTGCTTCAATTGTAAATACTATTTTAATTTTATTTTATTATTTGATTGTAAATTTCTTTGTTAAAAACTAACGGTTATTGTGTTTTTCTTACAAACTTTAGGTAAAATATTAGAATTTACAATAGACGATACAATATTAAATGATTAATTATCTCGTCATTATAAAGTCCCAAACTTGATAATAATTAGTCGTGTAAGGGCGCGGCGCCGGCGCGGGCGGCCGCGATCTCTTTACAAATGTGTGGATTATTATTTGAATTTATTAATGTTTTAATGAGAACCCGACCATTAGTGGTGAGTTATTGTGTGTCTGAACCAAATTGTGGCCCACACGCGGGGACTGGCCGGCGTGGACGGTCCACACGCAGGGACTAGTTGGAGTGGACGGCCCTCACGCGGGGACTGGCCGGCGTGGACGATCCACGCGCAGGGACTAGTTGGAGTGGACGGCCCACACGCGGGGACTGGCCGGCGTGGACGGTCCACGCGCAGGGACTAGTTGGAGTGGACGGCCCACACGCGGGGACTGGCCGGCGTGGACGGTCCACACGCAGGGACTAGTTGGAGTGGACGGCCCTCACGCGGGGACTGGCCGGCGTGGACGGTCCACGCGCAGGGACTAGTTGGAGTGGACGGCCCACACGCGGGGACTGGCCGGCGTGGACGGTCCACGCGCAGGGACTAGTTGGAGTGGACGGCCCTCACGCGGGGACTGGCCGGCGTGGACGGTCCACGCGCAGGGACTAGTTGGAGTGGACGGCCCACACGCGGGGACTGGCCGGCGTGGACGGTCCACGCGCAGGGACTAGTTGGAGTGGACGGCCCACACGCGGGGACTGGCCGGCGTGGACGGTCCACACGCAGGGACTAGTTGGAGTGGACGGCCCTCACGCGGGGACTGGCCGGCGTGGACGGTCCACGCGCAGGGACTAGTTGGAGTGGACGGCCCACACGCGGGGACTGGCCGGCGTGGACGGTCCACACGCAGGGACTAGTTGGAGTGGACGGCCCACACGCGGGGACTGGCCGGCGTGGACGGTCCACACGCAGGGACTAGTTGGAGTGGACGGCCCTCACGCGGGGACTGGCCGGCGTGGACGGTCCACGCGCAGGGACTAGTTGGAGTGGACGGCCCACACGCGGGGACTGGCCGGCGTGGACGGTCCACACGCAGGGACTAGTTGGAGTGGACGGCCCTCACGCGGGGACTGGCCGGCGTGGACGGTCCACGCGCAGGGACTAGTTGGAGTGGACGGCCCACACGCGGGGACTGGCCGGCGTGGACGGTCCACACGCAGGGACTAGTTGGAGTGGACGGCCCTCACGCGGGGACTGGCCGCTGTTGGTGTGGCGACACAGTTTGTTTATTTATTAAGGAACTATAATTGCATACAACTAACGTGCTCGCGCGGCTGATTAGCGAAGCTAACAGGAAATGCACAACAAATTTATGACGTGATTTTAATTGACCCGCCAAAAACTACACCTGGCAGGTAGCTCAGCAGGTTATTTTTAGGGTTCCCTACCCAAAGGGGACCCTATTACTAAGACTTCACTGTCCGTCTGTCCGTCTGTCCGTCTGTCCGTCTGTCCGTCTGTCCGTCTGTCCGTCTGTCCGTCTGTCCGTCTGTCCGTCTGTCCGTCTGTAACCAGGCTGTATCTCGTGAACTGTGATAGTTAGACAGTTGAAATTTTCACAGATAATGTATTTCTGTTGCCGCTATAACAACAAATACTAAAAAACATAATAAAATAAGTATTTAAGGGGGCTCCCATACAACGAAAGTTATTTTTTTAGTGGTTTTATAGATAATGGTACGGAACCGTTCGTGTGGGAGTCCGACTCGCACTTGACCGGTTTTATATTTTAATCGTCTTAAAGTTTTGACTAACGATGTACTACTAACATTCACATCGAGCAACTTCAGTTGGAGCCAACATGTTGGCTAGTGTGCACCACCCTTAACGCGACGATACAAACTGCTGTTGAAGCTGTGGCTCGCGTGTTTTCTTACGATCGTTAGAAACCTAAGTTTTAATGATGCGGTTTTGGATGATCCCAACTTTAATGACTGACTCGCGCCCGTCTGCGTCTGCGGCGTCTCTTGATATCAAAGGCTTCTCGTAATTATTGATGGAGATTCATCAACATCATATTAAATTAAACTGAGGGTATAGCTGATAATGAGCCTAATTTTACGGGCTCCGTACCCAAAGGGTAAAAACGGGACCCTATTACTAAGACTTCGCTGTCCGTCTGTCCGTCTGTCCGTCTGTCCGTCTGTCCGTCTGTCCGTCTGTCCGTCTGTCCGTCTGTCCGTCTGTCCGTCTGTCCGTCTGTCCGTCTGTCCGTCTGTCCGTCTGTCCGTCTGTCCGTCTGTCCGTCTGTCCGTCTGTCCGTCTGTCCGTCTGTCCGTCTGTCCGTCTGTCCGTCTGTCCGTCTGTCCGTCTGTCCGTCTGTCCGTCTGTCCGTCTGTCCGTCTGTCCGTCTGTCCGTCTGTCCGTCTGTCCGTCTGTCCGTCTGTCCGTCTGTCCGTCTGTCCGTCTGTCCGTCTGTCCGTCTGTCCGTCTGTCCGTCTGTCCGTCTGTCCGTCTGTCCGTCTGTCCGTCTGTCCGTCTGTCCGTCTGTCCGTCTGTCCGTCTGTCCGTCTGTCCGTCTGTCCGTCTGTCCGTCTCCCTTCGTGCGCGAGTCCGACTCGCACTTGGCCGGTTTTATTTTTCTTTTTGCTCCCCATTTCCGAAGGTCAAGCAAACCACTAACCCTGAGTGCGAAAACTGTTTGGTTGGAAAGATACATCATGTTGTAAAATTAAAGAAGTCTCTATACGGATTAAAAAATTCACCAAAATGTTGGAATGTTAAATAGAATACGGTCAAAGTGTGACTCATGTCTCTTTATTAAGAACAATGGCATAGACAAAACTTTTGTATTAATTTATGCAGTGCCCTTCCAGGGTGCATGTATGTACCTAGGTACAACCATTCACCTTAGAAATAAGATGGAATGTCTCTAGATGCAAGCAAAAACAAACAAAATGAAATGAAATGTACATGATTTGTTAATTTTTGGTACAAGTGAATTAACTATACAGGGTTATTGGTAAATTAGTAACACTACGTGAACTGCAGGTTCTGCCCATCATCAAAAATACGTTTGTGAAGACGCCAGGTCTTAATTCTTAAACTTGGTATTGGTAACAGGTACCCCCCGCAATTCATTAATCGTTCGTTAGAGATGTTTTATTTGAAACTCAACTTAAAAACAGCTCTGCCCTGAATTAACAGAAGGTCTGAGAGTCGAAGATCGGAAGAAGTAACTCGTTAGGTTCCAGACAAAGATGTTTTTTCATTTAATATCAAAGGTGATTTATAATTTTTTTAAGAATTTAGCCCTGGCGTCTTCACGAACGAGTTTGTGGTGATGGGCAGAACCTACCCAAGCAGCATCACAAGCTGTATAACAGCTGTATTAAAGTTCGTTTATAATCTTAATGCTGTATTACTTGCTGCATAAAGGCTGTATAAGCGCTTATACAGCTCTTATACAGCTAAAATGGGCACAAATTATACAGCGTTTTGTGTTATATTAGCTGTACAGTAGCTGTATAAGCATAAAATAGGCTGCATAATAGCTGTTTTGCAGCTGTACTATGGTGTAAGAGGAAACCAATACACTCCAATTACTACATTGTAACACACTTGTGCAGCTTTACGCTGTAAAAAGTCTGTTGAACAGAGTTACAAAAGAATTAAAACGAAACAGAAGATATATTTTAATGATGGCGTTCAATTATAACAGTATTGATCAAAGTGACATTTTATTATAAACGCTTTGTGTTTAAAGATTTGGAGATTCGATAGGCGCAGGATACAGTGCATTATCGTGCAAAAATAAATTTATTGTGGACATATATATGTTTTGTGATAAAAAATAAACGCGCCCGCAAAATAACCAGGGAAGAGATATTAAATAAGGTAAGTAAATATGGTTTTTATAGGTTAGAATTTAAAAATGTTTGAATTAATGGACGTAGAGCCTCATTGGTGCATAGTAGGTTATTGGACAAACTGAAAATATTGATAAACATAAAAACATTAGTCTAATTTTTATGTATTCATGTTCGTAATCTTCGATTTGTAATTGATAAAATGGCGACGATTTGCTAAGCAGCTTAGATTCTATTTTGATGGTCTTATAGCATTAATAGCTGTACTATGTAGGTAATGGATACTAGTATTCAGCTTTAAGCTGTTGAAGGGCTGTATAAACGAATAAATTTACTATTAATGCTGCATAGCAGTGTTTAGAACATAACCTGTAACTCTTAATACTTATAGCATTAATAGCTGTACTATGTAGGTAATGGATACTAGTATTCAGCTTTAAGCTGTTGAAGGGCTGTATAAACGAATAAATTTACTATTAATGCTGCATAGCAGTGTTTAGAACATAACCTGTAACTCTTTTTAGGGATACGTAATATAAAGTGAAAAACCAAAATGCACTGCGAGATCACATCACGTTTTCGAAAATAAAGTAAGTAATAAAGTTATTTTCTAGAAATTTCAAAGCAATTATTGTAGATTGGCGTCCTAGAATTTGTAAAGAAATAAAGTAAATATTTGTACTAAATTATGTTTTTTCTTCGTTCTTGGTATTTATTTATTCCGTGTATATTATCTATTTTATGAAGTAGGTATTTTTATATTAATTTATGTTTCTACTTGCTTATGAATATTTAATAATTATTATTACCTATGTATTATGTTGTATACACCCCTGCCTTTCTTAAATTTTCAAATTTCTTTCCATCCAAAGGTTGCCTGGAAGAAATCGCTGCTAAGCGATAAGGCCGCCCATTGTACTATTATGTTTAATGTTTATATCTGTTTTGTTTTAGCTTTATATTATTATATTAACTCATTTATTTTAGATCACAAATCGAATCCATAACAAAATACAAATTTATAAAATGTCACTTAAAATTATTACACAATAAAACCAAACAAAATAGAATTAAATTTAACTAGAAATAAGATTAAATAATAAAAAAAATATATATATAAAAAAATTGAAAAAAAAATTTATAATAATAAAAAAATTATAAAAAAAATTAAAAAAATATATAAAAAAAGAATAAAAAATAATAATAAAATAATAATAATAAAAAAAATAGGTAATAATAAAAAAAACTTAAAAATAAAAAGCTTTACTTTGTGGTGTACAATAAAGAATTTTGTATTGTATTGTATTGTAAAGTGATGCAGTCCAAAACAGCATACAAATGCACAATAATTCAAAATGGCGACTCTGTCACTTATACAGATTAAGGCTGTACTATAGGCGTCATTTACTTTTATTGCTGTTTATTACTCTCAAAGACAGAAATTATACAGCTATAGTCTGTAAAACGGTGTACAATTACACCATAAAAAGAAGCTGTAGAAGAGCGTTTGCCTACTTCATAATACAGCATTAAGATTTGAGGACCACCATAATACAGCTCTAAGCTGTATTAAGTAAGTGACGGTATGCAAAATGCAGCTATTGTACAGCTTTAATACTAAAATGAGATTAAAGCGTTACAGGAAACTTAAAGCTGTACAAGACAGTTATCATACACTGATTTAGAACTTTAAGCGTACTTTGACTCCTTAATACAGATTTAATACAGTTAGAGCTGAATAATTGCTCCTAAACCGACATTATAACACTACAATATCTTTTCAACGTTCTTATACAGCTGTAAAACAGCGTTAAGTGCTATATTGGCTGCTTTTTAGGTGTTCATTACGCTTGGTTGCTGCTTGGGTACAGTTCACGTAGTGTTACTAATTTACCAATAACCCTGTACTCGTACTTCAAACCCACCTGCAGATGTAAAGAATTAATTATAAGGTTTTTGAAACAATGTGGTGTAGGAAATATAAAAGTATAAATATGTCATGCTATTCATATTTTCCTTAGAATATTCCTTAATATATTATATCACTTCTTTTGTTTGTAATGTAAATGTATAACATTGAGAAGCGGTGTTGATTTTATGTGCAATGTTCTACAATTTCTGTGGCAACACTGTGGCTTCTTCTTAATTTGTCTCTTTGATTGTAACGTTACGTGCACCATTAATAAAACAGTTTGATTGCTAAAGAAAAGCCTTTTACTTGAAATAACTGCACAAACATAAGCTAGTTAATCAGATGGTTGACTCACGGTGTCAACATCTCCAGGCTCCCATGTGATATATCAACATCTCCAGGCTCCCATGTGATATATCAACATCTCCAGGCTCCCATGTGATATATCAACATCTCCAGGCTCCCGTGTGATATATCAACATCTCCAGGCTCCCATGTGATATATCAACATCTCCAGGCTCCCATGTGATATATCAACATCTCCAGGCTCCCGTGTGGTATATAGCTCTCAGGAAATAAAAAGTACTTATTTGTAATATTTGCAGATAATGTCGCAGCGAGAACAAACCGGATCATAAGGTTATATTAATAAATATGTAGTCTTCGATTCCGGAATCAATTTTAACGGAATTTTGTCGGAATTTCATTATCCAGGTATTTAGAGCTGACAGAAAACATTGAAATTGCTCTTCAACTCAAATTTTGGATTTTAAACTAGGAGATAGTGAACTATGGGCTGATGATACACTGAGGATAGATAGCGGACTACACCCGGACCACTTCCAGACAAATATCACTATCAGAGTTGGACATGCCTAAGATGATGCCTATGCCCCTAAGCAGAGGTGGGGGGTGTTACACCCCCCACCCTTGCTTAGGCGATGCAGGCATGTTCGTAGGGGTTCTGTAGAACGATAATAATACACCATTAGGGAAACTTCACGAGATGACATTTGTAGGCTATTGTATAATATACACTATATTACCTTGTTATGCACTACATGGGAGGTTACTTTCCTGTATTGCATACAGTGAGTGAAGTGCATACAGTGAGGCAACCAGTACGGTCATTGGGATAATGTTCCTCGGACCAATACTGCCTCGAAACAATTCACTTTAGCCGCTAAAACAGCGTGGAGATGCTACGCCGTAGACGTGCTACGCCGTAGACGTGCTGCGCCGTAGACGTGCTACGTCGTAGCTAGTGTCTACAAAGTTCCTTTTCAGGGAGTTAGTGAATATTATATTGCATGGATTTGTTAACAATTGTATTTAAATTGTTAGGTGGTGCTGGGTTGTCAAACTAGATCTCAGCACTCATGGGATTCCCGTGGTTAAAAACTCGAATTACATAACATTTTCAATTTGTTTTTGGTTTCTTCTACCTACGTGAAAACACGATTAAGAAAAAAAATTACGAAAGAAAAAGTCATGAAACTGCACTGTTTTGCACATAATTTGATCGAGAATCTCAGGAAACCTGACTTATTATTGTAATGTGATATGGGTCTTTTTGTGCCTGCAATAAACTGATTTTATTTATTTTATTATGTTTTGATTCGTAGGTTATCAATGCGCGTCATTTTTTGAAAAGTATAGGCATAGGATTTCGCGTTCATAGGAGCGAAACAGAGTATGCATTTTTGGTTCGGCGCAAGTGCAAAAGATAGAAATTTTGCTTATTTACAAAAAAAACTGTGAGGAGGAACCAAGTAATTAGTAATAAATTACTAATTACTTGGTTCCTTCTCACAAAAAACTGTGAGAAAGAACCAAGTAATTTTGTAAATTTTTGTAAATAAGCAAAATTTCTATCTTTTGCACTTGCGCCGAGCCAAAAATGCATACTCTGTTTCGCTCCTATGAACGCGAAATCCTATACCTATACTTTTCAAAAAATGACGCGCATTGCGCCCTCTTAAATATTTAACTAAATATTCTATGAATATTGCAAGCGTCTACCTGTTGCCGGTATCAACATTGAGAATATTGCAAGCGTCTACCTGTTGCCGGTATCAACATTGAGAATATTGCAAGCGTCTACCTGTTGCCGGTATCAACATTGAGAATATTGCAAGCGTCTACCTGTTGCCGGTATCAACATTGAGAATATTGCAAGCGTCTACCTGTTGCCGGTATCAACATTGAGAATATTGCAAGCGTCTACCTGTTGCCGGTATCAACATTGAGAATATTGCAAGCGTCTACCTGTTGCCGGTATCAACATTGAGAATATTGCAAGCGTCTACCTGTTGCCGGTATCAACATTGAGAATATTGCAAGCGTCTACCTGTTGCCGGTATCAACATTGAGAATATTGCAAGCGTCTACCTGTTGCCGGTATCAACATTGAGAATATTGCAAGCGTCTACCTGTTGCCGGTATCAACATTGAGAATATTGCAAGCGTCTACCTGTTGCCGGTATCAACATTGAGCAAAGACGAACAACAATCACGTCTGTTGTATAGGAGGCCCTTTCATTTTTTTTTAATTTTTAGTATTTGTTGTTATAGCGGCAACAGAAATACATTATCATGTGAACGTGAATTTCAACTGTCTAACTATCACGGTTCATGAGATACAGCTTGGTGACAGGCGGACAGCGGAGTCTTAGTAATAGAGGCCCGTTTTACCCTTTGGGTACGGAACCTTATAAATGACACCGAATTGAATTGAAGTATCGAAATGCAATATTATACACACTCACTGATACCCTGCAGCATGTTTGGTCTTGGATCTAGAGCAGAAGGATACGAACACAAAGAACAGTTATCAGCGGCCACAGTCAGAAAGTCGTCTGATGACGCGACATGGAGCTACCGTACCCATACATTCCTATATTTATAAAAGATTGGTGTCACTCCCACGACTGCAACATTTCCTGGACAAAAAACACTGTATGTATCGACACACACACAATCACAACCGCAATCCAATGTATACACATTGGTGACTCCTGTTGCCCGGACTCTTAAGAGACCGGTGTCCTCAGGAGCTCGACACAAACAGATACCCATGTGCGCGCGCAAATAATTCAGACATTAAATAAATATGTTTACCTACATAATAATACTAAAATTAAAGAATGAATTATTTGAGTTTGAATAAAATAAGCCTTTATTTTCTACTAACTACTTATTTAACTATCTATAAATATTTTATTTAAAACATCAAATACTGCACTTAATATATTAAATACACAGTATAAAAATTAAATAACCCGCCCCTGACCATTCCCGGTGCAAAGGTGCCCATAACACTTGCAGCATTGCCTCGCTGAATAGCGATGGCAATCCTTTGCACCAAGAATGACCCGGAGCGGGAGTCTCCTGTCACTTCATTAATTATTTACATAATAATTAAAAGTATTAGTTTAGTTATTATTTTAAGATAGGTTATTTACATTGTTCAACTTTTCTTGACTAACTCTGCTGTTTTCTTTATTTCTTTAATATCTGTGTAATCCTTTTTGGCTCTATTGTTGTACAGTACGCGTCAGAATTAAGTATCCCCCTAGTCTACAAAATATTTTTTGACTTCTATCAGCTCGTAACTAATAATAAAATGCAAAAACTAATCAAGCCGCTTAGGATCGAACTACCCACCCTTTATACGGAGACTCGAATTCTCGACAATGTAAATCAACTGAGCTATAATAACTGTTGAAACAATGTGTCCAATTTTGTCTATCGGTCTAATTAGTCCCTAGTTTGAATGCCAAGTATTACCATTATTATTTTTATTTCATGGATGCGGGTAGTGTTTGATTTTGTTGTTTGTAGCGAACAAAGTAATTGTCACTCGTCTTATTTCGTGTGGTTTGCTTTATGCGTATCTCCGAGAGTTTGGAGTGTTTTATTATTTGGCTTATTCCACTAATCCCCGTTGACGGGGATTAGTGAACTTTTTGTTCACTATTCCCCGTTGACGCCGATTCGAACTCGTAATGGGGATTAGTGAACTTTTTGTTCACTATTCCCCGTTGACGCCGATTCGAACTCGTAATGGGGATTAGTGAACTTTTTGTTCACTATTCCCCGTTGACGCCGATTCGAACTCGTAATGGGGATTAGTGAACTTTTTGTTCACCATTCCCCGTTGACGCCGATTCGAACTCGTAATGGGGATTAGTGAACTTTTTGTTCACTATTCCCCGTTGAAGCCGATTCGAACTCGTAATGGGGATTAGTGAACTAAAAAGTTCATTAATCCCCATTGCGTCAAAAATAAAATACGAATACTATAAGAATCATGTTTTTATTTATTTATAAGGTAAGGACTAGCTTATTGATTATTTTTATAATCATATTAAATTGCCTAGGCAACGATTCAGTTACCTTTTTAATTGTTATTAGAACTATTATTTCGTAACTTCATCTACCTTATACCACGGTAATCTATACAGTATCTATACAGTATTCTGTCTTCATACAAACGGCCGGAACACGAGTCATAACTGTCACCTCATGTGAGGGCGGGATCGTGGTAGGTACAACCAGTCGGGGATGCGCCGCGCGCCGCAGCGCAGTGACGAACGAACTTTTTGGTATGAAACTAGTTTTTATCTAATTTGAATGTTTTTTTTTTGTTTGACAGAATTTTCATTACGAATGATAAGTTATTGATTTTTGTTTTCAATAGGTAAAAAATGTTGTAAGCAGTAAGCGTGCAATTTGAGAATTTTTTATTAATAAGGTAAAATAAGGTACTTTAGTTTTATATTCAGCTTAGAAATAAATAATAAAATTAAAATAAAACAAATATTAAAGGGGGCTTCGATACAACAAACGTGTTTTTTTTGCTGATTTTATAGATAATGGTAGGTACGAAACCCTTCGTGCGCGAGTCGGACTCGCACTTGGCCGGTTTTATTATCATTTATTTTATATTTATTAAAATATAATTATAATCACAGAACTAGAAAGAAATTCAAGTAGTAAATATTTTTAAACTTACGCGATCTGAACACATATTTATAAATACTATTTAACGGGTATTAACGCGATAAATACCCGTTAAATAGTATTTATAAATTCAAGTAGGTAGGTACCTAGATGAAATTAAAATACTGCAGGCGGGCAGCCCTATCGCGTGCTTTTGTTTTGTTTTGGTAGGTAGTTCTTTCAAGGACATGGCCGAGTTACAATACTGTATAGATAACATTACCGTGCTTATACCATAGATTTATACTTAGCATTCATGATTTAATTAAACAAAAAATTAAAACTAATCACCGCTTTCGAGATTCGAACCCTGTCACTCTTAATGATCTTGTATTAATTTGCCTGTTACAGCCGCAGGGCCAACATGTTACTTACTTACTTTTCAGGCTGGCTGGCGACGACGACGCAAGAGTGTGGCACAGCGCATGCATCAAGGCAACGCGTGAGTGTGACACAGCACATGTCTCGGGGCGACGCGTGAGTGTGGCACGGCGTATGACACGGGTTACGCGTGAGTGTGTGCATGCCTCACACACGTGGCACAGAGGCACTCGGTTGTTGGGCGCGCTGTATGTGGTGAACCATCCAGATATTCGGATCAGTTACTTTGTACCCTAGATAGTGAGCCTTTTGGTATACCTGTATCTTCTAATGAGTTTAAACACTCGTATTGGGCATGATGGCTGGGAGTGGACAGAACGCAACTTGTCTATCTCTATCATACTGACTTCTATTTGGCTCAAACAATGGAGTGGTTTTCTAAGAAGTGGAGTAGGTACTTGTTATTGTAACTAAAGGGATCTGCCATGTTCACAGTAGCAAAGTTATTTTTAGTAGAATTGAAAGAACAAACGAATTAAAAATAAACAGAACGCAGTCGAGAACAGATCTCGGCTTCCTCAGCTTTGATATCACAAAACGAATTTACATTTTTACTGGAACGTAACGAACACAAGAAGGACTGAAAGAGTGCAATTAGAAATACGCTCCTTTGAGACAAAGTTCTTAATGTTCTGGATAATTGTGCAGAAATATGGCGGCGCGGACGCCCCGGGGGCATGCCATGTGGCTACGGCGAGCGTGCTAGGCGAGGTGCGAACACACCTGCTATATCTACCAACACCGTTAAATGTGTTCACATCTTGAAATATGGAAATGCGGAGGCCAGGGGAATGCCATGTGGCTTAGGCGAGCGTATATGACCATCATCACAAGAGTAAATAAATAGGTAACCAATTATAACAGCAAACACACCTTGAGCTAAAGAAGTGCATTGTGAAATGATTGAGCTTAGATTAGATAGTTGAAGTAAACAAATGGGACTTTAGTTTGGATTTAAAGGAGTTGATGGAGGGAGCAAGTCTGATGTCGACAGGCAGTTTGTTCCAAAGGCGAACAGCCTGGACACTAAAAGCCATAAAAAGCTTGGAAATGAGTGGGAAACTTAAGAAACAAGTAAGTTGTCTGATGACCTAAGATTGTGAGAGTTAGAAGAATGAAGGAACTCGAACCGTTCTCTAAGATACGAAGGAGAAAGGGGATTGAGTTGAAGAATGAATGAAAGAATGTGCATGTGACTGCAACGGAAACGTTCGTATTGCTCAGTTTGTGAGTCACGTCACAAATTACACACAGGCTTCGTTTCTATCTCTCTTAGCTTGAGAATTTGCGAAACCTGAGTTGTATAAACGAAACATTAGCCTCAAACAATATCACACAACAAGACACTCAACAGTAAACAATACAAATAGATAATAAATACTAAAATGGGTTGGAGATCGCAGTTCGGTGGTAGATCTATTGAAGCGCTGCTGCCCGCCCCCCGGTGCCTGTCCTATAGTACACCCACGGGAAGAGTTGGGCTGGTTCGAATTCTAAGCTGGCACCACACGGCTGCACGGCCATGATATCCATAGTAGTAGTAGGTCCATAGTAGTCTAATTAAAAAAAATATAATTTGTTCGCTTAGATCATGGGTAGGAATTAAATAGTATACAGTTGGTCGTAAAATACATGTTTCACTATATTCTGCTTTCCGGGCATATGAATGTCAATGGAATTACTCATAAAAGAATAGAATAAAAGAATTCAATAGCATGCTACAAATAAGAAACTAATGTATATCTAACGAATACCTTTAGTCACAGAGTTAGTATATGTTAAGTTCCATATATTCCTTGTTATACTGTGTTCAAGAATACAAGAATTTATCGCGAGATCCCTTTTGTGCAACTGAGGTTGCTCAACTGCAAATAGTTGCGCAACGGGGCTGCCCTTTTCATTAACAAAAATAATATTTTACACGTCAATAGGTAGTTTCATAAATTATTCCACAATATAAATGAATTGACAATATTAAATGATTGTTTATATAGTTAAGTAGCTGATAAGTTGGTGGGGAGAGCTCTTCTACAGTTCGGGCAATTCAAGGAATTCGCCCGCAGGCTGTAGGAAACTCTCTCCAACAACCATGTCTTCAAACGACCCTTTAACGCTGCGGTGGAGGCTGCATTACGGATACTGCCTGGTAGTCTACGTACACTGCCGAGCCCGAGATGTACACCGATCTCTTCGACTTGTGCAGCCGCTGTTCTGCTGGCGTCACCAGCCTGTGCCTCTGTTTATTGCTGCGGAGAGCGCGTACTGCGTTAATCCCTCGGCGCTGGAACAGGTGCAAATTGAGGTGCGTGAACAAGGCCACTTGGTACATTTGTTCACAGTGTAGAGTCATGATACCTAGTTCCTTGAAGTGTTCTCTGCATGACTCATCGTTCGGGATACCCACTATGGCTCGGACAGCCTTCTGTATCACAAAGGCCCGCTCGGCATCGCTGGCTGGAGCCCACAGTTCCACGCCGTATGTAAGCGTACTGTGGACTGTCGCGAAGTAACAGGAGCGTACGACGTCGCGGGTGACGGTGCTCGCCAGCCTGCGCAATGCAAAAGAAGCCCGTCCAAGTTTCGAGCAGACTCCATCTATATGGGCGTCCCATATGAGGGAACAAACGAGCTGGAAACCCAGCAGCTTTGTTGTTTGCACTTGCTGCAGCCCCGTTGCTCCTGCGTGCACTTGCTGCAGCCCCGTTGCTCCTGCGTGGACCTTTCATTGATTTTAAGTAATAACTTTTCGAATAAGAGTACTCGGAGTGGTTGGTTTTATTCGAGCGACCTACAACTAATATATTTTCTATGGTTAGGTGCACAGCGCAAATATCGAAGATCTGCTCTCGGGCCAGGTTACACTATTCTACACAGTTACTAACCTTTATTCCGGATCTTACGAATATGCAGCTCCCACCGCGCTCAATACGCGGTCTTCAATATGTCGATAATAGGTCATACTTACTTAATGTAACTGAATCAATTTCGTGGCAACGAACAAAATTTTATGTTAATATAAGAATGTCACAAGCTAAGTCGTCCGTTAGTAGTACTTCCAGACTTCTGGTTTTGCTGCTCAAGCCTCGGATGTTAAGATGACATAATGTGAGTGAGTCATTTGCTGTTCTTAGGGCGGGCGTCGGCGGCGGTAGCCAGGGCGGCCACGACGTTGACGTCTCGCCCAACCGGGCGCGCCTCTCGATAGTTCTCGTCACTTGGCAGCGTCCTCAAAGCGCGTTAGTCACTCGCCGACGTAGGTACGGTCCGCCTAGTCGGTGGGTTCACGGTACAGAAACCACTCCGATAAACGGATCCCGAATGGCTAGGCAGTAGGTGTCGTCACTTCACTGTAAATGTTCTCCGGCATTCCGATAACGAAGGAGGCATGCCTGTCCGATTTAATGCTGAATTAATGTGTAGTTTGCCATAGTTATCTTGTTGAGAAAATTCAGAACTGTTTCGGTAGTAGTATCCGGCTTAAAACTCCAAGCTTGGATGTACCTTGCGCGCTCAGCTGCTTGTAGATCGCCATTGTTACTTGCCGTCCCGATCACAAGCAGTGGGAAGTTGTTTCTGCCTACGCTGTCTGCTTACTACTACCGTTCGTGCAGCGTGTCAGCCCTGCCTGCTAATGAAGTCAAGCCAACGGGCACAGTGTGTGTGTGACGTCACATGTTGTCTCTCGCTAACAAGCAGCCAACGGCAACGCTACGTAGGGAAGGTTCCACAACCAGTTTCCAGCAACCAGCAGCCAGACTGATACCGAACACGCCTTTAGACACTCTAGCCTTTCCAATGTATCTAATATTCAAAACGATAAATTAAACATTCTGCCCAAAAGTAGAAACAAAATAATGGGGTCATTTAACTGTCAATCTGTCGTTTAATAATAAATGCCGCTGTCCAGGGTCTCGACGAGCTTCAACTATTCCTAAATCGCTAAATAATTGAATGCATGTGACTCTCTAACCAGGTCAACTAAATCTTTATAAATTAGAATCAATTTCTAATTTTATTTATTTCACATTGACCGCTGAAGACTGCACACTGCAGACGACCCGATGTTCGCAAACAACTGACAAGTTGTGAATTAGTATTGAGACTTTCACAAATGTTTTTATTTTCAACTATGATTAAAATGTAAATGCCAAATCACTATTCTAAGCTTTTCTCCACAAATTCGTTTTGAAGGGCAATTAACGCTTGTAACATACCTCCGCGCGAAATCAAAACTGCGGAGCTCCAACACGAGATCCGCAGCGTGTCAGGACGTTGCCGTTTCAATTGCGGAACGTCACGCGAACTGTTGAATTCAAGAATTTATAGATACAGCCTACGGTTGTACAAGTAGAATGCGCCAAAAAACGGTCCAAGTGAAATAGCAAATACATAAATAATGCATTGCACTCTACTAGGGTAGCCAAAGGTTTGATGTAAAATAGGGATTGTTACTCGACTGCCCAAAAAAGGAGTATAATGTTTTCAGCGTTCGAGTGAGTTTCTTAGCTCCACCGTAGCCTTTATACGCCTGAACGGATATATATATAATGAGTTAAGTATCGTTAGACCTTCCTTTTTTTAGCATATCTGAGGAACCTTCTTATCCTTATATCTACACGAATAAACTAGGTAGCTTTTTAGTGAACGAGAGTCCATTTGTATTTTTTTTTATTCATATCACAAGGGGAATATAAAAGAGAGTTGAAGTTCATTTGGTTTTTCCTTCGGGTACTGATAGTGAGATTTCCTTCCTGAACCCTCGTTTCGCGAGTCCGACTCGTTTCGCGAGTCCGACTCGTTTCGCGAGTCCGACTCGTTTCGCGAGTCCGACTCGTTTCGCGAGTCCGACTCGTTTATTTTTTAATAAGTAAAAGTTTCAAGTATTCCCAAAGTATACCAAAATCTTAAAAACTTATTTTCTGCTTCCATGTGCCTTTCGCCCTGAGGGTAAACTAGAAATTATCACGTATTTCAAAATGTTTACCATTTGGGGTTATAAAGTTTGAATTTCATAACTAAGCTCAGAATCTGCATCCGAACTCCTGTCTAAGGGTAAGGCTACGATATCTTTAACTTGTTGTGTACCTACCTCCAATTTACATATATTATTATACTTGCTTATGCTAATATTGCTTGAGTAAAACACTTTGTTGCAAAAAAATTATAAATGAAAACTAGTTTCATGAATTTCAGACTCCTACTTGATTTTCAAGTGTCAAAGTCCACGCGAATGAAATTGATGTCTGTTTTACGAAAAATTAGTATTACATTTTAAATTTTGCGTAAAACATTCATCGACAATCATAAATAAATTGAATATAATTGACGCCATTTCTGTGAAATAAGATGTTTGCATAATAAATATTATTTATCGAGTACCTTTTCTTTTCCCCAACGGGTCACCGTCGTTGCAGCGATCGTGGTCACGGGAAACCACGTTATTTTTCTTGTTATTAGTGATTGAACACCCTTTCACGACCGTACAACTCACCACTATATTATTTTTAAAGTGAGAGTTGCTTTCCGCGTCGTTTGAAGTATGCACCTATCTATGGTACTAGCGGTAGGAAAATGAATTACCTATATTTTTTGGAGGTACCTCGTTTCTGTCAACTATCATTCTATGCCTTCTTCTTCAAAGACCACAAGATAAATGCGAAACAAACGTGGTATTGCTGCGAAATGGCGGACCGAGCGCGAGATGTAGCTGGCGTCCGAGCCAATATGCGGAACCGCGCGGAAAAAGAGATATCTTAGTAGAACAGGCAGTTTCGCATCTATTCCGCTTCTCCTGCAACGGACAACGGCATTGCGAAACTACTGCGGCTCCGCGCTGCTACAGTATTGTGCAGAGGTATGCTACCACCGTTACATATTTCATCCATTCCACTAATATTATAAATGTGAAAGTTTCGATGGACGGATGGATGTTTGTTACTCAGTCACGCCAGAACGGCTGAACGAATCAAGATTAAATTTGGCACTGAGATAGATTATAGTCTGGAATAACACATAGGCTATATTCTATCCCGACATTCCCACGGGAACTACGCGGGTGAAACTGCGAGGCGCTGCTAGTAATACATAAAATACTAAAGGAATTTAAGGACTTGCCAATGACATTGTTTAAAATTATACTCAATAAATGGTTACTGAATCATTGTTTTTATAACGTTCACGATTATTTTACTCTCAAGCAGACAATAAATTTGAATGTATTATGTAAGTAGGTAAGTGCTCCTCGTGAGCCAATGGTATTAATGAATAAATTGAAATTAGGTAAGCTTATTAATATTTACACACCATTCTAAGGCTACTGACAGTACCTATTGCATTGCTACCACTCTGATACAATCACAGAATGGTAATATTTACACACCATTCTAAGGCTACTGACAGTATTGCATTGCTACCACTCTGATACAATCACAGAATGGTAATATTTACACACCATTCTAAGGCTACTGACAGTATTGCATTGCTACCACTCTGATACAATCACAGAATGGTAATATTTGTCAGGTCATTATTTCTGTGAATAAATAATAATATTCTAGAATGTGGCGGGGTAGATACTAGGTAGGAAGTAAGTACAATCTTCTTGGAATATAATAAAACATAAAACCGCTTATCTTGTTAATGAGCCACTAATTAGCGGCGCACAATGACCGACGACCCCCAACTGTTGCCACGTGTCATTTTATGTCAATTACCATTCGTAATCATTGCAGAGGTTTCCAATGCCAGTGTAGTCGGTGGGTCGGGCGGCAGAGGGCCACCCCTCCGCCCAATAAAAAGCCCACAAAAAAGTGTTACACCAGCCTCCCCGACCGTCCGTCCGTCCGCCCGTCTGTCCGTCTGTCACCAGGCTGTACCTCATGAACAGTGATAATTAGACACTTGAATTTTTTACAGATGTGTATAGTTCTGTTGCCACTTTAACAACAAATACTAAAAAACAAAATAAAATAAATATGGGGCTACTATATAACAAACATTAGGGGAGGCCTATGTCCAGCAGTGGACTGATATAGGCTGATGATGATGATGATATAACAAACTGTGTTTTTGCTCGATATTGGTAAGGACAACAGGTAGACGCTTACAGACGCGAAATATTCCCAGAATATAAAGTTATGTATTCACTATTCACAAAATAAATAATTAAAAGAAAATAAATAATGAAGGGGGGTGTAAAGGGTACGGTCTTGGTGATGGTTCAGCGAAACCCTTTGGGTAGTGGTTTATTGGGTATTTATGGTTTATGGTAGTTTTGTAGGAAAAGTCACAAGTTTTTGGTATGTAAATATAATCACTGGTAAACTATGATTGATATACACGTAAACTGATTGACTTATGGTAAAATGGTAATGGTTGAGCCTGCGTTCTCGGTGGTATGTCCCGGCGCGAACTGCCTGAATTTAGGCTAACCGCGAGCGAATACGCGTCAATTGCGAGCTAAGCAATATCGCGTATTTGCGTGTTTGGTTTTAATCCGAACAGGGGGCTCCTATATCAACAAACATGATTTTTTTGCCTTTTTATAGATAATGGTCTGACTCGCACTTGACCGGTTTTATTAATATTGAATTGTGGCAGAGATCCATAAGAGCATTATGTACCTACCATAGAACAGTAAACATCGAGCAAGGCGAGGCGGAAAGGAATCCCAATATCCCTTCAAAGCAAATGAATAAGGAGATCTGAAGCGCTCGCTCGACCTCACTGTCTACTTACTCTGTAGGTACCTACTCTAGCTTGTAGGCAGGCGCCTTTCCTCCAAGTATATCACTAATTGTGTTTTATTGAAAACAAATAATGCTGCGATAGATTGATAGGAATCCGCAAGTGTTCAGCGAAGCGAAACAATCGCCAAGGTTTTATATTAAACGTGATTATCCGGCTCGAGAGACCAGTGCGTCACGGCCATTTGTACAAGTGACTTGTTGCAGTATAGACTGCAAATGGAAATCTCTAAAATCGAACCCTATGTGTACAGTACCTATGTATACACGGTGCAACATGAGTGGTGGCTGGGAGGTGGGGCACCTCAGTACCTATCGATTTAACCCCCATGTATGTTTTGCAAAACAATAAACAATAAACAAAATTCAGTGGTTCAAAAGTTATTTGGACCTTGGTAAAAATTTAGTCAAAATTTCAGTCTGAATTTCGCAATTGCAGCCAAAATATTAGGTCTGCGACCTTGCCTTTTTATTTAAAACAAGATCAATAGTGAACCTATCGTACCTCTATACCAATCACAGTCTTAGATTTATAAAAAACCAAAATAAGAAAATTATAGCAAATTTTCTTTTCAAAATCTAATATTTACATTAGCTTTGATTGGTTGTAAAAAAATATTTCGCTTTTTATTTTTTGCTGCAACGATAATGATCAACTGTTTATCGTTATTGTCAGGTGTAAGGTAAATGAAGAGAAGCAGACGAGAGCAATCCGTGTGTATGAACCTACCTACCCGGCTGGTCGGAGTGTAGGAGTGTAGGTGTGTACTGGCGGCTCGGCACACAGGTGGGGTGTCTGAAACCGATCGCGATTCGCGGCAGAGTGCTCCATAAATGTTTGAGGACACGTGTACACATTATTTGTTGTTATAGCGGCAACAGAAATACATCATACGTGAAAATTTCATTGGTCTAACTATCACGGTTTATGAGATATAGCCTGAGTCTGGTAACTCTCGTACGGGTGTAAAACCTCCCGTGGCCGCGTGGGTACTGTGGGTAGCATAGCAGCCAGAACGGAGTTTACAACGATTAAAGGTACGGCTAGCATACGCTATAGCAAACAACTACAGTGAATACCTATTAGTAGTAACACAAAATTAGTACATACTTGGTCAAAATAAAAATAATACTACAATATAGCAATTGTTTGATTTTTGTCAATAAAATAATCGTCAATAATAATATAGTATCACTTTTCCAACGAGAATCGTTTCAAGTGCTTCCCAAACTTAACTGGTGTAACGGTACCACACCTATGTTGGCTGTGTGAACGCCAGATTATATGTTTTGATAGCATCTACAACTCACCCATGTGTCGAAGGCTTGTACAACAATGACTCAGACGGCAAATACAGTTTATGGATTGATAACGCTTAGAGCAGAGGGTTTTGGGTTATAAGGTTCAGTTCATACCCTTGTGGAAGACTCCAGCCAGTTAAGCCGGTCCTCAGGTAGATAAAGACCTGTGGTCTAGTAATGAGACCTATCGATTTGTTCTTATTCGTTCTCAGTGCCTGTGTCTTCCGATTTTCAGGGCTATTTCGGAGGCAGTCTTACATCAACGGGATGTAATATAAGTTTTATATTTTTGTATTATAAGGAAGGCCTTCCTGACTGCTACACGCACGCCGCTATGTGGGTCGTACGTGTGTTACACTTTACTAGAAATAGACCAAATCAATTATGTATATATGTTGCTCTTTATATTTAAGTTAATATCATTTTACAGTAAAGTATCAATCCATCTCTGTTACTTAGACTTCTGAATGAATGACTTTATTTTAGCTGTGAGTAAGACTTATTCTTTCTTTAGAGTGATCTGTTCCTAGAGTAGGATTCTTAGATAACCTAGGCTTTAGTTGACTAGCGTAAGCCTCATGGAATCTCTCACTTGCAGGGCAAACTGGATTAAATGTAAACAAATGGGTTGACAGGAATTTAGTACCTTTTAATATTTATAGCACACACACACACAAATATTAAAATACAACCAAGAGAAAGAACTTAATCCTAAAGTGCACACAGAAATGTTACAATGATGTATTGGGACAATTATACATTAGGACTGATTCCACCTCCCTGTGCAACTAAAAGAGAACTTTATTAGGTCTCTGCGTAAGGACATAACAAGGCTTCCTGTTAATAGAGCCCCATTCTGCAATGAATAGCAGCGCCTCGAGAATCATCAGGTTCTGAAGGAGCCTGCTGACGCTCTACCTGGTAATCAGTCAGAAATGCAAGGTGCGAATCTCAGCCGCCCGAACTCCAGAGAGTTTTAAAGGGGAATTAATGGCCTTTAAAATAGGCGGAATATTCCTAGAAAAACACACGATAATAAACAATAAATTACACGATTGATTTTGGCTACAGTAGGAGCTAACTATATAAATTAAATGGGCCTTTCAGGCTCGCTGTTTAGTTAATATTCAAGGACCGCTAATATCAACCGTGTAATTAAACAATAATACAAAACTTAGCTTTTGTAGGCACTCGAACTGGAATACACGTTCACCACATTCACTGCTTTTACAAATCTACCAGATTACTTAACTAGTCGCTGACGCTATTAACCCTTTGATGAGGAATCAAACACTCTTATTTACGTAAACTACAATTACTCGTTCAAGACGTCTGTACTCGATCAAGGAATCTAATTCTCTGTCCCGCTCCGTCTGTTCCATGGGTATTTATGTCATCCCCTACACAGCTGCCTGCATCGGTCTCCCCGCAAACCCACTTTCCAGGAATGACCAAGCGTCACCTGCCATCGCGCTCTAAGTGCGACACTCTCTCTCTCACTCATTGGTTCGGCATCGCGTCACTAGATGTCGCTTCATGTCGCAAAGTCCATATAACTTAAAAGAATGAAAAATAATAACGTTAGTTATAACAAATAGCAGCATAGCGAATCAATAATTAAGACCTTTTGTGAAAGTAGAAACTACGATTGTGCCAATTGTACGGCTTTTGATTATTTGCATTATAAAAGACTGATCTTATTTACATATTCATTTCCACTGTGACGTCTTCAGCGGGAATGAATATCGTGTCATGCATTGTCTAATTAAGCTTGTAATGATGTTATCATTCATTAATAATAACTTAACTTACATTATAACTTAACCTTTGCAAGCATGCAATGTTTAAAGACCTGATAAGAGATTCGTGTCAAATTACCAAACAGATGGTAACAATAAAATATTTCGCTGCTTTGTCTAGTAAAATCCGTAAACTGCACATGTACGACAGAATTCCTTCGTATTCTAAACAAAAGCTTTTAGAATTGATATTTATTAGGGTTTTGCAATCTTTTGTTTTTACATGGCCATAGAAGTTTGTTTCCTGGCGTGAGAAATATTATTTTAGTGTTTATTGCTAACAGATGTAGGGATCGCTTTATTAACAAAGCTTGAGTTGCTTTTTAAAATTTTGTTTATGGCTAAAGCCAAGAGTTATTTGTGCTAAGAGCTATTACGTGGTATAGTACCACTACACTGGACATTACATTGTTTTCAAGACGACTGGAAGTGTTTTACAGCCTGATATCGAACACTGTGCTTTACTACGTTCAGCCTTGCAAGAAAATCACTCTTTATGTCTTTTCTCCTCGTCTTCTCCCTAGTTAACCTGTCTTCCTTACTTTCATATCTATCGAGTTTTTTTACGAAATATGTCAAGGTGACTAAGATGTATAGACATGGCGCGGTAAGGATACCTTTTTTTTTTTTATGCGACGAGGAAATAAACGGTAAGGATACCTTCCTTATCAAAATGTCCCTGACAAGAATCTGTTTGCTGTATACGTACCTACCATAGTCCTAATTGCTCTCTTTTGTATTATAAAAGCAGTATTGCTGTTGCCTCAAAACATGAACCCATAGCGTAGCTTCGACTCTACAAGCGCAAAGTAAACTGGTTTTAGTTGTGCTATTGTTATTTCGTCCCTTAAACTTCGGATAGCGTAGCATGCGGAGCTTATGGAGCTTTCAAATTGAGCCTAATTCATTTTTCCAATTTAAAAAACTGTCAATATATATACCTAGAAACTTAACTACCTTTGATGAATCAATATTAATGTCATTGACGACCTCTGTGGCGCGGGGGGCGAAGGCCTACCTGCGACGCAGGAGGTTGCGAGTTCGATTCCCGCCTCCTACGCCTCCTCTGTACGATCTGCAGACATTTTATCAGGGTGTTCTGGTCGTTTTCTATGTAAAGTAAAAATATCTAGCTATGTATTGTATTATATTATGTATATTAGCTTGGGGCTAGATAATGCTGTGTGAATTGTCCAGCATTATTTATTTATTTTATTGTGATTAAGCATAACAGTGTGATGAAGTAGCATCCAACCGGAACCAAAGTATGTATGCGTATGTTTTATACCTAACGCGGTATTTTTAATAACAGGTAAAAAGGTAACGCCATGTTCACAAAATCTAAGCTAACAATTTTTATTTTTGTGCATAAATATTTACATCGCACTTTGGACACCCCATCGGACTTATTCTCTAGTTATTATATGGATGTCCATAACATTGACAGAATGAGCACAGATTGGTACAATGCTACTCTATACAAGTAGGAAGGAAAGGGTTTGTAACCAACTCAATGAGCCAATTAATTAACGATTAATAACAAACGAGCGGGTAATATTCCGCTACAGTCCGTCAGTGCAGAGTCCATTAGCTTATCTCTCAGCAATTGGTATAAAAGCGGTGCGCTGGCGCAGACCGCCAGTGCTCACGATGCGTGCCGTGGTAAGAACATAAGTACATACAAAAGATGTGCAGTCGTTTGTTCGCACTGCTCATGATCTGTTCTACCTGTTTCAGATAACATTATGTTGGCTGGCAGCGGCGGCGGCCCTGGCGGATGCTCGACACGTGCTTGACAAACGTGGGGCACTCGGTGACGTCCTAGCCAAGTCCCCGCTGTACGAACTTGAGAAAGGAGAACTGGCCAAACCTGACTCTAAAGTAGACGTGAATGACAAATTAGATAAGCACAAAGAAATTGAAATCGAAGGACTGGATCATAACAGTCATAAATATCTTATTGGAAAAGAGGGACTTAATACGGACAAAGATGTAATTAAAGACAAGCAGAAGCCGGGTCTTCTGATACAGAATAAAGATGACGAACTTGTCGATGGAGAGAAAGATGGAGAGAGGCAGAGTAAAGAAGACGATCTTGCACTAGAGAGTGGAGAGAGTAGTGAGGAGGTGTTGGCGCTGGTGGCCGTGTTCCTGGTGGAGCCCGCGGGGGGTGCGGGGCACGGGCAGCGGAGGAGGGCCCACGACCTGCCGCTGTCACTCAAACAACTGCTCTGACAAACACCATCGTGACTCGAAACAAGAAATCAGACTTTTAAGGAATTAGCGCCGCTTTTTATAATAAATCTAAAGCTGGAAGTAATTGTACCTACCCAAAAAAATAAATTAAGCTACACAATCTACCCTTTACTTTTGTTTTGATTTTGCTTGTATCGACTAAAATAATTATTTGTTCAAAAATTGGGCAAAAGATTTTTTGTTGAATGTGCCGATATTAAATCCTGCTAGCGAAGCAGTAAAGAGTAGTCACGAGCGTAGCGAGTAGCTCTAAAGTAGACTGCTGAGCTGGCGAGTGTTAGGGTTCCGGACCCAAAGGGTAAAACGGGATCATATTACTAAGACTACGCTGTCAGTCTGTCCGTTTCTCTGTCTGTCACCAGGCTGTATCTCATGAACCGTGAACGTGATAGTTAGACCGGTGAAATTTTCACAGATGATGTATTTCTGTTGCCGCTGTGACATTTTCACAGATGATGTATTTCTGTTGCCGCTGTGACAACAATTCACATTCCACCACGTGAGATTGTGGTCAAACGAAGGCCAATTGACTAGAAAAAAACCCACTTCGGTAGGTGTACGAAGTACAATGTAGTGATCATTAATAGGGAAGAATCCGCTGTGTCTGGATTCTTGTGCTTGTGTGCAGTCAGCAGCCCCAGCCCCCTGGGTTAGCTCTAAGTAAGAGCTAACCCAGGGGGCTGGGGCTGCAGTTTCCGGATTGATACCTACTGTTAGAGCCTCTAACAGTAGGTATCAATCCGGAAACTGAATGGATTCAGTTCAGTATTAAAATAAAATACACGCTAGATAGAAAAAATAATAACTGATTGAAAATGTACCTACTCAGGTATACTTTGAGTAGGTACATTTTCAATCAGTTATTATTCATATGAGATAAAATTGGATTTAATTGAATTAGGAGCTCTGAACCCCCTTTCCTTTGGAACCCGTCGACGGATTCGGTTTTACTAAATCAAATCAGTTCATTTATCAATTTTCACACAAATCGGTTAACGGTTGGACAGTTATGCTCGAAATGACTATTCCACCTTACCATGCCACCCTAGCTACCACTGAGGACTTCGTTCACTCCGTTCAGTAATAATATATGAGAGCCCTCCAGCAACGAACCAGCCGGCAGGCGGTGCGGTGCAGGTATTGCGTATTATCGACTGGTTTGTGAATGGAAGAGGCTCGCGCTGGCCGATATCTAGGTGGAATCAGTAACAAGGTGCGGGGCGGCAGTTCGGCAGAGCCGGCTCAGGCCCAGCCGTGAGCGTTCCGGAGACGGGGTGGTCGAAGGAAATGCGTCCCCGGAACACCGGGCCTCAATAAAAGCGAGATTGACGGCATTATTCTGCCGTGACACGTTTTATTTACGCTTTAATGTGACGTTACGGTTAAAAAGATGGATGGCGAATATAATAAAGGCGCTAGATGGCTTTGTGAGGCGTGTTCCGCACAATGACACTTTCACATTGTACCCCACCTCCCTCACCCCGCTCCACCCCGCTCGTGGGCCGGCGACGTGCGGACCTCCTCGCCGCTGCTGCCAGCCTGGTACCTCCACTCCGAACGAAGCTATCAGATTACAAGAATCATCAAAACATTCATGAAACATTTATCTCGTTAAACTTAGGAAATTACTCAGCTAAGTAACATTTTAGGTTTCAGAAAGGTTTTGAAAAGGTTCTCTTATCTTTGTATGGAAATCTTCTCGTAAGTGTTAGTGCTCAATAACCTGATATTTACCTGATATTAAATATACTCATGAGTGCAAAAAATTTTAGAACCTTTCTGAGAGCTCCAGCAACACCTATAGCTCAAATCCAAAACCATACGAACTACTTACACAGAACCCAAATATTACCTTCACAACCTTCATTTAACTTATAGCCTTGCAAGGCAGTTCCTAAGTTCTAAATTAGTCTTGCATGTAACTCTATGACCACTTGAAACCTTTTAGATGGACAAGAACAAATGCCTTTCCAGGACCCTCGGGTTTTGAAATGTTTCTGTATAAGATTAATTTTAACAAAAACACTAATCGTAGATGTACGGGACACTATAGGTGTCCCGTACATCTACGATTAGTGTTTTTGTCATCTACGATTAGTGTTATTATTATTATAATCTACGATTATAATAATAATAAATGATAAATAATAAGAAGAGATTAATAAAAAACTGCAATTGATTGATTTTTGAGGATAACAGTAAGGGCATTGGCATATCTCATCATGGAAGGTGCGTGACCTACCATCACCATGATGAGGTGAAAACGTGAACTGGTGCAATAAACTAAGTGGAAGGCGCGTCTAATAATTCACCATAATAATATTGATGATTTGACAACAATTAGCTAGCTTGTACCGAACTGCGGGTGCGCTGCACCGTACACTATATTTTAAATACTTATTTATAATGCGCCATTCCCTGTCATGATACCAAATTTCTAAATGGCTAGATAAGTAAGTATTGTATTCATAAGAAATAAATAGTAGCTTATATTATACTAGCAGCGCCTTGCGGTTTCACACGCGTAGTTCCCGTTCCCGTGGGAATTTCGGGATAAAAAGTAGCCTATGTCCTATTCCAGACTATAATCTATCTCTGTACCAAATTTCAACCAGATCCGTTCAGCCGTTCTGGCGTGATAAAGGAACAAACATCCATCCATCTATCCATCCATCTAAACTTTCACGTTTATAATATTAGTGATAGTGATTAGTGAGATTCATTTATGGTCAGAGTTCCAACTGAACATCTGTCGACCTACTTAAGCGCAGAGTTTTGGCCGAAAGGTGTTAAGTTCCGACGGTTCACTGGCCGCCTGCAAGGAGACACCGCCCGCCGTGCACCGTCGTCAGCTGACACCCTGATTGCGTCACGTCTCGCCGTCAAATAACGCGTCTTTAATTTTAGTTTTTAATATTGTATGTATGTTAGGTTTAAGGTATATATTACTATGGACCGTAGAATAAGTTAAAATAAGATCTGTAACTTTTCTATAGTCTGAAATAAATGATTATTATTATTATTATTAAAGTCAGGAAAACTAGAAAAAATAGTGCGACTGCCCCTTTATCGTGAAAGTTAAGTTAATAGTGCTGTATACGAGACGAGCCTTTCGTATGTTCAAAATGTTGAAGATTTTAATGAAAATATATTATAATCAATTTTATTTTCAAAAAAATGAAAATAAAATAATATAACACAGTAAATTACAATAACAGAATACAATAATTACAACTAATATTTACGCTTAAATCTATTTTCTAAAAATCCAAGCCGTCACCAGCAGGCCGAGTGCCCAGAATGCTGGCAGCGTTACCACGTTGAATGGCAATGATTATTCGTTGACCGAAATGAAAGTCAGCATTCCGATTACCTGTGGACTCTATTAGGAGTTTTGTTAGATATTTGCATATTGTATGTGCCCCAGGACTCGAAGCACCTAAGGTTTTCACCCCAAACGGCTCGAATAGGTAACCTCGGTCAAGATTAGCGTATTTCCGCCGTTTGAGGGACTTTCCCACCACTCCGTTTTTGAGATCACCTGGTGTCGATTCATATATTCTGGCAAGATAATCGTACTTTGAAGTTGCGGAAATAACTGTCATTATTTGAGGATGCCTCTAAATGTAAAGTTTTTAAATATTCTTGTAAGACTTTATAATGCCTTCAGCTCTTGAACAAAAACTTATTGGTTGGGGTTTTCACCATGCAGCGCAGTCTTCATTTGTTTGCCTAGATAACTCTAATACAGCCTAAAGGTTTAAGGAAGGTTTCGGAAATTACATAGCTTTATGGTTCTATCCAAGTTAAAAATTAAACCTTTAGATCTCACTTTAGTATAATGCTAGCCTTTTCAGAACTTATTCAGGAGTTAAAGACAACTAGAAGATCCTAGGACTATATAATATTTATGCTCTTGAAATGCAAGTCTAAATAACTTTAATTTAAACTCTTGTCATTGGCTCCAAGGTTGTATTAATAAACAATTAATTGGTTTAAGACATTTTCAAGTACTTAATATGACCAGATAGGAAATCATATGCTTTTTACGTCCCTTAAAAACCCTAAAGGCATTTTTTACAACCTAGGCCCGAATAAAATGTTACTTTAAGGCACATGGTACTTACCTACCTACCTCGATCAAACCATTTCTCGATAAATTCCATTTGACCTTCTTGAAAATGATGATATTATCGAACGTCGATCGCAGCAAGAACCGCAGAACTTCCTCTCTGGAAATACGTATCTACAAATATCGACGACCGTGGGAAGAGATCGGTGACTTATGCATAATTATTCCTTTTGTAAATGTCGTACAAAGGGGCGCTCCCTGCCCCGAATGGGAAGGAAGGAAATAAATTAATAAATCGAACAAATTCTTTGGAATTGTTCGACACCAGGCGGGCGCGGGCGCGCGGGGCGCGGCGACAAATTAGCCGATAAATCTGCAGAGGCGGGAAATAACAAGTCACATGTTGCGAACAGAGGGATAGCTCTAATTAGGTAAATGATATCTCCTTATAAAGTTCAACCGAGATCTAGTTATGATAATTATAGGTCTTACGGACGCGGGGCGGGCTGCAGGACAAAGCTCACTTGCACGTCCAGCGCACAGTCCCGCCTCTGCCTCAAGTTGTGGTGCTGGCGACAGCTACCAGCTACCGCCGTCCACGTTCTGCTAGATAGATCGTAAAAGTTGCTCTAAGCGAGCGTTTCACGCGGATACAGCACACTGGCTTGATGTAACAACTGGCCAGGTTGGAGTTTTATTTAGGGTAATAAAATAGCATACTTTGACCGCACCGCTACCGTAAGCCACACAATGATGAGGAATTCAAAGCAGTCAGCGCGCATTAAGCGAGCTTGTCGCACAGAACAATAATACTTCTGAATATATAATCAATAATGTTCTGTGCACTGACTGCTTTTGTATGATGTTCCTGTAAAATATGTAAAAAGATAAGACACGTTACTGAGTTGTGGCGCATATTTGAATTCCTAATCATTGTGTGGCTCACGGTAGCGGTGCGGCCAAAGTATGATATGTATTACTCTAAATCGTGGACACTCGGAAGTTGAAGTGGCACAGCTGTGTGTCGGCGAGCGCGGGTAGCGGGTAGCGAGTAGCGAATAGCGGGTAGCGTTCGGGGCGCAGCGCGGTAACTCGATAAGTGGTCGCAATTAGCGGACTCGCGGATCTCAGTTTCACAATTAAAACTTACAGCGAGGTTCATTATCTCCTCAAAAGTTAAACACTTATTCATTCCGAGCGAAGTCACTCAAATACTTTTCGTGTTTTAAATGTAGATGAGATCTGGATTTAGTTTGATAGCGTTGAATGAACTCGCCTCGCGCGCCGCCACGCCGCTAGTGAGCCGTCCTGCTACAGGGAGCCGACTCTGCTGATTGAACAATCCTGAAGCTAAGGTACATATCTATTTGTAATGTTACTCCAAACACCGAGTGCACGGATACTTATAGGGCTTTCCCCGAACATTCATGATCCCCACAGTACTCGCTCACTGGAGCAACGAATGGGTACCTAGGTGGTACATATCTAACTAAACTGCATATTTGTTGAAGCTTTGAAATATCAGTAGCGCGATACCAAGCAACAAAATAGGGTTGTTTATGATCCAAGTCACAAAGATATAATCAAAACAAAGATAAAATCACGAACCGCTCGCACAAACACAATGACCGGCGGCGACCGTGTGAAATTATTAAAATTTATAATACAACCGAATTAATTAGCTACGTAATTAAAACAAAACTCGTTTGCTAAACCATTTAAAGAGAAAGCTCTCTCGCACCCAAAAGTTAAGTCTTCGGCCGAAATTCGCGATACAAAAATAAAAGCCGTTTAGTATTAGGTACTTGCCGAGTGAGCTCCGCCACTCTCTATTTAATTAGTCCGCGCCCCGCCACGCCCCGCCGCGCCCCGCCACGCCGCGTGTCGTTGCATACAAATGACGAATTATCCTGTCGGTGTAAAAAAGCGACAAATGCAAATGTAGTGTATGAAGCCTCATTTGAATGGTGAGCGCGCCGCTCGGCCACCGAGGGCCGGACGCCGCCCGCCGAGCCGCCATCATCTTCTCCAGGACCTTTCCCATCACTGGCAACAGCCCGATTGGTCTGTAGGCCTTGGCAGCTATGTAGTCGTCTTTCGCTGGCTTTCTCAGCACTATCACAGCTGCTTCCTTCCAGATCTTCGAGAAAGAGCCTAATTCAACGCATTTGTTAGCCAGTGCTAGAAAAAGTCCGGGATTGGAGTCTATTGCTTGTAAACAGATATCAGCCGTGAGTCCGTCCGACCCAGGGGCTTTCTTCGGGTTGAAACTGTCGACGGCAGCTTTAAGCTCTATGTTAGTAAACAGTGGAGCATGCTGCTCATCCTGCTCCGACGATTTTTAACTACTACTTAAAAAACTTAGTTGCATAATTTTAATTCATTGTGTACTTACCCACTTAAACAAACCAAACTTTTACTTACACGCACACACAGGTTAGGTTAGGTTTTTTTTTTTAATTCGCGTTCACCACAGACTTTTTTCCGTGCTCTTTTTTGATTGAGTTTTCATTTTATTGAGCTTATTTTATATACATATCTTAAAATCTAGTTACTATAACTAATATTATGTTTATTACAATTACCTTTTTTTTAGAGCTTATTTTTAAATAAATTACAATTTCTTATAAAGTTACAAAATGTGTTACAAAATGGTAGAACACGTAGCTGCCCCCTGATCTGGCCAGTTAGCCAGTTTTTCAACGACAACTGCATTTATATTTTGTATGGCCATTTTGAGATTATAGTTAATTATGGTGTTTTCTGGTACCGCCACAGCTTTTTTGATGAAGTGCCCAATCGCATCGTCGCTATCATCAGCGTAATAGGTGCAGCTATTTGTGTGCCGCGACACTGCAACCACCGCGTGAGGGACACTCGTGCAGTTTCATTTTCAGGTTAGGTTAGGTTTTTTTTTTAAATTTTCCTGTTTCTTATCGCCACTATTGATTTTGTGGCGTTTAATTCTTTTTTTATTATATTAATATCTTGGTATTTTTGTTATTCATTTTGCATGAATGGTTTTCCTATTTTACTATCGGGTCAGTCCGCTCCCAAAAAAAACGTTTTACATGCAAGATCAATAATGACTAATTTCTAAATATTTACGTGAATTTCCGTGCATTTAAAATTCTAAATAATAAATTTTATCAGTTACAACTTTTTTTTTGTTAACTAGGAAAATACAATTCAAACAAGTTCTTGGTTTTCTTGGTCTTCTTAATCTTCTTAATCTTCTTGGTCTTTATGGTCTTCTTGGTCTTCTTAGTCTTCTTCATCTTCCTGGTCTTCTTAATCTTCTTGGTCTTCTTCATCTTCTTGGTCTTCTTCATCTTCTTGGTCCTCTTCTTCTCTTTGGTCTTCTTCATCTTCTTGGTCTTTATGGTCTTCTTGGTCTTCTTCATCTTCCTGGTCTTCTTCATCTTCTTCTTCTCCTTCCAGGTCATCTTCTTCTTCTTCTTCTTCTTCTCCTTCTTCTTCTTCTTCTTCTTATGGTTAGGTTAGGATAGGTTAGGTTTTTTTTTTGTTATTATTTACTGTTTTTTTTTTTTTTTTTTCCTGTCCGGGAGCAATGTCCCGGCCCGCGAGCTAACCTACCTAATTGTCCCCGAATATGGGTTCAGGATTAGATTACTGGGTTTCCTTTATTGTCTTAATAAGTTTCTTACTCTAAATTTTATTGTTTAAATCTTATTTAATACAATTTTTTTACCTTACTTTTTTTTTTTACAAAATTTCGATGTTGCAATTTTCTTATCTTATCTTATACATCTTACAATTTACTTTACACAATTTTTCGTTTCACTTACATAACTACTGTCCTTACTTTGCTATGACTTATATAATTCAATATATAATCTAACAAATACTTATTATTCTAGTCTTATTTCTATTTATTACACATATTTGGGTGCAATAATCCACGAAATCTGTGCTGCTAGCTTTGCTAGTTAACAGCTGGTTAGGTTAGGTTAGGTTAGGTTAGGTTAGGTTAGGTTACTTTATTTATATATATATATATATTTCCTTTATTGTCTTAATAAGTTTCTTACTCTAAATTTTATTGTTTAAATCTTATTTTATACAATTTTTTTACCTTACTTTTTTTTTTTACAAAATTTCGATGTTGCAATTTTCTTATCTTATCTTATACATCTTACAATTTACTTTACACAATTTTTCGTTTCACTTACATAACTACTGTCCTTACTTTGCTATGACTTATATAATTCAATATATAATCTAACAAATACTTATTATTCTAGTCTTATTTCTATTTATTACACATATTTGGGTGTAATAATCCACGAAATCTGTGCTGCTAGCTTTGCTAGTTAACAGCTGGTTAGGTTAGGTTAGGTTAGGTTAGGTTAGGTTAGGTTAGGTTAGGTTAGGTTAGGTTAGGTTAGGTTAGGTTAGGTTAGGTTAGGTTAGGTTAGGTTAGGTTAGGTTAGGTTAGGTTAGGTTAGGTTAGGTTAGGTTAGGTTAGGTTAGGTTAGGTTAGGTTAGGTTAGGTTAGGTTAGGTTAGGTTAGGTTAGGTTAGGTTAGGTTAGGTTAGGTTAGGTTAGGTTAGGTTAGGTTAGGTTAGGTTAGGTTAGGTTAGGTTAGGTTAGGTTAGGTTAGGTTAGGTTAGGTTAGGTTAGGTTAGGTTAGGTTAGGTTAGGTTAGGTTAGGTTAGGTTAGGTTAGGTTAGGTTAGGTTAGGTTAGGTTAGGTTAGGTTAGGTTAGGTTAGGTTAGGTTAGGTTAGGTTAGGTTAGGTTAGGTTAGGTTAGGTTAGGTTAGGTTAGGTTAGGTTAGGTTAGGTTAGGTTAGGTTAGGTTAGGTTAGGTTAGGTTAGGTTAGGTTAGGTTAGGTTAGGTTAGGTTAGGTTAGGTTAGGTTAGGTTAGGTTAGGTTAGGTTAGGTTAGGTTAGGTTAGGTTAGGTTAGGTTTTTTTTTTTTTTTTTTTTTATTGTTGCAAACTAGTTTGCTCATCTGGTCAAAGGACCAGTGAGTGTTACTAGATTGCTTTTGCTTTTTTACCTTGGGTTACCTGTTGCTATTAATTGCAACAACATTAATTTACCTGCGAAGAAATTTAAACAATTTTATAAAAAAAATTAAAACCACAACAGAACCATCCTATTTGATACAACAAACAAGTTCACAACCTCTATGAAGTGACCATTTTATTACTATTTAAATCAATACAGTACATCTTATTTATATTACATACATATTATTTATATCCACAACTGGGCAATTGTTTGATGTCCAAACAAAGCCAATTTTAAAACTAGTCAATTAATTATTAAAAAATTGATTAAAATACAATTAAAATAAAAATACAATTTAAAATCAGAATGAATTCCTAAGGAAAATATAAAATTTTACAAAATAAAGTTTTATATTTCCACAACAAAAGGTGAAATACAATTTTAAATTAAACAATTATAAATTCAATAGTGGCCACTTCCTCAATTTATATACATTTACTTAAATAATTAAAATTTGTAATCATTAATACTAAATCAATTCCTTATACTAGGTTATAGTTTACAGCAGTTTCATTTCTTAAATTTATATTCATATATATATTTTTTCCTTTGTTTTCTTTTGTTTTCATTTCTTTTTATTTATTGATTTTTTTTTATTTAAGATTTTTGTTTTCCCTTTTTTTTGTTTTTTTTATTATTCTCTTTTCTTTTCATTTTGTTTCTTTCTTTTTTTTTTTTTTTTTTTTTTTTTTTTTTCCATTGCTTTCCCTAATTTAATAACACCCTAACACATTTAAATTACAGAGAATATAAAATAATAATTAAATCAATTAAATAGCTGCTAAGAAAGTAAAAGAAATTACATCATAGCACTGTACCTCAGACAAATCAACCAGGTACGTGAAATTTACATAACAAAAACAAATGCCATCACTAATTAATCATATAAATACCGTATATAATAAAACTAAAGCTTTAAATTTATAAGAAGTTGTCAATAATTTAATCAATTAAAATAGTGAATTGGGTATTTCATAAAATATATATATTATATGCAAAAGACAAAAATATATAATAAAGATATTTATAAAGATATATATTTATAAAATATTGTTATTTATAAAAAAATATATATAATTATATTTATACCAACCAATGGAATATATCATTAATTAAAGATAAACTATCACCAGCTCTATTCTTCCACAAAGGAACCATTTTCCTTCCCAATCTTACGAAGAACAGTCTTCGCAAATTTGAGAAAATAAATTCTATTTTTATCATTTAAAATAAATTCCCACAAAGTGTCTATAGATATAATAGAGTCCATTTCATTCTCGCAGTTATACCTCAAGAGAGCAAACTTTGAGCAATCCACTAATAGATGCTGGATCGTTTGAGGTACATCCTCACCACAAGAACACAACGGAGACTCAGACAACCTAAATCTATGAAGATAGAAACAAAACCCCCCATGACCTGTAAATATTTGTGCTATGTAATTATCTAATGTAAGCTTTCTTAAGACTTTGTAAGCCAATGAAACATCAGGAAAAAATAATTTAGTAGTACTTCCAGCATGTGCGGTCTCATAAATACCCTGCCATTCCCCAATAGTATCCAATCTGATTGAAAGCTTAGCAAAGGATAGTGGAAACTTATCATAAAATGGGGCTCTCTTACAATTAAGGGCAGCATGTTTGGCCAGCTCATCAGCTCGCTCATTCCCTGCTATACCACAATGGGCCTTTACCCAGTACAAAGAAACAGCTTTACCCCCCTCAGCCAATTCCAAGATGCTATCTCTTATATTCGCTGCCAGAGGGTGAAGCGAATTAGGATCAGTGATAATTTCCAATCCTGATCTACAGTCACTGGCAATGCTGATTATATCCTCTCGCCTACCTCTGGCCATTTCCAGGGCTCGAAGTATCGCCGATAACTCAGCCTGAAAAACGCTACAAAAGTCTTCCAGGTGAAGACTTGCATGCCGGACCTCCCTACCTCCGGACCAGCAAGTGACCGCCGCGCCCACCCTCCCCTCCAGCTTGCTGCCATCCGTGAAGAAGATAGGCCGATCACTTCCCAGGCTCTCCGCGTCCGCCTGAGACTCAATAAGACCAAACTTCAGCCATCTTCTCTCAGCTGGATGTGGGAGGGTGAACGGACTTCTTGGGGTCTCCATACTACGTCCAGGCAAGCAGGCAAGTTCCTCTCCTTTTTTGACTCGATAAATCAATGCATTTTCCTGCAATCTGAGCGATAAGGGCAGTATCCTCGCTAGCAGCACACTTGCTACGAAGGATACTGTCCGATGAGCCTTGCTAATTTTGATGGCAAATAGCCTAGTCAAACTATTTAGTGCCTTTTCAGCATAAACCTTATGTGAGATCCCAGCCCAGCAGCTAGCCGAGTATAAAACAGTAGGTTCTATTACCGCTATATAGATAAGCCTCAAAATATCAGAGTTGAGACCCCACTGCGCACGCGCTGCTCTCGAAACGACCTTATAAAAATTTATTGATTTCTTGGCAACATTTTCTAAATGCTGCCTAAAATTCAAAAGAGGGTCAATGGTCAAACCCAATACTTTGAGGCTAGATCCATAATTTAATGCAATACCGGACATGCTTAGCCCAGGAGCGTGATAACTAAGCTTCCGGGTCAACAAAAGAGCCTGTGTCTTCTCCGGAGCGAACCTTAGCTTGAGCTTCTCTCCCCACTGCGTGATAATGGCCAGCGCTTGGTTCACTCTCTCTTCCAACTCCCTTCCATCATCTCCATGCGCAACGACGAGTATATCGTCAGCGAATGCTTGGACCTGCACACCACCGTACTGTGCCTGCTCCAGCAGCGGTTCCAGCTGCAGGTTCCACAGGATAGGTCCACACGTGGAACCCTGCACACAACCCTTGTTGGTGTGCCGAACCACCACCTGCCCAGCATATCTGAGCTCCACTCTCCTTTCGGAGAGGTAACTTAGGATCAGACGCGCAATGGTCTCTTCCACACTCTTCTCCCGCAATTGCCCGACTATAGCAGGCCACCAAGCGTTGTCGAAGGCGCCTTCTATATCGAGTGACACCATGACCACAATTTCTTTATTTTCCAGACCTCTTCGAACAACAGCCATGGCATCATTTAAGGCGTCCTCGGCACTGCGCTGCGGGGTGAACCCGTACTGGTGTGGACTCAGGCGCCCTTCCTTTCCGAGCTGCCACCGCAGTCTGTTTACGAACAACTTCTCGAGCACCTTCCCTAGGACCGGAAGAAGCCCAATAGGTCGGTAAGACTTAGGCGTAGAATATGAGGCTCGATTCGGCTTAGGGATCACCTTAATCGTCGCCGCCTTCCATACTCTAGGAAAGCAACCCAGCATGAGGCAGCGCGAGAACATGTCCACAAGCAGATCCTTGTCACACCTGTAAGCCTCGAGGCAGATGTCCAGCGTAAGCCCATCCCCTCCCGGCGCTTTCTTGGGACTCATGGTTCTCAGCACAGCGTCCAGCTCCGCCGCCGTGAAGGCTTGAACACGGTCCACAAGCGTGCAATCGGAGCGGATTCCTTGCGCCCAGTGCCCCTGTGCAGCCCTGTGCACCGCCTGCTGGGGTGTGTCAAATTCTGCCTCATCCGGCGGGTAGAAAAAGTCAGCCAGCAGCACCGCAGACTGTGCCTCGTCCAGAGCGCGCCCATCTGCCGCCTCCAGCAGCCTGTCCGGTAGGCGTCCACAGCCGACTGTGCAGGCTTTCATAATACGGTAGGAGCGCCTCCAGATGGTTTCAGTCTTCTCGCCCGTGCAGAACTCCTTCCAGCTGGTGGTCGCAGCGGACTCAATGGCCTTCCTATACTCGACTCTGGCCTCAAGATATTGGTCCACCACGAACCGCCTACGCTGTGGGTTTGCCTTAGCCACTCTCCTCCTGCGACGAACCATCTCAGACTTAAGCTGCGTTAGCTCGGGCGTCCACCACTTGCACGCCCTCTCGAGCCTCCTCGGCAGGAGGCGGGGGATGGCTTTGTCGCATGCCTCAACAATGCACTCGACGTATCGTTCCACCGCTGCATTGATCTGCTCCTCATCCTGGGCCTCGTCAAGCAGACGGCGCAGCTCAGCGCGCTCGAGGCCCTCCTGCAGCTCCTCCTGGAAGAGCGTCCAGTTGGCACGCTGCGTGTTGTAGACACGTGTACTGGCACCGTCCTCTTCCACCCGCGTCCGCCTTGTAAGCAGCCGCAGCGTAAAGGTGATTGGCCTGTGGTCGGACATCGTGCAGAGTATGGGGTCGACACACCAGTCAGTAACCGCAGGCAGCAACGCGGTGGAGCAAGCCGTCACATCAATGATGCTGGTGGCAGGCATGCCATACCGGTAGGCGAGGAAGGTTGGCTCCTCGCCTGAATTACAGATCTCGAGCCCAAGTTCCGCGTATAACTCCACGAGTGCAGCACCACGTGCATCCTCTGCCTCACAGCCCCACCACGGGCTGGCCGCGTTCACATCGCCTGCCACCACCACTCTCTCACAAGCCATACCCCGGACGACACTCTTGATAGCGTTTAAGTAGATCACCAAGTCCAAGTCTTTGTCTAGGTATACATTCACTATACCAACTCTCAAATTATCCACTTTGACAACCACGCCTACAACATCTCTTGTGACAAACCTAGGGTTATCAGTGTACTTAATATTAGGGTCCATGACGATGATTGCGGCCCGCACTGGCACGTCCGCGCTGCCCGCAGCATGCTGAAGCACGGTGCAGTTTGTGGGTGACGCCATGCATCCCACTGCACCCACGTACGGCTCCTGCAGCAACAAAAGCTGCGTCCGTCTCAAACTGGCCTCTCTCAAACACTCCATAGTCGCCGCTCTTCCCCTGCCTGTATTGTATTGCAATATTTTTATATTACAGGCATGCTCCATTGAAGCCGGATCGGTGCCCTTAGCAGTAGCGCACACTGAGTCGCGCTATGCGGTCCCAGCGGCGCCATTCAGGACAGTCAGAGCTGTACGCGGGGTGCTCCTGGTCTGGAAGCCGGCGCCCCGCGCAGTTGGTGCATCGCGGGGGTGTACTGCCACGGGTAGAGCACGCGCGCGTGTCATGCTCACCTGCGCAGTATCCGCAGCGTGGCACTGGTGCGCGGCACTCAGCCACGCGGTGGGAAAAACCCAGGCACCGGTAGCACTGCACAAGTGGTGACTGATCCAGTGCTACTACCACCTGGTACCCGAGCCGCACACGCCGCTCAAGAAGCGCGCGCCACACGCCCGCGCTCACTGCTACCACGACATTATTGAGCCCTGCATTGCGCCCCTTTATGCGCCGTACCACCCTGACACTGCGCTCCGCCTCCGGCACACACCGCAGCAACCCCTCGTTCTGCCGGAGCAGGGCCTCCTCGAGGCGCGCATCCAGGAGCTCCGCAATAACACCAACGAGCCGCAGCTGCGGGTCCCGGCGGCGCGGCTCCGACACGCTGTAGTCCTCCCCGAGTGCGCGGATGGCACCCTCCATCACTTCACGCTCACGCTCACTCTCCAAAGAGATGGCAACGCCCCCGCCGCGACACTTTCGCACACCGTTCACCCCGACCCCCAGACCTATGACATCAACATTTGTTTTAATATGTTTAAGGATATCGTCACCAGTATGAGTCGGGTTCCGTGACTTAACCATAAGCGGATGCCTCGCAGCGTGCGCATATGACATACGCGTCAGCGGTGGCCCCTCGCCTGCCGGCCTCTGGAGAGTTGCCTCATCGTGCTGCAGCCCGGGGCCCTCTACCGCACTCCGCGCAGGCCGCATTGGAGAACTCGTACACTCCTCTCTGATGGCGTGCGCCTCCTCAAGCAGTTGACCCACAAGACGGAGGCTAGTCACCTCCCCTTCAGGCCGCACGTCCAACTTGTTGTTCATCTCTTCCACCATGCGGCGCGCTGCCTCGGCCTCCTGCATCGCCTTGGTGGTTGTGCGCTGTAGCTCATCCAGGCCACTGTGCAGGCTCGAAGTTATCGCCTCAAGCTTGTCAGCATGAATCTTGTGCTGCAGAGCATGCTGTCTCTCGGCAAACGCACGTGCGCGCTCTTTCTCAGCGAGATGACGCAAACGCGAGTCAGCAAGGCGCAGCACCAAGGCATGTAGCCCATGCACGCCCGCCAGCACTGTCTCTTTTATTTCTCGATTGAGGTTGCGCGACTTCTCAAGCTCTGCTACGATGCTCTGCAGCAGACAATTGGCGCGATGCGGAGCATCTTGCACCGACTCGCCCGTTGGCAGCAAGGATGTTTCCAGGAAGGAAAGCAGCATGGCGGGTGACCCTGCATTCGAGCGTGGGGTATGCGTACAGTCCTCGCCCTGGGTCAGTCCTGGCGCAGGTCCCTCAACGCCCGGCGTGTCCCGCTGCCCCAACCGCAATAGCGAATCATCTGCATCAGAACTGGATGGGTGAGAGCCAGACTCGAGTCTGTTCCTTATTGTGCCCACAATGTTAACCGGACACTCACTTCCAGGCTTTGGATCCGGAGCGACTACCATATCTCGCATCTGCGAGTGATATACTGGCAGCGCCGATCGGCCCATGGTCGATGGAGCCAGTCCGCTTGAGGTGCCAGCCCCCAGTGACAGCGGTAGCGTTGCGTCACCCCTTCTTGACGCACCCGACCTCGGCGAAGAGCCTTTGCCCATCCTGAGATGCCCACCGCCAGACCAACCCCTACTTGATTTAGTTTTATATGACATAAGTCCCCTGTAAATTATCGTCAAAATATTTGAGGGGGGGGGGGGTTTCTAATTTTATGATAAGTGAAAGAAGGACAAGCAACTTTGTATTTAAGAAAAATATAAAATACAAACTTTCGTCAAAAATTGTCTAACTCTTCCCGTTTCTGAGATATTTACATTTAAAGTTAGAAAATTAGTAGTGGGGGTAGGATACTGAAAAAGGAGGGGGGGGAACTAAATAAATATATCTAAAAAATAATGATCTATAAGATTTTAAGATAATAATTAATAGAATAGAATTATTTTATATATTTTACACTCTCGGCTAAATGGGGGGGAGGTAAGGGGGGGAGGAGAATATAAATTTTAAAAATGCAAATTATAATAAATCAAATCTAGGTATAAACTTTTCAAAATAAAATATTGTTAAATTCAAAACTTGCTAAGGACACTTTTGAATTAAATAGGGGGGTTTTGGGAAAAAGGGGGAATAATATGAACCTGGCAAATTACAATGTTTTTGTGTATCTAACTACGTTAGATACACGAGGTGTTGTTAAAATTTGTATATCTCTTACAGTTTTGGAGAAACAAGGGAGTTTATGTATTTTGCGGTTGACCTTCGGTCGAAAAAATTAATAGCTTTAAATTTATTAAGATTTAAATAAAATTTTTAACAAAATAAAGTTTATTAAGGGAAGAAGAATCTATGAGCAAAATTAAAAGGTAGGTCGTCGCTGTAAATTTAGAATAAATAATAATACAAAGTGTGACTCGACTGCAACAAAATTAAAAGCCTTGTATCTCCGGGACCACTTAACTTAGAGATGCAATTGAAGTGCCTCCAGCGTCGTTGCGGCGTAGTCCAGTCTTCTACAGCGTCACCCGGCACCCAGCTGCTCTCCTTCAGTGACCTCGTGGCCACGTGGTTTTTGTTTTTTTGTCTTTTTCCCGGCGTGTGTGCACGGGAAAAATCCAAACAAAGTGCCTCCTTGTAATGTTCCAAAAGGCCTTCCTTTAAGCAGTTGGAAAACAGCAGGTCATCGCTGGAAAACCGGAGATATTTGCCTCCAAACTTTCAAAATTTTCACTTTTTCACTTTTTCCTTGATAAAACACTCAAAAATGAATAAATTTAAAAACAGATTTCACTCCCGTGTAGGACTTGTTAGCCCGCTTCTTTTGATGTAACGCACTGTTTAAATATCGCGAAAAAACCTATTTTTCGGATTTTTTAGCTGCGGAACGGCTTATTTTCGTGGCGCTCGCGAGGGCGGTTGGAGCGCGACTGGTTAGGTTAGGTTAGGTTAGGTTAGGTTAGGTTAGGTTAGGTTAGGTTAGGTTAGGTTAGGTTAGGTTAGGTTAGGTTAGGTTAGGTTAGGTTAGGTTAGGTTAGGTTAGGTTAGGTTAGGTTAGGTTAGGTTAGGTTAGGTTAGGTTAGGTTAGGTTAGGTTAGGTTAGGTTAGGTTAGGTTAGGTTAGGTTAGGTTAGGTTAGGTTAGGTTAGGTTAGGTTAGGTTAGGTTAGGTTAGGTTAGGTTAGGTTAGGTTAGGTTAGGTTAGGTTAGGTTAGGTTAGGTTAGGTTAGGTTAGGTTAGGTTAGGTTAGGTTAGGTTAGGTTAGGTTAGGTTAGGTTAGGTTAGGTTAGGTTAGGTTAGGTTAGGTTAGGTTAGGTTAGGTTAGGTTAGGTTAGGTTAGGTTAGGTTAGGTTAGGTTAGGTTAGGTTAGGTTAGGTTAGGTTAGGTTAGGTTAGGTTAGGTTAGGTTAGGTTAGGTTAGGTTAGGTTAGGTTAGGTTAGGTTAGGTTAGGTTAGGTTAGGTTAGGTTAGGTTAGGTTAGGTTAGGTTAGGTTAGGTTAGGTTAGGTTAGGTTAGGTTAGGTTAGGTTAGGTTAGGTTAGGTTAGGTTAGGTTAGGTTAGGTTAGGTTAGGTTAGGTTAGGTTAGGTTAGGTTAGGTTTTTTTTTTTTTTTTTTTTTTTTTTTTGTCCGGGAGCGATGTCCCGGCCCGCGAATTCTTTATCTCTTTCCTTTGACGTATAACGAATCAAAGTCTGTTTTCCTTTATTTCTAAATTACAGGGGGATACATTTTATGCCTTAACAGGGCTTCAGGATTTATGCTAAATTATATTTATTACAAGGTTACTTATCTATCTTACACATTAGGGATTATAATTTAACAAAGTCTTACTCTATCTTATCGTAGTTATATTAAATTTAACATACTGTTTTTTACCTTTAAATATTATACATTTTAAATTTATATCTATTCCTTCTTATGCTGTTTTATATATTTATCAAAATATACATACACCATAATTTTGGTACCTATTTATTTCTTTTTACGACTTTTTCTGCAATGTCTGTACAATATTTTATGAATTCATCTCTGATGTCTTTATTTGCCATAAACTTGTTGAGATTTTCTGTGGTGATCTGGAGGTTCATGGTTTGCTCGCTTTCATGCCGTTTCAGCGCAAAGATAGGACAGTCTATAAGAATGTGCACCACCGACTCGGCCACACCAGGTTTACATATGCACGATGGATTTTCCTTACACTTGAACCGGTTCAAGTATTCGGAAAATCCACCGTGCCCCGTGAGGATCTGCGTTAAAAGGCCGGTGGCATTGAACTTTCGGACACATTTGTATGCCTGCACAGCGTCTGGGAAGAAGAGTTTAGTGACTCCTGCTGTCGTGCCGTTTATGTACCGCCGGTTCCATTCGCCGAGCGTGTTCAGACGAATCTGACGCTTGACGAATGAGACCGGACAGTAATCATAATCGGCCCGTCTCTTGGTGTTTGCAGCAGCTTCCTTCGCAAGCTGATCGGCACGTTCGTTCCCTACTAAACCCGCGTGGGCTTTGATCCAGAATAAAGTTACTTCTTTATTCTGGACCCTGCTCGATCTTAGATTTTCACGAGCCTCCACGGCTAGAGGGTGAAGGGAACCATTGTTCGTCACCGATTGCAGCGCTGATCTTGAGTCACTATAGATCCCAAAAGACAGCTCTTTACGCTT